>CM065803.1:70680500-71940000 GCA_033398695.1 Orobanche coerulescens
GGACCTAAATGAAGACTTAACAGAAACAGATATCCCTGACTGCAACTCGACTAAAACTCAACCGTTTCTTCAGAGAGAAATCAGTATTATAACATCAGTTTCACACAAAAAGGAGCATGAAAAATTCACGAATAAGAGTAAAATCATGACAAGCAAGGCTAGCAACAAAAAGATAACTAAAAATAACGACAGTGCAAACGAAATAAGTACAGCAATAAGTATATCAACAGAAAGTAAACCCCCCCCCCAAACTTAGGACGTACATTGACCTCAATGGACGAAATATAATATGCAATAAAAGTGAAAGGTCAAGTACTCCCCTCCAGTCTGCTCACGAACTGGTGCCGGCGTCGTCCGGTGAAGAGGGTGGTGTGGCTGGCCGAGCAGGTGGAATAAATGGCCCGTCCGGGTGCATAATGTGGGCCGTCCATGCAGCAAGGTGCTCCTGGTGATAGGCATCCCTCGCTGCCAAGCGCCTCGTCTCACGCCGGTTGGCCCGGCGGGCCTGCTCTCGCATCTCATCTCGGACGGCAGCGATGATGCTCTCCCTCTCCGTCCACCTCTCCTCTCTCAGCGTAGCCAAAAGTCTCTCTCTCTCACTCCTCATCTCCTCCCTCAATCCGTCAAACATCGCCTGCAAGCGCTCTCTATTGGGCGGCGGGCTGGACTCCATCTGCTCCTGCGTCAGAAGAAGAGGCTCGGGGGACTGCTCGTGTGCCTCATCAAGTAGAAATCCTCGCCCCCGAGCGTGTGCCGGTGCTCCTCCCCACTGATCAAAGTGAGAAATGATGCGATGGTCGATCGGGCCCTGGGGGGCAAACATCGGCTCGTCATCCGACCACGTCATCCCCGACTACCGGCAAAGAGCGCAAATAAGAGAGGGGTGCTTCAGCCCCGTCTTGGCCCCTCCCTGAATACATTGGAAGATAGATCGGACCAGGAGAGGAGCCACATCGAATCGCAGCCCGGAGGTGATAGCATATAATGTACGGGCTCGAGAAAGAAAAACCGTGCGGATCTGCGAGGTGGGGTCAATACGTGCGCAGATAAAATACAGCCAGGCACGCCCGAACCGACTGAGGTGCGAGCTCTTAAAGTAGAAGGTGGAAGAAGCCGGGGCTCGCCTCTCTTAGTTGGAGTCGGGCTGTGTAAGAGTCTCGAGCAGAGCCTCCTTCGTGAGGCTATCCATAACTCGCGTATAAGCCGTCTCATCAACCACCGGCATCTCAAATAACCTCCGAATAGCAGCTACTGAAAAATCAACCGTAATGCCTCAGACTACGACCTGAGTCCGAGTATCTAACTGTTGTATCATCTGGCCCGCCCGAATGTGCTTCAACAAAGCACTCGCATAAAACTCCTGCACAATAGATATCACCACCGGCTCAGGAGGTGCAGCGAAACGGACCCACCCCATCTCGTCGATCATGGTCAGAAGCTCCCCGTCCTGGGGGGCTGGGGTGAATCCCCTCTCCGGGATCAGAGGTCGAGGGCGAATCTTCTCGTTGAAGATTTTATGGATCTCCGGGTCAGAAAATTGGTGCGCCTCCAACTCGGCTCGACTATGAGAAGTTTCCCCTCGTGTGGGGGACGACTGAGTTCTGGCCCTTTTGCTGAGCTTTTTGGTTCTAGCCATAGCGAGTTCCTGAAACGTTAAACACCGGAGTTTTCTTACTTAAGCAATAATGAGAACAACATTACTCGGCTAAGGATGTCCAAAACTTGAATCAAGAATTTAACGATCTAGCCCCGCCGTGAGAGAAAAATAAAATTGAGATTTAACATGTAAACTTGACGTTGGTTGGGGTACGCTATAAGTCCAGACGAATTCGTTGCACATAGTTTAAAACATTGACTTAACATTCATCAAAAACTTCATTCAGGCATTTCATCAAACACCTTGAGTGCATCCTTTTAATTGAAGAACAAATATGATTATAACTTCATTAAATCCCCAGAACAACAACACGAATCATTTTTCATGACAACGACGTATTCAATTCATTCATAATCGAAAATAATCATTAAAAATCGGTCAAAACCATCATATCCTCGACTCAACTTGATAGAACTTTTGAAAAAAAAGGAAACAAAAACATAATCAATCATCAAAGGAATAACAAAACTTCACCTTTCAATTCATAGAGCATTTAAGAGGAGGAATTTAGAGTTACCTTGCTTAGATTTTGAAGAGTGCAAGAAGAATGCAAGAAGAGGAGAAAAAAAAATTCTTGGTCGATCGCTTGTGCAGGGGAAGAGAAGGAAATGTACCTAGGGTCGGCCGAATTCATGTTATAAGGATACCTGGGCTGTTCAAATTCTGAACGGTGGGCCGCGGCACAGCTTAAGTGAGCCGCGGCCCAGAGTACAGTCCGCCTGGTCTTCTTTGTTCCATAACCATGTGCCGCGGCTCAGCATTCGGGTGCCGCGGCTCACTTGGTTTGTGCCGCGGCACAGAGTACAGCGTCCTGGGCATATCACTTGGCAATTGGTGTGCCGCGGCTCAGCAGCAACATGCCGCGGCTCAGGAATCAAGTGTGCCACAGCTCAGTAAAGTTGTGCCGCGGCACATAGTACAGAATGTTCAGCCTTCTGGTTCGATTTGTGTGTGCCGCGGCTCACAAGCCTTGTGCCGCGGCTCAGGCATAAATTTTTCCCCTGGGACTTTTTCTGCACAGAATTTTAAAAGAAACACGTCAAGAACAAGAGGGACAAGCAAATCAAAGCAAAAATGATGAAAAATAAAGATTCAAAAATGCAAGAAAATACTGAAAAACAAAAATCTACTACTAAAACTCGGGTTACCTCCCGAGAAGCGCTAAGTTTATAGTGTTCAGCCGGACCTATTGGAAATCAGTTCGCTTTTCACAAAGTCCATTTGGACTCCGCCCCGTTCATCGAACCGTTAATATGTGTTTTAAAATTTTGACCATTGGTCTTTAACGATTCAATTTTCGGTTCGGACACCAAATGTTGTTTGCGAAAAGGTTTTGACACAAACAACTTTCCGAAGCACCCATTTTTCTCATGATTTGGCCTCCGTTTTACGTCCGGCTTATTCTCCTTTTTTTCGAACGAACTTATGACAGCATCGGGATTTCTCATTGATGGGTGAACGGTTGATGATGACGGCATGTCCACATGCTTGAGATATGCAACTCGTTCTAAATTTTTTTTAGGCATCAGACCCTCTGAAATGGATTCTGAGTTTTTCGACCGATGATTCTTCCGGTGTGTGTCTTTTACAATGGTATCCACACTTTCTATTTGCGAGCTCTTCTCAACACCACCCGGACATGAAAAAGATTTAAACACTTGGAACGTGACATGCTCGTCTTGAACCCTTAGAGTTAGTTCCCCTTTTTCCACGTCGATTAAAGTTCGGCCGGTTGCCAAAAATGGTCTTCCCAAGATAATTGGGATGTCGTGGTCCTCCTCCATGTCAAGCACAATGAAATCGGCCGGAAAGATGAATTTATCAACCTTTAATAAAACGTCCTGCACTCCCCTCGGATATTTAATCGATCTATCGGCTAATTGCAAAGAGACAGTCGTTGGTTTCGCGTCTCCAATTCCAAGCTTCTTGAAAATAGACAGAGGCATTAGATTAACACTAGCGTCGAGATCGCACAATGCCCTTTCAAAAGTTAGATTTCCTATAGTGCAAGGTATATTAAAACTTCCTGGATCCTTTAATTTTGGCAGAAGCTTTTTCTGAAGAATAGCGCTGCACTCCTCCGTCAATGCGACTGTCTCAAACTCCTCGAGTTTTCTTTTCTTTGACAAAATTTCTTTCATGAATTTCGCGTAACTCGTCATTTGCTCCAAGGCATCGGCAAATGGGATGTTAATGTGCAGTTTCTTGAAGACGTCGAGGAATTTAGAGAATTGCTTGTCCACCTTTTTCTGTTGTAATCGCTGCGGAAACGGGACGGGTGGTACATATGCCTTTGGATTGTCCGGAAATAGTATTGAGGGTCTCCAATCTTGTGATTCCTCCGTCGCTGAATTTTTCTTCTCCCCTTCCTCACTTCTCTTTTCGTTCGGCCCGGGCAGCTCACACAATTTTTTACCACTTCTCAAACCAATGGCATTGACACTCTCTCTGGGATTCGTTTCAGTGGTACTTGGCAAGGTACCTTCCGGGCGGGCTGTTAATACATTTGCTATCTGGCCCAGTTGGACTTCCAAGTTGCGAATGGAAGCGGAATGGTTTTGCAATGTTGCTTCCGTACGGGTCATGAACTGACTCGTATTCGCTGCCAATTTCGCAATTGCTTCCTCTAGAGAAACTTTTAGAGCAGGAGGAGGTTGCTGTTGGTGTTGAGCGAACGGAGGTTGGTTCGAGTTCTGTCTATTTCTCCATGAGAAGTTAGGATGATTACGCCATCCCGGATTATAAGTGTTGGAGTACGGATTATTTTGCCGGTTTCCGTTTCCTACGAACTGAGCTTGTTCAATTGGGGGCTGCTCGAAAGGGTTTCCGACTTGGCACTCTACGCTAGGGTGAGATCCATTACACCAATTACAGGATTCAATGGTAACGGGGGAAGGAGCATGCGAAAATGCCTGAAGTTGCTGAGTTAATGCTGCGACTTGGGCCGACAATGTAGAGATCAGATCACTATTCGAAATTTCCATGACTCGCTTCGGATTTACTCGTTCGGATGGCCATTGATACGCATTTGCGGCCATAACTTCCAACAAAGAGTGTGCCTCGGCCATCGTTTTTCCCATCAAGGCTCCTCCAGCGGCTGCATCCACGAGAGTGCATGTACAGGCACTCAAGCCATTATAGAACGTCTGAATTTGTAGCCAGTGCGGTAGGCCGTGATGTGGGCATCTCCTTAGCAAATCTTTGTATCGCTCCCATGCCTCGTGAAGCGACTCCATATCAAATTGACCAAAAGTAGTAATTTCGTTTCGTAACCTCGCTGTCTTCGAAGGTCGGAAGAATTTAGCAAGGAAGGCTTGCGCTAATTCTGCCCATGTCGTGATCGAGCCCGGCGGTAAAGAGTTCAACCAAAATTTCGCTTTGTCCCTCAAAGAGAAAGGGAAAAGCCTTAGACGGATGGCATCATCGGTGACACTGTTGTTCTTGAACGTGTCACAAATCTCGAGAAACGACGCAATGTGCGCGTTGGGGTCATCGTTCGGCAGACCACAAAACTGGCTCAATTACACCATCTGAATAATTGCAGGCTTGATTTCGAAATTGTTCACCTGGATGGTGGGACGCCGAATCCCCGAAAAGTTCGCGTTGATTTGCGGCATAGCATAATCTCGAAGTGCTAGTGCCGGTTGAGCTTGTTGTACAAGATTATCACCTCCGTGATTTTCGGTATTTTCGGCCATGGTGACTGTGGTTGGTAACTCTCGTTTCTCCTTTTTGTTTCTCCGAAGAGTGCGCTCGAGTTCGGTATCCAAAGGTAGTAGGCCTTCGTTACCGAATTTTGTCATGCACTAACCGCAAACTCCTGAAAGGAAAAACAAACAAATAAATAAAATTACACAAAAACAAAAAAAATGTTCAAACTAAGACTAGAAATACTGAAATCGATATTAGTAAAAATTTCAGTCCCCGGCAACGGCGCCAAAAACTTGTTGCGATATTTCGTTAACGCAAGTGCACGTTATCGTAGACAAGTAATAAAGTGATGAATGAGTATCATTCCCACGAGGACTGAATTACTAAGTACCGATTTTTATGTATTCTAATTTTATTTGAACAATCGAAATTTGAGTTGCAATTAATAACTAAATAAAACCAATAAAAGAACTAACAGTAAAAACGATGCTTGAAGAAAGAAAATCAAATGATGAATAAGTCTAGGATTCTGAATCCACCTTGGTTTATCCGAATTTACTCTCGATTATCTGAAGTTAATGATTTCCCCAATTTATTGAAGGCGAAGATTGCTAAAATACTCTACCGCCTCTCCCGAGGTCAATAGATTTTTCTAAAGGCGAATAACGCACTCTATCCCTAGGTGAATTAATTCGACAATAGGCAAAAAGCATAAATTCCTCAAAAGGCCGCCTAGTTCCTATGAGTATATTCCTATCTCACAAGATAAAACGGTTCTCACCAATAGTTCCTCACCAACTCTCCTCTCCCGATTCGAGTAAGGTAATTAAAACAATTCAATTATTGGCCAGACAATTTAAAGCATTAAAATCGATTGGGAAAACTCAACAGAACAAGGGAATTATATAGATAATCAAACGCAAATCCGTCAAAACTTAGGTTTCATCAAAATCCTAGAACAGGGTTTTAGCTTGACATGCTAAAAGATAAAAATACAGAAATAATGAATGAAAGCATTGAAATCAAACGCAGATGAAGAGCTCGGATTCCTCCGTTCTTCTGGCTTCCGCCCTCTGCTCTTGATGTCTTCTGCTTATCCTTCTCTTCTGCGATATTCCTCCTCCAAGATTGATCGATCTTCAAAAGATGATTAATTATGGCCTTAAACCCTTATTTATAGCTCTCAGCAGCCTCCAAATCGCGTCCGTGTGATTAGGTCGAGAACTGGCTTCAAAATGGCCCAAACCCGCGCGGAGTATACCAAAACCGCCCCGTGTGCCGCGGCTCACTTAATCTGTGCCGCGGCACACGGCGCACAGATTAAAACCTGGGCGCTGTTTATTTCTTCTGGGCCGCGGCTCACCATATCTGTGCCGCGGCTCAGTCTGATTTACTCGTGCTCGCTTGGTCCTCTGCGTGTGCCGCGGCCCACTTGCCTTGTGCCGCGGCCCCAGGCCAAAATTCGCCGTTTTCGTCCGTTTTTCATCGTTTCGGTTTTCGGACTCCAATTTCCTGCAAAACATACAAGAATAAGGCATTAAAAGCTCATTTATACAAATTTACTCGCCAAAATAATACAAAATAATGATAAATAAGCGTATAAAAATACGCCTAACAGCTATATGAAAATTAGATGAGATACAAAATTTACAACCCAATATATCATTCACAGATATAAAGTTTTAATATATAAATATAAATACTATTATAAAAAAATATGTCTGATGCCATGGGTTTATTCACGAGCTATGCACTAATATTTATTTACTCTACCAACAAATACACCAAAACATAATAATTACAGATTATTCTAACCGAAACCACTCACACACTTTATCAGGAAATAAAAGGTAAAAAAATCTGAATCTACGATCAGTGCTGAATTTTACAAAACCAACTCATGAAATTTCACTCCAGCTATGAGTGGGAACCTTGCATAGAATAGGCCTACAAATCCAGAACACAACAACAATGTGTTGGCACACTCTATCACAAGAAATTTCCTATTAAATAACCCCAATAAGAAAAGCTCGATAAAATAAGCTGGATGTTCCGGAAATTACGATTCTATCATTCTCTTCTATGTATCTTGTTTAATACTGTTTAGAGTAGAATAAATAAATGGAAGGGTTCAATTGAGTGGCATTAGGTGTCTTACATTAAATAGAGGTAGTAGGATCTCATTAGGTGTCTTACATTAAATAGGAATCCTATGTATGGAAGGACCCTCATTGTAAAGCCCATATAAAGGCCATCTCTATCAGTGTTATGAATACAATTAATTACTTTATTGATTCATCTTTACTGCTTTCTCACAATCTCCTAAAATATGTTATCAGCACATAAGCTCCAATTTCTTTAACGAATTCCGAAAAAAAGAAAAAACAAACAGACTGAAATCCTAGCTAACCCCCCCCCCCCCCCCCGAGCCGCCGCTGCCACCGCTGAAGTCCCAAGCCGGAAGCCGTGACCTGCCTGGACCCCTTGTCGTACACATCCAAGCGATCTAACCCGACCAATGCCAGTCCAAATCGTCCGACTGAACCCCACAACGCGCACCGCCGCCTTTCACCGAGCCGATACAGTCAGCCCTGGCCCCCGCCTCCGCTGTCCGACCATCCGCCGGGATCAACCCTGTTCGGCCCCAACCGAGATCAACCGCCACAACCGAGCCCCGAACACACCTGCCGTTTTTCCCGCCGTCCTTTCCGACCAGCCCCATCGAAGTTGCATTCCAGATCGCCCGCGCCAAGCCTCGCCTCCTGCAGTCCATTCCGTTTGATCCCTCCGCCGCTGGCCCTCCGACGCGACTTGCCGCGGCAAGTTCCACCCCGAGCTCCGCCTCTCGCCGTATAGCCTGATCCGCTCCAGCCCAGCTGCCCGTTGTCCGAAGCTACGACCCAATCCAACCCAGCTCATCCGAACGGGCTCGAAGTTTTGGTCCAGGAACCGAACGCCGATTTAATTTATGACTTTCCAAACCCGCCAAAATTGTGCCCCTAGTTTCACGTCGTCGCATAGAGTACTAGTTGATAAATCGGAGCACACCCCCTATTGCTCCATATCACGTGTCTAATTTTATAATCGAGGTAATTATCTAAACTTGTCTCTATTTCAATTATCTCTTTTCCGGAATTTTTTGGGGACATGGGTTCTTTATCTCCCACGCTACCTTGCGATGGATAAGACCGCGAGGGAAGTCGGTATCTCTGCTTGTCGAAAAAAATTGTCTGATGGTCCTAAGGAAGTCACAGAATTGTTGAAAGTCGATACTTGTGGTTCTTGCATACACCACATATCTGGGTACGATCTGATATCACTGTCTTTGTCAACTTTACTAACAACAATTAAGGAAAGTATATCGAGTAATGGTTATGTTACACGCTTTTTAAATAGAGCTTCGATTGTGACCGTTTACATTGTCACTGAAAATCCAACAAGACTAACTTCCTCTTTTTTTATATCCTGTAGATGGCACGAAGCTCCAATATTCACCTGGGGTTCGGAATCCTTGGCCACGATGGTAAGGAATACCATAGGTGAGTCTTAGACGTTCGTTTGGCGCTCATTGCTAAAAGATTTACCACCACCATCTTTCCCTTTAATGAGCCTGCCACTTAAGAACCGAGCGAGAAAACTAAGGCTAATGCACTAATGCACTTGTGTAGACATATACATCCATTGTTGATTGTTATGTGAATTTGCAAACTCTCAAAGAACTATGGGATATACTTGAATAATATTTTAATAATGTGTATGATCAGCGCTTACCCGAATTGCAACTTTAATGGGAGCAAATCCGGTTATTGGATATGCGGATGTGGAGGCCTATAATCAAGCCGTCCTCGATATTCGTGCTGATCTTGGTTTTTGTGGTGTCAAGAAGTCCGATCAAGACTTGATCGAAAAGACTCTTAACACATTTCCCGTGCGAGTAAGTGTGATTGGTCATCAGATGTGCGTTGCCTATGAGGAAGGGAGAATTAAAATTTTTAGCGACCTTATCTCCCACCTCGCAAAAAGAGAAAGGCATCATGGGATCATTTTCAACAGCAATGCGCACCCAGCTGGTACGTAGACGATTCCGGAAGTGAATAAGGCTACCCAGAGGAAGGCACCACGAAAAAATAAAAACAACAATGCTGCTCAGTTTTTGCAAGAACCACGGGTGCATGACTCGAGCAAGCGAGGGAAAGACGAGGTCGTCATTCCAATGTGTGGAAGAGGCAAGGTGGCTTGGTCACCGGTCCTACTGGAGCACAACCACATGGACCACCTCCTGCCACCGGAAATGGACACACTCAAAGGGAAAGCCGGAATTGCTATACCTGCAGTTCAAAGAAGCATACTTACCGCAATTACAAAGCGCTAAAGAACATCCAAGCCTACTACAAGCAGTATAATCAGTATTTGACCCAAGAGTCAAACTACAGCAAGTGGATTGAAAGACATCTGAGATAAAATTAAAACATTCATCAATGGACAACAAAATATATGGAAAGACCTCAAAACACAATATATATGCTATCAACCAACACCTCAAAAAATCCGCACATGCAAGCCACGATTGCGTGGACGTTTACACGCACATTTTCCTTTACGTTTTTAATTTTACTATCTAGTCAATTTACGTTATGACAAGTAAAATTAATAGTCAGTTCCTCTTGGCTATTAATTAATATAGAATATGATGGGAGCTTATTGTTAGGCGTATTTTTATATGCTTATTTATCATTAATTCATATCCATTTTAAGTCTAAATCTGCTTAAATGAGCTTTTAACGCACTATCTTTATTTGTTTTGTAGGAAATTGGAGTCCGGAAGCTCGAACGGCGAAAAACGGGCCAAAACGGCGATTTCTGGTCATGAGCCGCGGCACAAAGAAAGCGGGCCGCGGCACACGAAGGTGACTAACAAGCACCGAGCACGCTGTACTGTGAGCCGCAGCACAAGAATGCTGAGCCACGGCCCAGGAAGAAAAATAGGCGCCCAGGCAACTCGCTGAAGGTTAGGGGCCGCGGCACAGGTTAAGTGAGCCGCGGCCCACGGGGCGGTTTTGGCTGAATCTTCCGCGCTTCTTTGCCGTTTTTGGAGTAGTTTTCGACCCAATCCCCGGACGCGTTTTGGAGGCTAATGATAGTTATAAATAGGGATTCAAGGTCTAAAAAAGGGGGGATCGATCATCATCGAGGAATCAAGAAGAAGCAGAAAACACCAAGGAACAGAGCGCGGAAGCTAGAGAACGGAGGAATCCGAGTTCTTCAACTGCGTTTGATCTTTATGCTTTCTTGATTTATTTTTGTATTTTTATTTTCTAGCATGTCAGGCTAGAACCCTAGTCTAGGATTTTGATAAAACTGAGGTTTTGATGAATTAACATTTGATTATGATATAATTACCCTTTCTAATTGAGTTTTCCCCAATTATTCTTAATGCTTTCAATTGTGTGGCCTATAATTGAATTGTTTTGATTACACAACTCGAATCGGGAGAGGAGAGTTGGTAGGAAAAATTGGTGAGAACCGTTTTATCTTGTGAGATAGGAATATACTCATAGGAATTACGTGGCCTTTCTGGAGATTTCGTACTTTTTGCCTATTGTCGAATTAATTCACCTAGGAATAAAGTGTGTTATTCGCATTAGAAAAATCTATTGACCTCGGAAGAGGCGGTAGAGTATTTTAGCAATCTTCGCCTTCAATAAATTGGGAATTCATTAAATTCATATAATCAAGAGTAATTCGGATAAACCGAGGTGGATTCACAATCCTAGATTTATTCCTTATTTGATTCTCTTTCTTCAAATAATCGTTTTCATTATTTATTCTTTTATTACTTTTCTTTAATTATTCTTGCACCTCCAAATTCGATAGTTCAAATAAAATTAGAATACATATAAATCGGTAATTAGTAAGTCAGTCCTCGTGGGAACGTTATCTTACTCATCTCTTTATTACTTGTTTACGATAACGTGCACTTGCGTTCACCGAATTTCGCAACACTTATTAATTAATATACCTAAGCGAACACCATAATCTAACAACCTTAAAATATTAATTTTTAAACAATAGTCCTACAGATGGAGAGGTCTTATCATAAAAAATAATATTTAATTTTTGTTATCTTTTTAAATTTAAAACCAATGAACTTATAATTAGCATATCTGATATGGAGGAAGACTCTAATGTCAACTCGCATGCTACATACTTTACAATTTAAATTAATTATGGAGGCCAATTTTATTTTATATTAAAAATAAATAAGTTTAATCATTTAGTCATTTAGTCTTAACTTTCTTAATTTTCTCGTCCTAGCATGCCAGAAAACATATCACGCATAATTCATACATGCCATAACCAAAACATTAAAATCAAAAATAAATGCAAGGATAATAAAATTATCCAATTATCATGGTCTTTGTCCTCGAATTGAATCTAAAAAAATCTTCGACTCGATATCCACTAGATCAAGCATCACGTCACTCTTTCTCGGTCGGGGCGTGGATTCCCAAAATTAAAATTTTTATTTTTATGCAAAAATATTTACATAAAAAAATTAATTGTAAAATCCCGACTTTCCGGCGGACACAACTAACGGCGTTGAAACGGACCAGACCAAATACTGGACGACCCGACATGTACAAGTGAACCGGCCCGAAACAGCCCACCAGCCCCCTCGGCGAGCGGCCGTGTCTTGCTCGGCCTTTCACTGCTTCTTGCCTACCATATTATCCCGATCAAGATCCGGTGTCACAGTTCTGCTCTATTTCTTCGTGATTTTGTCTTTTTCAAATTCGATTACAATTTCATAAAAATAAAATACATCGAATTACAACAAAATTACACAAAAATAAAACACTGGATCTACCCGTGGATTTTCTCACGGTAAAAACCATTACGTGCCTCAAAAATCAAGCAAAACCAACAATTACATAAATAAAAAAGCTGTTAGGAATACTTGTTAGATTTTGATGATGTCATTAATGTAATTCAAATACTTATTACTTGGCGAAAATGTAAGGAAGAACCAAATGAGTATCTTCCATAGGCCAAATTATGTTGAGTTTAATACTTGGCAAAATGTAAAGAAGAACCAAATGAGTATCTTCTATAGGCCAAATTAAGTTAGGCTCAAATCTGCTAAGTACAGAAGTACAGCTGAGTTCATCAGAGAAGTACAGCCGAGTCAAGACAGAGAAGTTCTGGTCAACAAAAATCATTAGAGATGTTTGACCAGACTACAGTCAAGTGACTTCAGACAAGCCATCTGATCAGGCGAGTCCCAAACAGTGACCATCAGATAAGTCCAGACTGCAGAGAAGATGTCTGTACATCAGCCTACTTGAGATCAGCCAAGTACTCCAAGTCCACGTCAGCATGCGTTGAATAGTCAAATAATACGGAAAGTCACATGCAAGCGTGAAGAGACAAATTGGAGAGATTCCCGCAAGGATATGAATTGAATAATTCATCCAGGCCTACCACTGAAGACTTTAACCTTATTATAATCAAAGGATTCGGCACCTCACATGCAAAGTCTTCACAACGGTCTAAAGATGGATTAAATTATGGGAATCCAGCCTTGCAATGTTCAGAAAGAAAATAATGAAGTCTACCTCTCCAATGGACGGATTTGTTGAAAATATTTGCAACGGCTATGAAGGAAAAGCTCAGAGATCGTGACCTATATGTATCCGAAGATTTGAAGCTGAGCATTACAGACACAACATCGGTGCGAACATAATCTCAAGCAAATCAAGCATTCAAAGCAATCTAAAAGCGAACTATAGCATCGTGAAAAGAGCAGTTCTCAAAAGTTCATACTTGAAGAAGCTCTTAGTTGGAGAAGACAAAAACTCGTGTCTTTAATCCTGAGTTCGGGGTACTTCACTGGTTCAAGTTCGAGACTGTAAAGGCTTCCAAGGATCACAGATCAAGAGGTGCAAGGCAGTCAAGAGTGTTGCAACGACAAGGATTTCCACTGGTTGGAAGCTGTTGTAATTTGGTTGAATCACTGTAATCTTTATCACTGGTTGACAATTATAGTGAATTCATCTCCAACTGGTTTGGAGAAAAGTGGATTAGTAGAGGATTACCCCACCTCTGAGACCACTATAATTGCCTGCGTATTTTACTGTTTCATAGCATCATACTTTAACTGATGCATTCATTGTTAAGTGTTTCATTAGCTGTTTTGTATTCGTCATCAGCTGACTTCCGCACGTATTGAGAACAAACGACTCTAATTCATTTGTATATCTATCAGCTGAAGAAACTTACTCTTTGTGAAAAAGAGTTTAAGAGTTTCAATAAGTCTATTCACCCCCCCTCTAGACTTATTCCTGGATGACTTGTGACCTACAAGTGGTATCGAGAGGTTGGTTCATTTATTTCACGAACCAGATCTATATCAGAGATATAATTGTACTCTCATTATATAATGGAACACATGCATTCTAGACTACCTATGTTTTCAGTTGACGAGTATGATATTTGGAAGATAAGGATGAAGGCACACTTATCTTCAATTCATGATGACATGTGGTGCATCATAGAAGACAGTCCATTCACCTTCGAGAAGGACAACACTCCAGAGGAGATCGCAGCAGGGAAGCCAGAGAAGAATTATAAGGAGAATCCCAGAAGAAACCAGAAAGCTGGAAGCTGGAAGGTAGAGTGCTACAACTGTCATAAGACAGGACACATTCAAATCGACTGTCCTGATCTTAAGAAGGACGAGAGCAAGAAGGAGGTGAGCAGAAAAGAAGACAGAAGGAAGGCCCTCATCGGAGAAGATCAAGAGCGTGTAGAGTCCAGCAGTGGATTCTTCTCTGATGATGATGAAGAGTATGATTGTCTGATGGCCAACCTAGCTGATGAAGAGGTAACTTCAAAACCCTCTGTTTCAAATAATAGTTCAGCCATGTCACAAGATATGGACTTGCACGAATCCGTAAATCAGCTACTTAAAGATTTTGAGACATTAAAATCTGCACACCTATCTGTATCAGCCGAGAAGACTCAGCTGCAAGATGAGAATAGGCAGCTGAAAAATGATTTTGAAAAACTCAGCCTAGAATTAAATAAAGTCAAAACTTATTTTGAAAACCAGGCTGCAGTTAACTTGAAAAACCAGGCTGACGTCACTACAGTTGAGATACATCGACTAACTGTTTTAATTAGAGAAAAATTAGCTGCACTTGCTCATGTGAAGGCCGAATTTACTAAACTGACTTAGGTAAGTAAGACTCAGGCGCAGGAAATAACCTTCCTGAAAGCGTCTCTAACTCTAGACGAATTGTGTACTAATAAAAGGCCACTATATTCCAGATCAGGCCTCGGATATGATCCTCACACTCCCTCTAGTTCTAAAACCACATTCATCAAGGGAGAAACAATTGTCTCAACTGCTGAGCCTATATACAAACCGATATTTAAAAACAGGCAACAACCAAGTCACAAGTCTAGGCTGCAGCCAGGGTTCACAGGGCAGCCACCTAGACAAGCGACTAGGCATTGTCCGAGGCAGAAGCAGTAGCCCAGACAACATGCCCACTATTATCAATAACTCCCCAAAAACAGATTTCAAAATGGGAGGGGCAGATGGAAACCTCAAGGTTATCCTAATTTCCAAAATGAACAAGTGTGGAGACCTCAAAGATTTAATAAATGGTCTCAGCCAAGGTTTAGAAATGGCCCACACTACCAGTATTTTGAGGAATATCCAGTATACAATCCTAACAGAAGATACAGACCTAGACCTTACACACCATATAAGGGTTATAATAATAACAACTTTCACAATCAAAGGAGAAATCAATTCTCCAGGAAACCAGCTAACCCTAAAGGACCCACACAGATCTGGGTACCTAAATCTCTGCTTGTATGATTGCAGAAAAGGTGGAAGGACTACAACCACATCTCCACAAATTCAAACTTTGGAGGTGAAGAATGGTTTGTAGATTCTGGATGCTCGAGGCACATGACCGGGAACAAGAAGATGCTGACTAAATACACCAAAGAAAGAGGTCCTGACGTAACCTTTGGAGATAGCTCTAGAGGACAAACAAAAGGCTTTGGAGAGCTGCACCGAGGAAACATCGTTATATCCAAAGTTCACTATGTCAAAGGGCTCAAGTATAATCTCCTGAGCATAAGCCAGTTTTGCGATGAGAAGAATCTAGTAGTCTTCACCATTTGGAAATATATGGTGATAGATATCCTATCTGGAGAAGTGAAGCTTCAAGGATTCAGAAGGAGAGATGTCTATATGATAGATTGGAACACAGGAACTCCCAACACCTGTTTTCTATCTAAGACAATAGCTTAGAATGGATGGCTGTGGCACAAAAGATTATGTCACCTGAACTTCAAAGCCATCAACAAGATTAGTTCTCAGAAGCTGGTCAGAGGACTCCCAGAGGAAGTATTCAAGAAGGAAACTCTCTGTGATGCGTGTCAGAAAGGGAAGCAGACGAGAGCATCATTCAAGCCAGTCCAGCCCAAAACCCTCACCACAAGGATCTTAGATCTACTACACATGGATCTATTTGGTCCTATCAAGCCAAGGACTCTAAGCGGCAGAAAGCATGCACTAGTAATAGTGGATGACTATTCAAGGTACACTTGGATTATCTTCCTGTACAAGAAAAGTGAAATCTTGACCAAGCTACCTGAGCTGCTGAGAAGGATTCAGAATGAGAAATCACTCTCCATAATCAAGATCAGATCAAATAAAGGAGGAGAATTCCTCAATAAGTCAATCACTGATTACAACGATCAAAATGGAATCCAGCATGAGCTCTCTGCAGCCAGAATCCCCCAGCAGAATGGTGTTGCTGAAAGAAGAAACAGAACCCTGAAGGAAGCAGCTGAAATCAGCAATCTATTGAAACGCTTTGGTGGCAACACTAGCGAAAAGCATTGCCTATGAGCACTTATGGCGTAGTGCAGCCAGGTCCATGATTGCAGAAGCAGACCTGCCCAAGAGGTTCTGGGCTGAAGCTGTCAACAAAGCTTGCCATACTCAGAACAGGAGTATGATAGTAGGGAGACATGGCAAAACTCCCTATGAGGTTTAGAATAACAGAACTCCTACTGTTGCTTACTTTCATATTTTTGGTTGTAAGTGTTTCATCCACAACAACGGTAAAACACAACTAAATGCCTTCGATGCTAAAACTGATGATGGTCTCTTTATGGGATACTCACAAAGAAGCAAGGCATATAGAGTCTCTAACAAAAGAACCTTAGTTGTGGAAGAAACACCCCATGTTGTATTTGACGAATCTACTGTTGAGTACAAAAAACAAGTCGAGCTAATTGAGGATAAGCTCAAATCAGCAACCCTCGAAGAAGTCATTGTACATGACACAGGAATGGTGGACTCACTTGCAGATCAGCCCGATGACCTAACTGTAGTCGCTGAAGACCCAACTGCAGATCAGACAGGATCACCAAACCTATCTGATCCAGTTGCCGCTGATGAAGTCTCATCTGTAGCTGATAAAGACTCATCTGCAGATCAGATCCAACCTGCAGATGACAAGATGATAGCTGACCCAGTTGCAGACCGAGGAGACCAGATCCAGGCTGATGCAGACAAAGAGGAAATTCACCAGAGCAATCCTACAGGGGGAACAGACCCTGAAGAAGAAGATATTCCCAAATGGCTGAAAGACCATCCAATCCAGCAAATCATTGGGAAGTTGACTAATGGAGTTAATACAAGACAGTCTACCCTACCTGCAGGAATGGCAATGTTCTCTTACTTCATGTCACAGATAGAACCCAAGACAACAGAACAAGCTTTGGATGACTATTCTTGGATAAATGCCATGCAACAAGAACTTGAGCAAATGGAAAGGAACAACGTTTGGGTACTAACAGACAGACCAGATCATAAGAAGGTTATCGGCACCAAATGGGTGTACAAAAACAAGAGTGACGAAGATGGAGCTGTTGTTAGGAATAAAGTCAGACTTGTTGTTAAAGGTTATGCACAGTGTGAAGGAATATATTTTGATGAAACCTATGCACCTGTTGCAAGACTAGAAGCCATCAGACTATTCCTCACATATGCTGCATTCAAGGATTTTGAAGTCTACCAGATGGATGTAAAGAGTGCATTTCTAAATGGCATTCTAGAAGAAGAAGTCTATGTGGAGCAGCCCCCAGGATTTGTCAAAGGAGACAAAGTCTACAAGCTGTTGAAAGCTCTATATGGACTTAAGCAAGCACCAAGAGCTTGGTATGAAACCCTATCTGTATTTCTTGAGAAGAACGGTTTCTGCAAAGGAAAGGTAGACAAGACCTTATTCAGAGTGGAGCGCGAAGGCCACATATTGATAGTTCAGATATATTTGGATGACATTATATTTGGCTCAACCAACCTAGAGCTGTGTGAGAAATTCTCAAACCTCATGCAAGGAGAGTTTGAGATGAGTATGATGGGAAAGCTTAACTTCTTTCTTGGATTACAAGTTAAACAGATGGAAAATGGAATTTTCATCAATCAAGCCAAGTATACCCGAGATCTAATCAAGAGATTTGGAATGGAATCAGCCAAATCAGCAAGAATTCCTATGAGCACAAGTACTCACCTAGATGCAGATGAGGGAGGCATATCAGTGAATTCAACACAATACATAAGACTTATTGGATCATTGCTATACCTCACTGCAAGCAGACCAGATATATCTTATGCCGTAGGAGTATGCGCAAGATTTCAATCCAAGCCTAAGCAGTCGCACCAAGATGCAGCCAAGAAAATAATTAAATACCTTAAGTCTACAGTCAATGTTGGACTATGGTATCCAAAGGACGATAACTTCGAGCTATCAGGATATTCAGATGCAGATTTCGCAGGATCAAAAACTAATAGGAAAAGCACTAGTGGAACGTGCCAATTCCTAGGAACCAGACTGATATCATGGTTTAGCAAGAAGCAGGTTTCTAACTCCATCTCCACCACAGAATCAGAATACCTAGCTGCAGGTAGTTGTTGTGCCCAGATCTTATGGATCAGACAACAGCTGAGGGAGTACAACATCATTGCCAATAAAGTCCCTATCTGGTGTGACAACAATAGTGCTATTGCAATAACCAACAACCCGATTTTGCATTCAAGGACCAAGCACATTGATGTTAAGCATCACTTCATTAGAGATCACGTGCTTAACAAGAGAGTCAGAGTTGAAAGAGTCAGCACAGACTATCAAATTGCTGATATCCTTACCAAACCCTTGCCAGAAGAAAGATTTTTGGAGCTGAGCAGAGAACTTGGTCTACTAGATTGGGAATCTAGTACAGAAGAAAAATCCATCTGAAGCAGATGAGGGGAAGGACGGACTTAGCTGATCGAAGGAATCAGAACCTACCTGAAGACGAAGGACAGACAAAGAAACCTAGCTGATCAAATCTCAAGCGAGAAGTCAAAGGAGTCAACTCACCTGATGCAGATCAGTCAACAGTCAACGGTCAACCAGCTAAGTTTTTCTAATCCTGACTGACTTCTGAATATTAACTTACTATTTGTTATATACATGAAAATATCATATTAATTTTGGATCACAAGTGGCACAATACTATATGCTTTAAATACACGTGGCAATCACAGGTTAAATCGACCTCCACTGTGACCAATTAAAATCCAACCGTCCAATTTTAAACTCAAAACCTGGACCATCGATTAAAATTTGAATTTTAAAAAGTAATCTCAAAAGGTGGACCACCGATCTAAAATAAATATTTATTTAATACCAACGTCGTTTCACTTCCTTTTTAAGGACGGAAAAATCCCTCATTTTACCTTTACCAGTCTTTCAAAAATCCTAATTTACAGAGCAGAAAATCCTTTGAACTCTAAATACACTAAGAAATATCCTATATTTGCAGAAATGGAAGCTTACTTTGAAGGCGTAAACATGAAGGTTGTCAAGGACCAGATTATTTTCTCTCTGGTTGTTGATTTTGAAGGTCTCTTGGAATCACATCTGGAAAACAACGACGTGCTCTTCCTTATACACTCAATGAAGCAGAATGGGATCTATGCATTTTTGGATATCAGTCCCAAACATCTGTACAAGGAGGACGTCGTCGCATTTTACCGCGAAGCCCATGTGATTGAAGCAGGAATTAGGAGCACCGTTGGCGGAGTACAAGTTGACATATCACCGGAGACGATTCAAAAAGTTTTTGGAATGAAGAATCGTGGCATAGCGGTCGAGGCCCTCAAGCAGAAAGCAGCCGATACTTGGCTGAAGATTAAGACGGTTGACCAGCCGGAGAAGCTAAAGCTCACCGCCAAGAGGAGCGAAATTAAAAAAATGTATCGATATGTGTTGGACATCACCAACAAAATTGTCATGGGTATGGCCGGGAGTTACGACCAACTGTCGTCGGCAAAATTCATGGTGCTGGGAGCACTAATTCAGGACGAGCCGATTGATTGGTCAGACTACATCTTTAGGTAGTTGGTTCACGAGGTCAACAAGGCCGAATGGTTTGTTGAAGAGAAGAAGTTCAGATCCAAGCTGGCGTTTGGAACGCAGCTAAGTTGGATCCTTGAGAAGCTGGATGTGGCAAAGGAAAGAACTGACCCCTTCCACATCAACAAGAAACTTGGTCACCTAGATCAAGAAACTTTGAGGAAGCTAGGAAGCAATAGAAGAGCAGCTCGGATGCTAAAAGAGTTGTCTGATTCACAGCCCTACAAATACCCTTCATCAGACGAATCGGACCAGCCTGCAGATGGCAACCAACCTGCAGCCAAGTCGGATTCGGAGTCAGACAATACGCCCATTGCTGTTCGTTTCAAAAGAAGGGGACCAACCCCTGGTGATCCATCCATCATTCATTCTTCACCAGAACCCTCTCCCAAAAGGCCCAGGCGATTGCAGTTCAGCCAAGAGGAGCAGCAAGAAAAATTTCCCAATCCTGCATCCAGGTCGCCTATCCACCTGGAGGACCAGCCTGCTCCGGGCAGCCTGGAGACCCAGATCGTTCCTCTCCTCACTCCAGCCTTCATTTCAGAAGAAGAGGAAGCATGTTTAATAATTTCCATCCCTGAGGCAAATTATACTTTTCACCTGCTGGACAACAATATTTTCAACTTATCCTTAGAGCAACTACAGTTGGTTAAGCCACAAGCTCTAAAACATTCCTTTATCCACATTTTTGAAGAATGGAAAACCTTTAAATCACTTTCTTTCACTGAACTTGAAGCTTATGTTGAAACCAGTGGTTGGGGATATCCCCAAGCCACATAAGATGTGCTGACACATTTTTGCAAAGTGTCGGACACAATTTTGATTCTTCAGGAAAATTGGTTCATGTCCAATTTCAAAACCAACATGGACCAATTTATCCACTCCATTATGTATAGTATTTTTGACGGTTCCTTTGGGAAAGAAGAAGAAGAGTAGGAAGAAGAAAAGGAGATAAGAACTGAAGAAGTAGAAGAAGAAATTATTGTGATTGCTGATGAAGAAGAGAAACAGGAAGAAAAGGAAGAAAAAAATATTTTAGTTGAAAAAGAAACTGGAGAAGAAGAAGTTGAAAAAACGGTGGAATTAGTAGATGAAGAAGAAGAAGGAGAAGAAGTTGAACAGGAGGATGGAGAAGAAAAGGAAGCTGATGAAAAAGATGATGAAAAAGATAAAAAGGATGATAAGGATGATAATGATGATGATGTTGATGATGGTAAGAATGATGGAGGAGAAAAGGAAACTGGGAAAGAGAAAGAGAATGTTGAAGAGGAAGAAAAGAAGGAAGAAGGAGAGAAGAATTCAGAAAAAGAAGAAGAAAAAGAGCCATAAAAGGAGGCTGCAGACAGGGCTGGGGCGCCTGCCCGGTATACCAGCCTAGATGCAGACCTGGCTGAAGATTCCAGATCGGGGACCCTTGAACAGACCCCATATGGAATGCCTGCCGCAGACAAGAGTCTGCAGACAGGTGGGTCGTTTGCAAACCTACCTGCAGGAGTAGAGGGCTCAGGCGAGTACTCTCCACCAACATCACAGATTTCACCTGCGATGACCGAGCTAATCAGACAAATTATTAGGGACACTATTAGAGAACTACTTGCTTCTCAGGTCACCCCTGATCTCCAATCCATCAATGCAAAAATCGATACCTTGCTGCAGCGGGACATCCCTCAACCTTCTCCTCCTACAAACAACAGAATGCCTTTTGGCATCTCTGACTGGATGCATCGAATGGAGCAGCAGTTGACCACTTTAGTTGATGCTTGCAAAAAGGGGGAAGAAAGGATTCAGGGGGAAGGCAGCAAACAAGGAGAAATAAGGGAAGAAATGAGAACTAATAAGAAGCAAGATGTCCAGTTGATCACTGCTGGGACATCTTCAGCTAAGAGGAAGGGAGAAGCTATAGAATCAGAACAGGCTGATGATCAGCCTGCAGGCAAAAGAAGGAGGATCAGAGGAGGATTCGAGCCTACTCTAGAATGGGAAGGCAAAGAGTTATGGTATGTTGAAGAGTTTGTACCTACCGAAGCTTTAATCATGTGGGGGTCTACAAGGAAAAGGTTCATCAGAGATTACTATATCTGGGAAATACTCCAGGATAGTAGCTGCTCCGGACAGCAGATTTTCATCAATTTCATGGAAGAAGCATATCCACAACTCTGGGCCATCCTTCTAAAATATGTAGAGGCATGCAATGCATATCCCATGATCCCTCTTTTCAGGGCAAAAGAACCTCCCACTTTGGAGAATAACAATCTGAATGAATTAGCACTCCAAAGGAAGATCAAGAAACTATGTGTTGAAAACGAGTTCTCCTCTCAAGAAGAGCAAGATTTTGCAGCCCTTGTTGTAAGAAGAAAGTATGGTCTTGTCCCTGTTAAAATAAGACCAATTGGAGCTAAACCATTCAGACCTGCCAAGCAGCCTATCCGAAGGGGCAGAGGCAGAGGCAGATAATTTATATTCATTTTTGTACTTGTAAAATTTTCTGTAAATGTTTTTAGACATGTATTTGTAATCAATATAGAAATTTTATAACAGTCTTTTGAATGACAATTTCCAGTTATCTCAAAACTAGACTGATTTTAGTTTGTATCTTGCACTCAAGTGCAGACTTGTTCATTTGAATATTTGCTTAAAGTTTTGCCATCATCAAAATAGGGGGAATTTGTTAGGAATACTTGTTAGATTTTGATGATGTCATTAATGTAATTCAAACACTTATTACTTGGCAAAATGAAACGAAGAACCAAATGAGTATCTTCCATAGGCCAAATTATGTTGAGTTTAATACTTGGCAAAATGTAAAGAAGAATCAAATGAGTATCTTCTATAGGCCAAATTAAGTTAAGCTCAAATCGGCTAAGTACAGAAGTACAGCTGAGTTCATCAGAGAAGTACAGCCGAGTCAAGACAGAGAAGTTCTGGTCAACAAAAATCATCAGAGATGTTTGACTTGCAGATCAAGTGACTTGGACAAGCCATCCGATCAAAGTAGTCCCAAACAGTGACCATCAGATAAGTCCAGACTGCAGAGAAGATGTCTGTACATCAGCCTACTTGAGATCAGCCAAGTACTCCAAGTCCACGTCAGCATGCGTTGAATAGTCAAATAATACGGAAAGTCACATGCAAGCGTGAAGAGACAAATTGGAGAGATTCCCGCAAGGATATGAATTGAATAATTCATCCAGGCCTACCACTGAAGACTTTAGCCTTATTATATTCAAAGGATTCGACGCCTCACATGTAAAGTCTTCACAACGGTCGAAAGATGGATTAAATTATGGGAATCCAGCCTTGCAACGTTCAGAAAGAAAACAATGAAGTCTACCTCTCCAATGGACGGATTTGTTGAAAAGATTTGCAACGGCTATGAAGTAAAAGCTCAGAGATCGTGACCTATATATATCCGAAGATTTGAAGCTGAGCATTACAGACACAACATCGGTGCGAACATAATCTCAAGCAAATCAATCATTCAAAGCAATCTAAAAGCGAACTATAACATCGTGAAAAGAGCAGTTCTCAAAAGTTCATACTTGAAGAAGCTCTTAGTTGGAGAAGACAAAAACTCGTATCTTTAATCCTGAGTTCGGGGTACTTCACTGGTTGAAGTTCGAGACTGTAAAGGCATCGAAGGATCGCGGATCAAGAGGTGTAAGGCAGTCAAGAGTGTTGCAACGGCAAGGATTTCCACTGGTTGGAAGCTGTTGTAATTTGGTTGAATCACTGTAATCTTTATCACTGGTTGACAATTATAGTGAATTCATCTCCAGCTGGTTTGGAGAAAAGTGGATTAGTAGAGGATTACCCCACCTCTGAGACCACTATAACTGCCTGCGTATTTTACTGTTTCATAGCATCATACTTTAACTGCTGCATTCATTGTTAAGTGTTTCATTAGCTGTTTTGTATTCGTCATCAGCTGACTTCCGCACGTACTGAGAACAAACGACTTTGAGTCATTTGTATATCTATCAGCTGAAGAAACTTACTCTTTGTGAAAAAGAGTTTAAGAGTTTCAATAAGTCTATTCACCCCCCCTCTAGACTTATTCCTGGACGACTTGTGACCTACAAAAGCCACGTAACCATGATAATTGGATCATATTCCATGCAAGAAAACGTCTAACAAAATATTCCAACATTATATTACATGAATGTTTAAGTTGCTAGCAATTAATTACTAAAATTAATTAAAATAGCAAAAGCCTAAAAATATGGCTCCGATACCAATTGACGCAACGGAAGCGAAGTTTGAATAATTTGAATAAAGCATCTTGCGCATCCACGAGCACAAAATCTATTCAAGCATGCTAATTAATTAATTACTAAAATTAATAAGCAATTTAAATATAATTTATTATTTGTTAAATAATATTATTGGTAAATATCCTAATCTAGATCAAGAGATCATAGGATATTTACCTTTTAAAGCGAAGTGGTTGCTACTTTGATTTCTTCCTCAAAATCTCCTAGAGTATGTCACTGCCTTAATTCGGACGTTGTGTGGGCAACGAGCTACCGAACTTTACTTGACCTTCAACTTGAATCGGCAAAATAATCACAGGAGGCTATCGATTTTTCTTCCTTATTTTCTATTAATATTTGATCACTCTTTGAAAATTGATGTGTTATCTAAATTGTAGAGTGAAAGGCACAAGTCAAGATCTACAATTAAACAGAAGATGAAAAATCAAAATCTCCCTCACTTGAATAATGTCATGGCCGAACCTCTTGTTGTAGTGTCCTATTTATAGGATTTGAGCTACTCTAGGGATCTTAAGGAGGATTAGTATTAGCACTCCTAGTATGGCCCAACCTTCCATATTAAGCCCTTCCTAATATGGTTGATTTTACTAATATCAATTCAATCCACTAAAGAATTAATATTACACTTCAAACCCAAATCCAAATTTACAAAATCTAGCTCCTTATTTAAATATATTATTTCCTATGTTTAAAATACGGAATGCCAATTAATTAATTTAAGCTATTGATAGCTTTAATTAAACAATTGCTTATCCAAGAGAAGTACCACACAAATATTATTATTATATCAGAATTAAATCCATCTACGGGGTTTAATATAATAATCATTATCGAGCTCCTCAAGGGGACATCATCAACCCGCACGAATCAGGACACAATTTCTAGGTATAATAATTGTCATGTAAATTATATTATTGCCTAAGATACAAAATATATCGAGTCAATCACTGCGACTCTCACCCATGGTAAATCAAAACAAATAATTATTATAAATACATAATTAAATATTATATACTTCAAATTAAGAAATAATAATTATCCGAGATTTACATTCTTCTTACAGTCAGTACAGAAGACACTATCTCACTACCATCCAGTTCAACGCATGCAAATACGCTAATGCATGCTAATAGTCAAGATCAACTAATCATAAGCATACACTACAACCTTTCATATAATTTTGTCTAATAATTATATAGGTTGTGAACTATTATATTATTTTATAAGGCACCGCTAATGTGACCTTCCATGTGACACCAACACACCACATTATCTGTAATATAAAATAAATAGACAGTACATTTGCATGACCATAACCTCGAATAAATATGCAAAACATATAATAAAATGTAATTAATATTCTCATAGATAGTTATAGGGAAATACGGTAATACAAGCATAAAGTATGCTTCGCAGTATACAACGCTAACAGTATACATCTTGGAGTGGAGCTGAGAGCCTAGCTCTAGTAGTGTAGCTCGGTCCCTGCAAGCCTAGCCTAACAGGTCTAGACCTGCCAGGTCTAGCCCTGCCAGGTCTAGCCCAGCAGGTCAGCTCTCCTAGATGACATCATATTCAGGTCCCTTAAAAAACCGGTCCACTAGACCTGGCTCTTAATAAGTCTCTACTGATTGAGGTAGGCCCCGACCATATAGATCAAACCACTCCATAGAGGAGCTCTCTCGTAAAGAGGGTCCGACCTCTATGTCTATATTCTGAGCTTGTAAATGTTAGCCCTCCACATCATCAAGCTGACGAGCTAAGAGGAATGCATGGTTAGACCTCACAAGAGTGGTTTGACTAGGATAAAATCCAAGAAAGTAGGGGTTCAGTCATGATAGAAGAATCCCTTGGGCAACTGCACCAATAGGGCTGTGAGTGAACATAAAAAGTTCGATTCGGCTAGCATTATTCGGCTCGAAATAGTTTGGATCGCAGCTCAGTTCGCACATGCAAACACGAACTCAAATGCTAAAATCCATAGTTCGCGAACCAGAATGCACCATTTGATTTAGTCCGGTCAGTAACTATTAAAGGGCCTTTGGGCCATATATTTCCCTTACATAGTACTTATGTGATAATTTCTAGGGATTTATGTATTTTACAAACCTGCGAACTCGAACTATTTTGAACCGTCCGCAATTCGGATCGAATAATTTTTGTAGAAAAACTTCAAACCTCAAAATATGAGGTTCGCACAAATCAGACCGCATCGAACGTATGTTTGAAAAAATGCAGACCGAACTTCAAATGTACCATAGTTCAGTATAGTTTGGTCTATTTACAGCCCTATACACCAGTATCCCTAAAAACCAGGGATCTCGCCCAATCAAAGGCAGAATCTTGAGGAACAAGCTTTCATGTGGGTCGTAAAAATCATATTTCTGAGCCTAGCCCTAGCTATCATGATCCTTATGTCGAGGATGTTGGAGAGGATGAGTTCTCTTTCAACAAGTTTGACTAATTCCAGCAGTACCAGCCTAGAGACAGGTGTTGAGGTCGACCTAACAGATTTCCATTACGTAGATGTGACCTTGACTATCCTAGACAACATCGTGAAGTTCCCTATGCAGTTCCTAGAAATGTAAAAGTAGAGGTCCCTCAGTTTGACGGAGCCCATGACCTTGTCCTTTCTTGACTGGTTAGATCATCTTGAGGACTACTTTGTGTAATACCCTCGCATTTACTATTGTATTTTCCGATTTAAATCGAGCATTGTCGTACTATATATGTGTTTCTTGTAATAAATATATGGATGAGTTCTGTTAAATTGAATTGTTGATCTTAGTCATTCACACTATAGTTGCTTATTAGATGATTAGTGGGAATTTCATTTTACTTGTTGATGTTGCTCTTAACGTGCATTAGCACACTTAGCTTACGTACGCTATATAAGTCGAATTACATACGTAACCTTTCACATTAACGTACGTAATGCGGGGGATATTTCAGCAGATCACCTTTCGGCGGATGGGGCCGAGTGTGTAGGTGATGGTCGGAAGTCGATTGTGACAGCCAAGTCACGGCCGTTACGTACATAATAGCTATATCTTTACGTACGTAGCGTTATGTGTATTTTAAGTCAAACATCTGGCAAAATGGCTACATGCGTAATGTTCATAAGATTACGTACGTAGGCGCTTTAATGTACGTTAATCCCTCTTTATTACGTAATGTTAATTTTGGGTTATAAAAGTTTGAGTTGCCTTTCATTTCTACACGAACGTTCTCCATCCTCCCTCCCTCAAAACCGATTCCTTGCTCCCTTAAATCATAATCTTGCCTTCTAATCTCATATTAGAGCTACAACACTTGGATTATAGCTTGGTAACTAAAAGAGAATAGTGTGTTCTTGGAAGATTTGGTGCTATTCTTCATTCCTTTCCTTGAGGTTGGTTATCTTACTCTTGTTGTTCATATGATTATTGATGTTAGTAGTAGAATAACCTGATATATCATGATGAACATTGAAGTTATGAACAAATTTAGTTTGGAACATGATAATATTGTTAGAACCCTTCCTGGAATGATTGATTAAGTTGTGGATATCATGTTCAATGTAGAACCCTTAATTAATCATGTTAAAATCAGGAGATTAAAGTTATGAATGTGTTCTTAATTTCTAGAAGGATCCTCTGATGTTATATCCATATATTGGAGAAGGTTTAATAACTCATTGGGAAGAGATTGATGATGTCTTTAAGAATTTCAAAACCTTCAAAGATATAATTATGCTTGAAGTAAAAATCTTAGGGATGATGATAAATTATGTAGAACACAAGTATAACCTTTGTATATTCAAGATAATTGGGTTTCTTGATAACTCAAGTAGGGGTTGATCGCTACATTAATATGTTAATAGTGTTTTAAGACGACTATAACAAATATGGGTAATAACGGTGCAATAGAATTAATAATCGAATTCTATTATGTTGATCCTCGTGTATTAGGATGGCATAAATTAGGATGATGTTCTTGTTATGCTTAAAACTTAATGTTATTATTTCACTGCTGGATTGGCTTAACGTAATTATTGTGAAGGTGACGAAGAGTGTAAACAAACACAAACTGTTATAATAATTTGACATTAATCGGAAGTGTTGATGAATTGAGAGTATGTTTAATCATCATAGTATTACATTGATAATATTCTTGACTTAAAACACTTGCCAATAATGTTAGAAAGGGTTGGCGAATCTCATAAACTTGTGATGTGATAACCCATAATGGGAGCGTTAGAATATTCAGTCGGACAGTCAAAACAACTCGAGTAAAATTACAAATATTGTTTCTATGAATTAATACCATTATAGTACGAATGTGTTGTTGAATGAATTACGTTTTATTCAAGGTTGCTTGTTCAAGTGAGTATTGTTAGACGAAGATACCGTTCGTTGTTCGTTCAAAGAAGGATTATTCATCTACGGAATTGACGCAAGTTATCTTGCTTGGTTATAATGATGGTTGAATTCTTGTGATTATTATGCGTTTCGTGTATATGGAAATGTTCTGTGAATCAATGATTCATGATGTGGTGATGTCCTTGATCGTGTTACCATTTGTGGCGGAATTGCATTCCCAAACATATCGCCCTTGATACCGTTTGTCTCATTGAGCTTTGTTGTCACTTCAGTGAGTTGTTCGATTCTTTGATAAATTTGTAATTCATTGAGTTTCGTTGTCATGTTGTATCATGACATCTCTGGAGTCATATCTGCGTGCCGATTGGTTATGTGTAGGATTTTTAGTCGGGCACTTAATGGTCATGCATGGATGTTTCTGCATAAGATCGTGCAAACGAGACGTAGTTCGTGAGGCTAATTAGGTACATCGTCCCACTTATATTCTGGATTCCGTATACGGGGTGGACATGTTGATAAGTGGTAATTTTACAACTTATTTCTAGGATATTTATACTAGGTTTTTATCTCGTTTCGTGATTAATGTGCTCGTATTTGGCTTATTTATGATTAGTCGAGCCGTATTACGCGTTTGGGTTGGTTTTAGTGTGTTTGCAGGTTTTTAGAGCCAAAAGGACCCAAAACGAGACAAAGGACCGAGAGTCGAGTCACGAACGGAAGAAATGGTTTTTTTGCAAGAGACAGACCACCCTATCGGCCCAGCTATCGGCCGATAGGTGCGTCCGAAAGGAGTTCCTGCCCTATCGAGTGAAGAGATCGACGAACCAACTATCGGCCAGCCTATCGGCCGATAGGCCAGGCCGATATGCTGCCCAGCGGACTCTCGTGTTTTGACGAATTATAACTCTTTTGGATAGTTTTTGCTTCCTAGATTAGGGCTAATCGGGATTTTAACCCCCTTAGGCTATATAAACCTCCTCCTAGACCTAGTTCTAGGATCTTCCACCATCTTTTCATCATTCTTTTTCATCCATTATTATCTTTAGCAGATTTTTACATCTTTTTAGCAAGATTTATTCCTTTGATCAAGAACTTTTTGGAGGAGAATTATTATTGTTTTTCGGAGAGTGAAGACTCGGAGTTCATCCGTAAGGGTTGTAATCTCTCTTTTCATATTAATAATATGCATTCTTCATCTATTTCTTGTTTAATTTCAATTATGTCTGGCTAAATTCATTGATTGATTCTAGGGTTAGTAAATTTAATTGATGTTCACATGATGTTTCTTTGATTACCTTTTTACCTTTCATCCTAGGTTTGTGTTCAAGATGTGTTAAATCTCATGCTAGATTAAAGGGCCCTTAATCGATGTATGTTAGCTAATTGATTTTGCCCGGAAGGATCAATTAATTAGTGGAAATACTTGATGCACAATATGATTTTATCTTGAGACCTGAGTGGAGAAAAATAAACCATATATAAATAAGTTGGCGCTTTTAAGTGATTTAAATTCTTTGAGCCCTGGCGGGGAAAAGGGTTTAAATTAACTATCTTTCTAGGTTGCCTTGATCGGAATTCTAGATCGGCTGAGTGATTATTTCTAGGATTGAATTAAATTTGAGGAAAAGGAATTAAGTGAATGGATTGTGTGAACTCAATTAGATGATACTACCCTAGGATCAATTAGCTTTCACTTGTGATTTTATCTTGCTAATTTGATTTATTTGCTTAATTTAGATAATTCATTTTTTATTTAATTTTTATATTTCGATTTTATAATTGGAATCAAAACAAATTTTCGGATTCCTAAATAGCAGTCAAATTTTGAGTAGAGTTACTTCCTTTATTTTCGACACATCAATTCCCTTGGGTTCGATACCTTGGAAATACTCCGAGGTTTTACAAATTTTAAAATTGATCGGATTTGAAAACCATACTACGCGAATACCAGCGATCAATTTTTGGCGCCGTTGCCGGGGAATTGATAGAAAACTTAAGGGGATAATTCGAAAAAGAAGAGATTGTTACTTTAGGTTGTTTACTATTATTATTAATTTTCGATCTCGTTTTCTCACATCTTGTTTTCTCTTCTTTGTAGGCGGTGAATGATCACAAGATCCCAAGGAAAGGACTTATTTCCTTTGGATTCGGAAATCGAGAAGTCTTTGAGGAGGAAGAAGCAAGAAGCGAGAACCGAGACTATTTCTATACCTTTCGTTGATACCATGGCCGGCATTGTTGACCCACCACGAGAACTCGCTCGTCCCGAGAAGATCCCTTTGAATGCCCGCTTTCGACCTAAGCTGGACGATTATCAAGAAGGAGGTTGGGGAAAGATTGATGCCAACAACTTCGAGCTTAAGCCGTCCCTCATCGCTACAGTGAAGTCTCAAACATACGGAGGAGGGGTTAATGAAGATCCAAACGCTCATCTTGAGTCGTTTCTGGACATATGTGCCACCATCAAGCAAAACGGAGTGCCTCCGGATGTCATTAAGCTCCGCCTATTCCGGTTTTCCTTAGAAGACGATGCGCTAGATTGGTACAAGAGCCTAGATCGGAAGGAAATTGGTACTTGGAGAGAGATGACTGTTTGTTCTTAGCAGTTCTATCCTCCTCGAAGGTGCAAAAACAAATCAACGATATCTTGCAATTCGAGCAATATGAGGATGAATACTTATACGAGGCATGGATCCGATTTAAGAAGCTACTTCGCAAATGCCCACAGCATGGAATTGACAAGGAGGAGATCTACATTCGGTTTTATCGGGGTTTGACGAGGAAGGCTAGAAGAGAGTTGGACTATTCATCGAAAGGGGGATTTCTGGCTAACGATTATGAAGAGGCCAAGAATCTCATCGAGCTAGCGGTCAACAATGATTATGAGGAGGTGACCGATAGGAAGATGACGAGAAGAAAGGTCCCATCCGGTGACGAGGACGCCTACGGTGATTTGAAGGCAAAATTTGAAAAACAACAAAAAGAGCTGGAGATGCTAAAAAAGAAGACTTTGGGAGTCAATGCAGTTTTTGAAGAGCTAAACGAGCCTATTGCAATTGAGGAGGATGTGAATTACGTGCAAGGAGGAAACTTCCGGCAAGGGGGAAATAGGGGGAACTATTACCCGAACAATCGAAACCACCCTAATTTCTCCTATGCCAATCCGAACAATGCTCTCCAGCCACCACCGGGATTTAACGTGAAGAACGGGGTTATTCAAGAGCCGATTGCTAAGACACCGATGGAAGAGATGTTGGAACGGTTGGAGGCAAGTCAAAAAGATTTTATCTATAAAGCAGACAAGAGGTTCGGGGCTCTCGAGCATAGTGTGACATCTATTGGAAACTCAGTGATAGCCTTGACAAAGCAGATGTCGATGGTGGAGACCCAAATGAGTCAAATGGCGAACGCCTGGCCGGATTTCATAAGCGGGCCATTTTCCGGCAAAGACGAGACCAACCCGAAGACGCAACAATGCAACGCAATCGAGCTTCGGAGTGGGACAAGGTACAGTAATCATGGGGCTGAAGTTGAGGAATCTGGAAACAAGGATGTACTAGAAACGGGAGCCGAGAACGAGAAAGAAGATGAAATGCAGCAGGCTCATCGGCCAAGCCTATCGGCCGATAGGCCCACCCGATACCCAGACAAAATGCCGGCAGTGGATCCTATCGACCCCCCTATCGGCCGAAAGGCTCCTGGAAGTTCGAATGTGAAGGATTTTGATGTAAAAGCTCCATTTCCACAGCGATTGGCCAAGTCGAGACATGATGAAAAGCTTCAACGATTTATCGACATGTTTAAAAAGGTGAATATCAACATTCCACTTCTAGACGCTTTGAGAGACATGCCGGGGTACGTCAAATTCTTGAAAGACGCTGTGGCAAGCAAGAGGAAGTTGGGGAAGTTTGAAACAATAAATTTGACAGAGGAGTGCAGCGCTATCATTCAAAACATGCTCCCGCTCAAGCAGAAGGATCCGGGACGTTTTATTTTTACATGCATGATTGGCGACCAAACGTTCCGTAATGTGTTGTGTGATCTCGGGGCAAGCATCAATCTTATGCCTCTATCCATCTTTAAGAGGTTGAAGATTAGGGAGATGAAGCCGACTACCATTTCTCTACTCATGGCGGACCGGTCGATCGCTTATCCGAGGGGAGTTGTGGAGGATGTGTTCGTTAGAGTCCAACACTTAATCTTCCCAGCCGATTTCGTAGTTCTTGATATGCCCGAGGACGAGAATCAACCACTGATCTTTGGGAGACCGTTTCTAGCGACGGGGAGAGCACTTATCGACGTCCAAGAGGGTGATCTTACTTTTCGGGTTAATGATCAAAATCTGAAAATTTCCATCTATGACGCGATGAAGAAGCCCGAGGATGCGCCCGAGGAATGTTATACAATTGAGTCTATTATGCCACCCCCAACCGACTTGTTGGAGCATTGCATTTCACACTCCATTTACTCACATTCTGATGTTGAAGAAATTTATGAGGAATTGCCAGAGTATGTTCGAATGTTGGAGGCGAACGAGTTCCGATCTAATGAGAGGGATGTATGTTATCTTGATGTCAACAAACCCGTTCAAGGGGGAGTTGTCGCTGAGGACCGATCGATCGAGGTGCCAAAGTTAGAACTTAAGCCTTTGCCGGATCACTTACAATATTGCTTCTTAGGCGAGAACGAGTCTTATCCCGTGATAGTTTCTTCTTCTCTCGGACCTACTAACTTGGAGAAGCTATTACGGGTGCTGCGAAAACACAAAGGGGCGATTGGATGGACGATTTCGGACATTAATGGAATAAGCCCTTCTATTTGTATGCACCGGATTTTGCTAGAAGACGATCATAAGCCGAGGGTGCAACCGCAAAGTAGATTAAATCCAGCAATGCAAGAGGTTGTGAGAAAAGAGGTGCTCAAATTATTAGATGCCGGGATGATATATGCGATTTCCGATAGTGAGTGGGTGAGTCCTACTCAAGTCGTCTCTAAGAAAGGGGGTATGACCGTGATCAAGGACGAGAAAGATGAATTAATCGCGACAAGGCTAGTCACGGGATGGAGAGTTTGTATCGACTACCGGCTACTTAATGCGGCGACGAGGAAGGATCATTTTCCACTTCCATTTATTGATCAAATGCTAGATCGTTTGGACGGATACGAGTATTATTGCTTTCTGGACGGGTATTCGGGGTACAATCAAATTGCTATCGCTCCGGAAGACCAGTGATCATTTTCAAAGGTGCATGATGACCATACTACGCGAATACCAGCCATCAATTTTTGGCGCCGTTGCCAGAGAAGACGGTCACGAACAAGAAGGACTGGGCTAAATATCTAGATGATGCACTTTGGGCTTATCGGACCGCGTATAAGACTCCAATTGGAATGTCTCCATATCAGCTCATCTTTGGGAAATCCTGTCATTTACCGGTGGAGCTGGAAGTTAAAGCGTATTGGGCCACTAGACGGATTAATTTCGAATTTCTTGAAGCTAGTGGATCAAGAAGAGAGAAGCTGCTGGAAATCGACGAATGGAGAAACGAGGCTTTCGAAAATGCAAGGATTTACAAGGAAAGAGCGAAAAAGTTTCACGATGATCGCATTCGGAAGAAGGACTTCATCCCGGGAGATGAAGTGCTCGTTTTCAATTCACGGCTTCGTCTATTTCCGGGGAAGTTGATGTCAAAGTGGACTGGTCCATACACCGTCTTTCAAGTAAATCAAAACGGATCATGTGTCGTGATGAAAGAAGATGGGAACAAGTTTATTGTGAACGGACATCGGATGAAGCACTATTTCAAGCCCTTGCACCACGAAGAGAAGTATGTCACTTACCTCGAAGATCCGGAATGAATGAGGTATCGTCTAGCTAAAGACGTTAAACGTAGCACTTGTTGGGAGGTAACCCAACGTATGTATATTAGTTCGTTTTATTCGTTTATTTTCGATTTTTCGTTTGCGTGATTTTTGTAGTTTCTAGTTTCGTAGTAGCTTTGCTAGTTTTTGTTAAGTTCTAATCCATGCACGCCGAGTTTTGGATACTTGCAGGTCTTTAATCGCCATATCCAAGCAAAAACGGGACCAATTATGCGAAAGAGAAAAAGCTGGAAAATTTTTTTGAGACAGAAGATCCTATCGGGAGAGCCTATCGGCCGATAGGCTGAGGAAAATAAAAAAATTACATGTTGAAAGCAGTGGTCGATAGGGTCTGCCTATCGACCGATATCCCACCCGATATGAGGTACGTAATAGACAGAAGTTCCTATCGGTCCAGCCTATCGGCCGATAGGCCTGGCCGATAGGACATACCCGGCCCAGTCTCCACTTCGACCCGGTTGATTAATACCTCTTTTAAACATCCCCACACCCGATTTTCTCACACACTTACACACTTATCGGCCGATAGAACGAAAGGAGCGAATTTTTTTCTACTTTTCTTCCTTCAAACTCGATCAAGGTACGTAATTTCGACGCTTAATCCTCTTGTTTTTCAATTCTATACATGTTTTGAAGCACTTTGACGGATTCCTTTTGGAGTTTTGATGAAAATCGAATTGGGGATCCACTTTTTGGGGCTTTTGCTAAACTTTGATGTTCTTTGAATTTTATGCCCGATTGTTGATAGAATCTTGAGGGAAACATGTTATCTATGCTTGATTGTTCATGGGTACTTCGAATTGGGGGATTAATTGATGAAATTGAACGAATTTTGAAAAAAAAAAACCAAATTGGAAGAACCCTAATTTCGCAAGTTGTTGAAATTGGGTGAATTTGTTGAATTGAATGGTTAATTGGGATTGATATGAGTTGAATTGTTGATAATTAGATTGGATTGGAGAGAATTTGCCCTAATATGATCGTAGTGTGTTGTTTTGTTATTGTGGGTGGTGATTTTGATCCTTTGAATATGAAATGGGGGAGTCTAAGTTTGGGGGAGATGGTGTGATTTATAGGGGTTTTAGATGTTATTGTGGGATTATTGGATTATGTCGATGCTCGTTGAATGTTTATATTATGAGTTGCTTATTGGATTTTGATTGGATGGTTGTTTTGTAGGAACTTTGAAATGGGAAAGCAAAGCAAGAAGTCGAATCCGAGTACAGCCGGAAAGTCTAAGGCGACCACAGAGAAGGAAAAGGCTCCGACAAAGGTAGTGCCGGCTATTCCGATCCCGGCTGCGCTCGACCCGAAGAAATTCAAGCTAAGATTGACCGGGCCAGAGTCTAAAAGAAGGTGGCCGCACCTTATCGGAATGTCACACAAGCATTGCCAATTTTTGCATGAGGAGACGGCTCGGGGTATGGGTGTATACGATGATATTGTGCTACTAGCGAGGCAGTGCGGGTTTGAGCAAATATTTAGGGCAAACTATCTCGCTTACCACGTGCTCACCGTGGAGTTTCTGTCCACACTTGAGGTTTTTAGGGAGAACGGGACTCCGACATCTATTCGCTTCAACCTCGACAACATAGAAAGGGAGCTCTCGGCCGACGAAGTTAATGCCATTATCAACGGGGCCGAGGACGGGTCATTCCAGCAGGGCGATCATGCCAAAGAAAACTTAGAGCTGTGGTCCAAGATGATTTACCGCAGGGAGGAGACGCTTCTCATTTATAATCCGACATATGCCAAGGCCTCCTCGATCAGGAACCCAGTTCTCCGTTATATCCACCGTCTGTTCACCTCGACGATTTTGAGCCGTACCGACTCGGGGATGTGCTTGTCCACTGATCTTCACCTTTTATGGTCGGCCTTGAACGGTACACGGAAGCATGCCGGATGTTTTCTGATTGAGCACATGGAGAAACAAGCCCGGCTGACCGGGAAGCAGAGGATTGGAATTGGGGCGTTCGTGACCCCTATCGCGGAGCATCTTGGGGTGCACATTAGAGGAGAGCCGGTGTCCCGAGACATCTATTTGGATAAACCGACACTGCAGAGGCAAGAGATGCTTGCCTTCACCGAGGGGTTCGACTGGAAATTGCACGGTCGGAACAAAACCGTGTCCCTCTTCCGACTCCCCTCTCCGACCTTGACCTCTGTGATGGGCGACGCGCCCGATGTATATGCGAGGTGGAGTATGAGCTCCGCGGCTCATGTGGCACTTATCCGACCGTTGGATGCATCTCGTAAGAGACAACGCCGGGAGGTGACCATTGATGAGCCGTTCTTGGAGGGAGCCGAGGAGGAGATGGATGATATACCCGAGGGGGGTAGCCGTGACGAGATTCCCACCGGTGGAGGTAGTAGTTTTCAGATGAGAGCTCCGGATTTTGAGGCTTTTGAGACGAGATTTTTTGAGAGAGAGAGAGAGATGCACGAAGAGAGTATGCAGGCGCAAGACAACTATCATTTGGCGAGTATGCGTTCTTTGACAACCGAGTTTGGTTCTTTGGGAACTCGGTTGGGCGAGGTTGAGACTCGGGTGGGTGTTGTTGCCACTCGGGTCAATGAGTTGTACGAGCTCGTGGAGAAACGAGCCGAGGAGTACAGAGTGTGGCGACAAGAGGAGATTGCTTGGAGGGAGCAAGAGAGGAAGAGGCAGGAAGATAGGTGGGCCCAGGAGGACCACTACCACCGGATGCTACACGAGATGTACCACTTTGCTCCTTTCCCCGATTCACATGCCCGCTATGATCCGAGCTCGCCGACAAACCCGCCATTTCCGCCACAATGATCAGGTACTTCGTTAACAAAGCCACTCCTTTCTCTTTTCAAACTTATTCCTCCTTTGGGATGCGAAATAAGTTTGGGGGGGGGGGGGGGGGGAGAATTGCGGCTTTGTTAATTTCTTTACGTGTGAGTACCTTGTTTGCCTTGTATCTTTATTTGCTTGTGTTGGTGCCTGTTGTTTTTATTTGTGCTTATCATATTGGTGTTGCGTGGTTTTGGCTTTTTGTTGCTTAGTTTTTAGATTTTTATGTTCATTTTCGTTCGGTGTGTTTGCTAGTTTCTATTTTTTTAGGTCGTAGTAGTTTTTTTTAGATTTCGTGTTTGCTTTTATTTGCTTTTCGTTGTTTGTTTTAGATAGCCTTGCTTGTCTTAGTTTTTCTTTATTCGTGAATTTTTCGTGCTTCTATTTGTGTGATACCGATGTTACGACCTTTGTTTTCTCTCGAATAAGCGGTCGAGTTTAGTCGAGTTGTAGTCGATTATTTACATTTTTGCATAGTATTCATTTAGGTCCAAAATTTTTCGTGATTGTAGAGGTCTTGGCAGATAAGAAACGATACATACTTGTTTTAAAATCACCGTCAATACGTTTGGTTACATCTTCCGGATAGTGAGTCGTATTGTTTCGTCAGTCGTGTTGGCACTTAGATTGAGTTTAGAGTCGGTCAGTTTTTCCCAAAAGTTGAGATAATGTTGTTCTATGAAGGGAAGTCTAGTAACCGGGGGTATTCGCGTGACCCGTTGTTTACCCTCGCGTAAAACGACGACTCTGATTAGACTAGTGATTTAGATATTTCACATGTGCCAAGAATAGGGAACCTAGTAACCAGGGGTATTCGCGTGACCCGCTGTTTACTCTCGCGTAAAACGGCGACCTTGATTCGGACATGCGGAAATTATATATTCGAGTTGTTTCTCCGCTGTAGACGGGAACTTAGTAACTAGAAGCATCCATGTGCCCCATGAGTGTCTTTTACGTCAAACGGTTTCCTAATACATGAGAATGGAAGTTACACCCTAGGATTACCCCGATGAAACATCCCGAGATCCTAACCTAGTGGTCAACTCGAATCAAATTCTTGAACATATATATATAAGAGAATACTGACCGAGGTTTATTTGTTATGAAACTCGTGAAAAATGTGCCACTAGGCGTATGCAGGACGAATTAGCTTGTTTATTTTAGCCTTTCATATTGACGGTCGATTTGACTCACGTTTTGTTAATCTTTGAGCTGGATTTTCTTCATGAACGAATGATTAGGACTGAACTTGACTACTTTGCGGAATCATTATTCTGAGTGCAGCTCGCTTTTACGACACTCGGATTATTTAGAGAGACTTACAGGATAGTATTGATTAGGTTGAACACTATGAGTTGCACGATGATTCACGACATTCTTTTTCTTTTCTTTTTGTTGTTCGGGACGAACAAGGCTTAAGTTTGGGGGGGTTTGATAAGTGGTAATTTTACCACTTATTTCTAGGATATTTATACTAGGTTTTTATCTCGTTTCGTGATTAATGTGCTCGTATTTGGCTTATTTATGATTAGTCGAGCCGTATTACGCGTTTGGGATGGTTTTAGTGTGTTTGCAGGTTTTTAGAGCCAAAAGGACCCAAAACGAGACAAAGGACCGAGAGTCGAGTCACGAACGGAAGAAACGGTTTTTTTGCAAGAGACAGACCACCCTATCGGCCCAGCCTATCGGCCGATAGGTGCGTCCGAAAGGATTTCCTGCCCTATCGAGTGAAGAGATCGACGAACCAACTATCGGCGAGCCTATCGGCCGATAGGCCAGGCCGATATGCTGCCCAGCGGACTCTCGTGTTTTGACGAATTATAACTCTTTTGGATAGTTTTTGCTTCCTAGATTAGGGCTAATCGGGATTTTAACCCCCTTAGGCTATATAAACCTCCTCCTAGACCTAGTTCTAGGATCTTCCACCATCTTTTCATCATTCTTTTTCATCCATTATTATCTTTAGCAGATTTTTACATCTTTTTAGCAAGATTTATTCCTTTGATCAAGAACTTTTTGGAGGAGAATTATTATTGTTTTTCGGAGAGTGAAGACTCGGAGTTCATCCGTAAGGGTTGTAATCTCTCTTTTCATATTAATAATATGCATTCTTCATCTATTTCTTGTTTAATTTCAATTATGTCTGGCTAAATTCATTGATTGATTCTAGGGTTAGTAAATTTAATTGATGTTCACATGATGTTCCTTTGATTACCTTTTTACCTTTCATCCTAGGCTTGTGTTCAAGATGTGTTAAATCTCATGCTAGATTAAAGGGCCCTTAATCGATGTATGTTAGCTAATTGATTTTGCCCGGAAGGATCAATTAATTAGTGGAAATACTTGATGCACAATATGATTTTATCTTGAGACCTGAGTGGAGAAAGATAAATCATATATAAATAAGTTGGCGCTTTTAAGTGATTTAAATTCTTTGAGCCCTGGCGGGGAAAAGGGTTTAAATTAACTATCTTTCTAGGTTGCCTTGATCGGAATTCTAGATCGGCTGAGTGATTATTTCTAGGATTGAATTAAATTTGAGGAAAAGGAATTAAGTGAATGGATTGTGTGAACTCAATTAGATGATACTACCCTAGGATCAATTAGCTTTCACTTGTGATTTTATCTTGCTAATTTGCTTTATTTGCTTAATTTAGATAATTCATTTTTTATTTAATTTTTATATTTCGATTTTATAATTGGAATCAAAACAAATTTTCGGATTCCTAAATAGCAGTCAAATTTTGAGTAGAGTTACTTCCTTTATTTTCGACACATCAATTCCCTTGGGTTCGATACCTTGGAAATACTCCGAGGTTTTACAAATTTTAAAATTGATCGGATTTGAAAACATACTACGCGAATACCAGCGATCAATTTTTGGCGCCGTTGCCGGGGAATTGATAGAAAACTTAAGGGGATAATTCAAAAAAGAAGAGATTGTTACTTTAGGTTGTTTACTATTATTATTAATTTTCGATCTCGTTTTCTCACATCTTGTTTTCTCTTCTTTGTAGGCGGTGAATGATCACAAGATCCCAAGGAAATGACTTATTTCCTTTGGATCCGGAAATCGAGAAGTCTTTGAGGAGGAAGAAGCAAGAAGCGAGAACCGAGACTATTTCTATACCTTTCGTTGATACCATGGCCGGCATTGTTGACCCACCACGAGAACTCGCTCGTCCCGAGAAGATCCCTTTGAATGCCTGCTTTAGACCTAAGCTGGACGATTATCAAGAAGGAGGTTGGGGAAAGATTGATGCCAACAACTTCGAGCTTAAGCCGTCCCTCATCGCTACAGTGAAGTCTCAAACATACGGAGGAGGGGTTAATGAAGATCCAAACGCTCATCTTGAAGATCCTAACGATTATGAAGAGGCCAAGAATCTCATCGAGCTAGCGGTCAACAATGATTATGAGGAGGTGACCGATAGGAAGATGACGAGAAGAAAGGTCCCATCCGGTGACGAGGACGCCTACGGTGATTTGAAGGCAAAATTTGAAAAACAACAAAAAGAGCTGGATATGCTAAAAAAGAAGACTTTGGGAGTCAATGCAGTTTTTGAAGAGCTAAACGAGCCTATTGCAATTGAGGAGGATGTGAATTACGTGCAAGGAGGAAACTTCCGGCAAGGGGGAAATAGGGGGAACTATTACCCGAACAATCGAAACCACCCTAATTTCTCCTATGCCAATCCGAACAATGCTCTCCAGCCACCACCGGGATTTAACGTGAAGAACGGGGTTATTCAAGAGCCGATTGCTAAGACACCGATGGAAGAGATGTTGGAACGGTTGGAGGCAAGTCAAAAAGATTTTATCTATAAAGCAGACAAGAGGTTCGGGGCTCTCGAGCATAGTGTGACATCTATTGGAAACTCAGTGATAGCCTTGACAAAGCAGATGTCGATGGTGGAGACCCAAATGAGTCAAATGGCGAACGCCCAAGCCGGATTTCATAAGCCGGGCCATTTTCCGAGCAGCACCGAGACCAACCCGAAGACGCAACAATGCAACGCAATCGAGCTTCGGAGTGGGACAAGGTACAGTAATCATGGGGCTGAAGTTGAGGAATCTGGAAACAAGGATGTACTAGAAACGGGAGCCGAGAACGAGAAAGAAGATGAAATGCAGCAGGCTCATCGGCCAAGCCTATCGGCCGATAGGCCCACCCGATACCCAAAAAAAATGCCGGCAGTGGATCCTATCGACCCCCCTATCGGCCGAAAGGCTCCTGGAAGTTCGAATGTGAAGGATTTTGAGGTAAAAGCTCCATTTCCACAGCGATTGGCCAAGTCGAGACATGATGAAAAGCTTCAACGATTTATCGACATGTTTCAAAAGGTGAATATCAACATTCCACTTCTAGACGCTTTGAGAGACACGCCGGGGTACGTCAAATTCTTGAAAGACGCTGTGGCAAGCAAGAAGAAGTTGGGGAAGTTTGAAACAATAAATTTGGCAGAGGAGTGCAGCGCTATCATTCAAAACAAGCTCCCGCTCAAGCAGAAGGATCCGGGATGTTTTACTTTTACATGCATGATTGGCGACCAAACGTTCCGTAATGTGTTGTGTGATCTCGGGGCAAGCATCAATCTTATGCCTCTATCCATCTTTAAGAGGTTGAAGATTGGGGAGATGAAGCCGACTACCATTTCTCTACTCATGGCGGACCGGTCGATCGCTTATCCGAGGGGAGTTGTGGAGGATGTGTTCGTTAGAGTCCAACACTTAATCTTCCCAGCCGATTTCGTAGTTCTTGATATGCCCGAGGACGAGAATCAACCACTGATCTTTGGGAGACCGTTTCTAGCGACGGGGAGAGCACTTATCGACGTCCAAGAGGGTGATCTTACTTTTCGGGTTAATGATCAAAATCTGAAAATTTCCATCTATGACGCGATGAAGAAGCCCGAGGATGCGCCCAAGGAATGTTATACAATTGAGTCTATTATGCCACCCCCAACCGACTTGTTGGAGCATTGCATTTCACACTCCATTTACTCACATTCTGATGTTGAAGAAATTTATGAGGAATTGCCAGAGTATGTTCGAATGTTGGAGGCGAACGAGTTCCGATCTAATGAGAGGGATGTATGTTATCTTGATGTCAACAAACCCGTTCAAGGGGGAGTTGTCGCTGAGGACCGATCGATCGAGGTGCCAAAGTTAGAACTTAAGCCTTTGCCGGATCACTTACAATATTGCTTCTTGGCGAAGCGAGTCTTATCCCGTGATAGTTTCTTCTTCTCTCGGACCTACTAACTTGGAGAAGCTATTACGGGTGCTGCGAAAACACAAAGGGGCGATTGGATGGACGATTTCGGACATTAAGGGAATAAGCCCTTCTATTTGTATGCACCGGATTTTGCTAGAAGACGATCATAAGCCGAGGGTGCAACCGCAAAGAAGATTAAATCCAGCAATGCAAGAGGTTGTGAGAAAAGAGGTGCTCAAATTATTAGATGCCGGGATGATATATGCGATTTCCGATAGTGAGTGGGTGAGTACTACTCAAGTCGTCTCTAAGAAAGGGGGTATGACCGTGATCAAGGACGAGAAAGATGAATTAATCGCGACAAGGCTAGTCACGGGATGGAGAGTTTGTATCGACTACCGGCTACTTAATTCGGCGACGAGGAAGGATCATTTTCCACTTCCATTTATTGATCAAATGCTAGATCGTTTGGCCGGATACGAGTATTATTGCTTTCTGGACGGGTATTCGGGGTACAATCAAATTGCTATCGCTCCGGAAGACCAGCGATCACATGTGCACGGACACATTTTCGGATCGGGCGTACTGTAACGTCCATCTTGAGCCATATCATTTGGTCGTTCGTATGATCGGATATGTTCGACAGTTGGGACTGACTGTTTATACGCATGCGGGGTATATTCAGTAGTCGGTTGTTTCTTTGAGATAAGTATGTATATGAATTATATAATGCCATGAGAATTATTACCATGTATAGCTGACCCTGTGGTTTTGGCGAAATACTTGTATTTCAGGGCGTGGAAAGGGCAAGGCACAGGAAGAGCACGACGGTGACGGAGGGTTTTGAAGGATGCTAATTCGGGCCCCCCGAGTCTTTTGATGTTCAGTTATGTCTTAATGTGATTGTTCATTTTATTTTATTTCGGATGAATGTATTATAATTTGTAAGGTATTTTCCATCATCATATGGTCTATACCGATTTTGGATCCTGTGTACATTGTGTGAGTTGATATATGTATAATTTGTACTCCACGTCGGGGTTTGGATTAATATTGTGGTTCGGTACCACGCTGTTGGGTTTTTAAGGTTTATGTTGTGATATCGCCTGGTGGGTCCCGGTTGGGCTCCATGGCACTGTAATAGCTGCCGTTTTCGGGGTGTTACAGATGGTATCGGAGAGATCTTTTCTTTTGAGTCATTGTAGATCGAACTAGCATCAAGAAACCTTCGTGCCACATGTAACTTGTGCAAGTGCCTGACCCATCGAATACGGTATGTTTCTCATGAGCCATGATTTAATTACTGGCATAAAATTGATGACGTATTGATCTCTTTACTGATCTTGGCATCTTGATAACGTGTGGTAAGATTCATCTGTTTGATTTTCTGAGGAAAACTTAAATTGATTATGTGATTGGAACTGGTTCGACTTGATATTGATATGATATTGAATGTGTAGCACTCGCGGTGCCAGTGATTCATTACGAACTGTTTTTATTGAATATGTAATTCCTTGTTGCTATTAACTCAACATGAATTATGATTGATAACCTGAACTGTACTTATGATTTGATTCTTTCAGTATGGAAAGAAATCTGAGAGGCCGTGGCATAGGGGGACGAGGCCGCGGAAAGGGCTGAATCCCGATACCACGAGCCAACAGGCGCGCGAATGTTGAGCATAGTTCCGCAGGCAGCGATTCGCCTTCTAGGTACCAGTCGCATCACACTGGAGAGAATGCGCGTGTCGATCCTTGTGCTGTGACGCAGGGCATGATGGCCCAGATGACCCAAATGGGTCAGCTAATGGAAGCTATGCAGAGGAATACTCGGTCAACGGCGAGCGGCGAGCTCGCCTGCAGTGCATGGCGGGATCGTGAGCCGGATTATTAGCGACATATCACGACAGCGAGCTCCAACTTTTGAAGGCTCATCCGAGCCTGCTGATGTTGTACACTAGATAGAGCATTTCGAGAAACTGTTCGAGATGGTGGAGTGCCTAGAGGAGAATCGAGTTTCTGTGGTAGCCTACTACCTTAGTAAGAGTGCCTATACTTGGTGGCTTTCCGTGAGGCCTGCTGATGACGCGAGGACTTGGGAGGAATTCAAGAATCTTATGCTAGATCGTTACTATCCTGCACCCCTCCGTGAGGCCAAACTGTCCGAATTGCTGCCCGATCCATCTGAGGACGAGGATGTGTTAACTATTGTCGAGAAATTCCAGGCACTTCTCCCTTTTGCTACGTCAGTTGTCCGTTTGGAAGCTGATAAGATCAAATATTTCCTCAAGAGGCTTAAACCCCGGATGAGGATGCAACTGCTTAACCACCACTGTACGACCTTACTAGAATTTATCGATAAAGCTCTGGAATATGAACTTACTGCGAAGGAGATTTCCAAGAAGCAGCCTCAGTTTTCCAACAAGAGATCCAGGAATCAGACCCAGGCAGACAGTAACTGAGGGATGTTCAAAAAGCCCTAGTCAGTACCAAATCCTTCTGAACGGCCAACTATGGCGCCGAAGCCGACCGGAGCGCACTCGCTGGCAATCAGCTCATCTGTCATGTGTTATAACCATGGGGACCAGGGACATATCAGATCCAAGTGTCCAAAGCCGTCCGTTGCCTGTCACACTTGCGGAAAGAACGGACATCGTGCTCGCTATTGCAGGAGTGGACCCGGGCGTGCTCCAGTAGCATCTCTTGCCCCAGTACAGTCTTTTGTCCAGGATCGTGTTCCTCCGTCCGCTTCCTATCAGACTACCGGGGAAAACAAAGGGATGGTCCGTGGAAATCAAGCTGGTGCACCTGGTACCGGAGTTGCGAAACCCATAGTCTACGAGATGAAGAAGGCTGATGATCCCGAAGCCAGCATGATCGCAAGTACTCTTGAGATCCATTCTCAGCCCGTTTGTGTTCTTTTTGATACTGGTGCTTCACACTCCTTTTTATCTATCTCTTGTTTGAGTCGTTTGCAATTGGATCATGTTACCGATTGCGAACCTTATGTCATCGGTCTACCCGATGGTAGAAGAATTGTTGGGAATCGTGAAGTACATAACTGTCTGATTCGCATGAACGATTGTGAGTGGTTGTCGGACTTGATTGTGGTCGATTTACTTAAAAATGATTTGATCTTGGGCATCGACTGGATGGATCGTCATGATGCCGTACTTAGCGTCCGTAAGCGAATAGTGACCGTCACATCTGATGATGGCGTCGAGTGTATTTTTCAGGGTGATAATCCCAGTCATTCCAGGAGAGTCATCGGCGCTGTGAAGGAAATGAAACTACTGAACCAGGGATGTGTTGGTTATTGGTGCTACATGACCAAGACAACGGACCGACCAGTCGAGTTGGCCGACATTCCGATAGTTCGGGACTACCCAGATGTATTTCCAGAATAGCTTCCAGGACTACCCCCACAGCGAGAGGTAAAATTCACCATCGAGTTGGAGCCAGGAACATCCAGACTTTCGAAAGCACCGTATCGCATGGCACCGGCCAAGATGCAGGAATTGAAGAGCCATCTTGAGGAGTTGATTGAGAAAGTCTATATTCGACCTAGTGCGTCCCCTTGGGGAGCACCAGTGTTATTTATATGGAAGAAAGACGGATTGTTGCGTTTGTGTATTGACTACCGCGAGATGAACAAAGTAACAATCAAGAACAAATATCCTTTACCTCGTATCGATGATTTGTTGGATCAGCTCCAGGGAGCCGCTGTATTTTCCAAGATCGACTTGAGATCCCGGTACCATCAATTACGGATTCGAGAATCTGACATTCCGAAGACAGCTTTTTGCACCCGCTATAGGCATTATGAGTTCGTTGTCATGCCATTAGGACTGATTAATGCACCGGTAGTGTTCATGGAATTGATGAATTAGGTTTTTATTGATTATCTGGATCGTTTTGTAGTCATTTTTATTGACGACATTCTGATCTACTCTCGTGACCATAAAGAGCATGAGTGTCACCTCCGCCAGGTCCTCGATGCGTTAAGGCGAGAACAACTCTATGGAAAATTTTCTAAATGTGAATTCTGGATGCCTGAAGTTATTTTTCTGGGGCATGTAATATCGGAAGATGGAGTGAGAGTAGACCCACAGAAGACAGAAGCCATCGAAGACTGGCTACCTCCGAAGAACGTGAAGGAAGTTCATAGTTTTCTGGGTCTAGCAGGCTATTAACGACGATTTGTGGAAGGTTTTTCCAAAATTGCTCAACTGATGACTAATCTGTTGAGGAAAGATAAGAAATACTTGTGGTCGGAAGCATGTCAGCAAAGTTTTGATGAACTCAAGAGTCGATTAATTTCAGCACCTGGTTTGGTTCTACCTAAAGGAATGGAAGGATTCGTGGTATATAGCGATGCATCGAGACAGGGCTTTGGCTGCGTATTAATGCAGAATGGGAAAGTGGTCGCCTAAGCATCTAGACAGTTGCGACCTTACGAGGTCAACTACCTGACTCATAATTTGGAGTTAGCAACTGTGGTGTTTGCTTTAAAAATCTGGCGCCACTACCTGTATGGAGTTACCTGTCAGATTTTTACGGATCACAAGAGCCTGAAGTATATTTTTACTCAGAAGGAGTTGAATATGAAACAGAGGAGGTAGTTAGAGCTAATCAAAGACTATGATATCGAGATCCTTTATCATCCAGGCAAGGCAAATGTGGTTGCCGATGCCTTGATCCATAAGACAGTACAGGAGCAGATACTTACCCGTCTGACCATCCAGAGAGAATTGCAGTTAGAGTTCATGAGGCCGGGGATTGAGGTCTGGTTACAGCGCATTCAGGGACAACTTCGTACGCTTGAGATTTCATCGTCCCTTAATGAGATAATCAGGACAAAACAGATGACGGACCCATTCTTATCTAGAATTCGAGCAGAAATCGATCAGGGGAAGGCCCCTGGATTTTTGGTTCACGAGGATGGACTGATACGCTTCAAAAACCGAATATGTGTACCAGCAGACGAAGAGTTGAGGAATACTATTCAGAAGGAGGCTCACGCTACCCCGTATTCCATACACCCGGGATTGAACAAAATGTATAAGGATTTGAAGCCGTATTATTGGTGGGTTAACATGAAACAGGAGGTTGCCGAATTCATTTCAAGGTGTTTGACCTGTCAGCAGGTCAAGATTGAGCATCAGCGACCAGCTGGCATGATGAAACCACTCCCGATTCCCGAGTGGAAGTGGGAAGACATATCGATGGATTTTATTACTAGCTTGCCGACGAGCCGTGATTTGGGTGATTGTGGATCTACTGACCAAATCAGCCCACTTCTTGGAGATTAAGGATACGTGGGGTCCTGAGAGATTGGCCCAGCTGTTCATCAAAGAGATTGTGAGACTGCATGGTACCCCTAAGAGTATTGTATCATATCGTGACGGACGGTTCGTGTCACACTTCTGGAAGGCGGTTCATCATGCGATGGTACACAGTTGAACTTCAGTACGGCTTTTCATCCTTAGACCGATGGTCAGTCTGAGAGGACTATTCAAACTCTGGAGGATATGTTGAGGGCGTGTGCTCTCGATTGGAAGTACGATTGGGAAGCCCAACTACCGTTGGTAGAATTCACATATAATAACAGCTGGCACGCCTCGATAAAGATGGCACCTTATGAGGTATTGTATGGTCGTCGTTGTAGGTCCCCTTTGTGTTGGGACGACTTGTCTGAATCTATTGGTACGGAGCCTGATATGTTATTAGCAGCCCACGAGAAGATTACCCTGATCAAGAGTCGTCTATTAACGGCCCAAAGCCGCCAAAAATCATATACAGATAATCGTTGACGACCACTCGAGTTTGAGTTTGGTGATCATGTACTAGTCAAAGTGTCTCCTACTCGAGGTGTTTTTCGATTCGGGAAGAGGGGCAAGTTGATCCCAAGGTATATTGGTCCGTTTGAGATCCTGAAACGAGTAGGCGACCTAGGCTATCGTTTGGCGTTACCACCAGCCTTAAGCCGGATTCACAATGTATTCCATGTATCTCAGTTGAGGAAGTATGTTGCTGACCCGAGCCACATTATTCAATTCGACGAGGTCGAGATAGCCGATGACCATTCGTATGAGGAGCGTCCTATGCGGATACTTGAGAGGAGAGTCAAACAGTTGAGGAACAAGGCGATTCCCTTATTAAAGATTCAGTGGTCGAGACATGGAGTCGAGGAAGCTACGTGGGATACTGAGTATAACATGCGAGAGAGATACCCCGAGATGTTTACCCCTTAGTTTCGGGGACGAAACTCCTTTTAAGGGGGGAGTATGTAATACCCTCTCCTTTACTATTGTATTTTCCAATTTAAATCGAGCATTGTCGTACTATATATGTGTTTCTTGTAATAAATATATGGATGAGTTCTGTTAAATTGAATTGTTGATCTTAGTCATTCACACTATAGTTGCTTATTAGATGATTAGTGGGAATTTCATTTTACTTGTTGATGTTGCTATTAACGTGCGTTAGCACACTTAGCTTACGTACGCTATATAAGTCGAATTATGTACGTAACCTTTTCACGTTAACGTACATAATGCGGGGGATCTTTTAGCAGATCACCTTTCGGCGGATGGGGTCGAGTGTGTAGGTGATGGTCGGAAGTCGATTGCGACAGCCAAGTCAATGGCTGTTACATACGTAATAGCTATATCTGTACGTACGTAGCGTTATGTGTATTTTAAGTCAGAAACATCTGGCAAAATGGCTACATGCATAATGTTCATAAGATTACGTACGTAAGCTCTTTAACGTACGTTAATCCCTCTTTATAACGTACATATTGTTAATTTTGGGTTATAAAAGTTTGAGTTGCCTTTCATTTCTACACGAACTTTTTCCATCCTCCCTCCCTCAAAACCGATTCCCTGCTCCCTTAAATCATAATCTTGCCTTCTAATATCATATTAGAGCTACAACACTTGGATTATAGCTTGGTAACTAGAAGATAGGAGTGTGTTCTTGGAAGATTTGGTGCTATTCTTCATTCCTTTCCTTGAGGTTGGTTATCTTACTCTTGTTGTTCATATGATTATTGATATTAGTAGTAGAAGAACCTGATATATCATGATGAACATTGAAGTTATGAACAAATTTAGTTTGGAAAATGATAATATTGTTAGAACCCTTCCTGGAATGATTGATTAAGTTGTGGATAACATGTTCAATGTAGAACCCTTAGTTAATCATGTTAAAATGAAGAGATTAAAGTTATGAATGTGTTCTTAATTTCTAGAAGGATCCTCTGATATTATAGCCATATATTGGAGAAGGTTTAATAACTCATTGGGAAGAGATTGATGATGTCTTTAAGAATTTCAAAACCTTCAAAGATATAATTATGCTTGAAGTAAAAATATTAGGAATGATGATAAATTATGTAGAACACAAGTATAACCTTTATATATTCAAGATAATTGGGTTTGCTGATAACTCAAGTAGGGGTTGATCGCTACATTAATATGTTAATAGTGTTTTAAGACGACTATAACAAATATGGTAATAACGGTGCGGTATAATTAATAATCGAATTCTATTACGTTGATCCTCATGTATTAGGATGGTGTAAATTAGGATGATGTTCTTGTTATGCTTAAAACTTAATGTTATTATTTCACTGCTGGATTAGCTTAACGTAATTATTGTGAAGGTGACGAAGAGTGTAAACAAACACAAACTGTTATAATAATTTGACATTAATCGGAAGTGTTGATGAATTGAGAGTATGTTTAATCATTATAGTATTACATTGATAATATTCTTGACTTAAAACACTTGCCAATAATGTTAGAAAGGGTGGGCGAATCTAATAAACTTGTGATGTGATAACCCATAATGGGAGCGTTAGAATATTCAGTCGGATAGTCAAAACTACTCGAGTAAAATTACAAATATTGTTTCTATGAATTAATACCATTATAGTACGAATGTGTTGTTGAATGAATTACGTTTCATTCAAGGTTGCTTGTTCAAGTGAGTATTGTTAGACGGAGATACCATTCGTTGTTCATTCAAAGAAGGATTATTCATCTACAGAATTGAGGCAAGTTATCTTGCTTGGTTATAATGATGTTTGAATTCTTGTGATTATTATGCGTTTCGTGTATATGGAAATGTTCTGTGAATCAATGATTCATGATGTGGTGATGTCCTTGATCGTGTTACCATTTGTGGTGGAATTGCATTCCCAAACATATCGCCCTTGATACCGTTTGTCTCATTGAGCTTTGTTGTCACTTCGGTGAGTTGTTCGATTCTTTGATAAAAGTGTAATTCATTGAGTTTCATTTTCATGTTGTATTGTGACATCTCTGGAGTCATATATGCGTGCCGATTGGTTATGTGTAGGATTTTAAGCCGGGCACTTAATGGTCATGCGTGGATGTTTCCGCATTAGATCGTGCACACGAGATGTAGTTCGTGAGGATAATTAGGTACATCGTTCCACGTATATTCTGGATTCCGTATACAGGGTGGACATGTGCACGGACACATTTCCGTATCGGGCGTACTGTGACGTCCATCTTGAGCCATATCATTTGGTCGTTCGTATGATCGGATATGTTCGACAGTTGGGACTGACTGTTTATACGCATGCGGGGTATATTCAGTAGTCGGTTGTTTCTTTGAGATAAGTATGTATATGAATTATATAATGCCATGAGAATTATTATCATGTATAGCTGACCCTGTGGTTTGGGCAAAATACTTGTATTTCAGGGCGTGGAAAGGGCAAGGCACAGGAAGAGCACGACGGTGGCGGAAGGTTTTGAAGGATGCTAATTCGGGGCCCCCGAGTCTTTTGATGTTCAGTTATGTCTTAATGTGATTGTTCATTTTATTTTATTTCGGATGAATGTATTATAATTTGTAAGGTATTTTCCATCATCATATGGTCTATACCGATTTTGGATCCTGTGTACGTTGTGTGAGTTGATATATATATAATTTGTACTCCACTTCGGGGTTTGGATTAATATTGTGGTTCGGTACCACACTATTGGGTTTTTAATGTTTATGTTGTGATATCGCCTGGTGGGTCCCGGTGGGGTCCATGGCACTGTAATAGCCGCCATTTTCGGGGTGTTACACTTTGAGTTCCATGGCATGACCGATCTCCATAAAGTATGTACTAAAATGAGATTAATAGGGTTTGTTAAGAGCAGGTTTCTAAAAAACATAGGCGCTAAGTATTCGGATTGCTAACACATAGTGCCTAGAGAATTAATTGAGAGTTAATCAGACTATCCGGACTTATCTTCTGTTACTGTTTTGATCGATTATATATATATGTATATATATAGTTTATATACGTGTAAAGTAATTAATGAATAAACCATTTAAATAGTTATGCAATTAATTATACAACGAATTTTTAGACATTGGTATAGGTATAAAGTAGTCGTAATGTCCATTATATCTCAACAAAAAAATGACTAGTCATGTTGGCGTCCGCCTAACTGCTTTTGTAGGCGTCAGCCCACCTGTTAGGATTTATACTGCAAAACATACTTTATGCTTATATTATGACTTTATATTCCTAACTTATATGAGAGTAATAAGTACATTTCGTCACATATTTTGTATATGAATTCATGTTATGATTATGTAAATATCATTCATACACTTTATTATTGTAGATAATATGATGTGTTGGTATTATACGAAAAATCATTTAGCGATGCCTTATAAACTATAATTGAGTTTACAACCATATAATCTTAGACAAATTATGCAAAAAATTATAGTACATACTTGAAATTAGTTGGTATTTTTTTTATAAATTTAATCCAATATGATCATGTAGATTATATTTCAATTACCCAACTAATCTAGATTAGGACTAATAAGCTAACATCCTAAGGATCCTAATTCTTAGTTTTTTTCTAAAAAAACACACCCAATAATTGGTATTAGAGCAAGATTTTAGGCCCTGTTTGGTTATTTAGTTTTTAGATGAATTGTTTATAATTTCAATTCCTCATATATGGTTTTTAGAATATTCTTACTAGAGTTTGTTGAGTTTGGTACCGCCACTAGAAGGGGGTTTGAATAGTGCGATTAAGAGTAATGAACTCTTTTTGTGCGGAAGTGGTAAATAAGTACTGAATATAAATGACACAAAGATTTATAGAGGTTCGACAATGTGCCTACGTCCTCTCTCCTCCATTATCTTTCTCGATAGGTTCAAGATAAACCTTTCCACCTTGTCTTCAATCGGTTCGAGGTAAACCTTTACACTCTAGTCTTCAATCGGTCCAAGATAAACCGTTATAATCTGATCTTTTTGTTGGTCCAACAAAAATTGTTTTTCCTTTTCTATCGAACAAGAGAACAACTTTTCTAGATTTATATCGATACTAGAAAACCTCACTTGAATTTAGATTATGATTCTAACAATGACGGATCCACGATCCAAATAACATCGAATCAAATCTACAATTCTTTCTTTCCTCTCGTGTATATTTGAGTGAATTAATCGAACTCTTATCAATTAAGATCGTTTAAACCAACAATAATATATATACCAGTATCAGATGTATACATGATTTGCTTGAAGTTGTTGTACTGATCAATACCAAATGCAGTGGTATTTATAGGCTTGGAAGCCTAAACTAGTTGTTGCAATCTGCTCTTTCATAGTGCACGTTAGGCTATGTACGTAATGCTCTTATAATTTGTTAACGATGCCGTGTTACGTACGTTATCATCTGTTCAAATCTGCCCTGTAGCTTATGGCTCTTTCTTATCGTACGTTAATGATGTATATTTTCATACGTTATATGTATCCTCAGATAGCTGTTAGATATGATGACATGCTCAACGACATCAACGGTCTAATTTTGAATTCAACTTCAAATGCTTAGCGTATGTTATGAAGCCTATGTAGCATGCATTATATGTTTATGACCATTCAATATGTTGACCTTCTGGAAACTGCACAACGGTTCATTTTCAAACATAGCCTACGTTATGTGCTATGTCTTACGTACGTCAAATTGTCTTTGTTGCGTACGTTAACTCATCTTCATTGCTCTACTTGGATGAATTCAGCTGGGTCTTCGTTACGTACGTTAGCTATGACGCATAGCATACGTTAGCTTTGTTTTATGCTTCAGTTCTTTACTTTGTTGATTAATTGTTGTGAAATGTGTGGAATAAAATATTCCAACAGAGTTGTCTTGCAGGTGAATTAAAATCTATTTATGTTGTTTGTATGGATGTTTATTTAATTTACGTGTTATTTGTTTGGTTGGCAGTTCTGTGGCTATAATCATTTTTCTAGTAAGAAAATCTATAGGTAGATTAACATTTATTTTTATGTATTTATTTTCATGTCTTCGATGTATTTTATTTTATATAAAATCTAATTGGAATATATAAGACAAAGCACAAAAGAAAAATCTCGGTAGGAGGTCGAGTCCGCCAACCAGACGAAGACGACATCAACAGCCATGGCTTAGCATCGGTAGTCGCTGACACCCGCTCGCCGTGCATCCACCAGCCGTCTGCAGGGCAACTAGCTGGGCTGCTGCGATGCTGTGTTTGTGCAGTGGTCTAATCAGTTCCAGCCTGCATTCGTTGCCTCCAGCAGTGAGCTAGGATTTGATGTTGAATTATTTTGTTATTAATTTTGCATTAGAAAAATTACGGCATAAAACTCCATGGCCCGTTCCGATGTAGACATGAGAACATATCGAGCCAAATATTTGTGTTCAAATGGGAAATAAAACCATGATAATTGTATTAATTTAATTTATTTCAATGATCTGATTGGTTTTATTATTCGATGGATGTTTAGCATGGATGAATAACATGCGTGATATATTGCATGTTAGTACAAGAGAATTAAAAACTTAATAAATAACTAAGTGATTGAAATTGATTTATGTATTTCACATAAAAAGCAATTTTACCTCTAAAATTTGTTTATACAGTAAAATAATTAGCATGCACGTCGACATTAGAGTCTTTCTCTATATCGGTTATGCTTATTGTAGATTCACTTGCTTAAACTTTAAAAATGATAACAAAATTGAAAATTATTTTTTAAAGGTATGGATTCCCCATATGTAAGCTTATCATTTAAAAAAATATTCTAAGATGTTAAATTATGGTATTCACTTAGATTGGTTAATTAAGGTATTCTCCTCAGAGTCTTTGTTAATTGATTACATGTCCAAGAGGAACTAACTATTACTTTTACTTTGCATAAATGAATATTAATGCGGAAATGCAGGTCGTAATATTTTAGCAGCTTGCCTAGAAGTTCTGAGCAATCTCGCATGGAATACAACGTGAATCATAAGGATTTAAAATTGGGGGATTACTGACAGAACTTTAAGTTGATGAAGGTCTCCTTAGACCAGGATATCAAGTTCTTACGTTTACAGGTGCTTCAACCTCTAATCCAAATGGGGAAGAAGAAAAAGCAAGTTGGACCGACGCAAGTATGTGACCTAGGTTAGGAATACTTATTAGATTTTGATGATGTCATCCCTGTATTGACAATTATTCAAATGTATGTTTTAAGTACTTGGTAAATTGTAAAGAAGAACCAAATGAGCGTCTTCTATAGAAATTTAAATTTAGGCTAAGTCTTGATCAAATGTTGATCAGTAGAAAATAGATTAAGTATAGAACTGCCGTTTATCAGAGAAGTTCATTTCAGAGAAGTTTTGGTCAACACAAATATCAGAGAGGTTTGACCAAAACCTAGCTGCAGTCAAGATTCTGAAGAAAGCACTACATCAGATAAGTTTTGATCAGGCGAGTTATAGTCAACACAAATATCGGCTGAAGTTTGACCATCAGAGCAGAGAACATTCATCAGGTCAGAGAACTTCAGATCAGAGGACTTCAGATCAGAGGACTTCATCTCAGAGAACTTCAGATCAGAGGACTTCATCTCAGAGAACTTCAGATCAGAGGACTTTATCTCAGAGAAGTTCAGAGCAGAGAACTTTATCTCAGAGAAGTCCAGAACAGAGAAGTACAGATCAGAGAACTTTATCTCAGAGAAGTCCAGATCAGAGAACTTTATCTCATAAAAGTCCAGAGCAGAGAACTTTATCTCAGAGAACTTCTACCAAGATACATCAGGGGAGTCTTATATTAGAGAAGGTTGACTGCACATCAGGCAGGTTTGACCAAAAGACATCAGATAAGTTCTCAGTTAAGTTATCAACCAAGTAACTCAGTCCACGTCAGTAAGTGTTGAAAAATCAACAATTACGGCAAGTCACATGCGAACATGAGGAGACAAGCCGAATGATTCCCAGAAAGCAAGAAATTAAATATTCATCAAGATCCGCATTCTTAAGACTTTATGATTATTCAAATCAAGAGATACGGCGCTGTTACAAGAAAATCTTTTAAATGGTCGGAATTGAAAAGGGAATCCAGCCTTGCAACGGATTGATAAGATAAACAAAGAAGTCCACTTCTCCAGCAGACGGATTTGTTACAGTAGTGCAACAACTATGAAGAAAGCTCAAAGGATTGTACTATAAATATCTGAAGATAGGAATTGAGCGAAGTACCGAACAACACTCACAAGCAATCAAAGTATTCAAGACAATCAAAGCTATCAAAGCAAACTATATCATCATAAAAAGAGCAAAGCTTTAAACAGTCATATTCTGAAAAGCTCTTTGTTGGAGAACACAACACTCTTGTCTTAAAAGTTGAGTATGGGGTACTTCTGCAAATGAGGTTTCAGAAGTTTCGCAACTAATAAGACATCCAAGGATTCTTGATTAGAAGGTGATAGACAGCTCGAGAGTTATTGAGGCATCCAAGGATTTTCGATCAAGAGGTGGTAGGCAGTCAAAGGGAGTTGCAACAACTACGGGATTCCACTGGTTGGAAGATGTTGTAACTGGTTGAATCATTGTAACGTTTATCACTGGTTGAAAGTTATAGTGAATTCATCTCCAATTGGTTTGGAGAAAAATGTACAAGTAGAGGATTAACCCACCCCTAAAACCACTATAAGTGCTTGTGTGATTTACTGCTTTGCACATCATACTTAACTGCTGCATTCATATTTACTGTTCTAGTAGATAGTTATCTGCAGTTAACATTAGTTACCTACTATCGTCTTCAGCTGTGTCTTCCACATTACCTATCTGCAGATGACATAAGTCATCTGTACCTAATAACAGCTGAGTAACTCATCTGAGATTCAGAAAAGAATTTAATAAGTCTATTCACCCCCCTCTAGACTTATTCCTGATGACTTGTGACCTACAAGTGGTATTAGAGAGGTTGGTTCAATTTTATAGAACCAGATCCATATATGAGAGCATATATATATATATATATATGTATATATATATATATATATATATATACAGGCACACTTATCATCCATCCATGACAATATGTGGTGCATCATTGAATATGGTCCTTTCATCTTTGAGAAGGACAACTCACCTGAGGAGATTGCAGCTGGGAAGCCTGAGAAGATTCCAAAGAAGAGAACCGAGATGACCCCTGAAGAAAGAAAGCTGGCCAATCTAGACAACCGGGCTAGAGATGTTCGATACCAGACCCTCGATAAAGCTACAATGGTGAATATCAAAAACTACAAGAATGTAAAGGAAATCTGGGACACATTAGGAGTAATGTGTGAAGGAACGGAGCTGATCAAAGAAAACAAGTTGTCAATCGCTACACAAAAATTTGACAACTTCATGATGAAGACCGGAGAAACCATTGATCAAGTAGATGGAAGATTCATCAAGATCATAAATGATATCAACTCCCTTGGAAAGACCAATGGCAACAGAGAGATGGCTCTTAAGGTTTTGAGATCCCTCAATCCTGAATGGAGCATGAAGGCCGCAGCAATGAGAGAATCAAAAGACCTCAACAAGATAAAGATCCAGGAGCTGTTTTCTGATATGTAGGCATATGAGTTCGAGCCGCCCAGTTCATCATCTAATGAACCATCTGAAAAGGGAATAACATTTGCAGTTGAATCCTCTGCCAAGACCGTATCTGAAGTTAAACCTCTAAATCCTTTATATTTTGGGGAAGAGATGGCTTTCATCATGCAAAGGTTCACCAACTTCAGGAAGAATTATTACAAATACAAGAAGAACTTCAAAGAAAATCCAAGAAGGAATCAAAAAGCTGGCAACTGGAAGGTGGAATGCTGCAACTGCCACAAAACCGGACACATCCAGATTGACTGCCCAGAACTTAAGAAGGATGAAGACAAGAAAAATGTGGGCAGAAAGGAGGACAAAAGGAAAGCTCTCATAATTGAAGATCAAATTGAAGAAAGAATATAATCAAGTGGTGGATTCTTCTCTTATGATGATGATGAATACAGCTGTCTGATGGCCAATCTAGCTCATGAAGAGGTAACTTCCAAACCTCAAACTACATAGGGTTTTAGATCTAACATGTCTGAAGATATGAATCATCATGAATCTGTAAATTAGTTACTAAAAGATTTTGAAACCCTTCAATCAGCTCACCAGACTGTGACAGCCGAGAATGCACAGCTAAAGAATGAGAAAGTCCAGCTGAAAAATGATTTTGACAAGCTCAGCCATGAGTCAGCAAAATTTAAAAATGTTATAATTGAGCTTGAAAAACGATCTGAAAACACTTTGAAAAACTCAGCTAAAAATACTACAGCTGAGATCCATAAGCTGACTATTTTAAATAGTGAAAAAATCAGCTGCACTCGCTCATGTCAAAACTGAGCTATCCAAGTTGAAACAGTTAAACAGTTAAATATAACCTTGGATGAATTGTGTATGAAAAAGAGGCCACTTTATTCCAGATCAGGCCTTGGATATGACCCCAACACCCCCTCTAGTTCAAAAACCACTTTTATCAAGGGAGAAACAATTGTCTAGACTAGCGAGCCTACATATAAACCCGTATTTTAAAATAGGCAGCAGCCAAGTCAAAGGTTTAGGCAGCAGCCAAGGTTTACTAGGCAACCATCTAGACAAGAGACTAGGCAATGGCCAAGGCAGAAGTAGCAGTCAAAACACTATGCCAAATATTACCAAAGACTCCCTAAAAACAGGTTTCAAAATGGGAGAGGCAAATGGAAACCTCAAGGCTATCCAAGTTTTAAAAATGAACAGGTGTGGAGACCCCAAAGATTTAACAAATGGTCTCAGACAAGATTTAGAAATGGCCCACACCATAAATTTTATGAGGCATATCTAGTATACAATCCCAACCAGGGATATAGGCCTAGATAACACACACTTTATATGGGCAATCAACATAACTTTCATAATCCAAGGAGAAATCAATTCTCCAGGAAGCCTACTAACACCCAAGGACCCACACATATTTGGGTACCTAAATCTCTGCTTTATTGATTGCAGAAAAGGTGGAAGGAATACTACCACATCTCCTTAAATTCAACTATGGGAGGTGAAGAATGGTTTGTAGATTCTGGATGCTCAAGGCATATGACAGGGAATAAGAAGGTGCTCTCAAATTACATCAAAGAAAGAGGCACAGATGTAACCTTCGGAGATGGCTCTAGAGGTCAGGCAAAAGGATTTGGAGAGCTGCACAGAAGAAATATAACCATATCCAAAGTCCACTATGTTAAAGGGCTCAAATACAATCTGTTGAGCATAAGCCAATTTTGTGATGAGAAGAATCTAGTAGTCTTCACCATTTGTAAATGCATGGTGATTGATATCCTATCTGTAGAAGTGAAACTCCAAGTATTCAGAAGAAGATATGTCTACATGATAGATTAGAATACAGGCACTCCCAACACCTGTTTTCTATCAAAGACAATTACAGAAAAAGGATGGCTATGGCACAGAGATTATGTCATCTGAACTTCAAAGCCATCAACAAGATAAGCTCTCAAAAGCTGGTCAGAGGACTTCCAGAAGAAGTATTCAAGAAAGAAGCTCTCTGTGATGCATGCCAGAAAGGAAAGCAGACCAGAGCATCATTCAAACCAGTTCAGCCTACCACTCTCTCCACCAGAATTTTAGATCTACTTCATATGGATCTCTTTGGCCCCATCAAGCTAAGGACATTGAGTGGGAGGAAGCATGTCTTAGTAGTAGTGGATGACTACTCAAGATTCACATGGGTTGTTTTTCTCTATAAAAAGAGTGAAACACTAACAAAGTTACCTAAGCTTCTATGGAAAATTTAGAATGAGAAATCCCTCTCAATCATCAAGATCAGATCAGACAGAGGTGGAGAATTTCTCATCAAGGCAATCACCGAGTACAGTGATAAGAATGGAATCCAGCATGAAATATCTACCGCAAGAGCACCACAGCAAAATGGTGTTGCTGAAAGAAGGAACAGAACCTTGAAGGAAGATGCCAGGTCAATGATTCTTTGAATTCGCCTAAGAGGTTCGGGTCAAGTCACAACACAAAGATGCCATACTCGGAACAAAAGTATGATTGTAGGGAGACATGGCAAAACTCCCTATGAATTTTGGAATGGCAGAACACCAATTGTTGCATATTTTCACATATTTGGTTGTAAGTGTTTCATCCACAACAATGGTAAAACCCAACTGAATGTCTTTTATGCTAAAACTGATGATGGTCTCTTTATGGGATACTCACAAATAAGCAAGTCATACATAGTATTTAACACAAGAACATTAGTTGTGAAAGAAACACCTCATGTTGTGTTTCATTAGTCTACTATTGAGTACAGGAAACAGGAAGAATCAATTGTGAAAAAGCTCAAATCCGCCACTCTAAAAGAAGTTCTCATTCATAACACAGGAATGATGGACTCACCTGCAGATCAGCCTGAAGACTTAACTGCAGATCAGATAGGATTCCAAAACCTACCTGATCTAACCGCAGCTAATGAAGACCCAACTGTAGCTGACAAAGATGCATCTGCAGAGCATACAAGATCCCCACCTGCAGAGGACAAGACTGTAGCTGATCCAATTGCAGATCAAGAAGGCCAGAACCAAGCTGATGCAGAGAGAGAAGAAGACCACCAAAGCAACTCAACAAGGGGAACAAACCCTGAAGAAGAAGATATCCCCAGATGGCTCAGAGATCATCCCATTCAACAGATAATTAGAAATCTAACTGATGGAGTCAGAACCAGATAATCCACAGAACCGGCAGGAATGGCAATGTTCTCTTGTTTCATGTCTCAGATGGAACCTAAAACAATTGAATAGGCCCTGGATGACTACTCATGGATAAATGCAATGCAAGAGGAGCTAAACCAGATGGAGAGAAACAATGTCTGGGAACTAACAGACAGACCACATCACAAGAAAGTAACTGGTACCAAATGGGTGAACAAAAACAAATGTGATGAAGATGGAGCTGTTGTTAGGAATAAAGCCAGACTAGTTGCTAAAGGATATGCACAATGTGAAGGAATAGATTTTGTTGAAACATATGAACCTATTGCAAGACTTGAAGCTATCAGACTATTCCTTGCATATGCAGCATTCAAAGATTTTGAAGTCTACCAAATGGATGTGAAAAGTGCCTTTCTCAATGGAATTCTAGAAGAAGAAGTCTATGTGGAGCAACCCCCTGGATTTGTCAAAGGAGACAAAGTCTACAAGCTTCTAAAGGATCTATATGGACTCAAGCAGGCACCAAAAGCATGGTATAAAACATTATCTGTGTTTCTGGAGAAGAACGGTTTCAGCAAAGGAAAGGTAGACAACACCCTATTCAGAGTAGAACATGAAGACCACATATTATGAGTTCAAATATATGTGGATGACATCATATTTGGCTCAACCAACCCGGAGCTATGTGAGAAGTTCTCAAATCTCATGCAAGGAGAATTTGAGATGAGTATGATGGGCAAACTAAACTTCTTTCTTGGTTTGCAAGTCAAGTAGATGAACAATGGAATTTTCATGAATCAAGCTAAATATACAAAAGATCTAATCAAGAGATTTGGATTGGACTCAGCCAAAACACTAAGAACTCCAATGAGCACAAGCCTACACTTAGATGCAGATGAAGGAGGCATATCAGTAGATCCAACCTACTACAGAGGACTTATTGGATCACTCCTTTACCTAACTGCAAGCAGACCAGATATATCATATGTAGTATGAGTATGTGAAAGATTTCAATCCAAGCCAAAGCAGTATCACCACGAAGCAGCTAAGAAGATTATCACATACCTTAAGTCTACAATCAATGTCGGAATATGGTATCCCAAGGACAGCAACTTTGAGTTATCAGGATACTCAGATGCAGACTTTACAGGATGCAATATTGACAGGAAAAGCACCAGTGGAACGTGCTAATTCCTAGGAACCAGACTGATATCATGGTTCAGCAAGAAGCAGGTATCCACTCAATTTCCACAACCGAGTCAGAGTACCTAGCTGCAGGCAGCTGTTGTGCACAAATCCTATGGATCAGACAACAACTAAGGTACTACTACATCACTGCAAATGAAGTTCCAATATGGTGTGACAGCAATAGTGCAATTGCAATCACAAACAATCCAGTATTGCACTCAAGGACTAAGCACATAGATGTTAAACATCACTTCATCAGAGACCATGTGCTTAATAAGAGAGTAAGAGTAGAAAGAGTCAGCACAGAGTACCAAATTGCTGACATATTCACAAAACCTTTACCAGAGGAAAGGTTTCTGGAGCTAAGCAGGGAACTTGGTAAACTAGATTGGGAATCTAGTATAGAGGAGAAAGCTACCTAATGTGGAGACCAGCGATGGAAAGATACCTGATACAGAAAGCTACCTGATGCGCAGGTCAGACAAGGAAAAGCTACCTGATGTGGAAACCAGGCAAGAAAGCTACCTGACCAGAGCAGACAAGGAACCCACCGGATCAGACCAAAAGAGGATCCGATGGACAGACAAAGAAACCTAGCTGATCTAAACCACAGGCAACATATCTCACCTGATGCAGAAGACGAAGGATCAGATAAGATAAGAAATCACAGACACATCAGAAGTCAAACGGTCAACCAGATAAGTTTCTCATTTCTTGACTGACTTATAATTATTATATTATATTGTTTACACGTGGACAAACACACGTTCACACGACTGCCACGATGTCCAATTGAAATTCATCCGTCATTGTTTAAAAATTCTCAAAAATTGGGCCACCACTAACTTATTTTACTACTAAATTCAAAATGTCTTTTCGAATGGCTATTTAAGATGGTCGAAATCATTTTACAAAACTTTACTGTCTTCCCTAAATTCCTAAAGCAAGAAAAATTCACAAATATTCACTACACTCAGTGATTTTTTTTTTGCAGAAATGGAATCTTACTTCGAAGGTATCAATCTCAAGCTGGTGAAAGAACAAATCATTTTCAGCATTGTTGTCGACTTTGAAGGGTTACTGGCAACAAAAAACTCAGGGGAAATGGCGTATGTGTTTCGAATGATGAAGAAAATGGGGATCTACCAATTTCTGGACATTTCCCCAAAACAGCTCTTCAAGGAGGCTGTAATATGCTTCTACAGGGAGGCTCAAGTGACCGAACACTGTATCTCAAGCTCTATTCTCGGAGAAAAAGTCAACATCACCCCTCAAACCATCGCTGATGCATTCCAGATGGAGAACTGAGGCATCGCCGTCGAATCCCTAAAGCAAAACCCAACCGATACTTGGTATGAGATCAAGCTGCCAAAGGAGACATCTAAGGTCAAACTCAAGGCGAAGAAAAAGACCTTAAAAAGGAATACAAATATGTCCTAGACATAAACAACAAAATTATAATAGGCAGGGCAGGGAGCTATGACCAACTATTCTCTGCGAAGTATGTCGTAATGAGAGCCCTTATACAGCATAAGAGGATTAACTAGCCTGACTACATATACAGGCAGTTAGTCTGAGAGGTCAACAAAGTGAGCCGGGATGAGAAAGAGAAGAAATTCAGGCAGAAGTTGGCATATGGAACTCAAATAAGCTGGATGTTGGAGTTCCTGGGAAAGGCCAAGGGATGGGCAGACCCCTTTCACCTCAGCAAGAGACTTGGTCATTTGGACCATGAAACCCTAAAGCATATCAGAGACAAGAAGGAAAAGGCAGCTGAGCAAATCAAGGGAATGACATCTGGGACATATGAGTACAGTGGTCCTTCAGACATTGAATCAGAGAAGTCAGATGCAGCTGCAGCTGGGATTTCTCAAAAGTCACCTGCACATGAAAATCTACCTAAAGGTGACACTGACTCAGACAACACTCCTCTGGCCAAATTGAAAAGAATGTTACCTGTAGCAGCGGAGGTTGTCCATCTCACCTCATCCCTAGGTCAGTCCCCAAAAAAGAAGAGAGGATTGGTGGACTATCCCTCAAATAAAGATCAAGAGGTGCATCCTTTCTCATCACCTGCACCTGCTCATGTCGAGGATCAGCTAGATCAACCCAATCCGATGGCTAAAGTAATCCCACTTCTGACCCTTCCAAGCATGAGTGTGGAGGAAGAGGCAGAATTGACAATTGAGATACCAGAAGCAGAATATTCTCTCAACCTCAAGGAGAATAATCCTCTGAACTTGACAACCGATCAACTCACACTGGTAAAGCAACAATCTCTAAAAATATCTTTTGTCAATATATATAATGAGTGAAAGGACTTAAAGTCTCTGACCTTCACTCAATTTAAAGAATTTGTTGAGAGGAGCACCCGGGAACATCCCCAGGCTACGAATCAGCTTCTCATGATCTTATGTAATGAGACAGATATTATTTTAATGCTCCAGGAGAACTGGTTCATGTCCAATTTTAAAGAAAATATGGACCAGTTCGTCCGCCATATTATGGAGGGTGTTTTAGCTGGGGAAACCCTCGAAGAAGAAGAGAAAGTTGAGGAGAGAGGAAAAAAAGAAAGAGAAATAAGAATAGTAGAAATTGAAAAAGAAGATTCTGTAAGAGGAGAAGGAGCTGAAGGAGGAGGAGTTGAAGAGGAACAAGAGGTAGGAGTCGAAAAAGGAGAAGTTGTTGAAGTTCAAGAAGAAAAGACAGTAGAAATAGAACAGGAAGAAGAAGAAGGTGAAGAAGAATTAGAAAAAGAAGAAGTTGAAGAAGAATGAGAAAGGAAGGAAGAAGAGAGGACAGATGATGATGATGAGCATGGAGCACCTGATCAAGATTCCAGCTCTCATCAGTCGTCTGAAGATAACAGATCGGGCACACCGGACAAGACCCCATCTTATCAGCAGCCGACAGATAGAAGTCTTCCACCAGACAAGTCAACTGCCAAGAAACCATCTTCTGCAGAGGACTCAGTTGAAAATTCACCTCAGATAATACCTGAAGTCCCAATCTCACATGCAGTCACTGAGCTAATAAGACGATTGGTGGAAGATACAGTTGCAGAGCTTCTGGAAACTGAAGTCAAACCCGATCTGATATCCCTTAATGAAAAAATGGACACACTGCTAAAAAATAAGGACCCTTCCCCACCACCAACTAACTCCAGAATGCCCCTGGGCATGTCTGATTTTATGACCTCGGTGGAGCGGCAGCTAGCTACCCTTATTGATACTGGCAAAAAAGGGGAAGAGAGAAGCCGAGAACATATCAGGCAGGGGGAAGTCAGAGAGGAAGTAAGAACAAAGAAAAGTCAAGACCCTCTTCTGATTCAGGCTGGAACGTCTCACCTCAAGAGAAAAGAAGTAGCTGCATCATCAGATGACTAACCTGCACCCAAAAAGAGAAGGACCAGACAAGAGCCAGAGAAGAGATACCAATGGTAAGGAAAAGAGCTTTGGTTTGTTGAAGAATTCTTACCTGCTGAGGTAGCTCCAATGTGGGAAAGAGCAAGGAAGCAATTGATAGAGAAATATTATCTCTAGGAGTTGCTTCAAGACAAAGATTGCTCCCCACAACAAACGTTCATCAATTTCATGTCTGATACTTGGCCAAAACTTTGGGCAGTCTTGAAAAGATATGCAAAGAAATTTGATGCATATCCCATTATTCCTAGTTTCAGACCTAAAGCGCCCACTCTTCTGAATAATGAACTAGATGAACTGGCCCTTCAGGAAGAAATCAAAGCACTATGCGTAGAGACCAACCTCTCATCTGCTGAGGAGCAATAATTTGCCTCTATGATAATCAAGAGGAAATATGGGTTAGCCCTAGTGTCCAAGAAGCCAATTGGTGCCAAGCCACTAAGGTCTCTCCCTCCAGCTAAGCAGAAGGTCAGACGAGGAAAAGGAAGAGGAAGATAGATTTTCGGTAACTTCCTTGTAATATTTACTTGTAATTCTTCATTTTGTGATTTTACTTGTAATTCTGAAATACTTGTAAATTTTCTTACTTGTATTTTTATTTCATTCAACTGAACTGTAATGTAATATCAATAAAATTTTGTAACTATCACTTGAATGACAACCACTCGTTGTCTCAAAAAGACTGAGTTTTACTTGTCTGTTGCACTTTACAGTTGCAGATCAAGAAGGCCAGAACCAAGCTGATGCAGAGAGAGAAAAAGACCACCAAAGCAACTCAACAAGGGGAACAAACCCTGAAGAAGAAGATATCCCCAAATGGCTCAGAGATCATCCCATTACACATATAATTAGAAACCTAACTGATGGAGTCAGAACCAGACAATCCAGAGAACCGGCAAGAATGGCAATGTTCTCTTGTTTCATGTCTCAGATGGAACCTAAAACAATTGAACAGGCCCTGGATGACTACTCATGGATAAATGCAATGCAAGACGAGCTAAACCAGATGGAGAGATACAATGTTTGGGAACTAACAGACTGACCAGATCACAAGAAAGTAACTGGTACCAAATGAGTGTACAAAAACAAATGTGATGAAGATGGAGCTGTTGTTAGGAATAAAGCCAAACTAGTTGCTAAAGTATATGCACAATGTGAAGGAATAGATTTTGTTGAAACATATGAACCTGTTACAAGACTTGAAGCTATCAGACTATTCCTTGCATATGCAGCATTCAAAGATTTTGAAGTCTACCAAATGGATGTGAAAAGTGCCTTTCTCAATGGAATTCTAGAAGAAGAAGTCTATGTGGAGCAATCCCCTGGATTTGTCAAAGGAGACAAAGTATACAAGCTTCTAAAGGATCTATATGGACTCAAGAAGGCACCAAAAGCATGGTATGTAACATTATCTATGTTTTTGGAGAAGAATGGTTTCAGCAAAGGAAAGGTAGACAACACCCTATTCAGAGTAGAACATGAAGACCACATATTATGATTTCAAATATATGTGGATGACATCATATTTGGCTCAACCAACCCGGAGCCATGTGAGAAGTTCTCAAATCTCATGCAAGGAGAATTTGAGATGAGTATGATGGGGAAACTAAACTTCTTTCTTGGTTTGCAAGTCAAGTAGATGAACAATGGAATTTTCATCAATAAAGCTAAATATACAAAAGATCTAATCAAGAGATTTGGATTGGACTCATCCAAAACACTAAGAACTCCAATGAGCACAAGCCTACACCTAGATGCAGATGAAGGAGGCATATCAGTAGATCCAACCTACTACAGAGGACTTATTGGATCACTCTTTTACCTAACTGCAAGCAGACCAGATATATCATATGCAGTATGAGTATGTGCAAGATTTCAATCCAAGCCAAAGCAGTATCACCAGGAAGCAGCTAAGAGGATTATCACATACCTTAAGTCTACAATCAATGTTGGACTATGGCATCCCAAGGACAACAACTTTGAGTTATCAGGATACTAAGATGCAGACTTTACAGGATGCAATATTGATAGGAAAAGCACCAGTGGAACGTGCCAATTCCTAGGAACCAGACTGATATCATGGTTCAGCAAGAAGCAGGTATCCACTCAATTTCCACAACCGAGTCAGAGTACCTAGCTGCAGGCAGCTGTTGTGCACAAATCCTATGGATCAGACAACAACTAAGGTACTACTACATCACTGCAAATGAAGTTGCAATATGGTGTGACAGCAATAGTGCAATTGCAATCACAAACAATCTAGTATTGCACTCAAGGACTAAGCACATAGATGTTAAACATCACTTCATCAGAGACCATGTGCTTAATAAGAGAGTAAGAGTAGAAAGAGTCATCACAGAGTACCAAATTGCTGACATATTCACAAAACCTTTACCAAAAGAAAGGTTTATGGAGCTAAGCACGAAACTTGGTCTACTAGATTGGGAATCTAGTATAGACAAGAAAGCTACCTGATGTGGAGACCAGCGATGGAAAGCTACCTGATACAGAAAGCTACCTGATGCGCAGGTCAGACAAGGAAAAGCTACCTGATGCGGAGACCAGGCAAGAAAGCTACCTGACCAAAACAGACAAGGAACCCACCTGATTAGACCAAAATAGGATCCGATGGACAGACGAAGAAACCTAGCTGATCTCAACCACAGGCAACATATCTCACCCGATGAGAAGACGAAGGATCAGATAAGATAAGAAATCACAGACACATCAGAAGTCAAACGGTCAACCAGATAAATTTCTCGTTTCTTGGCCGACTTATAATTATTATATTATATTGTTTACACATGGACAAACACACATTCACACGACCGCCACGACGTCCAATTGAAATTCATCCGTCATTGTTTAAAAATTCTCAAAAATTGGGCCACCACAAACTTATTTTATTACTAAATTCAAAATGTCTTTTCGAATGGCTATTTAAGACGGTCGAAATAATTTTACAAAACTTTACTGTCTTCCCTAAATTCCTAAAGCAAGAAAAATTCACAAATATTCACTACACTCGGTGATTTTTTTTTTGCAAAAATGGAATCTTACTTCGAAGGTGTCAATCTCAAGCTGGTGAAAGAACAAATCATTTTCAGCATTGTTGTTGACTTTGAAGGGTTACTGGCAACAAACAACTCGGGGGAAATGGCGTATGTGATTCGAATGATGAAGAAAAATGGGGATCTACCAATTTCTGGACATTTCCCCAAAACAGCTCTTCAAGGAGGCTGTAATATGCTTCTACAGGGAGGCTCAAGTGACCGAACACTGTATCTCAAGCTCTATTCTCGGAGAAGAAGTCAACATCACCCCTCAAACCATCGCTGATGCATTACAGATGGAGAACTGAGGCATCGCCGTCGAATCCCTAAAGCAAAACCCAACCGAGACTTGGTATGAGATCAAGCTGCCAAAGGAGACATCTAAGGTCAAACTCAAGGCGAAGAAAAAGACCTTAAAAAGGAATACAAATATGTCCTAGACATAAACAACAAAATTATAATGGGCAGGGCAGGGAGCTATGACCAACTATTCTCTGCCAAGTATGTGGTAATGGGAGCCCTTATACAACAGAAGAGGATTAACTAGCCTGACTACATATACAGGCAGTTAGTCTGAGAGGTCAACAAAGTGAGCTGGGATGAGAAAGAGAAGAAATTCAGGCAGAAGTTGGCATATGGAACTCAAATAAGCTGGATCTTGGAGTTCCTGGGAAAGGCCAAGGGAAGGGCAGACCCCTTTCACCTCAGCAAGAGACTTGGTCATTTGGACCGTGAAACCCTAAAGCATATCAGAGACAAGAAGGAAAAGGCAGCTGAGCAAATCAAGGGAATGACATCTGGGACATATGAGTACAGTGGACCTTCAGACATTGAATCAGAGAAGTCAGATGCAGCTGCAGCTGAGACTTCTCAAAAGTCACCTGCACATGAAAAGCTACCTAAAGGTGACACTGACTCAGACAACACTCCTCTGGCCAAATTGAAAAGAAAGTTACCTGTAGCAGCGGAGGTTGTCCATCTCACCTCATCCCTAGGTCAGTCCCCAAAAAATAAGAGAGGATTGGTGGACTATCCCTCAAATAAAGATCAAGAGGTGCATCCTTTCTCATCACCTGCACCTGCTCATGTCGAGGATCAGCCAGATCAACCCGATCCGATGGCTAAAGTAATCCCACTTCTGACCCTTCCAAGCATGAGTGGGGAGGAAGAGGCAGAATTGACAATTGAGATACCAGAAGCAGGATATTCTCTCAACCTCAGGGAGAATAATCCCCTGAACTTGATAACCGATCAACTCACACTTGTAAAGCAACAATCTCTAAAAATATCTTTTGTCAATATATATAATGAGTGGAAGGACTTAAAGTCTCTGACCTTCACTCAATTCAAAGAATTTGTTGAGAGGAGCACCCGGGAACATCCCCAGGCTACGAATCAGCTTCTCATGATCTTCTATAATGAGACAGATATTATTTTAATGCTCCAGGAGAACTGGTTCATGTCCAATTTTAAAGAAAATATGGACCAGTTCGTCCGCCATATTATGGAGGGTGTTTTACCTGGGGAAACCCTCGGAGAAGAAGAGAAAGTTGAGGAGAGAGGAAGAAAAGAAAGAGAAATAAGAATAGTAGAAATTGAAAAAGAAGATTCTGTAAGAGGAGAAGGAGCTGAAGGAGGAGGAGTTGAAGAGGAACAAGTGGTAGGAGTCGAAAAAGGAGAAGTTGTTGAAGTTGAAAAAGAAAAGACAGTAGAAATAGAACAGGAAGAAGAAGAAGGTGAAGAAGAAGTAGAAAAAGAAGAAGTTGAAGAAGAATGAGAAAGGAAGGAAGAAGAGAGGAGAGATGATGATGCTGATGAGCATGGAGCACCTGATCAAGATTCCAGCTCTCATCAGTCGTCTGAAGATAACAGATCGGGCACACCGGACAAGAACCCATCTTATCAGCAGCCGACAGATAGAAGTCTTCCATCAGACAAGTCAACTGCCAAGAGACCATCTGCTGCAGAGGACTCAGTTGAAAATTCACCTCAGATAATACCTGAAGTCCCAATATCACATGCAGTCACTGAGATGATAAGACGATTGGTGGAAGATACAGTTGCAGAGCTTCTGGAAACTGAAGTCAAACCCGATCTGATATCCCTTAATGAAAAAATGGACACACTGCTAAAAAAGAAGGACCTTTCCCGCCACCAACTAACTCCAGAATGCCCCTGGGCATGTCTGATTTTATGACCTCGGTGGAGCGGCAACTAGCTACCCTTATTGATGCTGGCAAAAAAGGGGAAGAGAGAAACCGAGAACATATCAGGTAGGGGGAAGTCAGAGAGGAAGTAAGAACAAAGAAAAGGCAAGACCCTCTTCTGATTCAGGCTGGAACGTCTCACCTCAAGAGAAAAGAAGTTGCTGCATCATCAGATGACCAACCTGCAACCAAAAAGAGAAGGACCAATGGTAAGGAAAAGACCTTTGGTTTGTTGAAGAATTCTTACCTGCTGAGGTAGCTCCAATGTGGGAAAGAGCAAGGAAGCAATTGATAGAGAAATATTATCTCTGGGAGTTGCTTCAAGACAAAGATTGGTCCCCACAACAAACGTTCATCAATTTCATGTCTGATACTTGGCCAAAACTTTGGGCAGTCTTGAAAAGATATGCAAAGAAATTTGATGCATATCCCATGATTCCTAGTTTCAGACCTAAAGCGCCCACTCTTCTGAACAATGAACTAGATGAACTGGCCCTTCAGGAAGAAATCAAAGCACTATGCGTAGAGATCAACCTCTCATCTGCTGAGGAGCAATAATTTGCCTCTATGATAATCAAGAGGAAATATGGGTTAGCCCTAGTGTCCAAGAAGCCAATTGGTGTCAAGCCACTAAGGTCTCTCCCTCCAGCTAAGCAGAAGGTCACACGAGTAAAAGGAAGAGGAAGATAGATTTTCTGTAACTTCCTTATAATATTTACTTGTAATTCTTCATTTTGTGATTTTACTTGTAATTATGAAATACTTGTAAATTTTCTTATTTGTATTTTTTGTTTCATTCAACTGAACTGTAATGAAATATCAATAAAATTTTGTAACAATCACTTGAATGACAACAACTCGTTGTCTCAAAAAGACTAAGTTTTACTTGTCTGTTGCACTTTACAGTTGCAGATCAAGAAGGCCAGAACCAAGCTGATGCAGAGAGAGAAAAAGACCACCAAAGCAACTCAACAAGGGGAACAAACCCTGATGAAGAAGATATCCCCAAATGGATCAGAGATCATCTCATTCAACAGATAATTAGAAACCTAACTGATGGAGTCAGAACCAGACAATCCACAGAACCGGCAGGAATGGCAATGTTCTCTTGTTTCATGTCTCAAATGGAACCTAAAACAATTGAACAGGCCCTGGATGACTACTCATGGATAAATGCAATGCAAGAGGAGCTAAACCAGATGGAGAGAAACAATGTATGGGAACTAACAGACAGACCAGATCACAAGAAAGTAACTGGTACCAAATGGGTGTACAAAAACAAATGTGATGAAGATGGAGCTGTTGTTAGGAATAAAGCCAGACTAGTTGCTAAAGTATATGCACAATGTGAAGGAATAGATTTTGTTGAAACATATGAACCTGTTGCAAGACTTGAAGCTATCAGACTATTCCTTGCATTTGCAGCATTCAAATATTTTGAAGTCTACCAAATGGATGTGAAAAGTGCCTTTCTCAATGTAATTCTAGAAGAAGAAGTCTATGTGGAGCAACCCCCTGGATTTGTCAAAGGAGACAAAGTATACAAGCTTCTAAAGGATCTATATGGACTCAAGCAGGCACCAAAAGCATGGTATGAAACATTATCTGTGTTTCTGGAGAAGAACGGTTTCAGCAAAGGAAAGGTAGACAACACCCTATTCAGAGTAGAACATGAAGACCACATAATATGAGTTCAAATATATGTGGATGACATCATATTTGGCTCAACCAACCCAGAGCCATGTGAGAAGTTCTCAAATCTCATGCAAGGAGAATTTGAGATGAGTATGATGGGCAAACTAAACTTCTTTCTTGGTTTGCAAGTCAAGTAGATGAACAATGTAATTTTCATCAATCAAGCTAAATATACAAAAGATCTAATCAAGAGATTTGGACTGGACTCAGACAAAACACTAAGAACTCCAATGAGCACAAGCCTACACCTAGATGCAGATGAAGGAGGCATATCAGTAGATCCAACCTACTACAGAGGACTTATTGGATCACTCCTTTACCTAACTGCAAGCAGACCAGATATATCATATGCAGTATGAGTATGTGTAAGATTTCAATCCAATCCAAAGCAGTATCACCAGGAAGCAGCTAAGAGGATTATCACATACCTTAAGTCTACAATCAATGTTGGACTATGGTATCCCAAGGACAACAACTTTGAGTTATCAGGATACTCAGATGCAGACTTTACAGGATGCAATATTGATAGGAAAAGCACCAGTGGAACGTGCCAATTCCTAGGAACCAGACTGATATCATGGTTCAGCAAGAAGCAGGTATCCACTCAATTTCCACAAACAAGTCAGAGTACCTAGCTGCAGGCAGTTGTTGTGCACAAATCCTATGGATCACACAACAACTAAGGTACTACTACATCACTGCAAATGAAGTACCAATATGGTGTGACAGCAATAGTGCAATTGCAATCACAAACAATCCAGTATTGCACTCAAGTACTAAGCACATAGATGTTAAACATCACTTCATCAGAGACCATGTGCTTAATAAGAGAGTAAGAGTAGAAAGAGTGAGCACAGAGTACCAAATTGCTGACATATTCACAAAACCTTTACCAGAAGAAAGGTTTTTGGAGCTAAGCAGGGAACTTGGTCTACTAGATTGGGAATCTAGTTTAGACGAGAAAGCTACCTGATGTGGAGACCAGCGATGGAAAGCTACCTAATACAGAAAGCTACCTGATGCGCAGGTCAGACAAGGAAAAGCTACCTGATGCGGAGACGAGGCAAGAAAGCTACCTGACCAGAGCAGACAAGGAACCCACCTGATCAGACCAAAAGAGGATCTAATGGACAGACGAAGAAACCTAGTTGATCTCAACCACAGGCAACATATCTCACCTGATGCAGAAGACGAAGGATCAGATAAGATAAGAAATCACAGACACATCAGAAGTCAAACGGTCAACCAGATAAGTTTCTCATTTCTTGACCGACTTATAATTATTATATTATATTGTTTACATGTAGACAAACACACGTTCACACGACCGCCACGATGTCCAATTGAAATTCATCCGTCATTGTTTAAAAATTCTCAAAAATTGGGCCACCACAAACTTATTTTATTACTAAATTCATAATGTCTTTTCGAATGGCTATTTAAGACGGTCGAAATCATTTTACAAAACTTTACTGTCTTCCCTAAATTCCTAAAGCAAGAAAAATTCACAAATATTCACTACACTCAGTGATTTTTTTTTGCAGAAATGGAATCTTACTTCGAAGGTGTCAATCTCAAGCTGGTGAAAGAACAAATCATTTTCAGCATTGTTGTCGACTTTGAAGGGTTACTGGCAACAAAAAACTCAGGGGAAATGGCGTATGTGTTTCGAATGATGAAGAAAATGGGGATCTACCAATTTCTGGACATTTCCCCAAAACAGCTCTTCAAGGAGGATGTAATATGCTTCTACAGGGAGGCTCAAGTGACCGAACACTGTATCTCAAGCTCTATTCTCGGAGAAGAAGTCAACATCACCCCTCAAACCATCGCTGATGCATTCCAGATGGAGAACTGAGGCATCGCCGTCGAATCCCTAAAGCAAAACCCAACCGATACTTGGTATGAGATCAAGCTGCCAAAGGAGACATCTAAGGTCAAACTCAAGGCGAAGAAAAAGACCTTAAAAAGGAATACAAATATGTCCTAGACATAAACAACAAAATTGTAATAGGCAGGGCAGGGAGCTATGACCAACTATTCTCTGCGAAGTATGTCGTAATGGGAGCCCTTATACAACATAAGAGGATTAACTAGCCTGACTACATATACAGGCAGTTAGTCTGAGAGGTCAACAAAGTGAGCTGGGATGAGAAAGAGAAGAATTTCAGGCAGAAGTTGGCATATGAAACTCAAATAAGCTGGATCTTGGAGTTCCTGGGAAAGGCCAAGGGAAGGGCAGACCCCTTTCACCTCAGCAAGAGACTTGGTCATTTGGACCGTGAAACCCTAAAGCATATCAGAGACAAGAAGGAAAAGGCAGCTGAGCAAATCAAGGGAATGACATCTGGGACATATGAGTACACTGGACCTTCAGACATTGAATCAGAGAAGTCAGATGCAGCTGCAGCTGAGACTTCTCAAAAGTCACGTGCACATGAAAAGCTACCTAAAGGTGACACTGACTCAGACAACACTCCTCTGGCCAAATTGAAAAGAAAGTTACCTGTAGCAGCGGAGGTTGTCCATCTCACCTCATCCCTAGGTCAGTCCCCAAAAAAGAAGAGAGGATTGGTGGACTATCCCTCAAATGAAGATCAAGAGGTGCATCCTTTCTCATCACCTGCACATGCTCATGTCGAGGATCAGCCAGATCAACCCGATCTAATGGCTAAAGTAATCCCACTTCTGACCATTCCAAGCATGAGTGGGGAGGAAGAGGCAGAATTGACAATTGAGATACCAGAAGCAGGATATTCTCTCAACATCAGGGAGAATAATCCTCTGAACTTGACAACCGATAAACTCACACTGGTAAAGCAACAATATCTAAAAATATCTTTTGTCAATATATATAATGAGTGGAAGGACTTAAAGTCTCTGACCTTCACTCAATTCAAAGAATTTGTCGAGAGGAGCACCCAGGAACATCCCCAGGCTACGAATCAGCTTCTCATGATCTTCTGTAATGAGACAGATATTATTTTAATGCTCCAGGAGAACTGGTTCATGTCTAATTTTAAAGAAAATATGGACCAATTCGTCCGCCATATTATGGAGGGTGTTTTAGCTGGGGAAACCCTCGGAGAAGAAGAGAAAGTTGAGGAGAGAGAAAGAAAAGAAAGAGAAATAAGAATAGTAGAAATTGAAAAAGAAGATTCTGTAAGAGGAGAAGGAGCTGAAGAAGGAGGAGTTGAAGAGGAACAAGAGGTAGGAGTCGAAAAAGGAGAAGTTGTTGAAGTTGAAAAAGAAAAGACAGTAGAAATAGAACAGGAAGAAGAAGAAGGTGAAGAAGAAGTAGAAAAAGAAGAAGTTGAAGAAGAATGAGAAAGGAAGGAAGAAGAGAGGAGAGATGATGATGCTGATGAGCATGGAGCACTTGATCAAGATTCCAGCTCTTATCAGCCGTCTGAAGATAATAGATCGGGCACACCGGACAAGACCCCATCTTATCAGCAGCCGACAGATAGAAGTCTTCCATCAGACAAGTCAACTGCCAAGAGACCATCTACTGGAGAGGACTCAGTTGAAAATTCACCTCAGATAATATCTGAAGTCCCAATCTCACATGCAGTCACTGAGCTGATAAGACGATTGGTGGAAGATACAGTTGCAGATCTTCTGGAAACTGAAGTCAAACCTGATCTGATATCCCTTAGTGAAAAAATGGACACACTACTAAAAAAGAAGGACCCTTCCCCGCCACCAACTAACTCTAGAATGCCCCTGGGCATGTCTGATTTTATGACCTCGGTGGAGCGGCAGCTAGCTACCCTTATTGATGCTGGCAAAAAAGGGGAAGAGAGAAGCCGAGAACATATCAGGCAGCGGGAAGTCAGAGAGGAAGTAAGAACAAAGAAAAGGCAAGACCCTCTTCTGATTCAGGCTGGAACGTCTCACCTCAAGAGAAAAGAAGTATCTACATCATCAGATGACCAACCTGCAACCAAAAAGAGAAGGACCAGACAAGAGCCGGAGAAGAGATACCAATGGTAAGGAAAAGAGCTTTGGTTTGTTGAAGAATTCTTACCTGCTGAGGTAGCTCCAATGTGGGAAAGAGCAAGGAAGCAATTGATAGAGAAATATTATCTCTGGGAGTTGCTTCAAGACAAAGATTGCTCCCCACAACAAACATTCATCAATTTCATGTCTGATACTTGGCCAAAACTTTGGGCAGTCTTGAAAAGATATGCAAAGAAATTTGATGCATATCCCATGATTCCTAGTTTCAGACCTAAAGCGCCCACTCTTCTGAACAATGAACTAGATGAACTGGCCCTTCAGGAAGAAATCAAAGCACTATGCGTAGAGACCAACCTCTCATCTGCTGTGGAGCAATAATTTGCCTGTATAATAAGCAAGAGGAAATATGGGTTAGCCCTAGTGTCCAAGAAGCCAATTGGTGCCAAGCCACTAAGGTCTCTCCCTCCAGCTAAGCAGAAGGTCAGACGAGGAAAAGGAAGAGGAAGATAGATTTTCTGTAACTTCCTTGTAATATTTACTTGTAATTCTTCATTTTGTGATTTTACTTGTAATTCTGAAATACTTGTAAATTTTCTTATTTGTATTTTTTGTTTCATTCAACTGAACTGTAATGTAATATCAATAAAATTTTGTAACAATCACTTGAATGACAACCACTCGTTGTCTCAAAAAGACGGAGTTTTACTTGTCTGTTCCACTTTATAGTTGCAGATCAAGAAGGCCAGAACCAAGCTGATGCAGAGAGAGAAAAAGACCACCAAAGCAACTCAACAAGGGGAACAAACCCTGAAGAAGAAGATATCCCCAAATGGCTAAGAGATCATCCCATTCAACAGATAATTGGAAACTTAACTGATCGAGTCAGAACCACACAATCCACAGAACCTGCAGGAATGGCAATGTTCTCTTGTTTCATGTCTCAGATGGAACCTAAAACAACTAAACATGCCCTGGATGACTACTCATGGATAAATGCAATGCAAGAGGAGCTAAACTAGATGGAGAAAAACAATGTCTGGGAACTAACAGACAGACCAGATCACAAGAAATTAAACTGGTACCAAATGGGTGTACAAAAACAAATGTGATGAAGATGGAGCTGTTGTTAGGAATAAAGCCAGACTAGTTGCTAAAGGATATGCACAATGTGAAGGAATAGATTTTGGTGAAACATATGCGCCTGTTGTAAGACTTGAATCTATCGGACTATTCCTTGCATACGCACCATTCGAAGATTTTGAAGTATACCAAATGTATGTGAAAAGTGCCTTTCTTAATGGAATTCTAGAAGAATAAGTCTATGTGGAGCAACCTCCTGGATTTGTCAAAGGAGACAAAGTCTACAAGCTTCTAAAGGCTATATATGGACTCAAGTAGGCACCAAGAGCAAAGGGAAGGTAGACAAGACCCTATTCAGAGTAGAACATGAAGACCACATATTATTAGTTCAAATATATGTAGATGACATCATATTTGGCTCAACCAACCCGGAGCTATGTGAGAAGTTCTCAAATCTCATGCAGGGAGACTTTGAGATGAGTATGATGGGCAAACTAAACTTCTTTCTTGGTTTGCTAGTCAAGCAGATGAATAATGGAATTTTCATCAATCAAGCTAAATACACAAAAGATCTAATCAAGAGATTTGGATTGGACTCAGCCAAAACACTAAGAACTCCAATGAGCACAACCCTACACCTAGATGCAGATGAATGAGGCATATCAGTGGATCCAACCCACTATAGAGGACTTATTGGATCACTCCTTTACCAAACTGCAAGCAGACTAGATATATCATATGCAGTAGGAGTATGTGCAAGATTTCAATCCAAGCCAAAGTAGTCTCACCAGGAAGCAGAGAGGATTATCAGATACCTTAAGTCTACAATCAATGTTGGACTATGGTATCCCAAGGACAACAACTTTGAGTTATGAGGATACTCAGATGCAGACTTTGCAGGATGCAAAATTTACAGGAAAAGCACCAGTGGAACGTGCCAATTCCTAGGAACAAGATTGATATCATGGTTCAGCAAGAAATAGGTATCCAACTCAATTTCCACAACCGAGTCAGAGTACCTAGCTGCAGGCAGCTGTTGTGCACAAATCCTATGGATCAGACAACAGCTAAGGGATTACAACATTACTGCAAATGAAGTTCCAATATGGTGTGACAGCAATAGTGCCATTTCAATCACACACAATCTAGTATTGCACTCAAGGACTAAGCACATAGATGCTAAACATCACTTCATCAGAGACCATGTTCTTAATAAGAGAGTAAGAGTAGAAAGAGTCAGCACAGAGTACCAAATTGCTGACATATTCACAAAACCATTACGAGAAGAAAGGTTTCTAGAGCTATGCAGGGAATGTGGTCTACTAGATTGGGAATCTAGTACAGACGAGAAAGCTACCTGATGTGGAGACTAGCGACGGAAAGCTACCTGATACAGAAAGCTACCTGATGCACAGGCCAGACAAGAAAAAGCTACCTGATGCGGAGACCAGGCAAGAAAGCTACCTGAGCAGAGCAGACAAGGAACGCACCTAATCAGACCAGAGGAGGATCCAAAGTACAGACGAAGAAACCTAGATGATCTCAACCACATGCAACATATCTCACCTGATGCAGAAGACAAAGGATCAGATCAGATAAGAAATCACACACGCATCAGAAGTCATACGGTCAACTAGCTAAGTTTCTCATTTCTTGACCGACTTATAATTATTATATTATATTGTTTACACATGGACAAACACACGTTCACATGACTTCCACGATATACAATTGAAATTCAACGGTCATTTTTTAAAAATTCTCAAAAATTGGACCGCCACTAACTTATTTTATTATTAAATTTAAAATGTCTTTTCGAATGGCTATTTAAGACGGTCGAAATCATTTTACAGAACTTTACCGTCTTCAAGCTTTAGAAACCCTAAATTCTAAAGCAAGAAAAATTCTCAAATATTCACTACACTCGGCGAAAAATCTTTTTTACAAAAATGGAATCTTACTTCGAAGGTGTCAATCTCAAGCTGGTGAAAGAACAGATCATTTTCAGCATTGTTGTCGACTTTGAAGGGTTACTGGTAACAAACAACTCGGGGGAGATGGTGTATGTGATTCGAATGATGAAGAAAAACGGGGATCTACCGATTTCTGGACATTTCCCAAAAACAGATCTTCAAGGAGGCTGTAATATGCTTCTATATGGAGGCTCAAGTGACCGAGCACTGTATCTCAAGCTCTTTTCTTGGAGAAGAATCCAACATCACCCCTCAAACCATCATTGATGCATTCCAGATGGAGAACCGAGGCATCACCGTCAAAGCCTGAAGCAAAACCCAACCCAAACTTGGTATGCGATCAAGCTACTAAAGGAGACATCTAAGGTCAAACTCACGGCGAAGAAAAAATGACCTTAAAAAGGAATACAAATATGTCCTAGACATGAAAAACAAAATTGTAATGGGCAGGGCAGGGAGCTATAACCAACTATCCTCTGCCAAGTATGTTGTAATGGGAGCCCTTATGCAGCAGAAGAGGATTAACTAGCCTGAGTACATATACAGGCAGTTAGTCCGAGAGGTCAACAAAGTGAGAGCTGGGATGAGGAAGAGAAGAAATTCAGGCAGAAGCAGGCATATGGAACTCAAATAAGTGGGATCTTGGAGTTCCTGGGAAAGGCCAAGAGAAGGGCAGACCCCTTTCACCTCAGCATGAGACTTGGTCATTTGGACCATGAAACCCTCAAGCATATCGAAGACAAGAAGGAAGAGGAAGCTGAGCAAATCAAGGGAATGACATCTGGGACATCTGAGTACAGAGGACCTTCAGACATTGAATCAGAGAAGTCAGATGCAGCTGCAGCTTAGACTTCTCAAAAGTCACCTGCACATGAAAAGCTACCTGCAGGTGACACTAACTCAGACAACACTCCTTTGGCCAAATTGAAAAGAAAGTTACCTGTAGCAGAGGAGGTTGTCCATCTCACCTCATCCTAGATCAGTCCCCAAAGAAGCAGAGAGGATTGGTGGACTATCCCTTAGACGAAGATCAAGAGGTGCAGCCTTCCTCATCACCTGCACCTGCTCATGTCGAGGATCAGCCAGATCAACCCGATCTGATGGCTAAAGTAATCCCACTTCTGACCCTTCCAAGCATGACTGAGGAGGAAGAGGCAAAATTGACAATTGAGATACTAGAAGCACAATATTCTCACAACCTCAGGGAGAATAATCCTCTGAACTTGACAACCGATCAACTCACACTGGTAAAGCAACAATCTCTAAAATTATCTTTTGTCAATATATAACGAGTGGAAGGACTTAAAGTCTCTAACCTTCACCCAATTCAAATAATTTGGTCAGAGGAGCACCTGGGAACATCCCTAGGCTACGGAGCAGCTTCTCATGATCTTCTGTAGTGAGACAGATATTATTTTAATGCTCCAGGAGAACGTGTTCATGTCTAATTTTAAAGAAAATATAGGCCAGTTCGTCCGCCATATTATGGAGGGTTGTTCAGCTGGGGAAACCCTCGGAGAAGAAGAGAAAGTTGAGGAGAGAGGAAGAAAAGAAAGAGAAATAAGAATAGTAGAAATTGAAAAAGAAGATTCTGTAAGAGGAGAAGGAGCTGAAGAAGGAGGAGTTGAAGAGGAACAAGCGGTAGGAGTCGAAAAAGGAGAAGTTGTTGAAGTTGAAAAAGAAAAGACAGAAGAAATAGAACAGCAAGAAGAAGAAGGTGAAGAAAAAGAAGAAGAAGGAGAAAAGAAGGAAGAAGAGAGAAGAGATGATGACGATGATGAGCATGGAGCACCTGATCAAACTTCCAGTTCTCATCAGTCATCTGAAGATGACATATCAGGCACACCGGACAAGACCCCATATGATCAGCAACCGGCAGATAGAAGTCTTCCATCAGACAAGTCAACTGCTAAGAGACCAGCTGCTGCAGGGAGCTCAGTTGAAAATTCACCTCAGATAATACCTGAAGTCCTAATCTCACCTGCAGTCACTGAGCTTATAAGACGATTGGTGGAAGATACAGTTGCAAAGCTTCTGGCAACTGAAGTCAAACCCGACCTGATATCCCTTAATGAAAAAATGGACACACTGCTCAAAAAGAAGGACCCTTCCCCGCCACCAACTAACTCCAGAATGCCCCTGGCCATGTCTGATTTTATGGCCTCGGTGGAGCGGAAGCTAGCTACCCTTATTGATGCTGGCAAAAAGGCGGAAGAGAGAGGAAAGAGGGAAGAGAGAAGCAGAGAACATATCAGGCAGGGGGAAGTCAGAGAGGAAGTATGAACAAAGAAAAGGCAAGACCCTCTTCTGATTTAGGCTGGAACGTCTCACCTCAAGAGAAAAGTAGCTGCATCATCAGATGACCAACCTGCAGCCAAAAAGAGAAGGACCAGACAAGAGCCGGAGAAGAGATACCAATGGGAGGGAAAGGAGCTTTGGTTTGTTGAAGAATTATTACCTGCTGAGGCAGCTCCAATGTGGGAAGGAGCAAGGAAGCAATTTATAAAGAAATATTATCTTTGGGAGTTGCTTCAAGACAAAGATTGCTCCCCACAACAAACGTTCATCAATTTCATATCTGATACTTGGCCAAAACTTTGGGAAGTCTTGAAAAGATATGTAAAGAAATTAGATGCATATCCCATGATTCCTAGTTTCAGACCTAAAGAAGTGCCCACTCTTATGAACAATGAACTAGATGAACTGGCCCTTCAAGAAGAAATCAAGGTACTATGCGTAGAGACCAACCTCTCATCTGCTGAGGAGCAAGAATTTGCCGCTATGATAATCAAGAGGAAATATGGGTTAGCCCCACTGTCCAAGAAGCCAATTGGTGCAAATCCACTAAGGTCTCTCCCTCCAGCTAAGCAGAAGGTCAGACGAGGAAAAGGAAGAGGAAGATAGATTTTCTGTAACTTCCTTGTAATATTTACTTGTAATTTTTTATTTTATGATTCTACTTGTAATTCTGAAATACTTGTAAATTTTCTTACTTGTATTTTATATTTCATTCAACTGAACTGTAATGTAATATCAATAAAAGTTTATAATAGTCACTTGAATGACAACCACTAGTTGTCTCAAAAAGACTGAGTTTTACTTGTGTCTTGCACTTTACATTTGCAGATCAAGAAGGCCAGAACCAAGCTGATGCATAGAGAGAAGAAGACCACCAAAGCAACTCAACAAGGGGAACAAACCCTGAAGAAGAAGATTTCCCCAAATGGCTCAGAGATCATCCCATTCAACATATAATTGGAAACCTAACTGATGGAGTCAGAACCAGAAAATCCACAGAACCTGCAGGAATGGCAATGTTCTCTTGTTTCATGTCTCAGATGGAACCTAAAACAACTGAACAGGCCCGGGATGACTACTCATAGATGAATGCAATGCAAGCGGAGCTAAACTAGATGGAGAAAAACAATGTCTGGGAACTAACAGATAGGCCAGATCACAAGAATGTAAACTGTTACCAAATGGGTGTACAAAAACAAATGTGATGAAGATGGAGCTGTTGCTAGGAATAAAGCCAGACTAGTTGCTAAAGGATATGCATAATGTGAAGGAATATATTTTGATGAAACATATGCACCTGTTGCAAGACTTGAAGCTATCAGACTATTCCTTGCATATGCAGCATTCAAAGATTTTGAAGTCTACCAAATGGATGTGAAAAATGCCTTTCTCAATGGAATTCTAGAAGAAGAAGTCTATATGGAGCAACCCCCTACATTTGTCAAAGGAGACAAAGTCTACAAGCTTCTAAAGGTTATATATGGACTCAAGCAAGCACCAAGAGCATGGTATGAAACACTATCTGTGTTTCTGGAGAAAAACGGTTTCAGCAAAGGAAAGGTAGACAAGACCCTATTCAGAGTAGAACATGAAGACCACATATTATTAGTTCAAATATATGTGGATGACATCATATTTGTCTCAACCAACCTGGAGCTATGTGAGAAGCTCTCAAATCTCATGCTAGGAGAATTTGAGATGAGTATGATGGGCAAACTAAACTTCTTTCTTGGTTTGAAAGTCAAGCAGATGAACAAAGGAATTTTCATCAATCAAGCTAAATACACAAAAGATCTAATCAAGATATTTGGATTGGACTCAGCCAAAACACTAAGAACTCCAATGAGCACAAACCTACACCTAGATGCAGATGAATGAGGCATATCAGTGGATCCAACACACTACAGAGGACTTATTGGATCACTCCTTTACATAACCAAGCAGACCAGATATATCATATGCAGTAGGAGTATGTGCAAGATTTCAATCCAAGCCAAAGCAGTCTCACCAAAAAGCAAAGAGAATTATCAGATACCTTAAGTCTACAATCAATGTTGGACTATGGTATCCCAAGGACAAGAACTTTGAGTTATCAGGATACTCAGATGCAGACTTTGCAGGATCCAAATTTGACAGGAAAAGTACCAGTGGAACGTGCCAATTCTTAGGAACCAGACTGATATCATGGTTCAGCAAGAAGCAGGTATCCAACTCAATTTCCACAACCAAGTCAGAGTACCTAACTGCAGGCAGCTGTTGTGCACAAATCCTATGGATCAGACAACAACGAATGGACTACAACATCACTACAAATGAAGTTCCAATATGGTGTGACAGCAATAGTGCAATTGCAATCACAAACAATCAGTATTGCACTCAAGGACTGAGCACATAGATGTTAAACATTACTTCATCAGAGACCATGTGCTTAATAAGAGAGTAAGCATAAAAAGAGTCATCACAGAGTACCAAATTGCTGACATATTCACAAAACCTTTACCAGACGAAAGGTTTCTGGAGCTAAGCAGGGAACTTGGTCTACTAGATTGGGAATCTAGTACAGACGAGAAAGCTACCTGATGTAGAGACCAACGACGAAAATCTACCTGATAAAGAACGCTACCTAATGTGCAGGCCATAAAAGGAAAAGCTACCTGATGCGGAGACCAGGCAATAAAGCTACCTGACCAGAGCAGACAAGGAACCCACCTGATCAGACCATAAGAGGATCCGAAGGACAAACGAAGAAACCTAGCTGATCTCAACCACAGGCAACATATCTCACCTGATGCAGAAGATGAAGGATCAGATCAGATAAGAAATCATAGACGCATCAGAAGTCGAACGGTCAACCAGCTAAGTTTCTCATTTCTTGACTGACTTATAATTACTATATTATATTGTTTACACGTGGACAAACACACGCTCACATGACCGCCACGATGTCTAATTGAAATTCAACCATCATTTTTTAAAAATTCTCAAAAATTGGACCGCCACTAACTTATTTTATTATTAAATTCAAAATGTCTTTTCGAATGGCTATTTAAGACGGTCGAAATCATTTTACAGAACTTTACCGTATCCAAGCTTAAGAAACCCTCAATTCCTAAAGCAAGAAAAGTTCTCAAAAATTCACTACACTCAGCCAAAAATCTTGTTTTGCAGAAATGGAATCTTACTTCGAAGGTGTCAATCTCTAGTTAGTGAAAGAACAGATCACTTTCAGCATTGTTGTCGACTTTGAAGGGTTACTGGCAGCAAACAACTCGGGGAAAATGGCGTATGTGGTTCGAATGTTGAAGAAAATTGGGATCTACCAATTTCTGGACATTTCCCCAAAACAGCTCTTCAAGGAGGCTGTAATATGCTTCTACAGGGAGGCTCAAGTGACCGAGCACGGTATCTCAAGCTCTATTCTTGGATAAGAAGTCAACATCACCCCTCAAACCATCGTTGATGCATTCCAGATGGAGAACCGAGGCATCACCGTCGAAGCCCTGAAGCAAAACCCAACCGAGACTTGGTATGAGATCAAGCTGCCAAAGGAGACATCTAAGGTCAAACTCACGACGAAGGAAAATAACCTCAAAAGGAATACAAATATGTCCTAGACATAAACAACAAAATTGTAATGGGCATGGCGGGAAGCTATGACCAACTATCCTCTGCCAAGTATGTCGTAATGGGAGCCCTTATACAGCAGAAGAGGATTAACTGGCCTGACTACCTATATAGGAAGTTAGTCCGAGAGGTCAATAAAGTGAGCTGGGATGAGGAAGAGAAGAAATTCAGGCAGAAGCTGACATATGGAACTCAAATAAGCTGGATCTTGGAGTTCCTGGGAAAGGGCAAGGGAAGGGCAGACCCCTTTCACCTCAGCAAGCGACTTGGTCATTTGGACCATGAAACCCTAAAGCATATCAGAGACAAGAAGGAAAAGGCAGCTGAGCAAATCAAGGGAATGACATCTGGAACATCTGAGTACAGAGGACCTTCAGACATTTAATCAGAGAAGTCAGATGCAACTGCAGCTGAGACTTATCAAAAGTCACCTGCACATGAAAAGCTACCTACAGGTGATACTGACTAAGACAACACTCCTCTGGCCATATTCAAAAGAAAGTTACCTCTAACCTAGGAGGTTGTCCATCTCACCTCATCCCCAGATCATTCCCCAAAGAAGCATATAGGATTGGTGGACTATCCCTCAGATGAAGATCAAGAGGTGCAGCTTTCCTCATCACCTGCACCTGCTCATGTCGAGGATCAGCCTGATCAACCCAATCTGATGGATAAGTAATCCCACTTCTGACCCTTCCAAGCATGACTGAGGAGGAAGGGGCAGAATTGACAATTGAGATACCAGAAGCAGGATATTCTCTCAACCTCAGGGAGAATAATCCTCTGAACTTGACAATCGATCAACTCAAACTGGTAAAGCAACAATCTCTAAAATTTTCTTTTGTCAATATATATAATGAGTGGAAGGATTTAAAGTCTCTGACCTTCACTCAATTCAAAGAATTTGTTGAGAAAAGCACCTGGGAACATCCCCAGGTTACGGAGCAGCTTCTCATGATCTTCTGTAGTGAGACAGATATTATTTTAATGCTCCAGAAGAATTGGTTCATGTACAATCTTAAAGAAAATATGGACCAGTTCGTCCGCCATATTATAGAGGGTGTTTTAGCTGGGGACACCCTCATAAAAGAAGAGAAAGTTTAGGAGAGAGAAAGAAAAGAAAGAGACATAAGAATAATAGAAATTGAAAAAGAAGATTCTGTTAGAGGAGAAGGAGCTGAAGAAGGAGGAGTTGAAGAGGAACAAGAGGTAGGAGTCGAAAAAGGAGAAGTTGTTGAAGTTGAAAAAGAAAAGACAGAAGAAATAGAACAACAAGAAGAAGAAGTAGAAAAAGAAGAAGTTGAAGAAAAAGAAGAAGAAGGAGAAAGGAAGGAAGAAGAGAGGAGAGATGATGACGCTGATGAGCACGGAGCACATGATCAAGCTTCCATCTCTCATCAGTCATCTGAAGATGACAGATTGGGCACACCGAACAAGACCCCATCTGATCAGAAGCCGGCAGATAGAAGTCTTCCATCAGACAAGTCAACTGCCAAGAGAACAGCTACTGCAGAGGACTCAGGTGAAAATTCACCTCCGATAATACCTGAAGTCCTAATCTCACCTGCAATCACTGAGCTGATAAGACGATTGGTGGAAGATATAGTTTCAAAGCTTCTGGCAACTGAAGTCAAACCCGACCTGATATCCCTTAATGAAAAAATGGACACACAGCTCAAAAAAAGGACCCTTCCCCGCCACCAACTAACTCCAGAATGCCCCTGGGCATGTCTGATTTTATGGCCTCGGTGGAGCGGCAGCTAGCTACCCTTATTGATGCTGGCAAAAAGGGGGAAGAGAGAGAAAAGAGGGAAGAGAGAAGCAGAGAACATATCAGGCAGGGGGAAGTCAGAGAGGAAGTAAGAACAAAGAAAAGGCAAGACCCTCTTCTGATTTAGGCTGGAACGTCTCATCTCAAGAGAAAAGAAGTAGCTGCATCATCAGATGACCAACCTGCAGCCAAAAAGAGAAGGACCAGACAAGAGCCGGAGAAGAGATACCAATGGGAGGGAAAGGAGCTTTGGTTTGTTGAAGAATTATTACCTGCTGAGGCAGCTCCAATGTGGGAAGGAGCAAGGAAGCAATTTATCGAGAAATATTATCTCTGGGAGTTGCTTCAAGACAAAGATTGCTCCCCACAGCAAACGTTCATCAATTTCATATCTGATACTTGGCCAAAACTTTGGGCGGTCTTGAAAAGATATGCAAAGAAATTCGATGCATATCCCATGATTACTAGTTTTAGACCTGAAGAAGCGCCCACTCTTATGAACAATGAGCTATATGAACTGACCCTTCAGGAAGAAATCAAGGCACTATGCGTAGAGACCAACCTCTCATATGCTGAGGAGCAAGAATTTGCCTCTATAATAATCAAGAGGAAATATGGGTTAGCCCTAGTGTCCAAGAAGCCAATTGGTGCAAAGCTACTAAGGTCTCTCCCTCCAACTAACCAGAAGGTCAGACGAGGAAAAGGAAGAGGGAGATAGATTTTCTGTAACTTCCTTGTAATTTTTCATTTTGTGATTCTACCTGTAATTCTGAAATACTTGTAAATTTTTTTACTTGTATTTTTTATTTCATTCAACTTAACTGTAATGTAATATCAATAAAAGTTTGTAACAGTCACTTGAATGACAACCACTAGTTGTCTCAAAATGACTGAGTTTTACTTGTGTCTTGCACTTTACAGTTGCAGATCAAGAAGGCCAGAACCAGGCTGATGCAGAGAGAGAAGAAGACCTCCAAAGCAACTCAACAAGGGGAACAAACCCTGAAGAAGAAGATATCCATAGATGGCTTAGAGATCATCCCATTCAACAGATAATTGGAAACCTAACTGGTGGAGTCAGAACTGGACAATCCACAGAACCTCCAAGAATGGCAATGTTCTCTTATTTCATGTCTCAGATGGAACTTAAAACAACTGAACAGGCCCTGGATGACTACTCATGGATAAATGCAATGCAAGAGGAGCTAAACTAGATAGAGAGAAACAATGTCTGGGAACTAATAGACAGACCAGTCACAAGAAAGTAAACTGGTACCAAATGGGTGTACAAAAACATATGTAATGAAGATGGAGCTGTTGTTAGGAATAAAGCCAGACAAGTTGCTAAAGGATATGCACAATGTGAAGGAATATATTTTGATGAAACATACACACCTGTTTCAAGACTTGAAGCGATCAGACTATTCGTTGCATATGCAGCATTCAAAGATTTTGATGTCTACCAAATGGATTTGAAAAGTGCCTTTCTCAACGGAATTCTAGAAGAAGAAGTCTATGTGGAGCAACCCCCTAGATTTGTCAAAGGAGACAAAGTCTACAAGATTATAAAGGCTATATATGGACTCAAGCAGGAACCAAGAGCATGGTATGAAACACTATCTATATGCCTGGAAAAGAACGGTTTCAGCAAAGGAAAGGTAGACAAGACCTTATTCAGAGTAGAACATGAAGACCACATATTATTAGTTCAAATATATGTGGATGACATCATATTTAGCTCAACCAACCTGGAGCTATGTGAGAAGTTCTCAAATCTCATGCAAGGAGAATTTGAGATGAGTATGATGGGCAAACTAAACTTCTTTCTTGGTTTGCAAGTCAAGCAGATGAACAATGGAATTTTCATCTAGCAAGCTAAATACACAAAAGATCTAATCAAGAGATTTGGATTGGACTCAGCCAAAACACTAAGAACCCGAATGAGCACAAGCCTACACCTAGATGCAGATGAAGAAGGCATATCAGTGGATCCAACCCACTACAGGGGACTTATTGGATCACTCCTTTACCTAACTGCAAGCACACCAGATATATCATATGCAGTAGGAGTATGTGCAAGATTTCAACCCTAGCCAAAGCAGTCTCACTAGGAAGCAGAGAGGATTATCAGATACCTTAAGTCTACAATCAATGTTGGACTATGGTATCCAAAGGACAACAACTTTGAGTTATCAGGATACTCAGATGCAGACTTTGCAGGATGCAAAATTGACAGGAAAAGCACCAGTGGAACGTGCCAATTCCTAGGAACCAGACTGATATCATGGTTCAGCAAGAACCAGGTATCCAACTCAATTTACACAACCGAGTCAGAGTACCTAGCTGCAGGCAGCTGTTGTGCACAAATCCTATGGATCAGACAACAGCCAAGGGACTACAACATTACTGCAAATGAAGTTCCAATATGGTGTGACAACAATAGTGCAATTGCAATCACACACAATCTAGTATTGCACTCAAGGACTGAGCACATAGATGTTAAACATACTACGACATAGATGGCTTTATACCACACTTAGGGGGGTGTTACCTTCTCGGATGTTACCATAGCTATGAAATATTGGATCTACCACAACGTTCGGGTTATGGTGTTACCAAATCCTGAAATATAAGTTACTCTAGCTATAAAAGGTGTAACTCTCACTAACACCATGAGATGTGCTACCTTAGAGTATTAATAAACAAAATTTTGGATTTTATATAAACTTAATAATTTAATAAATTTTTAACTTCAAAAATAATTAATTTTAATAAAACATTGAATCTATTTTTATAAAAAAATATTCTATCAAATAATGAATTATATATAATTTTTATAAATAATAAAATATTTTTAATAAATTTAAATTGAAAAGGTTTTAAAATAAAGTAGTATTTTAAAATTAATAAATTTTGATTTAATAATTAAAAAATTATCAAAAAAATAAAAGCTTGTAATAACTATGAATAATTATAAAATAATTAAAATAACAAATTTAATATCTACATATAATAACTAATTTTAATAAAAATAATGTCGAGTCGCTACGCTGACTAAAATAAATGCCCATTAATTAAGACAATAACAAGACATAAATAAGAGGTAATAATTACGGTGGAAGTAAATTTATAAATTAATATTTTTAATCAAGATTTTCCTCAAATTTTACAACATGTATCCTAAATCTAAAACGTAAATAGAATATCACATAGCAGTCCAATTAAAGCAATTAAAGTGATAGTGAAAATTCACACCTGAATAAAATGATGCTGCTTAAAGTGATATTGAAATTGAAGGAATTATAAACCTGACTGGGCGTTAATTGTAATAATTAAAAGATGTATGGAATAAAATTGAATAAATGTAGAAATAAGAAACTTAATTAATCTTGACATAAAACTCTGGGTATATAAACCCTATCACCGATTGGGCGCTGTCACTTCTCCCTTCTCTACCTCTCGCCTCTCCCTCTCTCCTCTTCTCCCTCTCTAAACTTCTCTCGGCCGTCGGCCGAAGACAATGTTTTGCAGAATATCACACACACACGACAAGCGAAAAATCCAAAACAAAACGGCGGTAGAGATCCTGGCCGTGATGTGCACCTGCGGCGGCGGCAGAGATCCTGGCCGTGATGTGCACCTGCAGCAGGAAAGGTCGATCATTATAAAGCACTAACTTTTATCTCTTGTTGAACAGACGCTTACTTATGCGTGGGTTAACTTTTTCTTTTCTGGATTTATGGCAGGTTTGTTTTTGTCTTTCTTTCTTGTTTGTCCCTGTTCTCACATATCGATATCTTGATTTTCATTTATATCTTAAACTTCCATTCTTCTTTAAAGTTAATTCTAGAGTGGATATCTTGTATCATCCCTAGTTCTCTCTTTCAAATCTCCATATCCTAGCAATACTGACATGGATCTGTTTTGCAGCAAATATTCCATTTCCACTTACACAGAGATTCAAGGGAATGTTATAAAATGGTATAGACTTGAGCACTGTGGATGTCAGCTACATCAGTAGTCGCTCTTGGTATTTTTTGGGCTCATTAATGTCAATTTTTAACATCACACAGTGGACTAAGACTGTATGTTGGTTGGTTTTGGCATTGTCAATGATGCAATATGATGATTTAGCTCTATTTGGCATGTATTTTCTCAATTTATTTGGGCTAAAGGCCCTCTTTAGCCTTATTCTTGGAGAAGATAATGGTTAGCATTTCTTCATGTTTCTTGCATACTGGACAACAATAATAAACAAATATCATAAAAAATTGGCCAGGTAAATATCTATTTTTTGTGTGGAGCCAGATATTTTATTTTATGTTTTCCAGAAACCTGGTTCTCGTGTTTTATACGTGGGAGATGTGTGTGGAACCATAGTTTCACAATTGTCTGATATTGTTGGACCTGTAAGTTATGTCTTTTCTTGATCATTTATGCCCTGTGAGTACTACTTCATGAACATACACATCATTATGCAGTTGGGATGTTGGATGCTGTTGTAAACATAGCAGAGAAGAGGTCAAATGTTGCAACAATTTTTAAAAACTATCATGTTCCATGGAAATACCGCATGGTTGTTGGTATGGTGGACGTAATTGTTGCTGATACGGCTTATCCTCCTAAGGTTCTTTTCCCCCCATAATATGATGTATCTAATTGTAGACTGTTGGTATTACATCCTACTCATTATTCCACTTTTTATTTTGATTATTCTATCATCTGCACTCATCAATCTCGGGTTCCCCTTCAAGACTTGATGGGTGTTCTGGACTCCAAATCCATGGTGTTTTAGTTTCAAGTCTTGGACTATTAGTTGGATTTTCTGTTTACATTTGGACTTTTGAAGATTGATAGATTTGTGATGCTTCATAATTTTAACATGTATTTAATATTTGCCTTTATGTTTAGGGTATATGGTATCCATTAGAGATTTACATCCTACTCTGGTAGTAGTTTGGTTGTTATTCTCTTGCTTTTTTTTTCATACTTGTGATTTTGGTTTTAAATTTATCAGGTGATTAATATAGCTACTAATGTTGCACACTTTCTTAGAGCTGGTGGACATAACATGATTTCCACACAGGTTTGTTTTGTATGATAATTTTGATGTAAAATTTGCAAAATAATGTTTTTGAGTTTTGTTAATCCATGTTATAAACTTTGTGAATTACAGGCAAACCAAGCCGAAGCTATGTTTGGTTACCTTAACAAATCACAGCACAGGGAGTTCAAGCCAACTGAACTAGTCATGTTGAAACCAATAGATAGCGACCATGCCATGACTGTTGGTGGATTCGGCATACTAGAGGTATAGATATATAGACATATATTGTTCTGCTGTGGTATTCTTATGCTTTTTCTTTTAGATTCTTACTGCATAAAATATATGTTCTTCTAAATTCTAAAATGTTTTACTTGTTAGGTCATTGCTGCAACAGTAGCAGGTGATCTTAAAAAATATTCTGAAGCTTTCCGTGGAAAGCCGAATGAAGAGTAGTGTGCTTGGATTTTAAACCTAGAGAAATAGGGAGGTAGGTGTTCTTTTATGTACTTTAGTTTATTCTTGAAAAGTATCAGAATTCGATAAATGATCCTTCAAATTTGGTCAAGATAAATAAACTTGACAAATTATTTCTGGTCTAGAACAACTAGTTTGGAGACCTTATTTTTCTGATAGTTGTTAACAGGCTGCTTAGTAACCATCACTAATTATTGACTCTTATTTCTTGTTTTATTTTGCAGCTCTCTCGTTCAAAGAAGATGAAGTTTGTAAATAGCGGGCAAATTGGCTAATCCTTGGATAATTGAATAAGTGTTTAGAGTCTTTTTGTATATTAATCTTAGACGTCCACTGATGTAATTGGTTAAAAATGACCAAGTTATTTTCTTCTTGTACTTGTATATATGTAGTTGGTGATGTAGTTGATTGGTTTTGTGATTGGATATAGTTGTTTTTTTATGATGGGATTTTGTAGTTGGTTTCTATGAATTGGTTTGTTGGTTTTTTTAATGGAAAATGCTAAATTTAAAATTTATATTTTTATTTTGTTAAAATAAAGGTGTTACCTTTGGTACTATATATATGTTGCAAATGTCTTTCATTGTTAACACCTGTAACACCTAGTGTGTTGCAATTGGTAATATAGGTGTTGTAATAGATTAAAAAGTGCTGCACATTTGTGGTCCCACCCATGGGCTCCACAAAGTAGGCCCATTAACAGGCCCAAGAAAAGTTGGTCCCACATATGGGTCCCATCAGCTGACCTCACTAAGTGGGTCCCATCGGTGGGCCCGGTAAGTGGGACCCACAAAATGGGCCCCAGGTGTGGGACCCACAAAATTGGCTATATATTTTACAAAATTATAAAGTCTATTGCAACACGAATATGATGTTGTAGGGTCCTTAGGACGTTGCTGTAGGGTCCTTAGGTAACAAATAATGCTATGTTAGCTTAGGATGATTCAGATGTTACCTTTGAGTACAAAGGCTACTGCGCACAGAGCAACTTAGGTAAAATGTTACCTTTGCCAATTTTGGGTCTGTGGCAACAGAAAATTGGGTCTAAGGCAACACAGTTATGTGGTTGCCGAAGGCCATTTATGGCGTAGTGACATCACTTCATCAGAGACCAGGTGTTTAATAAGAGAGTAAGAGTAGAAAGAGTCAGCACAGAGTACCAAATTGCTGATATATTCACAAAACCTTTACCAGAAGAAAGGTTTCTGGAGCTAAGCAGGGAACTTGGTCTACTAGATTGGGAATCTAGTACTGACGAGAAAGCTACCTGATGTGGAGACCACCGACGGAAAGCTACCTGATGCGCAGGCCAGACAAGGAAAAGCTACCTGATGTGGAGACCAGACAAGAAAGCTACCTGACCAGAGCAGACAAGGAACCCACCTGATCAGACCATAAGAGGATCCGAAGGACAGACGAAGAAACCTAGCTGATCTCAACCACAGGCAACATATCTCACCTGATGCAGAAGACGAATGACCAGATCAGATAATAAATCACAGCCGCATCATAAGTCAAACGGTCAACCAGCTAAGTTTCTCATTTCTTGACCGACTTATAATTACCAACTAAGTCAAACGGTCAACCAGCCAAAAACAAGGGTTTAGGTGTTCTTACCTTCGATCCGGGTGGAAGATGATGTTAATCCATGAATCAAACTTCTAAAACATGTTGTTCTATGTTTCTCTTACTCAAATCTATCCACTTATACAGAAGAAATCGCGAAGGAATGAAGGAAAAATCAGAAATAGCCGGATGACTCGGTCCAGGCCATTAAATAGGCGAGTTCTGTCGGCCCACTACGTACGTAATCGGCCATGGCTTACGGCCGTAACCGGCCATGGCCGAACTCACTGCCCAATTCTGTCGGCAGTGTTACATACGTTACCGTCCAGGGCTTACGTACGTAACGCGCCTTACGGCCGTAACTGCCGGCCCATAGCGGCCGTTACCCGGCCAGGTCTTGCCAGCCGGGACTCGGTCGATCCGACGGTCCGGAAAATCTCGAAACTCAGACCTGAATATAAACCGAAGATATAGTTACGAAGTACTCGCAAATACGAATCTAAGCACTAAGAGAACACACGATTTCGACCACCCGAGGGCTCGAAATTCGACAACGGAAGTAATTACCCCAAACTTTGGGAAATTACGAAAACGGACCAAAACGTCCGGAATACACGATACACGATCGAAACACCAAACCAAAGCTTGCAATGTGAATAATAACGTTAAATGAACTTACGAGAAACTCGAAGCAACAGTTTCGGACGAGATTCGCGAGAATCGAGCTCAAGTGCGGAAAAGTCGTTTAAGAACACGGAACTCAACAAAACGATACCGAAACGAACTTGGATGACAAAAAGTGCAGAATAAAATATTCCCAGAATAACGAAACGGTCATAATAGAGTCGTCAAAATGGACCTCCGCTGGAAAATAAAAATTACCAGAAATCGAAATTGCGGATATTACAAGAAGAAGACCACCAAAGCAACTCAACAAGGGAAACAAACCCTGAAGAAAAAGATATCCCCAAATGGCTTAGAGATCATCCCATTCAACAGATAATTGGAAACCTAACTATGGAGTCAGAACTAGACAATCTACAGAACCTGTAGGAATGGCAATGTTCTCTTGTTTCATGTCTCAGATGGATCTTAAAACAATTGAATAGGCCCTAGATGACTACTCATGGATAAATACAATGCAAGAAGAGCTAAACCAGATAGAGAGAAACAATGTCTGGGAACTAACAGAAAGACCAGATCACAAGAAAGTAAACTGGTACTAAAAGGGTGTACAAAAACAAATGTGATGAAGATGGAGCTGTTGTTAGGAATAAAGCCAGACTAGTTGCTAAAGGATATGCACAATGTGAAGGAATAGATTTTGATGAAACATATGCACCTGTTGCAAGAGTTGAACCTATCAGACTATTCGTTGCATATGCAGCATTCAAAGATTTTGAAGTCTACCAAATGGATGTGAAAAGTGCCTTTCTCAATGGAATTCTAGAAGAAGAAGTCTATGTGGAGCAACCCCCTAGATTTGTCAAAGGAGACAAAGTCTACAAGCTTCTAAAGGCTATATATGGACTCAAGAAGGCACCAAGAGCATGGTACGAAAAACTATCTGTGTTTCTGGTGAAGAACAGTTTCAGCAAAGGAAAGGTAGACAAGACCCTATTCAGAGTAGAACATGAAGACCACATATTATTAGTTCAAATATATGTGGATGACATCATATTTGGCTCAACCAACCTGGAGCTATGTGAGAAGTTATCAAATCTCATGCAAGGAGAATTTGAGATGAGTATGATGGGCAAACTAAACTTCTTTCTTGGTTCGCAAGTCAAGCAGATGAACAATGGAATTTTCATTAATCAAGGTAAATACACAAAAGATCTAATCAAGAGATTTGGATTGGATTCAGCCAAAACACTAAGAACTCTAATGAGCACAAGCCTACACCTAGAGCAGATGAAGGAGGTATATCAGTGGATCCAACCCACTACAGGGGACTTATTGGATCACTCCTTTACCTAACTGCAAGCAGACCAGATATATCATATGCAGTAGGAGTATGTGCAAGATTTCAATCCAAGCCAAAGCAGTGTCACCAGGAAGCAGAGAGGATTATCAGATACCTTAAGTCTACAATCAATGTTGGACTATGGTATCTTAAGGACAACAACTTTGAGTTATCAGTATACTCAGATGCAGACTTTGCAGGATGCAAAATTGACAGGAAAAGCACCAGTGAAACGTGCCAATTCCTAGGAACCAGACTGATATCATGGTTCAGCAAGAAACAGGAATCCAACTCAATTTCCACAACTAAGTCAGAGTACCTAGCTGCAGGAAGCTGTTGTACACAAATCCTATGGATCAGACAACAGCTAAGGGACTACAACATCACTGCAAATGAAGTTCCAATAGGTGTGACAGCAATAGTGCAATTGCAATCACAAACAATCCAGTATTATACTCAAGGACTGAGCATATAGATGTTAAACATCACTTCATCAGAGACCATGTGCTTAATAAGAGAGTAAGAGTAGAAAGAGTCAGCACAGAGTACCAAATTGCTGACATATTCACAAAACCTTTACGAGAAGAAAGGTTTCTGGAGCTAAGCAGGGAACTTGGACTACTGGATTGGGAATCTAGTACAGACGAGAAAGCTACCTGATGTGGAGACCAGCGACGGAAAGCTACCTGATGCACAGGCCAGTCAAGGAAAAGCTACCTGATGCGGAGACCCGGCAAGAAAGCTATCTGACCAGAGCAGAAAAGGAACCCACCTGATGAGACCGTTAGAGGATCCGAAGGACAGATGAAGAAACCTAGATGATCTCAACCATAGGCAACATATCTCACCTGATGCAGAAGACGAAGGATCAGATCAAATAAGAAATCACAAACGCATCAGAAGTCAAACGGTCAACCAGCTAAGTTTCTCATTTCATGACCGACTTATAATTACTATATTATATTGTTTACATGTGGACAAACACATGTTCACACGAACGCCACGATGTCTAATTGAAATTCAACCGTCATTTTTTAAAAATTCTCAAAAATTGGACCGCCACTAACTTAATTTATTATTAAAGACGATCGAAATCATTTTACAGAACTTTACCGTCTTTAAGCTTAAGAAACCCTAAATTCCTAAAGCAAGAAAAATTCTCAAATATTCACTACACTCAGCGAAAAATCTTTTTGCAGAAATGGAATCTTACTTCGAAGGTGTCAATCTCAAGCTGGTGAAAGAACAGATCATTTTCAGCATTGTTGTCGACTTTGAAGGGTTACTGGCAACAAACAACTTGGGGGAAATGGCATATGTGATTCGAATGTTGAAGAAAATTGGGATCTACCAATTTCTGGACATTTACCCAAAACAACTCTTCAAGGAGGCTGTAATATGCTACTACAGGGAGGCTTAAGTGACCGAGCACTGTATCTCAAGCTCTATTCTCAGAGAAGAAGTCAACATCACCCCTCAAACCATCGCTGATGCGTTCCAGATGGTGAACCGAGTCATCACCATCGAAGCCCTAAAGCAAAACCCAACCGAGACTTGGTATGAGATCAAGTTGTCAAAGGAGACATCTAAGGTCAAACTCATGGCGAAGAAAAATGACCTTAAAAATGAATACAAATATGTCCTAGACATAAACAACAAAATTGTAATAGGCATGGCAGGGAGCTATGACCAACTATCCTCTGCGAAGTATGTCGTAATGGGAGCCCTTATACAGCAGAAGAGGATTAACTGGCCTGACTACATATACAGGCAGTTAGTCCGAGAGGTCAACAAAGTGAGCTGGGATGAGGAAGAGGAAATTCAGGCAGAAGCTGGCATAAGGAACTCAAATAAGCTGGATCTTGGAGTTCCTGGGAAACGGCAAAGGAAGGGTAGACCCCTTTCACCTCAGCAAGAGACTTGGTCATTTGGACCATGAAACCCTAAAGCATATCAGAGACAAGAAGCAAAAGGGAACTAAGCAAATGAAGGGAATGACATCTGGGACATCTGAGTACAGAGGACCTTCAGACATTGAATCAGAGAAGTCAGATGCAACTGCAACTGAGACTTCTCAAAAGTCACCTGCACATGAAAATCTACCTGCAGGTGACATTGAATCAGACAACACTCCTCTGGCCAAATTGAAAAGAATGTTACCTGTAACAGAGGAGGTTGTCCATCTCACCTCATCCCCAGATCAGTCCCCAAAGAAGCAGAGAGGATTGGTGGACTATCCCTCAGATGAAGATCAAGAGGTGCTGCCTTCTTCATCACCTGCACCTGCTCATGTTAAGGATCAGCCAGATCAACCCGATCTGATGGCTAAAGCAATCCCACTTCTGACCCTTCCAAGCATGACTGAGGAGGAAGAGGCAGAATTGACAATTGAGATACCAGAAGCAGGATATTCTCTCAACCTCATGGAGAATAATCCTCTGAACTTGACAACCCATCAACTCACACTGGTAAAGCAAAAATCTCTAAGGTCTTTGACCTTCACTCAATTCAAAGAATTTGTTGAGAGGAGCACCTGGGAACATCCTCAGGCTATGGAGCAGCTTCTCATGATCTTCTATAGTGAGAGATATTTTTTTAATGCTCTAGGAGAATTGGTTCATGTCCAATTTTAAAGAAAATATGGACCAATTCGTCCGCCATATTATGGGGGGTGTCTTAGGTGGGGAAACCCTCAGAGAAGAAGAGAAAGTTGAGGAGAGAGGAAGAAAAGAAAGATAAATAAGAATAGTAGAAATTGAAAAAGAAGATTCTGTAAGAGGAGAAGGAGCTGAAGAAGGAGGAGTTGAAGAGGAACAAGAGGTAGGAGTCAAAAAAGGAGAAGTTGTTGAAGTTGAAAAAGAAAAGATAGAAGAAATAGAACAGCAAGAAGAAGAAGGTGAAGAAGAAGTAGAAAAAGAAGAAGTTGAAGAAAAAGAAGAAGAAGGAGAAAGGAAGGAAGACGAGAGGAGAGATGATGACGCTGATGAGCATGGACCACCTGATCAAGCTTCCATCTCTCATCAGTCATATGAAGATGACAGATCGGGCACACCGAACAAGACCCTATCTGATCAGTAGCCGGCAGATAGAAGTCTTCCATCAGACAAGTCAACTGGCAAGAGACCAGCTGCTACAGAGGACTCAGGTGAAAATTCACCTGAGATAATACCTGAAGTCCTAATCTCACCTGCAGTCACTGAGCTGATAAGACGATTGGTGGAAGATACAGTTGCAAAGCTTCTGGCAACTGAATTCAAACCCGACCTGATATCCCTTAATGAAAAATGGACACACTGCTCAAAAAGAAGGACCCTTCCCCGCCACCAACTAACTCCAGAATGCCACTGGGCATGTATGATTTTATGGCCTCGATGGAGCGGATCTACCCTTATTGATGCTGGCAAAAAGGGGGAAGAGAGAGGAAAGAGGGAAGAGAGAAGCAGCGAACATATCAGGTAGGGGGAAGTCAGAAAGGAAGTAAGAACAAAGAAAAGGCAAGACCCTTCTATGATTCAGGCTGGAACGTCTCACCTCAAGAGAAAAGAAGTAGCTGCATCATCAGATGACCAACCTGCAGCCAAAAAGAGAAGCACCAGACAAGAGCCGGAGAAGAGATACCAATGGGAGGGAAAGGAGCTTTGGTTTGTTGAAGAATTATTACCTGCTGAGGCAGCTCCAATGTGGGAAGGAGCAATAGAAGCAATTTATAGAGAAATATTATCTCTGGGAGTTGCTTCAAGACAAAGATTGCTCCCCACAACAAACGTTCATCAATTTCATGTCTGATACTTGGCCAAATCTTTGGGCATTCTTGAAAAAATATGCAAAGAAATTCGATGCATATACCATGATTCCTAGTTTCAAACCTAAAGAAGCACCCACTATTATGAAAAATGAACTAGATGAACTGGCCCTTTAAGGAGAAATCAAGGCACTGTGCGTAGAGAACAACCTTTCATATGCTGAGGAGCAAGAATTTGCCTCTATGATAATCAAGAGGAAATATGGGTTAGCCCCAGTGTCCAAGAAGCCAATTGGTGCCAAGCCACTAAGGTCTCTTCCTCTAGCTAAGCAGAAGGTCAGACGAGGAAGAGGAAGAGGAAGATAGATTTTCTGTAACTTCCTTGAAATATTTACTTGTAATTTTTCATTTTGTGATCTACTAGTAATTCTAAAATACTTGTAAATTTTCTTACTTGTATTTTTTGTTTCATTCAACTGAACTGTTATGTAATATCAATAAAATTTTGTAACAGTCACTTGAATGACAACCACTAGTTGTCTCAAAAAGACTGAGTTTTACTTGTGTCTTGCACTTTACTTTGTGCAGACCTGATTACATTTGAAATACTTTAAGTTTTGCCATCATCAAAATAGGGAGAATTTGTTAGGAATACTTGTTAGATTTTGATGATGTCATCCCTGTATTGATAACTATTCAAATGTATGTTTTAAGTACTTGGCAAATTGTAAAGAAGAACCAAATGAGTGTCTTCTATAGGCCTTTAAATTTAGGCTAAGTCTTGATCAAATGTTGATCAGTAGAAAGTAGATTAAGTATAGAACTGCCGTTTATCAGAGAAGTTCATTTCAGAGAAGTTTTGGTCAACACAAATATCAGAGAGGTTTGACCAAAACCTAGCTGCAGTCAAGATTCTGAAGAAGGCACTACATCAGACAAGTTTTGATCAGGCGAGTTCTGGTCAACATAAATATCGGCTGAAGTTTGCCCATCAGAGCAGAGAACATTCATCAGGTCAGAGAACTTCAGATCAGAGGACTTCATCTCAGAGAACTTCAGATCAAAGGACTTCATCTCAGAGAACTTCAGATCATAGGACTTCATCTCAGAGAACTTCAGATCATAGGACTTTATCTCAGAGAAGTTCAGAGCAGAGAACTTCATCTCAGAGAAGTCCATAGAGAAGTACAGATCAGAGAACTTTATCTCAGAGAAGTCTAGATCAGAGAACTTTATCTAAGATAAGTCCAGAGCAGAGAACTTTATCTCAGAGAACTTCTACCAAGATACATCAGAGAAGTCTTATATCAGAGAAGGTTGACTGCACATCAGGCAGGTTTGACCAAAAGACATCAGATAAGCTCTCAGTTAAGTTATCAGGCAAGTAACTTAGTCCACGTCAGTAAGCATTGAAAATTCAACAATTACGGAAAGTCACCTGCAGACGTGAGGAGACAAGCTGAAATATTACTGGAAATCAAGGAATTAAATATTCAAATCAAGAGATACGGTGCTATTACAAGAAAAATATTTTAAACGATTGGAATTGAAAAGGGAATCCAGCTTTGCAACGGATTGATAAGATAAACGTAGAAGTCCACTCTCCAACGGACGGATTTGTTACAGTAGTGCAACGGCTATGAAGAAAGCTCAAAGGATCGTACTATAAATATCTGAAGATATGAATTGAGCAAAGTATGATGCGAACAACACTCACAAGCAATCAAAGTATTCAAGGCAATAAAAGCTATCAAAGCAAACTATAGCATCGTGAAAAGTGCAAACCTTTAAACAGTCATATTCTGAAAAGCACTATGTTGGAGAAGACAACACTCTTGTCTTAAAAGTTGAGTACGGGGTACTTCTGCAAATGAGGTTTCAGAAGTTTCGCAACTGATAAGGTATCCAAGGATTCTTGAATGGAAGGTGATAGATAGCTCGAGAGTTGTTGAGGCACCCAAGGATTTTCGATCAAGAGGTGCTAGGAAGTCAAAGAGAGTTGCAACAGCCACGTTATTTCACTGGTTGGAAGCTGTTGTAACTGGTTGAGTCATTGTAACTTTTATCACTGGTTGAAAGTTATAGTGAATTCATCTCCAACTGGTTTGGAGAAAAGTAGACTAGTAGAGGATTACCCCACCTCTGAAACCACTATAAGTGCTTGTGTGATTTACTGCTTTACACATCATTCTTAACTGCTGCATTCATATTTACTGTTCCATTAGATAGTTATCTGCAGTTAACATTAGTTACCTGCTTTCGTCATCAGCTGTGTCTTCCGCATTACCTATCTGCAGATGACATAAGTCATCTGTACCTAATCACAGCTGAGTAACTCACCTGAAATTCAGAAAAGAGTTTAATAAGTCTATTCACCCCCTAGACTTTTTGACGACTTATGACCTACAACCTCAAAGGTAAGAGCAAGGTACCTCAGTCTGAATGAATAAAGAAGACGAAGGACAAGTGCTATAGATGCCATCATAAAATACACTATAATATGGTTTGTTCTCTTTTAGAGAACGGTAAAAGTATGTCTCGTGCACTAGTAGTCGAAACATATTTTGGCTGCTTGTTCAACCACTTCATGATTGTAGGTTCAAGCACCACTGCAAGTTTATTTTAACTCGCCTGATTTCCATGTAACCTGTCTACTTAGTGCGGGTGAGATAAACATTACATGGGGGGGGGGGGTATTCTAAGTTAATGGTTGTTGCAGTGGGAGTAGTGTAGTTGTTTTTGGAAATAATGTATTAAATTTGAAGAATGTTCTTTTTTAAATTTTAGTATGAATTTAGTTTTCTGTTTCTTTTTAGGATTATGTAAGTACTAAAAGAAAATGGTGTTTTTATTTGTCAAGGTACTTTGATTAATGAGCTTTATGTTGGGTAATACTGCACAAACTCATTTACATAATAATCAATCAACACATTATCTAATCCTAATAAAAGGAAGGAACCTTCAAGTATGAATCAAACATATCTATGACATTTAAGATTTCTATATCATTCTTATAAGGATTTAAAAATCGATGGTGATGGCCCATTAGAGTCGCTCCAAGTTGTGCCATTTTCAATTTGTGAATCTTATCTTGAAGGTAAGATGACCAAAAAGGGTTTTAAAGTCAAAGAAAAGTGTACCCAAGATGTGTTGGAATTGATTAATACGGATGTTTCTGGTCCAATAAATATCCGAACTAGGAGTGGTTTAAAAATTTCATTACTTTCATCGATGATTATTTGAGATCTAGATACATCTATCTGATTCAAGATAAACCTGAGTCCTTTGATAAGTTCAGAGACTTTATAGCTGAAAAGAAAAAGCATCATGGCAAGAGTATAAATTCATAAGGATCTTATCAAGGTGAGAAATGCCTCAGTGGAGAGTTTTTGGACCTCTTGGCTCTATGCGGGATCACGCCCCAACTTACTGTGTCAGGAACCCGCAGCAAAATGGCATTACGGAGTGAAGGAACCATGCCTTCTTAGATATGTTTAGATCAATGATGAGTTATTCCATTTGCCAATTTATTTTTGGGGATTTTCCTTAATTATAGTGACCTACATTATAAACTTATGCCTTCAAAAATAGTACCAAAAACACCTATAGAAATATGGACTAGTCAAAAGCACAATCTAGGTCAGTTAGGACGGTACATGTGCTGAATAAGAATGCTGATAAGTTGGTACCTCATACATAAGTACAGATGTTTATAATATATCCTTGAGGAATGAATGGTTGTTTATTCTATAATCTTAATGATCAAAATGTCATTTTTAGCACCAATGCCTAATTCTTAGAAGAGGATTATGTTATAAGTCACAATCCTATGAGCATCATACTAAAGGATTTGAGGGGTGAGATGCCGTGTATGTCAATTATACAAGTACCACCAAGTGTTGCACAACATATCAACACTCATACACCAACTAAGGACATGCGTCATCGTAGTGGGTGGGTTGTTCGTCAACCCGAGTGATTCATGTTCGTGGGAGAGCCTTTGATATTTATCCAGGGTGAAGATGAATTGTATCCTTGGACTTATGATGAGGCTATTATATATAAAGATGCTGATTCTTAGAAATTAGTTATGAAATCGAAAAAATGAGATTCATGGATTCTATCCAAGTGTGGGAGCTAGTTGAACTTCACCGTGGGGTAAAATCCATTGGCAGCAAGTAGGTCAACAAACATAGGAGAGGATCTGATGGAAAGGTAGAAACTTTCAAAGCTAGGCTTATGGCAAAAGGTTATACTCAAAATGAGGGCATCGATTACATGAACCTTTTTGTTTATGACTATGATTAAGTCAATTCAAATTCTCTTATCTATAGCTGTGTGTTAGAATCTAGAGATTTGAGAAATGGATGTCAAAGACTGCATTCTTAAACAAGTCTCGAGAAGGACATCTACATGTGCCAACCAGAGGGTTTCATTGCTGAAAGAAAGGAGGATCTAGTAAGTAAACTGAAGAGATCTAATTATAGACTTAAGCAAGCATCTAGATTTTGAAACATGCGGATTGACGAAGTCATCCAATCTTATGCATTTGTTCATTGTTTAAATGAGAGTTATGTGTATAAATATTATGATGAAATGTGTCGGTGTTCCTTGTACTGTAGGTTGATAATATTTTTCTCATTAGAATCACTGTGAAGGTATCATCATACATACAAGTATGATTGTCCAAAGATATGAAGGATTTGGAATAAGTACGTCACATCATTGGGATTAAGATCATTTGAGATCGCAAGAAAAAGACGTGTGTATATCAGGTATCTTATATTGATACGGTGCTATTGGCATGGAAAATTCCAAGAAACGCTTCATATCTTTCAGATATGGATTTAATATATCAAAATAAATACGTCTGAGGACACAAAAAACGATATATGACATGAATATGGTACCTTAGGCCCTGGCAGTAGACAGCCTCATGTAAGCCATGCTTTGCACTAGGTATGATATCTGTCATGTTGTAGGCATTAAAGGATATGATATTATAATTAAGAGCAATTAATTCTTTATTTATGTAGAAAATATGTTTTTTTGGTCAAGCACAATTAGAGAATGATCTTTCTCTGCTAAACATGGATAAATAAATCTATAACATAAATACTAAAAGGGCTATACCAAATTACTTGAATCTAACTTACCTTTGACATTGTTATTTAGGCCACATAAACGTAAAACGCATGAAGAAACTCCTCAAGGAGGGAATTCTCGATTTATTTGACTTGGAGTCATTTGAAACATGAAAATCATGTTCGGTGAGGAAAATGTTAAAATTACCCTATACAGGGATGGGCGAAAGCGCAGGCGACTTATTAAGCCTAATCCAAACTGATGTATGAAGCCCAATGAGTTCAGCACAGGTGGATTCCGTTACTTCATTACTTTTACTAATGACTTGATTAAATATGGTTATTTCTACATAATGAAGCATAAGTTTGAATCATTTGAAAAATTTACAGAATTTCAAAATGAATTAGAAAATCAACTTTGTAAGAAAATAAAACCACTTGGGTCGGATAAGGGTGGCAAATATATGAACCAAGAATTTGATGACCATCTGAAGAGTTGTGAAGTTCTGTCACAACTCACTCTTCCTTAAACAATGCAATGGAACAGTGTGTCTACAAGGATATATTGAACTTTATTGGATATGGTTTGATTAACAATGATTTAAGTAGTGCTTGAAATCTTCTTCTGCGGACATGCTCTATCAAATACTACGTTTGCAAACAGGACATCATATAAAGATGTAGAAAAGACTCCATATGAGATATGGGTATGAGAGGTTCCTAAGTTACCCTTTCTTAAAATTTGGAGATGCAAAGCATATGTGAAATGACTGATTTCAGATAAGCTTGCTCCGAAATCACAAAAATATCTATTTGTGGGTTACCCGAAAGAGAGATAGGGTACTATTAATGTAATCAATCTAAGAATAAAATGTTTGTTACTCGAGAATATGTCTTTTTAGAGAATGAACATCTTTCCAAAAGGACAATTGGGGGTAAAGACTATCTCAAATAAGTTCGATATGAGTAACAAAAAAAATAGAAACTCTTAATCTTATCTCTTTTAAAACACCCAGTTCATACGAAGTAGTTCAGAGAATCCAGAACCAACTTTTGGAAACTAATGTCCATGTCGCACCACCCCTACGTAGGACACAAGAATATAGAGTTCAGCCATAAATGTTGGAGTAATATCGGTATTAGCGCCGTTGTGCGGAAGCGTAAATATAAAGAGCAGAACTTAAACGACACACGGATTTATAGAGGTTCGGCCAAACATGCCTACGTCCCCTCTATCGGTATCTATTTATATAGGATAAAGATCAAAACCTCTGCACCTCTCTTCTATCGGTCGAGGGATTATCGTTACAAGCTCGTCTTCTATCGGTCCGAGTAAAACCGTTCTCTTACTTGTCTTTTTGTCGGTCCAAGTTAAACCGTTTTCCTTTTCTATTGGACAAGGAATGAACCACTCTAGCTTTCTATCGGTAATAGATAAACCTCACTAAGATAGCCATTGCGATTCTAACAATGCCGGATCCTTGATCCTAATAACACCGAATCCAATCATATCTTTTCTTTTTATCACTCGTGTATGAATTTTGTATAACACTCAATCACTCTCAATTTAAGCTCAAGAACAACAACTATAATATTTACAATGATATCTCAAGTGTATATGAATTGCTCAATGTTTTTGTGTTGGATTAATACCAAGGATGTGGTATTTATAGCCTTCTTCAACCAACTAGCCATTACTGCTAGCTTTTATTAGCGTGCGCTAGCCTTCATGCCTTAGCGTGGGCTATCGTGAGATTTTACCTGTTACGTACGTTATGTACTGCATGTTGTAATATCCGGAAATTCTACTACTGTTGTTTGATATTATTTTATCCGAGTTATATTGTACAACATGGAATCTGTACAGTAGGGATAAAATAAATAAAGGACTGAGACATCTGTATTGGTATAATTGTCATATTTGGTTGACAATTACATTTAAGAAGTATATGTATTCAGTATGCCGTATGTTCGTATTCTGTATGTTGAGACGTTGGACGAGAAGAGTTGGAAATGGCTAAGTATAGCCTGACTAGCGCGCGCTAATGGTCAAGTATAGCGCACGCTATCGTTCATGGTTAGCGCACGCTAGAGGCAGAATGTAGCGCACGCTAATGCAGTCAGATCAGAAGGAATCTACGCGTAGACCAGGCCACTTTCGGCGCACGTTCTGATAAGTCAACGGATGTTGTAATGTAGTGTTAGCGCACGCTAATGCATGTTGATTAGCGCACGCTAACTATATATCGATCAACAGGGAATCTTGGCTTTATTGGTCGATTTCGGCTTGTGGGGTCGCGAGCATCTTCGTGGTAGGTGTAGACTGTAGCAAGTCAACTGGTATTAGCGCACGCTAAGGTAAATGACTTGTGTACGCTAAGCAGGATGATTTACGTACGTTAATGCATAGGCATTACGTACGTAAGTTAGTTTACGAAGCAAGACAGTAGCCTCTGGGCCTCGATAGCGCACGCTAACAAAGTCAGTTAGCGCACCCTAAGGCGGTAGCGCACGCTAAACATGAGATGTTAGCGCACGCTAATAATGAATATTATAAAAAGGGACAGAAGGGTGTTATTAAACATTTCGTCATTCTTCCTTCTTTCAGCCGAGAGAGAGAGAGTTGGGATATATTTGAGGTTCAATACACTGGATTAAGGTGAAGTTAATCATCCATAACAACGTTTGAAGCTTGAAATCATGGGTGATTCTTGGAAATGGATTCAACCTTGGAAATCAATCCATTCCTTCAAAAAGGTAATTACTCTTCACTTTGAGATTTCGTTTTGGATTGTATATGATGTTCTTGAGCTGATGATTATCATATAAACAAGTTCATAAGTACGATTATGAGTTGGATTACCGGATTATGATAATGTTATTGTTGATATGAAGATATTGATATGAATTGGATGGTTTCGAATGTGTTGTTATCTTCAAAGGGATATGTTGGATAATGTCTCCCTTCAATTCGGATCTGTGATGTTGTTATTGTTGGTTCCTTCATATGATTGTGAAACATGGCATGATTATGAGTTCTTGGTGTTTAGGTTGTTGATATTAAGAGAGATGAAATATGAATATATGACTTGAATTAAAAGTCGGATGATTACCTATATGTTAAAGGATATTGGATTTCGTTGATTGATAGCTATGAACATGATTCAGAATCACTTAGAGTTTTTGATAATCGTCAGATGTTGATCGGTATCCGAAATGCATGTAACTGCACGTTATTAACGCACGCTAAACCTACTGGCTAGCGCACGCTATCGGGAACAACTTAGCGTACGCTACGGTTAAAGATTAACGTGCGCTAAGTCAACAGGCAGGGTAATATATTCTGTTTCGGTTATGAATTCGTGATCGTTTTAGTTGGTTTGATCAGACTTGTGGTTAACTGAGATATTGTTGAGCCGTTGGGTTTGTGAATTGGTTTTGGCGGTTGTTGATTATTATCGGATTGTTGGTTAATCGATTATTGTTATAGGTCAAGTTTATCGATCGGTGTTTATAACCGGATATTGCGGTCGTGTTCGAGTATGTCCATTGTATTGCTCTTGATCGGGGCTGAGGAACTCGTAGACAAAGGCAACGTGTTCGGCAGCAGCTTCGTGGTATCGGTATCGAGGCAAGTTATTACTTGCTCAGTTATAATATTTAATGAATGGTTTCAGTTTCATTTCGTTTATAATGCATATAGCGATGATTATTATTATTGTGAACTCTGGTTATTTGGATCGCCGAGCATTGAGGATAATCTTCGGTGATGATTGGACATCGAGGTTGCTCTTGAGGGACTCGGGGCAAGTATTCCATATTGATTATGGTTTAATGTTATGTATTTTGGCCTCGTACATTTTCTTTCATGTTGTTGAACATGAAGTTGTCCTAGTAAATGTCATGTTGTTCATGTTGATGAACGTGTTGATTTGCATATGTGTATGCATATTGTGTTGATCATATTGTGTAAATAATCCGATGGGATTATGAGGATCTATGCTGAGGGCGCTGGATCGGATGTCCACCATTCGTTGGTTCGACGGGATCATCATGGGGATCTATGCTGAGGGCGCTGGATCGTTGGACAGGTTTTCCACCATGCGTTGGTTCGACGGGATCATCATGGGGATCTATGCTGAGGGCGCTGGATCGTTGGATTACCAGTATTGTGTTGATGGAATCTTGTGAATTTGCATCATTGATTTTATCATGTGTTGTTGTTCACATGTGTATTGTTAGTTATCCACCTTATGTTGATCTGATAGGATCAACAAAGGGATCTATGCTGAGGGAGCTGGATCGTCGGATTTCCATTGAGTATACATGATTGTTATTGTTGTGATCATATTGACATGGTCATATGAGTATGCATTTGAAGATCTTGTGTTAGGAACTTGTCCGTATTGCATTGATCTGATCTCGGATTAGACTGGTATGATTGTCGTGGCACTTCATATCTCGAGGTATGTTCCGTATTTCCTTTGGTATTTGTCTTGATGGACGATCGGTTATCGTCTTGTGATTTGATGATGTTATTCGATGGATCGTATTGGTCAGAAATGGTATATTTCCGTATCGTGAGTTGGTTATGATAGTTTGAGAACCTTGAGTATTGTTTGAGGTACAATACTTATATTATGTTCGAGTTTATTGGTAAATCGAGTACAGGATGTGAAATGTGATAATGGTTACTCTGATGAGAATCACTTGAGTAAGCAAAGTTATGGCGATAAGATTACATTGGTCGTATTCTTATGTTGTATTCTCATTGGTATGTTATTATTAATGTGATGTGACGGTTATCATTGTTGGATATTATGGCTGACCCCGTCGTGGGATTTCTTTTTAGGTTCTTGGAGTATCGAGCTTGTAGCGGTCGTGAAGAGATGAGCTTCACGGAGGATACTGGCTAGGACATGTTGTGTGCATTGAGTTTCTTGATTGGTTCTTGTATTCCACTGCTAGAGTATCTTTTTGGTTGGCCTTTTTCTGCTGCGTGAGTATTTTGAGACACTCTTTTGGTATCTAGTAATTGAGGTTACTTTGGAAATCGTTTTCTAAACTTTTGAGTGTTGGCTGTTTGGCATTGCGATTTCAAATGAGTTTTTACGACGGTTTTTGATAAATGGATTTTATATGTCCTTGTGAATTTTTAAAGATAGTACCGTCGTTAGCCTGTTGGGCATTTGTAAATGTTTGCGAAAATTTCTTTTAGCCTTGTGGGTTCCATCTCGGGGCCCACGGCGCTGTAATATTTCCGGTTAAATCTGGGGGTGTTACAGAATATGGTATCAGAGCTTAGGTTGAGAAAACCTAGGCAGTTGGGTCGTATTTCTGTCGCGTCATTTGAGTTGTCGATTGAAAAATATTAGAGCCGTGAGTTTTTGTTGTTCACTCGAGCTTGTGTGTTATGTGATTTACCAGTGTGGTACTGGGATTGTTGTAACTTTTCCAAATGATGTTAACGTGTTTCTTCGGATAGAGCCGTGTTGTGTTCTCGAGTTGAACTAAGTTTGTAAAATGTGTGTTTTGAAAATATCCGTGTCGAGTATTTTCTTGAGTCGAGACATGTGCCAGTATCACGGGGAATCATCGGCTTCACGATCTGTAAGTATTTGGATTTTTGAATTGCATTGAGATTTATTGCCATTCTAAGTTGATATGTTTTGAGATTCAGAAAGATATTATGCGGTACAGTATAAGGTGACAGAGTTGGGACAGGATTGATGATCTTGAGAAGTTATGATTTTGGAAATCAGTATGTCGATTAAGTTTTGGAACGGAGCTGTGCATTTGGGAGAAATATTGTGGATTGTTCAGGAGAACATGTAGTCATGTTAATTCATTTTGAGATATATGAACTGTTTTTGAGCATTTGAAAATGATACTTTTCAAAATGAATGTTTTACGGAGGTTTTACCGTAAATGATTTTTGGGCCGAGACCCAATAGATTTTTGAAATTGTTTTATAACTCAAGAGTTGGGGCCCGAAAAAGAGTTTCCTACTTTTTAAACTTCTTGTGATGCGGAACGAGATACGGGCTGAGACCCTAATATTTCAAAAGACTTTTCTGTTTTCTTAAAAAAAAACTCCCGAGACTTGTAAAATACTTTATCAATCATTTACCTATTTCGTTTACACTGTCATGATTTTGATTTACTTGTTCAAATAAAACTTCTCGGGAAGTCTTTCGCTGTGTTGATTTGTTTCAATGTTTTGTCATATCATATTTGAGGTGATCCAGGATGGATTAAGAAGACGTTGCGAGTAGTATGTGGAGAGGACTTTTTATCAGGGTCTATATTTGGGATTTTGGAACTCTATCGTGTGGTTTTCCGATGGAATATCAGTGGATATTGGTGACGAGCCGAAGTGGTATACATGAGTATGGATATAGTCGAGCATTTGCATACTTTTCATTTTAAAACGTCGAAATCGTGTGGATTCGAAGGAAACTGTTATCGAATACTTGGCACCATCGAGCCAAGTTAATTTTTCAAAAATTGATTTTGTGGTCTTACCAAAATTTATGTTTTTAGTTTTGAAATTTTTGAAAGAACTTTCGAAAATTTGTATTCTTGACAAGACTTTATGATTTCAAACTGGTTTTGAAAATGTGATTGATATACATACGCATTTAGTGCATAGTGCATATCATATTGATGGTACGATGGAAAAGAAATTCGAACTTCAGTATGTTAGTTTGATTATCCGGTGATGATCGGTTGAGTTATCGGATAGGAGAAATATGTTGCGTGTTGTAGATTCATGCACATAATATTATTTTGGAAACTTGGGATTTTGTGAAACCGGAACATAGGTGCTATGTGATTCCATTGGTATGGTAGTAGCGCGATTTTACCTTAGTGATTCTGGAATGATTTCCTTGTAAGCATAGATTTGGGGATGGTGACCCCATACTGGTTGTTTTGGATATTGAGTGGTCGTTTCCACTCCGTGTATGATTGGGTATGTTCGTCAGTTTGTGATTGGTTGTTCATATGCCGAGGGGTATGTTCGCCAGTCGGATATGTTTACGGAGATTCACTGTATGTGATCGGTGTGTCGTTTTGAGAATTTTGCTTTTTCGTATATCTGTTTCTGTGGTTCTGTGTTGATCGTGTTGGAGCTTACCGTTTGAAGGTATTCTCAATTATCATTGACCGTTCGTTGGTCATATGGGAGTTTATCATGTTGATGATATTCTCGATTGTGTTCTGACCTCTGGTTGGTCAGATTGGAATTTATCATGTCGATGATAAATTCGGTTGACTTATTGGTTGGTCATTGTTGGTGATCATCTGAGCGTTCAGATTTTGTGTCGGTGTCTCGGGATTCGTGTCGTTTGGGGCAGTTGTTTCACAGATATATCGGATATTATTCGAATTGGAACTTGATTATGTAACCAGGCAGACAAGATTTGATTCGGGCAGATTGTTTGATCCGAAGATGATATATTTTGTTGAGACTCAGGGAATTGTGATCGTAAGCGTATTGAGACTGTACAGTGAGATCGCTGGCTAGTATCTCCGGAGATCGTCGACCTGCGTATTTGTAAGTATGCAGTTTTGGCTATTCAGAATAATAATGATTGATCAGTGTCGTGATGGCTTTGGGATATTTTGGGTTAAACGGTATGTTTGTTTGTTTTATGATGGATTGCAAGTTTCGAGGACGAAACTTATTTTAAGGGGTGTAGAATGTAATATCCGAAAATTCTACTACTGTTGTTAGATATTATTTTATCTGAGTTATATTGTACAGCGTGGAATCTGTACAGTAGGGATAAAATAAATAAAGGACTGAGACATCTGTATTGGTATAATTGTCATGTTTGGTTGACAATTACATTTAAGAAGTATATGTATTCAGTATGTCGTATGTTCGTATTCTGTATGTTGAGACGTTGGACGAGAAGAGTTGGAAATGGCTAAGTATAGCCTGACTAGCGCGCGCTAATGGTCAAGTATAGCGCACGCTATCGTTCATGGTTAGCGCACGCTAGAGGCAGAATGTAGCGCACGCTAATGCAGTCAGATCAGAAGGAATCTACGCGTAGACCAGGCCACTTTCGGCGCACGTTCTGATAAGTCAACGGATGTTGTAATGTAGTGTTAGCGCACGCTAATGCATGTTGATTAGCGCACACTAACTATATATCAGTCAACAGGGAATCTTGGCTTTATTGGTCGATTTCGGCTTGTGGGGTCGCGAGCATCTTCGTGGTAGGTGTAGACTGTAGCAAGTCAACTGGTATTAGCGCACGCTAAGGTAAATGACTTGCATACGCTAAGCAGGATGATTTACGTACGTTAATGCATAGGCATTACGTACGTAAGTTAGTTTACGAAGCAAGACAGTAGCCTATGGGCCTCGATAGCGCACGCTAACAAAGTCAGTTAGCGCACGCTAAGGCATTAGCGCACGCTAAACATGAGATGTCAGCGCACGCTAATAATGAATATTATAAAAAGGGACAGAAGGGTGTTATTAAACATTTCGTCATTCTTCCTTCTTTCAGCCGAGAGAGAGAGTTGGGATATATTTGAGGTTCAATACACTGGATTAAGGTGAAGTTAATCATCCATAACAACGTTTGAAGCTTGAAATCATGGGTGATTCTTGGAAATGGATTCAACCTTGGAAATCAATCCATTCCTTCAAAAAGGTAATTACTCTTCACTTTGAGATTTCGTTTTGGATTGTATATGATGTTCTTGAGCTGATGATTATCATATAAACAAGTTCATAAGTACGATTATGAGTTGGATTACCGGATTATGATAATGTTATTGTTGATATGAAGATATTGATATGAATTGGATGGTTTCGAATGTGTTGTTATCTTCAAAGGGATATGTTGGATAATGTCTTCCTTCAATTCGGATCTGTGATGTTGTTATTGTTGGTTCCTTCATATGATTGTGAAACATGACATGATTATGAGTTCTTGGTGTTTAGGTTGTTGATATTAAGAGAGATGAAATATGAATATATGACTTGAATTAAAAGTCGTATGATTACCTATATGTTAAAGGATATTGGATTTCGTTGATTGATAGCTATGAACATGATTCAGAATCACTTAGAGTTTTTGATAATCGTCAGATGTTGATCGGTATCCGAAATGCATGTAACTGCACGTTATTAACGCACGCTAAACCTACTGGCTAGCGCACGCTATCGGGAACAACTTAGCGTACGCTACGGTTAAAGATTAACGTGCGCTAAGTCAACAGCAGGTAATATATTCTGCTTTGTTATGAATTCGTGATCGTTTTAGTTGGTTTGATCAGACTTGTGGTTAACTGAGATATTGTTGAGCCGTTGGGTTTGTGAATTGGTTTTGGCGGTTGTTGATTATTATCGAATTGTTGGTTAATCGATTATTGTTATAGGTCAAGTTTATCCATCGGTGTTTATAACCGGATATTGCGGTCGTGTTCGAGTATGTCCATTGTATTGCTCTTGATCGGGGCTGAGGAACTCGTAGACAAAGGCAACGTGTTCGGCAGCAGCTTCGTGGTATCGGTATCGAGGCAAGTTATTACTTGCTCAGTTATAATATTTAATGAATGGTTTCAGTTTCATTTCGTTTATAATGCATATAGCGATGATTATTATTATTGTGAACTCAGGGTATTTGGATCGCCGAGCATTGAGGATAATCTTCGGTGATGATTGGACATCGAGGTTGCTCTTGAGTGACTCGGGGCAAGTATTCCATATTAATTATGGTTTAATGTTATGTATTTTGGCCTCGTACATTTTCTTTCATGTTGTTGAACATGAAGTCGTCCTAGTAAATGTCATGTTGTTCATGTTGATGAACGTGTTGATTTGCATATGTGTATGCATATTGTGTTGATCATATTGTGTAAATAATCCGATGGGATTATGAGGATCTATGCTGAGGGCGCTGGATCGGATGTCCACCATGCGTTGGTTCGACGGGATCATCATGGGGATCTATGATGAGGGCGCTGGATCGTTGGACAGGTTTTCCACCATGCGTTGGTTCGATGGGATCATCATGGGGATCTATGCTGAGGGCGCTGGATCGTTGGATTACCAGTATTGTGTTGATGGAATCTTGTGAATTCGCATCATTGATTTTATCATGTGTTGTTGTTCACATGTGTATTGTTAGTTATCCACCTTATGTTGATCTGATAGGATCAACAAAGGGATCTATGCTGAGGGAGTTGGATCGTCGGATTTCCATTGAGTATACATGATTGTTATTGTTGTGATCATATTGACGTGGTCATATGAGTATGCATTTGAAGATCTTGTGTTAGGAACTTGTCCGTATTGCATTGATCTGTTCTCGGATTAGATTGGTATGATTGTCGTGGCACTTCATATCTCGAGGTATGTTCCGTATTTCCTTTGGTATTTGTCTTGATGGACGATCGATTATCGTCTTGTGATTTGATGATGTTATTTGATGGATCGTATTGGTCAGAAATGGTATATTTCCGTATCGTGAGTTGGTTATGATAGTTTGAGAACCTTGAGTATTGTTTGAGGTACAGTACTTATATTATGTTCGAGTTTATTGGTAAATCGAGTACAGGATGTGAAATGTGATAATGGTTACTCTGATGAGAATCACTTGAGTAAGCAAAGCTATGGCGGTAAGATTACATTGGTCGTATTCTTATGTTGTATTCTCATTGGTATGTTATTATTAATGTGATGTGACGGTTATCATTGTTGGATATTATGGCTGTCCCCGTCGTGGGATTTCTTTTTAGGTTCTTGGAGTATCGAGCTTGTAGCGGTCGTGAAGAGATGAGCTTCCCGGAGGATACTGGCTAGGACATGTTGTGTGCATTGAGTTTCTTGATTGGTTCTTGTATTCCGCTACTAGAGTATCTTTTTGGTTGGCCTTTTTCCGCTGCGTGAGTATTTTGAGACGCTCTTTTGGTATCTAGTAACTGAGGTTACTTTGGAAATCGTTTTCTAAACTTTTGAGTGTTGGCTGTTTGGCATTGCGATTTCAAATGAGTTCTTACGACGGTTTTTGATAAATGGATTTTATATGTCCTTGTGAATTTTTAAAGATAGTACCGTCGTTGGCCTCTTGGGCATTTGTAAATGTTTGCGAAAATTTCTTTTAGCCTTGTGGGTTCCATCTCGGGGCCCACGGCGCTGTAATATTTCCGGTTAAATCTGGGGGTGTTACACATGTAGCGTATGTGAACGTATTGTAATTCTAGTCCAGTGGCTACTGTCCATGACAGTTAGCATACGTTAACATTTCCTTGTAGTGTGTGCTAATCTTGCGTCATTGCATGCGTCATATATCCATTTATACTTTTGACTTTGCTTCAGAATCTTTCCAACTAATTGATTGACTTGATTTCAAACACATTAGCGTGTGCTATTCCTCATCCTATTTCGTCATTGCTTACGTTATTCTGTGTTTGAATGACTTCACAACGGTAAATTATCCTTCGATGGTGTGCATTATTCTGCATGTGTAGCGTGCGCTATCTTCACCTTCTAGCGTGCGCTAGTCTTGGTATCTAGTGTGCACTAGTCCATCAGGTAAGTCCTTCAGGTAGCTTCGTAACTTGTTTGATCTGCAGATAACTCTTGTTAGCGTGCGCTAACCTTTAGCTCTTGCGTGCGCTAAGCATGTAGTTTGTTCAGCTTTTTGCGTTTGTCTGCTTCGATGATTTGCTTCGCCTCGATGTTGTTTTGTTGTGTTTAGCAACTTAATCATCAAAACTCTATTTATGAATATATGGAATAAATAATCCAACAATCTCCCCCCTTTTGATGATTAGAAAACAACTCTTAAATTGGATAAACCTGCAAAAAATAAAATATATATATTTGTATGTTTCAAAGTTTTCGGCTTTGATCGTTTCGTTAGTTTCACCTATTTTCTTTTCTTGTCATTTTCGACTTCTTCGTTTCTCATTCTTCAACTTCTTCGTTTCTCCCCCTTTTGTATGCTTTATTTTTCTCCGTTTCGACTTCTTCGATTTTTATTATTTTCTCCTTCTTTTTACTTTTTATTTTTCTCGTCATTCTTTCATGATGCTTTTTATCCAATTCTACTCCTTCTCCCCCTTTTTGTATTCAGCAAAAAGTGTAAAAAGAAAATATCAATTGAATGTAAATATGCATGATACCAATTAATTAATATATGATAAAATTCCCCCTGAAAATATTATCCGTTAAAATTAATACTCCGCCCGAGTAAAATATCAATTGTTAAGAATTAATTTTTGGGGACCCAACCTATAGTTGATTTTTCTTTTGAAACATAGACGATATTCGGGATGGTGGTTCCTTTAGAAATCCAAATTTTCTTAATTTTAATCGTCCGTCTTGGGCTTTTACAATTTGAAATATGGTGCCCGATTTTCAAACATTTTTCGCAATGGGGTATTTTGAAATTTAAGGATTCATTTTTAGAATATGGTTTGAATCCCAACCCCTGTTTATTTAAAGTATATTTTTGAACCGAGAGCATTTGTTCAAATTTCTCGTTTCCACACGAGAATTTATTTGTTAAATTTTTGAGCTCGGTTTGAACTTTAACAAGATCATCCTTTAAAATATTTTCATTTTCGATGAATTTTGAATGATCGGTCTCAATGAATTTCCCCTTCTCAATAATTTTGGAATTTTCAATTTACAATGTTTTATATTTAGATTTAAGGGATTTTATCTCCGATAAAGCATTTTGATAGTCCGTATGTAATAACTCGAATGCTTCAAAAAGTTCATCGTAAGAAGTACTTACTTGGCTTTCGACGTCACTATCGTCGAATGAGCTCCGGACCATGAAAGCGTGATTATTTTGATTTAAAAAATCTTCATCGATATCTTCATCACTCTATGTTGCGATTAAAACCTCTTTAGGTTTAACACGACAATTCTTTGCAAAGTGGCCTGCTTTATCACATAATCGACAAGTGTTGTCAAATTTCTTAGATTCGCCCTTTTGGATGTCCTGTTTTCTCCGATTTAATAGGTGTTGGAACTTATTAATATTCTTGGCATAATATGCTGATTCTTTGTCGCTTTCGTCCACCGCGATTTCTTCCTTAGATCTCGACATCTTAGCCTTCATGGCTATTGATCTTTCCTTCGGCTTTGGTTTGGCATTCCGAGATTATAGAACTATCTCATAGTTGATAAGTGAACCAACAAGAGCACTAAAATCAAGATTATTTAAATCTTTAGATTCCATTATTGCCGTCACCGTACCGTCCCATTCTCGAGGTAGTGATCGGAGAATTTTCTTTACTTTCTCACTACTCGAAAGTGGTTTACCAAAACCTGCCAATCCATTTGTGATGACCGAAAATCGGTCGAGCATGATCGTGATGGATTCATCGTCCTTCATTTGAAATAGTTCTTATTCGTGAAGGAGCATGTTTATTTTCGTCTCCTTGACTTGAGACGTACCTTCCTGTGTTACCTCAAGCATTTTCCAAATTTCTTCGGCACTATCACACGATGATATCCGGTTGTGTTCTTCCAGATTTAAGGCATAATATAGAAGTTGAGTTGCCTTATAATTGTAATGGTCATTTTTCCAATCAGAATCGTCATATTCTTCGAAAGTTTTAAGCGTACCGTTGGAAGTGAGAGGAATTTTCGGATCAAGACATATTATTTTCCAAAGCTCGATGTCATACGCTCGGATGAATATAGATATCTTTTTCTTCCATGTCATGAAATTTGACCCGTCAAAGAATGGTGGTCGGTTAAGAGCAAGGCCTTTGACTGGAGCAATTTGAAATGCCATTTGGATCGACTCCTCGGATGTTAAGCCGCTTATTGGAGGTACCGCTCCGATACCAATTGTTGGAGAAATATCGGTATTAGCGCCGTTGTGCGGAAGCGTAAATATAAAGAGCAGAAATTAAACAACAGACGATTTATAGAGGTTCGGCCAAACGTGCCTACATCCTCTCTCTTGGTATCTTTTTATATAGGATAAAGATCAAAACCTCTGCACCTTTCTTCTATCGGTCGAGGGATTACCGTTACAAGATCGTCTTCTGTCGGTATGAGTAAAACCGTTCTCTTACTTATCTTTTTGTCGGTCCAAGTTAAACCATTTTCCTTTTCTATTGGACAAGGAATCGACCAATCTAGGTTTCTATCGGTACTAGATAAACCTCACTAAGATAGCGATTGCGATTCTAACAATGCCGGATCCTTGATCCTAATAACACCAAATCCAATCGTATCTTTTCTTTTTCTCACTCGTGTATGATTTTGTGTATAACACTCAATCACTCTCAATTTAAGCTCAAGAACAACAACTATAATGTTTACAATGATATCTCAAGTGTATATGAATTGCTCAATGTTGTTGTGTTGGATTAATACCAAGGATGTGGTATTTATAGCCTTCTTCAACCAACTAGCCATTACTGCCTGCTTTTATTAGCGTGCACTAGCCTCCATGCTTTAGCATGCGCTATCGTGAGTTTTTGCCTGTTACGTACGTTATGTACTGCATGTAGCGTACGTGAACGTATTGTAATTCTAGTCCAGTGGCTACTGTCCATGAAAGTGAGCGTGCGCTAACATTTCCTTGTAGCGTGCGCTAATCTTGCATCATTGCATGCATCATATATCTATTTGTACTTTTGACTTTGCTTCAGAATCTTTCCAACGGATTGATTGACTTCATTTCAAACACATTAGCGTGCGCTATTCCTCATCCTTAGCGTGCGCTATGATTTCGTCATTGCTTACGTCATTATGTGTTTGAATGTCTTCACAACGGTAAAGTATCCTTCGATAGTGTGCGTTATTCTGCATGTGTAGCGTGCGCTATCTTCACCTTCTAGCATGCGCCAGTCTTGGTATCTAGTGTGCGCTAGTCCATCAGGCAAGTCCTTCAGGTAGCTTCGTAACTTGTCTAATCTGCAGATAACTCTCGTTAGTGTGCGCTAACCTTTAGCTCTTGCATGCGCTAAGCATGTATTTTGTTCAGCTTTTTGCGTCTTCGCCTGCTTCGATGTTTTGCTTCGCCTCGATGTTGTTTTGTTGTGTTTAGCAACATAATCATCAAAACTCTATTTATGAATATGTGGAATAAATATTTCAACAATCTCCCCCTTTTTGATGATTACAAAATAACTCTTGAATTAGATAAAACCTGCAAAAAATAAAATATATATATTTGTAAGTTTTCGGCTTTGTCGTTTCGTTAGTTTCACCCGTTTTCTTTTCTTGTCGTTTTCGACTTCTTCATTTCTCATTCTTCAACTTCTTCGTTTCTCCCCCTTTTTGTATGCTTTCTTTTTCTCCTTTTCGACTTCTTCGATTTTTATTATTTTCTCCTCCGTTTTACTTTTTATTTTTCTCGTCATTCTTTCATGACGGTTTTTATCCGATTCTACTCCTTCTCCCCCTTTTTGTATTCCGAAAAAAGTGTAAAAAAAAAATACCAATTGAATGTAAATATGCATGATACCAATTAATTAATATTTGATAAAAATCCCCCTGAAAATATTATCCGTTAAAAATTAATACTCCACTGAGTAAAATATCAATTGTTAAAAATTAATTTTTGGGGATCCAATTTATAGTTGGTTTTTATTTTGAAACATAGACGATATTCGGGATAGTGGTTCCTTTAGGAATCCAAATTTTCTTAATTTTAATCGTCCGTCTTGGGCTTTTACAATTTGAAATATGGTGCCCGATTTTCAAACATTTTTCGCAATGGGGTATTTTGAAATTTAAGTATTCATTTTTAGAATACGGTTTGAATCCCAACCCCTATTTATTTAAAGTGTACTTTTGAACCGAGAGCATTTGTTCAAATTTCTTGTTTCCACACGAGAATTTATTTGTTAAATTTTTGAGCTCGGTTTGAACTTTAACAAGATCATCCTTTAAAATATTTTCATTTTCAATGAATTTTGAATGATCGGTCTCAATGAATTTCCCCTTCTCAATAATTTTGGAATTTTCAATTTACAATGTTTTATATTTAGATTTAAGGGATTTTATCTCCGATAAAGCATTTTGATAGTGTAATAACTCGAATGCTTCAAAAAGTTCATCGTAAGAAGTACTTACTTGGCTTTCGACGTCACTATCGTCGAATGAGCTCCGAACCATGAGAGCGTGATTATTTTGATTTAAAAAATCTTCATCGATATCTTCATCACTCTATGTTGCGATTAAAACCTCTTTAGGTTTAACACGACAATTCTTTGCAAAGTGGCCTGGTTTACCACATAATCGACAAGTGTTGTCGAATTTCTTAGATTCGCCCTTTTGGATGTCCTGTTTTCTCCGATTTAATAGGTGTTGGAACTTATTAATATTCTTGGCATAATATGCCGATTCTTTGTCGCTTTCGTCCACCGCGATTTCTTCCTTAGATCTCGACATCTTAGCCTTCATGGCTATTGATCTTTCCTTCGGCTTTGGTTTGGCATTCCGATATTATAGAACTATCTCATAGTTGATAAGTGAACCAACAAGAGCACTAAAATCAAGATTATTTAAATCTTTAGATTCCATTATTGCCGTCACCGTACCGTCCCATTCTCGAGGTAGTGATCGGAGAATTTTCTTTACTTTCTCACTACTCGAAAGTGGTTTACCAAAACCTGCCAATCCATTTGTGATGACCGAAAATCGGTCGAGCATGATCGTGATGGATTCATCGTCCTTCATTTGAAATAGTTCTTATTCGTGAAGGAGCATGTTTATTTTCGTCTCCTTGACTTGAGACGTACCTTCCTGTGTTACCTCAAGCATTTTCCAAATTTCTTCGGCACTATCACACGATGATATCCGGTTGTGTTCTTCCAGATTTAAGGCATAATATAGAAGTTGAGTTGCCTTATAATTGTAATGGTCATTTTTCCAATCAGAATTGTCATATTCTTCGAAAGTTTTAAGCGTACCGTTGGAAGTGAGAGGAATTTTCGGATCAAGACATATTATTTTCCAAAGCTCGATGTCATACGCTCGGATGAATATAGATATCTTTTTCTTCCATGTCATGAAATTTGACCCGTCAAAGAATGGTGGTCGGTTAAGAGCAAGGCCTTTGACTGGAGCAATTTGAAAAGCCATTTGGATCGACTCCTCGGATGTTAAGCCGCTTATTGGAGGTACCGCTCCGATACCAATTGTTGGAGCAATATCGGTATTAGCGCCGTTGTGCGGAAGCGTAAATATAAAGAGCAGAAATTAAACAACAGACGATTTATAGAGGTTCGGCCAAACGTGCCTACATCCTCTCTCTCGGTATCTTTTTATATAGGATAAAGATCAAAACCTCTGCACCTTTCTTCTATCGGTCGAGGGATTACCGTTACAAGATCGTCTTCTGTCGGTATGAGTAAAACCGTTCTCTTACTTATCTTTTTGTCGGTCCAAGTTAAACCATTTTCCTTTTCTATTGGACAAGGAATCGACCACTCTAGGTTTCTATCGGTACTAGATAAACCTCACTAAGATAGCGATTGCGATTCTAACAGTGCCGGATCCTTGATCCTAATAACACCAAATCCAATCGTATCTTTTCTTTTTCTCACTCGTGTATGATTTTGTGTATAACACTCAATCACTCTCAATTTAAGCTCAAGAACAACAACTATAATGTTTACAATGATATCTCAAGTGTATATGAATTGCTCAATATTGTTGTGTTGGATTAATACCAAGGATGTGGTATTTATAGCCTTCTTCAACCAACTAGCCATTACTGCCTGCTTTTATTAGCGTGCACTAGCCTCCATGCTTTAGCATGCGCTATCGTGAGTTTTTGCCTGTTACGTACGTTATGTACTGCATGTAGCGTATGTGAACATATTGTAATTCTAGTCCAGTGGCTACTGTCCATGAAAGTTAGCGTGCGCTAACATTTCCTTGTAGCGTGCGCTAATCTTGCATCATTGCATGCATCATATATCTATTTGTACTTTTGACTTTGCTTCAGAATCTTTCCAACGGATTGATTGACTTCATTTCAAACACATTAGCGTGCGCTATTCCTCATCCTTAGCGTGCGCTATGATTTCGTCATTGCTTACGTCATTATGTGTTTGAATGTCTTCACAACGGTAAAGTATCCTTCGATAGTGTGCGTTATTCTGCATGTGTAGCGTGCGCTATCTTCACCTTCTAGCGTGCGCCAGTCTTGGTATCTAGTGTGCGCTAGTCCATCAGGCAAGTCCTTCAGGTAGCTTCGTAACTTGTCTAATCTGCAAATAACTCTCGTTAGTGTGCGCTAACCTTTAGCTCTTGCATGCGCTAAGCATGTATTTTGTTCAGCTTTTTGCGTCTTCGCCTGCTTCGATGTTTTGCTTCGCCTCGATGTTGTTTTGTTGTGTTTAGCAACTTAATCATCAAAACTCTATTTATGAATATGTGGAATAAATATTTCAACAATCTCCCCCTTTTTGATGATTACAAAATAACTCTTGAATTAGATAAAACCTGCAAAAAATAAAATATATATATTTGTAAGTTTTCGGCTTTGATCGTTTTGTTAGTTTCACCCGTTTTATTTCTTGTCGTTTTCGACTTATTCATTTCTCATTCTTCAACTTCTTCGTTTCTCCCCCTTTTTGTATGCTTTCTTTTTCTCCTTTTCGACTTCTTCGATTTTTATTATTTTCTCCTCCTTTTTACTTTTTATTTTTCTCGTCATTCTTTCATGACGGTTTTTATCCGATTCTACTCCTTCTCCCCCTTTTTGTATTCCGAAAAAAGTGTAAAAAAAATACCAATTGAATGTAAATATGCATGATACCAATTAATTAATATTTGATAAAACTCCCCCTAAAAATATTATCCGTTAAAAATTAATACTCCACTGAGTAAAATATCAATTGTTAAAAATTAATTTTTGGGGATCCAATTTATAGTTGGTTTTTATTTTGAAACATAGACGATATTCGGGATAGTGGTTCCTTTAGGAATCCAAATTTTCTTAATTTTAATCGTCCGTCTTGGGCTTTTACAATTTGAAATATGGTGCCCGATTTTCAAACATTTTTCGCAATGGGGTATTTTGAAATTTAAGTATTCATTTTTAGAATACGGTTTGAATCCCAACCCCTATTTATTTAAAGTGTACTTTTGAACCGAGAGCATTTGTTCAAATTTCTTGTTTCCACACAAGAATTTATTTGTTAAATTTTTGAGCTCTATTTGAACTTTAACAAGATCATCCTTTAAAATAGTTTCATTTTCAATGAATTTTGAATGATCGGTCTCAATGAATTTTCCCTTCTCAATAATTTTGGAATTTTCAATTTACAATGTTTTATATTTAGATTTAAGGGATTTTATCTCCGATAAAGCATTTTGATAGTCCGTATGTAATAACTCGAATGCTTCAAAAAGTTCATCGTAAGAAGTACTTACTTGGCTTTCGACGTCACTATCGTCGAATGAGCTCCGAACCATGAGAGCGAGATTATTTTGATTTAAAAAATCTTCATCGATATCTTCATCACTCCATGTTGCAATTAAAACCTCTTTAGGTTTAACACGGCAATTCTTTGTAAAGTGGCTTGGTTTACCATATAATCGACAAGTGTTGTCAAATTTCTTAGATTCGCCCTTTTGGATGTCCTGTTTTCTCCGGTTTAATAGGTGTTGGAACTTACTAATATTCTTGGTATAATATGCCAATTCTTAGTCGCTTTCGTCCACCGGGATTTCTTCCTTAGATCTCGACATCTTAGCCTTCATGGCTATTGATCTTTCCTTCGGCTTCGGTTTGGCATTCCGAGATTTTAGAACTATCTCATAGTTGATAAGTGAACCAACAAGAGCACTAAAATCAAGATTATTAAATCTTTAGATTCCATTATTGCCGTCACCGTACCGTCCCATTCTCGAGGTAGTGATCGGAGAATTTTCTTTACTTTCTCACTACTCGAAAGTGGTTTACCAAAACATGCCAATCCATTTGTGATGACCGAAAATCAGTCGAGCATGATCGTGATGGATTCATCGTCCTTCATTTGAAATAGTTCGTATTCGTGAAGGAGCATGTTTATTTTCGTCTCCTTGACTTGAGACGTACCTTCGTGTGTTACCTCAAGCATTTTCCAAATTTCATCGGCACTATCACACGATGATATCCGGTTGTCTTCTTCCAGATTTAAGGCACAATATAGAAGTTGAGTTGCCTTACAATTGTAATGGTCATTTTTCCAATCAGAATCATCATATTCTTCGAAAGTTTTAAGCGTACCGTTGGAATTGAGAGGAATTTTCGGACCAAGACATATTATTTTCCAAAGCTCAATGTCATATGCTCAGATGAATATAGACATCTTTTTCTTCCATGTCATGAACTTTGACCCGTCAAATAATGGTGGTCGGTTAAGACCAAGGACTTCGACTGGAGCAATTTGAAACGCCATTTGGATCGACTCCTTAGATGTTAAGCCGCTTATTGGAGGTACCGCTCCGATACCAATTGTTAGAGCAATATCGGTATTAGCGCCATTGTGTGGAAGCGTAAATATAAAGAGCAGAAATTAAACGACAGATGGATTTATAGAGGTTCGGCCAAACGTGCCTACGTCCTCTCTCTAGGTATCTTTTTCTATAGGATAAAGATCAAAACCTCTGCACCTCTCTTCTATCGGTCGAGGGATTACCATTACAAGATCGTCTTCTATCGGTATGAGTAAAACCGTTCTCTTACTTGTCTTTTTGGCGGTCCAAGTAAAACCGTTTTCCTTTTCTATTGGACAAGGAATCAACCACTCTAGCTTTCTATCGGTACTAGATAAACCTCACTAAGATAGCGATTGCGATTCTAACAATGCCGGATTCTTGATCCTAATAACATCGAATCCAATCGTATCTTTTTTTTTCTCACTCGTGTATGATTTTATGTATAACACTCAATCACTCTCAATTTAAGCTCAAGAACAATAGTTATAATGTTTACAATGATATCTCAAGTGTATATGAATTGCTCAATGTTGTTGTGTTGGATTAATACCAATGATGTGGTACTTATAGCCTTATTCAACCAACTAGCCGTTACTGCCAGCTTTTATTAGCGTGCGCTAGCCTTCATGCCTTGGCGTTTGCTATCGTGTGTTTTTGCCTGTTACGTACGTTATGTACTGCATGTAGCATTCGTGAACGTATTGTAATTCTAGTCTAGTAGCTACTGTCCATGACAGTTAGCGTATGCTAACATTTCCTTGTAGCGTGCGCTAATCTTGCATCATTGCATGCGTCATATATCCGTTTATACTTTTGACTTTGCTTCAGAATCTCTCCAACGGATTGATTGACTTGATTTCAAACACATTAGCATGCGCTATTCCTCATCCTTAGCGTGCGCTATGATTTCGTCATTGCCTACGTCATTCTGTGTTTGAATGTCTTCATAATGGTAAAGTATCCTTCGATAGCGTGCGTTATTCTGCATGTGTAGTGTGCGCTATCTTCACCTTCTAGCATGCGCTAGTCTTGGTATCTAGCGTGCGCTAGTCCATCAGGTAGCTTCGTAACTTGTCTGATCTGCAGATAACTCTCGTTAGCGTGCGCTAACCTTTAGCTCTTGCGTGCGCTAAGCATTTACTTTGTTCAGCTTTTTGCGTCTTCGTCTTCTTCGATGTTTTGCTTCGCCTCGATGTTGTTTTGTTGTGTTTAGCATGTTAATCTTCAAAACTCTATTTATTAATATGTGGAATAAATATTCCAACAATAAAAGTATGATGGTATTAATTTGATCGAAAGCTATCATGCCATGCTTTTGTAAAACATTGGGCCAAGTATTGTTAAAGAAGTCGAGACAAGTCCCGATTTCAAGAAATGGCGAGAAACCATGAAATTTGAAATGAATTTCATGTTGGAAAATCAATTTTAGAACTTGTTGATTTTCCTGATGGAGTAAAACCCATATGATGCAAATAGGTTTTTAAGATAAAAATTACAAGGATGGAAATCCTGTTGTTTTCAAAGATATAATGGTAGCAAAAGGTTACAAGCAAAGTTCACAGGTGGACTATGATCAGACCTTTTCTCCAGTCGCTATGCTTAAATACATTAGGATAATCCTCGATATTACATCTCATTATGATTAGGAGATTTGCCCAATGAATGTCAAGACCGCCTTCCTAAATGAAATTTGGGAGGAGGATGTGTATATAGCACAACATAAAGATTTGAAGATCCAAAACATGATGAGAAAGTATGCAGACTTCATAGATCTATTTATAGACTAAAGCAAGTATCTTCGAGTTGGAATCTTCATTTTGATGATTCAATCAAGAAGTTTAGCTTTCAAAGAAACAAAGAGAAATATTGTGTCTACAAAAAAATCAGCGGGAATAAAATTGTATTCCTAGTTTTATATATCAATAACATTATACTCATCGGAAATGATGCTTAATGCTGGATTCCATAAAGGCTTGGTTAGAAAGTATTTCTCTAATGGTGGACTTAGGTTAGACACAATACATATTGGACATCAAGATCTATATATAATCTAAGAGGATGATTGAGCTTAGTCAAAACACTTACATCGATAAGATGCTTAATAGGTTCAATATGAAAGACTATAAAAAAGGCTTTATACCCATGTCTCATGGCATGTCCCCTAGCGAGACTCTGTGTCCGTCTAGCCTCGATGATAAAATAGAATGAGTATAGTTCTTTATGAGTCGCATAGGGATCCATCATGCATGCCATGCTATGTAATCGACGAGATGTATCGTATTCTTTGAGCAAGACGAGTAGGTACCAGACAGATCTAAGTGAGGCACATTCGAATTCGGCCAAGAACATTCCGAATTATGTTGCGATATTTCTTGAACGCAAGTGTACGTTATCGTATACAAGTAATAAAGTGATAAGTGAGTATCGTTCCCACGAGGACTGAATTACTAACTACCGATTTTTATGTATTCTAGTTTTATCTGAACAATCAAACTTGGGTTTTGCGATTAATTTGCGGCATGGCATAGTCTCGAAGTGCCATTTCCGGTTGAGCTTGCTGCACAATATTATTTCCTCCTTGAATTTCGATATTTTTGGCCATGGTCACCGTCGTCTGTAACTCTCGTTTCTCCTTCTTGTTCCTTCGAAGAGTGCGCTCGAGCTCGGTATCCAAAGGTAATAGGCCTTCGTTACCGAGTTTTCTCATGCACTACGTGAAAGATCCTGAAAGAAAAAACAAATAAATAAAATTAAATACACAAAAATAATAAAATAAAAACGTTCAAACTAAGACTAGAAATACTGAAATCGATATTAGTAAAATTTTAGTCCCCGACAACGGCGCCAAAAACTTGTTGCGATATTTCTTGAACGCAAGTGTACGTTATCGTATACAAGTAATAAAGTGATGAGTGAGTATCGTTCCCACGAGGACTGAATCACTAACTACCGATTTTTATGTATTCTAGTTTTATCTGAACAATCGAACTTGGGTTTTGCGATTAATTACTAAAAGAATTAACAAAAGATTAAACAGAAAAAATGATCGCTTGAAGAAAGAGAATCAAATGATAAATAAGTCTAGGATTCTGAATCCACCTCGGTTTATCCGAATTTACTCTCGATTATCTGAAGTTAGTAATTTTCCCAAATTATTGAAGGCGGAGATTGCTAATATATTCTACCGCCTCTCCCGAGGTCAATAGATTTTTCTAAAGGCGAATAACTCACTCTATCCCTAGGTGAATTAATTCGTCAATAGGCAAAAAGCATAAAATCTCCAAAATGCCACGTAGTTCCTATGAGTATATTCCTATCTCACAGAATAAAACGGTCCTCACCAATAGTTCCTCACCAATTCTCCTCTCCCGATTAGAATTGAATGATTAAAACAATACAACTATTGGCCAGATAATTGAAAGCATTAAACACGATTGGGAAAACTCAACAAAAAGGTAATTAATTAGATAATCTCAATGCAAATCCGTCAAAACGTAGGTTTCATCAAAATCCTAGATTAGGGTTTTAGCCTGACATGCTAATAAAGGAAAATACAGAATTAATAAATAGAAGCATGAAAATCAAACGCAGATGAAGCTCGGATTCCTCCGTTCTTCTGCTTCCGCCCCCTGCTCTTGAAGTCTTCTGCTTCTCTTCCTCTTCTGCCGTCTCCTCACGATTCTCTAATTCCAAGTTCCAAAGATCCAAAGATAAAAGATGATTAATTAGGGTCTTAAACCCTTATTTATAGCCTTTCACAGTCTCCAAATTGCGTCCGTGTGAGTAGGTCGAGAACTGGCTTCGAAACGGCCCAAATCCGCATGGAGGACACAAAAACCGCCTAGTGTGCCGCGGCTCACTAATTCTGTGCCGCGGCACATGGCCTTCAGCTAGATGCCTGGGCGCCATTTAATTCATCTGTTCCACGGCTCACCTGTACTGTGCCGCGACACAGAGTACAATCTACTTTGTGCCCGCTGGTTGTCTTCCTGTGCCGCGGCCCACTTGCCTTGTGCCGCGGCTCACAACCAAAATTTGTCGTTTTCGCCCGTTTCGCCTCGTTTTAGCTTCCGGACTCCAATCTCGTGACAATCATACAAAATTAAGGCATTAAAAGCTCATTTAAGCAAATTCACTCTTCAAAACAATACAAAATAATGATAAATAAGCGTATAAAAATACGCCTAACAAATTACCTAAAAGGAACTACAAAGATCCTAATTTACGGTGGTGATAGGCTATGCTGATGCGAGCTTCGAGACATATAAAGATGATTTTCAATCTCAACCTGATGATGTTTTCTGTCTGAATGGAAGCACAATAGGCTGGAGGAGCGCCAATCCAAGCACTACTCCCGATTCTGCAACTGGATCTAAAATAATTTCTGAATAAGAAGGTGCAAACCATGGTATTTGGATTAGGAAGTTCATCAATGAACTTGGTGCAGTGCCTAGCATGGATGACTTGGTGGTTCTCTATTGCGATAATAGTGGAGTCATTGCAATAAGCCACCTGAAAGGAAGTTTCACCTAATACAAGACATCATGAAAAGAGGTGATTTGAAGATATGAAAAGTACTAATGAATGAAAATGTGATCGATCCATTAAGTAACACTCTTCCTCTTGCAAAGCATAACGATCATATTGCTGCGATGGGAATCAGACACATTGAAGAGTGGCTGTAATTTTTGTAATGTTTTAAATTTACTCTTGATTGTAATTTATCATATTGAAGATTATATGTTCCATCATCATTTTGTATCTATTTACTTTAGTTTGCATTGAATGAATTGTCAAAATATATCTCGGACAATGAACCATATTTAGTGAATTTGAACGTGTCCCTAGTCCAGGTCATTAAAAGGTGGACACTAATGACTTAAAAGGACTAGTTTGCAAGTTAACTCATAGTGTTGTTTTATGGGCTAAGTGACATAGAATATCAAAGGTTAATTGTATGGACATGATAGGAAATCATATTGGATAGATCGACCATGAAAAATCTTTAAGAGATAAAAAATATCATAATATTATTTCATTAATATTTTGAGCGGATTCCTCAGACCTAAAAAATTTATTATTTTCTTGTTTGTGGACTAGTAGTAGTGATACTATTAAATGTCTTGCCGTAAAGAGAGATTATAAAACAGTAGTCAGTCTACCATGACTAAAATGCAGGAAATTAAACGTTTAAGATGAAATTGTCTTCACATAACATGGGATCATCGTCTTCTGGGGTCATTTAGAGAGTTGTGACTCTGAACAACATGGACATACTCGGATGGATTATGGTTTCATCATCTGGTTGAACAACTTAGCTCAGGGATCCAAACAACATATTTAAACTAGATAACGATCACACAAATCTCACTTTATGTTTAAATAAAGACAAAAGAGACAAAGAAAATTGAATTTACACTTGTTCTGAAGGACAAATGTGAGATTGTTGGGATGATTTCCTTCAATCAATGCATATTTTCCAGACAATAATTTGAAAGAAAAATCCAGTTGTTAATTAGTGACTGGAATGTTAGTTGGAAACCAATTTCAATCTGTTGACTCTAATTGGGGATTATACTTACAGCTCATTATAACTGAACTTACAGGGTCACATAAAAACCATGATATTGATTCAACTGTGTTGGCCACAATATACAGTATAAACAGCTTAGGGGGGGATTGCCTAAGCTGTATATTTTTTTAAGCTTGTTTTTATAGCGGAAGTCTAAGATTAAGTTTCTGTAAATACAATAACTGAACGATTTCCTGTTAGCTTGATGCGTGTAGGGTTTTTCCGATATGTATACTAAAACACACATGCAGATAGAAAACAGTAAAGGCAAAAAGTAAAGACACACTGATTAAACTGGTTCGAGGTAAACCCCTCTACCTCCATTGGTCCTCCAGATAGGAGTAAATTATTTATTAAAATCATGGGTTACACAACTATGTGACTTTAACTAAACACGTCACTGTATCGTTCATACATATTGATACATCCGACAGCAACTTGGACTGTTCACACAGATTGGCTTTTGCTTCTAAGACTCGATTCTTCTCACATAGATTGAAGCTTCGTCCTTAGCGCTATTCATCCCACACAGGTCAAAGATAGCGAAGCTTAGTCCACACAGGGCTAAGTAAACTCAACGGTAAGATTTGTATGACAATATCTAACAACAACTGTATGCTTGATGAGATTTCACTGTAAGCATGATGTTCGTATTGAAGACATGTTTATTTCTTCTCTTTTAATGAAGCTGTATGCTTGAAGAAAATAATGCTCTTGTAAGCTTGATAATCAGATTGTCGAAGTTCTTCAAATCGTTAGGTGAGCAATGTCCTAGTGCTGGAAGCTATTTATAACCTTGGAAATAGATCCGTTATAAATGTAGTCGTTGGCCAGTTGGCGAGATTGAGACTACTCTGAATGGCAGCTTCAGAATATTTCAAATTAAAGGCGATTCACATTTAATGCTTCAGACATTCTTTTTGACCAGCATTAAATGCTCTTCAGACTGTAGTCCGCATTAAATGTTGTCCAATCAATATTAAATGCTACTTGAACGGTGAATAGTTTATGAATAAAGAATGTATGGTTTATCAATGGTTTAAAGTTTCTTTAGTCCTGTTGGATTTGTGTTTTACTTTTCCCAAGTAAATCATGTTGGGATAACAATCCTGTATCGAAATTGTTGGGATAACAATCCCTGTATCGAGATTGTCAGGACAAACAATCCCTGTATCGAAAAGGTCAAGACAGAATGTTTTGATAAATATGTCAATCCAGCATACAGCAAGCAGCTGTATTCAAAATCGGATCAAAAGATATCAACCTGTATCGAAGACTTCTCGTAGACCCATCAATCATACAGCAAAGGAGTCTTATAAAGACTAAGTATGGAAGCTGTCTCGAATCGACAATACAGCTATCATTCCATACAGCATCCAAACAGGATACAAAGGAATCTTTGTTATTCACTAAGTCAAAAGTCCTGTTTGAGAAGATATATTTAAATACTAAAGGATAAAGTATTTAAATATCAAGCCGTTAGAGATCTTCAAATCTAGCACAAAATCCGGATCGTGTTTTATTCAAACCCATCATCCTGTTGGAACGGAATCTTGCTCAACGGATTTATATCAACGGATATATTTCAGAAAGCTATAATATCCCCAGCCTTTGAAGATCTAAAGACACACACAAGCGAACGAACGAACAAATGATCAAATTCATACGCAAGTGAAACAAGGGCTTACACGAATATTCAGAGCAAACATATCTGCCAAGGCATTCTGCTATTCTGAAAGAAGAGATATACAGTGCTCAAAACCATGAACAACACATCATCAGCTAAAATCTCAGAAAGTTAAAGCTGTTGTTCAAATATTGTTCTAACCCTTGAACAAACCCATCAGCCCTGTGTGGATTGAGAATCCTTGCTCTTCCCGAACTGTGTGTGACGGACCTGCATTGAAGAAGACGAAGCTTCGGAACTGTGTGTGAAGAAGCCAGTCAAGTGAAAGCTCAAACCAATCTGTGTGAACGGTTGAAGGCTAAGATCATTATATCAATCTGTGTGAACGATATACTGATTAGGTTTGATTATAAATACGTAGTTGTGTACGTAGTATTTATAATAAACATTTTTACTCCTGTGTAGAGGACTAGTGGACGTAGAGGGATTTACCTCGAACCACTTTAATTACTGTGTCAATTACCTTATGCATTTACTGTTTTAATATTTGTGATTATCTTTAAGTATACATTTCATATCTAGTTGCTGTATTTACAACAACTTACTTTGACATGATTTCCGCTGTGCACTCAGATTTGAAAACCATACAGCTTGTTGTTTAAAACACTCTCCAAGCTGTATCCTGTATACTTAGTGGCCAACAAGTGGTATCGGAGCAGTTGATTCTAAAAAGAATCAGTCGTATTTTTGATTGAATCAGATCATTAAATCACTTATTTTTATAAAACAGTCGTTTTCGTCCTTATACTCTCATATGGATTCATCATTGATCAATAAAGTTCCTATGTTTTCTATTTACGAATTTGATGATTGGAGAATTAGGATGGAGGCTCATCTTGCAGCAATGCACGAAGAGATGATTTTTGTCATACAGGATGGCCCCATAAAGATTATGAAGGTAAATCCAGCCCCAAGAATTGAAGGCCAGGCTCATGCAGAGATGCTTGAAAAAGAGCGTGAACAATGGACTTCTGACGAAAGAAAGCACGCCAACCTCGACAATGTTGCGAAGAATGCGCTATTTGTCACCCTTAACAAAGACATATTCTCTAAGATAAAGAGCTGTAAATCAGCCAAGGATATCTGGGATAAACTCAAGTTAATTTGTGAGGGAACTGGGCTCTCAAAAGAAAACAAGATTTCAAAATTAACTCAGCAATTCAAATCTTTTGAAATGAAACCAACTGAAACACTTGAGGAACTTGACCTCAGATTCACTGGCATCGTTGGTGAACTTGAAGCATTAGGCAAAATTTATACTCGAAGGGAGAAAAACCTAAAAATTTTCAGATCACTCCCTGCCCGACGGGACATTAAGACCACAGCTATGCGTGTCTCGTGCAATCTTAGTTAAATATCTACTTTTGATCTCTTTTCTGACCTGAAAGCATTTGAGTATGATAGACAGGAGAGAGAAAGATGAAGAATCTCCCGCCAGGACTACAACCTTAGCTGCTGTATCCAATCGAGGACACAGCATGCCGAGCTCATCAAAGCCCACTCATAAGAATGCTGACATCGACGATGACATCCTGTCTCAAGACGAAATGGCGCTCCTCATGCATAAGTTCAAGAAGTTCATCAAGCAATTGGGAAAGACTCCATACAGGACCAAGCCTGTACATAAGGTAAGTACTGAAACTTCCTTTGGTGATGCTAACCTGTGTTATAATTGTAGGAAACCTGGACATTATGCAAATAAATGTCCTCATCCCAAAGTTCAAAGTTTGCCGGAAGCCGAGCAACAAGAAAAGGATCAAAGAAGACGTGCTTGGAAAAACAAGCTCAAAGCCCTAATTGGTGAATCAGAAGCCACCCCCGCTCCATCTAAATCCGAAGAATGTCTTCAGGTAGTCACTGACAGTGATTCATCTGGTGATGATTTCGAAGATAAAGCCTATATGTGCTTTATGGCCAAGGACATTCCGGAAGATGAAGATAGCGATGATGAGGTAAGCTCAACTTCATCTATTCCCTCCAATGCATCTCATACTTTTGCAAACATGATGAATGAGTTTAAGACCATTCAAATGGCCCATGAGACATTGAAAAATTAAAACATACAGCTCCAACTTTCTAACTTAGAGTTGAAATAAGAAAACGACTTGCTAAAAGTAAATTACGAAAATATGTCTATTGATTGTGAAAACAACAAAGTCGAGTCTGAAAAACTCATGGAGAGCAATCATCAACTTGCTCATGAACTAAGTGAGACTAAATCTCATAGTGAAAGCAATAGAAATGATTTTGTTCTACTTCAAGCCAAAGTAAAAACTCTCGAAAAACGAGAAGGAGAACTTGAGACCATTCTGAAATCTTTGGAGAAATCATCCAAAAGAATGGAAGAAATTCTAAGCACTGGGCAACATGCTCATGATAAAAGTGGCTTAGGATACAACTCATTTTTCAACAAAGGGAAAAGTAGTACTGTGTTCGTCAGGGGTGTGGAACCCATTCCGGTACCGGAAGTAGTTCCGAATCATGTGAAGGAACCCGTTGCACCGCGAACAGCAAAAGATGCCATTCCACCACCTCAGTCCTATTCCAGACAGCGGAATCCCCAGCCATTCAGACCTGTAAGGCGTATCCAACAGCATGCTCCCCGAGCATATCAGCAGTGCTAACAACCGTTCAAAAGGAAGACTGTATCCAAATACCAAAGGCCCGCACGGCAGTACTTTCAGTACAACACGCCTAGATATTGGATACAGGAGCCTCGTCACTCATCGCGACAACAAGTTTCCACACAGTATCAACAACAGTGTTGGGAATCCAACTGGAGACCCATAAAACAAGCTGTTAGGCCGAAAAAAATGGCTCCACCTCCAAGACGGCATTCGTACTGGACAAATAATAACCCTAAATTTTACATGCATAATAATTATAATGGTTATAGCAACTACGTATATGCCCCACGTAGAAATCGCAATTATGGACCTAAACCATCCTACAGTAAACCTATTGCTGTCAGGAAAATCTGGGTTCCTAAAGGCACTAACATCCACGGACCCAACAATCAAAGGGGACCTAAATCTACCTAATTTGTTTGCTACAGGACATTCTTGAGAAGGATATCTGGTACTTCGACAGCGGATGTTCCCGGCACATGACAGGAGATAAAATCAAGCTATAATATTTCATAGAAGGTCGCGGTCCAAAAGTGCGCTTCAGTGATAAATCTAAAGGAAGAACAAGAGGGAAGGGAACCCTACTTGTCGGAAAATTCAAAGTCACCGATGTAGATTATGTTGAAGGCTTACAGTACAATCTACTTAGTATTAGCCAGTTCTGTGACAACATTTCTCGGTGAAATTCTATATAGATCACTGTAGAGTCAAGAACATCCTGACCAAAGAAACTGTGCTCACAGGAAGCAGATCAGGTATATGTATATTGCTGACTGGATGCCTACGAGCTGCACAATTCCTTGTTTTGTTGCCAAAGGCACTGCAGATCTAAGCTGGTTATGGCACAAAAGAATGTCACACATCAACTTCAATACTATCAACAAAATCTCCAGATAGGGAATGGTTAGAGGATTGCCAAATGTTTCATTCCAGAAAGACAGCGTTTGTGGACCCTGTCAGAAAGGCAAGAAAATCAAGACCATCCTGAAAAGAAAATCCTACCTTTCAACCCACAGAGTGTTGGAAATGCTACATATGGATCTCTATGGTCCCGTAGACCCGGTAAGTTTGGGAGGTAAGAAATACTGTCTCGTTATTATTGATGATTATTCCAGGTATGCTTGGACAATTTTCCTAAGCAAGAAGAAGGAAACAACATCAAAGCTCCCCGAGCACCTGAGTAAGCTTCAAAATGAAAAAGGGTCGAGCATCGTGTCCATTCATTCCGACCGAGGTACAAAATTCACTAACCGCTTTATAGAGCAATTGTAATATCCGCAATTTCGATTTCCGGTAATTTTCATTTTCCAGCGGAGGTCCGTTTCGACGACTCGATTAAGACCGCTTCGTCATTCTGGGAATATTTTATTCTGCACTTTTTGTCATCCGAGTTCGTTTCGGTGTCGTTCTGTCGAATCCCGTGTTCTTTAGCGACTTTTCCACGTATGAGTTCGACTTTGTTAGATCACAATTAATTTTTGGAAACTCCAAAAATTCTGAAACTTTTCAATATTTTAAAGCATCGAGTTATATTTCCAATGGTTCAAACGGCGAGTCAATCGGAGTCCGGACGAGAGAGTTATGGTCGAAATAGCTCAGACACTCGTTTTCCAGTTTTGGCCGCGCAGTCTGTACTGTGAGCCGCGGCACAGGCCGGCAGGGCCGCGGCACACTGCCGAGTCACTGCCGTGGCACACCCGTCCGGTCCGCGGCACACTCGTGTTGCAATTGTCCTGGCCGGACCGTCTGTACTGTGAGCCGCGGCCCATGCCGGCAGGGCCACGGCACACTGCCGAGTCACTGGGCGCAATTTTGGCCCTGTGCCGCGGCACACTTCGACTGGGCCGCGGCACACAGAGCGGTCTGCCGATCACTGGGCGCAAATTTTGGCCCTGTGCCGCGGCACACTTATGCTGGTCCGCGGCACACTATGTAGACAGCGCTATAACTGTGTGTTTTCAGCGAGATTCGCTCATTTTCCTCCTTTTCTTCAACCGTGCGAGAGAGAGGGCTTGAGAGGGAGATTTTCCTTCATCTATCAATTGATTGTGTGACTTTCTTCATCTCCTTTCAATCGTGAAGCTCGGATTGTGGATCTAACACGTGTTCTTCGGACCAAAGTGCTTGAATCTTCAAGAGGTAAGATCTCCTATAACCCTAGCATGAATTTGGGGAGGGTTTGGTGGTGATCTTGTCTTTTAATCCGATTTAACCGATGTTGTTGTTAGATTTCGATAGTATACTCGTGACCCTTGGTTCCCTTGTTATTGGATGGGGTGAAATCCCGTTAATTCACCATTGACCGATTTCAATTCCCTATGCACTCTTGATGTTCGATGAATTGTCCCAACGGGTAGAACTAGGAGGAATTTCTTCGTATTCATGACCTTGAGATTGATAGTATATCATTATTGTGTTAGGGTCAGATTTGAGAGGATTGTTCGGACCGAAACCTATCCCTTCGTCGTCTCCTTCGCGTCGTATTACCAAGGCAAGTACCTCGATATACGAATTGTAACTGCGTGAAATCATTGTTGTCGAAGTGTATGAGTTTATACGGATGTATATATGTGTATATATATATATATGTATGTGTATATATATGTATATATATATATATATATATATTTATATGTTAAATATATGTATGTATATACGTATATTGATATATATGCTTATGTCGGTGATCGACGAGTGATGAATGCTAACACTAGTTGACGTACTCAACTTGGATTGATGGATGAACTATAGTTATTCATATATTATAGTAAGGTTATATATATATATATAAATATGTATATATTCGATTGAGTCGCAATATAGAGATATATGTGCGGTGTTGATTGGTTATGATTGAAGGCTTATTGTGATCGAGTTTGATTAATAATGTGCATGTTACTGGTTATTTGTGTGGTTATGGACTGGCGGAGAAATTGTGTGACTTGATGTACCGAGTTGAAAATTGTTGTGACGTTTGTCAGTGTGCTTGATGTTTGAAACAATGTGGATACTTGTTGTGAGAAACGTCATATCCGGGAACCTCTGAGGGCGGGGCGTGCACTCCGGCCTGGTGTACGCTGCAATGTGTGGCTCCATATGGGTGGTGAACGCCGGTGTTACCTAATCCGTGCGCAAGGGGCGGCTCTTACGGGAGTGATCGCCGGCGCGGTGACATGTTCAATGAGCGGCCAACATGATGGAGTGAATGCCGGTACACAGGTGCGCAAGAGAGGCGCCTGGCAGGCTTATTGGTTACGGGTATTTGAGTGATAGCTAACACCCCGTTACCGAACGATGTTCGTATCTCAAATTCTTTCAACTCACTTTTAAATGTTTGTCTTGATATAGACCGCGATTCGTGTTTTTGAAAGCTTGTTTCAAATTGTTTTTAAAGCATTGGTATCAGGGTTAATTAACCAAGGAGGTTTGACGAAATCTCGGAGGGTTAATTAATCGGGGGTCTTGAGCAGGATATGTCGAATAAGAGTTTGTGTCTTTGATTGAATTGTGGTGCTATTCTGTGAAATGGGTCGAGGACCCTGTGGAATGTTGAGATGATTGATTTCGTGAGGATGTTATTTGGATTGGGTCGAGGACCCCGAATAAGTTGACTTGGTTTTCGTGTAATTGCTTTCCATATGTTGGGTCAAGGACCCGAGAGCTTTTGAAATTATTTCCTAAAGTATTCCCATTCGATTTTAAAAACCCCAAGACGGCCCGAGTCAATAATAACATTTGCAAACTATCTTATCAAGATATATTTCCTTTTACAAAAGGGATTTTCCTGACTCCTTGGGCTCGTTTAAAGTTTCATTAATATTATGTTCCGTAAAGAGAATATGACTATGTATATTATGTACTTGCACTAGCAAAATTCCAGTTTGCTTACACCCGAGTTCGGGGGGTGGGTGCCTGTTATGCGCTCAGGTTTTGGCAGCTCGAGAGCAGTCACGGGATTGGATTGGAAGGAGATGGAAGACGACGATGCTAATCACACCAGAGTCAGAGTCTTTTCTTTTGTTTCATTTTGGTCGGTATTTCTCTGTAGTTCGAGTATTCACCCTTGCATGGGTGTAGTTATCAAGTATTAAATTGAGTCGTCATTCTTTTCTGTGTTCAAGTTTATTGTTGTCATTGTAATATGAATGTCGTTAGTTTCTGAATTGGTTTATGACCTTGTCGGTCTGCTTTGTATCTAATTTTGACCCCGCTCGGTCAATCTTTGAGTAGTCTTTTAGAGTTTAGCCTGGTGGATCCTTGTGATAAGGGTCTACGGCGTGTGACATTCCCGGTCGTATTCGGGGGGTGTTACATTTATGGTATTAGAGCTTAGGTTTGCGAAAAACCTAGGCCGTTGGGTCAAGTCCATGTCTTGTGTAAGTCGCGCGCATCAGAGTTGTGATTAGTATCGTGGTTCCGACATCATCTCCCGGCAATCCGTGATGGTAAGCCTCCCGATCGTAAGTCCCCTTATATACGTATTTGATTATATTGTGCTAATATGCTTAATGTGAACTAGGAATTGGAACTTGTTGGTGATATTATCGTTTAGGATATAACATGCGTTTGCGGTCCGAGTAAAAATGGTTATGTAGTATGCTTCGGAAGTCGAGCATATTTATCTGTTTCGGCACTTTATTAGAATAAATTTATGAATGATAATTTTATCCACCGCATGCGTATTTTAATATGGCTTTTGATATTTTGCAAACCGAGTTTTGATATTTTGGTCTTGCACGTTTTGATAGTATTCTTATGACGGTATTTGATATTTTATAAATGACTTTTGTGAGAATTTGAGAATATTACCGACATCGGCCTTTTTGGCATTTTGAACATTTTTTTTAAATGATTTTTAGCCTGGTAGGTTCCGGCACGGGGCCCACGGCGCTGTAGTGTCACAAATATTTTAAAGTGATGCTTTGAAATTTTCTAACATTGTGTAAAGACATGATTTAACATCGTCATGTTAAATGGTCACGTATCTTGGTGGAAAACTCTTTCGAATAAACATTTTGGAAGAAGAGGATAGATTTTCAAAATTGTGGTATTTGGGACTCAACACTTTTGAAATATTTCAAATTAGTTACGAATCAATTTTCGATTTTTTTTTCTTTTCTTTTATACATCACTCGAAAATAATTTTTAGAGTCGTTATATAAACTTCCTCTTCCGAAATAAAAGACAGTATTTACAAGTCTTGGGCGCAACGTGACTAGCCCTCTTTTTCAAAAATTTGTTTTCACTAAGTGCATACATATAATGATCGTCCTCATCGAAGGACTCGAAATTGACTTCATAAAACTTTATGCTTTACAATAGTACCGTTATTCTAAGGATGCTAACTAAAACTCGGGTTGATAATTGTGGTATATTGTACGACTAATAAACTAATACTGTTGATCGGTGTTATCCGTATTAGTATGTCGAGCCTCAGCGGACGTAGGCGTGGTGATGGGAATGGAAGCTGCGAGGTGGTTCGTACGACCACGATTCATGCTACGGTGAAGGAGTATCAAGATCAAACGATATCCTATGAAATCTCCTCAGTGGTCGAGCCCACGAGCGAAGCCAAGAGACCAAGGATATCTGGGAAGTTTTTGGGCGGTGAAGAGTCTAAGGCTCCCAAACCCCCACGTCCGTCGAATGCGTCGTCTTCACGATCGGGAGTGAGCGCTGGGAATCCCAAGCCAGCATCGGTGACTCTCGGTAAGAAGGCAGGGTGCTTCAACTACAATCGTCAGGGACATGTTCGTGCAAATTGTCCCTTTCCACTCTTGACTTGTTACCGGTGCGGGTGTGAAGGTCATCGCGAGAAGCATTGTGAGATAATTTCCGAACTGGCAAAGAATGCTACCCTATTGGCGAATAGAGCAAGTGACCGGAGAATGTCCCGAAACCCTATGTCTCCTTCTGAAGAGCCTAACATGGGAGGATGAATATTTTGTAATATGTCCTAATCGTTGTTGGTTTGAACAATCGTGACTCTGATCGTTCTCCATTTCATTGCTCTATGTTTCCAACTCTTGTTGTTCTATGTTTGGGATCGAAATATCTTTTAGTATGGGGGAGTGTATTACCCGTACTTTTCTTAGTATTTCCGGTATTGTGTGACTTTTCATTGTTGGTAATTCAATTATGATCCTCTCGATGATTTTAAACTATCTTGTTCTACTTAGTCTGCCGTCCTCCGAACGAATTTCGGAGCTGTTTTGTTAAATCCTGTGGATTATTGTGGTCTTTCCATATCTGAACTTAATCCTTGCAAATTTCGTTCGAAACTATTATTCCCACGCGTGCAATTAACACATCTGAATGTGTTATGAACTTGGATGCGGTTGGTCGAGCTCGAAACATGGTTTCACGACGTCTGAGCCGTCTTGTGATTTTTCTTAACTCTTGGAGTTATTGTCTCGAAATTCATACTCCTCCACCTCGACTTATCGTGTTCACTTATATTTTTAGAACCTCGCATTCGCGCATTGCTCGTGATGATGTGGGGCTGAGCAAGTAGTTATTTTCTTGATTGTTCCACCGCTCTTTATTTTAATTTTCGGGACGAAACTTGTTTTAAGGAGGGTAGAATGTAATATCCGCAATTTCGATTTCCGGTAATTTTCATTTTCCGGCGGAGTTCCATTTCGACAAATCGCTTAGGACCATTTCGTCATTCTGGGAATATTTTATTCTGCACTTTTTGTCATCCGAGTTCGTTTCGGTGTCGTTCTGTCGAATCCCATGTTCTTTAGCGACTTTTCCACGTATGAGTTCGACTTTGTTAGATCACCATTAATTTTTGGAAACTCCAAAAATTCTGAACCTTTGTAATATTTTAAAGCATCGAGTTATCTTTCCAATGGTTCAAACGGCGGGTCAATCGGAGTCCGGACGAGAGAGTTATGGTCGAAATAGCTCAGACACTCGTTTTCCGTTTGGCGGCGATCGATCTTGTGAGTGCGGCCTGGCAGCGGCGCGGCACCTTTGCCGAGTCACTACCGCGGCACACCCATCCGGGCCGCGGCACACTCGTGTTGCAATTGTCCTGGCCGACCCGTCTGTACTGTGAGCCGCGGCACATGCCGGCAGGGCCGCGGCACACTGCCGAGTCACTGGGCGCAATTTTGGCCCTGTGCCGCGGCACACTGCGGCTGGGCCGCGGCACACAGAGCGGTCTGCCGATCACTGGGCGCAAATTTTGTCCCTGTGCCGCGGCACACTTATGCTGGGCCGCGGCACACTATGCAGACAGCGCTATAACTGTGTGTTTTCAGCGAGATTCGCTCATTTTCCTCCTTTTCTTCAACCGTGCGAGAGAGAGGGCTTGAGAGGGAGATTTTCCTTCAACTATCAATTGATTGTGTGACTTTCTTCATCTCCTTTAAATCGTGAAGCTCGGATTGTGGATCTAACACGTGTTCTTTGGACCAAAGGGCTTGAATCTTCAAGAGGTAAGATCTCCTATAACCCTAGTATGAATTTGGGGAGGGTTTGGTGGTGATCTTGTCTTTTAATCCGATTTAACCGATGTTGTTGTTAGATTTCGATAGTATACTCGTGACCCTTGGTTCCCTTGTTATTGGTGGGGTGAAATCCCGTTAATTCACCGTTGACCGATTTCAATTCCCGATGCACTCTTGATGTTTGATGAATTGTCCCAACGGGTAGAACTAGGAGGAATTTCTTCGTATTCATGATCTTGAGATTGATTGTTGTTAGGCGTATTTTTATACGCTTATTTATCATTATTTTGTAGTGTTTTGGTGAGTGAAATCATCTAAATGAGCTTTTAATGCCTTGATTTTGTATGATTGACAGGAAATTGAAGTCCGGGAGCTAAAACGAGGCAAAACGGGCGCAGCAAAGCGGACGATGAGCCGCGGCGCAAGGAATCGGAGCCGCGGCACAGAAGACACCGGCCAAGGGCGAGTAATCACTACGTGCGCGGCAAAGCCCAGTGAGCCGCGGCACGGAAGAATTATTTAACGCCTGGTATTGACTTTTGGGCGTGTGCGCGGCACAGTTGATGAGCCGCGGCACACTTAGCGGGTTTGGTACGTCTGCGCGGATTACAGGCGTTTGAAGCGATTTTCAACCGATTAATACGGACGCGATTTGTGGAGGTGCTGAGCTATAAATAGGGCTTAAGACCCTAATTTAATTATCTTGGAATCATTGAATCTAAACCTAGGAGAGCTTAAGCTTGGAGACAGAGAAGAGGAGGAAAGCAGAAGAATTCAAGGGCAGAAGGCGGGAGATGAAGAACGGAGGAATCCGAGCTTCATCTGCGTTTGAATTTTATGCTTTCGTTTATTTATTCTGTATTTTCAGTTTTTAGTATGTCGGCTAAAGCCTAATCTAGGGTTTTGATGAAATCTTTGTTTTTGAATTGATTAAGATTATCCAATTTATTACCTTTTTATTGAGTTTTCCCAATTATGTTTAATGCTTGCAATTATCTGGCCAATAGTTGTATTGATTTAATCATTCACTTCGAATCGGGAGAGGAGATTTGGTGAGGAACTATTGGTGAGGACCGTTTTATTCTGTGAGATAGGAATATACTCATAGAAACTACGTGGCCTTTAGGAGATTTCATGCTTTTTGCCTATCGACGAGATAATTCACCTAGGGATAGAGTGCGTTAGTCGCCGTTAGATAAATCTATTGACCTCGGGAGAGGCGGTAGAATATATTAGCAATCTTCGCCTTCAGTAAATTGGGAAAATTATTTATTATGGATAATTGAGAGTAAATTCGGATAAACTAAGGTGGATTCGGAACCCTAGACGTATTCATCATTTGATTTCCTTAATCCAAGATATTGTTTTCTACTGCTTAGTATTTTAGAAATTCTTTTAGTTATTAATCCAAAAATCCAACTTCGATTGTTCAAATAAAATTGGAATACGAAAACGTCGGTAGTTAGAGATTCAATCCTCGTGGGAACGATACTCTACTTATCACTTTATTACTTGTATACGATGACGTGCACTTGCGTGTAGGAAATATCGCAACAAGTTTTTGGCGCCGTTGCCGGGGACTGAAATTTTTCTAATATCGATTTAAGTATTTCCAGTCTTAATTTGAACGTTTTATTTTTATTTTTGTGTATTTATTTTTGTTTATTCGTTTTTTCCTTTCAGGACCTTTCGTTAGTGCATGAGAAGACTCGGTAACGAAGGCCTACTACCTTTGGACACCGAGCTCGAACGCACTCTAAGAAGGAACAAGAAGGAGAAAAGAGAGTTACAGACGGCGGTCATCATGGCCGAGAATATTGAAATCCAAGGAGGAGACAACCAAGTGCGGCAAGTTCAACCGGAACTAGCTCTTCGAGATTATGCCATGCCGCAGGTCAACGCTAATTTTTCGGGAATCCGGCGTCCCACTATCCAAGCAAATAACTTTGAGATCAAGCCCGCCATTATTCAGATGGTGCAGGCGAGCCCATTCTGTGGATTGCCGAAGGACGACCCGAATGCCCACATTGCGTCTTTCCTTGAGATATGCGATACTTTCAAAACTAATGGTGTCACCGACGATGCCATCCGATTGAGGCTTTTCCCTTTCTCTTTGAGGGATAAAGCAAAGTTTTGGTTAAATTCCTTCTGCCGGGTCGATTACAACATGGGAGAGGTTAGCGCAAGCCTTCCTTGCCAAATTTTCCCACCGGCTAAGACGGCGAGGTTGAGAAATGAAATAACCACTTTTGCCCGATTCGATATGGAATCGCTCCACGAGGCGTGGGAGCGATATAAAGAATTACTACGAAGATGCCCTCATCACGGTATTCTGATTGGCTTGACTTCATACGTTTTATGGTGGTTTGAGTGCTTCTACACGCACTTTAGTGGATGCGGCCTCGGTGGGACATTCATGGCAAAATCTATGGCCGAGGCACACGCGCTTTTGGAAGATATGGCAAAACGCATACCAATGGCCATCGAAAGATTGACACCGAAAAGAGTAATGGAAGTTTCAAGCAATGATCCGATCTCCACCTTGGACTCAAGTCGCCGCTTTGACACAACATGACTCAGGACATTTTCGCACTTTGCACCCGTTACCATTGAGACATGTAATTGGTGTAACGAATCACACCCGAGCGGAGTGTCAATTTGGAAATCCGTTCGAGCAAAATCAGATGGAGCAGGCTCAATTCGTAGGAAATGGGAATCGACCGAATAACCCGTACTCCAATACTTATAATCCGGGGTGGCGCAATCATCCCAACTTTTCATGGAGAAACGGACAGAACGCACACCAGCCCCCTTTCGCTCAGAATCAACAGCAGCCCCCTTCCGCTCCCAAAGTGTCTCTCGAGGAAGCGCTTGCAAAATTGGCGGCAAATACGAGTCAATTTATGACTCGGACGGAAGCTACACTACAAAATCATTCTGCTTCCATTCGGAATTGTGGAGGTCAGTGGGCCAAATCGCTAATGTGTTGACGGCTCGTCCGGAGGAGCATTGCAGTACAACAGACTAATCCTAGAGAGAGTCTAAACGCATTAGCTTGAGAAGCGGGAGAGAGTTCTTTGGATCAGCCGGAGTGGGTAAAGAGAAGAAAGTGATGGAGGAAGAGATGGATTTAAAGCCGAGGAGTCAAAGGATGTGAAGCCGGATAACTTGAAGACATGTGTTCCCCGTTCCGTTTCATGAGACTACGACAAGAAGGCGGACAAACAATTTTCTAAATTCCTTGATGTGTTCAAAAGCTTCACATAAATATTCCGTTCGCGACGCATTGGAGCAGATGCCGAGTTATGTCAAATTCATGAAAGAGATATTATCTAAGAAGAGAAAACTTGAAGAGTTTGAAACGGTCACCTTGACAGAGGAGTGCGGTGCAATTCTTAAAAAGAAGCTACCACCTAAATAAAAAGATCAGAAGCTTCAACATACCTTGCACCATGGGGAATTTTTCATTTAATAAGGCACTATGCGATCTTGGTGCAGTATCAACCTCATGCCTCTGTCGATTTTCCAAAAGCTGAATATTGGGGAAGCTAAGCCAACCACAGTCTCATTACAATTGGCGGACCGATCGATAAAGTATCCGAGGGGAGTGATCGAGGATGTATTAGTTAAGGTTGACAAGTTCATCTTTCCAGCCGACTTCATCGTACTAGACATGGAGGAAGATGACAATATTCCGATCATCTTGGGACGACCATTTCTAGCGACGGGCCGAACCCTTATAGACGTGGAAAAGGGAGAGCTAACTCTGAGGGTCCAAGACGAGGAAATTACTTTTCAAGTATTCAAGTCATTCCCATGTCCAGGAAGTGTTGATAAAGGATCACAAATTGAGAGGGTGAATGCCGTTGAAAGAGGAAAGCACCGTAAACATTGTCGGTGGGAAAATTCAGATGTTGTGTTAAATGGCCCGAATTTTAAGAAGGATGTAGAACAAGTGGCGTTCCTCGAGCATGAGGAGAAATCTGCTGCAATCGTGGGTTCGTTTGTGAAGGAGGAAAGTGAGCCAAAAGCCAAGCGAAAAATTAGTCATGGAGAAATCGGGTGTTTCGGAAAATTTTTCAAGTCAAAACCTTTTCACAAACAACATTTGATGACCGAACCGAAACTCGAACCACTGATGACCAATGGTCATAATTTTAACCAAAATATAAACGGTTCGATGAACGGGGCGGAAGCCAAATGGAGTTTGCGAAAAGCGAACTAACGTTGTCCAATAGGTCCGGCTGAAGACTATAAACTTAGCGCTTCTCGGGAGGCAACCCGAGTTCGTAGTTGTAGATTTTTGCATTTCTTTATTTTTCTTGTATTCATGATTCTTATTTTTCATCATTTTTGTGCTTCTAATTGCTTCTGCCTCTCGTTTTTAACGTCTTCTTCTATAAATTATGTGCAGGAAAGTCCCAGGGAAGCAATTGGAGTATGAGCCGCGGCACAGATATTGTGAGCCGCGGCACACATCAATCGCCAGGGAAGGCAAAACAAACTGTACCCTGTGCCGCGGCATGATCTTACTGAGCCGCGGCACACCAGGTCACCGAGCCGCGGCACCCGATAACTGAGCCGCGGCACACTAAATGGTCGAGAAACGCCCAGGGCGCCTGTACTTTGTGCCGCGGCATACTAAGGCTGAGCCGCGGCACACTAACACACTGAGCCGCGGCATACGAAATTTGAGCCGCGGCACCCGACGACATACCAAAACGTCCCAGTTCGACTGTACTTTGGGCCGCGGCTCACTTATATTGTGCCGCGGCCCCCGTCACAAAATAAGAGCATCCAGGTAAGGCTCATTCAGTTGATTGGCCTATATAGGATACTTCTACCCTCCCTCCCTTCCTTCCTGCACACATGGAGGTTAGTTGGCTCCACTCTATGAGTCTCCTTCTCAAATTCTCCAGGTTATTTTTGATTTCTAAATCATTAATGATTCTTGATGTGAAAAGATTTGGAGTTTTATATTGCTAGTTATTCTTCATTGTTGTTTCTAAAATGGAGTTGGAATATGGGGAATTTGTTATTGTGATGGAATTGATGTTTATGAACGAATTGTTGATGATGGTTTTCGTAATTCAGGGTTATAATCTGTGTTATTATTTTTGGGATTTGGAATTAACCATGAAAATTTTTGTTCTTCATTTTAACTTGTGCACACAAGGTGTTTGATAAATTGCACCAATGAAAAATGGGTAAGCTAGGCATTTTCCAACTTATATGCAATGAATCATGTTGTCACATTATCCCCAACCTCTACATCATGTTCAACTTGAGAGCTATACTTAACTTCCTTTTTGATGATGCAAGCTTGTTTATTCACATTCCGCATGATGTAGTCAAGAAGCATGCAAGCTCACCGGACGATGCCGGCACCAGCTCCTGAGCAGACTGGAGGGGAGTACTTGACCTTTTACTTTACTTGCATTTCATTTTTTTGTCCATTGAGGTCAATGTACGTCCTAAGTTTGGGGGGGGATTTACATTCAGTCTACTTTCATTGCTGTACTCTATTTTCTTGCTGTACATTATATTCTGTAGCACTTTTCTTTTCTTTGCGAAAATTTTTTAGCCTTGCTTGCCGTAGTTTCTCCTTATTCGTGAATTTTTGTGCTTCTATTTGTGTGATACTGATGTTACGACACTGTCTTTCTCTCTGAAGAAGCGGGCGAGTTCTAGTCGAGTTGGAGTCAGTTATTTCGTTGCCTTAGTATTCAATTAGGTCCGAAATTTTTCCTGATTGTAGAGGTCTTGGCAGATAAGAGACGATACATACTTGTTGCTAAATCCCCATCAATACGTTTGGCTACATTTCCCAGATAGTGAGTCGTACCGTTTCTTTAGTCGTGTTGGCACTTAGTTTTAGTTTTGAGTCGGTCAGTTTTTCCCAAAAAGTCGAGATAATGTGTTCTATGAAGGGAAGTCTAGTAACCGGGGGTATTCGCGTGACCCGTTGTTTACTCTCGCGTAAAACGACGACCCTGATTAGATTAATGATTTAGATATTTCACATGTGCCAATGATAGGAAGCCTAGTAACCGGGGGCATTCGCGTGACCATTGTTTACTCTCGCGTAAAACGGCAACCTTGATTCGGACATGCGGAAATTATATATTCGAGTTGTTTCTCCACTGTAGACGGGAACTTAGTAACTAGAAGCATCCATGTGCCCCATGAGTGTCTTTTACGTCAAACGGTTTCCTAATACATGAGAATGGAAGTTCCACCCTAGGATTATCCCGATGAAACATCCCGAGATCCTAACCTAGTGGTCGACTCGAATCAAATTTATGAGCATATATATAAGGGGATACTGTCCGAGGTTTATTTATTATGAGACTCGTGAAAATTGTGCCTTTAGACTGTGGAACGCGACGAACTAGCTTGTTTATGTTAGCCTTTCATATTGACGGTCGATTTGACTCATGTTTTGTTAATCTTTGAGCTGAGTTTTCTTCATGAACGAATGATTAGGACTGAACTTGATTACTTTGCGGAATCATTATTCTGAGTGCAGCTCGCTTTTATGACACTCGTATTATTTAGAGAGAATGGCAGGATAGTATTGATTAGATTGAACACTATGAGTTGCACAATTATTCACGACATTCTTTTATTGACTTTAATTCTTTTTGCTTGAGGACAAGCAAAGGCTTAAGTTTGGGGGTATTTGTTAGGCGTATTTTTATACGCTTATTTATCATTATTTTGTAGTGTTTTGGTGAGTGAAATCATCTAAATGAGCTTTTAATGCCTTGATTTTGTATGATTGACAGGAAATTGAAGTCCGGGAGCTAAAACGAGGCAAAACGGGCGAAAATGGCAAAACAGGACGATGAGCCGCGGCGCAAGGAATCGGAGCCGCGGCACTGTAAGACACCAGCCGAAGGGCAGAGTAATCTGTACTCTGTGCCGCACGGCCAGTGAGCCGCGGCACGGAAAAGAATTATTTAACGCCTGTATTCACTTTTGGGCGTGTGCCGCGGCACGAGTTGATGAGCCGCGGCACACTTAGCGGGTTTGGTACGTCTGCGCGGATTAGGCCGTTTGAAGCGATTTTCAACCGATTAATACGGACGCGATTTGTGGAGGTCTTGAGCTATAAATAGGGCTTAAGACCCTAATTTAATTATCTTGGAATCATTGAATCTAAACCTAGGAGAGCTTAAGCTTGGAGACAGAGAAGAGGAGGAAGCGTAAGAATTCAAGGGCGAAGGCGGGAGTCAAGAACGGAGGAATCCGAGCTTCATCTGCGTTTGAATTTTATGCTTTCGTTTATTTATTGTATTTTGCTTTTAGTATGTCGCTAAAGCCCTAATCTAGGGTTTTGATGAAATCTTTGTTTTTGAATTGATTAAGATTATCCAATTTATTACCTTTTTATTGAGTTTTCCCAATTATGTTTAATGCTTGCAATTATCGGCCAATAGTTGTATTGATTTAATCATTCACTTGAATCGGGAGAGGAGATTTGGTGAGGAACTATTGGTGAGGACCGTTTATTCTGTGAGATAGGAATATACTCATAGAAACTACGTGGCCTTTAGGAGATTTCATGCTTTTGCCTATCGACGAGATAATTCACCTAGGGATAGAGTGCGTTAGTCGCCGTTAGATAAATCTATTGACCTCGGAGAGGCGGTAGAATATATTAGCAATCTCCGCCTTCAGTAAATTGGGAAAATTATTTATTACGGATAATTGAGAGTAAATTCGGATAAACTAAGGTGGATTCAGTACCCTAGACGTATTCATCATTTGATTTCCTTAATCCAAGATATTGTTTTCTACTGCTTAGTATTTTAGAAATTCTTTTAGTTATTAATCCAAAAACCCAACTTCGATTGTTCAAATAAAATTGGAATACGAAAACGTCGGTAGTTAGAGATTCAATCCTCGTGGGAACGATACTCTACTTATCACTTTATTACTTGTAAACGATGACGTGCACTTGCGTGTAGGAAATATCGCAACAATTGTATATCATTATTGTGTTAGGGTCAGATTTGAGAGGATTGTTCGGACCGAAACCTATCCCTTCGTCGTCTCCTTCGCGTCGTATTACCAAGGCAAGTACCTCGATATACGAATTGTAACTACGTGAAATCATTGTTGTCGAAGTGTATGAGTTTATACGGATGTATATATGTGTATATATATATATGTATGTATATATATATATATATATATATATATATATATATATATGTATATATATATGTTAAATATATGTATGTATATACGTATATTGATATATATGCTTATGTCGGTGATCGACGAGTGATGAATGCTAACACTAGTTGATGTACTCAACTTGGATTGATGGATGAACTATAGTTATTCATATATTATAGTAAGGTTATATATATATATATATATATATATATATATATATATAAATATGTATATATTCGATTGAGTCGCAATATAGAGATATATGTGCGGTGTTGATTGGTTATGCTTGAAGGCTTATTGTGATTGAGTTTGATTAATAACGTGCGTGTTACTGGTTATTTGTGTGGTTATGGACTGGCGGAGAAATTGTGTGACTTGATGTACCGAGTTAAAAATTGTTGTGACGTTTGTCCGTGTGCTTGATGTTTGAAACAATGTGGATACTTGTTGTGAGAAACGTCATATCTGGGAACCTCTGAGGGCGGGGCGTGCACTCCGGCCTGGTGTACGCTGCAATGTGCGGCTCCATATGGGTGGTGAACGCCGGTGTTACCTAATGCCCGCGCAAGGGGCGGCTCTTACGGGAGTGATCGCCGGCGTGGTGAGCGGCCAACATGATGGAGTGAACGCCGGTACACAGGTGCGCAAGGGAGGCGCCTGGCAGGCTTATTGGTTACGGGTATTTGAGTGATATCTAAGACCCCGTTACCGAACGATGTTCATATCTCAAATTCTTTCAACTCACTTTTAAATGTTTGTCTTGATATAGACCGCGATTCGTGTTTTTGAAAGCTTGTTTCAAATTGTTTTTAAAGCGTTGGTATCAGGGTTAATTAACCAAGGAGGTTTGACGAAATCTCCGAGGGTTAATTAATCGGGGGTCTTGAGCAGGATATGTCGAATAAGAGTTTGTGCCTTTGATTGAATTGTGGTGCTATTCTGTGAAATGGGTCGAGGACCTTGTGGAATGTTGAGATGATTGATTTCGTGAGGATGTTATTTGGATTGGGTCGAGGACCCCGAATAAGTTGACTTGGTTTTCGTGTAATTGCTTTCCATATGTTGGGTCAAGGACCCGAGAGCTTTTGAAATTATTTCCAAAAGTATTCCCATTCGATTTTAAAAACCCCAAGAGGGCTCGAGTCAATAATAACATTTGCAAACTATCTTATCAAGATATTTTTCCTTTTACAAAAGGGATTTTCCTGACTCCTTGGGCTCGTTTAAAGTTTCATTAATATTATGTTCCGTAAAGAGAATATGACTATGTGATTATCTTTCACCTTGTGTATGCGAGTGTTATTCTGTGCTGACTGTGGGAATGTATGGTTTGTGTTAAGGCTTCATGGCGGTTGAATTTTGTGTTGTTACTGTTCGTATATCTTGTATATTATGTACTTGCACTAGCAAAATTCCAGTTTGCTAACCCCCGAGTTCGGGGGGTGGGTGCGTGTTATGCGCTCAGGTTTTGGCAGCTCGGAAGCAGTCACGGGATTGGCTTGGAAGGAGATGGAAGACGACGATGCTAATCACACCAGAGTCAGAGTCTTTTCTTTTGTTTCATTTTGGTCGGTATTTCTCTGTAGTTCGAGTATTCACCCTTGCATGGGTGTAGTTATCAAGTATTAAATTGAGTCGTCATTCTTTTCTGTGTTCAAGTTTATTGTTGTCATTGTAATATGAATGTCGTTAGTTTCTGAATTGGTTTATGACCTTGTCGGTCTGCTTTGTATCTAATTTTGACCCCGGTCGGTCAATCTTTGAGTAGTCTTTTAGAGTTTAGCCTGGTGGATCCTTGTGATAAGGGTCTACGGCGTGTGACATTCCCGGTCGTATTCTGGGGGTGTTACAGCAATACTATTCGGAAAATGGGATACATCACGAATACTCAGCTGCCCGTACACCTCAATAAAATGGTGTTGCCGAGCGAAAGAACAGGATGCTGAAGGAAGCAACAAGGACAATGATTGCCACAAGCAAGTTGCCACAGCGTTTCTGGGGAGAAGCCACCAATACAGCATGCTACACACAAAACCGATGTATCGTCAACAAGCATCATAACAAAACAGCATACGAGATATGGAACAACAAAACTCCGTTAGTTTCACATTTTCACATATTTGGATGCAGATGTTACGTTTTGAACAACGGTAAGGATCAGCTTAGAACCTTCGATGAGAAATCAGATGAAGGGATATTTGTAGGATATTCCTCTGTTAGCAAAGCTTATAGGATCTTCAATGAAAGGAAGCTAACAATTGAGGAATCAGTTCACGTAGTGTTCGATGAACCTCACCATGATCCTACAGGAGTAGAAGAACTTTCTCAGAACATCCAACAACTTTCGATCATAGATCCACCAACTCCTATCGAACCTGTCGTTGACCTAGAAATCAACCCCGCAGCTGTAAGATCCGACGTAGATGAAGCCGATGCTGTACAAGATGAAGCCGAAACTACAACAACTCAAGATACAGTACATGATCCCAAATTAGAACCCGACAGAAGATGGTTGAGAGATCACCCGCAAGAGTTGATCATTGGAAACATTGATGTTGGTGCTTCTACCCGTAGGAGAATATAGAGTACACAAGGAAATGTACTATGTGCACAAGAAGAACCGGATACTGAAATATTACCATTTCCTGAATGGAAATATCAATTCGAGCTTAGAAGACTTAATATGTGCACTATTGCTGTATTCTTAGCCCAATCCGAACCTGTTTCTACCAAATAAGCTCTCAACAATTCTCATTGGATCACATCTATGGAAGAAGAGCTTAACAGTTTCGAAAGAAACAACGTATGGTATCTTGTACCCAGACCTTCGCACCAATCAGCAATTGGATCCAAATAGGTATTTAGAAACAAGAAGGATAGAAATAGACTCATTATCAGGAATAAATCCCAACTAGTCGCCCAAGGCTACAGACAGGAAGAAGGCATAGACTACGATGAGACATTTTCCCTTGTAGCTAGACTATAAGCTATTAGGATATTTTTATCCTTTGCCGCCCATAAGAGCTTAATTGTATATCAAATGGACGTCAAAAGTGCGTTCCTAAATGGAGACCTTGCTGAAGAAGTATATGTTGAACAACTACCAGGGTTTGTCAATCCAGAAGGCGAAGACCTAGTATACAGGCTAAGGAAAGCACTGTATGGACTTAAGCAAGCCCCTAGATCATGGTATGAGACCCTGTCCCAGTATCTAACCAATAATGGATTCGAGAAAGGTGCTGTGGACAAGACCTTGTTCAAAATACAGGAAGGTGATGACCTCCTGATGGTTCATACCTATGTAGATGATATAATATTTGGTTCAACTAACCTTGCTTTATGTCAAAGGTTTTCTCATCTCATGCAAAGTAAACTTGAAATGAGTATGATGGGAGAACTTAGTTATTTCCTAGGTTTGCAGGTAAAGCAGTTGCCTACACGGATTTTCATCAACCAGGAAAAATACATCAAGGAGCTTCTCAACAAATTTGAAATGAATACTTCCAAATCATCATCAACCCCCATGAGCACTTCCGTGCAAATGAGTGCTGATGAAGCTGGAAAGCCAGTTTATCAATCACACTACAGGAAGCTTATTGGCTCACTCCTGTACCTAACGGCTAGCAGGCCCGATATCCAGTTTGTTGTGGGAGTGTGTGCGTGATATCAAGTATCACCTAAGGAATCACACTTCGCAACAGCTAAACGAATCCTGAAATACGTCAAAGGAACAGTCGATGTAGGACTGTGGTATCCTAATGAAGGCGGATTCGATTTAGTTGGATACAGCGACTCGGATCTTGGAGGTTGCAAGCTAGATAGGAAGAGTACAAGTGGAACTTGTCACTTTCTTGGACCTAGACATGTACCTTGGTTTAGCAAGAAACAATTGGATAACTCGCTTTCAACAGTTGAATCAGAATACTATGCTGCTGGTAGTTGCTGTATGCAGATCCTTTGGATGCAACAACAGCTGTCAGATTATTGAATTGAAGCCAAAGAAATGCCGATTATGTGCGATAGCACGAGTGCAATTGCTATCACTCACAACCCTGTATTGCACTCTCGCACCAAGCATATTCACATGAAGCATCACTTCATTAGGAATCATGTTGAGAACAAGGATGTTCGGCTGGAAAAAGTTCATACAGATATCCAGTTAGTCGACATCTTCACCAAGCCTCTCGACACAGCAAGATTCTGCATGCTTTGACATGAATTGAGATTGATACAGCCTAACTCCCTACAAGTTTTTAATGCTTTTACTCAGCAAATTGAGGGGGAATGCTGTAAGACCGAAGAATACAGTATCCACCGTTAGTTATCTGTACACTCAGTCTATCAGAACAGCACTATAGGAACCAAGTGATATGAATTACCCTACAGCTGACGTGTGCAATAATTAAGGGGGAATACCGTACGACCCTAGAATACAGCATTAATCCGAAAGCTGTTGTATCGAATTGAAACCTGTATGTACCTTTTAAGGGGGAGCGCTGTATTTTCGCGGATACAACACATATAATGGGACATCAATTATCATGTTATTTATTTTAAAATATTTTATGTCCACGTGCCCTGTTATCATTACAAGCCGTTTGCATTAAATGCTTTACAAGACATCTGGACATTGGTATCTTCAAGCCGCGATGTTTTCTATTTTTTTTTAATTGAACACCACCGTTTCAGGCAATAAGGGTAATTTGAAAAGTCAGAAGTGGGACCCGCTCCTATTTTAAATTAATTGGATAAGTTGTACCAGTTACACTCAGTCCAATCGTGATCGTCCATTTTAAACAAATGGTTCCCATCCCTTAAATCTGACCGTTCAGTCTCTGAAAACCCTTCTTCGCCGCCCACTATAAAAGGACTGAAAATGCCATTTGAGACTCTTTACGCTTTCTGTATATTGTAAGAGTTCTTAAGCATACAGCCTACAAGTTTTCTGTGTTTACTGCATTCTTGCTTGAAACCTTTTTAACTTTTCTTCGAGTATCAATAATGGCATCTTCTCAGACCTCTTCCATCTCTCTCAAGAAAACATCCAACATCATCGACGGACGGATCTTCTCCAGATCTGTCTTGCTTGAACGTGTTCATACCGTAGTGGATGACGTCGAATCAATGGAATACGTCATCACCAGGATTCATCAACAAGGCCTCTATCGCCTTGGCAGCCACTCTGCTGAACGATTTGATATTCATCTGGTTGAGGAGTTCTACCTCAATATTGCCATTTGTTTCCTTTCAGAGGCCCAAGGAGGACATGTCGCTGACATCACATCCGTCGTTCGCGGAGTTGAGATCCGCATTGACCAAGAGCTACTCCAGAATATCTATAGGCTACCTGCTGATGGCCTGTCAATAGAAGATCTTGAGACCTTTGGGTCCCAGGAACTGTTAACCGTCTACTATGGCTTGTTCACCAGTTCATCCTCGGTTGAAACGCTTCACAACTCTTGCCATAAGAAAAAATTCTGTTTACCTTTTGTCTATTTACATGATTTCTGTTGTCGTATTATTGAGAACAGAACAGGTGCCTTTGAGATGTGCGCAAATCTTAGGTTTAGGATGATGGTTGCAATAATGACATGTGAGAAGGTCAACTGGTGTCAAATCATCCTCAAATGGTTGCAGGAAGAAGTTTCTAAGTCTGCTTCGCAGAAAAAATCCTTTGGTCTGCTGTTGAACTACATTCTAACCAAATGCGGTGTCCCGCAAGATGAAAAATCCAAGAAGATCACTTCTCGCATTTATATGGGAAGCATCCGACCCACCGTCTTCAGGAAAGGACCCCTCATTGCAAACAGGCCCTACATTCGCAAATTACCGCTTTCTGCCAATCCAATAGACGTATCTTCGAAGTCTCATAGCGAGGAGACTTCAAGGAAGAGAAAAAGATCTCACAGCAAAACTCCAGTTGCTGTTGAGAAGCCACAAAGGAAGTTAATGAGGCTTTCAAAAGTTAAGACAACAGAAACCTCCAAGGACGCTTCTTCCGTGGCTCAACCCACTGAACAACTCCCCCAGGGGCCCAACCCCTGTGGAAGAGATGCCTGCTACTGTCGATACAGTAGATCCCGAGCCTTTGTCGGATATGACGGATGCTCAGACATCTTCCAACATACAAGACTCTGGCGAGTCGGCTGCCACTTTGGAGCCTATAGCTACTTCTCCTATATGGGATCCCACACCCGTTCAGGATCCATCTCCCATCAGGGTACCAACCCCTGTAAGGAATCCCTCTCTGATACAGGATTCCACACATGTAGAGGAACCCATGCCTACAGCGAACCCAGGCACTGTACGCAGCCCCTCCCCGGACACAATTATTAACAACACCTTACTACATGTGCAAATCGAACAGGCTTACGATCGGTTTGTCCAATGGAAGAGTTACATACTTGCTCCGTACGAAACCCTGTACAACTGGAGCGAATGGAGTAACGAAGAAAGATTTGTTTTGGAAGTGACAAACGCTCAAGATATTGCTGTCCTGGTCCAATGGGACAACCTATGCGTTAAAGAGCTTATTGAGAGCCATCTGTTTGAAAAATCCAAGGCACGAAAGAAAGGTAAAGCTAAGTACGAGGAATCTCCCGAAAGTCCAAAGTCAGATCCCGACTCAGACGATGATGATGATGCCCTACAAGCTGGTCTAAGAAAGAGTCGCGAAGAATCTGAATTTCAGATGGGTACAGGAACTTCAAGTCAACATCAATCAACTCCCCATCAACAAGACTCTGTTCCCGACAATGAGGATTTAGTCCCTCATGTCGCGGAGGAACAATCTATTTCGCAACAGGCACCTGAGCCTGTCGCCCCCAAAGTAGAAGAAGAATACAGCGCCATCCCGCACGAGGAATCAGTCCCTTTGCCGGAGCAGGCGGAAGCTGAGAGACAGCAGGAGGAATCAGTCCCTCCTGTATCCATGTTTTCAGAACCTACTTCAGCACAGGAGGATGTAGCACCCCCTATCGCCGAGCCTGAATCTGATGCTCCCGCACCATCAACCGCCTTGGAATTCAACGATGGTATAATACCTGAGGATGTCCAACTCAATTCACGTCCCAGTGTGAATTTGAGACGGTTGAACGGAGTTGAAGATTTTGCCCAACCAGACTCTCCTAGGACTACCACAAGAAAATAGCGATTACATTCTCTTGGCCTCCAAACTGTTTTCATCCAGGATGCTGTCAACGCCCTGTACTCTGTGGAAAAAGCTCTTAATTGGCTACACACACCTGCCATCGAAGAAATGACAGGAGTGAAGCATGAAGTCTCCCGGGTGGTAGAAGCCTTCACTGTCTTACCACATGTTTTCAAGCAGGCACTGGGCCAATTACAAGAAAAATAGGAGCAGATCCTGAGACAAGAGCAATCAAAGCTACGCGTGTCTGAGGCCAAGACAGCATCTGCTCTGATCGAATCCGGTTCCCAGCTTCGACCCAACGACAAGAAAATTCAAGATATGTCGCAGGTGCTCTCCTCTCTTGTTGAGAAAATGACTAATATTGAGACGAAACAGGATGCTGCGTAGCAAATCCTGGAACGCCTTGATGAAAAGGTGTCATACCTTGATGACGCCAAAAAGGGGGAAGAATCGAGGGAAGATGCTAGGCGAACGAGGCTGGAGTAAGAGAAAGAAATGTTAGGTCCTTTCGAAGACTCCATCACTGCTGATATAGCCCGTATCACATCTCCAAATATTAGGATACAGGGAGATCGACCAGAATTCCAGGATCCTAAGTATCCTTGGAAGAGCGTAGTCCGAAAGCCGCAAGCTATGAACCTCCCGGCCGACCGACAGCCTACTGCTGAAGAGATTAAAAACTAGAGGAGAAATGAACTGCTAAGATACTTTGTTGTTCTTATCAAGGATTCCTCATTATTCCACAGATGCAGGACGGTAAAAGAAGCCGCTGAGGAGTTCAAGAAAAGGCTGGAAGAAGGAATGCTCCCGCTACAGCTGCAGATGAAGTCAAAACACAAGGATGGTGACTTGATTACCCATCCAGAGGATTGAATCCTAGTCTTCGATAAATCATATGAAGGTCGAGCCTTATATCTGAATCGAGACAGGGATGCACATCAAAACTGGTGTAAGGGTACCAAGAATGACCCTAAAAGGCCATGGAGGCATTCAGACTACAGGAGTTAAAATTTCCTTGTATTATTTTTTTATAATCTTATTTTCAGAACAGCAACATTTTGTACTCGTCATTTCAATATCAATAAAATTTTTGCCTGTCTTGAAAGATTACAACTCGTAATCTACTGTGTTATTGTATGTTACAAACACTTAAATTTATCCTTGCTGTATTCAAATATGAAACTTATCTTAAATAGATAAGTTGTAAAGAACTTGTCTGTGAACAGTTCATAGTTTAAGTTGTATGTATCTAGAATACAATGTAGGATTGTGCCTGCGCGCCAATCATAAGTTTAATCATGTATCATTTTTTTTTCTAAAAGCTGAACTTGCCTGCGAGCAGTTCTTAGCATTAGGCTAAATGTTGAAGACCAGATCATTCAACAGAAGACCAAAAAGTCTGCCCTCCTTTAAGACGTTAAATGTCAAAGTTTTGGCATCATCAAGGATGTTTTGGATAACATCATATAGTCTTAAAAAGAAGACTTGGAAGAACTTGGCAAATTATCAAAAAGGGGGAAATTGTTGGGATAACAATCCCTGTATTGAAATTGTTGGGATAACAATCCCTATATCGAGATTTTCAGGACAAACAATCCCTGTATCGAAAAGATCAAGACATAATGTTTTGATAAATATGCCAATCCAGCATACAACAAGCAACTGTATCGAAATTCTGATCAAAAGATATCAACCTATATCGAAGACTTCTCGGATCCCCAGCATACAGAATCAATCATATAGCAAACTAGTCTTATAAAGACTATGTATGGAAGCTGTCTCTAATCGACAATACAGCTATCATTCCATACAGCATCCAAATAGGACAAAAAGGAATCTTTGTTATTCACTAAGTCAAAAGTCCCGTTTGAGAAGATATATTTAAATACTAAAGGATAAAGTATTTAAATATCAAGCCATCAGAGATCTTCAAATCTAGCGCAAAAACCGGATCGTGTTTTATTCAAACACATCATCCTGTTGGAACGAAATTGTAATACCCCGATTTTTTGGATATATTTTTCGTTTATATATTGGATATCATGCATCAGGTCATCGCACTTTTGATATGAGGTATATCGTATGAGAATACTATTGGATTCAGTATATGTATTCAGTAAGTGTTTGTGTGTTTTCGGTATGTCGAGACAGGCGGTAACAGTTGAAATTGGCTAAGTATGGAGATGTTACGTACGTTAACAAGGTGAGCTAACGTACGTAATATTGGCACGGTTACGCACGTTAAGGCTAAGGTATTACATACGTAACGAGGGCATCAGACGATTGAGTCGTGGTCGGCAGGTGGGATCCTGTGTCGGCAACTTTCGGCGGAGGATGTTGACAGGTGAGTCAACGTACATGTTACGTACGTTATACAGGACGTGTTACGTACGTAACACGACCATCGTACTATAGCAAGTCAACTGGTATATTACGTGCGTTATATGGTATGGGTTACGTACGTAATGGATTTCACGGAATGAGATAGTGAGTTTGTTACGTACGCTATAGATTTTAGATTACGTACGTTAAGCAAGGACACTTACGTACGTAATGAGAGTGCAGTTTATATATTGAAGTGTTGTCTTTCATTTCTCTCACGATCCTTTGAGGTATTTCTCTCCAAAACTCATCCCTCTTCACTTCTAAGAGTGTTCTAAACACTTCTAACATGATTGTGAGCTTGGAATCATGGAATTAGAGCTTGGTTATGGAACTATTGTTGATTCTTGAAGTGATTTCTTGTGTTATCCATATTCTATGAGGTATTTTGGATATTTCTCCTTTTCATTTCGGAATTTTGATGATATAGTTGATGAATGATTCGTATGAAGATGATTATGATGTTGTTATTGCGATTCTTGAGGATATATGAGGTTTATCTTGAAGGGAGATGATGATATGCTTTGAATATGTTGATTATGATTATGGAATCATAGAGTTCTTGATGTTCTTGAGGCCATATGATGACTATGATGATTTGATAATTCGTTTAACCGATTTAAGATGGTATTCTAAATCATAGTGATGATAGTGGTTGATTTAGATGAGATGAATCTTGATATGAGGTTGAATTCCAGATTGAATATGTTATGATCATTGTTACCAAGTTGGTTCGATTATTGATATGATTATTGTTCTAGGTTGATTAACCAATAGGTATAATGGTTTTGCCGCGGTGAAAGGCCGTAGATTCCGTCCAGTCGGGGCTGAAGAGCTCGTAGACGAGGGCGATGAGTTCGGTGTTGGTTTTGTCATGTTGGTATCCAGGCAAGTGTTTACTTGTTCGGTTGTAATGTTTTGATGCGTAATTCCATTTACATTTCATAAGTATTTTATGTTGTATTGCATATTGACGAATGTCCAGTGATGTTCTAAAATGATTAGAATGTACAGTTGATGATTGTTGAGATACTTGGACAATCTTGGGAAGATTGTAGTATCCGGATATTGTTGATGTCATTTTGGATATTCTTGGTCAGTGGTATGCATTTCGGAAGAATGTCCGGATAGAGGTATGTTTTATTGCAATCGTACATAGAAGATTATGTACGGGAAAGTATTCGGTATTGAGGTATTATGTGGTATTATCGTAATATTGGGATTTTGATGAGAATCGTTGGATTACCGGAAGTGTTAAGGTTATCATTGAGGTTATTATTCTCATGATGCATGGCATGTGAATATTTATGCTTATGTACTTGCGGTTATTTGTCGGGCATTATTGCTGACCCCGTTGTGGGACTTGTTTTTCAGGTATTGAGGATTTTGATGGTAGCGGTTGTGAGGCGAGGATTCCGGACGATACTGGCTATGGCATATTGTTGGGGAATCGTGTATTTTGTCTGTATATTAATTATTGATGTATATGTATCTTGTACTGTATTTCTATCCGCCGCATGAGTTCTTTCAAGTGGCTTCCTGCTTTTTGCCAACTGAGTTTTATTTTGAAAACCGATTCCCTTAACCGAGTTTTTGGCCTTGTTTGTCTTGACGGTAATCGGTGTTTTCAAATGATTTTGTGAGTTTTGGAAAATACTACCGTGATCGGCCTTTTTGGGCGTTTTTGTAAATGATTTTTAGCCTTGTGGGTTCCGGCGCAGGGCCCACGGCGTGTAATACTCCCGGTTGGTTTTGGGGGTGTTACAATTATGGTATCGGAGCCCATGGTTTTGTGATAACCGGGCATGTGTGTTATGTGGCTCTACCAGTGTGGTAGTTGCGTGATTTTTGTGTATCTGGATTTCTGGCTATTTTGAACTATATTATTTTGGTTCTGTGTGATTTTTGAGTACTGTCGTGGTGATGTGTGGGGTTTGGGGATTGTTGGTGTTCCTGAGACCGACGAGGCAGGGAGTGAACGCCGGTGCCGTGGTCATGTGCATTGTGCGGCTCCAATCGGGAAGTGAATGCCGGTGCGAGGCACGTGCAATGTGCGGCTTTTGATGTGGAGTGGAACGCCGGTGATACGTGCATGTGACAATTAGAGGCTCATGCGCTTTAGGTGAGGATACACAGCGTCACAGATCCCACAAAACTCGGCAGTGCTCTAAACTTGTTGTGGTCTTGGCGGAGACCAATCGTTTTCAAATTGTTATTATTCCTATTTTGGCATTCTTGTTGTGTCGAGATTTTTGAAATGGTGTCATATGCTAGTATCATGGGAGATCTTCGTCTTCACTGACCTGTAAGTATGTCTTGCAGATTATTCGATAATTCTTAGTTATCTTGGTGATTTTGGATTTTCCGTTGAAATGTTGTTTGTGCGAGTGATTGCAAATTTCGAGGACGAAACTTATTTTAAAGTGGGGTAGAGTGTAATACCTCAATTTTTCGGATATATTTTTCGTTTATATATTGGATATCGTGCATCAGGTCATTGCACTTTTGATATGAGGTATGTCGTATGAGAATACTATTGGATTCAGTATATGTATTCAGTAAGTGTTTATGTGTTTTCGGTATGTCGAGACAGGCGGTAACAGTTGAAATTGGCTAAGTATGGAGATGTTACGAACGTTAACAAGGTGAGCTAACGTACGTAAGATTGGCATGGTTACGTATGTTAAGGCTAAGGTATTACGTACGTAACGAGGGCATCAGACGATCGAGTCGTGGTCGGCAGGTGGGACCCTGTGTCGGCAACTTTCGGCGGAGGATGTTGACAGGTGAGTCAATGTACGTGTTACGTACGTTATACAGGACGTGTTACGTACGTAACACGACCATCGTACTGTAGCAAGTCAACTGGTATATTACGTACGTTATATGGTATGGGTTACGTACGTAATGGATTTCACGGAATGAGACAGTGAGTTTGTTACGTACGCTATGGATTTTGGATTACGTACGTTCAAGTTGTTACGTACGTTAAGCAAGGACACTTACGTACGTAATGAGAGTGCAGTTTATATATTGAAGTGTTGTCTTTCATTTCTCTCACGATCCTTTGAGGTATTTCTCTCCAAAACTCATCCCTCTTCACTTCTAAGAGTGTTCTAAACACTTCTAACATGATTGTGAGCTTGGAATCATGAAATTAGATCTTGGTTATGGAACTATTGTTGATTCTTGAAGTGATTTCTTGTGTTATCCATATTCTATGAGGTATTTTGGATATTTCTCCTTTTCATTTCGGAATTTTGATGATATAGTTGATGAATGATTCGTATGAAGATGATTATGATGTTGTTATTGCGATTCTTGAGGATATATGAGGTTTATCTTGAAGGGAGATGATGATATGCTTTGAATATGTTGATTATGATTATGGAATCATAGAGTTCTTGATGTTCTTGAGGCCATATGATGACTATGATGATTTGATAATTCGTTTAACCGATTTAAGATGGTATTCTAAATCATAGTGATGATAGTGATTGATTTAGATGAGATGAATCTTGATATGAGGTTGAATTCCGGATTGAATATGTTATGATCATTGTTACCAAGTTGGTTCGATTATTGATATGATTATTGTTCTAGGTTGATTAACCAATAGGTATAATGGTTTTGCCGCGGTGAAAGGCCGTAGATTCCGTCCAGTCGGGGCTGAAGAGCTCGTAGACGAGGGCGATGAGTTCGGTGTTGGTTTTGTCATGTTGGTATCCAGGCAAGTGTTTACTTGTTCGGTTGTAATGTTTTGATGCGTAATTCCATTTACATTTCATAAGTATTTTATGTTGTATTGCATATTGACGAATGTCCAGTGATGTTCTAAAATGATTAGAATGTACAGTTGATGATTGTTGAGATACTTGGACAATCTTGGGAAGATTGTAGTATCCGGATATTGGTGATGTCATTTTGGATATTCTTGGTCAGTGGTATGCATTTAGGAAGAATGTCCGGATAGAGGTATGTTTTATTGCAATCGTACATAGAAGATTATGTACGGGAAAGTATTCGGTATTGAGGTATTATGTGGTATTATCGTAATATTGGGATTTTGATGAGAATAGTTGGATTACCGGAAGTGTTAAGGTTATCATTGAGGTTATTATTCTCATGATGCATGGCATGTGAATATTTATGCTTATGTACTTGCGGTTATTTGTCGGGCATTATTGCTGACCCCGTTGTGGGACTTGTTTTTCAGGTATTGAGGATTTTGATGGTAGCGGTTGTGAGGCGAGGATTCCGGACGATACTGGCTATGGCATATTGTTGGGGAATCGTGTATTTTGTCTGTATATTAATTATTGATGTATATGTATCTTGTACTGTATTTCTATCCGCCGCATGAGTTCTTTCAAGTGGCTTCCTGCTTTTTGCCAACTGAGTTTTATTTTGAAAACCGATTCCCTTAACCGAGTTTTTGGCCTTGTTTGTCTTGACGGTAATCGGTGTTTTCAAATGATTTTGTGAGTTTTGGAAAATACTACCGTGATCGGCCTTTTTGGGCGTTTTTGTAAATGATTTTTAGCCTTGTGGGTTCCGGCGCGGGGCCCACGGCGTGTAATACTCCCGGTTGGTTTTGGGGGTGTTACAATTATGGTATCGGAGCCCATGGTTTTGTGATAACCGGGCATGTGTGTTATGTGGCTCTACCAGTGTGGTAGTTGCGTGATTTTTGTGTATCTGGATTTCTGGCTATTTTGAACTATATTGTTTTGGTTCTGTGTGATTTTTGAGTACTGTCGTGGTGATGTGTGGGGTTTGGGGATTGTTGGTGTTCCTGAGACCGACGAGGCAGGGAGTGAACGCCGGTGCCGTGGTCATGTGCATTGTGCGGCTCCAATCGGGAAGTGAATGCCGGTGCGAGGCACGTGCAATGTGCGGCTTTTGATGTGGAGTGGAACGCCGGTGATACGTGCATGTGACAATTAGAGGCTCATGCGCTTTAGGTGAGGATACACAGCGTCACAGATCCCACAAAACTCGGCAGTGCTCTAAACTTGTTGTGGTCTTGGCGGAGACCAATCGTTTTCAAATTGTTATTATTCCTATTTTGGCATTCTTGTTGTGTCGAGATTTTTGAAATGGTGTCATATGCTAGTATCATGGGAGATCTTCGTCTTCACTGACCTGTAAGTATGTCTTGCAGATTATTCGATAATTCTTAGTTATCTTGGTGATTTTGGATTTTCCGTTGAAATGTTGTTTGTGCGAGTGATTGCAAATTTCGAGGACGAAACTTATTTTAAAGTGGGGTAGAGTGTAATACCTCAATTTTTCGGATATATTTTTCGTTTATATATTGGATATCGTGCATCAGGTCATTGCACTTTTGATATGAGGTATATCGTATGAGAATACTATTGGATTCAGTATATGTATTCAGTAAGTGTTTATGTGTTTTCGGTATGTCGAGACAGGCGGTAACAGTTGAAATTGGCTAAGTATGGAGATGTTACGTATGTTAACAAGGTGAGCTAACGTACGTAAGATTGGCATGGTTACGTATGTTAAGGCTAAGGTATTACGTACGTAACGAGGGCATCAGACGATCGAGTCGTGGTCGGCAGGTGGGACCCTGTGTCGGCAACTTTCGGCGGAGGATGTTGACAGGTGAGTCAATGTACGTGTTACGTACGTTATACAGGACGTGTTACGTACGTAACACGACCATCGTACTGTAGCAAGTCAACTGGTATATTACGTACGTTATATGGTATGGGTTACGTACGTAATGGATTTCACGGAATGAGACAGTGAGTTTGTTACGTACGCTATGGATTTTGGATTACGTACGTTCAAGTTGTTACGTACGTTAAGCAAGGACACTTACGTACGTAATGAGAGTGCAGTTTATATATTGAAGTGTTGTCTTTCATTTCTCTCACGATCCTTTGAGGTACTTCTCTCCAAAACTCCTCCCTCTTCACTTCTAAGAGTGTTCTAAACACTTCTAACATGATTGTGAGCTTGGAATCATGGAATTAGAGCTTGGTTATGGAACTATGGTTGATTCTTGAAGTGATTTCTTGTGTTATCCATATTCTATGAGGTATTTTGGATATTTCTCCTTTTCATTTCGGAATTTTGATGATATAGTTGATGAATGATTCGTATGAAGATGATTATGATGTTGTTATTGCGATTCTTGAGGATATATGAGGTTTATCTTGAAGGGAGATGATGATATGCTTTGAATATGTTGATTATGATTATGGAATCATAGAGTTCTTGATGTTCTTGAGGCCATATGATGACTATGATGATTTGATAATTCGTTTAACCGATTTAAGATGGTATTCTAAATCATAGTGATGATAGTGATTGATTTAGATGAGATGAATCTTGATATGAGGTTGAATTCCGGATTGAATATGTTATGATCATTGTTACCAAGTTGGTTCGATTATTGATATGATTATTGTTCTAGGTTGATTAACCAATAGGTATAATTGTTTTGCCGCGGTGAAAGGCTGTAGATTCCGTCCAGTCGGGGCTGAAGAGCTCGTAGACGAGGGAGATGAGTTCGGTGTTGGTTTTGTCATGTTGGTATCCAGGCAAGTGTTTACTTGTTCGGTTGTAATGTTTTGATGAGTAATTCCATTTACATTTCATAAGTATTTTATGTTGTATTGCATATTGACGAATGTTCAGTGATGTTCTAAAAGGATTAGAATGTACAGTTGATGATTGTTGAGATACTTGGACAATCTTGGGAAGATTGTAGTATCCGGATATTGTTGATGTCATTTTGGATATTCTTGGTCTGTGGTATGCATTTCGGAAGAATGTCCGGATAGAGGTATGTTTTATTGCAATCGTACATAGAAGATTATGTACGGGAAAGTATTCGGTATTGAGTTATTATGTGGTATTATCGTAATATTGGGATTTTGATGAGAATCGTTGGATTACCGGAAGTGGTAAGGTTATCATTGAGGTTATTATTCTCATGATGCATGGCATGTGAATATTTATGCTTATGTACTTGTGGTTATTTGTCGGGCATTATTGCTGACCCCGTTGTGGGACTTGTTTTTCAGGTATTGAGGATTTTGATGGTAGCGGTCGTGAGGCGAGGATTCCGGACGATACTGGCTATGGCATATTGTTGGGGAATCGTGTATTTTGTCTGTATATTAATTATTGATGTATATGTATCTTGTACTGTATTTCTATCCGCCGCGTGAGTTCTTTCAAATGGTTTTCGGCTTTTTGCCAACTGAGTTTCATTTCGAAAACCGATTCCCTTAACCGAGTTTTTGGCCTTGTTTGTCTTGACGGTAGTTGGTGTTTTCAAATGATTTTGTGAGTTTTGGAAAATACTACCGTCATCGGCCTTTTTGGGCATTTTTGTAAATGGTTTTTAGCCTGGTGGGTTCCGGCGCGGGGCCCACGGCGTGTAATACTCTCGGTTGGTTTTGGGGGTGTTACAGGAATCTTGCTCAACGGATTTATATCAATGGATATATTTCAGAAATCTATATATATCCCCAGCCTTTGAAGATCTAAAGACACACACAAGCGAACGAGCGAACAAACGATCAAATTCATATGCAAGTGAAACAAGTGCTTATACGAATATTCAGAGCAAACATATCTCCCAAGGCATTCTGCTATTATGAAAGAAGAGATATACAGTGCTCAAAACCGTGAACAACACATTATCAGCTAAAAGCTCAGAAAGTCAAAGCTATTGTTCAAATATTGTTCTAACCCTTGAACAAACCCATCAGCCCTGTGTGGACTGAGAATCCTTGCTCTTCCCGAACTGTGTGTGACGGACCTACATTGAAGAAGACGAAGCTTCGGAACTGTGTGTAAAGAAGCCAGTCAAGTGAAAGCTCAAACCAATCTGTGTGAATGGTTGAAGGCTAAGATCATTATATCAATCTGTGTGAACGATATACTGATTAGGTTTGATTATAAATACGTAGTTGTGTACGTAGTATTTATAATAAACATTTTCACTCCTATGTGGAGGACAAGTGAACGTAGAGGGGTTTACCTCGAACCACTTTAATTACTGTGTCAATTACCTTATGCATTTACTATTTTAATATTTGTGATTATCTTTAAGTATACATTTCATATCTAGTTGCTGTATTTACAGCAACTTACTTTGACAAGACTTCCGCTATGCACTCAGATTTGAAAACCATACAGCTTGTTGTTTAAAACACTCTCCAAGCTGTATCCTGTATACTTAGTGGCCAACAAATCACTTACATCATGTTGGCTGTATCCAACATCTTCTTCTTTGTTGTATCTTGAAGACTATGCTGTAGGATTAAACTTTTGGCTTGTTGGAAGATCTTGCTCTATGGACATGCTGTATGACGTTCTCCTAACAGCTTCCATACTTGACTGTTTCTGAATTTGAAGTTATTGCTGTATGAGACAATTATCAAAACACTAGGAAGATTTTTCCCAATAATTTCCCCCTTTTTGATAATGCCAAAATTTCTGATAAATAGATGTTGTCTTCAAGTCTTCAGTCGAATGTTCTGATCTTCGAGTCTTAGTAAAAAAAATTGAACTACTCGCAGGCAAGTTCTAAAATAATAAATTCTACAGGGAGTAAGTGTATTACAACTTAAATTATAATTACCACATAGGCATAATCTTACAGAATGTAATCCTGTTTGAATACAACTTACTTTATGAACTGTTCGCACACAAGTTCTTACAGCTTTGAGACTTATCGATGTTTTAACTTAGTAAAACATTCCAACACAAAACATAGTCAAAATAATAACATTAGATTACGAGCTGTAACTTTTTTAGGTAAAAACGTACTTTATTGATGAACAGATTATAGTGCTGTTTGAATTTAAAGTTTACATCGAAAAGAAAATAGGAGACAATTAGATGAAGCTAACAGAAGTTTATGCCCTATAAAACTGATGTTTCCAAGTATTACGAGAGGGTTCATGATAAGTTCCTTCCACCATTTGACTAAGGAGTCTCTTTCTTGATCCCTCTGTATGTTCCTTCCTTCCTAAGATACATCATATACGTAGGTGGGTCAGCCACTCACCCTGCTGAATTTTGGATTTCTGCTTGATTTGGAGTGGGAGCTTTCCTTCCGCTAGAAGCCTTGAGAACTCTTTGGCAGCATCCTCCAGCATTTTGAAGTGATTAAATATGACCGACTCCCTAATGAAAATGCAGAAATATCTCATCAGTTCATTTTTCTTCCATGCCTTCAACTCTACAGCTGTTGGCTGTCGGGAGTTTGGTTTCAACAGACTTGTGCACATTGTTTTTACAAGGAAAGTTAGGATCCTGGAACTCGGGACGAGAACCAGAAAGCCTGTATCCTTTGGCTCCTTGACCTAGCGTGGGTTCGGCTAGTCTTCTAATTATTGATGGAACACTGTCGTCCAATATGGCTTCCATCTCCTTTTCCTTCTCCAATCACCATCTCCTACCAGCCTCTCTCGCCTCTTCTCCCTTTTTGGCGTTATCAATATCAGACACCTTATTGTGAATATCCCGAAGAATATCAAACGACTCGGCCTGTTTGTTATTCAAATCTATGATGCAATCCACTAGACTTGCAACTACTAGTGTAAGTTCATCAATCTGCTGATCATGAGCAGATAGTTTTGATCCAGTGACTTTGAGGGAGGATACTATCTTGGCCTCCACAATTCGCAGCTCTTTCTGTTCTTGATTCAGGATGCACTCCTAAAGCTACTTCAGTTGATTAAGGGATTTCCATAATGCATTGGGCATGAGGTGGAAAGCCTCTTCCACATCCTGTATGGCCCTTTTCAGCATTGGAAGTTCATCTTGAGCAGTCTCTAGCATCTAGTCGATCTCCTTACCAACATCATACAGGGCTTTGACAGCATCCTATAGGAAGACAGTTTGGTGACTGATTTGTTGTAGCTGCTCGATGTTGGCTTCTGTGCGGGGATAGATTGGGTGAGCAATTTTGGAATCAGATGGCTCTCCAAGCTATTAAAAAATGACATTGTGATGGGGATTTCGAGGTTCATCATCAGCTAGGAAATCCTCTTATAATTCGGATGGGGATCCTGTAGGGAGAGGAGTGGATACCTTTTGGGGAGCGGGAACCTCAGATGGTCCCACTGGTCGTGCTGTTGGAGAGAAATAGGGGACTTATTCCTCTTGTCTCTTGATAGTTTCCACAGCCTGGGGTACAGGAATGTCTATGTCGTCCTGCTGGCTCTCAGCGACCGCCTGTTCCTTAGGAGGGACAACATCCTCCTGTTGGACAGTGCGGGGTTCATCTGCTCCGGTCGTAGGGACTGATTCCTCCTGTGTGGGAGATGATGTTGGTGGTTCAGTAGAAGTCCCTTAGCCATCATCGACCTTAGACTAGGCAAAATCTTTCTCACGAGCCTCCTCGCGGCTCATCCTCGGTATTTGTAGGTCTTCATCATCACTCTGTCTGAATTGGGATCAGAGTGATGGCTGGGGCTCTGAGGCTTGTCATCAGACTGTGACTTCCCTTTCAGTCGGTCTTTTCTTTTGCCACAAAGTAAGATGTGATCTTTCTTTTGCCACAAAGTAAGACGTGATCAGTTCATGGCAAAAGGGCTCATCCCATCTGATCAAGACTTCGACATTCTCGGTCTCTTTGACTTCCAGAACGAATAACTCTTCCTCTTTCCAGTCTTCCAATTATACATGGAGTCTGTTGGCCACTAAGTATATAGAATATAGCTTGGAAAGAGTTAGTACAACAAGCTGCACGATTTTCGAATGTGAGTGCGTAGCGGAAGTTTGTTTAAGTGAGTTGCTGTAAATACAGCAACTAGGCTTTCTCCTGTTAGCTTGGTGCGTACAGGGTTTTGCAATGTATACTTATAAATAAATCACAGTTAAATGAAAATAATAAAGGCAGAAGGTAAGAACACACAATATAAAGTGGTTCGAGGTAAACCCCTCTACGTCCACTGGTCCTCCACACAGGAGTAAAATATTTATTAAAATCACTACATACACAACTATGTGACTTTAATCAAACCTATCCTTGTATCGTTCACACAGCTTGATACAAAGACTGTAGCTTTCAACCATTCACACAGATTGGTCGTAGGCTTCTTTGACTTGCTTCTTCTCACATAGATTGAAGCTTCGTCCTACACAGGTCAGAATAAGTTTTCCTTAGTCCATACAGGGCTAAGTTACTCAAAGGTAATAATGGTGAAACCACTGGTTTGAAAAACAGCTTGAACATGATGATCTTAGGTTGATGATGTGCCATTCACGTTGACTGAGTATATTTCTTCTCTCGGATATTGATATATGCTCGAAGAAATATATTTGCTCTTGTAAGCTTGATTGATAGAATAATCTCTTTAGAGTTTCTGAATAAGTCAATCATTCTTCGTTTTTCAGTTTGAGTTTCTTTGAGTTAAGTAATCGTCGTAGTTTCTTGCAATGTCTTCTTGCATGGACTATTGATAACTTTGGAATAGATCCGTTATAAATATGTCCATTAGCTGGTTGGTGGGCAAAGATCCATTCTGATTGGTTGATTGACTTTCAAGATGCTAGATCCAGATTTTGCTCCTTGTTTGAAGACCCTTGACGGTTGGTATTTAAATACTTTATCCGATCAGTATTTATATACTTCTTTTGAAATGGTGTTTTAACTTTAGTGAATAAAGCAGATTCCGTCTCAACGGTCTTCAGTCCTGTTGGATAAGTGTTTATTTTCCTAACACTTTTAGTCTGTATGTTGAATCGAACATGTTACGTCTTTAATGTTGTAGTTGTAGATTCCAACGCTGCAGGCTATCTCCAATGTTGTATGGAAGGGTGCTGTATGGGTATTCCAGCGTTTCCATACTTAGCGGCATTTCGAATCGTTTATTGTATGATGGCTAGACTTGCTGTATGGTGGCAATTATAAAAACAAGGTACATGATTATTTCCCCCTTTTTGATAATGCCAAAACCTCTTAAAGATAACATCTTGATCCAGAGAGGCTAACTAGTTGGTCTTCTGTTGAAAGATCTGATCTTCAGCACTTAGTCTAAAAATGTGAACTCCTCGCAGGCAAGTTCTAAGAATTCGTAAACATCTACAGAGATGTGTATTACAACTTCAAACTTTATGACTGGCACGCATGCACAATCTTACAGTGTGATCTAGTTCGTAGACAAGTTCTTACAGCTTAAGACTTAACAAGTTTTTATACTTGTTTGTCTTTTAGCAAATAAATTGAATTCGTAATCAAACAGTAAAACAGTAAGCGTAGATTACGAGCTGTAATCTTTCAAGCAAAAATTGAATTTTATTGATAAAGATCAAAAGATTACATTCAGTCATGTGAGAATAGAGAGATTGCATACTGCTAAGTACAATGATAAAGGATCATCCATGCTAACTCCTGTAATGAGCATGTCTCCAAGCCCTCCTGTTAGGATCATTGTCAGTTCCTCTCTACCAATTCTCTAAGGAATTCTTGCCTCAATCTAGATAGATTTCTCTTTCTTCAGCTAATTTGTCGAAGGCAAGTATCCATTCGTCATGATGAGTGAGCCGATCACCTTTTCGGTGCATTGATTTCATCAAAATTCGCATGGGGAGCAATCTTTTTTCCGGCATCCTTGCAAATTCTTCTGCAACCTCCGCTAGTGTCTTGCACTTATTGAAGATGGCGGACACCCTGATGAGCTTAACAAAGTATCTCATAAGTTCGTTCTTCCTCCATTTCTTCACTTCATCATCTATAGGCTGATGGTTGGTAGACAGACGAATCTCTGGTGATCTCTGCACATTATTTTTCCAAGGTACGTTGGGATCATGTAACTCTGGACGAGAACCAGTTACCCTGTATCCTTGTGCAGGCGAGGCCAAACGGCTTATTGCAGTTGTGACACTATCCTCTAATGCAGCGTCAAACTCTCTTTCTCTCTCAAGCCTCCATTGCATTCCAACCTCTCGCTTCCTTCCCCTTTTTGGCATCATCAAGGTAAGTGACCTTAACATCAATGCTCTTCAGGAGCTTCATCGTGTTATCCTTCTTGGTCTCTATACTCGAGATTTTGTAAACAGGGAACTTAGCACCAGAGACATGTCATCGATCTTTTTATCATGTCCTGAGAGGCTGGAGCCAGTCTCCTGTAGGGCAGCGACAGCCTTGGCTTCGGATATTCAGAGCTTTTCCTGCTTTTGTTAGAGAATTTGTTCCTGGCGCTGTTGAAGTTGAGAGAGTGCTTGCCGTAATGCACTAGGCACTATGCGAAATGCTTCTTCAACTTTTGTAATTTCTCGCTTCAGGCCTGTCACCTCATCAATTGCAGTTTCTCATCCAATCAAGCTCTTTGCCAACATCATACAGTACCTTCACGACATCCTGCGTGAACACTGTTTGGCAGCCGATTGCTTGAAGTTGCTCTATCCGGGCCTCTGTTCGCAGAGAGTCGGGGTATGCTATCTTCTCATCTTCTGCTCCATTGAGTTGACGCAAGACCACATTAGGACGTGGTCTATCATCAGGTAGGAATCTTTCATCGGATTTGGAGCTGACAGATATTGGTGATGCGGGGGCATTAGACGCTGGCTCGGCATATGGATGGGCAGCATCGTCAGTCTCGGGGACAGGGGGACAGATTCCTCCTGTTCCTGTTGGGTTTCTATAGTCATGCATACAGGAGGGACTGATTCCTCCTACTGATTCTCAGCTTCCGCCTGCTCCGGCATAGGAACTGATATCTCTTGTGGGATGGTGATGGCTTCTTCTTCTTGAGCTTCCTGTTCTGAAGCTTCATGTTGTACAGGAGGGATTGATTCCTCTTGTACGTTTTCGTCATATTCCTATTGATGTTAGGGAGGGGACTGATGTCTGTCCGATGTCCCCTGACCCTGTTGGTCTTGCATTCTAGACAGTTCCAATTCGTGAGCTTCCTCTCGACTCATTCTCAGACCTGCCTGTTGGGCGTCGTCATCATCGTCTGAGTCAGGATCAGATTTGGGGCTATTAGGAACTGTGTCATAGGATTTGGATTCTCCCTTCAATCGGACCTGTTTTTTTGCCAGATAATAATTTGTGATCAGCTCTCGGAAAAAGTTGTTATCCCATCGAATTAAGACTTGGATGTCTTGAGTATCTGTGGCCTCCAGAGCGAAAGCTTGTTTTTCATTCCACTCCTCCCAATTGTACAGGACGTCATAAGGTGCAACCCTGTAAGACTTCCATTGTACAAAACGTTCAAATGCTTCCTCAATGTGCACTTGAAGAAGAGTTTTGTTAATGACAGCAGTGGGGGAGGGGCTACGTACAATATGTGGGTCTACTATAGGAATAAGATCTGCAACAGGTGTGGGAGCCTGTTTTGGAGAGGGATCCCGAACAGGGGTTGGTACCCTGATAGGAGATGGATCATGTATGGGTGTGGGTTCCCTTACAGGAGAGGCGACAGTCGGCTCAGAATATGCAGCCAAATCGCCAGTTCCTTCTAACTTGGCAAATAATTGATCATCCGTCATAGCCGCTAGAGGCTCGGGATCTGCAGCACGTGCAGCAATTATTTTTTCCGCAGGGGTTGTGCCCCGGGGGTGTGGTACAGGTGGTTGCACTGTATATGGGGCATCCACAGAGATCGCCATAATCTCTGTAGCTTTAGCCTTAGAAGCTCTCCTCAGCTTCTTCTTCGGCTTCTCTACAATAATAGGTGATTTGGTGTGAGGTGGACTCCTTTTCTTTTCTTTTCTTCTCTCTAGCAATTCGAATAGTGACATCCCTGGGGTTGTTAGAGACAGACATAGTGTTGGCATGGGGTCTGCGTGAGATCAGACTATCTCTGTTGAAGATGGTGGGATTGATTCTACCGATGAACTTTCCAGAGCCAATTTTCTGGACTACTTTTGATTGTGGCACACCACAACGAGTGAGAATGTTGTTGACTATGAGGCCAAATGACTTCTTTTGAGTACCAGGCTTAGAAGCCTCTTCCTGTAGCCTCTTAAGAACAATCTGGCCGCAGTTTACTTGTTCACCAGACATGACGGCGACCATCATTCTGAAATGCAGATTCTTGCACATCTCGAATGCACCGGTTCTATTCTCAATAGCACGATAACAGAAATCGTGTAAGTACATATAAGGCAGTCAAAATCTCTTCTTATGATAAGTTGGGTAGACACTCTTGTCAGAATCGTCATCCGTGAATAGTCCCCAGTAGGCGGTGAGCAGCTCCTCCAACCCGAAGGTCTCAAGATCTTCCATCGCCAGGCCATCAGATGGAAACCTGTAAATGTTCTCCAAAAGCTCCCGGTAAATGCAGATCTGAACTCCGCGGATGGTAGCGGAAATGTGTGATACATCTCCTCATCTTTTCAGATAGAAGAATCTGACATAAGCATTGAGATAGAATTCCTCCACGTTGTGTTCATCGTAGAACTCAGCGTGCTGATGTCCAAGGTGGTATAGGCCTTGTTGCTTGATTCTTGACACGACACGTTCCATGCCGTCAAGATCCTTAATTTCAGTTTGAATCCTTTCCATGACAACAGATCGGACGAAGAGATGTCCATCAATGATGTTTTCCCCTTTCTTCATTGTCTGATAGGAAGTCTGAGAAGATGTCATTGATTTGCAGAAAAGAGTGAAGAATCAAAGAAAGCAGTAAAATGCAGTAAGCAATATAAGCTGTTTGCTCTGAGACTCGTTTAATGTGCAGAAAGTGTAGGAGTTGAAGTGAGTAAGATACAGTCTTTTATAGTGTACGTGGAAGAAAATTAGGGTTACAAGACAGTGAACGGTCAGATTTAAGGTATGGGAACCCTCTTTGAAAAGAACGAACAGGATGAACAGAGATTAACTTGTACATCTTATCCACCCGTTTTTTAAAATGACAACCGGTCCCACTTCTGACAGTTCGTATTCCCTCATTGCACGAAATGGCAGTTTTGAAATTATTAAAATTGCGGCGTTTGAGATAATAATGTCCAGATGTCGTGTTAAGCATTAAATGATAAAACGTTTGAATTTTGAAATAGGGCACGTAGACTAAAATGATTTTATTTCGAATAGAATAATATTATATATTAATTGATGTCCTATAGTGTATATATTGTATCCGCGAATAATACAGCATTCCCCCTTAAAAGGTACATACGGAATTTAATTCTTACAACAATGTTTGGATTAATGCTGTATTCATGGGTCGTACTGTATTCCCCCTTAATTAATGCACACGTCAGCTGTAGGAAGGTTTTGTGCCTTCTTTGTCCTACAGTGATGTCTGACCGTCCTGAGTGTACACTTAAATAACGGTGGATACTGTATTCTTGGGTCTTACAGCATTCCCCCTCGATTGATGAGTAAAAGCATAAAAATTACAGGGAGTCAGGCTGTAGCATTCCCAATTCTTGTAGAAGCATACAAAATCTGGTGGTGCTGAGAGGTTTAGTAAAGATTTCGGCTAACTAAATGTATGTATGAATTTTCTCAATTCGAGCATCCTTATTCTCAACATGATTCCGGATGAAATGATGCTTCATATCAATATGCTTAGTTTGCGAGTGCAATACAGGATTATGCGTTATTGCAATTTCACTCGTGCTATCGCACATGATCGGTGTTTCCTTGGCAATGATTCCTTAATCAGATAATTGCTATTGCATCCAAAGAATCTGCATACAGCAACTTCGAGCAGCATAGTATTCCGATTCAGCTGTTGAAATCAAGTTTGCCAATTGCTTCTTACTGAACCATGACACAAGTCTTGGTCCAAGAAAGTGATAAGTACCGCTTGTACTCTTCCTATCTAGCTTGCAACCATTGAGATCCGAGTCGCTTTAGCCAAAGAAATTGAATTTGCCTTCCTTAGGATGCCACAGTTCTTGGTCAACTGTTCTTTTAACATACTTAAGGATTCGTTTGGATGTCGTGAAGTGTGATTCTTTAGGTGCTACTTGATACCGAGCACACACTCCTACAGCAAACTGGATATCGGGTCTGCTAGCTGTTAGGTACAAGAGTGAGCCTATTAGCTTTCTGTAGATTGATTGATCAACCGGCTTTCCAGCTTCATCAACAATAATTTGCACGCAAGTGCTCATGGGGGTTGACAAGGATTTGGAGTTATTCATCCCAAACTTCTTGAGTAGCTCCTTATTGTACTTCTTTTAGTTGATGAAGGTTCCTGTAGGCAACTGTTTTACCTGCAATCCTAGGAAATAACTAAGTTCCCCCATCATACTCATTTCAAATTTACTTTGCATGAGATGAGAGAACCTTTGACATAAAGCAAGGTTAGTGGAGCCAAATATAATATCATCTATGTATATTTGAACCATCAACAGATCATCCCCTTGTATCGTAAATAGAGTCTTGTCCACAACACCTTTCTCGAATCCATTATTAGTTAGGTACAGGGACAGGGTTTTGTACCATGCTCTAGGTGCTTTCTTAAGTCCATACAGTGCTTTCCGTAGCCTGTATACTAGGTCTCCGCCTTCTGTGTTGACAAACCGTGGTGGTTGTTCAACATAGACTTCTTCGGTGAGGTCTATATTCAGGAATGCGCTCTTAACGTCCATTTGATATACAATGACGTTTTTATGGGCGGCAAAAGCTAATAATATCCTGTTGGCTTCTAGTCTGGCTATAGGAGCAAATGTCTCATCGTAGTCTATGCTTTCTTCCTATCTGTAGCCTTGTGCGACTAGACGGGATTTGTTCCTAATAACAAGTCTGTTCTCATCTTTCTTGTTTCTAAATACCCATTTGGTACCAATCACGGCTTGATGCTCAGGTCTGGGTATTAGATACCATACGTTGTTTCTTTCGAAACCATTAAGCTCTTCTTCCATAGAACTGATCCAGTGAGAATTGTTCAGAGCTTCTTTGGTCGAAACAGGTTCGGATTGAGCTAAGAATACAGCAAGTGTGCACATTACAAGTCTTCTAAGTTCTGCTTGAGATTTCCATACAAGAAATGGAGATTTCTCAGATTCGGGAACTTCTTGAGCACACAGTACAGTTCCTCGTGTACTCTGTATTCTCCTATGGGTAGATACTCTGGCATCAATATCTTCTATGATTAACACCTGTGGGTGATCTCTCAACCATCTTCTATCGGGTTCTAGTTCGGCATCCCGTACTGTATCTTGTTGTGGTGTAGTTTCAGCTTCAGCCTGTACAACATCAGCTTCAACTACCTCTGTTCTTACAGCTGCGGGGTTGATTTCTAAGTCTACGACATGCTCTATTGGAGTTGGAGGTTCATTAATGGAGAGTGTCTGGATATTCTGAGTCAAGTTTTCTACTCCTATAGGGTCATGGTGAGGTTCATCGAACACTACATGTACATATTCCTCGACTGTCAGCTTCTTTTGGTTAAATATTCTGAAAGCTTTGATGACAGAGGAATATCATACAAATATCCCTTCATTCGACTTTTCATCGAAGGTTCTCAGTTGGTCTTTCCCGTTGTTCAGAACATAACATCTGCATCCAAATATATAAAAATATGAAACAAATGGAGTTTTGTTGTTCCATAACTCATATGCTGTTTTGTTGTAATGCTTGTTGATGATACAGCGGTTTTGTGTATAGCATGCTATATTTGTTGCTTTGCCCCAGAAATGCTGCGGCAACTTGCTTGCGGCGATCATGGTTCTTGTTGCTTCTTTGAGCGTCCTATTATTTCGCTCGGCAATGCCATTTTGTTGAGGTGTTCGGGCTGTTGAATATTCGTGTTGTATCCCATTATCCGAACAGTATTGCTCTATAAAGCGGTTAGTGAATTCAGTACCTCTATCGGAACGAATGGACACGATACTCAATCCGTTCTCATTTTGAAGCTTTCTTAGGTGCTCGGGCAGCTTTGATGTGGTTTCCTTCTTCTTGCTCAGGAAGATTGTCCAAGCATACCTAGAATAATCATCAACACTAACGAGACAATACTTCTTACCTCCCAAACTTACAGGGTCTACAGGACCGTAGAGATCCATACGTAGCATTTCCAGAACTCTGTGAGTGGAGAGGTATGATTTGCTTTTTAGGGTGGTTTTGATTTGTTTGCCTTTCTGACAGGGTCCGCAAACACTGTCTTATTGGAATGACACATCGGGCAAACCTCTAACCATTCCCTATCTAGCGAGCTTGTTGATCGTCTTGAAGTTAACATGCGACATCCTCTTGTGCCATAGCCAGCTAAGATCTGTAGTGCCTTTGGCAACAAAACATGGAATTGTGGAGTTCGTAAGCATCTAGTCAGCAATATACATATTACCTGACCTGCTTCCTGTTAGCACAACTTCTTTGGTCAGAATATTCTTGACTCTATAATGATCTATATAGAATTTCACCGAGAACTGTTTGTCAGAGAACTGGCTAATACTAAGTAGATTACACTGTAAGCCTTCAACATAAGCTACATCGGTGACTTTAGATTTTCCTACAAGCAGGGTTCCCTTCCCTCTTGTTCTTCCTTTGGACTTATCATCGAAGCGCACTTTTGGACCGCAACCTTCTAGATAATATAACATCTTGCTTCTATCTCCTGTCATGTGCCGAGAATATTCACTGTCGAAGTACCAGATGTCCTTCTATTTACTGTCCTGTAAGCAAAGAAATTAAGTAGATTTAGGTCCCCTTTGTATGTTGGGTCCATTGATGTTAGTGCCTTTAGGTACCCAAATTTGCCTGACGGCAATTGGCTTGCTGTAGGTTACTCTTGGTCCGTTCTTGTGATATCTAACGTGGGGCAGGCACGTAGTCGCTGTAAACTTGGTAATTATGATGCATGTAAATTTCAAGGTTATTATTATTAATCCAGTATGAATGCCGTCTTGGAGGTGGAGCAATTTTCTTTGGCCTTACAGCTTGCCTTTTAGGTCTCCAATTGGATTCCCAAAGCTGCTGCTGGTATTGCGCGGCGACCTATTTTCTTGATGGATACCGGGGCTCATGTATCCAATATCTAGGCACACTGTACTATTGAGACTACTGTGTGCATGCCTTTGATTTTTAAATACAGCCTTATCTCTGAATGGATGTTGGCGCTTCTGATATGCTTGGGGAGCATGATGTTGGTTACGCCTTACAGGTCCTTGAGGTTGAGGATTCTGCTGTCGATGATATGACTTAGGTAGCGGAATGGCAGCCTTTGCTGTACGCGGGTTAGCAGTTACCTTTGTGGGACTTGGGGTCTCTTCAGGTACATGAATGGGTTCCACACCCCTGACAAACACTCTACTAGTCTTCCATTTATTGGAGAATGAGTTGTATCCTAAGCCACTTTTATCATGAGCATGTTTCCTGGTGCTTAGAACTTCTTCCATTCTTTTAGATGATTTCTCGAAAGATTTCAAGACGGTCTCTAGTTCTCCTTCTCATTTCTCGAGAGTTTTTAATTTGGCTTTAAGTAGAGAAAAAATCATTTGTCTTGCTCTCATTATGAGACTTAGTCTCAGTTAGATCGTGGTCAAGTTGATGATTTCTCTCCATGAGATTTTCAAATGAGACTTTGCTGTTTTCACAATCGATGGACATATTTTCGTAATTATTTCTCAGCAATTCGTTTTCTTCTTTCAGCTCTAAGTTAGAAATTTCGAGCTGTATGTTTTCTCGTTTCAATATCTCATGGGCCTTTTGAATGTTCTTAAATTCATTCATCATATTTTCGAAAGTATGAGCTGCATTGATAGGGGTATTGGATGTTGAGCTTACTTCATCATCGCTATCTTCATCGTCCTCTATATTTTTGGCCATAAAGCACATATATGCTTTATCTTCGATCTCATCATCGAACGAGTCACTGTCAGTGACTACCTGAAGACATTCCTCGGTTTTGGTTGGTGTGGGCGAGGCTTCTGATTCGCCGATCAGGGCTTTGAGCTTGTTTTTTCAAGCACGCCTCCTTTCATCTTTTTCCTATTGCTCGTCTTACAGCAACTTTTGGACTTTAGGATGCGGACATTTATTTGCATAGTGCCCAGGTTTTCTACAGTTGTAGCATATATTAGAATCACCAGATGGAGAAGATTCGGAACTTACCTTGTGAAAAGTCTTGGGCCTACATGCAGTCTTTCCAGACAGTTTGATGAACTTTTTGAAATTGTGCATGAAAATGGTCATTTCATCTTGTGACAGGATATCATCGTCACTGTCAACATTCTTGTGGGTAGATTTGGATGTATTGGGCATGTTGTGTCTCCTGTTAGATACAGCGGCTAGTGCTGTTGTCTTAGAAGGTGATTGTTCGGCCTTCTCTCTCCTGTCAATGTCATACTCAAAGGCTTTGAGGTCAGAAAAGAGGTCAAAAGTAGAAATGTCATTGAGTTTACATGACACACGCATAGCTGTGGTTTCATGTCCCATCGGGCAGGGAGTGATCTAAAAATTTTCAAATTTTTCTCCTTTTAGGTATACACTTTACCCAATGCTTCAAGTTTACCGACAATGCTAGTGAATGTGAGGTCAAGTTCCTCAAGAGTTTCAGATGATTTCATTTTAAACGATTCAAATTGCTGAGTGAGTTTTGAAATTTTGTTTTCTTTTGAGAGCTCAGTTCCCTCACAAATCATCTTGAGTTTATCCCACATTTCCTTGGCTGTCTTACATCTCTTTACCTTCAAGAATGTGACTTTGTCAAGAGTGACAAACAGCGCATTCTTAGCTATGTTGTCGAGGTTCGCGCGCTTGCAATCATCGGTCGTCCTTTGCTCACGCTTCTTCTCGAGCATCTTTAAATGAGGTTGTCCTTCTATCCTTGCGGCGGGATTAACCTTCATTATCTTTATGGGATCTTAGATGAAAAAAATCATCTCTTCGTGCATGTCGGCAAGATGTGCTTCCATTCTAATTCTGCAATCATCAAATTCATTAATAGAAAATATAGGAACCTTGTTTATCATTGAGGTATCCATGTAAGAGAATAAGAAAGACAGACTATTTTCAAAAAGAATGTGTGATTTTAGGATCTGATTCGGTTAAAAATACGACTGATTCTTTTTAGAATCAACCACTCTGATACCACTTATTGGCCACTAAGTATACAGAATACAACTTGGAAAGAGTTAGTACAACAATCTGTATGATTTTCGAATGTGAGTGCGTAGCGGAAGTTTGTTTAAGTGCATTGCTGTAAATACAGCAACTAGGCTTTCTCCTGTTAGCTTGGTGCGTGAAGGGTTTTGCAATGTATACATATAAATAAATCACAGTTAAATGAAAACAATAAAGGCTGAAGGTAAGACCACACAATATAAAGTGGTTCGAGGTAAACCCCTCTACGTCCACTGGTCCTCCACACATGAGTAAAATGTTTATTAAAATCACTATGTACACAACTATGTGACTTTAATCAAACATATCCTTGTATCATTCATACAGATTGATACAAAGATTGTAGCTTTCAACCGTTCACACAGACTGGTCGTAGGCTTCTTTGACTTGTTTCTTATCATATAGATTGAAGCTTCGTCCTATTCATCCCACACAGGTCAGAATAAGATTTCCTTAGTCCATACAGGGCTAAGTTTACTCAAAGGTAATAATTGTGAAATCACTAGTTTGAACAGCAGCTTGAACACGATGATCTGAGGATGATGATTTGTTGTTCACGTTGACTGAATATATTTATTCTCTTGGATATTGATATATGCTCGAAGAAATATATTTGCTCTTGTAAGCTTGATTGACAGAATAATCTCTTTAGAGTTTATGAATGAGTCAATCGTTCTTCGTTTTTTAGTTTGAGTTTCTCTGAGTTAAGTAATCGTCGTAGTTCCTTGCAATGTCTTCTTGCATGGACTATTTATAACTTTGGAATAGATCCATTATAAATATATCCGTTGGCTGGTTGGTGAGCAAAGATCCATTCTGATTGGTTGATTGACTTTCAAGATGCTAGATCCGGATTTTGTTCCTTGTTTGAAGATCCTTGTCGGTTGGTATTTAAATACTTTATCCGATCAGTATTTAAATACTTCATTTCAAACGGTGTTTTGACTTCAGTGAATAAAGCAGATTCCGTCTCAACGGTCTTCAGTCCTGTTGGGTAAGTGTTTGTTTTCCCAACATTTTCAGTCTGTATGTTGTATCCAACATGTTACGTCTTTAATGCTGTAGCTGTAGACTCTAACGCTGTAGGCTATCTCCAATGCTGTATGGAAGGGTGCTGTATGGGTATTCCAGAGTTTCCATACTTAGTGGCATTTCGAATCCTTTGATGTATGATGGCTAGACTTTCTGTATGATAGCCATTATCAAAACAAGGTACAACATTGTTTGTCCCAACAGAGTCATATTGGGCAACCTTGTATGCTTTCCATGTATTGAAGCATTCAAATGCTTCTTCGATCTGGACTTAGATGAGAGTGTTATTGATTATGTCAGTAGGGGAAGGACTCCGAGCAGTAGAGGGTTTTATTATCCGGTTTGGACCCTCTATAATTAAGGAAGCCTATTGGGGAGATGGATCCCTGACATGGTGGGATGCCCTGTCAGGAGAGCGACTCCTTACAGGGGTAAGAGCCCGTTTTGGAGTGGTGATCGTCAGCTCCAAAAAGGGAGCCGATTCACTGGTACCTTCCAGCTTAAAAAACATCTGGTCATCCATCATTGCCATCACAGGCTCAGGATCTGCTGTGGGAGCAGCTAGAGTTTCTTCCATAGGGGTTGTGCCCTGTGGGATAACTACTGTGGCAGATGCAGTAAGCGGAACTGCCTCAGTGGCTGTTGTAGCAAAACTGGGTTTGTTGTAGGAACCGCTCCCGACTACGAAGACTTCTTAGTCTTCAACATCTTCTTCATTTCCATGATAGCTGTAGGGGAGCTACAATCGGAAAGAAGTCTCTTCTTGCTGTCAACTAACTTGGATTTTGCCGAGTGATCAGTAACATCTCGGGGATCACTCGATGCTGGGAGGGTGAATAGGCTAGCGAGAAGTGGCGCCTTATTGAAAATAGTCGGGTTGGAGCCACCTAGAAACTTCCCAGCGAGGATCTTTTCGGCCTTTGGTGACTGGTTTATGCCACAACTGGTCAAGATGTAATTCAGTATCAGGCCAAAAGACTTTCTGGCAGAATCTGATTTGGACGCCTCCTCCTGAAGCCGTTTCAGAATTACCTGGCACTAGTTGACCTTCTCTCTAGACATGATGGCCACCATCCCCTGGATTCTCAAACTGATGCACATCTCGAATGCTCTAGTCTGATTTTCAACAACTCTGCAGCAAAAGTCATCAGATATAAGTAAGGCAGGGTAAAATTCTTCTTATGACAGGAAAGATAAACTTGCGATGGCTGAGAGTTCCCAGTGAACAAGTTCCAATAGGCCTCCAGTAGTTCATCAGACCTAAATAATTCCAGTTCCTCCAATGTCAGACCATTGGAGGGCAGCTTTTACAGATGCTTGAGGAGTTCCCGGTTGATGGAGATCTCCTTCTCCTGGATTGTGATGACGAAAGCAGTGATGGCAAAGACCTTCTTGTTAGATGCATACAAGAACTCAGCATCAAGAAAGAATTTCTCTACGATTTGAGCATCGTAGTTCTCAGGGTGCAGACTACCCAAATGGTAGAGACCAGTTTGCTTGACACGTGAGATGACTGAGTTCATCTCTGCCATGTCCTCATATTCAGAAATAATATGCTCATGCAGAACAGAGCAAGTAAAAGTTCAACGGTCAATGATCATGTCCTTCTTCTTCACTAAAAGAGATGAAGTTTGAGAAAAATATATATTCCCAAAGATAGATAGAAAGTAGGTTCGAAAGTTTGAAGGTATGTGGACTATATGATGTAGGCTCGATAATTATATGGAAAGCGTAAAAAGTCCGTGGATCAGCATACTGGCCCTTTTATAGTGTGTAGGGGATCTAGGTTACAGTGAACAGTCAGATTTAAGGGATGGAAATTCTCTTTGTATGAACATACATGATGAATTTAGAAGTAACTAGTACCTCTAATCCGTCAGTTTTTGAAATTAATGGCCGGCCCCACTTATGACACAATTCGACTTCTACTGTTACACGATAATACAGTTTGAATTTTGAAATCGTGGTTTTTAAGGCATTAAAGTCCAAGTGTCATTTCAGTATCTGAGAGATAAATCGTTTTAAAATCAAATAATGCATGTGGGCTGAAAATAGTTTGTAAGGTTCAAGAGTATGAATTTAGATACGCTTATATTAACTGATATCCTACAATGCATATGATGTATTTGGGAAAATATAGTGTTCCCGTTAAAAGGTACATACCGGATTCAATTCTTACAAGAATTTATAACTAATACTATATTCTTGGGTCATACCGTGTTCCCCCTTAATTAATGCACACGTCATCTATAGGAAGGTAATAATGCCTTCTTCTTCCTACATTAAGAATATAACTTGAAGTTCTGAGTGTACAATAAATTAAAAGTGGACACTGTATTCCTGGGTCTTACATCATTTCCTCTCGATTGATGAGTAAAATGTAAAAATTTTTAGGGAGTCGAGCTGTAGCGTTCCCAATTCTCGGCGAAGCATGCAGAATCTGGTGGTGCTGAGAGTTTTGTAAAGACGTCGGCTATCTGGATGTCTATATGAATCTTCTCAATCCAAACATCTTTATGCTCAACATGATTCCGAATGAAATGATGCTTTATATCCATATGCTTAGCGTACAATACAAGATTGTGCGTGATTGTGATTGCACTCATGCTATCGCACATGATTGGAGTCTCTTGAATTGGTACCATAATCTTGTAACTGCTTTTGTATCCAGAGAATCTGCATACAACAACTTCCAGCAGCATAGTATTCTGACTCAGCTGTAAAGCGAGTGTGCCAATCGTTTCTTACTGAACTATGACACAAGTCTTGGTCTAAGGAAGTGACAAGTCTTGCTCGTACTCTTCCTATCCAACTTACAACCTCCGAGATCCAAGTCGCTATAGCCTACCAAATCGAATCCTCCTTCCGTAGGACACCACAATCCTACATCGATTGTTCCTTTTATGTACTTAAGGATTCGTTTTGCTGTGGTGAAGTGTGACCCTTTAGGTGCTACCTGATACCGAGCACACACTCCTACAACAAATTGGCTATCAGGCCTGCTGGCTGTTAGGTACAAGCATGAGCATATAAGCTTCATATAGAGTGATTGATCAACCAGCTTTCCAGCTTCGTCAACACTTATCTGTGTGGAAGTGCTCATGGGGGTGGGTGATGATTTCTAAGTGTTCATCCCGAACCTGTTGAGCAGCTCCTTGCTGTATTTCTCCTGGTTGATAAATATACCTGTAGGAAGTTGTTTCACCTGTAATCCTAAGAAATAACTAAGTTTTCCCATCATACTCATTTCAAATGTACTTTGCATGATATGAGAGAACCTTTGACATAAAGTAAGGTTAGTTGAACCAAAGAATAATGTCATCTGTGTCTATTTGAACCATGAGGAGATCGCCACCTTCCTGTATTTTGAAAAGGGTTTTGTCTAATGCACCTTTCTCAAATCTATTATTGATCATACAGTGACAGAGTTTTGTACCAGGACCTAGGTGCTTGCTTGAGTTCGTACAATGCTTTCCTTAGACTATACAAAAGGTCTCTGCCTTTTGTGTTGGCAAACCCTGGAGTCCATTTAGTATACAATAAAGTTCTTCAGGGATGAAAGGTATGACTTGCTCTGCAGGGAGGTCCATAGAGATCCATGTGTAGCAAATCCACGACCCTGTGGATGGAAAGGTATGACTTTCTCTTCAGGGAGGTATTTACCTACTTGCCTTTCTGACAGGGTCCACAGATACTGTTTTTATGAAATGAGACATTGGTCAAGCCTCTGACCATTCACTGTCGAGCTAGCTTGTTGATGGTCTTGAAATTGATGTGCGACATCCTTCTGTGCCATAGTCAGATTTGATCTGCAGTGCTTTTGGCAACAAACAAGGAATTATGGAGCTTGTGGGTTTCCAATCAGCAATATACATGTTACCTAACTCACTTCCTGTGAGGATGATTTGCTTGGTCTTGGTGTCCTTCACCCTACAATGATCTACATAGAATTTGCCCGAGAACTGTTCATCAAAGAACTTGCTAATGCTAAGTAAATTGTACAATACTCCTTCAACATAGGCTACGTTGGTGATTTTGAATTTTCCTACAGGTAGGCTTCCTTTCCCTCTTGTTCTTCCTTTGGATTTGTCACTGAATCACACCTTTGGACTGCAACCTTCTACATAATCTGACAGCTCACTGATATCTCCTGTCATGTGGCGAGAACATCCGTTATCGAAATACCCGATATCCTTGGTTATTAGTGCCTTTAGGTACCCATATTTGCCTGACATCAATGGATTTTCTTTAGGTTACATTTGGTCCCATTTTGCGAGATTTACATGGGGCAGGCATGTAATCGCTGTAAGCATGATTATTATGAATGTAAATCTGGTGTTTTGGCTCCAGTATGGTTTTCGTCTCAGAGGAGGAACCATTTTATTTGGCCCCGTTGCTTGCCTTCTGGGTTTCCAGTTGAATTCCCAGATCCGTTGATGATGGAACTGCATGGCAGCCTCCTTACATGACAGATACTTGGCTTCCTGTACCCAATATCTAGGGGCACTATACTATTGATAGTACTAAGGTGCATACCTTTGATACTTAGGTACAACCTTCTTCCTGGGAGGCTTCTGATGCTGTTGGTATCCTCGAGGAGCATACTATTGATGACTGTCATTGCGTCTTACAGGTCTGTGAGGTTGGGTTTTTCGCTACTTGTGATATGAGTTGGGTGGTGGAGTCGCAGCCTTTGCTGTCCGGGAAGGGGCAGCTATGACCATTACAATGTAATACCCGAGATTTCTGATGTGTATTTGAACCTTATGATAATGTAATTGTTGCATTTTGATCTGAGTATTATTCTCCGTATTTCATGATCTTGTGTTGTTGAGCGGATGATTTCATGAATGTGTTCAAAATTGTGATTTTTGCACATGTAGCGCACGCTATCGACTAGGCGTAGCGTACGCTAATTTAGGTTTCGAAGCGCATGCTATATATGAACCTTAGCGCGCGCTATACGTAGTCAGCATGATTGAGATGTGTTGGTGGGTGAGATCAGGCCGCGGATTTCGTTGGGATTATGTCGGGATGAACCTGGACGGCTTTTGGAAAAGCCGAGTCAACGGTGTTTAGCGCACGCTACTGGTATGAGGATAGCGCACGCTAAATGTTAAGTGCAGTGAGGTCAGTAAGCTTCGTATGGCCGTTAGCGCACGCTATGGATATGGACTAGCGCGTGCTAATAACCATTTTCTATATATAGGACATCACCTGTTTTCATTTTTCAGATTTCTTCACTTCCCAAACTCGATTTCTGAAACTTAGAGAATTACTTCCTCCATCCTAAACCTCTCATATTATCATCCTAGCATGAGTTTGAAGATTGTAGATCATTGGAGATTGGTGTTCAAGCTCTTGGTGTTGGATTTCTTCAAAGTTCCTCCTTGTTCTTCACTATTTTGAGGTAGGTGATTCTTCACCAACAGGAGGAGCATTCTTAAGGATGTTTTGGAACATGTTTTGAGATTATCTAGTTAGTTAAATTCGTACGTAGTCGAACATCATGCTGTTAGAAGGATATTTTCGATGTTTCGGTACTTCTTCACCGTATAGACCATTGAACCTTTTAGTGTTTGAACTTCTATGCACATTCATGTAACTACAAAACCGATTGTGGCCAGCTTATGGAGATTATCAAGTTCATATGTACTTACATAATTGAATTATACGTTTTGGGACATAAATGGATTGAACTTAGGATATCTTCTTGAAGATCAAGATGAATTATGGTGTTGTGATGATTATACGTATCCTTATATCTCGAAGTCGTGTAATCCGTAAGATCATTCATAAACCGTATGAGCATGATTTGCATGAAGATGACATGTATTAGCACTGAAGATTTCATGAGTTTCATCACCATTAGATCAAGTCTGCTGCCCAGTAATGAACTGCCTTGCACGGTTAGCGCACGCTAAGATATGTATATTAACGTGCACTATCGGGCATAAGTTAACGTACGCTATGTTTGGTACGTAACATACGTTATGTCATCAGGCGAGTCAGTCGGCTGATCAGAGAGAACTGTTAGTACATAGTTAGCGTAAGGTAGACTTCGTCGTTTACGTACGTTAACGAGCAGGCTTAATGCACGTTACGTAGAATACGTAGTGTACGCTAAGTAGCTCAGGCAGATTACATTTTTAAGAGCTTTCGGTCGTAGATCGGATTGTTAGACATTCGTACAACATGAGATGAATTCTATATTTTTTCTTTTGAACAAGGTCCGAGCCTTGTATAGGGGTCGATCGAGGGGCGGTGGCATACGAACACGTGACATTTGTTGGAGTATTTCATTCTTGCCATTTTCGAGGCAAGTATCATATGTTGAGTTTGGTTTATATTAGAACTTTGATCATGCATATGGTTTTGTTCATGTTGTCGAGTATGAGATTAATTTCTTTGATTTATCGTGGTATTCGTTGTTAATTGTTCGTATTAATGGACATATTGAACTGCATATATGTATGCATGATTCCATGGTTTATATTGAAAATGATCCGAGGGGGTCATGAGGATCTATGCTGAGGGCGCTGGATCGAATGTCCACCATGCGTTGGTCCGACGGGATCATCATGGGGATCTATGCTGAGGGCGCTGGATCGTTGGACGGGTTTTCCACCATACGTTGGTCCGACGGGATCATACATGGGGATCTATACTGAGGGCGCTGGATCGTTGGATTACCCTGTATTGTGTTGATGGAATCGTGAGGATTCGCATCGTTGGATTCCGGTGACGGAAGTCCATTTTGTATGTTTTATGATGCATTGATAAAATTTGTATCCTGATACTTGTACTAGCATCGTTTTGCTAACCCCTTTGGGGGTGGACATTTGTTTTGATGTTAAGGTAGCCGAGGAGCGGGGAGACCGCCACAGTACCGATATGACGATGAAATGGCTCAATGATGTGGATGATATTTATTGTTATTATGGTTTGTCTCCTTGGTTCATATTTCAGTACTCGAGTACACATGTCTAATTAATATTTCGATATGGTTGTAATAAATAACTCATTTGATCTGTTTGAAACCGGTTTTTGTATTTGGAACTTTCATGGTACTGTTGTAGTATATTTACATTTCTTCTAATTAGCCTTGTAAATCCTTACTTAAAGGGTTTACAGCGCTGTAATTATTCCGAATATATCGGGGTGTTACAGAATATGGTATCGGAGCCAAGATTCATGGATATCTTAGCAGTTGGGTTTTAGTTGGGTCTGTTTACGTTATTTGATTACGGGTCGTTTGTCACATCACTGCTGAGCCAGCATCGTCGTGTGGACCGTGGTTGTAAGTCTCCTAATCTCAATTACTACCGTTTTATTTAATTCCTTTTTGTGAATATTGACGGACTTTCTTTTAGAAAAGTTGCCCTGGATATTGAGTATTTGTGTTTACAGTATGTTGAGGGGAGGTGTGGACGCGGACGTGGTCGTGGACGCGGACGTGGAAATGCGAGACAAGAAGATTCGGCGTCTACCCCAGAATTATCCGCTAGTCGAACCGATTCCCATTCTGGAGGACAGCAGGGATCAGCAAATAATAATGCAGATCCTAACGTGCCGGGAGTGCTTCAACAGGTGGTTGATCAGATAAACCAGTTTGCTCAGGTTGTTGATCGCATGCAGACGGCGATGGGACAGCATCATAACGAGGATAATCGGGGGGACAAATGGCTTACTGAGGTGGTCAAATTGCACCCTCCAAAATTTGACGGTTCTGTTGAGACAATTACTGGGATCACTGGCTGAAGGAGTTAGAAAAGATCTTTGCAGGGATTAACTGCCCTGACGACCGAAAGGTTCTAATAGCCCAGTATCTCCTGACTGGGAAGGCTTTTGACTGGTGGAAGGCCATTCGACCTGAGAATCATAATGCTGACTGGACGGAGTTCAAATTAATGATGGAAGCACAATATTGTCCTAGCCCAGTTAGAGAGGCCCGAGTCCGGGAGTTTTTCTCACCACAAAATTTAGAGGCATCTGTGACAGACGTGATTAAGACTTTAATCACCAGCTGACTTATGTGCGCCACTTGGTCAGGACCGAGGCGGAGAGGATTTTCCATTTCGACATGCGGATGAAGTCGGAAATTCAGCAGTATATGTCCGGATTTGAATGTACCACCTTGCGACAGTATCAGGACAAAGCACTGGCCTATGATATGAAAGAGGTGGCAGTAGAAAAGTCAACGGAAGCAAAGAAGCAGAAAGTGTCTGGCAGCTTCACGGAGAATAAGAGTAGTGGGCCCCGCAAGGGCCAGTCCTCATTTCATTCATTCAGGAGGCCTCCGGATCCTTCTCGAGGAGGAAAGAAGTTCCGGGCAACACCAACCGTTTCAGACGCGGGGAAGAAATATTATAAATGTGGCAAAACGGGGCATGTTCGACGTGATTGTTTCGCACCTGCTGTGACCTGTTTCGAGTGTGGACAGGAAGGACATCGCCCAACATTTTGTGGAAATGTTAGGCGTATTTTTATACGCTTATTTATCATTATTTTGTAGTATTTTGTAGAGTGAAATTGTCTAAATGAGCTTTTAATGCCTTAATTTTGTATGATTGACAGGAAATTGAAGTCCGGAAGCTAAGACGAGGCTAAACGGGCGAAAACGGCAAATCTGGACTCTGAGCCGCGGCACAAGGAAGCAGCGCCGCGGCACAGGAAGACACCCATGCGAAGGCGGAGTAACCTGTACTCTGTGCCGCGGCACAGTCCAGGTGAGCCGCGGCACAGAAGAATTAATTAACGCCCAGGCATTCAGCTGAAGGCGATGTGCCGCGGCACAGGTTTAGTGCGCCGCGGCACACTTGGCGGTTTTTGTATGCCCGCGCGGATTTTGGGCCGTTTCGAAGCCAGTTTTCGACCGACTGATACGGACGCGATTTGGAGTTATGCTGAGCTATAAATAGGGTTTAAGACCTTAATTTAATCTTCTTTGGATCTTTAATCTTTGAGAGCTTAAGCTTGGAGACGGCAGAAGAAGAGGGAAGCAGAAGATTTCAAGGGCAGAGGGCGGAAGCTGAAGAACGGAGGAATCCGAGCTTCATCTGCGTTTGAATTTTATGCTTTCATTTATTTATTCTGTAATTTCAATTATTAGTATGTCAGGCTAAAGCCCTAATCTAGGGTTTTGATGAAACCTATGTTTTGACGAATTTCTTGAGATTATCCAATTAATTACCTTTTTATTGAGTTTTCCCAATTGTGTTTAATGCTTGCAATTATCTGGCCAATAGTTGTATTGATTTAATCATTCACTTCGAATCGGGAGAGGAGATTTGGTGAGGAACTATTGGTGAGGACCGTTTTATTCTGTGAGATAGGAATATACTCATAGGAACTACGTGGCCTTTGGGAGATTTCATGCTTTTCGCCTATTGACGAATTAATTCACCTAGGGATAGAGTGCGTTATTCGCCTTTAGATAAATCTATTGACCTCGGGAGAGGCGATAGAATATATTAGCAATATCCGCCTTCAATAAATTGGGAAAATTATTTATTACGGATAATCGAGAGTAAATTCGAATAAACTAAGGTGGATTCAGAATCCTAGACTTGTTCATCATTTAATTTATTTTATCCAAGCCATCGTTTTATACTAGTCTTTTAGTAATTCTTTTAGTTATTAATCGCAAATCCCAAATTCGATTGTTCAGATAAAATTGGAATACACAGAAATCAGTAGTTAGAGATTCAGTCCTCGTGGGAACGATACTCTACTTATCACTTTATTACTTGTAAACGATGACGTGCACTTGCGTGTAAGAAAAATCGCAACAAGTTTTTGGCGCTGTTGCCGGGGACTGAAATTTTCTAATATCGATTTAAGTATTTCCAGTCTTAATTTGAACGTTTTATTTTTATTTTTGTGTATTTAATTTCGTTTGTTTGTTTTTCCTTTCAGGACCTTTCGTGTAGTGCATGAGAAAACTCGGTAACGAAGGCCTACTACCTTTGGATACCGAGCTCGAGCGCACGCTAAGAAGGAACAAAAAGGAGAAAAGAGAGTTGCAGACGACGGTCAAAATGGCTGAGAATATTGAAGTCCAAGGAGGAGATAACCAAGTGCGGCAAGTTCAACCGGAACTAGCCCTTCGAGATTATGCCATACCGCAGATCAATGCTAATTTTTCGGGAATTCGGCGTCCCACTATCCAAGCTAATAATTTTGAGATCAAGCCTGCTATTATTCAGATGGTGCAAAGTAGCCAATTCCGTGGATCGCCAAATGACGACCCGAATGCCCATATTGCTTCTTTCCTTGAGATATGCGACACGTTCAAGACTAATGGTGTCACCGACGATGCCATCCGATTGAGGCTTTTCCCTTTCTCTTTGAGGGATAAAGCAAAGTTTTGGTTAAATTCCTTACCGCCGGGGTCGATTACAACATGGGAGAGGTTAGCGCAAGCCTTCCTTGCCAAATTCTTCCCACCAGCTAAGACGGCAAGGTTGAGAAACGAAATAACCACCTTTGGTCAGTACGATATGGAATCGCTCCACGAGGCGTGGGAGCGATATAAAGATTTGCTACGAAGATGCCCTCATCACGGCCTTCCTGATTGGCTTCAGCTTCATACGTTCTATAATGGTTTGAGTGCTTCTACACGCACCTTCGTGGATGCGGCCTCTGGTGGGGCCTTCATGGGAAAGTCTATGGCCGAGGCACACGTGCTTTTGGAAGATATGGCCGCTAATGCGTACCAATGGCCATCGGAAAGATTGACACCGAAGAGAGTCATGGAAGTTTCAAGTAATGACCCGATTTCCACTTTGTCAGCTCAAGTCGCCGCATTGACCCAACAGCTCCAGGCATTTTCGCACGCACCTTCCCCCGTTACCATTGAGACATGCAATTGGTGTAACGGATCACACCCGAGCGCGGAGTGTCAAGTTGGAAACCCGTTCGAGCAACATCAGATGGAGCAGGCTCAATTTGTGGGAAATGGGAATCGACAGAATAACCCGTACTCCAACACTTATAATCCGGGGTGGCGCAATCATCCCAACTTTTCGTGGAGAAACGGACAGAACTCACACCAGCCCCCGTTCGCCCAGAATCAACAGCAACCCCCTCCCGCTCCCAAAGTGTCTCTCGAGGAAGCACTTGCAAAATTGGCAGCAAATACGAGTCAATTTATAACTCGTACTGAAGCAACATTGCAAAATCATTCCGCTTCCATTCGGAATTTGGAGGTCCAGCTGGGCCAAATTGCTAATGTGCTGACAGCTCGCCCGGAGGGAGCATTGCCGAGTATAACAGAGACAAATCCTAGAGAGAGTCTAAACGCAATCAACTTAAGAAGCGGGAAAGAGGTCTTTGGATCAGCAGGCGGTGTGAAAAGAAGAAGGAAATTGAGGAAGAGAAGGATTTAAAGCCAGAGGAGTCGAAGGATTTGAAACCTTCAATAAATTTGCCGGATAACTTGAAGACATGTGTGCTCCCCGTTCCGTTTCCGCAGAGATTACAGCAAAGAAGGGCGGACAAACAATTTTCTAAGTTCCTTGATGTGTTTAAAAAGCTTCACATAAACATTCCGTTCGCCGACGCGTTGGAACAGATGCCGAGTTACGCTAAGTTCATGAAAGAGATATTATCGAAGAAAAGAAAGCTTGAGGAGTTTGAAACGGTCGCCTTGACAGAGGAGTGCAGTGCAATTCTTCAAAAGAAGCTCCCACCTAAATTGAAAGATCCGGGAAGCTTCAACATACCGTGCACCATGGGGAATCTTTCGTTTAATAAGGCACTGTGCGATCTCGGTGCGAGTATCAACCTCATGCCTCTGTCAATTTTCAAAAAGCTGGACATTGGGGAAGCCAAGCCAACAACAGTCTCCTTACAATTGGCGGATCGATCGATTTAGTACCCACGGGGAGTGATTGAGGATGTTTTAGTCAAAGTTGATAAGTTCATCTTTCCGGCCGATTTCATCGTACTCGACATGGAGGAAGATGAAAATATTCCAGTCATCTTGGGACGACCATTTTTAGCGACTGGCCGAACCCTTATAGACGTGGAAAAAGGGGAGTTAACTCTGAGGGTCCAAGACGAGCAAGTTACTTTTCAAGTATTCAAATCGTTTCCATGTCCCGGAAGTGTTGATAAAAGGTCACAAATTGAAAGTGTGGATGTCATTGAAAGAGGAAAGCACCGAAAACATCGTCGGTGGGAAAATTCAGATTGTGTGTTAAATGGTCCAAGTCTTAAGGATTTATATTATTATAAATTATTATAATAATAATAATTTATATTATTATAAATTATTATAATAATAATTTAATTCTTTTTGCTTGAGGACAAGCAAAGGCTTAAGTTTGGGGGTATTTGTTAGGCGTATTTTTATACGCTTATTTATCATTATTTTATAGTATTTTGTAGAGTGAAATTGTCTAAATGAGCTTTTAATGCCTTAATTTTGTATGATTGATAGGAAATTGAAGTCTGGAAGCTAAAACGAGGCTAAACGGGCGAAAACGGCAAATCTGGACTCTGAGCCGCGGCACAAGGAAGTAGCACCGCGGCACAGGAAGACACCTATGCGAAGGCAGAGTAACCTGTACTCTGTGCCGGGGCACAGTCCAGGTGAGCCGCGGCACAGAAGAATTAATTAACGCCCAGGCATTCAGCTGAAGGCGATGTGCCGCGGCACAGGTTTAGTGCGCCGCGGCACACTTGGCGGTTTTTGTATGCCCGCGCGGATTTTGGGCCATTTCGAAGCCAGTTTTCGACCGACTGATACGGATGCGATTTGGAGTTATGCTGAGCTATAAATAGGGTTTAAGACCCTAATTTAATCATCTTTGGATCTTTAATCTTTGAGAGCTTAAGCTTGGAGACGGCAGAAGAAGAGGGAAGCAGAAGATTTCAAGGGCAGAGGGCGGAAGCTGAAGAACGGAGGAATCTGAGCTTCATCTGCGTTTGAATTTTATGCTTTCATTTATTTATTCTGTAATTTCAATTATTAGTATGTCAGGCTAAAGCCCTAATCTAGGGTTTTGATGAAACCTATGTTTTGACGAATTTCTTGAGATTATCCAATTAATTACCTTTTTATTGAGTTTTCCCAATTGTGTTTAATGCTTGCAATTATCTGGCCAATAGTTGTATTGATTTAATCATTCACTTCGAATCGGGAGAGGAGATTTGGTGAGGAACTATTGGTGAGGACTGTTTTATTCTGTGAGATAGGAATATACTCATAGGAACTACGTGGCCTTTGGGAGATTTCATGCTTTTCGCCTATTGACGAATTAATTCACCTAGGGATAGAGTGCGTTATTCGCCTTTAGATAAATCTATTGACCTCGGGAGAGGCGGTAGAATATATTAGCAATCTCCGCCTTCAATAAATTGGGAAAATTATTTATTACGGATAATCGAGAGTAAATTCGAATAAACTAAGGTGGATTCAGAATCCTAGACTTGTTCATCATTTAATTTATTTTATCCAAGCCATCGTTTTATACTAGTCTTTTAGTAATTCTTTTAGTTATTAATCGCAAATCCCAAATTCGATTGTTCAGATAAAATTGGAATACACAGAAATCGGTAGTTAGAGATTCAGTCCTCGTGGGAACGATACTCTACTTATCACTTTATTACTTGTAAACGATGACGTGCACTTGCGTGTAAGAAAAATCGCAACAGGAAATGCGACTCGATCTTTTGGTACTCGCACTCCTGCACCGGTTCCGAAGGACACCAGTGTAAACCAGACGCAGCAAAGTGGTTTCCAGCAGCAGAATGTTGGGACAAGAGAAGCATCCAGCGCTGGGTCCGTTCCTCCGCGTATTTATGAGATGAAGAAGTCAGACGATCAGAACACGGCTGTTGCATCATGTACGGTTCAGATCATTTTGCAACCAGTTAGTGTCTTATTCGATTAACGAGCTACGCATTCTTTCATATCTTTGAACTGTGTTAATCGTTTGAAAATCTCGTGCTTGTATGATTGTGAACCTTATGTTGTGGGATTACCGAGCGGAGAGAAACTTGTGGGAACCCTAGAAACTAGAGATTTTCCAGTGACTATAGGAGGAAGAGATTGGCCATCAAATCTTATTGTAGTCGACATCCATGGTGACGATTTAATTCTCGGAGATTATTGGCTCAATCGTTACGGAGCTATTTTGAATTACCGAAAGAGAGTCATTTCTATCATTTCCGATGACGGGTCTGAACATTTATTTAAGGGGTGGAGACCGGGAAGCTCAGGAAAATTGATCAAAGCGATGAAAGCAGTGAAATTGCTAAAACAGGGTTGTTACGGATTTTGGTGTTATGCTATGAATAAAGAAGAAGGATTAGAGCTCTCATCTATTCTAGTTGTGAATGAATTCTCAGATGTATTCCCTGACGAACTACCTGGGTTACGTCCACAGAGAGAAGTGGATTTCACTATCGAATTAGAGCCTCGAGCCGCTCCTATTTCTAAGGCACCATACCGTATGGCGCCAACCGAGATGTATGAATTAAAGAAACAGCTTGAGGAATCATTGCAGAAAGGTTATATTCAACCAAGCGTCTCTCCTTGGGGAGCACCGTTCTCTTTGTCCGGAAGAAGGATGGATCTCTTCGATTATGTATTGATTACAGGGAGCTAAACAAGGTGACGATCAAGAAAAAGTATCTTATACCTCGGATCGATGATTTATTTGATCAACTGCAAGGGGAAAGGGTATTCTCGAAGATTGACTTACGATCAGGATACCATCAATTGAGAATTAAGGAATCGGACATACCGAAATCTGCTTTCAGATCCCGATACGGGCATTATGAATTCATGGTGATGCCATTTGGACTTACCAATGCTCCTGTGGTATTTATGCAATTGATGAATTGGGTATTCTTAGAATACTTGGATAAATTTGTGGTAGTCTTCATCGATGACATCTTGATCTATTCGAAAGACACAGAGGAACATGCAGAGCATTTGCGTATCATTTTGAGCACTTTGAGAAAGGAACATCTTTATGCGAAACTTTCTAAATGCGAGTTCTGGATTAGGGAAGTAACTTTCCTCGGGCATGTGATATCAGCTGACGGAGTTCAGGTGGACCCGAAGAAAGTCGAAGCAATCTTGGATGGGAAGCTCCTAATAATGTGAAGGAAGTCCGGAGTTTCTCGGGACTTGGTGGATATTATCACCGTTTTGTAGAAGGATTTTCCAAAATCGCTCGTCCACTTACTCAGCTGTTATAGAAAACCCAAAAATTCATGTGGAATGAGAAATGCCAGGCGGGTTTTGATGAACTTAAGAGAAGACTGCCGACAGCACCTATACTAGTGTTACCAGATGGAACGGATGGATTCATGGTATACAGCGACGCTTCAAATCAAGGTCTGGGTTGTGTGTTGATGCAAAAGAATAAGGTGATTGCCTATGCCTCTCGACATTTGAAACCGTACGAAGTTAATTACCCGACGCATGATCTGGAGTTAGCAGCTGTAGTCTTTGCTCTAAAAATTTGGCGACATTATTTATACGGCACTCACTGTCAGATCTTTACAGATCATAAGAGCCTCAAGTATATTTTCAGTCAAAAGGAATTAAATATGAGGCAGAGAAGGTGGCTGGAATTGATCAAGGATTATGATTTGGAAATCCTTTATCATCCAGGCAAAGCAAACGTGGTAGCTGATGCACTGAGCCGAAAACCTATTTCTCTTCGAGTGTTGGAAGCGCTTACGTCCCAAACAAACATTCAACGAGAACTAATCCGTGAAGGGATTGAAGTGTGGTCCCAAGGAGTCCAAGGGCAATTGTGTGTGATGGAACTAACTTCGTCGTTGGTTGAAGAAATCAAATCTAAGCAGTTGGATGATTCTCTGATTCTTCGATTATGTGACGAAGTGAAGAAAGGGAAGGCCCCAGGATTCGTGATGCAGGATGATGGAGTTATGAGATTTCAGAGTCGACTTTGCGTTCCCAATGATGATGTTCTGAGACAGACAATTGTGAAGGAAGCTCATAGCGCGCCCTATTCTATTCACCCGGGCAGCAGTAAGATGTATAAGGATCTAAAACAAAACTTCTGGTGGGGAAATATGAAGAAGGACGTAGCAGAATGCGTTTCGAAGTGTTTGACTTGTCAGCAGGTTAAGATTGAACATCAGCGACCTGCCGGGATGTTGAAGCCACTTCCGATCCCTGAGTGGAAGTGGGAGGATATCTCCATGGATTTCATCACCAATATGCCAAGGACCAAGACGGGAATGAACATGATTTGGGTTATAGTTGATCGATTAACCAAGTCGGCTCATTTCCTAGGAATTAAAGACACTTGGGGACCCGAGAGATTGGCGCGAGTATTTATTGCAGAGATAGTCAGATTGCATGGGATGCCGAAGACCACTATTTCAGATAGAGATGGTCGCTTCGTGTCGCAATTATGGAAGGCAGTTCACAGGGCTTTGGGTACCGAACTGAACTTTAGCGCGACTTATCATCCTCAGACATACGGTCAGTCCGAAAGGACTATTCAGACAGTAGAAGACATGCTTAGAACTTGTGCCTTAGATTGGTCAACTGATTGGGAAGTTCACTTGCCGTTGATTGAATTCACGTACAAAAATAGTTGGCATGCTTCTATTAAGATGGCACCATTTGAAGCTTTGTACGGGAGAAGATGTCGATCACCTTTGTGCTGGGATGATTCTTCGGACTTGATTGGCACGGAGCCGGAATTGATAGTTCAGACTCATGAGAAGATAACTTTGATTCGGGAAAGACTGCTGACCGCCCAGAGTCGACAGAAGTCTTATGCAGATGCACGTCGTCGCCCGCTAGAGTTCGACATTGGGGACCACGTACTATTGAAGGTGTCTCCTACACGAGGAATTTTCCATTTTGGGAGAAAAGGTAAGCTAAGTCCGAGATATATCGGACCATTCGAGATCCTCGAGAGAGTTGGGGATTTAGCTTACAGGGTGGCCTTAACGCCATCGCTGAGTCACGTTCACAATGTGTTTCACGTATCCCAATTGCGGAAGTATGTACCAGATCCCAGTCATGTTATTGATTTCGACGAGATCGAGATAGCTAAGGACGGTACCTTCGAAGAGAGACCAATCAGTATACTTGAGAGTCGAATCAAACAATTGAGGAATAAACCAATACCCTTGGTTAAAGTACAATGGTCAAGACACGGAGTTGAAGAGGCCACTTGGGAAATGGAGGACAATATGGAGACTAGGTATCTAGAGTTGTTTTCATCTTAAGTTTCGGGATGAAACTTCTTTTTAGGGAGAGAGGATGTAATACCCGAGATTTCTGATGTGTATTTGAACCTTTGATAATGTAATTGTTGCATTTTGATCTGAGTATTATTCTCCGTATTTCATGATCTTATGTTTTTGAGCGTACGCGTATTTGGGTTTCGTAGCGCACGCTATATATGAACCTTAGCGCGCGCTATACGTAGTCAGCATGATTGAGACGTGTTCGTGGGTGAGATCAGGCCGCGTATTTCGTTGGGATTATGTCGAGATGAACTTGGACGGCTTTTGCAAAAGCCGAGTCAACGGTGTTTAGCGCACGCTACTGGTATGAGCATAGCGCACGCTAAATGTTGAGTGCAGTGAGGTCAGTATGCTTCGTATGGCTGTTAGCGCACGCTATGGATATGGACTAGCGCGCGCTAATAACCATTTTCTATATATAGGACAGCACCTGTTTTCATTTTTCAGATTTCTTCACTTCCCAAACTCGATTTCTGAAACTTAGAGAGTTACTTCCTCCATCCGAAACCTCTCATATCATCATCCTAGCACGAGTTTGAAGATTGTAGATCATTGGAGATTGGTGTTCAAGCTCTCGGTGTTGGATTTCTTCAAAGTTCCTCCTTGTTCTTCACTATTTCGAGGTAGGTGATTCTTCACCAACAGGAGTGGCATTCTTAAGGATGTTTTGGAACATGTTTTGAGATTATCTAGTCAGTTAAATTCGTACGTAGTCGAACATCATGTTGTTAGAAGGATATTTTCGATGTTTCGGTACTTCTTCACCGTATAGAGCATTGAACCTTTTAGTGTTTGAACTCCTATGCACATTCATGTAACTACAAAACCGATTGTGGCCAGCTTATGGAGATTATCAAGTTCTTATGTACTTACATAATGGAATTATACGTTTTGGGACATAAATAGATTGAACTTAGGATATCTTCTTGAAGATGAAGATGAATTATGGTGTTGTGATGATTATACGTATCCTTATATCTCGAAGTCGTGTAATCCGTAAGATCATTCATAAACCGTATGAGCATGATTTGCATGAAGATGACATGTATTAGCACTGAAGATTTCATGAGTTTCATCACCATTAGATCAAGTCTGCTGCCCGATAATGAACTTCCTTGCACGGTTAGCGCACGCTAAGATATGTATATTAACGTGCGCTATCGGGCATAAGTTAACGTACGCTACGTTTGGTACGTAACGTACGTTATGTCATCAGGCGAGTCAGTCGGCTGATCAAAGAGAACTGTCAGTACATAGTTAGCGTACACTAGACTTCGTCGTTTACGTACGCTAACGAGCAGGCTTAACGCACGTTACGTAGAATACGTAGCGTATGCTAAGTAGCTCAGGCAGATTACATTTTTAAGAGCTTTCGGCCGTAGATCGGATTGTTAGACATTCGTACGACATGAGATGAATTCTATATTTTTTCTTTTGAACAAGGTCCGAGCCTTGTATAGGGGTCGATCGAGGGGCGGTGGCATACGGACGCGTGACATTTGTTGGAGTATTTCATTCTTGCCATTTTCGAGGCAAGTATCATATGTTGAGTTTGGTTTATATTGGAACTCTGATCATGCATATGGTTTTGTTCATATTGTCGAGTATGAGATTAATTTCTTTGATTTCTCGTGGTATTCGTTGTTAATTGTTCGTATTAATGGACATATTGAACTGCATATATGTATGCATGATTGCATGGTTTATATTGTAAATGATCTGAGGGGGTCATGAGGATCTATGCTGAGGGCACTGGATCGAATGTCCACCATGCGTTGGTCCGAGGGGATCATCATTGGGATCTATGTTGAGGGTGCTGGATCGTTGGATGGGTTTTCCACCATGCGTTGGTCCGACGGGATCATCATGGGGATCTATACTGAGGGCGCTGGATCGTTGGATTACCCTGTATTGTGTTGATGGAATCGTGAGGATTCGCATCGTTGGATTCTGGTGACGGAAGTCCGTTTTGTATGTTTTATGATGCATTGATGAAATTTGTATTGTGATACTTGAACTAGCATCGTTTTGCTAACCCCTTCAGGGGTGGACATTTGCTTTGATGTTCAGGTAGTCGAGGAGCGGGGAGGCAGCCACAGTACCGACATGACGATGAAATGGCTCAGTGATGTGGATGATATTTATTGTTATTATGGTTTATCTCCTTGGTTCATCTTTCAGTACTCGAATACGCGTGTCTTATTAATATTTCGAGATGGTTGTAATAAATAACTCATTTGATCTGTTTGAAACCGGTTTTTGTATTTGGAACTTTCATGGTACTGTTGTAGTATATTTACATTTATTCTTATTAGCCTTGTAAATCCTTACTTAAAGGGTTTACGGCGCTGTAATTATTCCGAATATATCGGGGTGTTACATACAAGACTCGAGGCTTCTTTGAGTTTCGGAATGGGTTCCACTCCCTTGACAAACACCATACTAGTTTTACGTTTGTGGGAGAATGAGTCATATCCTAAGCCATGTTTGTTGTGGGCGTGCTGATTAGTGCTTAGAATGTCTTCCACCCTCCTTGATGATTTCTGAAAAGATTTAAGGATTATCTCGAGTTCTCCTTCTCTTTTCTCGAGAAGCTGTATCTTAGCTTCTAACAGCATAATCATTTTTCTTGCAATTAGTATGAGTTTCTACCTCATTTAGTTCGATTGCAAGTTGATGATTGCTTTCCATGAGTTATTCATTAATAATCTTGCTGTTTTCACAATCCAGAGACATGCTTTCATAATTATTTTTCAGCACATCATTTTCATCCTTCAGCTCTAAATTTGAAAGGGAGAGCTGTAGGTTTTCTTGTTTAAGCATCTCATGGTATTTCTGAATGTTTTTAAGCTCATTCATCATATTTTCGAAGTATGTGATGCATTACTAGGAGTAGCTGAGGTTGAGCTTACCTCATCCTTAATGTTTTCATCATCTTCTTCCTTGGCCATAAAGCACATATATGCTTTGTCTTCCATTTCATCATTGGAGGAGTCACTGTCAGTGATTGCCTGAAGGCACTCCTCGGTCTTGCTTGATGCAGGCGAGACTGCTGATTCTCCGATCAGGTCCTTGAGCTTGTTTCGGCAGACGTGCCTTTTATCATTCTTTTCTTGTTGCTCGACTTCAAGCAACTTTTATACTTTGGGATGAGGACATCTCTTTACATAGTGTCCTGGTTTCCTGAAGTTATAGCACATGTTAGAATCTGCAGACGAAGGAGATTCGGAACTCACCTTCTTAAATGACTAAGGCCTATATGGGACCTTTCCAGATTTCTTGATGAACTTCCGGAACTTATGCATGATAAGGGCTATCTAATCTTGTGACAGGATGTCATCGTCGCTGTCAGCTGCCTCGCATGTGACTTTGGAAATGTTGGGTGCAAAGCTATGTCTCCTGTCAGATACAACAGCCAGTGCTGTAGTCTTGGCAGGTGACTCTTCGGCCTTCTCTCTCCTGTCAAGTCATACTCAAAGTCTTTGAGGTTCGAGAAGAGATCGAAAGTAAATATGTCATTTAAATTACAAGACACATGCATAGTTGTGGTCTTAATGTCCCATCGTGCAGGGAGTGATCTAAAGATTTCCAGAATTTTCTCCTTTTGGGTATACACTTTACCCAATGCTTCAAGTTCACTAAAAATGCAGGTAAACTTGAGGTCAAGTTCCTCAAGTGTTTCAGAATATTTCATTTAAAATGATTCAAATTGCTGAGTTAGTTTTGAGATTTTATTTTCTTCCGGGAGCTCAGTTCCCACGCAAATTAGCTCGAGTTTCTCTCATATTTCTATGGCTATCTTACAGTTCTTACCTTGGAAAATCCGCCTTTGTCAAGAGTGACAAATAGCGTATTCTTGGCTACATTATCGAGATTCGCACGCTTGCAATCATCCGTTGTCCATTTCTCACATTCCTCGAGCATTTCTGCATAAGATTGTCCACTGATTGTTGTGGCTGTGTTGACCTTCATTATCGTGATCGGTCCTTCCTAATGAAAAAGATCATCTCTTCGTACATCGCAGCAAGATGGGCTTCCATCCTGATTCTTCAGTCATCGAATTTGTTAATAAAAAATATAGGGATTCTATTGATCATAGATGTGTCCATGATAGAAGTAATATGAATGATAAAGATACGCAAATAAAGTTTTCAAAAGTTAGTGATTTTGTGAATCTGATTGAGGTTAAAAACAGACTGATTCTTTATAGAGTCAACTGCTCTGATACCACTTGTTGGCCAAAATATTCAGTAGAAACATCTTAGAAGGGGGGTTGAGTAATTTGTATCCTTTGTGAAGTTTGTTTGCATAGCAGAAGTGTAAGATTAAGTTGCTGTAAGTACAACAACTGAATGATCTCCTGTTAGCTTGATGCGTGCAGGGTTTTTATGATAGGTATACTAAAATCACACAGGCAGATAGAAAGCAGTATAAGCAGAAAGTAAAGACACACTGATTAAAGTGGTTTGAGGTAAACTCCTCTACGTCCATTGGTCCTCCACACATGAGTAAATTTTTTATTAAAATCATGGTGTACACAACTATGTGACTTTAACTAATCACGTCGTTGTATCGTTCACATATATTGATATAACCAAAGCAGCTTGGGACGTTCACACAGATTGGCATTGGCTTCTTCGATCGCTTCTTGTCACACAAATTGAAGCTTCGTCCTTAGCACTATTCATCCCACACATGTCAGATATAGCGAAGCTTAGTCCACACGGGCTAAGTAAACTCAACGGTAAGATTGGTATGACAAGATCGAACAGTAGCTATATGCTTGATGAACTTACAATATTTCTTCTCTATTGATGAAGATGTATGCTTGAAGAAATATAGTGCTCTTGTAAGGTTGATAATCAGATTGTCGAAGTTCTTCAAATCATTAGGTAAGCAATGTCCTCTTGGTTGGGGATATTTATAACCTTGGAAATAGATCCGTTATAAATGTAGTCGTTGGCCGGTTGGTGAGATTGGGACTGCTCTGATTGGCAGCTTCATAATGTTTCGAATTAAAGGTGATTCACATTTAATGCTTCAGACATTGTTTTTTTACCACCGTTAAATGCTCTTCAGACTGTAGCCTCTTCGGCCGCATTAAATGTTGTCCTATCAGCATTAAATGCTACTTTAACCATGAAGACTTTATGAACAAAGAATGTTTGATTTCTCAATGCTTTAAAGTTTCTCCAGTCTTGTTGGATTTGTGTTTAACTTTTCCTAAGTAAAACACTTACGGCATGTTTGCTGTATCCAACATCTTCGTCTTGTTGTATCTTGAATATTATGCTGTAGGATTAAACTCTTGGCATGCTAGAAGACATTACGCTATATGGATAGGTTGTATGACGTTATCCAAACAGCGTCCCTACTTGACTGTTTCTGACTTTGAAGTTCTTGCTGTATGAGGCAATTATCAAAACACTAAGAGGATTTTCCCCAACAAACTGGTCTTCGTGTCCAGCAGTGCGAAAGATTAAATAGGACACATGGACATAGTTGTCTGGGCCTAGCGAGTGCACCCCGTACGGCCCGAACACAGTCAGTGTCGGGCCAAGAAGGCCCGCGCACGCGGGTAATCAGATGGGTTGTCGATTTTGGGGCTAAGTGTCCTAGTTAGATTAGGATACTATCTCTATGTCTATAAGTACCTACACAATAGAAGAGAGAGACAAGTGTGTTATTAAAGCCACAAAGCCACCCTACCTTAAACTATACTACATGGCGGAGAGGAGTGAGGGGAGAATACTTGGAGTTTCTCGTCTTGCTCCGTGTTCTAAGCTAATAACTACAAGTGATCCAAGATCTGTTATGTAGATACCTGTAGTTAAGCGACAATCAATGTCCTACAGGTACATCATACAAGAGGAGTAAGAAGAGCTAGCCATATCGCCCAGATATCTACCATCATCTGGTCAAGAAGCGAAGAACACGTATCAAATATATATATATATATATATATTCATAATTATTATGTGCATAAGATCGTTTAGAGCAGTCATTTTCCGCCAGAATAATTTTGAAAAAATCCATTTATATATAATAGGTTTTATGTTTAATATGTTTAACTGGATGAATGTAATTTAACATAATGTAAATAGTTTAGTATGATTTGGTCAACTACAATTTCATTCAGATTTAGATTGACCAAGCCCAAATTTAACTGGATAGATGTAATTTAAGATAATGTTAATAACTGTCGCTCTAATGTTGAAGGTTTTTAAAAATGATATTAGCACTTATTTTTTACAAAATTACCACTTCGAAACTCTCAACAAGACCAGAATGACCCAATAATTAGATTCAACAAAAATAAGAAAGTGTTTCGCGAATTGTGATTTTGTCCTTCATTTGTTTGTGTCTTACGAATATTGTTTATGGTAGGATACATAGATGGTAGGGATCTAGATACTTTTAGAGGTAGTAGGATTCTATTAGATTTATATCCATGTAAGGAATCCTATGTATGGTCTCTCATTGTAAAGCCTATATATCCCTCTATCTGGATTATGAATATAATTAATTGCTTTGTTTGCTCATCTTTTCTGCTTTCTTAAAATCTCCTACAATATGTTATAAGCACATAGACATACAGTTAAACTTTCTTCCAAATTTTGAAAAAAAATAATAATAAAAAAGACGGGATCCTATCCACCCCCGCCCCCAGCCGCCGCTAACCATCACTTGCCCGCCCGACCCCCTGCTGTATAACGCTGCAGATCATCATGATCTAGTCTAATCGGTCCTCCGATGCACACTGTCGCACACCACCACAATCCAGTCTGCCACACCCTCCGTCATGACCCATCTACCTCCACCTCGTCTATCCAGTTCTGCCCGCCCCTCGGGGAGATCTAACCAAGATGACCTGCGCAGACTGAGCCCGGCCTCCCGCCATTCGATCCGACTAGCCCCGCACTGCGACTAGAGCTCCAACCAAGACCGTCCGCACCGATTGAGCCCCACCTTCCGTCGTCAGTCCGATCATCCCAACAGCCCGGATTGCCCAGTTGCTCGCATCCCGAAAGACAAGACCTGATCCAGCCCAGCCCAATCGACCCAATTCAAAATTTCGGCCCAGAGATCCGAACATCAATTTTATTTATGATTTTCTGAACCCGAAAAAATTGCGCCCCCAATTTAATGTCATCGCATCAAGTACCAACCGATTATCGGAGCACACAACTGATTGTGTAATACCCGTATTTTCCAAGTTTGTAATTTTCGATTCTAGCGACTCGCTTGGGTCCATTGGCATATTTTTGACATGTTTTGTTCTGCACTTTTTGTCATTCGAGCGGGTTTTGATATTGATTCGTATTAATTAGCATATTATTGTGATCTTTTGGCATTTGGGCTCGATTCTTGTGAATCTCACTCGAAGCTATTGATTTGATGTTCCTACAAGTTCATTTGACAATTTTGGTCGGGTTGTAAACTTCTAAATTTTTTTGTTCGATCTGGTATCGTGATTTTTTAGACATTTGGGCCATTTCGTAATTTTCCCAAAGTTTCGGGCATTTGTCTTTGCATTCGCTGTTCCAAACCTTCGGGTCATTGGAATTACATGTTTGTTTTCATTCATATCGTGAGTGTTGCCCGTTAGCGCTTCGTCGCAAGTTGCGTGATTATAGTTTCGTCGAAGAGTTCGTTGTTGGGTCGAGCTATTGGAGCTGATATGCAGCCGGTGCAGAAGGAATAGCACATGCTATGTAACATTATAGCCCGCGCTATTGAGCAAAAGTTAGCGCACGCTATCGCGTGAGTTAGAGCACGCTAACTGGCAGTTTGGAGGCAGTCCAGGAGCTACTGGACTGGGACTGGGGTCTCGATAGCGCACACTACCACTTGTGGTTAGCACACGTTATCGGCTGTCTTAGCGCACGTTAATTGTCCATATTAGCGCATGCTATCTGGAAGGTGCAAACTGACCAGAAGCCACTGGACTGAATGTATTGAGACGTTGTCCCGTTAGCGCACGTTAAATGCATTGTGTAGCGCACACTAACTGCTCTAGTATATATATATATATATATTAGAACAGCAACCCTTTTTATAATTTCGTTCTTTTTCCTCCTTTTTCCGCGACGGCTGAGGCGATTCGACTAGGGTTCGGACTTTTGGCCAATTTTTCTCCATCAAAAGGACTTTTAGAGGGCTTTAGGTGATCATTACATCATCTAATCCGTTGTTATTCACCGGATCGAGGTATTTTTCTTGATTTCCCTAGAGTTGACTTTTTGTAGGATTGTTCCAGATTTTATTTCCAATCTGCTTTTGATGGTTCAATTGGTATTTTATGATAATGGTGATCATAACCTATGGATTGTATATCCATATTCCGGTTTTGCATAATCCGAATCGTGATTTGGTGATCTATTGAAGTCTTGAGTATTTAATGTTCGATTAAATATCTCAATGGGTTTTCCTTTGATTCTTAGATGCGTTTTCTGTTGTTTTCAGTTGTTATGCTCGTAGTGATCATGTTGCTATTGTGTCTCTCATGGAGGATATAAGTTTGGGGACTTTCGGTCGAGCTACGTTCTTCGGGGTTGTTCTTGAGCTAATCATTGAGGCAAGTATTCTTGTCTATACGATTTATATCGTGTTAATTGAGGTTGCATATGTAATTGTGTTGGTTTGTGCATTTTTGTTGATTGTGCCTTATGTGAATTATCGTAGTTGTTATGTGGTTATGTGAAGTTAGTGTTGGTTCATTTCTTGTCTTAGAGATATGTCAATAGAGACATAGTGCCGGGTAGATAGTACACTTAGACATGTGCTATAATGTTTGGGTGATCACCGGGTTGTGTGGATTAAGTTGTGTGTTATGAGTTGGGTTAGTTGTAATGGCTGATCAGTTGTTATGCCGTTGATGTGTGGAGATGCATTTCAGATTGTTAGGTTGTAGTATAGCTAGGTGGGTCACACCTATGGGTCGGATAATTGGCCATTTCTAGCAAGTGCCTTGATTATATATATTGTGATTGACTTTAGAGGCTTGTGTTTGTAACTGTGAATTTTGGAACGTGTGTGTGTTACTGTTCTTCCACCCAGAGCGTTCGATGGGGTGTCTGGGGGCCGATACTAAGGGGTACGGCTGCGGAAGTGGTTTCCCACCCGGAGCGTTCGATGGGGCGTCTGGGGGCCGATACTAAGGGGTACGGTCGCGGGTTACCCGGTGTGGTTTTCATCTTGAGGATGGCGTTGATATTTCCGATAATTGTGATATGTCCGGAATATCACAAAGTTTTGGTTCTCGATGTTGATGTACGTTATATATTGAATTTTGGTACTTGGCTAGAATGGCACTACGATATGTGTCTCAAGTGTTTAGCTCCTTGACTGTGAGGTTTTGGTGTTGGAAAACGAACTTGTTATTATTTTCGTGTACTGTGGTTTGATGAGATTGTGGGTTGAGATCCCAACGGTTGTGTAAATATTGTTTTATGTAAAATGACTTTGGGTCGAGACCCATTCGTCTTGAGATGATTTTGCAACTAAGGACTCGAGGTCCATATAGATTTTCTATTTATAAAAATGTTTGTTACATGAACGAGATTTGGACCGAGACCCCATTATTTGCGAATAAGGTTTTATAATCCTGAACTTGAAGTCCCAAAAGACTTTCTGTCGTTTTCTAAAACTCCCGAGTTTCTATATATTATTTTCAAAGACTTGAGTTGTACCTTAAATATTGAAAACCGCTCGGTAACTTCTTTCACGACTGTTATTACTTTAATATAACTGATATTGGCATGATATATTTTGTATAGACTGGATACCTGTACTAGCCATTCAAATGCTAACCCCTTAAATGGGGGAAATGTGTATCATGCATTTCAAGTGTGCTTAGTTCGTTGGAGCAACCACAGGGACGACATGGAAGAAGACGAGCCGCGATACTAATCAAGAGTTAGAGTCCAGTTTGCTGTTGTTGTATTGTTGAGTTATCTTCAGTCTTCCATTGTATTGTATTTTGACCACTACGTGGGTATTTACAATAATGAGTTTATTTTTGGGTTGATTTAACCATGAGACCTCATTAGTCTGGGTAATTAATATTTGACCTTATCGGTCTGTGTTAGTACGTTGTTTGACGTCAGCCGGTCAAATATTGTTCGTATCATGGTTGTTAGCCTGGTAGATCCTTATATAAAAAAGGTCTACAACGTGTAATATTCCCGGTGGTTTCTGAGGGTGTTACATTTATGGTATCGGAGCTTAGGTTGTGGAAACATAGGCTATCGGGTCGATTCGAGTCGTGTCTTATCGCGTCGTCCGAGTTATCGGTTAACAAGTTGACTTGGGCGTTGTCATATCATGTCGTTTGTGTTCGTTGAGATTAGTATCGTGGGCGACCATCATCTTCGTACGACCGGTGGATGTAAGTATCCCTTTTTATATATTTTATATTTTATTTTTGTGTTGCATGATCATGTTTATAAGTATGAAGTAAGGTGGAATTTGTGTTTGATACTTGTTACCTATTAAGTATGCGATGGTCGGTATATATTGAGATGTTGAATGTTGATGTACTTTATGGAGTTTTGAATGGTGATGTGTTCCGGGAACTACGTCAACGTGAGAATTGTTGAGGACAATGTTAGACGGTTTCGACGTGTGTATGAATTTGGTGTTCGAGAGTTGTGTTAGTTGAATTGGTAATTGTGTCTGTTGCACGCGTGCTCGGATAATATTCTTCTAAAAATTTCGTAGACTTGAGTATGATGTGAAAATCAGATCCTCTCAAACATTTTACTAGTACGGTTAAACAGCGGTTACAATGAATATTAAAATTTTTCTGAAAATTTGGACAAGCCGACCGTATATTTTCAAAGAAGAGAGTTGATTGATTGTTTCTTGCTACCTCAGTATACGCTCATCGTTAGCTACATCTGCTGCACGTGTATTTTTAAATGACTTACAAGTATTTCGCAATCTGAGTTAAAATACAAAATTTTCGTGACTATTTTATCGGTATGTATAAGTATTGACTTAGCGTATACATTTTTTTTAATTATAAAGATTTTGAGTTTTGACATAGTGATCGTGCACTTTCATAGAAGCCTTGCAACAGAATACAAAGGATATATTTTAATGTACTTTCGATATTTTATTAAATATGACCGTCGTCAATCTTTTATCATATTTGAAAGAATTTTAGAACGGTTTTAGCCTATTGATGTTAAATTCAAATAGCTTGAGCATACGATTTAAAATCTTTCACACCATAAAATTTTTATATTTTAAACCAAAATGCTATTTTTATTTTCGAAAACAAATAAATAGTGAAAAATGAAGAATCTTACTCGGCTTAAACTGTAAACTCGGATTTGGAGTAATTTTCTGAGAAGACTGAGTCAGTGCACACTAATTTTGTACCCAATTATTGTGTTACGTGGTCTCGGTTTGTTTTGTAGCCCGTGTAATATTATTTTTGTAACACCCCCATAATATACGGAGATATTACAGCGCCGTAGATTCTTGTTGGAGAACCTACCAGGCTTAGACCGACATAAAACCACATTAACAGTTTACATCCACGAAATACATGAGATGTTAACAACAATCACTTTAAAACAACTCAACACCACAACGAATGACACATTGTTCCGAGGAACTATGACTGATACAACATCATTATCAAACGACCGAATAACACACCAAATACATATTACATGACGGTACTCGTGCGAGTACAAAACAACCCACCATTCTTCTCAAACAAAACAACTACAACTCGAGAATGACACATGACATCAATGCTGCCCATCAAGCTCGTGTCTGCCCTGTGCCGTATCACCTTCTGGACCTGTACCTAAATACAGAACAAGTATTCACCCCCAAAGGGGTCAGCAAACAGCCGGTGCAAGTACAATGATTCTAGAATATGTACAAAAAATGAATAAACAACAGGAATCACAGTGGCATCACAAATATTTCGGAATACCATACCACAATTATCATTACAAAACAACGGGGGCTATACCGGTACTATACCTCACGAGAGATACATACCACTCCCCAAAGAGACCTCGTCAGGCCCTCTCTGGCTGTACAACCCTACCAAGTGAACCGTAGAAGACTCGGTCTACGGAGCGCAGGGGACCCTCACTGGTTTTACTTGGCACACGACCACAAGTCGCATTTTCATAAATCATCACTTTTTCACTAATGGCACAAATCACATTTTCTGAAATTACCACTTTTCACAAAACCACATTTTCCACATATTCACATGAAGTATATCAAACACAATCAAAGTACTTGCCTTAGTTGGAACAGCACAAGAAACAATGAACTGAGGAACCTGTGGTCTGACTTTCTTCAACGATCTGATCCTAGCACAACACAAGACTACATCAAACACAATACGACGGAAATGAAAGAATCACCCAAAGTTTTAACCTTAGGGAAAATCAATCGAACACCATGCGGACAACATGGGTCATGCTCAGACTACGAATGAAGAGTCGGAACTTAACCCATAAACTTCAACAAGAACAAGGGATTATGGTTATAACATCCTAATCCAACACAAACCAAGGTTAATAACGGACCATAAATGATGAAGTCGCAAGAAAACTCAAAAATCCCGAAACTAAGGTTTTGCATGAATTACCTCAATCCGGATGGTAAGAGATGTTAAGATACTGATAACTCCGCATTAAGAACTTCAAAACGTAGATGGATGGTGATATCAGGTGGAGAACTGCACTCCCTTAAACCCTAGATCGCCCACTGCTGGAGAAGAAAGGAGAGAAGGATGAAATGACAGGATTGAAGCCATGCAGTCCTATATATACTGGGTGGCTTCAGCGTGCGCTAAGGGGTAAGCGTAGTGTGCGCTACTTGGCTGTAATGGTGGTCCAGAATTTTCTGCCCAATCCCGTTAGCTTGCGCTGGCATTTCTCGTAGCGTGTGCTACCTATCCTGGTCCAAGATTCCTAAATTTCCAGCCCAATTCCATACTGCCCTAACCAATCTCATTAGCGTGCGTTAGGAGGACATTAGCGTGCGCTACAATTGCACGATTAATGTGCGCTAGCAGTAATTTAGCGCGTTAACTGCTACTTTCCAGCATTACCTTCGTAATGTCCTGTCCGAACGAACATGTCCCGGAAGATACAAGACTAGATAATGCTAGAAATCAACAAGCTAGTTTCAGTATAATATACACGCGATTCCAAACATCAAACGGTACATCATGGGAAAAAAACAAAGCAACCCAATTTCTCACCCGAACATGTCAACAATAAAATATATTAATAAACAAAATACACGGATATTACACCCTTACCCCCTAAAAAAAGTTTCATCTCGAAACTTACGATTAAAAAAGTTCAGAGTACTGGGCTCGCATACTGTCTTCAGTTTCCCAAGTAGCTTCCTCAATTCCATGTTTAGACCATTGGACCTTCACTAATGGAATTGCTTTCCGTCGCAATTGTTTCACTCATCGCTCCAATATGGCTACCGGTCGCTCTTCATATGTAACATTATCATTAACTTCAATATCCTTGTAATTAATAACGTGGCTGGGATCGGGAATATACTTACACAATTGCGAAACATGGAACACATTATGAACGTGACTAAGCGTTGGAGGTAACACTAGTCGATAAGCTACTTCACCTAATCTCTCCAAGAATTCGAAAGGCCCAATGTAACGAGGACTAAGCTTCCCCTTTTTACTGAACCGAAGAATTCCACGTGTCGGAGATACCTTCAATAATACATGATCGCCCGCCTGAAACTCTAATGGTCGGTGTCGAACATCGGCATATGACTTCTGTCGAGTCTGGGCCATTAACAATTTCTGTTAGATCAAAGCAATCTTCTCCCTTGTTTGAATTATCAAGTCTGGTTCTACTCCAAGTAATTCGTACGGTTCGTCCCAACAAATTGGCGATCTACACCATCTCCCATATAGCGCTTCAAATGGTGGCATTCCAATCGAACTATGCCAACTATTATTATACGCAAATCCAACCAATGGTAAACGAATCTCCCAATCTTATTTCCAATCCAACGCACAAGCTCTCAACATGTCTTCCAATGTCTGGATGGTTCTCTCCGACTGTCCATCCGTCTAAGGGTGATAAGCGGTACTGAAATTCAGTTCAGTACCGAGTGCTCAATGTACTGCTTGCCAGAAGTGTGAGACAAAATGACCATCACGATCTGAAACAATACTCTTTGGGGCTACCATGGAGTCTCATAATCTTTGTGATGAATAAACGAGCCAATCTCTCTGGTCCCCAAGTATCTTTAACGCCCAGAAAATATGCTGATTTGGTTAGTCGATCAACGATTACCCAAATCATATTCATCCCAGTTCGCATCCTTGGCATTCCCATAATAAAATTCATCATGATATCTTCCCACTTCCATTCTGGAATTGGTAACGGTTGTAATTTCCCGGCAGGTCTTTGATGTTCAGCTTTAACTTGCTGACAAGTCAAACATTTCGACACGAACTCCATTACGTCTTTCTTCATACTCGGCTACTAGAAATTCTTCTTCAAGTCTTTATACATTTTACTCATACTCGGATGAATCGAGTACGGAGTAGAATGTGCTTCATTTAAAATCATTTGCTTAAGATCATCCTGATTCGGTACACAAATCCTACCTTGAAATCGAAGAACACCGTCTTCGTATATTATGAATCTATGTGCCTTTCCTTTAATAACATCTTCCCGAAGCTGTACAAACAAAGGATCATCTAACTATTTGGACTTAATGTCTTCAATCACGGAGGATGTGACCTCAAAGAGGAGTAATTGTCCTTGAGTTACTTGGGGCCAAATTTCAATCTCCAAATCAAATAACTCTTGTCTGAGCTTCGATTGAATAGTAAGTAATTCCAATCTCTGTAACACGATTGACTTGTGGCTCAAAGCATTGGAAACGACATCCGCTTTACTTGGATGGTAAAGAATATCAAGATCATAATCTTTAATCAATTCCAACCATCGCCGTTGACGCATATTAAGCTCCTTCTAAGTAAAAATATATTTCAAACTCTTATGATCTGTATACACCCGACAAGAAGAACCATATAAATAGTGCCTCCAAGTCTTCAATGCAAACACCACAGTGACTAACTCAAGATCATGGGTAGGATAATTCATCTCAGATGGCTTTAATTGTCGAGATGCATAAGCTACTACTTTCTCGTTTTGCATCAATACATATCCCAATCCTTGTTTAGAGGCATCACTATAAATAATGAAACCCTCCGTCCCATATGGTAAGGCTAGAACCGGTGACGTTGTCAGTCTTTTCTTCAACTCATCGAAAATCTTTTGACACTCGTCATTCCATTCAAACTTCTGAGTTTTCTGTAGCAGCTGGGTGAGTGGTCGAGCAATTTTCGAGAAACCCTCGACAAATCGACAATAATAGCCAGCAAATCCTAGAAAACTCTGAACTTCCTTGACATTCTGCGGGGGTTCCCACACTAGAACTGCTTCAATTTTCTGAGGATCTACTCGAACACTTTCGGCTGATATAGTATGGCCGAGAAAAGCAACTTCTTTCAGCTAGAACTCGCACTAAGAGAATTTAGCATAGAGATTATTATCCCTCAAAATACTCAGTACTATTCTTAGGTGCTCAGCATGCTCCGTTTCACCCTTAGAATAGATTAAGATATCATCCATAAACACCACTATGAATTTATCCAGATATTCGATAAAGGTCTTATTCATGAGCTGCATGAATACCGCCGGGGTATTAATAAAACCAAATGGCATAACCACAAATTCATAATGCCCGTATCTGGTTCGAAATGCTGTTTTGAAATATCTGAATCTCGAATTCACAGCTGATAATATCCCGACCTCAAGTCAGTCTTTGAGAAATCCATAGCTCCCTGCAGTTGATCGAATAGATCATCAATATGTGGCAGCGGATAATTATTCTTGATAGTGAGTTTATTCAACTCACGATAGTCAATACATAATCGTAAGGATCTATCTTTCTTCCTTACAAACAACACTGGCACGACCCATGGAGAGGCGCTAGGCCGAATATAACCTTTGTCCAACAAGTCACCTAGTTGCTTTTTCAACTCTTGCATTTCCGATGGGGCCATTCTGTAGGGCGCTTTAGATACTGGTACTGCATTAGGTTCTAGCTTAATAATAAACTCTACATCACGATGCGGGGGTAATCCCGATAAATCATCTGGGAACAAGTCTGGAAACTCATTCACGACTGGAATAGAGGATAACTAAACCTTAACAGTTTCTGTCTTCATTGCGTAACACCAATAGCCAATATAGCCTTGTCGCAATAACTTTATCGCCTTCATGGCCGGAATAATTTTTCCTGAAGTGCCTGATTTCTATCCTTCAAAGACATGTTCGGTCCCATCCTGTGCGATGATCGAAATTATATTTCGACGGTAATCCACCACCGCCCCATGATGGTCTAACCAATCGTCACCCAGAATCAAATCCTCCCTCTTCATATCAATTACAATTAAGTCAGATGGCCAATATGTACCATCAATAGTTATAGGGCAATATATAATCTCCTGATCCCCACCTATCCTTTCCCTACTCGGCAATCCAATGGTAAATGGTTCACACACAGATAGGCCATTAAGACCCAAACGACGTACACAAGATAAAGATATAAAGGAATAAGTATCTCCAGAATCAAACAATACATCTACCAGGTGCATAGAAATATAAATAATACCTGACGTAGACGCAACCCCAGCATCATCAGTCTGTCTCATCTCATACAGTCGATGTGGAGCAGTGCTTGGGGTATCTTTACGCTCGAATCTTCCTCTGCCGCTGCCGCATCCGACACTCAGAGTTGGTTGACCCGCAACTGTAACTGTTGTAGTAGTAGACTGAGCAGCAAAGACTCTACTCGCAGTCTCACAGTATGGCGCTCGATGTCCCTGCTTCCCATACTTAAAACAATCGATGGGGCGAAATGAACAACGAGAACTGATATGCCCCGGGTTCCCACAATTAAAAAAAACTTTCTGCACTCCTCCACTGGACTGAGGTGAACCAACGGAAGACTGCACAGAAGGTTGAGTCCTACGCGATCCACTTCCTCGAAAACTACCAGGAAACTTCGGTTTCTTCGAACTAGGAGTTGTTTGTATCGGTACTGTCACCATTTCATACGCAAGCGGTCTATCTTGATACTCCCTCAACGTAGCATACCTAAGACCAGCCATATACTTTCGAACTTCAGGTTTCATTATAGCATCAAAATGAAGTATTTTAGCCATCTCATCCCAAACTTGATCTTGAACATATACTAGCTCTTTGTTGAACGTCTTGATTGCCTCAGAAATAGGAATATCCTCGGCTTGAGCTCTGAAGAATTCACTAACTCCGGCTAACCGTAGAGGTGCCAAGAAATACTGTGCTTCCTTCAAATATTTGAATACCTCCCAAGTGGCAACACGATCCTTAGGCTTAATGGATCGCCACTAATCAGAAGCATCATCAACTGTTAGGTACTGAGCAATTGGGACATTCTTGGCTTCAGGGCAGCCAATACCGTCAAATATCTTCTCCATCTCAACTAACTAATGATCTCAGTTGTTCGCATCACCAGAACCATTGAATTTGGAAGGATGCATCTTGATGACTTCTTGCAGCCATCGATCCTCAATAGTCTTGCTAGTATGAATATTCTGTACCACTTGGGCCAGTTGATGCACGTGAGTCACAACTTGTTGAAGCACATTAGGTATCTCCGCTTCTGCACTCGCACCCGTACCTCCTGATAGGTTTGGGCCTGGATTAGTCACAGAATGAGATACCAAATCAGATACAGATATCTCTGGTTCGGGCACCACTCCCCTACCACGGCCTCGACCGCGTTGACGATTAGCTCTACCTCGCAACATACTGGAGAAACAAATAGTTCAGTAAGGGGATAATTGCAACAATGGGATACACAATTACATTAGTAATTACTCTCTACGAGAGGGAATGACTTGTTAGGATTATGCCCTCGAATGCCACTCAGAGGATGTTGAGTGAGGGCATTGTACTTGAAATTATGTAAATCATTAATATAAGGCAATGTATGTTTCTTCATTTACTGGCAGTTACTGGCATTCCTAACTCGTAAATATACATATAGAAACTAGTCCGTGTATTTGAGAGCAAAACGTTCCACTCCTTATTTGATAAGGGGGTCGGCACTGGAAAGGTTTATAGCTCAAATACTTAATCGTTCGCAAGTCGATGAAACTTGACTAGGCGTTAAGTTTATGTGAAGACTTGTATGACGTGTTCTTTGACATGGAGAGTGCCTGTCGAACACTAATGGTTAGTGGGAGCACACGTTATAGGTATGCTAATTGGATTAGTATACTCGAACTGACTCACCCTCGATTCATCACACGGATTTCATTCCGGGACAGTCAATGACGGAATCGAAAGGTTGTGAAAGGTATTCGTGAACCTTCGACTTGAGGATTTAGTAGGGATGTTCTTATGACGTTAAGATTTTCATTAGAGTAGTTCGACCCTATAAACCCGGAGGTGGGGGTCAACCTCGACGTGCATCTTAACGGGTAAGTAGCAGGTCCTACTGAATACCAAGATAGAATTCTTTCTCCCGTTAGTGAGCGGGTTATATGTTCTATGCAGTTATTGGCAGATGAGATCATAAGTCTTTGGCCAAAGCATTGGAGCTAGTTATATTGGATACACGAGAGCTCAATGATCTCGATTTGCATTAACGCATGCATAGCATCAAGTACAGATCGGGTTTGACTGACCGTGACCCTATAACTTGATCAGGACATTTGAAACAAAGGTTTATACGTATACTGGTATTCACGACAGAATGGTTCTTGAATAATCCCTATCATTCATTCTCAGTTGGGGTACAGTGTAAGCCGCTAGGCTGGCTAGGTGGTGCTACTACTCTTTGGTTCCTTCCATTGCTGACTGAGACGGACCTACCGAGTCGCGCAATAGGATTGACGACGGAATGTATCAAGCTTATTATCTCATTATGAATATTAGATATTGGATATCTAATTTGGGACATTAGATGTTTAAATCTATTTATTGGATAAATTGATTTACGGCCTAAAGAATTAAATAAATTACTGGGTGACTAATTTAATTCATACATATAATTATTTCTTGGAGAAATTAATTATGTTATTATGTATTTAATGTGATTAATTGATTGGATGAATTAATCGACACAAATACATCGGAACGGAATATGAGTTTATCTATTTGGACTCACGGGAGTCCGAAACGAAACGAACTAATCGGATTCCTTCTAGAGGTCGGCCCCACTTTTGATCTCTTACATTTAGTATTTGTCTTGCTTTGGTGGGTGAAGACTAATCACCTTAGAGATTTCATATCTCTTATTATAAGAATAAAAGGGATTGTGTGGGATTTGGAAGTAGAATAAAGGAAGACAACTCTCACTTATCCTTAATCAATTCCATCGTGAGTTTTGAGTAGAGAGAGAGAGAGAAAATAGTTTTCTCAATTGTCTTCATCTTGTTCTTCATCTTGTTCTTGAGTTTTCTTGGAGAAATTCAAGATACATTGAGAGATATATATTATACACTTAGAGTGCAATAATAAAAGGCTTCATCACTTGATTCTAGCCGTAACCTTAGAGGTTAATCGAGTGTTGTCATTCCGGTCATATTTCCGGCGCGTGGCAAGTAGAGATGTGGTGCTTTCAGCGTTGGATCGTTCAAGAGCTTGGAGCGGATTGGATTCGTAGAGACCAAGCAAAGCTTGGGGAATAGCTCAAGAGAAGGTTTCGATTTAATCAACGGACTTCAAGGGTTAGTTTCTTACAACTCTTGCCTTTCGTTTATATATTCGTATATACGTAGCTCGATCGATCCTCGTAGGGATTCAGATCGAATTAATTTTCATTTTACCGCTTCCGCTGGGCCTTCATTTTAGGCACCGAATCCCAACAGTGGTATCAGAGACAGGTCTTGCGATCATATATACGACATTAGCATTTGGAATGCTTGATTAGATGGTGAATGATTTGGAATCATTTTAGTCATAATTGTGGTATATGTTTTTACGTTCGTTGTAGTAATATCTTTCGTAAGTTTATGTCTAAATATAAATCTTCATTTCTTGGAAATATGATTATATTGAAGATATGAATATTGAAAAATATAGATATTGGATATCTGGTCGAAAAACTAGCCCCGAATTGCCATTGGACAGTCCGTGAGTGGTCCAGAAGCAGGGGGCCGCGACCCAGGGCTCGGGGGCCGCGGCCCGATCTGTGCGGCTTGGGAAGGGATCGGGTGGGGCCGCGACCTGTGCTCTAGGGGCCGTGGCCCGTGGTGGCCGGCACTTCGCTGCCAGCTCATTTCGAGCGTCCGGCCCTTTTCTTCGGACCCGTTTCGGGCTTATTTTCTTCGTGTATTCCTAAAAATGATTTCTCACATTTTAAATTGGATTTAATATGATTAAAATGATTTATGGTATTTCATTTTATAAGGAAAAATTGATTAAGTGGAATACTTGTGATCGATGGAATTATTTTGAATTCATATTACCGGTTGTGTGAATCGATTGGATCGATTCGTATTGTTGATTGGATCAATGTATCTCTACATTTTCCATTTATTTAGTATTTATTGGATGAATGTTTTTGAATGGGGATGTGGTTCGTGGACTTAGTTTTTGAATCGTTCATTTTATTCGATTCGGTTATAAATGTCGTTTTGAGCCTATTTATTTTACTAGAAATAGTTGTATCTAGGATGCAATTTTCAATGTAAAGGAAGATCTATTTCGAGAAGACGAAGATTCAACACGAAGACTTATAATTAGATTACGGAGTTTTTGTTTTCTATGAACGGTCCATGAACACATGTTGGTAGCAACTAGGTTGTGAATGGTTGTTTCATATTGTATGAATGCCACAAACGCGCTTAAATGATTAATGGGCAAAGTGTAACGTTAACCGCGAAAATTATCCCACAACAAATTATTAAGTTTACAAGGTTTCAAGGTTTTCCATTCCTCCATTGAGTTTTCAGGAAATTGAAATCCAAACCGGATGTGCTATGCTTCCGAGTTATCGGGGTAGTCGTTCGGGGAGGATGGATAAATTACCGGGAGTGCATTGGATGCCTTCGGTTGGAGCAAATTTTATCCCTAGAAACCTGATAGGTTGCCGGATAAGATTCAATTGTGAAACTGATTTGCGTCGATGGTATAAACTTAACTTGTTCACAAACCATAGAAACCGTATAGGTTGAGGGGAGTGAACAAGGGGAAAAAGAAGATCGAATCATCCATTAGATTGGTTGGTGTTGGACATCACTTTATGAAAATTAATAGACTAGAAACCTGTTCGGTTGCCCTCTATTAAGATTTATAAAGAAATCGATCACCGCTATGAAGTAGTGCGACGATACTTCCGGATTTCACATGGGAGTGTGTTGTTCCGATAAAAATAGTGGGAGCTGGGTAACAAGAATAGAAAAGACCTTAATTCTATACTCTAAACATAATTAAACGAGTCACTAATTAATCTGTTATACTTAATGCAGACATAACTCTCAATATGACAATGAATGCACTCGCAATTCTTCTCGAGAAGAACACCCTGATTGGACCTAACTTTGTGGACTGGCTCCGCAATCTGATGATTGTCCTCAGTATAGAGGCACTGGGATACGCCTTAGAGACGGACATTCCGGCGCCTCCTGTGCGGACCAGAGCCAATCAGGAAGAGATCGAAATCCATGAAAAGTGGGTTAAGTAAGACATAAAAGTCTGTGCTTACATGATGGCTTCTATGTCTAATGAGCTTCAGAGAGATCATGAGAAAATGACTTATGCTAGGCAAATTCTATCTCACTTAACCGAAATTTATGGTGAGCACAGCAGAACTGCTAGATATGAGATATCCAAGTAACTTTTCGGTGCAAGGATGAATGAAGGTGAAAAGGTTGGGAAACACGTCCCCAAAATGATATCCATGATCGAGAGATTAGAGGCTCTTGATTTTAAAATGGATACTTCTCTCCAAACCGACCTCATCCTACAGTCTCTCCCTGATTCCTTCTCATAGTTTGTTATGAACTTCAGCTGTAATGAGATTGCATGTAATTTAGCTGGGCTAATGAACAAACTTATGACCGCTCAGTCTCAAATGAAGACTCCACGGATGAAGGAGTCTGCTCTTGTGATTTTTTCTGGACCTCAGAGGTCTAAGAATAAGAAGAAAAAGACCAAGAAGCAGACTGCACCACATGTTAAGGACTTCAAGGGCAAGGGCAAGGCCCAACGGTTCCAAAGAGCAAGAAGAAAGATGCTTGTCTCAAGTGCAGTGAGCTGGGCCACTGGGATAGAGAGTGTCCGATTCTTCATGGCACTTCAGGTAGAGAACTTTTAGTTTTGGAAACAAATTGTTCTGCTACTGTATTTTCTACTTCCTGGATTCTGGATTCTGGTGCTAGTTCTCATATTTGTACCGTGAATCAGGATCTGGAACAAAGTAGGAAGCGTTGAGCTGGAGAAGTTATGATCACAGTCGGAAGCGGGCATAGTGTCGAGGCGACCGACATAGGATCACTTCTTTTGGGTTTATAATCCGGTTTTGTTTTGACTTTAGAAGATGTACTTGTTTTGCCCAAGGGGCACAAAAACATTGTATCCATTCCGGTCATGGACCGAAAAGGCTTTTCATTTTTCATTGGTGATGGTTCCTGCAAAATTTATTTCAGAAATAAACTAGTGGGTACTGCTACATTGTTAAATGGATTGTGTCATCTAAATCTCAGCAACAAAGTAGTTGTGAATACTATGACTAGATAACATGGTAGGGATGAAACCAATCAAGTTTTGAAAAGGCATCTTAGACTTGGTCATATTGGTCAGACCAAAGTTTACAAGATGTAAAAAGATGGACTTATGGGTCCATTGGGATTGGATCCCTTTCCTACTTGTGAATCTTGTCTTAAAGGCAAAAAGACTAAATCCCCCTTCACAGGGACTTTTGAAAGAGCCGCTGATAAACTGGGATTAATCCATACCGACGTAAGTGGTGCTTTGGAAGCAGCACGTGACGGATATCAATATTTCATTACGTTTACAGATGATCATACTAGGTATGGTTATGTATACTTAATGAAAAATAAATACGAGGCCTTTGAGAAATTTCAGGAATTCAAGGCCCTAGTCGAGAAACAAACTGGTAATCATATCAAAGCACTTCAGTCGGACAGAGGTGGCGCATATATGAGTATGGAGTTTGACGAGTTCCATAAGGAACATGGAATAGTTTCACAACTAACACCTCCAGGTACTCCTCAATTAAATGGTGTGTCAGAAAGAAGAAACCGGACCTTGTTGAACATGGTCCGTTCCATGCTGGGCTATACTGACTTACCGATTTACCTGTGGGGGTATGCACTCCTGACTACCGCTTACATCTTGAACAGATGTCCTTCCAAATCCGTTCCTAAAACTCCACTTGAGATGTGGGAGGGCAGGAAACCAAGTCTTAATCATATTAGGATTTGGGGATGTGGAGAAGTTGGAATCTAGGTCCGCGAAGGGACGTTTCATTGGATTCCCATCTGGGACGATGGGATATCTATTCTACATGCCCGAAGATCGAAAGATCGTTGTTGCTTTACAAGCACACTTCCTGGAAGATGAGTTCATTCAGGAAGGCGGAGCAGGTAGAAGTATTTCTTTAGAAGAATACAATGAAACTCCTCGGGAGACACCTGTGCAAGAAACTGGAACCGAACCTTCTGAAACACAAGTACAACCACCTCGTAGGTCTAACAGGGTGTCTCATGTACTTGAGAGGTATGGGCTTGTGCACTTGGAGGAGCTCGGTCTCCATGAGGTTCCAAGTGATAGCCAAGAGACTGACCCAACGACCTATGACCAAGTGATGGTGGATGTAGACTCTGCGAAATGTCATGAAGCTATGGAAGTCGAGCTAGACTCAATGCATGTCAATCAGGTCTGGACTCTAGTAGACCGCCCCAAGGGCATAGTGCCTATTGGGAACAAGTGGATCGACAAGAGAAAGACTGATGGTGATGTCAAGGTTGACGCCTATAAGGCTAGGCTTGTGGCAAAGGGTTATACCCAGAAAGAAGGGATCGATTACCACGATACTTTCTCGCCCCTAGCCATGATCAAGTCTATTCGCATGATGCTTGCTATAGCTGCCTACCACGATTATGAGATATGGAAAATGGATTCCTCGAGGAGGAAATCTATATGGAGCAGACTAAAGGATTTGTGTCCGAATTCGATATTCAGAAAGTGTGCAAGCTTCAGCGTTCCATTTATGGACTGAAGCAATTGTCGCGTAGTTGGAACCTTCATTTTGACGAGGTGGTCAAAGGGTTTGACTTCGTGCAAAATGAAGAGGAACCTTGTGTATACAAGAGGGTTAGTGGGAGCAAGATCGCATTCTTAGTACTATATGTAGATGACATTCTACTAATAGGAAATGATGTGGGAATGCTCAGTTCTGTGAAAGCTTGGCTTTCGAGTAATTTCTCCATGAAAGACTTGGGAGAAGCTACCTATATTCTTGGTGTTTGGCTCTACCGGGATAGAGCAAAGAGAACAATAGGTCTTTCCCAAGCCCTCTATATAGATAAAATCTTAAAGCGATTTAAGATGGACGATTCTAAAAGAGGGTTCCTACTGATGCGATATGGAATAAAACTCTCCTTAAAGATGTGTCCTCAAAGTGAGGAACAACGAAAGGAAATGAGTAATATACCATATGCTTTGGCCGTGGGTAGCCTTATGTATGCTATGTTGTGTACGAGACCTGACATTGCGCATGGTGTAAGTGTGGTGAGTAGATTTCAGGCAAACCTAGGTAGGGAACATTGGACTGCCGTAAAGAACGTTCTCAAGTACTTAAGAAGGACTAGAGATATGGTTCTGATGTATGGCGGTGGAGAATTGGATGTGGTGGGATTCACTGGTTCGGACTTCCAAGCACTGAAGGACGACTCAATGTCTACTTCTGGCTACATATTTACTCTTAATGGAGGAGCAGTATCTTGGCGTAGCGCCAATCAAAGCGCGACTGCTGATTCCACCTGTCAGGCTGAGTATCAAGCAGCCTTGGAGGCTTCCAAGGAAGGGTTCTGGATTAAGAAGTTTTTGGGAGAACTTTAAGTGATACCATGTGCTGAGATGCCTGTTCCGATGTACTGCGATAACGACGGATCTGTAGCACAGGCCAAGGAGCCGAGGTTTCGCAACAGCACCAAACATATTGAGAGGAAGTATCATCCGGTAAGAGAATTTGTTCGCAAGGGATACATTGTGCTGCACAGAGTAGACTCGGCCAACGTCGCTGATCTACTGACCAAGCCACTTTCTCAGACTAGCTTGGAGTGTCATCTGGAGAACATGGGTATTAGATACCATAGTGTGTGCCATTAAGTGCAAGTGGGAGATTGTTAGGAGTATGCCCTTGAATGCCACTCACAGGATGTTGAGTGAGGGCATTGTACTTGTAATTATGTAAATCATTAATATAAGGCAATGAATGTTTCTTTATTTACTGGCAGTTACTGGCATTCCTAACTTGTAAATATACATATAGAAACTAGTCCGTGTATTTGAGAGCAAAATGTTCCACTCCTTATTTGATAATGGAGTCGGCACTGGAAAGGTTTATAGCTCAAATACTTAATCGTTCGCAAGTCGACGAAACTTGACTGGGCGTTAAGTTTATGTGAAGACTTGTATGACGTGTTCTTTGACATAGAGAGTGCCTGTCGAACACTAATGGTTAGTGGGAGCACACGTTATAAGTATGCTAATTGGATTAGTATACTCGAACCGACTCACCCTCGATTCATCACACGGATTTCACTCTGGGACAGTCAATGACGGAATCGAAAGGTTGTGATAGGTATTCATGAACCTTCGACTTGAGGATTTAGTATGGATGTGCTTGTGACGTTAATATTTTCATTAGAGTAGTTCGACCCTATAAACCGGGTGGTGGGGGTCAACCTCGACGTGCATCTTAATGGACAAGTAGCAGGTACGACTGAATACCAAGATAGAATTCTTTCTCCCGTTAGTGAGCGGGTTATATGTCTTATGTGGTTATTGGCAGATGAGATCATAAGTCTTTGGCCAAAGCATTGGAGCTAGTTATATTGGATACACGGGAGCTCAATGATCTCGATTTGCATTAACGCATGCATAACATCAAGTACAGATAGGATTTGACTGACTGTGACCCTATAACTTGATCGGTACATTTGAAAGAAAGGTTTATACATATACTGGTATTCACGACGGAATGGTTCTTGAATAAACCCTATCATTCGTTCTCAGTTGGGGTACAGTGTAGGCCGCCAGGCTGGCTAGGTGGTGCTACTACTCTTTGGTTCCTCCCGTTGCCGACTGAGACGGACCTACCGAGTCGCGCAATAGGATTGACGACGGAATGTATCAAGCTTATTATCTCATTATGAATATTAGATATTGGATATCTAATTTGGGACATTAGATGTTTAAATCGATTTATTGGATAAATTGATTTACGGCATAACGAATTAAATAAATTCCTGGGTGATTAATTTAATTCATACATATAATTATTTCTTGGAGAAATTAATTATGTTATTATGTATTTAATGTGATTAATTGATTGGATTAATTAATCGACACAATTACATCAGAACGGAATAGGGGTTTATCTATTTGGACTCACGGGAGTCCGAAATGAACCGAACTCGTCGGATTCCTTCTAGAGGCCGACCCCACTTTTGATCTCTTACCTTTAGTGTTTGTCTTGCTTTGGTGGGTGAAGACTAATCACCTTAGAGATTTCATATCTCTTATTATAAGGATAAAAGGGATTGTGTGGGATTTGGAAGTAGAATAACGGAAGACAACTCTCACTTATCTTTAATCAATTCCATCGTGAGTTTTGAGTAGATAGAGAGAGAAAATAGTTTTCTCAATTGTCTTCATCTTGTTCTTCATCTTGTTCATGAGTTTTCTTGGAGAAATTCAAGATACATTGAGAGATATATATTATACACTTAGAGTGCAATAATAAGGCTTCATCACTTGATTCTAGCCGTAACCTTAGAGGTTAATCGAGTGTTGTCATTCCGGTTGTTTTTTCGGTGCGTGGCAAGTAGAGACGCGGTGCTTTCGGCGTTGGATCGTTCAAGAGATTGGAGCGGATTGGATTCGTAGAGATCAAGCAAAGCTTGGGGAATAGCTCAAGAGAAGGTTACCATTTAATCAATGGACTTCAAGGGTTAGTTTCTTACAACTCTTGCCTTTCGTTATATATTCGTATATACGTAGCTCGATCGATCCTCGTAGGGATTCAGATCGAATTAATTTTCGTTTTACCGCTTCCGATGGGCCTTCGTTTTAGGAACCGAATCCCAATATGACTATCATCTGAAGGGACTTCCAGCCCAGATAGCCCGAGGTGGCAACAACTAGTGATATCGGAAACAGACGACCGACTCAACTTTAACAGACCCAAAAACACCGACAGTCTAGGAATCCATAAACCTAAGCTCTGATACCACAATCTGTAACACCTCCATGATATACGGAGATATTACAGCACCGTAGATTCTTGTTGGAGAACCTACCAGGCTTAGATCAACATAAAACCACATTAACAGTTTACATCCACGAAATACATGAAATGTTAACAACAATCACTTTAAAACAACTCAACACCACAACGAACAACACATTGTTCCGGGGAACTATAACTGATACAACATCATTATCTAACGACCGAATAACACACCAAATACATATTACATGACGGTACTCGCGCGAGTACAAAACAAACCACCATTCTTCTCAAACAAAACAACTACAACTCGAGAATGACACATGACATCAACGCTGCCCATCAAGCTCGTGTCTGCCCTGTGCCGTATCGCCTTCTAGACCTGTACCTGAATACAGAACAAGTATTCACCCCCAAAGGGGTCATTAAATAGCCGGTGCAAGTATAATGATTCTAGAATATGTACAAAAAATGAATAAACAACAGGAATCACAGTGCCATCACAAATATTTCGGAATACCATACCACCACAATCATCATTACAAAACAACGGGGGCTACATCCGTACAATACCTCACGCTAGATACATTCCACTCCCCAAAGAGACCTCGTCAGGCCCTCTCTGGCTGTACAACCCTACCAAGTGAACTGCATAAGCCTCGGTCTACGTAACCCGGGGGACCCTCACTGGTTTTACTTGGCACACGACCACAAGTTGCATTTTCAGAAATCATCACTTTCTTACAAATGGCACAAATCATATTTTCTGAAATTACCACTTTTCACAAAATCACATTTTCCACATATTCACACGAAGTACATCAAACACAATCAAAGTACTTGCCTTAGTTGGAACAACACAAGACACAATGAACTGGGGAACCTGTGGTCTGACTTTCTTCAACGATCTAATCCTAGCACAACACAAGACTACATCAAACATAATACGACGGAAATGAAAGAATCACCCTAAGTTTTACCCTTAGGGACAATCAATGGAACACCATGTGGACAACATGGGTCATGCTCAGACTACGGAAGAAGACTCGGAATTTAACCCATAAACTTCAACAAGAACAAGGGATTATGGTTATAACATCCTAATACAACACAAACCAAGGTTAATCACGAACCCTAAATGATGAAGTCGCAACAAAACCCAAAAATCTCGAAACTGGGGTTTTGCATGAATTACCTCAATCCAGATGGTAAGAGACATTAAGATGCTGATAACTCCACATTAGGAACTTCAAAACGTGGATGGATGGTGATATCAGGTGGAGAACTGCACTCCCCTAAACCCTAGATCGCCCAATGCTGGAGAAGAAAGGAGAAGGATGAAATGACGGGATTTAAGCCATGCAGTCCTATATACTGTGTGGCTTTAGCGCGCGCTAAGGGGTAAGTGTAGCGTGCGTGACTTGGCTGTAATGACAGTCCAGAATTTTTTACCCAATCCCGATAGTGTGCGCTGACATTTCTGGTAGCATGCGCTACATGTCCTGGTCCAAGATTCCTAAATTTCCAGCCCAATTCCAGACTGCCCTGACCAATCTCATTAGCGTGCGTTAGGAGGACATTAACGTGCACTACAATCGCACGATTAGTGCGCGCTAACAATAATTTAGCCTGCGTTAACTGCTACTTTTCAGCATTACCTTCGTAATGTCCTGTCCGAACGAACACGTCCCGGAAGATACAAGACTAGATAATGCTAGAAATTAACAATCCAGTTTTACTCTAATATACACGCAATTCCAAACATCAAACAGTACATCATGAAAAAAACAAAACAACCCAATCTTTCACCCAAACATGTCAACAACAAAATATTAATAAACAAAGTACACGGATATTACAATTTCGACATGATTTCTCTTGACGATGACGTTTTAATGGATTTTAATATTCTGGATCATGGTTTTGCAAATGATTTCAGAAAGAAACAATTTCGATCTATTCCTTATAGTTTTGGTAAAACAACCCGAGGTGCCAAACGTGTTTTCCAATCTTATTTCGGAAAGATTTTATGAACTCAGATTTTAAAATGTTACTATTTAAACAAATGTCTCGGGGACTATTTGAAAAAGAATGTCATCAATGATTTACTACTATGACGTGCGATTTGTGCTAGCCGTGTCTATTTTTGTATCGGCATTGAACACAAATTTTCTGTTGATATGGTCATGTGGTCCATCAGTTACGATTTTAAGTTCCATTTCTTGCAATTGTGCTTATTGTACTCGTGTAACTTTTGTGAGTGAATATTTTGTGTGATGTTATTATTGCCTTACATCGGTATGTTGTGATGAATTGGCATTATGGTTATTTTTTTGTGATGTTATGTTCCATAGTGCTGAGCGGTTGTGTGCTCAGTATGCCGAGAAGACGAGGTCGAGGTTGTAGTGGTGGACATAGTCAGAAGCATGGTGAGGTACGCGATCAGAGACAAGTAGCTGGAGAGAATGTCATTGTTGGCAGAAATCCAACGTTCGTAATGACTCTATCATTGATGAATCCTATGTTCGTGGCATTGGCAGATGAATTCAGGGGGTTCATCGAGAAGTAAGGGAATGGGAGTCCATATACCTCAACCCCCGTATCAATCAATTGTAGAACCTTCTAGACCAGTTAGAAAATCCAGGAGATCCAGGGCGGTATTGTTGACTGTGGGTAGCTTGCCTAGATGCTTTAACTGTAATGTTCCAGGTCATGTCACGCGAATTGTAAGAAGCCGTCGGTAGCTTGCTATAATTATGGATGCGAGGGGCATCGGGAGCAGTACTGTGGGGAAGTATCCAGAACAAACATGACCATTGACAGGGCTATTCCTATGACGGAGGCGGGTCTAGAAAGTAAGAGGCAGAAGACCTCGGGTAACTTTTACAGAGGTCAGAGAAGTGAGTTTCGTGAGCCTACTACTTTGCATTATCCTTCTGGGATCACTCCTCGTTCATTTGGTTAATCCAAGAATCTTACTCCAGAGATGAGTAAGGTGAGCGGTGTGAAGGTGTGTTTCAACTGTAGCTGTATGGGCCATACTCGGCAGAATTGTCGCTCGCCGCAGGTTAGCTGTTCAAGTGTGGTCATTTAGGACACCAAGTGGTGCATTGCGAGACCATCGTTGAGATGTTCGGGAACCGGGGACCTGCTCCTGCCCGTGGAGGGCCCAGTGGGGCCCAGTGATGTTACTGCGTGTTGTATTGTGGATTATGTCTTATGTTGAGATTTGATATTTGTTGTGTGAACTTTTTTACTTCGTTTGTGTTCTACCTCATTATTTTGTTTAAGTTTCGGGACGAAACTAATTTTTAGTGGGGTAGTACGTAATACCCGTACTTTCTAATTCCATAATTTTCGATTCTAGCGACTCGCTTGGGTCCATTGGAACATTTTGGACATGTTTTGTTTTGCACTATTTGTCATTCGAGCGAGTTTTGATATTGATTCGTATTAATTGGCATATTACTGTGATCTTTTGGCATTTAGGTTCGATTCTTGTGTATCTCACTCGAAGCTGTTGATTTGATGTTCCTAAAAGATCATTTGACAATTTTGGTCGGGTTGTAAACTTCTGAATTTTTTTGTTCCATCTCGTATCGTGATTTTTCAGATATTTGGGCCGTTTCATAATTTCCCAAAGTTTCAGGCCTTTGTCGTCGCATTCGCTATTCCAAACCTTTGGGTCATTTGAATTACATGTTTGTTTTCATTCGTATCGTGAGTGTTGTCTGTTAGCGCTTCGTTGCAAGCTGCGTGATTGTAGTTTCGTTGAAGAGTTCGTTGTTGGGTCGAGCTCTTAGATCTGATCTACAGCCTGTAACATTATAGCGTGCGCTATTGAGCAACAGTTAGCACACGCTATCGCGTGAGTTAGAGCACACTAACTGGTAGTCTGGAGCAGTCCAGGAGCTACTGGACTGGGACTGGGGTCTCAATAGCGCACGCTACCGCTTGTGGTTAGCGCACGTTACTGGCTGTCTTAGCACGCGTTAATTGTCCATAGTAGCGCATGCTATCTGGAAGGTGCAAACTGACCAGAATCCACTGGACTTAATGTATTGGGATGTTGTCCCGTTAACGCGTTCTAATTGCATTGTGTAGCGCACGCTAACTGCTCGATTATATATATACTAGAACAGCAACCCTTCTTATCATTTCTTTCTTTTTCCTCCTTCTTCCGCAACGGCTGAGGCGATCCGACTAGGGTTCAGACTTTTGGCCAATTTTGCTGCATCAAAAGGACTTTTAGATGGTTTTAGGTGATCATTACATCATCTAATCCGTTGTTCCTTTCCGGACCGAGGTATTTTTCTTGATTTCCCTATAGTTGACTTTTTGAAGAATTGTTCTAGATTTTATTTTCAATCCGCTTTTGATGGTTCAATTGGTATTTTATGATAATGGTGATCATAACCTATGGATTATATATCCATATTCCGGTTTTGTATAATCCGAATTGTGATTCGGTGATCTATTGAAGTCTTGAGTATTTAATGTTTGATTAAATGTCTCAATGTGTTTTCCTTGGATTCTTAGATCCGTTTTCCGTTGTTTTCAGTTGTTATGCTCGTAGTGATCACTTGGCTATTATGTCTCTTGTGGAGGATATATGTTTCGCGACTTTCGGTCGAGCTACATTCTTCGAAGTTGTTCTTGAGCTAATCATTGAGGCAAGTATTCTTGTCTATACGATTTATATCATATGAATTGAGGTTGCATATGTAATTGTGCTGGTTTGTGCATTTTTGTTGATTATGCCTTATGTGAATTATCGTAGTTGTTGTGTGGTTATTTTGAAGTTAGTGTTGGTTCATTCCTTGTCTTAGAGATATGTCAATAGAGACGTAGTGCCGGGTAGATAGTATACATAGACATGTGCTATAATGTTTTGGTGATCACCGGGTTGTGTGGATTAAGTTGTGTGTTATGAGTTGGGTTAGTCGTAATGGCTGATCTGTTGTTATGCCGTTGATGTGTGGAGATGCGTTTAGGATTGTTTGGTTGTAGTATAGCTAGGTCGGTCGTAGCTATGCGTCGGATAATTGGCCATTTCTAGCAAGTGCCTTGAATATATATATATATATATATATATATATATATATATTGTGATTGACTTTTGAGGCCTGTGGTTTGTAACTGTGAATTGTGGAACGTGTATGTGTGTTGTTGTTCTTCGACCCGGAGCATTCGACGGGGCCTCTGGGGGCCGATACTAAGGGGTACAGCCGCGGAAGTGGTTTCCCACCCGGAGCGCTCGACGGGGCGTCTGGGGGCCGATACTAAGGGGTACGGTCGGAGGTTACCAAGTGTGTTTTTCATCTTGAGGATGGCGTGATGTTTTCGATAATTGTGATAGTCTGGAATATCACAACATTTTGGTTATCGATGTTGATGTACATTATATATTGAATTTTGGTACTTGGCTACTAGGATATGTGTCGCAAGTGTTTAGCTCCTTGACCGTGAGGTTTTGGTGTTGGAAAACGAACTTGTTATTATTTTCGTGTACTGTGGTTTGATGAAATTGTGGGTTGAGATCCCAACGGTTGTGTAAAGGTGTAGGTCACAAGTTGTCCAGGTACAAGTCTAGGGGGGTGAATAGACTTGTAGAAACTCTTAAACTCTTTTTCACGAAGAGTGAGTTTCTTCAGCTGATAGGTAAACAAATGACTTGGAGTCGTTTGTTCTTTAATATATGCGGAAGTCAGCTGATGACGAATAGAAAGCAACTGATGAAACACTTAACAATGAATGCAGCAGTTAAAGTATGATGCAATAAAATAGTTAAGAACGCAGGCGATTATAGTGGTCTCAGAGGTGGGGTAATCCTCTACTAATCCACTTTTCTCCAAACCAGTTGGAGATGAATTCACTATAATTCTCAACCAGTGATAAATATTATAGTGATTCAAACAAAACTACAATGACTTCCAACCGGTGGAAATCCGTGCCGTTGTACCACACTTGATCGCCTTGCACCTCTTGATCCTCGATCCTCGGATGCCTTCTGATCTCTAACTTCAACCATGAAGTACCCAGAACTAACGATTATAGACAAGAGTTTTTGTCTTCTCCAACTAAGAGCTTCTTTAAGTATGAACTTTTAGAACCGCTCTTTTCACGATGCTATAGATTGCTTTTTGATTGCTTGAATGCTTTGATCGCTTGAAAGTATGTTCGCACCAGTGATTGCTCAGTTTCAAATCTTCGGATATATATATAGGTCACGATCTCTGAGCTTTTTCCTTGTAGCCGTTGCAAATCTTTTGAACAAATCAGTCCGTTGGAGGGAGACTTCTTTGTTTAATCTTTCTGAACGTTGCAAGGCTGGATTCCCATTATTTTAATCTATCTTCCGACCGTTGTGAAGAATTCTGCATGTGAGCGACGAATCTTTTGAATATAAAATGATTAAAGTCTTCGAGGTGGGTCTGGATAGCTTTTTTAATTCATATATCTAGCGGGAATCACTCCAATTTGTCTCTTCACGTTGCATGTGACTTTCCGTAATACTTGACTTTTCAACGCATGCTGACGCGGACTTGGAGTACTTGGCTGACTTCGACTAGGCTGATGAGCAGCAAACATCTCTGCAGTCTGGACCTCTCTGCTGTTCACTGTTTGTGACTTATCTGATCAGGTGACTTGACTGAGGTACCTTGGCTGCAGTCTGGTCAAGCTTCTCTGATAAATTATGTTGACCAGGACTACTCTGACTCGACTCGACTGATCCTCTCTGATGAGCTTAGCTGGACTCAGTACTTAGCCGATTTTAGCCTAACTAATTTTTAGCCTATAGAAGATACTCATTTGGTTCTTCTTTACATTTTGCCAAGTTTTATACTTAACATATTTGGCCTATGGAAGATACTCATTTTGTTCTTCCTTACATTTTTTCCAAGTAATAAACATTTGATTTTATATTAATGACATCATCAAAATCTAACACGTATTCCTAACAAATTCCCCCTATTTTGATGATGGCAAAACTTTAAACAAGTAATCAAATGATCAAGTCTGCACTTAAGTGCAAGACACAAACTAAAGTCAGTCTACTTTTTGAGACAACTGGAAATTGTCATTCAAAAAGACTGTTATAAAACTATTTTTACATGTACATGTCTGAATTTTACAAGAAAACTTTAAGTACATAATCATTCCAAAAAAAATTAGAGTCATCTGCCTCTTCCTCTGCCTCTTCGAATAGGCTGTTTAGCATGCCTGAAGGGTTTAGCTCCAATTGGTCTTATCTTGACTGGGGCAAGACCATATTTCCTTCTTACGACTAGAGCAGCAAAGTCTTGGTCTTCTTTTGAAGAGAATTTGTGCTCTTCACATAGCTTCCTAATTTCTCTTTGAAGCTCTAGTTCGTTAAGCTCATTGTCCAAATGGGTCGGCGCTTCCTCTGCTCTGAATGAGGGAATCATAGGATAAGCATTTTGATCCTTAGCATGCTTCTTCAGAATAGCCCAGAGTTTTGGATGAGCTGTTTCCATGAAATTGATGAAGATCTGCTGTGGGGAGAGATTATCATCCTGGAGTATTTCCCAGATGTAGTAGTCTCTGATAAATTTCTTCTTTGCAGATCCCCACATGGCCAGAGCTTCATATGGTATAAAATCCTCAACATACCACAACTTCTTTCCTTCCCATTCTAGAGTAGGCCCAAAACCTCCTCTAGTCCTCCTTTTCTTGCCTTCAGGCTGGTCAGCCTGTTCATCTGGATCTGCTCCTCCCTTCCTCTTCAGACTTGAAGGTCCTTCAATTTGAAGGATATCTTGTTTCTTTTTGGTTCTTAGCTCTGTCCTTATCTCTCCTTAATTACTTCCTTCCCCCTGCATTCTCTCTTCCCCCTTTTTGCCAGCATCAACTAGGGTAGTTAATTGCTGCTCCATTCTGCTCATCCAATCAGACATGCCAAATGGCATTCTGTTGTTGGTAGGGGGAGGGGACTGAGGAACTTCTCTGCAGCAGAGTGTCGATCTTTGCATTGATTGATTGAAGGTCAGGAGTGACCTGAGTTGTCAGCAGCTCTCCAATTGTATCTTTCACTATCTGCCTGATCAGCTGAGTCATGGCAGGTGATATCTGAGCTGATGGAGAGTGCTCTCCTGAGCCTTCTGCAATCGAACCACTGGACTGCAAGCTTCTGTCTGCAGCTGGTACTCCAGAGGGGGTCTTCTCTGGGGTCCCTGACCTGGAGTCCTCAGCTAACTCCGCGTCTAGGCTGGTGTACCGGGCAGGTACCACAGTCCTATCTGCAGCTTCTTGAGACGGCTCTGGCTCTGGCTCTGGCTCCTTTTCTTCTTCTGCCTTCTCTTCCTCTTTCTCCTGTTCCTCCTCCTTTTCTTCTACCTTCTCTTCCTCTTTCTCCTTTTCTTCTTCAATATTTTCCTTTTCTTTTTCCTCATCATTTTCTTTTTCTTTTTCTTTTTCAGCTCCTTCATCTCCTCCATCATCATCATCATTATTGTCATCATCATTGTCATCATCCTTCCCATCATCATTCTCCTTTTCATCATCATCATCCTCCTTCTCTCCTTCATCTTGTTCTACTTCTTCTCCTTCTTCTTCTTCTTCTTCATTCATCTCTTCTGTCTTCTCTACTTCATCAGGTTGATTTTCAACTAAGATCTTTTCTTCTTCTATGCTCTCTTCCTCTTCTTCCAAAACAACAACTTCTTTATTTTCTTCTCCATCTACCTCCTCAATCCTAATTTCCTTTTCAACTACCTCCTCAACATATTTCTCATAAGATCCGTCAAAAATACTAAGCATAATGCAGTGGATGAACTGGTCCATGTTGGTTTTAAAATTGGACATGAACCAGTCCTCCTGGGGGATCAAAATTGTGTCTGATGTTCTACAAAAATCTATCAGCACATCCTCCGTGGCTTGGGGATAGTCCCAACCACAAGTGTCAATAAAAGATTGATGTTTGACAAAGGATAAGGATTTCAAAAATTTCCATTCTTCAAAAATTTCAAAGAACGGTTGTTTTAAAGCTAGAGGTTTTACAAGTTGTAGTTGTTCGATGGATAGATTGAAAGTGTTATTTTCTAAGAGGTTAAAGAAATAGTTGGCTTCAGGGATAGAAATTATTAGACCTGCTTCTTCTTCCTCGGAGATGTAGGCTGAGGGGGTGAGTACAGCCACAATCCGAGTCTCGTGGGTACCTGGGGCAGGCTGGTCTTTCAGATGAGTTGGTGACCTGGCTGAGGGGCTGACAAGATGTTCAGACTGCTCTTCCTCAATAAATTGCAGTTTCCTTGGCCTCTTGGGAGAGGGTTCTGGTGACGACTGCATGATAGAAGGTCCTTCAGGGGCTGGTCCCCTTCTCTTAAATCTGACTGCTATGGGAGTGTCGTCGGACTCGGTGTCTGACTCGACTGTAGTTGGGATGTCGGCTGCAGGTCTGTCCGACTCTCCTGACGAATAATATCTCGGATATGGCCTTGTGTCAGGTAGGTCCTTCAGCATCTGGGCTGCTCTCTTTGCGCCTCCCAATTTTCTCAGCTTCTCGTGGTCCATATGACCAAGTCTTTTGTTGGGATGGAAGGGGTCAGTGCTTCCCTCCGCTATGCCTGTCTTCTCCAGCATCCAACTCAGCTGCGTTCCAAATGCCAGCTTTGTCTTAAATCTCTTTTCATCATCAAGCCATTCGGCTTTGTTGACCTCTCGAACGAGTTGCCTGAATATGTAATCTGCCCAGTCAATTTCTTCTTCCTGAATTAGTGCTCCCAGCACCATAAATTTCGCCGACGACAGTTGATCATAACTGCCGGCCATCCCCATGATAATTTTGTTGGTTATGTCCAACGCAAAATGATAAACTTTCTTAAGGTCACTCCTCTTGGCAGTTAGTTTCAGCTTTTCGGGCACATTTCTTTCCTTAATCGCCTTCCAGATTTCGGCAGAAGACTGTTTGAGCGCTTCGACGGCTATGCCGCGGTGCTTCAAACCGAAAACAGTATGGATCGACTCTCGAGATATGTCGACCTGATTTCCTCCGACTGTGCTCCGAATTCTGTCTTGAATTATATAGGCTTCGTGATAGAACGCGATAACATCCTCCTTGTACAGATGTTGAGGGTTGATGTCAAGGAATGGGTAGATCCCATTGAGCTTCATCGCGCGGATTAGGTTATACACATCGTAATCCTTCAGATTAGCTTCCAATAAACCTTCAAAATCGACGACCAGTGAGAAAATAATCTGGTCTTTGACCGCCTTCAGATTGACGCCTTCGAAGTAGGATGCCATTTCTGAAAATAAAAATTTTTAGTGTATTTGGTGTTCAAGGAATTTTTGTTCTGAAAAATCTAGGGTTTCTGGTAAGCGTAAAAGGTAAAGTAACTGGTTTTCTTTCCTTATAAAGAAGATGAAAAGACGTATGGATTAATTTATAATATATTTGAAACGGTGGTACGCCTTTTGATATTCTTTTGAATTTCAAATTTGAATCGGTGGTCCATTTTAAAATTTGACGGTTGATTTTGATTGGCCACCGTGGAGGTCGATTTAATAAGCGATTGACGCGTGTATTAAAATTGCCACTTGGTTTAGAAAAATGTATATTTAACTGCCATTTGTTAACCAAAATTAATATAATAATATTATAAATATGGCAGATAATAATTAAATATTCAGAGGTCAGTTTAGAAAACTTAGCTGGTCTGATTTGTTGACTGTTGACCGCTCTGTATCAGGTGAGTTGACTTCGCCCGATATTACGATCGCCTAGGTTGCTTTGTCCGTCCTTCGTCTTCTTGCTCGCATCGCCTAGATCTGATTCTCCAGTTGGGTCCGTCCTTCCTCTGAAATGCTTCAGCTTGCTTCAGTACTAGATTCCCAATCTAGTAATCCAAGATCTCTGCTCAGCTCCAAAAATCTTACTTCTGGCAAGGGTTTTGTAAAGATGTCAGCTATCTGGTAGTCTGTGCTGACTCTTTCAACTCTAACTCTTTTGTTAAGCACATGGTCTCTGATGAAGTGGTGCTTAACATCAACGTGCTTCGTCCTTGAGTGCAAAACTGGATTGTTGGTTATTGCAATAGCACTATTATTGTCACACCAGATAGGAACTTCATTGGCAATAATATTATAGTCCCTTAGTTGCTGTCTAATCCATAAAATTTGTGCACAACAGCTACCTGCAGCTAGGTATTCTGACTCTGTAGTGGAGATAGAGTTAGAAACCTGCTTCTTGCTAAACTAGGATATCAGTCTGGTTCCTAGGAATTGACACGTTCCACTAGTGCTCTTCCTGTTGATTTTGCATACTGCGAAATGCATCCGAGTATCTGACATTCAAATTATCATCCTTGGGATAGCATAGTCCAACATTGATTGTAGACTTAAGGTATTTTATTATCCTCTTGGCTGCATCTAGGTGTGATTGCTTCGGCTTGGACTGGAATCGTGCACAAACTCCAACAGCATAGGATATGTCTGGCCTGCTTGCAGTGAGGTACAGAAGAGATCCAATGAGTCCTTTGTAGTGGGTTGAGTCCACTGATATGCCTGCCTCGTCTGCATCCAGATGAGTACTTGTGCTCATAGGAATTCTTGCTGGCTTGGCTGATTCCATTCCATATATCTTGATCAGATCTTTGGTATACTTAGCTTGATTGATGAAAATTCCTTTTTCCATCTGCTTAACTTGTAGTCCAAGAAAGAAGTTAAGCTTTCCCATCATACTCATCTCAAATTCTCCTTGCATGAGGTTGGAGAATTTCTCGCATATCTCTGGATTGGTTGATCCGAATATGATGTCATCCACATATATCTGGACTATTAATATGTGGCCTTTGTGCTCCACTCTGAATAGGGTTTTATCCACTTTCCCTTTGCAAAAACCATTTTTCTCAAGAAACACAGACAATGTTTCAGACCACGCTCTAGGTGCTTGCTTAAGTCCATAGAGAGCCTTTAACAGCTTATAGACTTTGTCTCCTTTGACAAAACCTGGGGGTTGCTCTACATAGACTTCTTCTTCTAGGATTCCATTTATAAAAGCACTCTTTACATCCATCTGATATACTTCAAAATCCTTGAATGCAGCATTTGCGAGGAATAGTCTGATGGCCTCTAATCTTGCAACAGGTGCATAGGTTTCATCAAAATCTATTCCCTCACACTGTGCATAACCTTTTGCTACAAGTCTGGCCTTATTCCTAACAACAGTTCCATCTTCATCACTCTTATTTTTGTACACCCATTTGGTGCCAATAACCTTCTTGTGATCAGGTCTGTCTATTAGTTCCCAAACTTTGTTTCTCTCCATCTGCTCCAATTCCTCTTGCATGGCATTTATCCAAGAATAATCTTCTAAGGCTTGTTCTGTAGTTTTAGGTTCTATTTGTGACATAAAGCATGAGAACATGGCCATTCTTGCTGGTAGGGTTGACTGTCTTGTCTTAACTCCATCAGTCAACTTTCCGATAATTTGCTGAATTAGGTGATCTTTGAGCCACTTGGGGATGTCGTCCTCTTCTGGGTTTGTTCCCCCTGTTGGATTGCTCTGGAGGATTTCTGCATCAGCTGGGTTCTGGTCTGCAACTGGATCAGCTACCGTCTTATCATCTGCAGGTTGGTTCTGATCTGCAGATGTGTCTTTGTCAACTACAGCTGGGTCTTCATCAGCACCAACTGGATCAGATAGGTTTGGTGATCCTGTCTGATCTGCAGTTGGGTCTTCAGCATCTGCAGTTGGGTCATCAGGCTGGACTGCAGGTGAGTCCACCATTCCAGTGTCATGTACAATGACTTCTTCAAGGGTCGCTGACTTGAGCTTGTTCTCAATTAGCTCAACTTGCTTCCTGTACTCAACGGTAGATTAATCAAAAACAACATGGGGTGTTTCTTCCACAACTAAGGTTCTTTTATTAAAAACTCTATATGCCTTGCTCCTTTGAGAATATCCCATAAAGAGACCGTCATCAGTTTTAGCATCAAAGGCATTTAGTTGTGTTTTACCGTTGTTGTGGATGAAACACTTACAACCAAAAACGTGAAAGTAAGCAACAGTGGGAGTTCTATTATTCCAAACCTCATAGGGAGTTTTGCCATGTCTCCCTACTATCATACTCTGATGCAGGTGTGACAGTGTGTTGGACTTTCTTCAGAACCTTTAAGCAGTCCGCTCGCAATCATGGACCTTGCTGCTTCCTTCAGGGTTCTGTTTCTTCTTTCAGCAACACCATTCTGCTGGGGCGTCCTGGCTGCAGAGAGCTCATGCTGGATTCCATTCTGATCGCTGTAATCAGTTATCGCTTTGTTGAGAAACTCTCCTCCTCTATCTGATCTGATCTTGATGATGGATAGGGATTTCTCATTCTGGATCCTTCTCAGCAGCTCAGGTAACTTGGTCAAGGTTTCACTTTTTTTATATAGGAAGATAATCCAAGTGTACCTTGAATAATCATCTACTATTACAAGTGCATGCTTTCGGCCGCTCAGTGTCATTGGCTTGATAGGACCAAATAGATCCATGTGGAGTAGATATAAGATCCTTGTTGTGAGAGTTGTAGACTGGACTGGCTTGAACGATGCTCCAGTCTGCTTTCCTTTCTGACATGCATCACAAAGCGCTTCCTTCTTTAATGCTTCATTTGGAAGTCCTCTGACCAGCTTCTGAGAACTAATCTTGTTGATGGCCTTGAAGTTCAGGTGACACAGTCTTTTGTGCGACAACCATCCATTCTCAGCTACTGTCTTGGATAGAAAACAGGAGTTAGGTGTTCCTGTGTTCCAATCAATCATATATACATCTCTCCTTCTGAAACCTTGTAGCTTTACTTCTCCAGACAAGATGTCTATCACCATACATTTCCAGATGGTGAATACTACTAGGTTCTTCTCGTCACAGAACTGGCTTATGCTCAGGAGGTTGTTCTTGAGCCCTTTGACATAATGAACTTTGGATATCACAATATTTCCTCAGTGCAGCTCTCCAAAGCCTTTTGTTTGTCCTCTAGAGCTATCTCCAAAGGTTACATCGGGACCTCTTTCTTTGGTGTATTTGGACAGCATCTTCTTGTTCCCGGTCATATGCCTCGAGCATCCAGAATCTATAAACCATTCTTCACCTCCAAAATTTGAGCTTGTGGAGATGTGGTTGTAGTCTTTCCACCTTTTCTGCAATCAGACAAGCAGAGATTTAGGTACCCAAATCTGTGTGGGTCCTTTGGGGTTAGCTGGTTTTCTGGAGATTTCTCCTTGGATTATAGAAATTGTTATTATTATTATAACCCTCATAAGGTGTGTAAGGTCGAGGTCTGAATCTCCTGTTTGGATTGTATACCGGATATTCCTCAAAATCTTGATAGTGTGGGCCATTTCTAAATCTAGGCTGAGACCGTTTATTAAATATTTGTGGTCTCCACACTTGTTCATTTTGGTAATTAGGATAACCTTGAGCTTTCCATCTGCCCCTCCCATTATGAAATCTGTTTTTAGGGAGTTGTTGGTAATAGTGGGCATGTTGTCTGGGCTGCTGCTTCTGCTTGGGCCACTGCCTAGTCGCCTGTCTAGGTGGCTGCCTTGTATAACCTGACTGCAGCCTAGACAAGTGACTTGGCTGTTGCCTGTTTTTAAATATCGGTTTATATGTAGGCTCAACAGTCGAGACAATTGTTTCTCCCTTGATAAACTTTCTTTTAGAACTAGAGGGAGTGTGAGGATCATATCCAAGGCCTGATTTGGAATATAGTGGCCTTATATTGGTACACAATTCTTCTAGGGTTGAAGACGCCTTCAGGGAGGTTATTTCCTGCGCCTGAGTTTTATTTACCTGTGTCAGCTTAGTAAACTCAGTTTTGGCATGAGCAAGTGCAGCTGATTTTTCTTTAAGTAAAATGGTTAGTCTGTTTATCTCAGCTGTATTAACATCAGCCTGGTTTTTAAAGTCAGCTGCAGTTATCTCAACCTTATTCAGATCTAGCCGAGTTTTGAAATCATTTTTCACCGCCTATTCTCATCTTGCAATTTGAGTCTTCTCTCACGATCTGATTTGGTGTGCAGATTTGAGTGTTTCAAAATCTTTAAATAACTAATTTACCGATTCGTGCAGATCCATATCTTGTGACATGGCTGAGCTATTATTTGAACCGGTGGGTTTAGAGGTTACCTCTTCATCAGCTAGGTTTGCCATCAGGCAGTCATACTCCTCATCTTCATCAGAAAAGAATCCGCTGCTTGATTCGACATGCTCCTGGTCTTCTCCGATGAGGGCCTTTCTTCTATCTTCCTTTCTGCCCTCTTCCTTATTGGTTTCGTCCTTTTTGAGCTCAGGACAGTCCATTTGGATGTGTCCTGTCTTGTGACAATTGTAGCATTCCACTTTCCAGCTTCCAGCCTTCTGGTTCCTTCTTGGAATCTCCTTATAATTTATCTTGTATTTGGAGTAGTTCTTTCTAAAGTTGCTGAACCTTTGCATTATAAACGCCATTTCTTCATCAAAATCTAGTGGATTTGGAGGTTTCACATCAGATAGGCTCTTGGCAGGGGAGTCGGCTGCAAATGCTATTCCCTTCTCTGCAGGCTCAGTTGAGGATGAACTTGGAAGCTCGAACTCATAAGCTTTCAGATCAGAGAACAGCTCTTGGATCTTTATCTTATTCAGGTCCTTGGACTCTCTCATGGCCACGACCTTCATGCTCTATTCAGGGTTGAGAGATCGGAGAACCTTCAGTGCCATTTCCCTATTGCCATAGGTTTTGCCGAGGGAGTTGATCTCATTAATAATCTCAGTGAACCTTGTGTCCACTTGATCTATGGATTCGCCGTTCTTCATTTTGAAATTGTCAAACTTTTGAATAGCGATTGACAATTTATTTTCTTTGATTAGCTCCGTTCCCTCACACATTAAAGCTAATGTGTCCCAGATTTCCTTGGCATTTTTGCAGTTCTTGATTTTGACCATGGTGGATTTGCAAGAGTCTGATATAATACATCTCTGGCCCGGTTATCAAGATTGGCCAGCTTTCTCTCTTCGGGAGTCAGCTCTGTCCTCTTCTTAGGAATCTTCTCTGGCTTCCCTGCTGTGATCTCCTCTGCTGTGTTGTCTTTCTCAAGGATGAATGGACCGTCCTCGATGATGCACCACATGTCGTCATGAATCGAAGATAAGTGTGCCTGCATCCTTATCTTCCACAGATCATACTCGTCAACTGAAAACGCATGGAGTCTAGAATGCATGTGTTCCATTATAAAATGAGAGTGAAGATATATATCTGATATAGATCTGGTTCTTGAAGTAAATGAACCAACCTCTCCGATACCACTTGTAGGTCACAAGTCGTCCATGTACAAGTCTAGAGGGGGGGTGAAAAGACTTGTAGAAACTCTTAAACTCTTTTTCACGAAGAGTGAGTTTCTTCAGCTGATAGGTAAACAAATGACTTGGAGTCGTTTGTTCTTTAATATATGCGGAAGTCAGCTGATGACGAATAGAAAGCAACTGATGAAACACTTAACAGTGAATGCAGCAGTTAAAGTATGATGCAATAAAACAGTAAATAACGCATGCGATTATAGTGGTCTCAGAGGTGGGGTAATCCTCTACTAATCCACTTTTCTCCAAACCAGTTGGAGATGAATTCACTATAATTCTCAACCAGTGATAAATATTACAGTGATTCAAACAAAACTACAAGACTTCCAACGGTGGAAATCATGCCGTTGTACCACACTTGACTGCCTTGCACCTCTTGATCCTCGATCCTCGGATGCCTTTACAGTCTCTAACTTCAACAAGTGAAGTACCCCGAACTCAGGATTATAGACAAGAGTTTTTGTCTTCTCCAACTAAGAGCTTCTTTAAGTATGAACTTTTAGAACCGCTCTTTTCACGATGCTATATATTGATTTTTGATTGCTTGAATGCTTTGAGCGCTTGAAAGTATGTTCGCACCGGTGATTGCTCAGTTTCAAATCTTCGGATATATATAGGTCACGATCTCTGAGCTTTTTCCTTGTAGCCATTGCAAATCTTTTGAACAAATCAGTCCGTTGGAGGGAGACTTCTTTGTTTAATCTTTCTGAACGTTGCAAGGCTGGATTCCTATTATTTTAATCTATCTTCCGACCGTTGTGAAGACTTCTGCATGTGAGCGCCGAATCTTTTGAATATGAAACGATTAAAGTCTTCAAGGTAGGTCTGGATAGCTTTTTTAATTCATATCTCTAGCGGGAATCACTCCAATTTGTCTCTTCACGTTGCATGTGACTTTCCGTAATACTTGACTTTTCAACGCATGCTGACGTGGACTTGGAGTACTTGATTGACTTCGACTAGGCTGATGAGCAGCAAACATCTCTGCAGTCTGGACCTCTCTGCTGTTCATTGTTTGTGACTTATCTGATCAGGTAACTTGATTGAGGTACCTTGGCTGCAGTCTGGTCAAACTTCTCTGATAAATTATGTTGACCAGGACTACTCTGACTCGACTCGACTGATCCTCTCTGATGAGCTTAGCTGTACTCAGTACTTAGCCGATTTTAGCCTAACTAATTTTTGGCCTATAGAAGATACTCATTTGGTTCTTCTTTACATTTTGCCAAGTTTTATACTTGACATATTTGGCCTATGGAAGATACTCATTTGGTTCTTCCTTATATTTTTGCCAAGTAATAAACATTTGATTTTATATTAATGACATCATCAAAATCTAACAAGTATTCCTAACAAAAGGTTGTTTTGTGGAAAATGACTTTGGGTCGAGACCCATTCGTCTTGAGATAGTTTTGCAACTAAGGACTCGAGGTCCATATAGATTTTCTATTTATAAAAATGTTTGTTACATGAACGAGATTTCGGCCGAGACCCCAATATTTTCGAATAAGATTTTATAATCTTGAAGTTGAAGTCCCAAAAGAGTTTCTGTCGTTTTCTAAAACTCCCAAGTTTTTATATATTATTTTCAAAGACTTGAGTTGTACCTTAAATATTGAAAACCTATCGGGAACTTCATTCACGACTGTTATTACTTTAATATAACTGATATTGGCATGATATATTTTGTATAGACTGAATACTTGTACTAGGCATTCAAATGCTAACCCCTTAAATGGGGGAAATGCGTAACATGCATTTCAGGTGTGCTTAGTTCGTTGGAGCAACCACAGGGACGGCATGGAAGAAGACAAGCCGCGATACTAATCAAGAGTTAGAGTCCAGTTTGATGTTGTTCTAGTGTTGAATTATCTACAGTCTTCCGTTGTATTGTATTTTGACCCCTGCGTGGGTATTTACAATAATGAGTTTATTTTTGAGTTGATTTAATCGTGAGACCAAATTAGTTAGGGTAATTAATATTTGACCTTATCAGTCGGTGTTAGTACATTGTTTGACCTCGGACGGTCAAACATTGTTCGTATGGTGGTTGTTAGCCTGGTAGATCCTTATAGAAAAAGGGTCTACGGCGTGTAATATTCCCGGTGGTTTCTGGAGGTGTTACAGATTGCTCCATATCACGTGCCTAATATTATTATCGAGATAATTATCTAACTTATCCCTATTTTAGTTCTCTCTCTTTGAGAATTTTTCTTTTGGGAACATGGGTTCTTGGTCTCTTTATCTCTGACGCTACTTTATGGTGGATAGAGCTGGCAAACGGGCCGGACCAATCCAAATGGATTGGGTTGACTGCGGGTTGGGTAATTTTGGGTTGGGCCAAAAAGACCCATTTTTTTGGGCCAAAAAAAGAGACCCATGGCCCAACCCGGATGGGTCTGGCCCGGCCTGCGGGTGTTTTTTTAAAAATTAAAATACTTATAACATTTTGTTTCTTCTGTTTTTCAAAAAATATTAAAATAGTTTTTATTTCACAATGTTTAATTTCTCATCCATTGTCCATATATAAAAATAAGGGCGATTTATATCTGACTACCTTTTTAGATGGCCTAATTACAGTTTAGACCCTTTTGTTTCAGATATTACAATGAAGGACAATATTTGCTCTGTCCTGAAACTATATTTACAACGAAGGACAAAAGTCAAACTTTCACATGATGCCACACGAGAGAGTACTGATATTCCGGATTTGCCCTTTTATTTTCCATTTTGTTTTCACCCATTTATTTTTTGCCTCACGTGGGTGGCACATGCTGGACCTCATTGTAATATATATAACACTTTTGGACTTCAGTATAATAAATTTTCGAAGTTTCTAGAAAAAATATTTTTTCCAAAAAATAAAGTATTTTCTGGAAAAATATATTATTTTTCGAAAAAATAAGAAAGATATTTTCTGGGAAAAAAATTATCGTTTCAAAAAATATTATTTTATGGAATTTTTTTATTTTTCTGAAAAAATTAAAAAAATATTTTCTCGAGAATAAATTATTTTCTGGAAAAAAATATTATTTTTTCAAAAAAATAAAATTATTTTCTGGATTTTTTTTTGAAAAAATAAAAAAAATATTATTTTCTGAAAAAATAAAAAATATTTTTTGCGAAAAAATAAAAAAAATTATTTTCTAGAAAAAATTATATTTAGAAAAAAAAAATTATTTTCTGAAAAAATATTTTTTAAAAGAAATGTATTAGCCAAACACTTTAATAACTTATAAGCTATTTATTTCATATGAAATGTATTTTAAAAGAAATATTTTATTCAAGTAAATAGAGGGGCATTTTCATCTTTTTAATGGAAGTCAAAACCAAACCAGAAATTTATCCTTCGCTGTAATTTATGAGACAATAGGGACTAAACTGTAAACAGGCCATCTAATAAGGTAGTTGGCTGTAATTTCCTCATAAAAATAATTTTATGATTTTTAATAGAGTTACAATTGTTATGGAATTTCAATATTGAAATTTCATTTTAAATATTAGGATAGCAAAAGAAAAAATTATTATTAACCTAAATTGAGCTTGAAATGATATAAATATGTATGCTAAATATTTTATTTTATTATTATTTAAGTTCATTTTAATTTTTGACTTTACTATGTACTTTATTAAATTTGCAGTCATATTAAAAATATTTAAAAATATTAAAATATTAAAAAAAATAAAGATAGGCCTGCGGGCTGGGCTGGGCACCCGCGGTTGGGCCAGCAATGGGTGGGTGATTTTGGGCCGGGCCAAAAAGACCCGTTTTTTTGGCAAAAAAATAGAGGCCCAAAACCCAAGTTTTGCGGGTGGCCTGACCCGACCCGCGGGTTTGGGCCAATTTTACCAGGTCTGATGGTGGATGAGACCGCGAGAGATGTCGATCTCTCTACATGTTGAAGTAAACTGCGTGATGGTCCTGGGAGAGTCACAAAATTATTGACAGTCGATACATGTGGTTGCATACACCACGTATCTGGGTGCGATTTGATATCGCCGTTTTGTCGACTTTATTAACAACAGTTAAGGGAAGTATATCGAGCAAAGGTTATGTCACAACTTTAAAAAACATCGATTATAAATCCAACAGGAATAACTTCCTCTTGTTTATATCTTGTAGATGACACAAAGCTCCAATACACACCTAGAGTTCGAAATTCTTGACCATGATGGTAAGGAGTATCATAGGTGCGTCTCAGACGTTCACTTTATAATGCCCGGATACTTAATGTATAATTATCCTGTATCCAATCTTGTAATATACGACTTTGTGACATACTAATCGATGGTTGGTTTCCCATATTCGTATTCCCTACATCTGTGTATTTTTCCATGCATGCATGCATAATTCTGCACTACATGCATGCATGCATAATTCTGCACTCCATGCATGCATGCATAATTCTGCATGTGGTAACGTACGCTCGATGATGATCTTAGCGTACGCTAAGAGTGCGATATTACGTACGTTAGCTATTGAGCTTAACGTACGTAAGCTCAGTCAACTCGAGATCCGACAAGGGTCGGCGTGTGGGGGCCAGGGGAGATTCTTGAGAGGTTCTGCGTGAACCAGGACAGTTTTCCAGCTAAGCAAGTCAACGAACTGAACATACGCTAACGGGGATTTTTAACGTACGCTAAGGTGCTAGATATTACGTACGTGAGGCATGTGTGGTAACGTACATAAGACAACACCAGGAACAGGTCAGTGAGCTCTGACCAGACGTTAACATACGCTAATGTTCGAGTATAGTGTATGCTAATAATGTTACGTACGTAATAGACATTAGGTAACGTACGTAATGGTTTAGAATTCTATTTATAGACCTCGACCCCATTTCATTTCTCATCCTTCCTTTGGCTGATTTTCGTGTTCTGGAGATTATTCACCACCATATACCTCTCATATCATCATCCTAGCTCGAGTTTGAAGATCATAGACCATTGGGGATTGGTGTTCAAGCTCTCGGTGTTGAGTTTCTTCAAGTTCCTTCTTGTTCTTCACTATTTTGAGGTAGGTGATTCTTCACCAACTAGATTACGTATTCTTAGGGATGTTTTGAACATGTTTTGAGATTATCAAGTCAGTTATATTCGTGTGTAGTCGAACATCATGTTGTTAGAAGAATAATTTCGGCTATGCTTCGGTTCTTCTTCGTTGTTTAGAATATTAATCGAACCTTGTAGTGTTTGGACTCCTAAACATAGTATCATGAAGCTACAAACCCGATTATGGAAAGTTTATGGAGATTATCAAGTTTTTACGTATTACATGACGAAATAATTTGTATTGGGACATTTAATGGATTGAACTTAGGGTTATTTCCTTGAAGAGGAAGATGGTAATCAAGTGAACCTAGTAAATAAGTTCTTACGGTGTTCTTCGGGGTAATTCCGATATCTTGTTGCTTTGGATTAATGAAGAGTATGATTAGAATCATTGTAAGAAGAATTATCTTGTGGTATATTGAAGGATCCGACCATAGGATGCATTTGATCTTAGATGGGATACTATGACCCTTTGTCGGGTTAGTATCCTAATGTTGATTCAAATCTGAAATAGTATAGGGCAGATTAGTAAGCTTGTATGTTTGGGAACCGTTAGTTATACTGATGTTCTTATGATGATTAAAACGATTATCTGGAACCGTTAGTTATACTGTTGTTATTGTTCGTTGAAGGTTCGGGTTTTGGTGGATTGATCGAGTGAGAGTTCTTCGAGCTGGTTGAAGATTTCTTTTTCGTAGTAACAACCCTTATCGCCATTCTAAGGCAAGTATCGTATTATTGAATATTGATTTAATATGGAGGATTTTGATCATACATATTGTTATTCATGTTGCTGAACATGAGGTCATTCCAGTTGAATTGTCATACTATCGTTGTTGATAGATTTTATGTTCATGTTGATGGACATATCGATTTTGCATATGTGTATGCATAGTTGTGTTTGTGTATGTTGAGTTGATCCTGTGAGATCACGTGATCTATGCTGAGGGCGCTGGAACGTATGTCCACCATGCGTTGGTCCGACGGGATCATCATGAGGATCTATACTGAGGGCGCTGGATCGTTCGATTACCCTTTGATATGTTGATGGAATTATGTAGATTCGCATTGTTAGATTCCGGTAGCGGAAGTCCGTATTATGTATTTTATTATGCATTATGTTATGTCGAGTTTTATACACCTCAACAGGCGATCGACACAAATACCGGGCGACCGAACCAGAGTCAAATAGACCAAGGCAGACTTGCCGATCGAAGGACCCAGAACATGACCCAGCGCCGAGCGATCGACTCCCAAAGCGATCGTATCCCGGAAACTAGCGATCGTCTCAAGTACCCAATCACGGACGACCGCCTCATGCCATGAAAAGCCAACATCCGTCAAGTCTACAAAGACTGGATCGCGAAGTAAGGACCCATGTGCAGATCCGCGAATGGCGCCGCAGAACGTGGATCGTTGGCTCCAGTCCATTAGCAGCTGTCAGTGACAAGGATGGCCCCACCTACCGACAGACCCGTCGAAAGGTCCTAGGTGGGGACTCCCAAGACAACGACATAGACGCATGTTGGCCTCTCATTGGTTCACATATCCGGCTGCCAGTAGCTGCTGTGGACTTTAAGGAGACCAACCCATGTGCTAAAGACGATCGCCCAATTATTATAATACAGCAGGGGCGATCGCCCAGCGACTCCCAGTCCTATAAATAGAGAACCTCCAGCAACTGGATAAAGGTTCAGAAATTCAGACTCTCTCTTGAATCTATCAAGGATTTCTCTCTCAGAACCTCTTAACCAAAAGACGATCGGCAGCAACGAGAACTCCCTACAGTTCAGAGAACTTCATATTTAAAGGTTCACAAGTACAGAAACTACTTCATATGAGAGTTCATCTAATCCTCTCAGTGAGAGACCATCGATTTCTCATAGTCAACACAACACTCCATTGTTGTTACAAGAACTCACATAGCATCAACTCTGGTTCTTCCGGCAATCTTCAGCACTCAAGAGCTAAGATAACTAGGGTCCTTACACTCATTGTAATTGTACTCTAACATTAATATTTGTACTCTCACGTATTCGTATTAATAATATCTCGCGAGAGCATTCAAGCCCGGCACTAACAACCCCGAAAAATCTTGTGTTGTTTACTTCCCCACGGACGTGCTCTCGCATTTTGTTTGTTACCCGACCATTCCAGCATATCATCTCCAGATAATATTTTGGGTAACAACAATTGGCGCTAGAGGAAGGGGATCTTAACCTTCATTTTCATTCCGACCGTCTCGAAGAACACTAACTGTTCTCTGGGGCATATACTTGAAGAAACACTCACTGTTCTTCAAAAAAAAAAAAACTTCAGAATCATGACGTCTACCACCACATCGAAGAGAGCCACTCTCCGATCCGCTGGACGCCTTAGTCCGGCTCGATCCGATCCCCGAACTACGGCAGAGGGTAGCCGCGGCGACGCGAGACTCTCGATCCCGCACCTGAGGGACGGCCCCAGCCTATCGCTCGACCAGTTCCAAACCTCGGAACAGATCGAGGAGGCTGGCCATCCTAAGGGAGCGACGGAGAGCATGCGCAATGCCCGCTATAACCCCCTCGGCCATCCGCCGCGCGGGCAAACGGAAGCTCAAGGGGTTACTGGTCGAGCAATCGTTAGAAAGCCCCAATTCGCGAGAAAAGGCTCTCGCAGGGCGGGACAGTTCCGTCTTCAGTCGGCTAGGAAGCGACCCATCATGGTGACCGGGGCATTCTGGCCTCAACCACGAGACGACAGAATCCGAGTCCGTCACCAGGAGTTCGGCATACCCAACTCCGAACCAAATACAGGACAGCCGTTTGGCCCTCATCCGCCGAAGAGTCGAGCCACGTGGCAAGGACATCATCGACGCGGAGCCAGGGGATCAGTGCTTGATCGTCTTGGCTCCCGCTCCGAGTGAGAAGCTAGGCCGCGACGATGGCCGCTATGTAACGCCAGCTCGACGATATGAAAGCGCTCATGGAAACTGTGGCAAACGCCAGTAGAAAGATCATCGGACCGACTGAGCCACTCGTGGTCCACATCGAGGTTGCCCCCGTGCAACCAAAGATCGCTCCTCCAAAAACACCATTGTATGAAGGGAGATCGGACCCCGAGACTCACCAAAGCATGTTCCGAATTTACATGACCGGGTGTGGGGCATCAGAAGCGACCAAGTGCCGAATATTCCCGTTAACGTTGGGCGAGCTAGCCCATAGGTGGTACGTCTCGCTACCAGCGCGATCAATCATTTCCTTTGAGAAACTGGCGAGTGACTTCACGTCATACTTCGCCGCCAAGGTCGCCAGACCAGAAGGCCCCCACCGCATGATGAAAATCAGGCAGGGAGAAGACGAATCCGATGCAGATTACATCGACCGGGTGGATGTAATAGTCCTCACCGGCGAGCCCATCAGCGACGAGCTCGCTCTATACTCGGTCCTGGGGGGATTTTATGGTCATTCACCATTGTTTATACACCTCACAAAGGACATCCCCCGGACCTACGCGATCTTCCACGCTAAGGCTGCCGATTTTCTGGAAAGGCAGAGGCTGCTCACCCTCCGCTTAGGCGAGGGGACGCCGCCTCCCATCCGAAAGACGACGATCGTCAAAACCAACAAGGCGGTCGCCAAGCCATCCGGTGATTTCAAGGCCTTCGAGGATGTGGAAGCCCATCTCCTCCACAAGTTCAACTGAACTCCGGCCCACATTTTTTACGCCATCAAGGGGCGCGAACCGCTAAGCAAGCCAAAGGCGATAAGGGACAATGGTCATCTGGACCACAATAAATATTGTGCTTACCACAATCACGGTCGCACGAAGTCAGAAGTACAACGAAAGCTACGAAAATTACAAGTAAAAAAGTAGAAAAACTCAAGGATCGGCGCCCGTTCCACCACCAGTTGCAGGCTCTGGACCCCCATCCTCCGAGGCACCCAGATGAACAAGGTTGTCCGGCAGCGGGTACCAGCTCAAGTCGATCCCGAGATCCACGGAAAGGTCGAGGATCGGCACTGTGAAGTCAGGCTGCAAAGGATGCTCCAGCGCATAGGCTTTGAAATTGTCAGTCTAAGGGCCGACCTCAAGCCCTCCCTTCTTAGCGGCGCGGATGGCGTCCGCATAAGCCATGTAATAGGAGAATTCGCTGACGTACTCCATGTTAACGAAGGGATCGGACTCAATCGCCTTCAGCTTTCCCTTCAAATCCGCGATCGTTTGGTTAGCACCCTCAAGCTCGGCAGTTTTAGTGGCCTCCCCTTCCCTTGAGGATGCAAGCTCGCTGGTCAGACGGGCAACGGTCACCTTCAGCTGGTCGTCCTCCTTCTGCATGGCTGCGTGCGACCTACGAGCTTCTGTCATTTGGTCCCGCATCCGGTCTGTCGCCGCCCGCGCCCGGTCGACATCTTGCTTCGCCTGCTTTTCCGCCTCCACGGAGCTCTTCTCCATGGCCGCGAGCCGATCGCCAAATTCAATGACTTGTATCCGTACGGCTTCAAGGTCTGCATGGAGACGGGTAGTGGATGGCCGCCCCTCATAGTCCCGCACGGCCTGGGCAGCCATCGCCACCGTCTGGAGTGCCAGCGCAAAGGTAGTCTGCATCGCATCAGCAGATCGCCGCCGCGTGATCGCATCCAGGTCGGTCGTCCAGTCCTTCGGGAGCGAAGCAGTGGCCCGAGCAACATAATATGGGATATCGCTGACCTCGCGAGGAGCTTTGCTCGACAGAAAGTCCAGCACTATCGGTGAGCAACTCGGGTCGGAATGGCGGATCCTACACAAAATGACAAAAGAGTTAGGTGTGTTTTCCTACACAAAGTTTCATAACTTGGCAAAGCGACCAGGCTTACCTCTCGACCTTCTCTGGGTCACGACCGAAAAACGGTTTGCCATGCGAAGTATTGGCTTCAGTAGTCGCCATAGACCGGAGAAAAGCCGAGGATGGCGCGGACCCCTCCACCGGAGGAATCACTGAAATCGGTGGCACAGAGATAGGCAGCTCATCTGCAGTTAAAGGGGTCGAGGCCTCCATAGTCCTATGTTTCTTACGGATAAGCCGAAGTTGATCCTCCTGCCGAGGCTCCCGCCCTTCGGCGACAGGCTCCTAGAAAGGTCGTGCCTCCGGGGTCGGTCGCGGCGGAACAAAAGGAGCTCGGCTCACCTTTTTTCCTTGGCGAATGCGGTTCATAACCCCCGGATTAGACATAGCAATCGCAGCAGGAGGCCCTGGGATGCAAGGGAAACGAACTTCTGCAAAAGAAGACAAACGATGAAGTTAGTAATCTTCCTAAGTCGAGTCAATCAGCATATCAAAGAAGATCGCAAAAGTTCGTACCTGGAACCTTTAGCTGCCGAGGGTAGCGAAACAGCCGAGCTGCCAACCAGCAGGCTTCGTTGTTAATTTGGCGGGCGCCTAAACGGTCGTCATGAAGACTCCATATCTTCTCCCAGACAATCGCAAAGTCAAAAGCAAGGTCACCCGCAACCGGAACAATGACACCTGCAAAAAGAAGACCAAAATCAGATCAGTTCAGAAAATGTCCGAACAAAGGGAGAGTCTAAATCCTTACTCGGACTCCTCTCCCGAAAGCCAGTAGGAATAACCAACTCTTCGGTCGGATTGTCGCTCGTCGCCGATTTCCAAGCACCGCCGACCCAGAACCATCTTGACGGGTCGCCCCTCACTTTATTTGGGACTCCAAGAATCACCCGGCCCAAGCAACCTTGGATATGATAGCCACCAACCGTGCCCTTTTGAGCCGTCAACTTAAAGAGATGGTTCATCTCCAACGGCGAAGGAGGACGATATAACCGGTGGCCGCCAAACAGAGTGAAGGTGCAAATGATTTGCAGCCAGGCGTTCGCGCCAATCAAGCGGCGCGCCACGTTCCGTGCAACAGAGATAGGAGAGACAAGAACGGCAGCGGGAATCGCAGTCCAGCCTCTATTATCGCCTCGTTGACGGCGACCATGCCCTCGGGAGGTTGATCGGCTCGCTCGTTCTCGGCAGGCACGTGGAGGCTGACATCAGAAGGAACGTGGAACCTCGCCCTGCAACGGTCCAGATCCTTCCTAGTCGCCGAGCTCCTGATCTGTCAAAGGGTCCACGGAGAGTGGCGGGCAGCCCGAAACAACGTCCTCCTTACAGGTTCATAAGGATGGGCGATCGAATAATTATTGAAGTTAAATTTGAGAAGAGGGCCAGCCAAACTTTCCATTAGTTCGGCAAAATCTATGAAGGTATTGCCGATCGCGCTGTCCCGTTTCAGTGAACGATCCGACCGGCCTCCACCATCTTGGCCGCGTCGGCCTCATTAAAAAGTTCCTCGATCTCCGAGGGCTCAATTCCGGCTCGGATGGCTTCGACGGCGGTGTCAGAATGAAATTCCGCAGAAGGTTCATCCCAGGCGATCAAAGCCCCGGCAGCGGAAGTACTACCCGACTCGTACTCATCTGATCTTCCTCCGGACATATTCAAAGAAAGTGGGGAGAAGAAACTTTTTGTTCTGACCCAAGGTCCGAGTCGAATGACGATCGTCACGAAGAGCTTCAAGAGAAATCGACTATGTCTTCTCCTCAGGCAGAAACGCATAAGGTTTTTAACCTTGTAGGCCCACCCCTTTTTATAGGGGAAGGCGGGGGCTTCCATGCAATTAAGGAGAATCTCGAGGGTCGAAGTGCAATCGTCAGATAGGCAGCATTTAATGCTGTCCTTGAATCCCGCAATTCGCATCGTTTCGAAGGCACGCCAAAAGACAGCCAATCAAGATACTTGAGAGTTGAGTCAAGAAATTGAGGAATAAATCGATCTCCTTGGTTAAAATTCAGTGGTCTCGGCATGGAGTCGAGGAAGCAACTTGGGAGACGGAAGATAGTATGAGGACGAGATACCCGGAATTGTTTTCGTTTTAAGTTTTGGGCCGAAACTTTTTTTTAGAGGGGTAGTATGTAATGCCCGGATACTTAATGTATAAATATCTTGTATCCAATCTTGTAAGATTTGACTTTGTGACGTATGTTGCGATATTTCTTACACGCAAGTGCACGTCATCGTTTACAAGTAATAAAGTGATAAGTAGAGTATCGTTCCCACGAGGACTGAATCTCTAACTACCGATTTTTGTGTATTCCAATTTTATTTGAACAATCGAATTTGGGTTTTTGCAATTAATAACTAAAAGAATTACTAAGCGACTAAACAATAGAAAACGATAGCTTGAATAAAAGAAATCAAATGATGAATAAGTCTAGGATTCTGAATCCACCTCGGTTTATCTGAATTTAACCGTAATAAATAATTTTCCCAATTTATTGAAGGCGGAGATTGCTAATATATTCTACCGCCTCTCCCGAGGTCAATAGATTTATCTAAAGGCGAATAACGCACTCTATCCCTAGGTGAATTAATTCGTCACTAGGCGAAAAGCATAAAATCTCCCAAAGGCCACGTAGTTCCTATGAGTATATTCCTATCTCACAGAATAAAACGGTCCTCACCAATAGTTCCTCACCAAATCTCCTCTCCCGATTCGAAGTGAATGATTAAATCAATACAACTATTGGCCATATAATTGCAAGCATTAAACACAATTGGGAAAACTCAACAAAAAGGTAATTAATTGGATAATCTCAAGAAATTCGTCAAAACATAGGTTTCATCAAAACCCTAGATTAGGGCTTTAGCCTGACATACTAATAATTGAAATTACAGAGTAAATAAATGAAAGCATAAAAATCAAACGCAGATGAAGCTCGGATTCCTCCGTTCTTCAGCTTCCGCCCTCTGCCTTTGAAGTCTTCTGCTTCCCTCTTCTTCTGCCGTCTCCAAGCTTAAGCTCCAAAAGATGAAAGATCCAAAGATAATTAATTTGGGTCTTAAACCCTATTTATAGCTCAGCATATCCTCCAAATCGCGTCCGTATCTGTAGGTCGAAAACTGGCTTCGAAACGGCCCTAATTCGCGCGGACAACCAAAAACCGCCAAGCGTGCCGCGGCGCACTAAACCTGTGCCGCGGCACAGAGCCTTCAGTTGGATGCCTGGGCGTCCTCAATTTCTTCGTGCCGCGGCTCACTGGATCAGCGGCACTGCAGTCATTACTCGCCTTTGGTGGGTGTCTTCTGTGCCGCGCCCCTGCTTCCTTGTCCGCGGCTCAAAGTCCAGTTGCCGTTTCGCCCGTTTTACCTCGTTTTAGCTTCCGGACTTCAATTTCCTGTCAATCATACAAAATTAAGGCATTAAAGGCTCATTTAGACAATTTCACTCTCCAAAATAATACAAAATAATGATAAATAAGCGTATAAAAATACGCCTAACAAATACCCCCAAACTTAAGCCTTTGCTTGTCCTCAAGCAAAAAGAATTAAATTCAATAAAAGAATGTCGTGAATCATCGTGCAACTCATAGTGTTCAACCTAATCAATACTATCGTGTAATTCTCTCTAAATAATACGAGTGTCATAAAAGCGAGCTGCACTCAGAATAATGATTCCGCAAAGTAATCAAGTTCAATCCTAATCACTCGTTCATGAAGAAAATCCAGCTCAAAGATTAACAAAACGTGAGTCAAATCGACCGTCAATATGAAAGGCTAAAATAAACAAGCTAGTTCGTCCTGTTCCACAGTCTAATGGCACAATTTTCACGAGTTTCATAACAAATAAACCTCGGACAGTATTCCCTTATATATATGTTCAAGAATTTGATTCGAGTTGACCACTAGGTTAGGATCTCGGGATGTTTCATTGGGATAATCCTAGGGTGGAACTTCCATTCTCATGTATTGGGAAACCGTTTGACGTAAAAGACACTCATGGGGCACATGGATGCTTCTAGTTACTAAGTTCCCTTCTACAGTGGAGAAACAACTCGAATATATAATTTCTGCATGTCCGAATCAAGGTCGCCGTTTTACGCGAGAGTAAACAGCGGGTCACGCGAATAACCCTGGTTACTAGGCTCCCTATCATTGGCACATTTGAAATATCTAAATCACTAGTCTAATCGTGGTCGCTGCTTTACGCGAGTAAACAATGGTCACGCGAATGCCCCCGGTTACTAGACTTCCCTTCATAGAACAACATTATCTCGACTTTTGGGAAAAACTGACCGACTCTAAACTCAATCTAAGTGCCAACACGACTAATATAACTGGACGACTAACTAACTGAAAAATGTAACCAAACGTATTGACGGTGATTTTAAAACAAGTATGTATCGTCTCTTATCTGCCAAGACCTCTACAATCACGAAAAAATTTCGGACCTAAATGAATACTAAGCAGAAACCGAAATTACTGACTACAACGCGACTAGAACTCGACCGTTTCTTCAGAGAGAAAAACAGTATCGTAACATCAGTATCACACAAATAGAAGCACGAAAACTTCACGAATAGAGAAAAACTAAGACAAGCAAGGCTATAAAATTTTACGCAAAGTAATGAAAAGTGCAACGAAATAAAGTACAGCAATGAAATAAAGTACAACAATGAATGTAGCAACTGAAAGTAAATCCCTCCCCAAACTTAGGATGTACATTGACCTCAATGGACGAAATATGATATGCAATAAAAGTAAAAGGTCAAGTACTCCCCTCCAGTCCGCTCAGGAGCTGGTGCCGGCATCGTCCGGTGAGGAGGGTGGTGTGGCTGGCCGGGCGGGTGCAATAAATGGCCCGTCGGGATGCATGATATGGGCCGTCCATGCGGCAAGGTGCTCCTGATGATAAGCATCCATCGCAGCCAGACGCCTCGCCTCTCATCGGCTGGCCCGGCGGGCCTGCTCTCGCATCTCGGCTCTGACGGCAGCAATAACGCTCTCCCGCTCCGTCCGCTGCTCCTCTCGCATGGCAGCCATCAAACTCTCCCTCTCTCTCCTCATCTCATCTCTCTCTCTCCTCGTCTCCTCTCTCAGCTCCTCTCTCTCTCCTCAGATCCTCTCTCTGCTCCTCTCTCTGTCTCCTCAGATCCTCCCTCAGCCCATCAAACAACTCCTGCAACCTCGCTCTGTCGGGCGGCGGGCCGGCATCTCCATGTGTCAACAAAAGCGGCTCGGGGATCCTTGTGGGCCTCCTCTAGCGTAAATCCTCTCCCGAGCGTGCGCCGGCGCTACTCCCCACCGGTCAAAGTGTGATATGATGCGGTGGTCGATCGGGGCCTGGGGGCAAGCATCACTCGTCGTCGACCACGTCGGCCATTGCCGGCACAAAGCGCAGATGAGAGAGGGGTGCTTCAACCCCGTCTTGGCCCCCCTGGATACACTGGAAGATAGATCGGACCAGGATGGGGGCCACATCGAAACGCAGCCCGGAAGTGATAGCATAAAGTGTCCGGGCGCGGGAGAGAAAGACAGTACGGATTTGGGAGGTGGGGTCAATGCGTGCGCAGATAAAATAAAGCCAGGCACGCCCGAGCCGGCTGAGGCGCGAGCTCTTAAAGTGGAAAGTGGAAGAACCCTGTGCGCGCTGCTCCCAGTCAGAATCGGGCTGCGCAATGGTCTCAAGCAGGGCCTCCTTCGTGAGGCTGGTCATCACTCGGTCATAGGCCGACTTATCAACCACCGGAAGCCCAAACAGCCTCCGAATAGCAGCCGTGGAGAAATCAACTGTAACCCCTCGGACATCGACCTGAGTCCGAGACTCTAATGACGGCAACGTATGCCCTGCCCGAATGTGCTTTAGCAGTGCGCTGGCGTAGAACTCCTGCACAATCGAGATAACCGCTGGCTCGGGAGGTGCAGCAAATCTGGCCCACCCTATCTCATCAATCATGGTCAGCAATTCACCGTCCTGAGGAGCTGGAGTAAATCCCCTCTCTGGAATAAGCGGTCGTGGCCGGATCTTTTCATTGAAGATCTTGTGAATTTCAGGGTCCAAAAATTGGTGCCCCTCCGACTCGGCCCGACTACGAGAGGTCTCCCCTCGAGTGGGGGATGACTGGGTCCTAGCTCTCTTGCTCAGTTTCTTTGTTCTCGCCATAATCAGTCCTGAAAAGTACAACACGAGGGTTTATTTACGCAAACAAAAATAACAATGATCTACACTTGGCTAAGGATGTCCACTTAAATCCCGAATTTAACAAAATAGCGCATTCGTGAGAGAAGGATGAAATTGGACTTAAACGCTTAACCCGGATGTAAGGGTTGGGCTTGTCAGAATTCGTAACGTATACGTTGCACGAAAATTCAAAAGATTGCTTTTCCAAAGAAAATTTTTCACTTAGGCAATTTATCAAACACCTTGAGGGCACGAGTTTACTTGAAAAATAAACATGGCTATAGCTCGATTCAACCCCCAAGAACAGAAACACAATTCAATCATCATCAACACAACACACTCAACTCATTCATATTCCAAACTAACCATGAAAATTCGATTAAAACTACCATGTTATTCCCTAAACCATCCTAGAAATTTTGAAGGAGAATAAACATGTTCAATCCATCCAAAGCATAAACAACTTCAAATTTAAACCATAAACAAGTAGAGATTAAAGATTGGAACATACCTTTTGGTTTTGTGAAGATTGCAAGGAGAAATCGCAAGAAAAAAATTTGAAGAATGCTTCGGCCGATTCGCAGGTAAGGGAGAGGGAAGGGAAAAAGAAAACGTACTGGAGTTCGGCCGATTGAGAGTTATAAGGTACTGCCCTTCGACTCAGTATTGTGTCGCGACACGCCTAAAGTGAACAGCGGCACAGTGGTATCCCTTTACTGTTTTCTCGTGTTGTCGTGTGCCGCGGCTCAGATTTCGTGTGCCGCGGCTCAGTGTTCAAGTGTGCCGCGGCTCATTTATGCCGTGCCGCGGCACAGGGTACAGTTGGTTTAGCCTCCCCTTACGATTTATGTGTGCCGTGGCTCACAATACCTGTGCCGCGGCTCAGACTTCAGTTTCTTCCCTGGGACTTTTTTGCACAGAATTTTGAGAAGAACACGTTAAAAGCGAGAGGCAGAAGCAAATTGAAGCACAAAAATGAAGAAAATAAAAATAAAAATCAAAGATGCAAGAAAAATAAAGGAACGCAAATATCTACAACTACGAACTCGGGTTGCCTCCCGAGAAGCGCTAAGTTTATAGTCTTCAGCTGGACCTATTTGAAAATATTAGTTCGCTTTTCGAAAACTCCATTTGGTTTCCGCCCCGTTCATCGAACCGTTCATATATTTGTTAAAATTATGACTATTGGTCGTTAGCGATTCGACTTTCGGTTCGGTCATCAAATGTTGTTTGCGGAAAGGTTTCGACGTGAACAACTTCCCGAAACACCCGTTTTTTCCATGATTAATTGTCCGCTGGGCTTTCGGCTTACTCTCCTCCTTCACAAACGCACTCAAGACTGCAGCAGATTTGTCCTCATGCTCGAGAAATGCTACTTGTTCTACATCCTTCTTAAAAATTGGACCATTTAACATAACATCTGAATTTTCCAACCGACGATTTTTTCGGTGCTTTCCTCTTTCAACGACATCTACACTTTCAATTTGTGACCTTTTATCAACACTTCCGGGACATGGAAACGATTTGAATACTTGAAAAGTAACTTGCTCGTCTTGGACCCTCAGAGTTAACTCCCCTTTTTCCACGTCTAAAAGGGTTCGGCCCGCCGCTAAAAATGGTCGTCCCAAGATGATTAGAATATCTTCATCTCCCTCCATGTCGAGTACGATGAAATCGGACGGAAAGATGAACTTATCAACTTTGACTAAAACGTCCTCAATCACTCCCCTTGGGTATTTGATGGATCGATCCGCCAATTGTAAGGAGACTGTTGTTGGCTTGGCTTCCCCAATATCCAGCTTTTTGAAAATCGACAGAGGCATGAGGTTGATACTAGCACCAAGATCGCATAGTGTCTTATTAAAAGAAAGATTCCCCATGGTGCACGGTATGTTGAAGCTTCCCGGATCTTTCAATTTAGGTGGGAGCTTCTTTTGAAGAATTGCGCTGCATTCTTCCGTCAAGGCTACGCGAACTCCTCAAGTTTTTTTTTCTTCGACAATATCTCTTTCATGAACTTAACGTAACTCGGCATCTGTTCCAACGCGTCGGCGAATGGAATGTTAATGTGAAGCTTTTAAATACGTCAAGGAACTTAGAAAATTGTTTGTCCGCCTTTCTTTCTTTGTAATCTCTGCGGAAACGGACGGGGTACATACATGTCTTGGGTTATCCTAAGAACGTTATTGAAGGTTTCAAATCTTGCGACTCCTCCGGCTTTAAATCCTTCTCTTCCTCAATTTCCTTCTTCTTTTCACACCGCTCGGGCTGATCCAAAGACCTCTTTCCCGCTTCTCAAGCTGATTGCGTTTAGACTCTCTCTAGGATTTGTCTCTGTTGTACTCGGCAATTCTCCCTCCGGGCGAGCTGTCAACACATTAGCAATTTGGCCCAGCTGGACCTCCAAGTTCCGAATGGAAGCGGAATGATTTTGCAATGTTGCTTCAGTACGGGTCATAAATTGACTCGAATTTGCCGCCAATTTTGCAAGTGCTTCCTCGAGAGACACTTTGGGAGCGGGAGGGGGCTGCTGTTGATTCTGAGCGAACGGGGGCTGGTTTGAGTTCTGTCCGTTTCTCCATGAAAAGTTGAGATGATTGCGCCACCCCGGATTATAAGTGTTGGAGTACGGGTTATTCTGCCGATTTCCATTTCCCACGAATTGAGCCTGCTCCATCTGATGTTGCTCGAACGGGTTTCCAACTTGACACTCCGCGCTCGGGTGTGATCCGTTACACCAATTGCATGTCTCAATGGTAACGGGGGAAGGTGCGTGCGAAAATGCCTGGAGCTGTTGGGTCAAAGCGGCGACTTGAGCTGACAAGGTGGAAATCGGATCATTACTTGAAACTTCCATAACTCTCTTCAGTGTCAATCTTTCCGATGGCCATTGGTATGCGTTTGTGGCCATAGCTTCCAAAAGCGAGTGTGCCTCGGCCATACTCTTTCCCATCAAGGCCCCACCAGAGGCCGCATCCACGAGAGTGCGTGTAGAAGCACTCAAACCAGTATAGAACGTTTGAATCTGAAGCCAATCAGGGAGGCCGTGATGAGGGCATCTTCGTAACAAATCTTTATATCGCTCCCACGCCTCGTGGAGTGATTCCATATCGTATTGACCAAAGGTGGTTATTTCGTTTCTCAACCTCGCCGTCTTAGCAGGTGGGAAGAATTTGGCAAGGAAGGCTTGCGCTAACTCTCCCCATGTTGTAATCGACCCCGGCGGTAAGGAATTTAACCAAAATTTCGCTTTATCCCTCAAATAGAAAGGGAAAAGCCTCAATCGGATGGCATCGTCGGTGACACCATTAGTCTTGAACGTGTCACATATCTCAAGGAAAGAAGCAATATGGGCATTCGGGTCGTCATTAGGCAGTCCACAGAATTGGCTCGCATGCACCATCTGAATAATAGCAGGCTTGATCTCAAAATTATTGGCTTGGATAGTGGGACGCGGAATTCCCGAAAAATTAGCATTGATCTGCGGTATGGCATAATCTCGAAGAGCTAGTTCCGGTGGAACTTGCCGCACATGGTTATCTCCTCCTTGGACTTCGATATTCTCGGCCATGTTGACCGTCGTCTGCAACTCTCTTTTCTCCTTTTTGTTCCTTCTTAGAGTGCGCTCGAGCTCGGTATCCAAAGGTAGTAGGCCTTCGTTACCGAGTTTTCTCATGCACTACACGAAAGGTCCTGGAAGGAAAAACAAATAAACGAAATTAAATACAAAAGAATAAAAATAAAACGTTCAAATTAAGACTAGAAATACTTAAATCGATATTAGAAAATTTCACTAAGAACGGCGCCAAAAACTTGTTGCGATATTTCTTACACGCAAGTGCACGTCATCGTTTATAAGTAATAAAGTGATAAGTAGAGTATCGTTCCCACGAGGACTGAATCTCTAACTACCGATTTTTGTGTATTCCAATTTTATTTGAACAATCGAATTTGGTTTTTTGCAATTAATAACTAAAAGAATTACTAAGCGACTAAACAATAGAAAACGATAGCTTGAATAAAAGAAATCAAATGATGAATAAGTCTAGGATTCTGAATCCACCTCGATTTATCTGAATTTACTCTCGATTATCCGTAATAAATAATTTTCCCAATTTATTGAAGGCGGACATTGCTAATATATTCTACCGCCTCTCCCGAGGTCAATAGATTTATCTAAAGGCGAATAACGCACTATATCCCTAGGTGAATTAATTCGTCACTAGGCGAAAAGCATAAAATCTCCCAAAGGCCACGTAGTTCCTATGAGTATATTCCTATCTCACAGAATAAAACGGTCCTCACCAATAGTTCCTCACCAAATCTCCTCTCCCGATTCGAAGTGAATGATTAAATCAATACAACTATTGGCCAGATAATTGCAAGCATTAAACACAATTGGGAAAACTCAACAAAAAGGTAATTAATTGGATAATCTCAAGAAATTCGTCAAAACATAGGTTTCATTAAAACCCTAGATTAGGGCTTTATCCTAACATACTAATAATTGAAATTACAGAATAAATAAATGAAAGCATAAAAATCAAACGCAGATGAAGCTCGGATTCCTCCGTTCTTCAGCTTCCGCCCTCTGCCTTTGAAGTCTTCTGCTTCCCTCTTCTTCTGCCGTCTCCAAGCTTAAGCTCCAAAAGATGAAAGATCCAAAGATAATTAATTTGGGTCTTAAACCCTATTTATAGCTCAGCATATCCTCCAAATCGCGTCCGTATCCGTAGGTCGAAAACTGGCTTCGAAACGGCCCTAATTCGCGTGGGCAACCAAAAACCGCCAAGTGTGCCGCGGCGCACTAAACCTGTGCCGCGGCACAGAGCCTTTAGCTGGATGCCTGGGCGTCCTCAATTTCTTACGTGCGGCTCACTGGGATCGTGCGCGGCACAGAGTATAGTTTACTCTGCCTTTGGCTGGGTGTCTTCCTGTGCCGCGGCCCTGCTTCCTTGTGCCGCGGCTCAGAGTCCAGATTTGCTGTTTTCGCCCGTTTTGCCTCGTTTTAGTTTTCCAGCTAAGCAAGTCAACGGACTTAACATACGCTAATGGGGATTTTTAACGTACGTTAAGGTGCTAGATATTACGTACGTAAGGCATGTGTTGTAATGTACGTAAGACAACACCAGGAACAGGTCAGTGAGCTCTGTCCAGACGTTAACGTACGCTGATGTTCGAGTATAGCGTACACTAATAATGTTACGTACATAATAGACATTAGGTAATGTACGTAATGGTTTAGAATTCTATTTATAGACCTAGACCCCATTTCACTTCTCATCCTTCCTTTGGCCGATTTTCGTGTTCTGGAGATTGTTCACCACCATATACCTCTCATATCATCATCCTAGCTCGAGTTTGAAGATCATAGACCATTGGGGATTGGTGTTCAAGCTCTCGGTGTTGAGTTTCTTCAAGTTCCTCCTTGTTCTTCACTATTTTGAGGTAGGTGAATCTTCACCAACTGGATTACGTATTCTTAGGGATGTTTTGAACATGTTTTGAGATTATCAAGTCAGTTATATTCGTGCGTAGTCGAACATCATGTTGTTAGAAGAATAATTTCGGCTATGTTTCGGTTCTTCTTCGTTGTTTAGAATATTAATCGAACCTTGTAGTGTTTGGACTCCTAAACATAGTATCATGAATCTACGAACCCGATTATGGCAAGTTTATGGAGATTATCAAGTTCTTACGTATTACATGATGAAATAATGCGTATTGGGACATTTAATGGATTGAACTTAGGGTTATTTCCTTGAAAAGGAAGATGATAATCAAGTGAACCTAGTAAATAAGTTCTTACGGTGTTCTTTGGGGTAATTCTGATATCTTGTTGCTTTGGATTAATGAAGAGTATGATTAGAATCATTGTAAGAAGAATTATCTTGTGGTATATTGAAGGATCCGGCCGTAGGATGCATTTGATCTTAGATGGGATACTATGAGCTTTTGTCGGGTTAGTATCCTAATGTTGATTCAAATCCGAAATGGTATAGGACAGATTAGTAAGCTTGTATGTTTGGGAATATCATGCCCTTTTGATGTTCTTATGATGATTAAAACGATTATCCGGAACCGTTAGTAATACTAGTGTTATTGTTCGTTGAACGTTTGGGGTTTTGGTGGATTGATCGAGTGAGAGTTCTTCGAGTTGGTTGAAGATTTCTTTTTTGTAGTAATAACCCTTATCGCCATTATAAGGCAAGTATCGTATTATTGAATATTGATTTAATATGGAGGATTTTGATCATACATATTGTTATTCATGTTGTTGAACATGAGGTCATTCCAGTTGAATTGTCATAATATCGTTGTTGATTGATTTTATGTTCATGTTGATGGACATATCGATTTTGCATATGTGTATGCATAGTTGTGTTTGTGTATGTTGAGTTGATCCTGTGATATCACGTGATCTATGCTGAGGGAACTGGATCAGATGTCCACCATGCGTTAGTCCGACGGGATCATCATGGGGATCTATGCTGAGGGTGCTGGATTGTTGGATGGGTTTTCCACCATGCGTTGGTCCGATGGGATCATCATGGGGATATATACTGAGGGCACTGGATCGTTGGATTACCCTTTGATATGTTGATGAAATCATGTGGATTCGCATTGTTGGATTCCGGTAGCGGAAGTCCGTATTGTATATTTTATTATGCATTGTTGTTGCATATTCGATTTGTGTATTATGATACTTGTACTAGCATCGTTGTGCTAACCCCTTCGGGGGTGGACATTTGTTTTGATGTTCAGGTAGTCGAGGAGCGGGGAAACAACCACAGTACCGACATGACGACGAAGGGGCTCAGTGATGTTAATTGTTGTTACCTTGTCTTTCTGGTTTATTTTCAGTACTCTAGTACGCGTGTCTTGTTGATGTTTTGAGATGGTTGTAATAATGGACTCATTTGAACCGTTCGAACTGGTTTTGTATTTTGAACTTTAATGGTACTGTTATATTATTTCTACATTTTTTTTTCAATTTAGCCTTGTAAACTTTTATATAAAGGGTTTACGGCGCTGTAATTATTCCGAATATCTCGGGGTGTTACACATTCATTTGGCATTCATCGATAAGAGATTTACTACCACCTTCCCCTCTAATGAGACTATCGCTCAGGAGCCGAGCGAGAAAACCCAGGGTAATGTACTGATGTACTTGCGTAGATATATACATCCATTGTAGAAAAAAGTGTTATATAAACTTGAAAACTCCCGAGGAACTATGGGATACACTTGACCAATGTTTTATTACTGTGCATGATCAGTGCTTCCACGAATTACAACTACAGTGGGAGAAAATTCGGTGTTTAAATTATGCGAACGTGGAGGCTTATAGTCAAGTTGTCCTCGATCATCCTGCCGATATTGGTTTTTGTGGTGTCAAGAAGTCTGATCAAGACTTGATCAAGAAGATTCTTAACACGTTTATATGGGAGCAAGTGTGATTGCTCATCAGCTGCGCGTTGCCTATGAGGAAGGGATAATAAAAATTTTAGGGAACTTATCTCACACCTCGTGAAAAAGGAAAAGCACCATCAGATCATTCTCAATAATAATGCTCGCCCAGCTGGTACGAAGCCGATTCCCGAAGTGAATCAGGCTACCCACAGAAAGGCACCACAACAGAATATAAAAGGCAATGATGTTCAGTTTTTATAAGCACCGCTGGTGCATGTCACGAACAAGTGAGGGAAAAGACGAGATCGTAGTTCGAATGTGTGGAGGAGACAATGAGGGATCAACCACGTGGACCACCTCCTCCCACCGGGAATGGACTTACTCTGACAGAACATCGTAATTGCTATACATGCGATTCGAAGAAGGAGACGTACTATATTGGCAAAGCGCCAACGAACATTCAAGCCTACTACAAGCACTATAAATAGTACTTGACTCAAGAGTCGAATTACATGAAAGAAGATAATGAGAATACGGAGGTGAACCATGTCAAGATCGCTCTTCTCACAGTCGCAGACAAAGCTCAGTATTTAGATATTGCTGACTTTAATAGATCATCGCAGTCTGACTAGTTTTTACGTTTTGATTTATGGTTTGTCTTGTTTCTCTTTTCGTTTGGAATCTACTTTGGGGTTTTCTATGAATGTAATAAACTTGGCCATGATGAATAAAATTCTATTAGTTTCATTACTGTGATTGTGCAAGAACGCGAATTTTAATTTCCCCGTAGCATGTTTGGTTTGATTTGTTTTGAGTAAATTTTTTACACAATAACCTTTTGCCCAAATTTGAAGTTACATCACAACCTTTTTTTTCACTCGACACCGAAACGTTAGTCAACAGTTTACGTTTACACAAAGGTTGGGACGGAGTTCGTTTGTCCGTCACTTTCAATATTTTTCAGAATTTTTTTTATTTTTTACTTTTTATTTTTGAATTTTGAATAAAAAATTTTGATTTTTAATATTATTATTCCAGATAATATTTTCTTAAAAAATAAAAGTTCTGTCACATTTTTTAAATTTTCCAGAAATTTCGGATTTTTTTTTACTTTTTATTTTTGAATTTTAAATGAAAAATTATTATTTTCAATATTATTATTCTAGATATTTTTTTTCCTTAAAAAATAAAAGTTCTGTCGGATTTTTTAAATTTTCCAGAATTTTAAGATTTTTTTATTTTTTACTTTTTATTATCGAATTTTAAATAAAAAATTCTTATTTTTAATATTATTATTCCAGATATTTTTTTTCTTAAAAAATAAAAGTTTCAATTTTTTTGTTATTTAAATTTTCCAGAATTTTCAGATTTTTTGTTTATTTTTTACTTTTTATTTTTGAATTTTAAATAAAAGTTTTGATTTTTGATATTACTATTCCAGATATTTTTTTCTTAAAAAATAAAGGTTCAGATTTTTTTTCCAGATTTATTAAATTTTCCAGAATTTTGAGAACTTTTTTATTTTTTTCAGATTTTTTAAATTTTCCACAATTTTCAGATTTTTTTTATTTATTTTCTTTTTATTTTTCTGATGGAAGTTCTTAATGCCATCCAACATTTGTGTGATTTCAAAGTTTTTGAATGGTTTTGGTGTCGGATAAAAAAAGTTTAAAGTGTAAACTCAAATTAGCCCAAAAGCTTTTAGTGTAAATTTTTTTTTTCTCATTTGTTTTTTACCATATTTCTCACTAAGAATTGCTTTGATATGATGAATTGGATGGATTTTGTCAAAACCTTTTTATCATGACTAAGCGCATCCTCTTCCATGTTTTTTACTTTGAAAGTTCAAACAGAATCATTGGTTCAAACGCAACCTTAGCTGTACCGACATTCCTACTTTGTCTGCAAGTCTACCAAGTTGGAGTTACCGAAAGGACCATTGGTTGAGATAGAAATCGAAAACTCTGCTGCGTTTTAGCACATCTAGACGCGCCTAAGGCTATCATTGCCATTTTCTTGCATCAACACTAATGCCTTTGAAGACGGATTCAAACATTGTTTTTCACTAAAAAAATAGGGTAACACTAAAATAGAAATTTCAAATGAGCACTACGATCTTATTTTAATGATCTAGAAAATGCATGACTTATGTATGATAAGATAAGGAAGTCTAGTTTCCAGAACAACTGACAGTTCATCCATAGATTTCTTGATAAAGAAGTTATCACTGTTGTAGTGAATAAAGGTCAAGCTGCATGGAAATTATTTCCAGTGATTGTGCTAACTTTGATTCTAACCAACTTGGTCGAATTTTCCCAACTCTATGATACTGAATTTTTGCGATATCATTGTACACAAGAATATTCGAGTTCTATGTCTTATTGTAGATGTCTTGTGGTGAAATTGAGTGTCTTGCTGATAGTGGGAAAACCCACATTATTCTTCGGAATAGGTAATTATTTATGGATATCGTGCTATATGTAGATTGTTTCTTCCCAAGTAATTCAAGGAAGGGGACCTGCTCATTTTTTATTACCTAATGGTACGCATATAAATATCATCAATGTTCTCTATGCTCTAAGCAAACCGAACTTTCCTGAGTCGTAGTGACATCATTGCTAATAGTTATCACCTTGATACATTATGAGAATAGAATGGAAATTTTGAGTGTTACTATGTCAGAATGCGGAACATGCGATGTTCTCGAGAAATTAATGAGTCTAAGTAGTGGTCTATACCAAACTACAATAAATGTTGTTGAATCCTATGATGCCAGTTATGAGTTTTGCGATTCCGAAGCATGCCAATTGTGGCATGACCGTCTTGGTCACCCTCGAAGTGATATGTGATTCGTATTTTGAAAAACTCACATGGTCATCCAATTTTCAAGTCCAAAAAATAGTTGAAAGCACCGCTCAATATTCAAATTAATGGTTATATTAGTGCTCGACACAGTAAGAGTATTCCATCAATTACGATCCTGTCCTTCCCTTATTTGTGTCTTAACTATACTGTTTGTAGTAAGGTGCATAGATGGTAGGGTTCTAGATCCTTCTAGAGGTAGTAGGATTCTATGAGATGTATATCCTTGTAAGAAATCATATGTATGGAATGATTATAATTATAAAGCCTATATAAATGTAACACCCCAATTCACAAATGGGACATTACACGCCGTAGAACCCTCATGAGGATTACCAGGCTAACACATGACACACTGTTAGGCGTATTTTTATACGCTTATTTATCATTATTTTCTATTATTTTGGCGAGTAAATTTGCATAAATGAGCTTTTAATGCCTTATTCTTGTATGTCTGACAGGAGATTGGAGTCCGGAAGCTAAAACGAGGAAAAACGGACAAAAACGGCGAATTTTGGCCGTGGGCCGCGGCACAAGGCAAGTGAGCCGCGGCAACGCAGAGGACCAGCAGGTACCAGAGTAGACTGTACTCTGAGCCGCGGCACAGACTTAGTGAGCCACGGCCCAGAGGAAAATTATAGTGCCCAGGTTTTTAATCTGCGCCCCGTGAGCCGCGGCACAAATTAAGTGAGCCGCGGCACACGGGGCGGTTTTGGTGTGCTCCGCGCGGGTTTGGGCCGTTTTTAAACCAGTTTTCGACCTAATCACACGGACGCGATTTGGAGGCTGCTAGGAGCTATAAATAAGGGTTTAAGGCCATAATTGAGGGAGTTCTAATCTTTGGAAGATCGATCAATCTTGGAGGAGGAATATCGCAGAAGAGAAGGATAAGCAGAAGAAATCAAGAGCAGAGGGCGGAAGCCAGAAGAACGGAGGAATCCGAGCTCTTCATCTGCGTTTGATTTCAATACTTTCATTCATTATTTCTGTATTTTTATCTTTTAGCATGTTAGGCTAAAATCCTATTCTAGGATTTTGATGAAACCTAAGTTTTGACGGATTTGCTTTTGATTATCTATATAATTCACTTTTTCTGTTGAGTTTTTCCAATCGGTTTTAATGCTTTCAATTGTCTGGTCAATAATTAGATTGTTCTAATTACCTTACTCGAATCGGGAGAGGACAGTTGGTGAGGAACTATTGGTGAGAACCGTTTTATCTTGTGAGATAGGAATATACTCATAGGAACTACGTGGCCATTTAGAGATTTTGTGCTTTTTGCCTATTGTCGAATTAATTCACCTAGGGATAGAGTGCGTTATTCGCCTTTGGAAAAATCTATTGACCTCGGGAGAGGCGGTAGAGTATTTTAGCAATCTTCGCATTCAATAAATTGGGGAAATCATTAACTTCAGATAATCGAGAGTAAATTTGGATAAACCAAGGTGGATTCAGAATCATAGACTTATTTATCATTTGATTTTCTTTCTTCAAGCATCGTTTTTACTGTTAGTTCTTTTATTGGTTTTATTTAGTTATTAATTGCAACTCAAAATTCGATTGTTCAAATAAAATTAGAATACATAAAAATCGGTACTTAGTAATTCAGTCCTCGTGGGAACGATACTCACTCATCACTTTATTACTTGTCTACGATAACGTGCACTTGCGTTAACGAAATATCGCAACAAGTTTTTGGCGCCGTTGCCGGGGACTCATTTTTACTAATATCGATTTCAGTATTTCTAGTCTTAGTTTGAACATTTTTTATTGTTTTTGTGTTATTTTATTTGTTTGGTTTTCCTTTCAGGATTGTTCGGTTAGTGCATGAGAAAATTCTGTAACGAAGGCCTACTACCTTTGGATACCGAAATCGAGCGCACTCTTCGGAGAAACAAAAAGGAGAAACGAGAGTTACCAACCACAGTCACCATGGCCGAAAATACCGAAAATCACGGAGGTGATAATCTTGTACAACAAGCTCAATCGGCACTAGCACTTCGAGGTTATGCTATGCCGCAAATCAATGCGAACTTTTCGTGGATTCGACGTCCCACCATCCAGGCGAATAACTTCGAAATCAAGCCTGCAATTATTCAGATGGTACAATCGAGCCAGTTTTGTGGTTTGCCGAACGATGACCCCAATGCACACATCGCGTCTTTTCTCGAGATTTGTGATACGTTCAAAAACAATGGTGTCACCGATGATGCCATCCGTCTAAGGCTTTTCCCTTTCTCTTTGAGGGATAAAGCAAAATTTTGGTTGAATTCTTTACCGCCGGGCTCGATCACGACATGGGCGGAATTAGCGCAAGCCTTCCTTGGTAAATTCTTCCCACCTTCGAAGACGGCGAGACTGAGGAACGAAATTACCACTTTTGGTCAATTTGATATGGAGTCGCTTCACGAGGCTTGGGAGCGATACAAGGACTTACCGAGGAGATGCCCACACCATGGCCTACCGGACTGGCTGCAAATTCAGACGTTCTATAATAGCTTGAGTGCCTCTACACGCACTCTCGTGAATGCAGCCGCTGGAGGAGCCTTGATGGGAAAAACGATGGCCGAGGCACACTCTTTGTTGGAATCTATGGCTGCAAATGCGTATCAATGGCCGTCCGAACGAATAAATCCGAAGCGAGTCATGGAAATTTCGAATAATGATCCGATCTCTACACTTTCAGCTCAATTCGCCGCTTTGACGCAACAACTTCAAGCCTTTTCGCATGATCCTTATCCCGTTAACATTGAATCGTGCAATTGGTGTAATGGATCTCATCCTAGCGTAGAATGCCAAGTCGGAAACCCTTTCGAGCAACATCCGATGGAGCAAGCTCAATTTGTGGGAAACGGAAATCGACAAAATAATCCTTACCCCAACACTTATAATCCGGGATGGCGTAATCATCCTAACTTCTCATAGAGAAACGGACAGAACTCGAACCAGCATCCGTTCGCTCAACACCAATAGCAACCTCCTCCCACTCCAAAAATCCCTCTAGAAGAAGCAATGGCGAAATTGGCAGCGAACACGAGTCAATTCATGGCCCGTACGGAGGCGACCATGCAAAACCATTCCACTTCTATCCGCAACTTGGAAGTCCAACTGGGCCAGATAGCAAATGTATTAACAGCCCGCCCGGAAGGTACCTTGCCAAGTACCACTGAAACGAATCCTAGAGAAAGTGTCAATGCCATCGGTTTGAGAAGTGGTAAGAAATTGTGCGAGCAGCCTGAGCAGAGCGAAAAGATAAGTGAGGAAGGGGAGAAGAAAAATTCAGCGACGGAGGAATCACAAGATTGGAGACCCTCGATACTATTTCCGGACAATCCCAAGGCATATGTACCACCCATCCCGTTTCTACAGTGATTACATCAGAAAAAGGTGGACAAGAAATTCTCAAAGTTCCTCGATGTCTTTAAGAAGCTGCACATTAACATCCCATTTGCCGACGCCTTAGAGCAAATGCCGAGTTACGCGAAATTCATGAATGAAATTTTGTCAAAGAAAAGAAAACTCGAGGAGTTTGAGACAGTCGCATTGACGGAGGAGTGCAGCGCTATTCTTCAGAAAAAGCTTCCGCCAAAATTGAAAGATCCAGGAAGTTTTAATATACCTTGCACTATAGGAAATCTGACTTTTGATAGAGCATTATGTGATCTCGGGGTGAGTATTAATCTGATGCCTCTTTCTATTTTCAAAAAGCTTGGAATCGGAGAAGCGAAACCGACGACTATCCCTCTACAATTAGCCGATAGATCGATTAAATATCCGAGGGGAGTGATAGAGGACGTTTTAGTAAAGGTTGATAAATTCATCTTTCCGGCCGATTCCATTGTGCTTGACATGGAGGAGGACCACGACATCCCAATTATCTTGGGAAGACCATTTTTGGCAACCGGCCGAACTTTAATCGACGTGGAAAAAGGGGAACTAACTCTAAGGGTTCAAGATGAGCATGTCACGTTCCAAGTGTTTAAATATTTTCCATGTCCGGGTGGTGTTGAGAAGAGCTCGCAAATAGAAAGTGTGGATACCATTGCAAAAGGCACACTCCGAAAGAATCGTCGGTCGAAAAACTCAGAATCCGTTTCAGATGGTCCGATGCCTAAGAAAAATTTAGAACGAGTTGCATATCTCAAGCATGTGGACATGCCGTCATCATCAACCGTACATCCATCAATGAGAAATCCTGATGCTGTCATAAGTTCATTCGGGAAAAGGGAGAATAAGCCGGACGTAAAACGGAGGCCAAATCATGAGAAAAATGGGTGCTTCGGAAAGTTGTTTGTGTCAAAACCTTTTTGCAAACAACATTTGGTGTCCTAACCGAAAATTGAATCGTTAAAGACCAATGGTCAAAATTTTAAAACACATATTAACGGTTCGATGAACGGGGCAGAGTCCAAATGGAGTTTGCGAAAAGCGAACTGATTTCCAATAGGTCCGGCTGAAGACTATAAACTTAGCACTTCTCGGGAGGCAACCGGAGTTTTTGTAGTAGATTTTTGTGTTTCAGTATTTTCTTGCATTTTTGAACATTTATTTTTCATCATTTTTGCTTTGATTTGCTTATCTCTCTCGTTCTTGACGTGTTCCTTTTAAAATTCTGTGCAGAAAAAGTCCCAGGGGAAAAATTTATGCCTGAGCCGCGGCACAAGGCTTGTGAGCCGCGGCACACACAAATCGAACCAGAAGACTGAACATTCTGTACTATGTGCCGCGGCACAACTTTACTGAGCCGCGGCACACTTGATTTCTGAGCCGCGGCACGTTGCTGCTGAGCCGCGGCACACCAATTGACAAATGATGAGCCCAGGACGCTATACTCTGTGCCGCGGCACATATGTGCTGAGCCGCGGCACACTAACATTCTGAGCCGCGGCACCCGTCGACATCACAAAAAAGCCCCAGTCCGACTGTACTATGGGCCGCGGCTCACTTAAGCTGTGCCGCGGCCCCCGTTCAGAATCTGAATAGCCCAGGTATTCCTCTTATACTCGATCGGCCAGGACCTCAGGTAAACTTCTTCCCTTCCTTCCTGCACACAAGCACTCGGCCGACATTTTTTTTCCTGCTCCTTCTTCTTGCATTCTTCATTCCAAGTCAGGTAAATCCAGAACTCTTAATCATAATTGATGCATGATTCGAAAAGAAAATTGAAGTTATATGCTGCTAGTTGTTCTTCAAAGTTTTTTTTTTCAAAAATGGAGTTGGAATATGGTGAATATGGAGTTGATTGTGATAGTATTTGTTATTATGAACAAATTGGTGATGTTAGTTGTCTGTTATCATGGCTGTATATCTGTGTTATTATTTTTGGGATTTGGAGTTAGCCATGAAAATTCTTGTTCTTCATTTTAACTTGTGCATACCAAGTGTTTGATAAATTGCAGCAATGAAACATTATTAAGCCAAGCATTTGCAAACTATGTTCAACGAATCGTTTTATCGGACTACATTATCTCCCGACCCTTCCATCCTATGTAAACTTGAGAGCTCATTCTTAATTTCCTCTTTGATGATGCAAGCTCATTCATTCACATTCCGCATGGTGTAGACGAGAAGCGTGCAAGCTCATCGGACGACGCCGGCACTAGTTCGTGAGCAGACTGGAAGGGAGTACTTGACCTTTCACTTTTATTGCATATTATATTTTGTCCATTGAGGTCAATGTACGTCCTAAGTTTGGGAGGGGGGTTTACTTTCTGTTGATATACTTATTGCTGTACTTATTTCGTTTGCACTTTCGTTATTTTTAGTTTTATTTTTGTTGCTAGCCTTGCTTGTCATGATTTTACTCTTATTCGTGAATTTTTCGTGCTTCTATTTATGTGAAACTGATGTTACAATACTGATTTCTCTCTGAAGAAACGGTTGAGTTTTAGTCGAGTTGTAGTCAATGATATCTGTTTCTGTTAAGTCTTCATTTAGGTCCGAAATTTTTTCGTTTTTGTAAGATCTTAGCAGATAAGAGAGGAGACATACGTGTTTTAAAATCGCCGTCGATACGTTTGGTTACATTTTTCGCGTAGCTAGTCGTCCAGTAACATAAGTCGTGTTGGCACTTAGATTGAGTTTAGTGTCGCACAGTTTTTCCCAAAAGTCGAGATATTATTTGTCTATGATGGGAAGTCTAGTAACCGGGGGTATTCGTGTGACCCGTTGTTTACTCTCGCGTAAAACGACGACCCTGATTAGACTAGTGGTTTAGAGATTTTGCTTGTGCCGATGATGGGGAGCCTAGTAACTGGGGGTATTCGCGTGACCCGCCGTTTACTCTCGCGTAAAACAGCGACCTTGAATCGGACATGCGGGAATAGCTATTCGAGTTGTTTCTCCGCTGTGAAGGAACTTAGTAACTAGAAGCATCCATGTGCCCCATGAGTGTCTTTTACGTCAAACGGTTCCCCAACACATGAGAATGGAATTCTACCCAAGGATTATCCAGATGAAACATCCCGAGATCCGAACTTAGCGGTCAACTCGAATCATCTTATTGAGCATATATAAGGGAATACTGTCCGAGGGTTATTTTTTATGAAACTCTTGAAATTTTTGCCACTAGACTATGAGATTGGGCGAGTTAGCTTGTTTATTTTAATCTTTCATATTGACGGTCGATTAGATTCACACTTGTTAATCTTTGAGCTGGATTTTCTTCATGAACGAGTAATGAGGACTGAAATTGGTTACTTTGTGGAATCAGTGTCCTGGATATGACTCACTATTACGATATTCGTATTATTCTTTGAGATTTTCAGTGTAGTATTGATTAGGTTGAGCACTACGAGTTGCACGATTATTCACGATTATTCTTTTATTTGTAATAAATTCTTTTTGCTTGAGGACAAGCAAAGGCTCAAGCTTGGGGGTATTTGTTAGGCGTATTTTTATACGCTTATTTATCATTATTTTGTATTATTTTGGCGAGTAAATTTGCATAAATGAGCTTTTAATGCCTTATTCTTGTATGTCTGACAGGAGATTGGAGTCTGGAAGCTAAAACGAGGAAAAACGGACAAAAACGACGAATTTTGGCCGTGGGCCGCGGCACAAGGCAAGTGAGCCGCGGCACACGCAGAGGACCAGCAGGCACCAGAGTAGACTGTACTCTGAGCCGCGGCACAGACTTAGTGAGCCGCGGCCCAGAGGAAAATTATAGCGCCCAGGTTTTTAATCTGCGCCCCGTGAGCCGCGGCACAGATTAAGTGAGCCGCGGCACACGGGGCAGTTTTGGTGTGCTCCATGCGGGTTTGGGCCGTTTTGAAGCCAGTTCTCTACCTAATCACACGGACGCGATTTGGAGGCTGCTAGGAGCTATGAATAAGGGTTTAAGGCCATAATTGAGGGAGTTCTAATCTTTGGAAGATCGATCAATCTTGGAGGAGGAATATCGCAGAAGAGAAGGATAAGCAGAAGACATCAAGAGCAGAGGGCGGAAGCCAGAAGAACGGAGGAATCCGAGCTCTTCATCTGCGTTTGATTTCAATGCTTTCATTCATTATTTCTGTATTTTTATCTTTTAGCATGTCAGGCTAAAACCCTGTTCTAGGGTTTTGATGAAACCTAAGTTTTGACGGATTTGCTTTTGATTATCTATATAATTCCCCTTTTCTGTTGAGTTTTTCCAATCGATTTTAATTCTTTCAATTGTCTGGCCAATAATTGGATTGTTCTAATTACCTTACTCGAATCGGGAGAGGAGAGTTGGTGAGGAACTATTGGTGAGAACCGTTTTATCTTGTGAGATAGGAATATACTTATAGGAACTACGTGGCCTTTTGGAGATTTTGTGCTTTTTGCCTATTGTCGAATTAATTCACCTAGGGATAGAGTGCGTTATTCGCCTTTAGAAAAATCTATTGGCCTCGGGATAGGCGGTAGAGTATTTTAGCAATCTCCGCCTTCAATAAATTGGGGAAATCATTAACTTCAGATAATCGAGAGTAAATTTGGATAAACCAAGGTGGATTCATAATCCTAGACTTATTTATCATTTGATTTTCTTTCTTCAAGCATCATTTTTACTGTTAGTTCTTTTATTGATTTTATTTAGTTATTGCAACTCAAAATTCGATTGTTCAAATAAAATTAGAATACATAAAAATTGGTACTTAGTAATTCAGTCCTCGTGGGAACGATACTCACTCATCACTTTATTACTTGTCTACGATAACATGCACTTGCGTTAACGAAATATCGCAACACACACATTCCGTACATGAAAATTCCAAAGACACAATCATCAATGTAAAAATGGGGTTATGTCCTAGGCCAAAACATTTTAATAGACGTACGTGAAAATATAAGTCGATACCATATCATTGCCCACGCAGGGGACTTTAACCGAATACAATAAAACCAGTCCAATTCCGATACTCAAACAGTATAAATGACCGAACATAAATAAAGACTCGAGCCTCATAATCATGCCAATCCATCCTTTGCGTGCATATCCCGTGCCTGCTCCTCAGCTCTTCCGGTACCTGAAATGCATAAGACGCATTTCCCCCATTTAAGGAGTTAGCATTCGAATAGCTAGTGCAAGTACACAATTACACAACATTATATACAAATACGATTTTAAACAATCATCTCAATCAGAAATCATTTGCCATAATATTCTGGAATACTACACTGGCAATCAAATCAGTTATCAATTCACCACAATATCACAAAATCACAACTGGTATCCCGTGGCCGTACCCCTTAATATCGACCCCCAGACATCCCGTCGAACGCTCCGGGTGGGATACCACTTCCGCGGCCGTACCCCTTAGTATCGACCCCCAGACATCCCGTCGAATGCTCTGGATGGAAGGAACACAACTCATGCACCCGAAAACCACAATTCATCATTCATCTCGAAAACGTAACATACATAACGGAATGTAATACATGTACTTGCCTTGGTTAACACGTCGTGAAGAAAAACGGTGAACGGAAAGGTTTGGCCCGAATAGTCTTCACAAATCCGATCCTAGCACAATAACGATATACAACTAATCTCAATACTACGATAACGTAGGAATTCATCCTAATTCTACCCGTTGGAACAATTCATCGAACATTACTAGGGTATCATCGAGTATAAGTGACGAATAATGGAAAAATCGGAGTTTAATCCACAATTCCTCAAGAACCACGAAGGAATACAAGTATGCCATTGAAGTCTAGTAATAATCTATGACAAATCGGATTGAAAAGGTTTAAATCGCAAGAACCCCCCCCCCCCCCCCCCCAAAAAAAAATTCCCCCAAAATCTCAAAACAAGGGTTCTAACGAAATATACCTCGATTCGGGCGGAGAAGGATGATTATGATGATGATTAACATCCCTTGGAACACAATAATCGACCTACAGAGGAACTCTACGGATCGCCCTACTCGAATCGCTCCAAATCGCTCGAAGAACTCTTGTCGCGGTAAAGGGAAGAAAAAGAAACGAAATAACGCGTCTGAGGTCTAATTAGAATTTAAGCCCTGACAGTGCGTTACGTACGTTAACACAAATTGTTTACATACGTTACGACGTTTACGTACGTAACGTCTCACCAGTTAACGTACGTAACGAACCGCCTGTACTATCTGATGAAGGCCATAACGTACGTTACCAGAAGGGCATAACGTACGTTATGCAGGTGCCGATAGCGCACGTTAAGAAGCATGCATAACGTGCGTTATGCATGCAGCAGTCCCATACTGCTGAATGTCGTTTTCCTGTACACACGATACAACGACGGAACGCAACACAAGGACAGAACCAGAAGTGTAAACACGGGGTATCCGAAACAACGAAGCTAAGTGCTGAAAGAAAATATACTTCCGACTACCGGGGAATCCAAAATACAACAAGCAAAATAAAATTCCCTAAACTTTTAAGAAATTACAAAAATGGCCCAAACATCTGAAAAATCACGATACGACGTCGGATTAACAATTCGAAACTCAGAACACGAGCAACTCATCCATACGAACTCATGGAAATAGATAAATAATGAAATCGAATGAGTTTTACGAGAATCGAACATACATGCGATAAAATATAACTCAAGATGAAAACACGTAAAAACATCTCCGAAACTCGTCGCGATGGAAAAACTCCAAGAACAAAATACATTGAGAATTCCGAAATAGTAACAAGCGAGTCGTCCGAAACGAACATACACCAAAAATAGAAATTACCAATAATAGAAAGTACGGATATTACATTCTCTCCCCCTAAAAATAAGTTTGGTCCCGAAACTTACAACGCGAATAACTCGGGGTATATCGACTTCATACTCTCTTCTGTGTCTGACGTGGCTTCCTCAGATCCATGCCTCGGCCACTGAACTTTAACCAAATGAATGGTTTTGTGCCTAAGTTGCTTCACCCGACGCTCTAAAATCTGAATCGGCCTCTCCTCGATGGTAATGTTGGGTCCCAACTCAATCTCTCCAAAATCAATAATATGGCTAGGGTCCGGTACGTACTTCCTAAGCTGGAAAACATGAAATACGTTATGCACGTGACTCAAGGACAGCGGCAAGCCTAACCGATATGCAAGCTCTCCAACTCTCTCTAAAATCTCGAACGATCCAATATATCTCGGACTAAGTTTACCCTTTCGGCCGAAGCGGTAAACTCCCCGTGTTAGCGACACCTTAAGCAAGACATGGTCCCCCACCACAAACTCCAATGGCCGGCGACGCGCATCGGCATAAGACTTCTGCCGACTCTGGGCCGTCAACAACCTATCGCGAATCAGAGCAATCTTTTCTCTCGTCTCAACTACCATATCGGGCTCGGTACCAATCAGCTCGGACGCATCGTCCCAACACAACAGCGATCTGCACCTCCTCCCATATAATGCCTCAAATGGTGCCATTTTGATCGAGGCATGCCAACTATTGTTGTACGTGAACTCGATCAATGGCAAGTGCGACTCCCAATCATCCTTCCAATATAAGGCACAGGCTCTCAACATATCCTCCAGTGTGTGGATCGTCCGCTCTGACTGCCCGTCTGTCTGAGGGTGGTAGGGTGTACTGAGTCACAACTCAGTCCCCAAAGCTCGATGAACGGCCTGCCAAAAGTGAGATATGAATCGGCCATCTCGATCTGAAACAATACTCTTGGGAGTCCCATGCAACCTCACGATCTCCGCAATGAATACTCGTGCTAATCTCTCTAGCCCCCAAGTATCCTTAATACTTAAAAAAAGAGCTGATTTGGTTAGTCGATCGACAATAACCCAAATCATGTTCATTCCCGTCCGAGTCCTAGACATACTGGTGATGAAGTCCATGGAAATGTCCTCCCACTTCCACTCCGGAATAGGAAGTGGTCGCAATAATCTTACTGGTCGCTGGTGCTCAATCTTGACCTGCTGACAGGTCAAACACCTCAATACAAACTCGTTCACGTCTGTCTTCAAATTGCTCCACCAATAGTTACTCCTTACATCCTTGTACATTTTGCTCGTACCAGGATGTATGGAGTAAGGCGTAGTATGAGCCTCACTCAAAATCTTCTGCCTCAACTCAATGTCATTCGGCAAACATAATCTGCCGCGAAATCTCAAAACTTCATCATCCTGAACCACGAATCCAGGGGCTTTCCCCTTCCTCACATCCTCCCTCAACTGGACCAAAAACAAATCATCATACTGTTTCGCCTTGATATCATTAGTCAAGGACGAAGTGATCTCTAACGCACATAACTGACCCTGAACTCTCTGAACCCAAACCTCGATATTCTGACAAATCAAATCCCGCTGGATCCTGCTCTGTGGTGTAAGTACCTCTAACATCTGTAACGCCATCGGCTTCCGGCTCAATGCATCAGCCACTACATTAGCCTTACACAGATGATAAAGTTTCTCGAGGTCGTAATCTTTAATTAGCTCCAACCACCTATGCTGTCTCATTTTCAAACTCTTTCTGACTGAAGATATACTTCAAACTCTTGTGATCTATAAAAACCTTACACGACGACCCATAGAGATAATGCCTCCAGATCTTTAAGGTGAAAACGACGGCAGCTAACTCCAAATCGTGTGTGGGGTAATTTACCTCATAAGGTTTCAACTGGCGGGACGCATAAGCAATAACCCTATCTCTCTGCATCAAACCACATCCGCGCCCGAGGCCCAAAGCATAACTATACACCAAGAAATCCTTGTTCCCCTGAGGCAATGCTAAAATGGGTGCGGTAGTCAATCGTCTCTTCAACTCGTCAAAACTATCCTGTCTGTCTGCGGTCTACTCGAACTTCTGAGTTTTCTGGAGTAACTGAGTAAGTGGTCTAGCGATCTTAGAAAATCCCTCAACGAATCTACGATAATAGCCTACAAGTCCCAGAAAACTCCTCACTTCCTTCACATTCTTGGGCGGTTCCCATGCCATCACCATCTCTATCTTCTGTGGGTCTACCCGAACTCCCTCCGCTGAAATCACGTGCCCGAGGAACATCACTTCCTTGAGCCAACACTCACACTTAGAGAACTTTGCATACAACTGCTCAGTTCTCAAAGTGTCCAACACAATCCGGAGATGTAAAGCATGCTCCTCTCGGTTCCAAGAATAAATAAGGATATCGTCGATAAAGACGACTACCAATTTGTCCAGATACTCGATAAAAACTTTGTTCATTAACTGCATGAACACTGCTGAGGCATTGGTTAGCCCGAAAGGCATAACCACAAATTCGTAATGGCCATATCTCTTCCGAAAGGCAGGTTTCGATATATTGCTGTCCCGAATCCTCAACTGGTAGTAGCCCGATCGTAAATCAATCTTCGAAAAGACTGACGCTCCCTGAAGCTGATCAAACAAGTCATCAATCCGGGGCAAAGGGTATTTGTTTTTGATGGTTAACTTGTTTAATTCTCGATAATTGATGCATAAACGAAGCGATCCATCCTTCTTCTTAACAAAAAGCACAGGCGCACCCCAAGGCGAAGCGCTCGGTCGAATTTACCCTTTATCTAGCAACTCCCCCAACTACTTCTTCAGTTCTAACATCTCCGATGGTGCCATACGGTGCGGCGCTCGAGAAATAGGGGCCGCATTCAGCTCTAGTTCAATAGGAAACTAAACCTTTCGCTGTGGTGGTAATCCCGGTAAGTCATCTGGAAATACGTCGGGATACTCGCTAACAACTGGGATCGACGACATGTCGATTCCACCATCCTCCGCCTACAGAGCATAACACCAATAGCCGATAAAACCCTGATTCAGAAGTTTCATCTCCTTCAAGGCGCTAATCACACTTCCCGACCTACCCGACTTACAACCAACGAGAGTATGTTCGGTTCCGTCCTCGGCTACTATCGAGATGGTACGAGTCCGATAGTTCATGATAGCTCTGTGACGATCCAACCAGTCGTCCCCGAGGATCAAATCCTTCCCCTTAAGGTCTATAACAATGAGATTCGAGGGACAATCTCGGCTCCCGATCCTCACTGGGCAATCCCTAACTTCCCGGCCCCCAAACATACGATCCCCACTAGGCGTACTCACTACAAATGGTTCACACTCGAACAAGCAGTCAATACCAATACGACTCATACAATCTAGAGCAATAAAAGAGTGGGTGGCACCCGAATCGAAAAGCACTGAAACTGGATGAGAAAGGATCTGAGTGGTACCTGACGCCACTAGAACATCTGTCTCCTCCGTACGTCTCATCTGGTACAAATGAGGGTGCACTGAGCCTGAACTGGAAGTAGCCCGGCAATCCGTTTGGCCTCGACCTCTACCACGACTCGTACTCTGCGGGGTCTGAGTGACTGGAGCCTTCTGATCCATGTTGTGCTCTCTCTGAACGGCGGTGGTAGTCGGAGCTCTGGCAGCCCTGGTGGCTCTCTCACAATGCACTGCTCGGTGTCCGGTCTGCCCGCAAGTAAAGCAAGTAACTGGAGGAGAAGGGCAATCCTTAATTAAATGCTCATATTGGTTGCAGTTAAAACAAACCCTGCCACCAGAAGCAACAGACTGGACTGAACGATTACCCTGAGATCCTCCAGCCTGATGAAACATCCTCTTCCCAGGTGTAGGGGCAGACTGTGCTCTCGAAAATCGGCCACTCTTGCTGGCTGAAAAACTGCAATCCGTTTTCTGTTTCTTGACCTCAGTACCCAACTCTGATTCCGGTGCAACCATATCGGTCGCTAGGGCGCGATAATGATACTTCTTCAAGGTGACACACATGAGCGGTGCCATACTCTGTCTGATATGCGGCTTCATGTGCATATTGAAATAATGGATCTTGTCGGCCTCGGTCCTCACCTGATCTTTCACGAATTCTAATTGCTGATTATAAGTGATGATGGCCTGAGAAATAGGCACATCCTGAGGTGTAGCGGTGAATAACTCCACAATCCTGCACTCATTGACTGGCGGTGGACAATATTCTGCTTCCATAGCAGCCCTAAATTCCTCCCAAGTGGCCTGGCGGTCTCTGGGCGTCACAGCCTCCCACCATTCCGCAGCTTCCTTATCCAGGAGGTACTGAGCAATATGTACCCTTCTGTCATCGGGACAAGCTACGGCATCAAAAGTCCTCCTCAACTGAAAGAGCCAATTCTCCCAACCGAGGGAGTCAGAAGAACCAGTGAAACGAGGGGGGTGCATCTTAGTTACTTTCTGAAGCCATTTACTAGCTTCATCCTTTGGAGTCGGAGGCGGATTACATGCGTCCACCACAGGCTATCCGAGTGGTGGGCTACCAAGCTGCTGAAAATGCGGCGGTAGCCAGCGTCGGCGTTATTACCCAACGGCACTGAATGAGAAGCCGAATCCGTAGAGGACTGAGAAAGTGAGCCTTCCTCGTTATTAGCACCACGTCCACAGCCTCGGTCGCGCCACCTAGCTGGTCTACCGCGACCTCTCAACATACTGAAGAAAATATGAAAAGGACAAGATCAGAAAGATTCACAATTTACAAGGTTGGTATCACAATTCACAATTCTGAACAATGCAAGAAAACGAATTACAGAAGTATAAGAGTTCGAGGAGACTTACAGCCACAGGTCGCACGAAAAGACGGTAGCATGATGATATTAGGCACAACGACTGACTCAAACAACTTAACTGACAGACCCAAAATTAACCGACAGCCTAGGTATTCAAAACCTAAGGCTCCGATACCATAAATGTAACACCCCAATTCACAAATGGGACATTACACGCCGTAGAACCCTCATGAGGTCTACCAGGCTAACACATGACACACATTCCGTACATGAAAATTCCAAAGACACAATCATCAATGTAAAAATGGGGCCGTGGCCTCGGCCAAAACGTTTTAATAGACGTATGTGAAAATATAAGTCGATACTATATCATTGCCCACGCAGGGGACTTTAACCGAATACAATAAAACCAGTCCAATTCTGATACTCAAACAGTATAAATGACCGAACATAAATAAAGACTCGAGCCTTATAATCATGCCAATCCATCATTTGCGTGCATATCCCGTGCCTGCTCCTCAGCTCTTCCGGTACCTGAAATGCATAAGACGCATTTACCCTATTTAAGGGGTTAGCATTCGAATAGCTAGTGCAAGTACACAATTACAAAACATTATATAGAAATAAGATTTTACACAATCATCTCAATCAGAAATCATTTGCCATAAATATTCCGGAATACTACATTGGCAATCAAATTAGTTATCAATACATCAAGATATCACAAAATCACAACTGGTATCCCGTGGCCGTACCCCTTAGTATCGACCCCCAGACATCCCGTCGAACGCTCCGGGTGGGATACCACTTCCGCAGCCGTAACCCTTAGTATCGACCCCTAGACATCCCGTCGAATGCTTCGGGTGGAAGGAACACAACTCACGCACCCGAAAACCACAATTCATCATTCATTTCGAAAACGTAACATATATGACGGAATGTAATACATGTACTTGCCTTGGTTAACACGTCATGAAGGAAAACGGTGAACGGAAAGGTTTGGCCCGAATAATCTTCACAAATCCGATCCTAGCACAATAATGATATACAACTAATCTCAATACTACGATAACGTAGGAATTCATCCTAATTCTACCCGTTGGAACAATTCATCGAACATTACTAGGGTATCATCAAGTATAAGTGACGAACAATGGAAAAATCGGAGTTTAATCCGCAATTCCTCAAGAACCACGAAGGAATACAAGTATACCATTGAAGTCTAGTAATAATCTATGACAAATCGGATTGAAAAGGTTTAAATCGCAAGAAACCCCCCCAAAATTCCCCCAAAATCTCAAAACAAGGGTTCTAACGAAATATACCTCGATTCGGGCGGAGAAGGATAATTATGATGATGATTAACCTCCCTTGAACACAATAATCGACCTACGGAGGAACTCTATGGATCGCCCTACTCGAATCGCTCCATATCGCTCGAAGAACTCTCGTCGTGGTAAAGGGAAGAAAAAGAAACGAAATAACACGTCTGAGGTCTAATTAGAATTTAAGCCGTGACAGTGCATTACGTACGTTAACACAAATTGTTAACGTACGTTACGACGTTTACGTACGTAACGTCTCACCAGTTAACGTACGTAACGAACCGCCTGTACTATCTGATGAAGGCCATAACATACGTTACAAGAAGGGCATAATGTACGTTATGCAGGTGCCGATAGTGCACGTTAAGAAGCATGCATAACGTGCGTTATGCATGCAGCAGTCCCACATTGCTGAACGTCGTTTTCCTGTACAGACGATACAACGACGGAACGCAACACAAGGAGAGAACCAAAAGTGTAAATACGGGGTATCCAAAACAACGAAGCTAAGTGCTGAAAGAAAATATACTTCCAACTATCGGGGAATCCGAAATACAACAAGCAAAATAAAATTCCCTAAACTTTTAGGAAATTACAAAAATGGCCCAAACATCAAAAAAATCACGATACGACGTCGGATTAACAATCCGAAACTCACAACATGAGCAACTCATCCATACAAACTCATGGAAACAGAGAAATAATGAAATCGAACGAGTTTTACGAGAATCGAACGTACATGCGATAAAATATAACTCAAGATGAAAACACGTAAAAACATCTCCAAAACTCGTCCCGATGGAAAAACTCCAAGAACAAAATACATTCAGAATTCCGAAATAGTAACAAGCGAGTCGTCCGAAATGAACATACACCAAAAATAGAAATTACCAAAAATAGAATGTATCGATATTACAATAGAGGCTCTCTCCATCAGTGTTATGAATACAATTGATTACTTTGATTGCTCATCATTGATGCTTTATTACGGTCTTCTAAAAGAGAAAAGGAAATAATAGTAGCGGCTCTGCTAGCTCTAACGTCATTTCCGCTAGAACTAGGTTAAGTCTGACCAAACTTAGGTCGTGCCACCTCTATGAATCACCGAACTCCTAACTCCAAAAGTCACAAACACCACGCACCTCCATAATCGATCGCCCAAGACATCCAAAACTCAAATCTCCAAGTAGCCAAAAATCACCATTGCCAATCTCAATCATAAAGGTGGACCAAAAACACTAACAAAATAAGTGTATGCCTTGCTTCTATCTGTGTTTCCCGAATACCGACATGCGCCATCTCCATTGTCGATTCTTGGCATGGTATGCCTTAGTATACACGAATGTGCACTATGAGTTGTACATATAAGGACAAAAGTGGTGTGAATATTACTTTTAATTTGGCGTCTAATTCGGGGCATGTACTTACATTTGGGTTTCAACTTGAATGAAGTGGTGAATTGATTACGGAGAACAAAATCGGAGTTAACTAGTTGGAAAATAGTTCGACACTCACTCGGGCTCCAGTAAAAAATGACTAGGTCGGAAAATGGGAGAAAACATATAGTGCCCTTTTGAATAATAGAATTCTTTATACCTAAAGTTTAACAACAATTCTTTTTTGATACCCTAATTATGGGATTTAGCCTTTACTCAATTCGAGTCACATAATGCACTTTTAAGTAAGTACAACTTGAGTAACCAAGTCATAATGCACAAGCTAGAGTAAAATCTATATTCGAGTAATAATTCATAATCATTCGAGTCACATTTAAATGGAGTAACAATTTAAGTAAATAATCGAGTCACCATTCGAGTAAAGTTTGAACAAAAATTTCAAGACACAATTCAAGTAACATTTGAGTCACAATCGACTAATCATTCGTGTTACCATACGAGTCACAACAAAGTCATCATTCGGGTCACATTCAAGTAAACATATCAAGTCACTATTCAAGTAATGCTCCGATTCGACATTTGAGTAAATTTTGGAGTAAACTATAAATTCGAGTCACATTTCGAGTAACATGTCATATCGAGTCAAATTCGAGTAACGTGTCATATTTTAGAGTCACAATTTGAGTCAAAATTCGTGTCACATTTCGAATCAGTTTTAGAGTAGATTTTCGAGTCTCGATTCATGTCACCAATTGAGTTACCTTTCGAGTCAGCTTTCGAGTCATAATTTGTGTCACCAATTCGAGTCATATGTTGCCACGTGCGTCGTTCGAGTAAAATTATAGACCAAGCACTGGAGTCATATTTTTTGCGAGTAAGCATTCGACCAAGCTTGTCAGTCTACGTTTACCACTCTAGTAACATATTTATTGGTGGAATGGATAAATACCATGCTCGAGTAACTAAGAACATCCATTCGACTGTCCTTGAGAACTATTTTTACACTTTTTTTTTCTGAAAATTTATCGCATGTGAGGACTTCTCTCTCACACACCTCGAAGAGCAAGGATTATTGCGACTGCAAAAAATTAAAGGTATGTCTAATGGAATCTTAAATTTTATATAAATGATTCTAGTTGAAATAGCATAAAATATTCAAATACTAATTAATCTGTGTAAATATTATAAGTTTGCTTTTATATAATCTAATTTAGATTCTTCAAATTTATTTGACAGATGTATTTTTGGAAAAAGGTTACAACTCATTTTAATAACAAGTGGCAAGATTTAGATTATCGCGATGGAGAAGAACAAATGTCACATATACATGTCCGTGTGATATATACAATATTGATTGATAATGTGTCACGCCCTCACACCGAGGTTGGACAAGAACGTGACAATTAACGTAATAAATAACATTTGTGATATTAAATTCCACTAATGCATACATGTGCCAGATCTTAGCCCGATGAACTAAGACTGGCTATTTGATACAAAAGAAATATTCATGAGTACATCAGAATTATAACATTAAAGTACAAAAGTTATAGAAGAAATAAGAGTATAATTTTAACACAGAAATAATAGAAATGCTAAATACAACTCCACGAATCCTATGTCATGTCGGTAATACTCGAGGTCACACTTCACTTCTCGGCAGCATATGCCTCCCCCTCCTCTTCGTTCTCTTCATCTAGTGGGGTTAGAAAATCAAAGTGCGGTGAGAATAACGGATTCTCAATAAGTTTGGGTTTGGGTATTTTACGAGTTTATAGTTTTATTTGTTTGAATGAATATAATATATTTTCTCCCACGTCTGAAAAATAAGATTTTTTTTTAACATTTGGTGCAAGTTTTCAAAAGAGAATATAATGAATTATAACATGAATGTACAGTCAATCTCTATAGATTGCTGTTGAGTATGATGAATGTACGGCGTCGAGCGCCCAGTGAGTATTTAACTTTGGAGATCGTCTATATGACTAATCCTTTAGTCTCCTTATAACATCTTAGACCATTATCAGTGTTTGTCCTTTGACTATCGCCACGATCTTTGGTTTAATAACCGTAGTCTTGGGCATTTATCGGACCGACACTATAACATTGGCATTTGAGCTTATCGCTCTCACGCTTGGTGACGTGCAGCCTTATCTCTTATCTGGCCTCGATATGTCCTTAGCTTGGGTCTATGCCTGGATCATACCATATTCGCGACTATACCCGAATCTACGGCCTAGTCACCTTAGGATCACTCTGTCCTTTGGCTTCAAGGGAATAGGATACTACGGTAGCTCTGCGCTGCTCGATTCATGATGTTGGGATAACAAATACCCGGTATCGAAGCTGTTGGGATAAAGAATCCCTGTATCGATCGTGTTGTCAGAATGTTTTGACAATATGCCAAATTCTGCATACCGCTAACAGCTGTATTGAAAAGTTGATCAAGTATCAACCTGTATCGAAGACTTCTCGTAGTCCCACCATACAGTAAATCTATCATACAGCAAAAAGTCTCGCAAAGCTAAGTATGAAAGCTGTCTCGAAACATCAATACAACAATTCTTCCATACAACCCTCAAACAGGACAAGAAGGAATCTTCAGTATTCACTAGAAGTCAAGTCCCGTTTGATAAAGAAGTATTTAAATACTAAAGGATGATGTATTTAAATACTGTAAGTTATTAGCAGATCTTCAAATCCCGCAATATCCGGATCTCAGTCTATTCAAGTCAAACTAACAAGTTGTCACAGAATCTTGCTCAACGGATCTATTTCAACGGATATATTTCAGAGGCTATATATATCTCCAGAGTTTGAAGATCATACACAAATAACTGATATAGAATACACACGACTTACAAATCAACAAGTGCTTATACGAATATTCAGATCAAAATATATCTCCCAAAGCTTTCTGCTATTCTGATAAAAGAGATATACAGTGCTCAAACCGTGAACAACACATCATCAGCTACAAGCTCATAAAGTCAAAGTTGTTCAAATATTGTTCTAACCCTTGAACAAACTCATCAGCCCTGTGTGGACTGAGAAACCTTGCTATTCCCGAACTATGTGTGACGGACTTGCATTGAAGAATACGAAGCTTCAGAACTGTGTGTGAAGAAGCCAGTAACGAGTTAGCTTAAACCAATCTGTGTGAACGGTTGAAAGCTAAGATCTTTATATCAATCTGTGTGAACGATATATTGATTTGGTTTGGTTATAATTACGTAGTTGTGTACGCAGTAATTATAATAAACTTTTTACTCCTGTGTGGAGGACCAGTGGACGTAGAGGGGTTTACCTCGAACCACTTTAAATATTTTTTTATTTACCTTCTGCCTTTATTGTTTTATTAATTATGATTATTTAAGTATACACTGCACACATTGTTGATGTATCCTCAGCAACTTACTGTATTAAAGACTTCCGCTACGCACTCAGATTTAAATACCGTACAACTTGTTGTTTAAAACACTTTCCAAGCTGTATCTTGTATACTTAGTGGCCAACAAGTGGTATCGGAGCGGTTGATTCTAAAAAGAAACAGTCTTATTTTTAACCGAATCAGATCCAAAATCACTTATTTTTATAAAACAGTCTTTTTCATTCCTACATTCTCATCTAGATACATCAATGATCAACAAAGTTCCTATGTTCTCTATTAATGAGTTTGATGATTGGAGAATCAGGATGGCCTCCCCTTCCCTCGAGGATGCAAGCTCGCTTGTCAGACGGGCAACGGTCACCTTCAGCTGGTCGGCCTCCTTCTGCGCGGCTACGTGCGACCTACGGGCTTCTATCATTTGGTCCCGCATCCGGTCTGTCTCCGCCCGCGCCCGGTCGACATCCTGCCGCTGCTTTTCCGCCTCGACAGAGCTCTTCTCCATGGCCGCGAGCCGATCGCCAAATTCAATGACTTATCTCCGTGCGGCTTCGAGGTCTTCATGGAGACGGGAAGTGGATGGCCGCCCCTGATAGTCCCGCACGGCCTGGGCAGCCATCGTCGCCGTCTGGAGTGCCAGCGCAAAGGTAGCCTGCATCGCATCAGCAGATCGCCGGCGCGTGATCGCATCAAGGTCGGTCGTACAGTCCTTCGGGAGGGAAGCAGTGGCACGAGCAACATAATATGGGATATCGCTGACCTCACGAGGAGCTTTGCTCGACAGAAAGTCCAGCACCATCGGTGAGCAACTCGGGTCGGAATGGCGGATCCTGCACAAAATGACAAAAGAGTTAAGTGTGTTCAAGTTTCATAACTTGGCAAAGTGACCAGGCTTACCTCTCGACCTTCTCTGGGTCACGACCGAAAAATGGCTTGCCATGCAAAGTATTGGCTTCAGCAGTCGCCATGGACCAGAGAAAAGCCGAGGATGGCGTGGACCCCTCCACCGGAGGAATCACGGAAATCGGTGGCACGGAGATAGGCGGCTCATCTGCTGTTAAAGGGGTCGAGGCCTCCATAGTCCTCCGTTTCTTACGGATAAGACAAAGTTGCTCCTCCTCCCGAGGCTCCCGCCCTTCGGCGATAGGCTCCTGGAGAGGTCGTGCCTCCGGGGTCGGTCGCGGCGGAAAAAGGAGCTCGGCTCACCTTTTTTCCTTGGCAAAAATGCGGTTCATAACCCCCAGATTAGACATAGCAATCGCAGCAGGAGGCCCTGGGAGGCAAGGGAAACGAACTTCTGCAAAAGAAGACAAATGACGAAGTTAGTAATCTTCCTCAGTCGAGTCGATCAGCATATCAAAGAAGATCGCAAAAGTTCGTACCTGGAACCTTTAGTTGCCGAAGGTAGCGAAACAGCCGAGCTGCCAACCAATAGGCTTCGTTGTTAATTTGGCGGGAGTCTAAACGGTCATCACGAAGACTCCGTATCTTCTCCCAGATGATCGCAAAGTCAAAAGCAAGGTCACCCGCTACCGGAACAATGACACCTGCAAAAAGAAGACCAAAATCAGATCAGTTCAGAAAATGTCCGAACAAAGGGAGAGTCTAAATCCTTACTCGGACTCCTCTCCCGAAAGCCAGTGGGAATAACCAACTCGTCGTTCGGATTGTCGCTCGCCGCCAATTTCCAAGCACCGCCGACCCAGAACCATTTTGACGGGTCGCCCCTCACTTTATTCGGGACTCCAAGAATCACCCGGCCCGAGCAACCTTAAAAATGATAGCCACCAACCGTGCATTTTTGAGCCGTCAACTTAAAGAGATGGTTAATATCCAACGGCGAAGGAAGACGATATAACCGGTGGCCGCCAAACAGAGTGAAGGTGCAAATGATTTGCAGCCAGGCATTCGGCGTCAACTGAAGCGGCGCCACGTTCCAGGCAGTCAACAGATAGGAGACAGCAAACGGCAGCAGAAATCGCAGTCCAGCCGCCATTATCGCCTCGTTGACGGTGACCATGCCCTCATGAGGTTGATCGGCTCGCTCGTTCTCGGTAGGCACGTGGAGGCTGACATCAGAAGGAACGTGGAACCTCGCCCTCCAACGGTCCAGATCCTTCCTAGTCGCCGAGCTCCCGATCTGGCCAAGGGTCCACGGAAAGCGGCGGGCAGCCCGGAACAACGTCCTCCTTACAGGTTCATAAGGATGGGCGATCGAATAATCATTGAAGTTAAATTTGAGAAAAGGGCCGGCCAAACTTTCCATTAGTTCGACAAAATCTGTGAAGGCTTTGCCGATCGCACCATCCCATTTCAGTGAACGGATCCGATCGGCCTCCACCATCTTGGCCACGTCGGCCTCATTAAAAAGTTCCTCGATCTACTCGGGCTCAATCCCGGCTCGAATGGCTTCGACGGCGGTGTCAGCATAAAATTCTGCAGAAGGTTCATCCCGGGCGGTCAAAGCCTCGGCAGCGGAAGTACTTCCCGACTCGTACTCATCTGATCTTCCTCCGGACATATTCAAAGAAAGGGGGGAGAAGAATTCTTTTGTTTTTACCAAAGGTCCGAGTCGAACGACGATCGTCACGAAGAGCTTCAAGAGAAATCGACTATGTCTTCTCTTAAGGCAGAAACGCATAAGGTTTTTAACCTTGTAGCCCCAGCCCTTTTTATAGGGGAAAGCGGGGGCTTCCATGCAATTAAGGAGAATCTCGAGGATCGGAGTGCAACAGCCAGATAGGCAGCATTTAATGCCATCCTTGAATCCCGCGATTCACATTGTTTTGAAGGCACGCCAAAAGACAGGCCTATAAAACTGTCGGACTCCCCCAACAGGAACCCGACACGTGCCCTGGTGACATTTCCACAACCGCTGTCATTTCCCGCTCATTTTAGCGATCGACCAGGTTGCCCAAATTCAAAACCAGTCCGTTCAAAGACGATCGCCTGTTCCGTAAAATGCTGAGTCACTCGTCTAAGTTAAGCGATCGCCAGTGGAACCACATCACTCCATCTCTTCAACATCGGAGCAAGCTGGGGGTAATTGTTGTGTCGAGTTTTATACACCTCAACAGGCAATCGGCACAAATACTGGGTGACCGAACAAGAGTCAAATAGACCAAGGTAGACTTTCCGATCGAAGGACCCAGAACAGGACCCAGCGCCGAGCGATCGACTCCCAAAGCGACCATCTCCCGGCAACTAGCGATCGTCTCAAGTGCCCGATCACGGACGACCTCCTCATGCCATGAAAAGCCAACATCCGTCAAGTCTACAAAGACTGGATCACAAAGCAAGGACCCATGTGCAGATCCGCGAATGGCGCCGCAGAACGTGGATCGTTGGCTACAACCCATCAGCAGCTGTCAGTGACAAGTACGGCCTCACCTACCGACAGACCCGCCGAAAGGTCCTACGTGGGGCCTCCCAAGACAACGACATAGATGCGTGTTGGCCTCTAATTGGTTCGCACATCCGGCTGCCAGCAGCTGCTGCGGACTTTAAGGAGACCAACCCATGTGCTAAAGACGATCGCCCGCTTATTATAATACAGCAGGGACGATCGTCCAGCGACTCCCAGTCCTATAAATAGAGAACCTCCAGCAACTGGAGAAATGTTCAGAAATTCAGACTCTCGGCTTTCTCTTGAATCTATCTAGGATTTCTCTCTCAGAACCTCTTAACCAAAAGACGGTCGGCAGCAACGAGAACTCCCTACAGTTCAGAGAACTCCAGATTTAAAGGTTCACAAGTACTGAAACTAGTTCATACTAGAGTTCAGCTAATCCTCTCAGTGAGAGACCGTAGATTTCTCATAGTCAACATAGCACTCCATCGTTGTTACAAGAACTCACAGAGCATCAATTTTGGTTCTTCCGGCAATCTTCAGCACTCAAGAGCTAAGATAACTAGGGTCTTTACACTCATTGTAATTATACTCTCACATTAATATTTGTACTCTCAAGTATTTGTATTAATAATATCTCGCGAGAGCATTCAAGCCCGGGACTAACAACCCCGGCAAATCTTGTGTTGTTTACTTCCCCACGGACATGCTCTCGCATTTTGTTTGTTACCCGACCATTCCAGCATATCATCTCCGGATAATATTTTGGGTAACAACACATTATTGTTGCATATTCGATTTGTGTATTATGATACTTGTACTAGCATCGTTGTACTAACCCTTTCGTGGGTGGACATTTATTTAGATGTTCAGGTAGCCGAGGAGCGGGGAAACAACCACAGTATCGACATGACGATGGAGGAGCTCAGTGATGTTAATTGTTGTTACCTTGTCTTTCTAGTTTATTTTCAGTACTCGAGTACGCGTGTTTTGTTGATGTTTTGAGACGGTTGTAATAATGGACTCATTTAAACCGTTCGAACTGGTTTTGTATTTTGAACTTTAATGGTACTGTTATATTATTTCTACATTTTTTTCAATTTAGGTTTGTAAACTCTTATATAAAGGGTTTACGACGCTGTAATTATTCCAAATATCTCGGGGTGTTACAGAATATGGTATCGGAGCTAAGATTCATGGATATCTTGGAAGTCGGGTTTAGTTAGGTCTGTTTATGTTATTTGATTTATGGGTCATTTGTAACATCACCGCTCAGCCAACGTCGTTATGTGGACCGTGGTTGTAAGTCTCCTAATCTCTTGTACTACCGTTTCATTTAATTTCCGTTTTGTGAATATTGACGGACTTTATTTTAGAAAATTTTGACCTGGATATTGAGTATTTGTAATTACAGTATGTTGAGGGGAGGTCGTGGACGCGGACATCGTAATCCAATACAGGAGGATTCAGCGACTACTCCAGAATTATCGGCTAGTCGAACCGATTCCCATTATGGAGGACAACAGGGATCAGCGAATGATAACGCAAACCCTAACATGCCAGGGGTGCTTCAGCAGGTGGTCGCTCAGATGACCCAGTTCGCTCAAGTGGTTGACCGCATGCAGACCGCGATGGGCCAGCAACGCAACGAGGATAATCGGGGAGACAAGTGGCCTACGGAGGTGGTAAAATTGCACGGTTCTGCTGATATGCCTACTTGGGATCACTGGCTGAAAGAGTTGGAAAAGATATTTGCGGGGATCAACTGTCCCGATGACCGAAAAGTTCCGATCGACCAGTATTTTCTAACTGGGGAGGCTTTTGACTGGTGGGAGGCTGTTCGACCTGAGGATCATAATGCTGACTGGACGGAATTCAGTTTAATGATGGAAGCACAATATTGTCCTCGTCCCGTTAGAGAGGCTAGAGTCCGAGAGTTTTTCTCCCCACAGAGTTCGGAGGCATCTGTGACAGACATAATCAAGACTTTTAATCACTAACTGACTTGTGTGCGACACTTGGTCAGAACCGAGGCAAAGAAGATTTTCTATTTCGACATGCGGATGAAACCCGAGATTCAGCAATATATGTCCAGATTTGAATGTGCTACCTTGCAACAGTATCAGGACAAAGCATTGGCCTATGAAATCAAAGAGGCAGCAGTGGAGAAATCGACGGAGGCAAAAAAGCAGAAAGTGTCTGGCAACTTCTCGGAGAACAAGAGTGGTGGGCCCCGCAAGGGCCAGTCTTAATTTTATTCATCTAGGAGACCCCCGCATCCTTCCCGAGGCGGAAAGAAGTTTCGGACAGCATCAACAGTTTCAGACGCAGTGAAGTAATGTTATAACTATGGTAAATCAGGGCATGTCCAGCGTGATTGCTACGCACCTTATGTGTCCTGTTTCGAGTGCGGACAGGAAGGCCATCATGCGACTTTTTGTGGAAATGTGACTAGATATATTGGTACTCGCACTCCTGCACCAGTTTCGAAAGAGGCAAGTGTGAACCAGACACAAAAAAGTGGGTTCCATCAGCAGAATGTTGGGAGAAGAGAGGCGTCTAGAACTGGGTCTGTTCCTCCGCGCCTTTACGAAATGGGGAGGACAGACGATCAGAAAAATACTGTTGCATCAGGTACGATTCAGATCCTTTTGCAACCAGTTAGTGTCTTATTCGATTCAGGAGCTACACATTCTTTTATATCATTGAACTGTGTTAATCGTTTGAAAATCTCGTGTTTATATGATTGTGAGCCTTATGTTGTGGGATTACCGAGCAGAGAGAGAATTGTGGGAACCCTAGAAACTAGAGATTATCCAGTGTCTATAAGAGGGAGAGATTGGCCATCAAATCTTATTGTAGTCGACATCCATGGTGACGATCTAATTCTCGGAGACGATTGGCTCAACCGTTATGGGGATGTTTTGAATTACCGAAAGAGAGTCATTTCTATCATTGCTGATGACGGATATGAACATTTATTCAAAGGATGGAGACCGGGAAGCTCAGGAAAATTGATCAAAGCCATGAAAGCAGTGAAATTACTGAAGCAGGGTTGTCACGGAATGTGGTGTTATGCCATGAAGAAAGAAGAAGGAGTAGAAATCTCATCTATTCCAGTTGTGAATGAATTCTCAGATATATTCCCTGATGAACTACTTGGGTTACCTCCGCGGAGAGAAGTAGAGTTCAATATCGAATTATAGACTGGAGCCGCACCTATTTCCAGAGCACCATACCATTTGGCGCCAACCGAGATGTACGAACTAAAGAAGCAGCTTGAGGAATTACTGCAGAAGGGTTACACTCAACCTAGCGTTTCTCCTTGGGGAGCACCCGTTCTCTTTGTCCGGAAGAAAGATGGATCCCTGCAATTGTGTATCAATTACAGGGAGCTAAATAAGGTGACGATTAAGAACAAGTATCCAATACCTAGGATCGACGACTTGTTTGACCAACTGCAGGGGGCAAGGGTATTCTCGAAGATGGACTTGAGATCAGGATACCATCAATTGAGAATTAAGGAATTGGATATACCAAAATCGGCTTTCAAATCCTGGTACGGGCACTATGAATTTGTGGTGATGCCATTCGGACTTACCAATGCTCCTGCAGTATTTATGCAATTGATGAATTGGGTATTCTTAGAATACTTGGATAAGTTCGTGGCCGTTTTCATTGATGACATCTTGATCTAATCGGAAGACCCACAGGAGCATGCAGAGCAATTGCGTATCGTTTTGAGTACTTTGAGGAATGAACAGCTGTATGTGAAACTTTCTAAATGCGAGTTCTGGCTTAAGGAAGTAACTTTCCTTGGGCATGTGATATCAGCTGACGGAGTTCAGGTAGACCCGAAGAAAGTCGAAGCGATCTTGGGATGGGAATCTCCTAATATTGTGAAAGAAGCCCGAAGTTTCTTAGGACTTGCTGGATATTATCGCCGTTTTGTAGAAGGATTTTCCAAAATTGCTCGTTCGCTTACTCAATTATTGCAGAAGACTCAGAAATTCGGATGGAATGAGAAATGCCAGGCTAGCTTTGATGAACTTAAGAGAAGACTGACAACGGCGCCTATACTAGCATTACCGGATGGAACCGATGGATTCATGGTATACAGCGATGCTTCAAATCAGGGCCTGGGATGCGTGTTGATGCAAAAGGATAGGGTGATTGCATATGCCTCTCGACAGTTGAAACCATATGAAGTAAATTACCCGACTCATGATTTGGAGTTAGCAGCTGTAGTCTTCGCCTTGAAGATTTAGCGACATTATTTATACGACACTCATTGTCAGATATTCACAGATCATAAGAGCCTCATGTATATTTTCAGTCAGAAGGAATTAAACATGAGGCAGAGAAGATGGCTGGAATTGATCAAGGATTACGACTTGGAAATCCTCTATCATCCAGGCAAAGCAAATGTGGTAGCTGATGCACTTAGCCGCAAACTTGTTTCTCTTCGAGTGTTGGAAGCACTTACGTCCCAAACCAGTATTCAACGAGAACTAATTCGTGAAGGAATCGAAGTATCGTCACAAGGGGTCCAAGGGCAACTGTGTGTGATGGAACTAACTTCGTCGTTGGTCGAAGAAATCAAATCTAAGAAGTTGGATGACTCTCTTATTCTTCGATTATGTGACGAAGTGAACAAAGGGAAGGCCCCAGGATTCGTGATACAGGATGATGGAGTTCTGATATTTCAGAGTCGATTTTGTGTCCCCGATGCTGATGTTTTAAGAAAGACAATCTTGAAGGAGGCTCACAACACGCCCTATTCTATTCACTCAGGCACCAAGAAGATGTATAAGGACCTAAAACAAAATTTCGGTGGAGAAATATGAAGAAGGACGTAGCGGAATATGTTTCAAATGTTTGACACATGTACGTAAAGATTGAACACCGGCGCGTCTTTGGGATGTTAAAGCCACTTCCGATTCCTGAGTGGAAGTGGGAGGATATAGCGATGGACTTCATCACCAATATGCCAAGGACCAATATGGGAATGAACATGATTTGGGTTATAGTTGATTGACTAACCAAGTCGGCTCATTTCCTGGGTATTGAAGACACTTGGGGACCCGAGAAATTAGCGCGAGTGTTTATTACGGAGATAGTCCGATTGCATGGAACGCCGGAAACCATTATTTCGGATCGAGATGGTCGCTTCGTGTCGAATTTTTGGAAGGCAGTTCACAAGGCCTTGGGAACCGAGCTGAACTTTAGCACGGCCTATCATCCTCAGACGGACGGTCAATCCGAAAGGACTATACAGACAGTTGAGGATATGCTTAGAGCTTGTGCCTTAGATTGGTCAACCGATTGGGAGATTCATTTACCATTGATTGAATTCACCTATAACAATAGTTGGCATGCTTCCATTAAGATGGCACCGTTTGAAGCGTTGTACGGGAGAAGATGCCGATCGCCCCTGTGTTGGGATGATTCTTCCGACTTAATCAGGACGGAGCCTGAATTGATAGTTCAGACTCAAGAGAAGGTAGCCCTGATTCGTGAAAGGCTGTTGAATGCCCAGAGTCGACAAAAGTCTTATGCAGATGTGCGCCGTCGCCCGTTGGAGTTTGAGAATGGGGATCATGTACTATTGAAGGTTTCTCCTACTCGGGGAATCTTCCGTTTTAGGAGGAAGGGAAAGCTGAGTCCGAGATATATCGGACCATTTGAACTCCTCGGAAGAGTTGGAGAGTTTGCGTACAGGTTGGCCTTACCACCATCACTGAGTCACGTTCATAATGTATTCCACATATCCCAATTGAAGAAATATGTACCGGATCCAGTCATATCATCGATTTTGGCGAGATTGAAGTGGCTAATGATGGCTCATTTGAAGAAAAGCCATTCAAGATTCTTGAGGGTCGAGTCAAGAAATTGAGGAATAAATTGATCTCCTTGGTTAAAGTTCAGTGGTCTCGGCATGGAGTCGGGGAAGCAACTTGGGAGACGGAAGATAGTATGAGGACGAGATACCCGGAATTGTTTTCATTTTAAGTTTCGGGCCGAAACATCTTTTTAGAGGGGTAGTATGTAATGCCCGGATACTTAATGTATAAATATCCTGTATCCAATCTTGTAAGATTTGACTTTGTGACGTATTAATTGATGATTGGTTTCCCATATTCATATTCCCTACATCTTTGTATTTTTCCATGCATGCATGCATAATTCTGCATGTGGTAACGTACGCTAGATGATGATCTTAGCGTACGCTAAGAGTGATATATTACGTACGTTAGATGTTGAGCTTAACGTACGTAATCTCAGTCAACTCAGGATTCAACAAAGGTCGGCGTGTGAGGGCCAGGGGAGATTCTTGAGAGGTTCCACGTGAACCTGGACAGTTTTCCAGCTATGCAAATCAATGGACTTAACGTACGCTAACGGGGATTTTTAACGTATGTTAAGGTGCTAGATATTACGTACGTAAGGCATGTGTTGTAACGTACGTAAGACAACACCAGGAATAGGTCAGTGAGCTCTGTCCAGACGTTAATGTATGCTGATGTTCGAGTATAGCATACGCTAATAATGTTACGTACGTAATAGACATTAGGTAACGTACGTAATGGTTTAGAATTCTATTTATAGACCTCGACCCCATTTCACTTCTCATACTTCCTTTGGCCGATTTTCGTGTTCTGGAGATTGTTCACCACCATATACCTCTCATATTATCATCCTAGCTCGAGTTTGAAGATCATAGACCATTGGGGATTGGTGTTCAAGCTCTCGGTGTTGAGTTTCTTCAAGTTCCTCCTTGTTCTTCACTATTTTGAGGTAGGTGATTCTTCACCAACTGGATTACGTATTCTTAGGGATGTTTTGAACATGTTTTGAGATTATCAAGTCAGTTATATTCGTGCGTAGTCGAACATCATGTTGTTAGAAGAATAATTTCGGCTATGTTTCGGTTCTTCTTCGTTGTTTAGAATATTAATCGAACCTTGTACTGTTTGGACTCCTAAACATAGTATCATGAAGCTACGAACCCGATTATGGCAAGTTTATGGAGATTATCAAGTTCTTACGTATTACATGATGAAATAATGCGTATTGGGACATTTAATGGATTGAACTTAGGGTTATTTTCTTGAAAAGGAAGATGATAATCAAGTGAACCTAGTAAATAAGTTCTTACGGTGTTCTTCGGGGTAATTCCGATATCTTATTGCTTTGGATTAATGAAGAGTATGATTAGAATCATTGTAAGAAGAATTATCTTGTGGTCTATTGAAGGATCCGACCGTAGGATGCATTTGATCTTAGATGGGATACTATGAGCTTTTGTCGGGTTAGTATCCTAATGTTGATTCAAATCCGAAATGGTATAGGGCATATTAGTAAGCTTGTATGTTTGGGAATATCACGCCCTTTTGATGTTCTAACTTGTAAAACAATCATATATTTAAATAAAAATTAATAACAACAAGTCAAACAGTGAAATGGTCTTTAAGCATTTAGAGCTTTCTAGTTATTGAACGAATGAGTTATTGTGATTTAAGTTTTTTATTTTTTTGATGATAACATTATTGTACTTGTAATAATCTTCAGCCATCTGCATGTAATCAAATAACTCATCATTAAGAGAAAATAGAAAAAACGAGTGCCTGAGTACCTAAAATAATACACTAACCTAAAATTATATAATTTTTTGACTTTAAAAAATGTAATTATTTCATGCTAATTTTTAAGGAATTCCTTCAAAAAAAATTAAAGAAATTCAAAATATATTTTGTCACATATATTTTCTGAATTTCTGAATAATTTAAAATATTCAGTTAATTTTCTGATTTTTTAGATCAAATTTGAAATTCAAAAATAATTTCAGATTTTTAAAATCATTTCTGAATTTAAATATTTTTTTAATATTTTTATATTTTATTAACGAAAAATGAACGCCGTTAATTTTTTTGCGGAAATTCAACGGAAGAGGATTTTATGCAGGGGTGTTTGTTTGGTACATTTTAGATTAAACACAGAGAGTTTTATTATGTACATATAGGAAAAGCAGAACAAAATTAATAACTTACAATTCTCTTAGCGATCTCGCGTGCTGCATCAGATGTCATCTCACCCGATTTCTTAATTCGACCCAACTTATATTTTTGGTGGCGTGTCGGAGGAGATGGAGGATCAACAATTGTATCAGCACCAGATTGTTTGGCTTCCTCTTGCCGTTGCTTTAGTTTACTTTCCATGATCTTCTCTTCAAGCCAATCATAACCTCCACGAGACATCGTATGGGGAGCCGTGTTCAGTTTTTGGATGTCCTGTGCTTTTTTCCTTTTTACCTGTGATTATGAAGAGAAACACTAACACAAGAATAACAATACACAAGCATTGCAGTAGACAATAAAACTCAGATTTACCTCCCAAGAAGGATCTAGTCTAATCTTTTTGAATTCGTCCCAATCAGTCTCCAAGATATTGTATTTTTCACAAGGAGACATGTCCTTGTATGCACCATATACCCAGTCACGTGTCAATGCAGATTTAAACTGTCTCCACTTTAAGCCCACTGATTGCAATATCTTATCTTTCAATTGTTCGTTATTTCTAATATCAAAGTTGGACTAACAATAACAATGAAAATTAAAGAATTAGGCAATAATAATAATACGGTAAAATATCTTAAAATGTCCAAACATGCAAGTTAAGTGGATAAGGTTTTACTGAACATACCAAAACATCCTGCCAAATCATATTCTTATCAGATTCTGGTACTTCTAACCATCTAGGGTGCAAAATAGAAACATTATCTCGAGCAAGTTTTCCCAAATACGTGCTTAACTTCACTTTATGAGCTCTTTTGGTTTTTCCTGTGACCTTATCGAGGTCAAGCGGTAATTTTTTTCCATCCACTCGTGTTTTTGTCATATCTCTACATCGTGTCCATTGTCTAGTTTTTCTCGATATAGTCTCTGCTGGAGAAGTGGAACGAGATCTCGGTGGAGTAGACATGTGTCTGTTTAGTAATAAGTTAATAAGAAGATCATAAGCAATAAAATAAAAGAAATTCATTTTTAAGCTATAGACATGTGGAAATATATTTATTTCTAAAATATTTCCTCTACGGAAGAAAGTTCTGTACAGTATGAAAAAGCTCAAAATTAAATGATGCAACAGCAGTCCCAAATGAGCAATCACAGTTAATCAAATAGCCACAAAGCTGTCCTATATAGCCAACAAGCTCAAGCTCATCTAACTCTACCCTAACAAGCTCAATCAACAAGAAGTACAAGCTAAACACAATCCTACAAGCACAAGTCAATCAGCAAATAACATTTAATGAAGCAACTACACAATCACTCAGGCATAACAATGATTTAAGAGTTTCAGTGATATATTTAACAGTGACCGAGTGTTTCAATGAGCACCGCTTTCTCAATATGGAAAATCCAATTGTTCAAATAAAACAATGGTTGCACATATGAACTGATCCAGCGATAAAATGCTAATAAAAAGCTCAGCAGATACAAATGTGTTGCATATAAATATCACAGCAGGATACTCTCAATGCTTTGCTGCGAGCTATTAAGCTTTGACAGCTTCTCAACCAGAATATGTGGATTAAAAGTGCTTCCCATGATTTCTTGCACAACGTTTGCGACTAGAGAAAAGGAAAACAGGGAATGCAATTCGATGAAAATAACATGTAAGTCATGTCATCGGAAGAAGCATAGCAATTAATGCAGCAAATAATAACGATTACTTCTTATGTAGAACACGAGCACTACTATATATATATCCACATTTATATACATATGGATTTATGCACCAAACACATGGAATATACAAACCGCATATTGCAGACTAGTACATTTTGGGAGCTCTCACCATTTAGTGCAAGCAATTCAGAGAAATTTTATTTCATTACCGGTTTCTTGAAAGATACACCAAGTTACTGATTTTATCAAGAGAAGGAATAGTTCCCACATTATGATCAATTCAACTATTGGTGCAATAAAATTGACACACGGCAGTAGAATTCTATTTCATCTCCTCACTCCAAGCAACCAGATCTTAACCCAGGTGCACATATTTAAATATCTTCAAGTAATACTCTTCAAAGCTTACAAATACCAACCAACTTCCTCATTCCCAGCACCACATAGGAAGGGACACGTCACAAATTCTCGAGGAAATTTCAAAATGACCGCAGATTGCATAACTTCACACACACACACACACACACACACATATATATATATATATATATATACACCCACACACACACATATACACACACATAGAGAGAGATATGTGTATATGATAATGATAATTTATGAAAGAGGAGCACCTACACGATAAAGTTGATCGAGAATGCATAAGCTATTCACGTCTCAGTACATACAAAGCAAACTGGAACTCGATTCTTTCTTGAAACTAATACAGCAAATCCGGGTACATACAATTAAAAAGAACAAAACGAGGACAAGTAAAGAACGAAAGTTTAGCACTAAGAAACAATATAAGGAAGAGCATATTTTTCACGAAGAAAGCATGAGACTTTACCTTCGGCGACAAAGTTGGGATTTTCTTTTAGAAACAGCAGAGCTCAATTCTTAATTATCATATTACACTGAGGGATTTTTGTTTTTCAAACTGGAATTAAGAGTAAAAAAGTCGTGAATTTTGTTTTCCAGTGGCTATTGCAAAGAATTGGAAATAAGGGGGAAAATCTGAAATTAGGGTTTGGTTTACGAATAGCGATGAAGACTAATATATCGAGTAATACTGAGAACGGGGAAGGACTCTTCAATTAACATTAACTTTCCAAAATTCTCTATCCACAAATTCATTGCAGTGGCGACATACATCAGCAAATACACATTTCAAACTACTGATGATTTTAGTTGTTACCCAAGCAAGGACTTAGTCAGACTCATACATCACCGTCAAAGCTTGTACCGTCATATAGGTACAGGTACAGTATTGCTGCATTTGTTGGATAATTACATTAAAAATGACATAATGCATACATATGTACATACACACACACACATACACACACATATATATATATATATCTAGTTACCTGCTCTATTGCATTAAGAGTCTGAACCTCCGTTCTGTGTTTCTGTACAACAAAAATCCCATATGTAAATTATTCACGTCCCGATCAAATAAAACAAAGATGCTCCAAAGGCAATGTTTTAATAAAAAAAAACATAGACTTATTATAAAGCAATAGATCTGTTAAATGAAAAAATGACATAAAGAAAAAACGGAAAAAGAAGGGGGTAAAGATCAGTGCATTATGAAAAGCAAGAAAAATAGTTTTTGCATAACCTTCACCACACGACAGATTTGGATACCAGAAATTGAGAATATGAAAACCAAAATCACATAAAGAACACAACACAAAAGTAAAATAATCCAAGTTCATTATCAGGCAATACTACCAAACTCCAATGGCCGGCGACGCGCATCGGCATAAGGTTTCTGCCGACTCTGGGCCGTCAACAACCTATCGCGAATCAGAGCAATCTTCTCTCTCGTCTCAACTACCATATCGGGCTCGGTACCAATCAGCTCGGACGCATCGTCCCAACACAACAGCGATCTGCACCTCCTCCCATATAATGCCTCAAATGGTGCCATTTTGATCGAGGCATGCCAACTATTGTTGTACGTGAACTCGATCAATGGCAAGTGCGACTCCCAATCATCCTTCCAATATAAGGCACAGGCTCTCAACATATCCTCCAGTGTGTGGATCGTCCGCTCATTGCCGTGCATGCGAGGGTGGTAGGTGTACTGAGTCACAACTCAGTCCCCAAAGCTCGATGAACGGCCTGCCAAAAGTGAGATATGAATCGGCCATCTCGATCTGAAACAATACTCTTGGGAGTCCCATGCAACCTCACGATCTCCGCAATGAATACTCGTGCTAATCTCTCTAGCCCCCAAGTATCCTTAATACTTAAAAAAAGAGCTGATTTGGTTAGTCGATCGACAATAACCCAAATCATGTTCATTCCCGTCCGAGTCCTAGACATACTGGTGATGAAGTCCATGGAAATGTCCTCCCACTTCCACTCCGGAATAGGAAGTGGTCGCAATAATCTTACTGGTCGTTGGTGCTCAATCTTGACCTGCTGACAGGTCAAACACCTCAATACAAACTCGTTCACGTCTGTCTTCAAATTGCTCCACCAGTAGTTACTCCTTACATCCTTGTACATTTTGCTCGTACCAGGATGTATGGAGTAAGGCGTAGTATGAGCCTCACTCAAAATCTTCTGCCTCAACTCAATGTCATTCGGCAAACATAATCTGCCGCGAAATCTCAAAACTTCATCATCCTGAACCACGAATCCAGGGGCTTTCCCCTTCCTCACATCCTCCCTCAACTGGACCAAAAACAAATCATCATACTGTTTCGCCTTGATATCATTAGTCAAGGACGAAGTGATCTCTAACGCACATAATCGACCTGAACTCTACGAACCCAAACCTCGATATTCGACAAATCAAATCCCATTTGGATCTGCTCTCTGTGGTGTAAGTACCTCTAACATCTGTAACGCCATCGGCTTCCGGCTCAATGCATCAGCCACTACATTAGCCTTACACAGATGATAAAGTTTCTCGAGGTCGTAATCTTTAATTAGCTCCAACCACCTATGCTGTCTCATTTTCAAACTCTTTCTGACTGAAGATATACTTCAAACTCTTGTGATCTATAAAAACCTTACACGACGACCCATAGAGATAATGCCTCCAGATCTTTAAGGTGAAAACGACGGCAGCTAACTCCAAATCGTGTGTGGGGTAATTTACCTCATAAGGTTTCAACTGGCGGGACGCATAAGCAATAACCCTATCTCTCTGCATCAAACCACATCCGTGCCCGAGGCCCAAAGCATCACTATACACCAAGAAATCCTTGTTCCCCTGAGGCAATGCTAAAATGGGTGCGGTAGTCAATCGTCTCTTCAACTCGTCAAAACTATCCTGTCTGTCTGCGGTCTAGTCGAACTTCTGAGTTTTCTGGAGTAACTGAGTAAGCGGTCTAGCGATCTTAGAAAATCCCTCAACGAATCTACGATAATAGCCTACAAGTCCCAGAAAACTCCTCACTTCCTTCACATTCTTGGGCGGTTCCCATGCCATCACCATCTCTATCTTCTGTGGGTCTACCCGAACTCCCTCCGTTGAAATCACGTGCCCGAGGAACATCACTTCCTTGAGCCAACACTCACACTTAGAGAACTTTGCATACAACTGCTCAGTTCTCAAAGTGTCCAACACAATCCGGAGATGTAAAGCATGCTCCTCTCGGTTCCAAGAATAAATAAGGATATCGTCGATAAAGACGACTACCAATTTGTCTAGATACTCGATAAAAACTTTGTTCATTAACTGCATGAACACTGCTGAGGCATTGGTTAGCCCGAAAGGCATAACCACAAATTCGTAATGGCCATATCTCGTCCGAAAGGCAGGTTTCGATATATTGCTGTCCCGAATCCTCAACTGGTAGTAGCCCGATCGTAAATCAATCTTCGAAAAGACTGACGCTCCCTGAAGCTGATCAAACAAGTCATCAATCCGGGGCAAAGGGTATTTGTTTTTGATGGTTAACTTGTTTAATTCTCGATAATTGATGCATAAACGAAGCGATCCATCCTTATTCTTAACAAAAAGCACAGGCGCACGCCAAGGCGAAGCGCTCGGTCGAATTTACCCTTTATCTAGCAACTCCCCCAACTACTTCTTCAGTTCTAACATCTCCGATGGTGCCATACGGTGCGGCGCTCGAGAAATAGGGGCCGCATTCAGCTCTAGTTCAATAGGAAACTCAACCTTTCGCTGTGGTGGTAATCCCGGTAAGTCATCTGGAAATACGTCGGGGTACTCGCTAACAACTGGGATCGACGACATGTCGATTCCACCATCCTCCGCCTGCAGAGCATAACACCAATAGCCGATAAAACCCTGATTCAGAAGTTTCATCTCCTTCAAGGCGCTAATCACACTTCCCGACCTACCCGGCTTACAACCAACTAGAGTATGTTCGGTTCCGTCCTCGGCTACTATCGAGATGGTACGAGTCCGATAGTTCATGATAGCTCTGTGACGATCCAACCAGTCGTCCCCGAGGATCAAATCCTTCCCCTTAAGGTCTATAACAATGAGATTCGAGGGACAATCTCGGCTCCCGATCCTCACTGGGCAATCCCTAACTTCCCGGCCCCCAAACATACGATCCCCACTAGGCGTACTCACTACAAATGGTTCACACTCGAACAAGCAGTCAATACCAATACGACTCATACAATCTAGAGCAATAAAAGAGTGGGTGGCACCCGAATCGAAAAGCACTGAAACTGGATGAGAAAGGATCTGAGTGGTACCTGACGCCACTAGAACATCTGTCTCCTCCGTACGTCTCATCTGGTACAAATGAGGGTGCACTGAGCCTGAACTGGAAGTAGCCCGGCAATCCGTTTGGCCTCGACCTCTACCACGACTCGTACTCTGCGGGGTCTGAGTGACTGGAGCCTTCTGATCCATGTTGTGCTCTCTCTGAACGGCGGTGGTAGTCGGAGCTCTGGCAGCCCTGGTGGCTCTCTCACAATGCACTGCTCGGTGTCCGGTCTGCCCGCAAGTAAAGCAAGTAACTGGAGGAGAAGGGCAATCCTTAATTAAATGCTCATATTGGTTGCAGTTAAAACAAACCACGCCACGAAGCAGATGGGATCGAACGATTACCCTGAGATCCTCCAGCCTGATGAAACATCCTCTTCCCAGGTGTAGGGGCAGACTGTGCTCTCGAAAATCGGCCACTCTTGCTGGCTGAAAAACTGCAATCCGTTTTCTGTTTCTTGACCTCAGTACCCAACTCTGATTCCGGTGCAACCATATCGGTCGCTAGGGCGCGATAATGATACTTCTTCAAGGTGACACACATGAGCGGTGCCATACTCTGTCTGATATGCGGCTTCATGTGCATATTGAAATAATGGATCTTGTCGGCCTCGGTCCTCACCTGATCTTTCACGAATTCTAATTGCTGATTATAAGTGATGATGGCCTGAGAAATAGGCACATCCTGAGGTGTAGCGGTGAATAACTCCACAATCCTGCACTCATTGACTGGCGGTGGACAATATTCTGCTTCCATAGCAGCCCTAAATTCCTCCCAAGTGGCCTGGCGGTCTCTGGGCGTCACAGCCTCCCACCATTCTGCAGCTTCCTTATCCAGGAGGTACTGAGAAATATGTACCCTTCTGTCATCGGGACAAGCTACGGCATCAAAAGTCCTCCTCAACTGAAAGAGCCAATTCTCCCAACCGAGGGAGTCAGAAGAACCAGTGAAACGAGGGGGGTGCATCTTAGTTACTTTCTGAAGCCATTTACTAGCTTCATCCTTTGGAGTCGGAGGCGGATTCTGTCGTCCACCCTGGGCTATCTGAGTGAGCTGGGCTACCAACTGCTGAAGTACGGCAGTAGCCCCGGCGTCGGCGTTATTACCCAACGGCACTGAATGAGAAGTCGAATCCGCAGAGGACTGAGAAAGTGAGCCTTCCTCGTTATTAGCACCACGTCCACAGCCTCGGTCGCGCCACCTAGCTGGTCTACCGCGACCTCTCAACATACTGAAGAAAATATGAAAAGGACAAGATCAGAAAGATTCACAATTTACAAGGTTGGTATCACAATTCACAATTCTGAACAATGCAAGAAAACGAATTACAGAAGTATAAGAGTTCGAGGAGACTTACAGCCACAGGTCGCACGAAAAGACGGTAGCATGATGATATTAGGCACAACGACTGACTCAAACAACTTAACTGACAGACCCAAAATTAACCGACAGCCTAGGTATTCAAAACCTAAGGCTCCGATACCATAAATGTAACACCCCAATTCACAAATGGGACATTACACGCCGTAGAACCCTCATGAGGTCTACCAGGCTAACACATGACACACATTCCGTACATGAAAATTCCAAAGACACAATCATCAATGTAAAAATGGGGCCGTGGCCTCGGCCAAAACGTTTTAATAGACGTATGTGAAAATATAAGTCGATACTATATCATTGCCCACGCAGGGGACTTTAACCGAATACAATAAAACCAGTCCAATTCTGATACTCAAACAGTATAAATGACCGAACATAAATAAAGACTCGAGCCTTATAATCATGCCAATCCATCATTTGCGTGCATATCCCGTGCCTGCTCCTCAGCTCTTCCGGTACCTGAAATGCATAAGACGCATTTACCCTATTTAAGGGGTTAGCATTCGAATAGCTAGTGCAAGTACACAATTACAAAACATTATATAGAAATAAGATTTTACACAATCATCTCAATCAGAAATCATTTGCCATAAATATTCCGGAATACTACATTGGCAATCAAATTAGTTATCAATTCATCAAGATATCACAAAATCACAACTGGTATCCCGTGGCCGTACCCCTTAGTATCGACCCCCAGACATCCCGTCGAACGCTCCGGGTGGGATACCACTTCCGCAGCCATAACCCTTAGTATCGACCCCTAGACATCCCGTCGAATGCTTCGGGTGGAAGGAACACAACTCACGCACCCGAAAACCACAATTCATCATTCATTTCGAAAACGTAACATATATGACGGAATGTAATACATGTACTTGCCTTGGTTAACACGTCGTGAAGGAAAACGGTGAACGGAAAGGTTTGGCCCGAATAATCTTCACAAATCCGATCCTAGCACAATAATGATATACAACTAATCTCAATACTACGATAACGTAGGAATTCATCCTAATTCTACCCGTTGGAACAATTCATCGAACATTACTAGGGTATCATCGAGTATAAGTGACGAACAATGGAAAAATCGGAGTTTAATCCGCAATTCCTCAAGAACCACGAAGGAATACAAGTATACCATTGAAGTCTAGTAATAATCTATGACAAATCGGATTGAAAAGGTTTAAATCGCAAGAAACCCCCCCAGAATTCCCCCAAAATCTCAAAACAAGGGTTCTAACGAAATATACCTCGATTCGGGCGGAGAAGGATAATTATGATGATGATTAACCTCCCTTGAACACAATAATCGACCTACGGAGGAACTCTATGGATCGCCCTACTCGAATCGCTCCATATCGCTCGAAGAACTCTCGTCGTGGTAAAGGGAAGAAAAAGAAACGAAATAACACGTCTGAGGTCTAATTAGAATTTAAGCCGTGACAGTGCATTACGTACGTTAACACAAATTGTTAACGTACGTTACGACGTTTACGTACGTAACGTCTCACCAGTTAACGTACGTAACGAACCGCCTGTACTATCTGATGAAGGCCATAACATATGTTACCAGAAGGGCATAATGTACGTTATGCAGGTGCCGATAGTGCACGTTAAGAAGCATGCATAACGTGCGTTATGCATGCAGCAGTCCCACATTGCTGAACGTCGTTTTCCTGTACAGACGATACAACGACGGAACGCAACACAAGGAGAGAACCAGAAGTGTAAATACGGGGTATCCAAAACAACGAAGCTAAGTGCTGAAAGAAAATATACTTCCAACTATCGGGGAATCCGAAATACAACAAGCAAAATAAAATTCCCTAAACTTTTAGGAAATTACAAAAATGGCCCAAACATCAAAAAAATCACGATACGACGTCGGATTAACAATCCGAAACTCACAACATGAGCAACTCATCCATACAAACTCATGGAAACAGAGAAATAATGAAATCGAACGAGTTTTACGAGAATCGAACGTACATGCGATAAAATATAACTCAAGATGAAAACACGTAAAAACATCTCCAAAACTCGTCCCGATGGAAAAACTCCAAGAACAAAATACATTCAGAATTCCGAAATAGTAACAAGCGAGTCGTCCGAAATGAACATACACCAAAAATAGAAATTACCAAAAATAGAATGTATGGATATTACAATAGAGGCTCTCTCCATCAGTGTTATGAATACAATTGATTACTTTGATTGCTCATCATTGATGCTTTATTACGGTCTTCTAAAAGAGAAAAGGAAATAATAGTAGCGGCTCTGCTAGCTCTAACGTCATTTCCGCTAGAACTAGGTTAAGTCTGACCAAACTTAGGTCGTGCCACCTCTATGAATCACCGAACTCCTAACTCCAAAAGTCACAAACACCACGCACCTCCATAATCGACTGCCCAAGACATCCAAAACTCAAATCTCCAAGTAGCCAAAAATCACCATTGCCAATCTCAATCATAAAGGTGGACCAAAAACACTAACAAAATAAGTGTATGCCTTGCTTCTATCATGTGTTTCCCGAATACCGACATGCGCCATCTCCATTGTCGGTTACTGGCATGGTATGCCTTAGTATACACGAATGTGCACTATGAGTTGTACATATAAGGACAAAAGTGGTGTGAATATTACTTTTAATTTGGCGTCTAATTCGGGGCATGTACTTACATTTGGGTTTCAACTTGAATGAAGCTGGTGAATTGATTACGGAGAACAAAATCAGGTTAACTAGTTGGAAAATAGTTCGACACTCACTCGGGCTCCAGTAAAAAATGACTAGGTCGGAAAATGGGAGAAAACATATAGTGCCCTTTTGAATAATAGAATTCTTTATACCTAAAGTTTAACAACAATTCTTTTTTGATACCCTAATTATGGGATTTAGCCTTTACTCAATTCGAGTCACATAATGCACTTTTAAGTAAGTACAACTTGAGTAACCAAGTCATAATGCACAAGCTAGAGTAAAATCTATATTCGAGTAATAATTCATAATCATTCGAGTCACATTTAAATGGAGTAACAATTTAAGTAAATAATCGAGTCACCATTCGAGTAAAGTTTGAACAAAAATTTCAAGACACAATTCAAGTAACATTTGAGTCACAATCGACTAATCATTCGTGTTACCATACGAGTCACAACAAAGTCATCATTCGGGTCACATTCAAGTAAACATATCAAGTCACTATTCAAGTAATGCTCCGATTCGACATTTGAGTAAATTTTGGAGTAAACTATAAATTCGAGTCACATTTCGAGTAACATGTCATATCGAGTCAAATTCGAGTAACGTGTCATATTTTAGAGTCACAATTTGAGTCAAAATTCGTGTCACATTTCGAATCAGTTTTAGAGTAGATTTTCGAGTCTCGATTCATGTCACCAATTGAGTTACCTTTCGAGTCAGCTTTCGAGTCATAATTTGTGTCACCAATTCGAGTCATATGTTGCCACGTGCGTCGTTCGAGTAAAATTATAGACCAAGCACTGGAGTCATATTTTTTGCGAGTAAGCATTCGACCAAGCTTGTCAGTCTACATTTACCACTCTAGTAACATATTTATTGGTGGAATGGATAAATACCATGCTCGAGTAACTAAGAACATCCATTCGACTGTCCTTGAGAACTATTTTTACACTTTTTTTTTCTGAAAATTTATCGCACGTGAGGACTTCTCTCTCACACACCTCGAAGAGCAAGGATTATTGCGACTGCAAAAAATTAAAGGTATGTCTAATGGAATCTTAAATTTTATATAAATGATTCTAGTTGAAATAGCATAAAATATTCAAATACTAATTAATCTGTGTAAATATTATAAGTTTGCTTTTATATAATCTAATTTAGATTCTTCAAATTTATTTGACAGATGTATTTTTGGAAAAAGGTTACAACTAATTTTAATAACAAGTGGCAAGATTTAGATTATCGCGATGGAGAAGAACAAATGTCACATATACATGTCCGTGTGATATATACAATATTGATTGATAATGTGTCACGCCCTCACACCGAGGTTGGACAAGAACGTGACAATTAACGTAATAAATAACATTTGTGATATTAAATTCCACTAATGCATACATGTGCCAGATCTTAGCCCGATGAACTAAGACTGGCTATTTGATACAAAAGAAATATTCATGAGTACATCGGAATTATAACATTAAAGTACAAAAGTTATAGAAGAAATAAGAGTATAATTTTAACACAGAAATAATAGAAATGCTAAATACAACTCCACGAATCCTATGTCATGTCGGTAATACTCGAGGTCAGACTTCACTTCTCGGCAGCATATGCCTCCTCCTCCTCTTCGTTCTCTTCATCTAGTGGGGTTAGAAAATCAAAGTGCGGTGAGAATAACGGATTCTCAATAAGTTTGGGTTTGGGTATTTTACGAGTTTATAGTTTTATTTGTTTGAATGAATATAATATATTTTCTCCCACGTCTGAAAAATAAGATTTTTTTTAACATTTGGTGCAAGTTTTCAAAAGAGAATATAATGAATTATAACATGAATGTACAGTCAATCTCTATAGATTGCTGTTGAGTATGATGAATGTACGGCGTCGAGCGCCCAGTGAGTATTTAACTTTGGAGATCGTCTATATGACTAATCCTTTAGTCTCCTTATAACATCTTAGACCATTATCAGTGTTTGTCCTTTGACTATCGCCACGATCTTTGGTTTAATAACCGTAGTCTTGGGCATTTATCGGACCGACACTATAACATTGGCATTTGAGCTTATCGCTCTCACGCTTGGTGACGTGCAGCCTTATCTCTTATCTGGCCTCGATATGTCCTTAGCTTGGGTCTATGCCTGGATCATACCATATTCGCGACTATACCCGAATCTACGGCCTAGTCACCTTAGGATCACTCTGTCCTTTGGCTTCAAGGGAATAGGATACTACGGTAGCTCTGTATTGCTCGATTCATGATGTTGGGATAACAAATACCGGTATCGAATTTGTTGGGATAAAGAATCCCTGTATCGATCGTGTTGTCAGAATGTTTTGACAATATGCCAAATTCTGCATACCGCTAACAGCTGTATTGAAAAGTTGATCAAGTATCAACCTGTATCGAAGACTTCTCGTAGTCCCACCATACAGTAAATCTATCATACAGCAAAAAGTCTCGCAAAGCTAAGTATGAAAGCTGTCTCGAAACATCAATACAACAATTCTTCCATACAACCCTCAAACAGGACAAGAAGGAATCTTCAGTATTCACTAGAAGTCAAGTCCCGTTTGATAAAGAAGTATTTAAATACTAAAGGATGAAGTATTTAAATACTGTAAGTTATTAGCAGATCTTCAAATCCCGCAATATCCGGATCTCAGTCTATTCAAGTCAAACTAACAAGTTGTCACAGAATCTTGCTCAACGGATCTATTTCAACGGATATATTTCAGAGGCTATATATATCTCCAGAGTTTGAAGATCATACACAAATAACTGATATAGAATACACACGACTTACAAATCAACAAGTGCTTATACGAATATTCAGATCAAAACATATCTCCCAAAGCTTTCTGCTATTCTGATAAAAGAGATATACAGTGCTCAAACCGTGAACAACACATCATCAGCTACAAGCTCATAAAGTCAAAGTTGTTCAAATATTGTTCTAACCCTTGAACAAACTCATCAGCCCTGTGTGGACTGAGAAACCTTGCTATTCCCGAACTATGTGTGACGGACTTGCATTGAAGAATACGAAGCTTCAGAACTGTGTGTGAAGAAGCCAGTAACGAGTTAGCTTAAACCAATCTGTGTGAACGGTTGAAAGCTAAGATCTTTATATCAATCTGTGTGAACGATATATTGATTTGGTTTGGTTATAATTACGTAGTTGTGTACGCAGTAATTATAATAAACTTTTTACTCCTGTGTGGAGGACCAGTGGACGTAGAGGGGTTTACCTCGAACCAGTTTAAATATTTTTTTATTTACCTTATGCCTTTATTGTTTTATTAATTATGATTATTTAAGTATACACTGCACACATTGTTGATGTATCCTCAGCAACTTACTGTATTAAAGACTTCCGCTACGCACTCAGATTTAAATACCGTACAACTTGTTGTTTAAAACACTTTCCAAGCTGTATCTTGTATACTTAGTGGCCAACAAGTGGTATCGGAGCGGTTGATTCTAAAAAGAAACAGTCTTATTTTTAACCGAATCAGATCCAAAATCACTTATTTTTATAAAACAGTCTTTTTCATTCCTACATTCTCATCTAGATACATCAATGATCAACAAAGTTCCTATGTTCTCTATTAATGAGTTTGATGATTGGAGAATCAGGATGGCCTCCCCTTCCCTCGAGGATGCAAGCTCGCTTGTCAGACGGGCAACGGTCACCTTCAGCTGGTCGGCCTCCTTCTGCGCGGCTACGTGCGACCTACGGGCTTCTATCATTTGGTCCCGCATCCGGTCTGTCTCCGCCCGCGCCCGGTCGACATCCTGCTTCGCCTGCTTTTCCGCCTCGACAGAGCTCTTCTCCATGGCCGCGAGCCGATCGCCAAATTCAATGACTTATCTCCGTGCGGCTTCGAGGTCTTCATGGAGACGGGCAGTGGATGGCCGCCCCTGATAGTCCCGCACGGCCTGGGCAGCCATCGTCGCCGTCTGGAGTGCCAGCGCAAAGGTAGCCTGCATCGCATCAGCAGATCGCCGGCGCGTGATCGCATCAAGGTCGGTCGTCCAGTCCTTCGGGAGGGAAGCAGTGGCACGAGCAACATAATATGGGATATCGCTGACCTCACGAGGAGCTTTGCTCGACAGAAAGTCCAGCACCATCGGTGAGCAACTCGGGTCGGAATGGCGGATCCTGCACAAAATGACAAAAGAGTTAAGTGTGTTTTCCTACACAAGTTTCATAACTTGGCAAAGTGACCAGGCTTACCTCTCGACCTTCTCTGGGTCACGACCGAAAAATGGCTTGCCATGCAAAGTATTGGCTTCAGCAATCGCCATGGACTAGAGAAAAGCCGAGGATGGCGTGGACCCCTCCACCGGAGGAATCACGGAAATCGGTGGCACGGAGATAGGCGGCTCATCTGCTGTTAAAGGGGTCGAGGCCTCCATAGTCCTCCGTTTCTTACGGATAAGACAAAGTTGCTCCTCCTCCCGAGGCTCCCGCCCTTCGGCGATAGGCTCCTGGAGAGGTCGTGCCTCCGGGGTCGGTCGCGGCGGAAAAAGGAGCTCGGCTCACCTTTTTTCCTTGGCAAAAATGCGGTTCATAACCCCCAGATTAGACATAGCAATCGCAGCAGGAGGCCCTTGGAGGCAAGGGAAACGAACTTCTGCAAAAGAAGACAAATGACGAAGTTAGTAATCTTCCTCAGTCGAGTCGATCGGAATATCAAAGAAGATCGCAAAAGTTCATACCTGGAACCTTTAGTTGCCGAAGGTAGCGAAACAGCCGAGCTGCCAACCAATAGGCTTCGTTGTTAATTTGGCGGGAGTCTAAACGGTCGTCACGAAGACTCCGTATCTTCTCCCAGATGATCACAAAGTCAAAAGCAAGGTCACCCGCTACCGGAACAATGACACCTGCAAAAAGAAGACCAAAATCAGATCAGTTCAGAAAATGTCCGAACAAAGGGAGAGTCTAAATCCTTACTCGGACTCCTCTCCCGAAAGCCAGTGGGAATAACCAACTCGTCGTTCGGATTGTCGCTCGCCGCCAATTTCCAAGCACCGCCGACCCAGAACCATTTTGACGGGTCGCCCCTCACTTTATTCGGGACTCCAAGAATCACCCGGCCCGAGCAACCTTAAAAATGATAGCCACCAACCGTGCATTTTTGAGCCGTCAACTTAAAGAGATGGTTAATATCCAACGGCGAAGGAAGACGATATAACCGGTGGCCGCCAAACAGAGTGAAGGTGCAAATGATTTGCAGCCAGGCATTCGGCGTCAACTGAAGCGGCGCCACGTTCCAGGCAGTCAACAGATAGGAGACAGCAAACGGCAGCAGAAATCGCAGTCCAGCCGCCATTATCGCCTCGTTGACGGTGACCATGCCCTCATGAGGTTGATCGGCTCGCTCGTTCTCGGTAGGCACGTGGAGGCTGACATCAGAAGGAACGTGGAACCTCGCCCTCCAACGGTCCAGATCCTTCCTAGTCGCCGAGCTCCCGATCTGGCCAAGGGTCCACGGAAAGCGGCGGGCAGCCCGGAACAACGTCCTCCTTACAGGTTCATAAGGATGGGCGATCGAATAATCATTGAAGTTAAATTTGAGAAAAGGGCCGGCCAAACTTTCCATTAGTTCGACAAAATCTGTGAAGGCTTTGCCGATCGCACCATCCCATTTCAGTGAACGGATCCGATCGGCCTCCACCATCTTGGCCACGTCGGCCTCATTAAAAAGTTCCTCGATCTACTCGGGCTCAATCCCGGCTCGAATGGCTTCGACGGCGGTGTCAGCATAAAATTGCAGAAGGTTCATCCCGGGCGGTCAAAGCCTCGGCAGCGGAAGTACTTCCCGACTCGTACTCATCGATCTTCCTCAGGACATATTCAAAGAAAGGGGAGAAGAATTCTTTGTTTTTACCAAAGGTCCGAGTCGAACGACGATCGTCACGAAGAGCTTCAAGAGAAATCGACTATGTCTTCTCTTAAGGCGAAACGCATAAGGTTTTTAACCTTGTAGCCCCGACCCTTTTTATAGGGGAAAGCGGGGGCTTCCATGCAATTAAGGAGAATCTCGAGGGTCGGAGTGCAACAGCCAGATAGGCAGCATTTAATGCCATCCTTGAATCCCGCGATTCACATTGTTTTGAAGGCACGCCAAAAGACAGGCTTATAAAACTGTCGGACTCCCCCAACAGGAACCCGACACGTGCCCTGGTGACATTTCCACAACCGCTGTCATTTCCCGCTCATTTTAGCGATCGACCAGGTTGCCCAAATTCAAAACCAGTCCGTTCAAAGATGATCGCCTGTTCCGTAAAATGCTGAGTCACTCGTCTAAGTTAAGCGATCGCCAGTGGAACCACATCACTCCATCTCTTCAACATCGGAGCAAGCTGGGGGTAATTGTTGTGTCGAGTTTTATACACCTCAACAGGCGATCGGCACAAATACTGGGTGACCGAACAAGAGTCAAATAGACCAAGGTAGACTTTCCGATCGAAGGACCCAGAACAGGACCCAGCGCCGAGCGATCGACTCCCAAAGCGACCATCTCCCGGCAACTAGCGATCGTCTCAAGTGCCCGATCACGGACGACCTCCTCATGCCATGAAAAGCCAACATCCGTCAAGTCTACAAAGACTGGATCACAAAGCAAGGACCCATGTGCAGATCCGCGAATGGCGCCGCAGAACGTGGATCGTTGGCTACAACCCATCAGCAGCTGTCAGTGACAAGTACGGCCTCACCTACCGACAGACCCGCCGAAAGGTCCTACGTGGGGCCTCCCAAGACAACGACATAGATGCGTGTTGGCCTCTAATTGGTTCGCACATCCGGCTGCCAGCAGCTGCTGCGGACTTTAAGGAGACCAACCCATGTGCTAAAGACGATCGCCCGCTTATTATAATACAGCAGGGACGATCGTCCAGCGACTCCCAGTCCTATAAATAGAGAACCTCCAGCAACTGGAGAAATGTTCAGAAATTCAGACTCTCGGCTTTCTCTTGAATCTATCTAGGATTTCTCTCTCAGAACCTCTTAACCAAAAGACGGTCGGCAGCAACGAGAACTCCCTACAGTTCAGAGAACTCCAGATTTAAAGGTTCACAAGTACTGAAACTAGTTCATACTAGAGTTCAGCTAATCCTCTCAGTGAGAGACCGTAGATTTCTCATAGTCAACATAGCACTCCATCGTTGTTACAAGAACTCACAGAGCATCAATTTTGGTTCTTCCGGCAATCTTCAGCACTCAAGAGCTAAGATAACTAGGATCTTTACACTCATTGTAATTATACTCTCACATTAATATTTGTACTCTCAAGTATTTGTATTAATAATATCTCGCGAGAGCATTCAAGCCCGGGACTAACAACCCCGGAAAATCTTGTGTTGTTTACTTCCCCACGGACATGCTCTCGCATTTTGTTTGTTACCCGACCATTCCAGCATATCATCTCCGGATAATATTTTGGGTAACAACACATTATTGTTGCATATTCGATTTGTGTATTATGATACTTGTACTAGCATCGTTGTACTAACCCCTTCGTGGGTGGACATTTATTTAGATGTTCAGGTAGCCGAGGAGCGGGGAAACAACCACAGTATCGACATCACGACGAAGGAGCTCAGTGATGTTAATTGTTGTTACCTTGTCTTTCTAGTTTATTTTCAGTACTCGAGTACGCGTGTTTTGTTGATGTTTTGAGACGGTTGTAATAATGGACTCATTTAAACCGTTCGAACTGGTTTTGTATTTTGAACTTTAATGGTACTGTTATATTATTTCTACATTTTTTTCAATTTAGGTTTGTAAACTCTTATATAAAGGGTTTACGACGCTGTAATTATTCCAAATATCTCGGGGTGTTAAAGAATATGGTATCGGAGCTAAGATTCATGGATATCTTGGAAGTCGGGTTTAGTTAGGTCTGTTTATGTTATTTGATTTATGGGTCATTTGTAACATCACCGCTCAGCCAACGTCGTTATGTGGACCGTGGTTGTAAGTCTCCTAATCTCTTGTACTACCGTTTCATTTAATTTCCGTTTTGTGAATATTGACGGACTTTATTTTAGAAAATTTTGACCTGGATATTGAGTATTTGTAATTACAGTATGTTGAGGGGAGGTCGTGGACGCGGACATCGTAATCCAATACAGGAGGATTCGACTACCTGCATTATCGGCTAGTCGAACCGATTCCCATTATGGAGGACAACAGGGATCAGCGAATGATAACGCAAACCCTAACATGCCAGCGGTGCTTCAGCAGGTGGTCGCTCAGATGACCCAGTTCGCTCAAGTGGTTGACCGCATGCAGACCGCGATGGGCCAGCAACGCAACGAGGATAATCGGGGAGACAAGTGGCCTACGGAGGTGGTAAAATTGCACGGTTCTGCTGATATGCCTACTTGGGATCACTGGCTGAAAGAGTTGGAAAAGATATTTGCGGGGATCAACTGTCCCGATGACCGAAAAGTTCCGATCGACCAGTATTTTCTAACTGGGGAGGCTTTTGACTGGTGGGAGGCTGTTCGACCTGAGGATCATAATGCTGACTGGACGGAATTCAGTTTAATGATGGAAGCACAATATTGTCCTCGTCCCGTTAGAGAGGCTAGAGTCCGAGAGTTTTTCTCCCCACAGAGTTCGGAGGCATCTGTGACAGACATAATCAAGACTTTTAATCACTAACTGACTTGTGTGCGACACTTGGTCAGAACCGAGGCAGAGAAGATTTTCTATTTCGACATGCGGATGAAACCCGAGATTCAGCAATATATGTCCAGATTTGAATGTGCTACCTTGCAACAGTATCAGGACAAAGCATTGGCCTATGACATCAAAGAGGCAGCAGTGGAGAAATCGACGGAGGCAAAAAAGCAGAAAGTGTCTGGCAACTTCTCGGAGAACAAGAGTGGTGGGCCCCGCAAGGGCCAGTCTTCATTTCATTCATCTAGGAGACCCCCGCATCCTTCCCGAGGCGGAAAGAAGTTTCGGACAGCATCAACAGTTTCAGACGCAGTGAAGTAATGTTATAACTATGGTAAATCAGGGCATGTCCAGCGTGATTGCTACGCACCTTATGTGTCCTGTTTCGAGTGCGGACAGGAAGGCCATCATGCGACTTTTTGTGGAAATGTGACTAGAGATATTGGTACTCGCACTCCTGCACCAGTTTCGAAAGAGGCAAGTGTGAACCAGACACAAAAAAGTGGGTTCCATCAGCAGAATGTTGGGAGAAGAGAGGCGTCTAGAACTGGGTCTGTTCCTCCGCGCCTTTACGAAATGGGGAGGACAGACGATCAGAAAAATACTGTTGCATCAGGTACGATTCAGATCCTTTTGCAACCAGTTAGTGTCTTATTCGATTCAGGAGCTACACATTCTTTTATATCATTGAACTGTGTTAATCGTTTGAAAATCTCGTGTTTATATGATTGTGAGCCTTATGTTGTGGGATTACCGAGCAGAGAGAGAATTGTGGGAACCCTAGAAACTAGAGATTATCCAGTGTCTATAAGAGGGAGAGATTGGCCATCAAATCTTATTGTAGTCGTCATCCATGGTGACGATCTAATTCTCGGAGACGATTGGCTCAACCGTTATGGGGCTGTTTTGAATTACCGAAAGAGAGTCATTTCTATCATTGCTGATGACGGATATGAACATTTATTCAAAGGATGGAGACCGGGAAGCTCAGGAAAATTGATCAAAGCCACGAAAGCAGTGAAATTACTGAAGCAGGGTTGTCACGGAATGTGGTGTTATGCCATGAAGAAAGAAGAAGGAGTAGAAATCTCATCTATTCCAGTTGTGAATGAATTCTCAGATATATTCCCTGATGAACTACTTGGGTTACCTCCGCGGAGAGAAGTAGAGTTCAATATCGAATTATAGACTGGAGCCGCACCTATTTCCAGAGCACCATACCATTTGGCGCCAACCGAGATGTATGAACTAAAGAAGCAGCTTGAGGAATTACTGCAGAAGGGTTACACTCAACCTAGCGTTTCTCCTTGGGGAGCACCCGTTCTCTTTGTCCGGAAGAAAGATGGATCCCTGCAATTGTGTATCAATTACAGGGAGCTAAATAAGGTGACGATTAAGAACAAGTATCCAATACCTAGGATCGACGACTTGTTTGACCAACTGCAGGGGGAAAGGGTATTCTCGAAGATGGACTTGAGATCAGGATACCATCAATTGAGAATTAAGGAATTGGATATACCAAAATCGGCTTTCAAATCCTGGTACGGGCACTATGAATTTGTGGTGATGCCATTCGGACTTACCAATGCTCCTGCAGTATTTATGCAATTGATGAATTGGGTATTCTTAGAATACTTGGATAAGTTCGTGGCCGTTTTCATTGATGACATCTTGATCTAATCGGAAGACCCACAGGAGCATGCAGAGCAATTGCGTATCGTTTTGAGTACTTTGAGGAATGAACAGCTGTATGTGAAACTTTCTAAATGCGAGTTCTGGCTTAAGGAAGTAACTTTCCTTGGGCATGTGATATCAGCTGACGGAGTTCAGGTAGACCCGAAGAAAGTCGAAGCGATCTTGGGATGGGAATCTCCTAATATTGTGAAAGAAGCCCGAAGTTTCTTAGGACTTGCTGGATATTATCGCCGTTTTGTAGAAGGATTTTCCAAAATTGCTCGTCCGCTTACTCAATTATTGCAGAAGACTCAGAAATTCGGATGGAATGAGAAATGCCAGGCTAGCTTTGATGAACTTAAGAGAAGACTGACAACGGCGCCTATACTAGCATTACCGGATGGAACCGATGGATTCATGGTATACAGCGATGCTTCAAATCAGGGCCTGGGATGCGTGTTGATGCAAAAGGATAGGGTGATTGCATATGCCTCTCGACAGTTGAAACCATATGAAGTAAATTACCCGACTCATGATTTGGAGTTAGCAGCTGTAGTCTTCGCCTTGAAGATTTAGCGACATTATTTATACGACACTCATTGTCAGATATTCACAGATCATAAGAGCCTCATGTATATTTTCAGTCAGAAGGAATTAAACATAAGGCAGAGAAGATGGCTGGAATTGATCAAGGATTACGACTTGGAAATCCTCTATCATCCAGGCAAAGCAAATGTGGTAGCTGATGCACTTAGCCGCAAACTTGTTTCTCTTCGAGTGTTGGAAGCACTTACGTCCCAAACCAGTATTCAACGAGAACTAATTCGTGAAGGAATCGAAGTATCGTCACAAGGGGTCCAAGGGCAACTGTGTGTGATGGAACTAACTTCGTCGTTGGTCGAAGAAATCAAATCTAAGAAGTTGGATGACTCTCTTATTCTTCGATTATGTGACGAAGTGAACAAAGGGAAGGCCCCAGGATTCGTGATACAGGATGATGGAGTTCTGATATTTCAGAGTCGATTTTGTGTCCCCGATGCTGATGTTTTAAGAAAGACAATCTTGAAGGAGGCTCACAACACGCCCTATTCTATTCACTCAGGCACCAGTAAGATGTATAAGGACCTAAAACAAAATTTCTGGTGGAGAAATATGAAGAAGGACGTAGCGGAATATGTTTCGAAATGTTTGACCTGTCAGCAGGTAAAGATTGAACACCAGCGGCGTGCTGGGATGTTAAAGCCACTTCCGATTCCTGAGTGGAAGTGGGAGGATATAGCGATGGACTTCATCACCAATATGCCAAGGACCAATATGGGAATGAACATGATTTGGGTTATAGTTGATTGACTAACCAAGTCGGCTCATTTCCTGGGTATTAAAGACACTTGGGGACCCGAGAAATTAGCGCGAGTGTTTATTACGGAGATAGTCCGATTGCATGGAACGCCGGAAACCATTATTTCGGATCGAGATGGTCGCTTCGTGTCGAATTTTTGGAAGGCAGTTCACAAGGCCTTGGGAACCGAGCTGAACTTTAGCACGGCCTATCATCCTCAGACGGACGGTCAATCCGAAAGGACTATACAGACAGTTGAGGATATGCTTAGAGCTTGTGCCTTAGATTGGTCAACCGATTGGGAGATTCATTTACCATTGATTAAATTCACCTATAACAATAGTTGGCATGCTTCCATTAAGATGGCACCGTTTGAAGCGTTGTACGGGAGAAGATGCCGATCGCCCCTGTGTTGGGATGATTCTTCCGACTTAATCAGGACGGAGCCTGAATTGATAGTTCAGACTCAAGAGAAGGTAGCCCTGATTCGTGAAAGGCTGTTGAATGCCCAGAGTCGACAAAAGTCTTATGCAGATGTGCGCCGTCGCCCGTTGGAGTTTGAGAATGGGGATCATGTACTATTGAAGGTTTCTCCTACTCGGGGAATCTTCCGTTTTAGGAGGAAGGGAAAGCTGAGTCCGAGATATATCGGACCATTTGAACTCCTCGGAAGAGTTGGAGAGTTGGCGTACAGGTTGGCCTTACCACCATCACTGAGTCACGTTCATAATGTATTCCACGTATCCCAATTGAAGAAATATGTACCGGATCCAGTCATATCATCGATTTTGGCGAGATTGAAGTGGCTAATGATGGCTCGTTTGAAGAAAAGCCATTCAAGATACTTGAGGGTCGAGTCAAGAAATTGAGGAATAAATTGATCTCCTTGGTTAAAGTTCAGTGGTCTCGGCATGGAGTCGGGGAAGCAACTTGGGAGACGGAAGATAGTATGAGGACGAGATACCCGGAATTGTTTTCATTTTAAGTTTCGGGCCGAAACATCTTTTTAGAGGGGTAGTATGTAATGCCCGGATACTTAATGTATAAATATCCTGTATCCAATCTTGTAAGATTTGACTTTGTGACGTATTAATTGATGATTGGTTTCCCATATTCATATTCCCTACATCTTTGTATTTTTCCATGCATGCATGCATAATTCTGCATGTGGTAACGTACGCTAGATGATGATCTTAGCGTACGCTAAGAGTGATATATTACGTACGTTAGATGTTGAGCTTAACGTACGTAATCTCAGTCAACTCAGGATTCAACAAAGGTCGGCGTGTGAGGGCCAGGGGAGATTCTTGAGAGGTTCCACGTGAACCTGGACAGTTTTCCAGCTATGCAAATCAATGGACTTAACGTACGCTAACGGGGATTTTTAACGTATGTTAAGGTGCTAGATATTACGTACGTAAGGCATGTGTTGTAACGTACGTAAGACAACACCAGGAATAGGTCAGTGAGCTCTGTCCAGACGTTAATGTATGCTGATGTTCGAGTATAGCGTACGCTAATAATGTTACGTACGTAATAGACATTAGGTAACGTACGTAATGGTTTAGAATTCTATTTATAGACCTCGACCCCATTTCACTTCTCATACTTCCTTTGGCCGATTTTCGTGTTCTGGAGATTGTTCACCACCATATACCTCTCATATTATCATCCTAGCTCGAGTTTGAAGATCATAGACCATTGGGGATTGGTGTTCAAGCTCTCGGTGTTGAGTTTCTTCAAGTTCCTCCTTGTTCTTCACTATTTTGAGGTAGGTGATTCTTCACCAACTGGATTACGTATTCTTAGTGATGTTTTGAACATGTTTTGAGATTATCAAGTCAGTTATATTCGTGCGTAGTCGAACATCATGTTGTTAGAAGAATAATTTCGGCTATGTTTCGGTTCTTCTTCGTTGTTTAGAATATTAATCGAACCTTGTAGTGTTTGGACTCCTAAACATAGTATCATGAAGCTACGAACCCGATTATGGCAAGTTTATGGAGATTATCAAGTTCTTACGTATTACATGATGAAATAATGCGTATTGGGACATTTAATGGATTGAACTTAGGGTTATTTTCTTGAAAAGGAAGATGATAATCAAGTGAACCTAGTAAATAAGTTCTTACGGTGTTCTTCGGGGTAATTCCGATATCTTATTGCTTTGGATTAATGAAGAGTATGATTAGAATCATTGTAAGAAGAATTATCTTGTGGTCTATTGAAGGATCCGACCGTAGGATGCATTTGATCTTAGATGGGATACTATGAGCTTTTGTCGGGTTAGTATCCTAATGTTGATTCAAATCCGAAATGGTATAGGGCATATTAGTAAGCTTGTATGTTTGGGAATATCACGCCCTTTTGATGTTCTAACTTGTAAAACAATCATATATTTAAATAAAAATTAATAACAACAAGTCAAACAGTGAAATGGTCTTTAAGCATTTAGAGCTTTCTAGTTATTGAACGAATGAGTTATTGTGATTTAAGTTTTTTATTTTTTTGATGATAACATTATTGTACTTGTAATAATCTTCAGCCATCTGCATGTAATCAAATAACTCATCATTAAGAGAAAATAGAAAACGAGTGCCCGAGTACCTAAAATAATACACTAACCTAAAATTATATAATTTTTGACTTTAAAAATGTAATTATTTCATGCTAATTTTTAAGGAATTCCTTCAAAAAAATTAAAGAAATTCAAAATATATTTTGTCACATATATTTTCGAATTTCGAATAATTTAAAATATTGATTAATTTTCTCGATTTTTTAGATCAAATTTGAAATTCAAAATAATTTCAGATTTTTAAAATCATTTCGAATTTAAATATTTTTAATATTTTTATATTTTATTAACGAAAAATGAACGCCGTTAATTTTTTGCGAAATTCAACTAAGAGGATTTTATGCGGGGTGTTTGTTTGGTACATTTTAGATTAAACAGAGAGTTTTATTATGTACATATAGGAAAAGGTAACAAAATTAATAACTTACAATTCTCTTAGCGATCTCGCGTCCGCATCGATGTCATCTCACCCGATTTCTTAATTCGACCCAACTTATATTTTTGGTGGCGTGTCGGAGGAGATGGAGGATCAACAATTGTATCACACTGATTGTTTGGCTTCCTCTTGCCGTTGCTTTAGTTTACTTTCCATGATCTTCTCTTCAAGCCAATCATAACCTCCACGAGACATCGTATGGGGAGCCGTGTTCAGTTTTTGGATGTCCTGTGCTTTTTTCCTTTTTACCTGTGATTATGAAGAGAAACACTAACACAAGAATAACAATACACAAGCATTGCAGTAGACAATAAAACTCAGATTTACCTCCCAAGAAGGATCTAGTCTAATCTTTTTGAATTCGTCCCAATCAGTCTCCAAGATATTGTATTTTTCACAAGGAGACATGTCCTTGTACGCACCATATACCCAGTCACGTGTCAATTCAGATTTAAACTGTCTCCACTTTAAGCCCACTTATTGCAATATCTTATCTTTCAATTGTTCGTTATTTCTAATATCAAAGTTGGACTAACAATAACAATGAAAATTAAAGAATTAGGCAATAATAATAATACGGTAAAATATCTTAAAATGTCCAAACATGCAAGTTAAGTGGATAAGGTTTTACTGAACATACCAAAACATCCTGCCAAATCATATTCTTATCAGATTCTGGTACTTCTAACCATCTAGGGTGCAAAATAGAAACATTATCTCGAGCAAGTTTTCCCAAATACGTGCTTAACTTCACTTTATGAGCTCTTTTGGTTTTTCCTGTGACCTTATCGAGGTCAAGCGGTAATTTTTTTCCATCCACTCGTGTTTTTGTCATATCTCTACATCGTGTCGATTGTCTAGTTTTTCTCGATATAGTCTCTGCTGGAGAAGTGGAACGAGATCTCGGTGGAGTAGACATGTGTCTGTTTAGTAATAAGTTAATAAGAAGATCATAAGCAATAAAATAAAAGAAATTCATTTTTAAGCTATAGACATGTGGAAATATATTTATTTCTAAAATATTTCCTCTACGGAAGAAAGTTCTCAGACATGATGAAAAAGCTCAAAATTAAATGATGCAACAGCAGTCCCAAATGAGCAATCACAGTTAATCAAATAGCCACAAAGCTGTCCTATATAGCCAACAAGCTCAAGCTCATCTAACTCTACCCTAACAAGCTCAATCAACAAGAAGTACAAGCTAAACACAATCCTAGAAGCACAAGTCAATCAGCAAATAACATTTAATGAAGCAACTACACAATCACTCAGGCATAACAATGATTTAAGAGTTTCAGTGATATATTTAACAGTGACCGAGTGTTTCAATGAGCACCGCTTTCTCAATATGGAAAATCCAATTGTTCAAATAAAACAATGGTTGCACATATGAACTGATCCAGCGATAAAATGCTAATAAAAAGCTCAGCAGATACAAATGTGTTGCATATAAATATCACAGCAGGATACTCTCAATGCTTTGCTGCGAGCTATTAAGCTTTGACAGCTTCTCAACCAGAATATGTGGATTAAAAGTGCTTCCCATGATTTCTTGCACAACGTTTGCCTGACTAGAGAAAAGGAAAACAGGGAATGCAATTCCGATGAAAATAACATGTAAGTCATGTCATCAGAAGAAGCATAGCAATTAATGCAGCAAATAATAACGATTACTTCTTATGTAGAACACGAGCACTACTATATATATATCCACATTTATATACATATGGATTTATGCACCAAACACATGGAATATACAAACCGCATATTGCAGACTAGTACATTTTGGGAGCTCTCACCATTTAGTGCAAGCAATTCAGAGAAATTTTATTTCATTACCGGTTTCTTGAAAGATACACCAAGTTACTGATTTTATCAAGAGAAGGAATAGTTCCCACATTATGATCAATTCAACTATTGGTGCAATAAAATTGACACACGGCAGTAGAATTCTATTTCATCTCCTCACTCCAAGCAACCAGATCTTAACCCAGGTGCACATATTTAAATATCTTCAAGTAATACTCTTCAAAGCTTACAAATACCAACCAACTTCCTCATTCCCAGCACCACATAGGAAGGGACACGTCACAAATTCTCGAGGAAATTTCAAAATGACCGCAGATTGCATAACTTCACACACACACACACACACACACACACACACACACACACATATATATATATATATATATATATATATATATATATACACCCAGACACACACATATACACACACACAGAGAGAGAGATATGTGTATATGATAATGATAATTTATGAAAGAGGAGCACCTACACGATAAAGTTGATCGAGAATGCATAAGCTATTCACGTCTCAGTACATACAAAGCAAACTGGAACTCGATTCTTTCTTGAAACTAATACAAAGAACCGGTACATACAATTAAAAAGAACAAAACGAGGACAAGTAAAGAACGAAAGTTTAGCACTAAGAAACAATATAAGGAAGAGCATATTTTTCACGAAGAAAGCATGAGACTTTACCTTCGGCGACAAAGTTGGGATTTTCTTTTAGAAACAGCAGAGCTCAATTCTTAATTATCATATTACACTGAGGGATTTTTGTTTTTCAAATTAAGAGTAAAAAAGTCGTGAATTTTGTTTTCCAGTGGCTATTGCAAAGAATTGGAAATAAGGGGGAAAAATCTGAAATTAGGGTTTGGTTTACGAATAGCGATGAAGACTAATATATCGAGTAATACTGAGAACGGGGAAGGACTCTTCAATTAACATTAACTTTCCAAAATTCTCTATCCACAAATTCATTGCAGTGGCGACATACATCAGCAAATACACATTTCAAACTACTGATGATTTTAGTTGTTACCCAAGCAAGGACTTAGTCAGACTCATACATCACCGTCAAAGCTTGTACCGTCATATAGGTACAGGTACAGTATTGCTGCATTTGTTGGATAATTACATTAAAAATGACATAATGCATACATATGTACATACACACACACACATACACACACACACACATATATATATATATATATATATATATATATATATATCCAGTTACCTGCTCTATTGCATTAAGAGTCTGAACCTCCGTTATGTGTTTCTGTACAACAAAAATCCCACATGTAAATTATTCACGTCCCGATCAAATAAAACAAAGATGCTCCAAAGGCAATGTTTTAATAAAAAATAACATAGACTTATTATAAAGCAATAGATCTGTTAAATGAAAAAATGACATAAAGAAAAAACGGAAAAAGAAGGGGGTAAAGATCAGTGCATTATGAAAAGCAAGAAAAATAGTTTTTGCATAACCTTCACCACACGACAGATTTGGATACCAGAAATTGAGAATATGAAAACCAAAATCACATAAAGAACACAACACAAAAGTAAAATAATCCAAGTTCATTATCAGGCAATACTACCAAAACATTTATACAAAATAACAATGCGATCACCAAATGGGCTCAACGAATAAGTAATCTTTAGAAAAATAAAAATAAAAACTTCTTTCTTCAGCAAATATTCATATAACAATTTACTAAATCTACCACGGCAAAATAGCTCTACTAGGGACTGAAGTTTGCCATTTTTATCACTTAAGGGACTAAAGTTTTAAGTGTTTCAAACAAGGGACTAAAGTTTAATCCGTCTTACCCGTTAGGGACTCCGTTAGTTTGGTTCCGTTAAGTTTTAACGGATTGATGACATGGCCGTTAAGTGCCACGTGTCAGCATTTTATTGGTCGGTAATAATAAAATAATAATAAAAATTTCAAATTTTTCTAATACTAATAAAATAATCACAAAAATATAAATAAAATAATAACAAAAAATATAAAAGTCTAAAAAAATATAAAAATTAAAAAAATCTGTATATTTTAAAAAAATTGAAACTTTATTTTTTTTAAAAAATCTGAAATACTAATATAAAAAATCTAAAGCTTTTATTTGAATTTAAAAATAAAAATGAAAAATTAATAATATTTGAATCTGATTTATAATTAACCTTTAGTTTGTTTTTTTTAGATTTTTAGATTTTTTTGTAAAATAATATTTATTTATTAATATTATGAAAAATTAGATCCAGTTTTCTATTTATTTATGAAAAATAATATCTCAATTTAATAAAAAAGTTTATAAATTAGATCCAAATTTTTTAATTTTTTATTTTTTATTTCCAAATTTTAAATAAAAACATCCGATATAAGTACTAATATTCCATATTTTTTTTTTAAAAATATGAAAAAAAAAAAAAGTTTCATTTTATTTTAAAAAAAAAATCCAGATTTTTTTTAAAAAAAAAATCCAGATTTTTTTTTATTTTTTTATTTTTTAGACTTTTATATTTTTATTATTATTTTATTATTATTACAAAAATCTGAAATTTTTTATTATATTTTTAATTTTTATTTTTAACTTTAAATAAAAGCATTAGATTTTTAATATTAATATTCCAGATTTTTTTAAAAAAAAATAAAGTTTCAATTTTTCTAAAAAATACAGATTTTTTTATTTTTTATATTTTTTAGACTTTTATATTTTTTGTTATTATTTTATTATTATTACAAAAATCTGAAAATTTTTATTATTATTTTATTATTACCGGCCAATAAAATGCTGACACGTGGCACTTAACGGCCATGTCATCAATCCGTTAAAACTTAACGGAAACAAACTAACGGAGTAACTAACGGAGTCCCTAACGGGTGAAACAGATTAAAGTTTAGTCCCTTGTTTGAAACACTTAAAACTTTAGTCCCTTAAGTGATAAAAATGACAAACTTCAGTCCCTAGTAGAGCTATTTTGCCAATCTACCACCGTTACATATGCAGCAAGATAATTTTAACTGACAAAAACTGATCTCCCAGCAAACCATATAACAGAGGTACATATCCCAATTCTTCTACACAATTTGTAGGAACAGTTCCTTCTCAATCACACAGTTCAGAAATTTAACCACACTTGGTCTTCTTATAGTAGCAGGTTGCTCAAAGTTAAGATACAAAGGACAATGGTCCAAACTAACATGAGAGTAGACGCTTGTTTGTGTTAAGAAGTTGTTTATTTTCCTCATATATTTCCTCATATATTCATTCATTCGTTCATTCATTCATTCATTCATGACAAGGTCCAAACTAACATGAGAGATCCAACTCCATGTTTGTGGATCAATTTTCAAACTGGACAAGGTAATCAAATAAATAATTAATTCACAATAAAAAACATCCATCATTCATTCATTCACATATTACACATATTAAACATTCATTCCCAAGATTGTAAACTGAAATCACGTTTAACATTACACATATTAAATATTAGAAAATAACAAAATAAAAATCCAAAGGTAAAAGCCTAGTTTATATAAGAACGTTCTCCCATATGCCTTCATCATGATCATGACGAGTAGCATGTACATCATCCACTTCATTTTCTTCCATCATAGAAGGCATGCGTGCAACAGTCTCATAATTTTCAAGTGTTGAGCCTTCATCTTCATGAGTAACATCCATGCTCCTACCTTGAAGCACCACTGACCATCTTTCATCACATGGATCGTTGATATAAAACACCTGTTTTGCTTGACATGCCATGATGAAAGGCTCGTCCATACAAGCTACCTTGCGAAGGTCTACCAATGTAAATCCCAACTCATCAATTCGCAAACCTGTGTTATTATCAACCCACTTACACTTAAAAACAGGCACTCGAAATATGACATAATCAACCTCCCAAATATCTTCAACGACTCCAAAGTAAGTTACAGATGCCATAACAGGATTTTTATCTTTAGAACTAGAATAGTGCATGGACTCGGCCTGAAGAGTGACCCCACTGTTTTGAACAGTACTCTTGTCATCATGTGACTTTATGTAGAAGGAGCAATTATTGATATCATATCCACTACAAGTAATGACATCAAACTTAGGCCCGTGTGCCAACAATTTTAATGTATCGGAAGCACTATTATCAAGACTAATTTTTTCTTTAAACCACTTTAAGAAAGTTTTGTTATGCTCGTTCAACAACCATTTTTCGTTCATGCGAGGATAATTCATCTTTAGAAGATTTTTGTGAGCAGTCAAGTAAGGGAAGACCTCGTCAGTGTTATTTAATATATACAAATGCGCTTGAAACACTTCGTCTCGACTCTTAGTTTGGACTTTCACACCGCGAGTTCCCTTACCTTCATGTCTCCCATCATGACGAGGCTTCGGTAGCCCTACAGCTTCTATCTTTGACAAGTAACTGCATAAAACTCAATAGCTTCTTCGGCAATGTATCTCTCGACAATAGATGCTTCCGGATGATGTGGATTTTTGGTATACCCTTTTAAGATCTTCATGTACCGCTCAACAGGATACATCCACCTTAAATAAACGGGACCACATACTCTAATTTCACTTACTAAGAACCGATGTTAACGTTTAAAAAAATTACAATTACACCACCGTCTTTTTTTTTACATCGTTTTTCTTAAAAACCGATGTAAATTGGGCGATGTTGAATCCAATTTTCCTAGTAGTGGGCGCTCGAGAAATAGGGGCTGCATTCTGCAGAGGACTGAGAAAGTGAGCCTTCCTCGTTATTAGCACCACGTCCACGGCCTCGGCCGTGCCCCCTAGCTGGTCTACCGCGACCTCTCAACATACTGAAGAAAATATGAAAAGGACAAGATCAAAAAGATTCACAATTTACAAGGTTGGTATCACAATTCACAATTTCGAACAACGCAAGAAAACGAATTACAGAAGTATAAGAGTTCGAGGAGACTTACAGCCACGGGTCGCACGAAAAGACGGTAGCATGATGATATTAGGCTCAACGACTGACTCAAACAACTTAACTGGCAGACCCAAAATTAACCGACAACCTAGGCATTCAAAACCTAAGGCTCCGATACCATAAATGTAACACCCCAATTCACAAATGGGACATTACACGCCGTAGAACCCTCATGAGGTGTACCAGGCTAACACATGGCACACATTCCGTACATGAAAATTCCAAAGACACAATCATCAATGTAAAAATGGGGTCGTGGCCTCGGCCAAAATATTTTAATAGACGTACGTGAAAATATAAGTCGATACCATACCATTGCCCATGCAGGGGACTTTAACCGAATATAAAACCAGTCCAATTTCGATACTCAAACAGTATAAATGACCGAACATAAATAAAGACTCGAGCCTCATAATCATGCCAATCCATCCTTCGCGTGCATATCCCATGCCCGCTCCTCAGCTCTTCCGGTACCTGAAATGCATAAGACGCATTTACCCCATTTAAGGGGTTAGCATTCGAATAGCTAGTGCAAGTACACAATTACACAACATTATATACAAATACGATTTTACACAATCATCTCAATCAGAAATCATTTGCCATAAATATTCCGGAATACTACATTGGCAATCAAATTAGTTATCAATTCATCACGATATCACAAAATCACAACTGGTATCCGGTGGCCGTACCCCTTAGTATCGACACCCAGACATCCCGTCGAACGCTCCGGGTGGGATACCACTTCCGCGGTCGTACCCCTTAGTATCGACCCCCAGACATCCCGTCGAACGCTCCGGGTGGAAGGAACACAACTCACGCACCCGAAAACCACAATTCATCATTCATTTCCAAAACGTAATATATATAACGGAATGTAATACATGCACTTGCCTTGGTTAACACGTCGTGAAGGAAAATGGTGAACGGAAAGGTTTAGCCCGAATAATCTTCACAAATTCGATCCTAGCACAATAACGATATACAACTAATCTCAATACTACGATAACGTAGGAATTCATCCTAATTCTACCCGTTGGAACAATTCATCGAACATTACTAGGGTATCATCGAGTATAAGTGACGAACAATGGAAAAATCGGAGTTTAATCCACAATTCCTCAAGAACCACGAATGAATATAAGTATACCATTGAAGTCTAGTAATAATCTATGACAAATCGGATTGAAAAGGTTTAAATCGCAAGAAACCCCCCCAAAATCTCAAAACAAGGGTTCTAACGAAATATACCTCGATTCGGGCGGAGAAGGATAATTATGATGATGATTAACCTCCCTTGGAACACAATAATCGACCTACGGAGGAACTCTATGGATCGCCCTGCTCGAATCGCTACAAATCGCTCGAACAACTCTCATCGCGGTAAAGGGAAGAAAAACAAACGAAATAACGCGTCTGAGGTCTAATTAGAATTTAAGCCCTGACAGTGCGTTAGGTACGTTAACACAAATTGTTTACGTACGTTACGACGTTTACGTACGTAACGTCTCACGAGTTAACGTACATAACGAACCGCCTATACTATTTGATGAAGGCCATAACATACGTTACCAGAAGGGCATAACGTACATTATGCAGGTGTCGATAGTGCACGTTAAGAAGCATGCAAAACGTGCGTTATGCATGCAGCAGTCCGACATTGCTGAACGTCGTTTTCCTGTACAGACGATACAACGACGGAACGCAACACAAGGAGAGAACCACAAGTGTAAACATGGGGTATCCAAAACAATGAAGATAAGTGCTGAAAGAAAATATACTTCCGACTATCGGGGAATCCGAAATACAACAAGCAAAATAAAATTCCCTAAACTTTTAGTAAATTACAAAAATGGCCCAAACATCCAAAAAATCACGATACGACGTCGTATTAACAATCCGAAACTCACAACATGAGCAACTCATCCATACAAACTCATGGAAACAGAGAAATAATGAAATCGAACGAGTTTTACGAGAATCGAACGTACATGCGATAAAATATAACTCAAGATGAAAACACGTAAAAACATCTCCGAAACTCGTCCCGATGGAAAAACTCCAAGAACAAAATACATTCAGAATTCCGAAATAGTAACAAGCGAGTCGTCCGAAATGAACATACACCAAAAATAGAAATTACCAAAAATAGAAAGTACGAATATTACAATAGAGGCTCTCTCCATCAGTGTTATTAATACAATTGATTACTTTGATTGCTCATCATTGATGCTTTATTACGGTCTTCTAAAAGAGAAAAGGAAAAAATAGTAGCGGCTCTGCTAGCTCTAACATCATTGTCGCTTGAACTAGGTTAAGTCTGACCAAACTTAGGTCGTGCCACCTCTATGAATCGCCGAACTCCCAACTCCAAAAGTCACAAACACCATGCACCTCCATAATCGACTGCCCAAGACATCCAAAACTCAAATCTCCAAGTAGCCAAAAATCACCATTGCCAATCTCAATCATAAAGGTGGACCAAAAACACTAACAAAATAAGCGTATGCCTTGATTCTATCCTGTGTTTCCCGAATACCGCCATGCGCCATATCCATTGTCGGTTACTGGCATGGTGTGCCTTAGTATACACGAATGTGCACTATGAGTTGTACATATAAGGAAAAAAGTGGTGTGAATATTACTTTTAATTTGGCGTCTAATTCGGGGCATGTAGTTACATTTGGGTTTCAACTTGAATGAAGCTGGTGAATTGATTACGGAGAACAAAATCAGGTTAACTAGATGGAAAATAGTTCGACACTCACTCGGGCTCTAGTAAAAAATGACTAGGTTGGAAAATGGGAGAAAACATATAGTGCCCTTTTCAATAATAGAATTCTTTCTACCTAAAGTTTAACAACAATTCTTTTTTGATACCCTAATTATCGGATTTAACCTTTACTCAATTCGAGTCACATAATGCACTTTTAAGTAAGTCCAACTTGAGTAACCAAGTCATAATGCACAAGCTCGAGTAAAATCTATATTCGAGTAATAATTCATAATCATTCGAGTCACATTTAAATCGAGTAACAATTTAAGTAAATAATCGAGTCACCATTCGAGCAAAGTTTGAACAAAAATTTCAAGACACAATTCAAGTAACATTCGAGTCACAATCGACTAATCATTCGTGTTACCATACGATTCACAACAAAGTCATCATTCGGGTCACATTCAAGTAAACATATCAAGTCACTATTCAAGTAATGCTCCAATTCGACATTTGAGTAAATTTTGGAGTAAACTATAAATTCGAGTCACATTTCGAGTAACATGTCAACTCCAGTCAAATTCGAGTAACATGTCATATTTTAGAGTCACAATTTGAGTCAAAATCCGTGTCACATTTCGAGTCAGTTTTTGAGTAGATTTTCGAGTCTCGATTCATGTCACCAATTGAGTTACCTTTCGAGTCAGCTTTCGAGTCATAATTTGTGTCACCAATTCGAGTCATATGTTGCCACGTGTGTCGTTCGAGTAAAATTATAGACCAAGCACTGGAGTCATATTTTTTACGAGTAAGCATTCGACCAAGCTTGTCAGTCTACGTTTACCACTCTAGTAACATATTTATTGGGGGAATGGGTAAATACCATGCTCGAGTAACTAAGAACATCCATTCGACTGTCCTTGAGAACTATTTTTACACTTTTTTTTTGAAAATTTATCGCACGTGAGGACTTCTCTCTCTCACACCTCGAAGAGCAAGGATTATTGCGACTGCAAAAAATTAAAGGTATGTCTAATGGAATCTTAAATCTTATATAAATGATTATAGTTGAAATAGCAGAAAATATTCAAATACTAATTAATCTGTGTAAATATTATAAGTTTGGTTTTATTTTATCTAATTTAGATTCTTCAAATTTATTTGACAGATGTGGTTTTGGAAAAAGGTTACAATTCATTTTAATAACAAGTGGCAAGATTTAGATTATCGCGATGGAGAAGAACAAATGTCACATATACCTGTCCGTGTGATATATACAATATTGATTGATAATGTGTCACACCCTCACACCGAGGTTGGACAAGAATGTGACAATTAACGTAATAAATAACATTTGTGATAATAAATTCCACTAATGCATACATGTGCCAGATCTTAGCCCGATGAACTAAGACTGAATATCTTATACAAAAGAAATATTCATGAGTACATCGGAATATTACATTAAAGTACAAAGGTTATAGAAGAAATAAGAGTATAATTTTAACACAGGAATAATAGAAATGCTAAATACAACTCCACAAATCCTATGTCATGTCGGTAATACTCGAGGTCAGACTTCACTTCTCGTCAGTGACACGCTTTTTGTGTAACTATCGCAAGTGCACGATATCGTATCAAGTAGTAAAGTGGACTTTTTGAGTCCGGTTTATCGATCCCACAAGGAAGTTATGTTATAATTTGAATTATACACTATTAGTCTATTTTTATAGATACTAAGGATGAGTGAAACACACAATTAAAAAGTTTGGTTTAATAATTGCAAAGAAATTGCAATAATAGTTCTAATATTATAAGGAAATAAAAAGATAGTAATAATAATAGATTGATTATCGATAAAATGAAATAGTTGGGATTACAAACTTAGTTCGTCATTAGTTATAAAAGATGTATTGGAGATCATAAGATGAATTTACTTATTATGTTGTGTAGATTCGATTTTCCTTAAAAAGACGGTTTCTCTTCGAACTATAAAATGCCACTTACATATTGAATCAATACACTATATTTCTATGTTGATTGGCTTCAATACATAGCATTAGGATTTGTGTAAATAACTCAATGAATCATCTAAGGACTAGGGGTATATTTCTATCCCCTAGAACAACTTAGAGTGAAGATCATTTGATCTAATCAAACATATTGTCTTTGAAACATATGAAGATCATAAATATCTTCATTAATTGGCCAAATAAATAAAGATTGTTAAAACAATGAAAATCACACACAATAATAAGTAATTCATAATATATCTTTATACAAACATAAATAACATGACTAACCTTGTTTATAATCCCAACTTAAGAAACTTAGCCCATAAAGGGTTTATTACACATATTACAAGCTTTGGTGGTCATTCTTAGTTGAATCAAGAGAAAGAATTGATCCTAACTCCCTTAGTAGATAAAGGAGATAGAAGCAATAAACTCTCTGAACAACATATACTACACCACACTTACAAAGATCACTCAAGAACACAAGTGTGTTCTTCACACAAAAAGAAAAGTTTACAAGAAAATGGAAAATTATATGATGAATGGTCAATGATGAAGGATCTAAGGGGTCTATTTATACACCTAAAGTCATCTAATAGCTCCAAAATTATAGCATTATTACATTATATCGGATCAATGCCAGCCATCCCCTCAATAATACACAAAAAGTATAAAAAATTAGACAAATCATAGCAATCTGTCAAGAGTTACGGCCGTAACATTCAGGAGTTACGGCCGTAACAGAGGTGACTTACGGCCGTAACTTCCTGAATGTTACGGCCGTAACGTGGCTTCGTAAATTTGCTCATTTGAAGCTTTGATAGTTACGTTTTCAGCCCAGAATTCCTCAGACTTTGCGTTTTGCCCTGCATCTTCTTCGGATGATAACTTTTGATATATAACTCGATTTTGAATCCGAAAGACCGCCGAATTCGTCTCGAAAAGCCCTACAACATGAATATATCAAAATTCAATAAAGAGAATATTTATTAAACATGTTGTTTCTTGAGTAATTCATTATTTAATCCGATCATCATCCAATAAAAATAAAATTATTAAAACTAATAAATTAAAAGCAAAAACGAGTAGACTAGCTCAATTATGGGTAAATTTTATCGATACAAACCATGGATAAGTGTACAAAAATGACACTTATCACACCCCCAAACTTGAATTCTTGCTAGTCCCGAGCAAGACTCTTTATTATTCACACTCCAAAAATAAAAATAAAAATAAAAAAATAAGAAAATTAATACACACATAAATTAAAACATAAAAAGAGAAAAGGAGATCAAAATGCCATTAATAAACAACAACCAGCTTTATACAGTAGATAGAAATGAATCAAGATTCAAAATAAATCTACTAATATTTTTGAAGTTAAAACACGGTTTTTATTTTGTAATTCCAAAATGTAAGGTTTTCCCCCCAAAAGGTTGATTATTTCTTTCCCACTCGTGATACACACGACTCCCTTTAATGGTTGCTCTCGATCACTCGTTTATTTTTCGACTCAATATGAAGAAGAATTTCATTGGCGTCATCAAATATTGTGATTTTTACAAAATTGAGTGTATTGAAATTCAGCTGCTAATTAATTCAAATCTGCTCATAAACTACATCCCTTTTAGTGATAGCTTTCACACCGTTATTTGCTAACGTGTAGCTCTTTTCACTAACACAATTTCTATATCATTATTTTTTTATTCGTAAAAAGGTGATAGCTTTCACACCGTTATTTGCTAACGTGTAGCTCTTTTCACCAATTTTTCTGAGACGGCAGCTCCGCACCAACAATGGTTAGTCCTTTATTTTTCGCAAAATTTAAGACTTCCAAAATTAGGCAGCTGTTGCTGCTCAACACTTCTCCTTTTCGTCATTTTTTTTTTTTTTTAGGTGATAGCTTTCACACCGTTATTTGCTAACGTGTAGCTCTTTTCACCAATGACTCCTTTTTTTTAGGGAATAGAATTTTTGCAGAAAATCATTTTTTAGTTAAGCATGAAAAATCAAAAACTCCACAAATTAAGTAAATTTCAGTTTTATTTTTCATTAACCAATTGATTCTTCTTTTCTCAAGGTAACGAATGACTCGATTTTATATGATAATTACAAGGCTTGGAAAGAGAGATTAAGGCTCAAAAAATTTTGGAATATACAATTTTTTTTTTTTTTTACCGGTTAAAACGATTTTAGAAGTTTGTATAAAGCTAATTTATTGGTGTTATGGCCAGATTTAAAAATCTCAAAAATCAAAATACTATAAATATATATTATATATAAAAAAAATTAAGGCAAATAACCAAATCAATCAAAACACACCAAAATTATTAAACAAACACAAATACTAAAACAAACCACCCCCAAACTTGAAAATAAAACTGTCCTCAGTTTAAAAATAAAATAAAAAAATAAAAAATAAAAATCAATGCAGAAAAGCAGAATACTCCCTTTTAAGAAAGTTGATGTCTGAGCCTAACGCCTTTTAGAATCTGCAAGAGAATAAATATACGAGGCACACACAAAAGAAAATAAAATATACTCGTAAGTATAACATAATTTTTTAGATGCGCATCAAGAAAGTCCGAAGAGTCGCCTTACGCTGCCATCAAAGTTTTTATAAAAGCAAAACACGAAATAAACATTACAGTAATGAAATAAAAATACATAAATCGTGAATAGATGCGCGTCAAGAGATCAAGAAGAAACTCCTTAAGCTGCCATCATTTAGCACGATTATTTCACACGACAAAAAGTAAAAATACAAGGGGTCCGACATGGGTTATCAAAGGGAGAGGAATGAATCTACTTTTCGCTTTTCTCACGGTAAAATCTTCTACCTGCACAATTTTAGCTAGAGTGGATCTGTTGAGGAACAAATTCATTGAGTTTTTCGATTAGTTCTTCTCGTGTTGTTGCAACGACTATGATTCGCTTTTGCACGCTCTAAATAAATCCCTTTTCACAGAGTAGTCGATGAAAGACAAGAAACCATCAAAGAAACCATTGACATTAAGCATTCCTATTGGTTTTTGATGAACATTTAGGGCTCGTAACCACATGAAAAAGTTCCTCAAGGGTGCCAAAACCACCGGAAGGGCGATAAAGGCGCTTAATTATTTATCATGTGAGTTATGCGATCTTGCATATTCACAGATCTAAACTCATCTCCAATAGTTGACCGGTGATTTTACTTTCGGCCAGAGGTTTTGGGATTACTCCCAACACTCTTACTCCTTCCATATAGGCGTATGCAGCTCGCCCCATTAATCCTAGACTTCCTCCTCCGTAAACTACATGAATGCATTTTTCTCCTAAGGTACGACCCAAGTTGTGGGTCGCTTGATGAAGCATGCCTCTTTTCCGTAACTAGATCCACCAAAAATGCAGACTGTAAAATTTTTTTGTTGAAGATGATGACTCCATTTTTGAAAAGAAAAAAATTTTTAGAGAGAAACAGAGAAAAGTGCAAGTTTGAGGGATGAATGAAAGAAACCAGAGAAAGTTTATTTATAGAAGAAAAAGAAGGTAAAAATTGTTTAACAAGTTTGTGATTGCGTTTGATTGTGCTTCAACTACTCAATAGAATAATGAAAGCTTTTATCGCGTATCACATTTTTTATTCGTAAAATCTCACCACACGACAAAAATAAAAGATACTTACGCGTATGTACGGAGTTGTGATTGTGGCTCACATCTTCCTCTCGATTTTACGTTCGAACGGCCTAAACGCCTTCTATGAGTCGGGAGAAGCTTCCCATCCAATTTTCTTACAAATTGGCAAACAGGTCTTTAACGTCCGATTCCCAAGACGTTGTTCATATTCGGTTTGAATTTATTCCACAAACATTGAATTCCGTAATACACAAGTCCACTAGGATGCGTGTCAAGAGAAATTTCGATGTTATCTAAATTCTCCTTATTCAGACCATCATTAATGAACTGAATTTTATCTTCTCTGTTTGTAGATGGAATTCCTAAAGATCGACATTTTGCATTACAGTTCCATCTAGCACATTTATAGCAAACGGCTAGAATCTTTGCTCGTCGTTTCTTGGCATATGAACTTTTTCCAAGCCCTGGTAAAAATCTAGTTGGTGTTTCTGTGAATTCACCTTCTATTCTTACTTTGGCTTCGATAATGAATCTTATGTCAAAAGGTATGCTTTTATTCGTAAGCAACCTCATCCTTTCAAGCCTTGTCTTATAAATTTTTAAAATTGCATTTTTGCTTAGAAAGGGAAATCTTTTTTCAATTTTAAACAATGTTTCATCCATGATAAAAAAAACAAAAATAAAAAGACAATGAAAATAATTAAAAAAAAATATATACAAATATCAGTTGTTGTGGGAAACTGAAAAATCCGACTTTAATAGTCACGGAGTACCGTTATCCGCCACTTGACCGGACAAACACAATTTAGTACTAAGTTACAACGTCGAGAAATTTGTACCTACAAAAATAGTTTATAATGTAAAATTTCAAACATAACTTATACTTCCCCGGCAACGGCGCCAAAAACTTGACACGCTTTTTGTGTAACTATCGCAAGTGCACGATATCGTATCAAGTAGTAAAGTGGACTTTTTGAGTCCGGTTTATCGATCCCACAAGGAAGTTATGTTATAATTTGAATTATACACTATTAGTCTATTTTTATAGATACTAAGGATGAGTGAAACACACAATTAAAAAGTTTGGTTTAATAATTGCAAAGAAATTGCAATAATAGTTCTAATATTATAAGGAAATAAAAAGATAGTAATAATAATAGATTGATTATCGATAAAATGAAATAGTTGGGATTACAAACTTAGTTCGTCATTAGTTATAAAAGATGTATTGGAGATCATAAGATGAATTTACTTATTATGTTGTGTAGATTCGATTTTCCTTAAAAAGACGGTTTCTCTTCGAACTATAAAACGCCCTTACATATTGAATCAATCCACTATATTTCTATGTTGATTGGCTTCAATACATAGCATTAGGATTTGTGAAAATAACTCAATGAATCATCTAAGGACTAGGGGTATATTTCTATCCCCTAGAACAACTTAGAGTGAAGATCATTTGATCTAATCAAACATATTTTCTTTGAAACATATGAAGATCATAAATATCTTCATTAATTGGCCAAATAAATAAAGATTGTTAAAACAATGAAAATCACACACAATAATAAGTAATTCATAATATATCTTTATACAAACATAAATAACATGACTAACCTTGTTTATAATCCCAACTTAAGAAACTTAGCCCATAAAGGGTTTATTACACATATTACAAGCTTTGGTGGTCATTCTTAGTTGAATCAAGAGAAAGAATTGATCCTAACTCCCTTAGTAGATAAAGGAGATAGAAGCAATAAACTCTCTGAACAACATATACTACACCACACTTACAAAGATCACTCAAGAACACAAGTGTGTTCTTCACACAAAAAGAAAAGTTTACAAGAAAATGGAAAATTATATGATGAATGGTCAATGATGAAGGATCTAAGGGGTCTATTTATACACCTAAAGTACATTATATCGGATCAATGCCAGCCATCCCCTCAATAATACACAAAAAGTATAAAAAATTAGACAAATCATAGCAATCTGTCAAGAGTTACGGCCGTAACATTCAGGAGTTACGGCCGTAACAGAGGTGACTTACGGCCGTAACTTCCGAATGTTACGGCCGTAACGTGGCTTCGTAAATTTGCTCATTTGAAGCTTTGATAGTTACGTTTCAGCCCGAATTCCTCGACTTTGCGTTTTGCCCTGCATCTTCTTCGGATGATAACTTTTGATATATAACTCGATTTTGAATCGGAAAGACCGCCGAATTGCCTCGAAAAGCCCTACAACATGAATATATCAAAATTCAATAAAGAGAATATTTATTAAACATGTTGTTTCTTGAGTAATTCAGTTATTTAATCCGATCATCATCCAATAAAAATAAAATTATTAAAACTAATAAATTAAAAGCAAAAAACGAGTAGACTAGCTCAATTATGGGTAAATTTTATCGATACAAACCATGGATAAGTGTACAAAAATGACACTTATCAGTCAGCATCTGCCTCCCCTTCCTCTTCTTTCTCTTCATCTAGTGGGGTTATAAAATCCAAGTGCGGTGGGAATAACGGATTCTCAATAAGTTTGGGTTTGGGTATTTTACGAGTTTATAGTTTTATTTGTTTGAATGAATATAATATATTTTCTCCCACGTCTGAAAAATAAGATTTTTTTTAACATTTGGTGCAAGTTTTCAAAAGAGAATATAATGAATTATAACATGAATGTACAGTCAATCTCTGTAGATTGCTGTTGAGTATGATGAATGTACGGCGTCGAGTGCCCAGTGAGTATTTAACTTCGGAGATCGTCTATATGACTAATCTTTTAGCCTCCTTATAATGTCTTAGACCTTTATCAGTGTTTGTCCTTTGACTATCGCCACGACCTTTGGTTTAATAACCGTAGTCTTGGGCATTTATCGGACCGACACTATAACATTGGCATTTGAGCTTATCGCTCTCACGCTTGGTGACGTGCTGCCTTATCTCTTATCTGGCCTCGATATGTCCTTAGCTTGGGTCTATGCCTGGATCATACCATAATCGCGACTATACCCGAATCTACGGCCTAGTCACTTTAGGATCACTCTGTCCTTCGGCTTCAAGGGAATAGGATACTACGGTAGCTCTGTGCTGCTCAATTCATGATGTTGGGATAACAAATACCCGGTATCGAAGCTGTTGGGATAAACAATCCCTGTATCGATCGTGTTGTCAGAATGTTTTGACAATATGCTAAATCCTGCATGTAATATCCTAGAATTTCACTATGAATTTTTTGCATTATTTTATCTGAGTTGTACGGTACAGAGTGGGACCGATACAGTATGGATAAATAATTTTGGAAACCGTGACAGTCGTGCCAGTATATCTATCGAGGTTATTTATAATTCTAGGATATTACATGACTGATGTGTTTTCGATGTCGGAGATACCGTATGAGTACTTGTATGATTGCCGTACTTGGTCGACAGTTGTAATTGAGTATATCGCGCATCAGATGTATCGTATCGAAATGTTTTCGGAACGAGTATATGTATTCGGTATGTCGCGTGTATGTTTTCGGTTTATTGAGACGACAGACAGGGGCAGAAATGGCTAAGTATGAAAGCCATTACGTATGCTATGTAAGGAGTCTTACTTACGTAAGTAAGCAGGATTAACGTACGTTAAGGAATGTACATTACGTACGTTAAGAAGGGATTCAGACAGGATCGAGCCATGGTCGGCAGGTGGGACCCGGTGTTGGCTGCTTTCGGCGCAGGATGTGGACAGGCGAGTCAACCTCGGCATTACGTACGCTATGCATGGCATATTACGTACGTAATATGGGTTGATACTGTAGCAAGTCAACTGCTACATTACGTACACTATGGTGATGGTATTACGTACGTAACGCAAGGTACAAAATAGTACAGTTAACCCTGTATGACGATTACGTATGCTATACAGGACATATAGCGTACGTTAAAGGCCTTACGTACATTAAGGTTGGAACTTAACGTACATAACGAGATGCGCAGTTGAGCATGCTGTGGACTGTTATCTGACAGAATACGACATTGTGGTCGTGTTGGTCTTTCATGATCGAGTTATTGTTTCCCTCTTGGAAAATCTTCTGATCCTTGTTGGATATGTGTTTCTTTGAGATTGGTTGTCATGTTGTATCGTGGCATATCTGGAGTCAGATACGTTCTAATCGTTCATGTGTAGGATTTTCGGGACGGGCACGTGTAGCATATGTTGGTTTCGACCTCATATTGAACCGTGCACACGAGACGTACTTCGTGAGGATGATTAGGTATGAGACTAGACGTGTATTGATCAATACCCTTGGTTGGCTTGTACACGGACACACGTCCGGATCAAGCGTATTGTGACGTCCATCTTGAGTCTTGTTGATTGGTCGTTCACAGTCCATGTATAATTGGATCTGTTCGATATTCGGGTTGTCTTTGAAATCTCGTATATATGATTTGTATATGGTTGACGATTTTATTCTCTCGTGTATCTGTCGCCATTGAACCTTTACTAATCTCATTCGGAGTTACCATATCGATGGTCAACTCATTGATATCGATCCTTTATGAATATTGTTTGGAGTTCACCATGTCATTGGTAATCTCGTTCGTTATTGATCCTTATTGATTCCGTTTGGCAGTTGTCTCACCGTTGGTATTCTTAGTTATTAGTCCTTGATTGATGTATCGGAGTTTACCGTGTCGTCTGTATTCTCGGTTGTCGATTTCTCATTGACCTTGTTGGAGTTTACCGTCTCGTCGGTATTCTCAGTTATTGATTCTTCGTTGATCCTTACCGTGTCGTCGGTATTCTCTGTTATTGATTCTTCGTTGATCCTTACCGTGTCGTCGGTATTTTCGGTTATTGATTCTTCGTTGATCTTGTTGGAGTTATCAGGTCATGGTATTCTCGTCCGTGGTTGATCCTTTGTCGATCTTGTGTGGAAATATCATGTCATTGATATTTCCGTTGTGATGCATCGATTGTTTATCATTATTGATTGTGTGAGCATTCATGCTTTATATTGATATTCGGGACTTGCTATTATCTCAGAACAGTTGGGTTACAGGTGTGCCATGTGATATCATTTTCTATCAGTATTGGGATCTGATTGCGCGACCCAGCCGACAGAGTTAGTCTTGGCCAGATCATTCTATAATTTAGATATTATAAGATTGGGAATTTTGGTGTCGTTTCGGATACAGTACAGGTGGTTACTTTTGAATTCATTCATCACTTAAGGACACTAGGCGTGGGTTGGTAAGAATTGATTTGATATGGATTGTGACAGGTTGGTAAGGTTACTACGGTGAGACTACATTGGAATTATTCTCACCTTGTAATTACATTGATATGTATTGTTTTTGTGATGTGATCGTTATCATTGTTGAGTATTATGGCTGACCCCGTCGTGGGCTTTATCTTTTAGGTACTCGGAGTTCGAGCTAGTAGCGGTCGTGAGGGGATGAGCTTTCCGGTGATACTGGCTATGGCGTGATTGTTCGGATTGTGTATTCTTTTATGGTTTTTCTAATTCCGCTGCAAATGTATTTAATCATATTTTATCCACTGCGTGTGTATATTTTAGAATTGCTTTCGGTACTCTTTGAACTGTGTTTTTATCCGTTGCGTGTGTGTGTACTTTCAAAGGCCCTTTTGGCATTTTTAAACGTTTGTGAAAATAATTTTAGCCTTGTGGGTTCCAATATGGGGCCCACGGCGCTGTAATATTCCCGTATGGTTTTGGGGGTGTTACAGAAGATGGTATCAGAGCTTGGGTTTCATAAAACCCGGGCGTGTGTGTTATGTGGATCTACTGGTGCGGTAGTAGCGTGACTTTGAAAATGATTTTCTAACTTTTGGAGGTTTCAGAATTTTTGAAATATTTTCAAATTGCTGTATTTACGATGCCGATGTGTTGTTAGTGTGTTGAGACTTTCTATGGGATTCGTATGCTGGTATCACGGAAGATCATCGACTTCACGGACCTGTAAGTATGTTCTTTCAGTTATTTAAATTTTGATGATGATTATTTGAGTATGGTGTTGTGATTTTGAGATATTTCGGGATTGAGATACCGATTATGACAAGTGTTGAGTTTCGAGGACGAAACTTATTTAAGTGGGTATATATGTAATATCCTAGAATTTCACTATGAATTTTTCGCATTATTTTATCTGAGTTGTACGGTACAGAGTGGGACCGATACAGTATGTATAAATAATTTTGGAAACCGTGACAGTCATGCCAGTATATCTATCGAGGTTATTTATAATTCTAGGATATTACATGCCTGGTGTGTTATCGATGTCGGATATACAGTATGAGTATTTGTATGATTGCCGTACTTGGTTGACAGTTGTAATTGAGGATATCGCGCATCAAATGTATCGTATGGAAATGTTTTCGGAACGAGTATATGTATTCGGTATGTCGCGTGTATGTGTTCAGTTTATTGAGACGACAGACAGGGGCAGAAATGGCTAAGTATGAAAGCCATTACGTACGCTATGTAAGGAGTCTTACGTACGTAAGTAAGCAGGATTAACGTACGTTAAGGAATGTACATTACGTACTTTAAGAAGCGATTCAGACAGGATCGAGCCGTGGTCGGCAGGTGGGAGCCGGTGTCATATGCTTTCGGCGCAGGATGTGGACAGACGAGTCAACCTCGGCATTACGTACGCTATGCATGGCATATTACGTACGTAATATGGGTTGATACTGTAGCAAGTCAACTGCTACATTACGTACGCTATGGTGATGGTATTACATACGTAACTCAAGGTACAAAATAGTACAGTTAACCCTGGATGACGATTACGTACGCTATACAGGACATATAACGTACGTTAAAGGCCTTACGTACGTTAAGGTTGGAACTTAACGTACGTAACGAGATGCGCAGTTTATATAATAAGAGCTGGTCTTTCATTTGTTCACGAAAGGGAAACTCATTTCTCCCACCCTAGCTCGTCCTTCTTCACATCTAAGTGTATTCTAGACACTTTTAACTTGGTTAGGAGCTTGAGAGGATGAATTTGAGGCTCGGATATGAAGATGTTAATGATTCTTAAAGTGTTTGATCCTTGTGGTTCTTCTTCAAAAGGTATGTTGATGAACTCTACTCCTTGAATTCGGATTTTGATGATTACTGTTGATGTTCTTCTCTGTATAGTGATGATTATGGTATTGATGTTATGATTTTGACATTATCGGATTCGTATATTGAAGAACAAAAGGATACATGCCTTGGATTATGGATTAGATGATGATTAGATGTTAGAACACATCGAATTACATCGTTTTGTTGACTTCAAACATGATTATGGACTAATTCATGTTCTTGAAGAATTCTTGAATGATATATGTCCGTAAATTGGAAGGATACGGTTAATTTTGGTATATGATTATTCATGATGATAGCCGTAATTGTATTCCTATGGATTTGCAAGAATGAGCCATGTTAATCCGAATTTAAGATTTAAGTCGGAACCAAGAATGTTGTAGACGTTGATAGAACTATTGATTATCGAAATTCGGCTTGTGTTCGTATTGATAAGAGTTGATATGGTTTGATTTCTTATGATCGAGATACCGTCGAGTTTGATTAGTTGGTCATTTCGGTTGTTGATTGTTATTGAACGTATCGTTAATTGAATATTGCATTAGGTTGCGTAGTGATCGTTGATGTTAACCGTTGCGATGCGGTTGAGGTTGGAGAATGCATGAATCGTCTTGGTCGGGGCTGAGGATCTTGTAGATGAAGATGGCGGGATTGATAGCGGCTTCGTCAAATTGGTATCAAGGCAAGTTATGCTTGCTCAGTTCATAATGTTAATAAATGATTTCGTTTTCATATTATTTATGATTCATATAGCAATGGTATTATGGAATATATGAATTTTCGGAATGGTGGTATGTATGGTATTCTTGGACCAAGATAAATCATAATGTATATGATTTTAAGGATGTCTAATGGAAATGGGAACGTGAATTATAATTTGGTCTATTGCATGAGAAGTTGGATATCAAAGTTAGTTATCGTGTCGATGTTGAACTCGGGATGGTGGTTGGGTATTAGTTATGGATTGTACAACATTTTGGATTGTCGGGTAGACCATGTATTCGTTCAAGGCGGTTGGTCATGGAAAGGTTAGCATCTCCAGCTTGAGGTAAATTAATATTGTTAGACTATGATAATCATCATGTTGCATTATTACATGTGTGTGTTGATATTTCATGTGGTGAGTGTGCACCATCGTTTGTTGCGTTCTGTGATGTGCTCTTTCTTTGAGCTGTAATCTGTTGGGCCGATGTGTTAGGGGATAAGACCTAAATGGCACCTATGTTCGGAGTATTCCTGAGTAGATGCTTCCGTGACCCTCGGCTTCTGCCTTGGGAGTTTATGTGATATTGTCCGGGGTATTCCTGAGTAGATGCTTCCGTGACCCTTGGTTGCTGTCTTGGGAGTTTATGTGCTATTAATATATGCATTGTTGAGCATGCTGTGGACTGTTATCTGACGGAATACGACATTGTGGTCGTGTTGGTCTTTCATGATCGAGTTATTGTTTCCCTCTTGGAAAATGTTCTGATCCTTGTTGGATATGCGTTTCTTTGAGATTGGTTGTCTTGTTGTATCGTGGCATATCTGGAGTCAGATATGTTATGATCGTTCATGTGTAGGATTTTCGGGACGGGCACGTGTAGCATATGTTGGTTTCGACCTCATATTGAACCGTGCACACGAGACGTACTTCGTGAGGCTGATTTGGTACGAGACCATACGTGTATTGATCAATACCCGTGGTTGGCTTGTACACGGACACACATCCGGATCAAGCGTATTGTGACGTCCATCTTGAGTCTTATTGATTGGTCGTTCATAGTCCATGTATAATTGGATCTGTTCGATATTCGGGTTGTCTTTGAAATCTCGTATATATGATTTGTATATGGTTGACGATTTTATGCTCTCGTGTATCTGTCGCCATTGAACCTTTACTAATTTCATTCGGAGTTACCATATCGATGTTCAACTCATTGATATCGATCCTTTATGAATATCGTTTGTAGTTCACCCTGTCATTGGTAATCTCGTTCGTTATTGATCCTTATTGATTCTGTTTGCGAGTTGTCTCACTGTTGGTATTCTTGGTTATTAGTCCTTGATTGATGTATCAGAGTTTACCGTGTCGTCTGTATTCTCGGTTGTCGATTTCTCATTGACCTTGTTGGAGTTTACCATATCGTCGGTATTCTCGGTTATTGATTCTTCATTGATCCTACCGTGTCGTCGGTATTCTCGGTTATTGATTCTTCGTTAATCCTTACCGTGTCGTCGGTATTTTCGGTTATTGATTCTTCGTTGATCTTGTTGGAGTTACCAGATCATGGTATTCTCGTCCGTGGTTGATCCTTTGTCGATCTTGTGTGGAAATATCATGTCATTGATATTTCCGTTGTGATGCATCGATTGTTTATCATTATTGATTGTGTGACCATTCATGCTTTGTATTGATATTCGGGACTTGCTATTGTCTCGGAACAGTTGGGTTACAGGTGTGCCATGTGATATCAGTTTCTATCAGTATTGGGATCTGATTGCGCGACCCAGCCGACAGAGTTAGTCTTGGCCAAATCATTCTATAATTGAGATATGATAAGTTTGGAAATTTTGGTATCATTTCGGATACAGTACATGTGGTTACTTTTGAATTCATTCATCACTTAAGGACACGAGGCGTGGGTTGGTAAGAATTGATTTGTTATGGATTGTGACAGGTTGGTAAGGTTACTACGGTGAGACTACATTGGAATTATTCTCACCTTGTAATTACATTGATATGTATTGTTTTTTTGATGTGATCGTTATCATTGTTGAGTATTATGGCTGACCCCGTCGTGGGCTTTATCTATTAGGTACTCAGAGTTCGAGCTAGTAGTGGTCGTGAGGGGATGAGCTTTCCGGTGATACTAGCTATGGCGTGATTGTTCGGATTGTGTATTCTTTTCTGGTTTTTCTAATTCCGCTGCAAATGTATTTAATCATATTTTATCCGCTGCGTGTGTATATTTTAGAATTGCTTTCGGTACTCTTTGAACTGTGTTTTTATCCGCTGCGTGTGTGTGTACTTTCAAAGGCCCTTTTGGCATTTTTAAACGTTTGTGAAAATAATTCTAGCCTTGTGGGTTCCAATATGGGTCCCTCGGCGCTGTAATATTCCCGTATGGTTTTGGGGGTGTTACACTGCATACCGCTAATAGCTGTATTGAAAAGTTGATCAAGTATCAACCTGTATCGAAGACTTCTCGTAGTCCCACCATATAGTAAATCTATCATACAGCAAAAAGTCTCGCAAAGCTAAGTATGGAAGCTGTCTCGAAACATCAATACAGCAATTCTTCCATACAGCCCTCAAATAGGACAAGAAGGAATCTTCAGTATTCACTAGAAGTCAAGTCCCATTTGATAAAGAAGTATTTAAATACTAAAGGATAAAGTATTTAAATCCTGTAAGTCATTAGAAGATCTTCAAATCCCGCAATATCCGGATCTCAGTCTATTCAAGTCAAACTAACAAGTTGTCACAGAATCTTGCTCAACGGATCTATTTCAATGGATATATTTCAGAGGCTATATATATCTCCAGAGTTTGAAGATCATATACAGATAGAATACACACGACTTACAAACCAACAAGTGCTTACACGAATATTCAGAGAAAAACATATCTCCCAAAGCTTTCTGTGTAACACCCCCAAGTTATTCAGGGATATTACAGCGCCATAAGCCCCGCCGTGGGACCCACAAGGCTAAACATACGCGGAACCATAAATTTTGACCGATAAGGTCTACACACAATGGAATGAGAAACGATACAAAGGTATTCGAAATATAACCAATGTATTCACGAACATCACAACTCAATTCAATACTTCGGCAAACACGGGCCGGAACATCAAGGAAAAAGGAAAAACAATACTCGAGTATTCAATAGCCAATCCAGTACAACAACCCTGAACGGGAAACTCCAAACATAACTGGAAGGAAGACACAGTATCACGCTTGCCCACCATCTTTATGCCGACCCGATACCTGCCCGTCCGCTCTCCTGGAACCTGAAATACATGAAACGTATTTCCCCCATAAAGGGGTTAGCCGTCGAATAGCTAGTGCAAGTATAACAATATGAAACATAATACTCCTCGACAATAAAGTAAATGTAATCCGTCAATTCATCAATTTAAGACTAGTATTCCGGAATGACTAAAATCTCAAGACGTATGTGAATTCCGTAAAAACGGTTCGTTCATATCATACGTCGTTACATGTAGGAATGCCGTCAAAACGGTTCGTTCATTACATGCCAACATTATTTCATATGAATGCCGTAGAAACGGTTCGTTCATATCAACCATGGAATCGCACCAGAGGCTACGAAACCCTGAGAGGACCATAGGCCCGTCCCGGAGTGGCTAGAAATAATCATACCATCAATATTTCATACTTTCAAAGTCGAGAACATACAATCATAAAGGTATACTTGCCTTTGAGACATCGAGGAACGAACGGAAAAAGGGGTATGAGATTGGTAGGTCCAAGAACGCGCTTCCGGCACCTAAACGATTCGCAAGGAATATGATAATCAATTATCCATATTCAAATTACACGAAGAAACCCCCGAAACCCGTCTACGATTCATAAAGATATACGGATAATCAACTAGAGGTTGGAAAATCGTCCAAACCTCACAAGTCCGAAAACGACATAATTCAACCCGAAAAATCGGAAGAAAACACTCATACGGTATAGATATATCAAAATCTCAAGGTTCTCAAGCTTCAATCGGATAAAACGGACGAATCTACGAAAATCCCCAAAAACCAACACAAAATCAAAGTGTTCTTGAATAATCTTTCAATAATCCGATGAATACCCAATCATGTCCATAATAACGCATATATCACATCATACACCATGATTTCATCATCCAAAACGTCAATACCCACACAAAATCGAGAAGTCAATATGTCGAAGAAATTACCTTTTGAATATCCAAGCTCTATGATCCAAGCAATACGCGTTAGATCGACTTCCGGGCTTCCCAACCAATTGGAAGTGGTAAATCTTCAACACCCAAGTGATAGCTATGAAAAGAGCTCCTCCCTCAACTCTCTCTCTCGCGATGGAAGAAGAAATGGAGGAAAATGGCTGAAATCTCGCTTAAAAAGCCGAATTATGCAGTTGACCGCATTGTGTGCCGCGGCTCAGCCAGTGTGCTGCGGCACAGCCTAAAATTGTTCCTGTGTTTCGGGAGTGTGCCGCGGCTCAGCCTGTGTGCCGCGCACCGGCACAGTGGCTGGGCCGAGGATGCAACACCAGTGTGCCGCGGCTCAAGATAGGTGTGCCGCGCATCGGCTCAGCAGTGTGCCGCGGCATCACGGAGTGTGCCGCGGCACCCTGACACCCGCCGGCCAAATATAGGAAATGTGTGTGCCGCGGCGCACACTCATAGTGCCGCGGCTCACACCCCCTTCGGGTCCTAAAATGATGAAAAATGACCCGGAAAGAGAATAAAAGCAATATGATTAAATGTATGGGCAACAATAACACGAAACAGAAGTACGGGAACCCCAAAACGGTGGTTCCAAACAATGATTACAAGGGTTCGCCCAACAAATCACGATTCGAAGAACAAGAAGAGGTTTGAAAAGACATGACTTCCGACCGGATATTACATTCTCCCCCTCTAAAAAGAAGTTTCGTCCCGAAACTTAAGAAATAAATAGTTCGGGGTATTCCACCCGCATCTTCTCTTCCGTCTCCCAAGTCGCCTCTTCGACTCCATGCCTCGACAATTGTACTTTAACCAGTGGAATGGTCTTATGCCGAAGCTGTTTCTCGCGACGCTCAAGGATCTTCACGGGTCTCTCCGGAAAGGTAATATCCTCGGCTACATTAATCTCACTGTAGTCGATAATGTGGCTCGGATCCGGTACGTACTTCCTCAACTGGGACACATGAAAAACACTATGGACGTGACTCAAAGCTGGAGGTAATGCCAAGCGATAAGCTAAGGTCCGATATACCTTGGACTGAGTTTTCCCTTTTTACCGAAGCGGAAAACTCCTCTGGTCGGTGATACTTTGAGCAAGACATGATCCCCCACTTCAAACTCCAAGGGTCGACGACGAGTATCAGCGTAAGATTTCTGACGACTCTGGGCAGTCAGTAATCGGTCTCGGATCAGAAAAAATGGTCTTGGGGGCACCGTGTAACCTCACGATCTCAGCGATAAAGGTTCGAGCCAATCTATCCGGTCCCCAAGTATCCTTAATACCCAAGAAGTGTGCAGACTTGGTCAATCGATCGACAATTACCCAAATCATATTCATTCCAGTCCGAGTTCTCGGCATGCCAGTGATAAAATCCATTGAGATATCTTCCCACTTCCACTCGGGAATGGGAAGTGGTTTCAACAACCCCACCGGTCGTTGATGTTCGATCTTGACTTGTTGACACGTCAAGCACCATAATACAAACTCCGTAACATCCTTCTTCATGTTATTCCACCAAAAATTTCGCTTCAAATCTTTGTACATCTTACTCGTCCCGGGGTGGATTGAGTAAGGCGTAGCATGGGCTTCTCGGAGGATTCTCTGTCTCAACTCTAAATCGTTTGGGACGCAAAGTCTGCCCTGAAATCTCAGAATACTATCCTCATGTACCATAAAGCCAGGAGCTTTTCCTTTAACCACATCTTCCTTCAGTTGAGAAATCATCGGGTCACTCCACTGCTTCCCTTTGATGTCGTCAACTAAGGACGAAGTAATTTCGAGAGTACACAACTGTCCCTGTACTTGTTGAAGCCAAACTTCTATCCCTTGCTCAATTAAATCTTGACGAATTTTCGTCTGGGACGTAAAAACCTCGAGCATTTGAAGAGATGCCGATTTGCGGCTCAGAGCATCTGCAACGACATTGGCTTTCCCGGGGTGGTAGAGAATTTCCAAATCATAATCCTTTATCAACTCTAACCAACGCCGCTGTCTCATATTCAGCTCCTTCTGACTGAAAATATACTTCAGGCTCTTGTGATCGGTATAAATCCGGCACGGTGAACCATACAAGTAATGCCGCCAAATCTTGAGTGCGAAGACAATTGCGGCCAATTCTAAATCGTGAGTAGAATAATTTACCTCATAAGGCTTTAATTGTCGTGACGCAAAAGCTATTGTCTTATCATGCTGCATAAGAACACAGCCCAGGCCTTGACCCGAAGCGTCACTGTAAACTGCAAAGCCTTCGCTACCATGTGGTAAAGTTAGAATCGGCGCTGAAGTCAGTCGTCTCTTTAGTTCATCGAAGCTTTGCTGTCTCTCATCCGTCCAAACAAACTTTTCGGTCTTCTGGAGTAATTTCATAAGCGGTCGAGCGAGTTTCGAGAACCCCTCGACAAACCGACGGTAATACCCAGCAAGGCCCAAAAAGCTACGAACCTCCTTAACATTTTTAGGCGGTGCCCAATCTAGCACTGCCTCGATCTTCTGTGGGTCTACACGAACCCCTTCGGCCGAAATCACATGGCCGAGAAACATAACTTCTTCCAACCAAAACTCACATTTCTAGAATTTCGTATAGAGGTGCTCGGTTCTCAAAATGTCTAAGACCAAACGTAAGTGCCGGGCATGTTCCTCCTTATCTCGAGAATAGATCAAGATGTCGTCAATAAAGACGACTACACACCTGTCGAGGTACTCGATGAATATTTTATTCATTAACTGCATGAATACTGCCGGCGCATTCGTCAACCCAAAAGGCATAACTACAAATTCATAATGCCCATATCTCGTCCGGAACGCCGTCTTCGGAACGTCGGACTCCCTCACCCTGAGTTGATAATACCCGGATCTTAAGTCAATCTTCGAGAAAACCGCAGCTCCTTGCAATTGATCAAATAAATCATCTATACGCGGTAGAGGGTACTTGTTCTTGATGGTTACTTTGTTCAGCTCGCGGTAGTCGATGCATAAACGTAGTGAACCATCTTTCTTCCTCACGAAAAGAACAGGCGCGCCCGAAGGCGAAGCGCTCGGTCTGATGTACCCTATCTCCAGAAGTTCTCCCAACTGATTCTTCAATTCTTGCATTTCGGAAGGTGCCATCCGGTAAGGTGCTTTAGAAATCGGAGCCGCATCTGGCTCTAAGTCTACGGTAAATTCTATCTCTCGATCTGGTTGTAATCCCGGAAGATCGTCCGGAAAAACATCGGGGTACTCATTAACAACCGGAATTGAAGAGAAATCGACTTCGCCTCCTTCCGTTTTCAAAGCATAGCACCAATAGCCCGTACAACCTTTATTTAAAAGTCTTACGGCCTTCATGGCACTGATAAGTAACTTGGATTGGCCCGACTTACGTCCCAAAAATGAGTACTCAGATCCGTCTTTAGTCATCATAGTGATAACTTTGGTACGGTAATTCATAATCGCTTGGTGGTTATTAAGCCAATCCTCGCCGAGGATTACGTCCTCGCCTTCCATATCAACTACAATTAAATTTGATAACCATTCCATACCGGATATAACCACCGGAAAATCTCTAATCTCCTGATTCCCCACAATCCTATCCCCGCTAGGCAGTCTCACGATAAAGGGATCGCAAGCAGTTAAACAAGTTACATTCAAACGGCGTATACACTCCAAAGAAATAAAAGAATGTGTAGCACCCGAATCAAAAAGTACACGATCGGATAGGATAGAATATGGATGGTACTGAAGCCACCGCCGCATCGGGTTCGTCTGCTCGACGCATCTCATAAACCCGTGGTTGCACCGAACCGACGCTAGAGTTCCCCTCCGGCGTTTCGACTCCGCCCCGGCCCCCGCCAAAATTCCGCCGAGGTTGACCACCGGGGCGAAGCCCTAGTGTCCAAAGTCCGATTCGGCTCGGAACAAAAGTCGCTCTATGTCCCATCTGTCCGCACGTGTGACACTTCAACGGTGGAAAGTGGCATTCCGAATTAATGTGGCACGAACGGCCACAATTATAGCAAGTCACCGCGCGATTTGAGGTACCCGAAGTGGGACGGTAACTCCTCTTCCCTTTATTAGAACGTGACGATCGTCCGGCAAAACGGTTAGTCGTCTGTGACTTCGAAAGTTGCCACCCTTAGAGCCGTAAAATTTCCCGACTTTCTCGCTTCTTCGGTTCTTCAACGGTATCATTGTCGGGCTCAACATATCATAAAGCAAAGCTCGTCCCGATACTCTTTCAAAGGTGGTACAAGCAAAGCCGGCCATGTACCGCCGCAAGTCCAAATTCATCCGCATATCAAAATAACGGATCTTATCACGCTCGTTACGTACTTGATCCTTCACATGGATTAATTGTTGGTTATACTCCACGATTGCCTGCGAAACGGGAATATCTTGTGGTTTAGCCTCGAAGAAGGCTCGGATTCGGCTCTCTCGTACCGGCCAAGGACAAAACTCGGCCTCTAAGAGCTCCTTAAATTCATCCCATGAGGCAATACGATCCTGTGGCTTGATGACCTTCCACCAAGTAGCAGCCTCCTTAGTGAGGAAATACTGAGCAATCGGTACTTTCCTCACCTCGGGGCAATCAACTGCCTCGAAAATCTTCTCCAACTCTGCTAGCCAATCCTCCCAGCCTAACGGGTCTGTGGCACCGCCAAACTGTGGATGGTGCATACGGACACGCTCAAGCAGGGCATCCGTGTTTGGGTTCGTTATTCACCAAGCAGTTTGGGCCAAAATAGTCATCTGAGTAGCCAATTGTTGAAGTGCATTCGCCACTCCAACGTCTGCATTGTTCCCCTGACCATCTGACTGGTCGTGCTGACTCTCGGTATCGGGATGCACCAAGTTCGACAAACTGGGGTTGGTCGACCCCGCAACCGAACTGATGGAAACGGCCGCACCACGACCTCTTCCTCGCCCACGGCCACGACCACGGCCACGGCCCCTACCAGCTGACATACTGAAGAACACACAAGTCACGTAAGCACAATTCAATCACGCATCAACAAAGTGTCCGATTCTCAAGAATACCGATAAAAGGAAGCAAAACTAATAAGGAAACACCAGAAGAGTGAGAGGTCTTACAAGTACCGGTCGCACTGTGATGATGGCAGAGTAGTGATACTGTGGACATTTAACGACTCAATCGACCCAAAAGACCGACAGCCTAGGTATCCATAGACCTAAGCTCTGATACCATATTCTGTAACACCCCCAAGTTATTCAGGGATATTACAGCGCCGTAAGCCCCGCCGTGGGACCCACAAGGCTAAACATACGCGGAACCATAAATTTTGACCGATAAGGTCTACACACAATGGAATGAGAAACGATACAAAGGTATTCGAAATATAACCAATGTATTCACGAACATCACAACTCAATTCAATACTTCGGCAAACACGGGCCGGAACATCAAGGAAAAAGGAAAAACAATACTCGAGTATTCAATAGCCAATCCAGTACAACAACCCTGAACGGGAAACTCCAAACATAACTGGAAGGAAGACACAGTATCACGCTTGCCCACCATCTTTATGCCGACCCGATACCTGCCCGTCCGCTCTCCTGGAACCTGAAATACATGAAACGTATTTCCCCCATAAAGGGGTTAGCCGTCTAATAGCTAGTGCAAGTATAACAATATGAAACATAATACTCCTCGACAATAAAGTAAATGTAATCCGTCAATTCATCAATTTAAGACTAGTATTCCGGAATGACTAAAATCTCAAGACGTATGTGAATGCCGTAAAAACGGTTCGTTCATATCATACGCCGTTACATGTAGGAATGCCGTCAAAACGGTTCGTTCATTACATGCCAACATTATTTCATATGAATGCCGTAGAAACGGTTCGTTCATATCAACCATGGAATCGCACCAGAGGCTACGAAACCCTCGTAGGACCATAGGCCCCCGGAGTGGCTAGAAATAATCATACCATCAATATTTCATACTTTCAAAGTCGAGAACGCATAATCATAAAGGTATACTTGCCTTTGAGACATCGAGGAACGAACAAAAAGGGGTATGAGATTGGTAGGTCCAAGAACGCGCTCCGCACCTAAACGATTCGCAAGGAATATGATAATCAATTATCCATATTCAAATTACGAAGAAACCCCGAAACCCGTCTACGATTCATAAAGATATACGGATAATCAACTAGAGGTTGGAAAATCGTCCAAACCTCACAAGTCCGAAAACGACATAATTCAACCCGAAAAATCGGAATAAAACACTCATACGGTATAGATATATCAAAATCTCAAGGTTCTCAAGCTTCAATCGGATAAAACGGACGAATCTACGAAAATCCCCAAAAACCAACACAAAATCAAAGTGTTCTTGAATAATCTTTCAATAATCCGATGAATACCCAATCATGTCCATAATCACGCATATATCACATCATACACCATGATTTCATCATCCAAAACGTCAATACCCACACAAAATCGAGAAGTCAAGATGTCGAAGAAATTACCTTTTGAATATTCAAGCTCTATGATCCAAGGAATACGCGTTATATCGACTATCCGGGCTTCCCAACCGATTGGAAGTGGTAAATCTTCAACACCCAAGTGATAGCTATGAAAAGAGCTCCTCCCTCAACTCTCTCTCTCGCGATGGAAGAAGAAATGGAGGAAAATGGCTGAAATCTCGCTTAAAAAGCCGAATTATGCAGTTGACCGCATTGTGTGCCGCGGCTCACTGTGTGTGCCGCGGCAAGACAGCCTAAAAATTGTTCCTGTGTTTCGAAGTGTGCCGCGGCTCACCAGTGTGCCGCGGCACCGGCACAGTGTTTTGGCTGAGGATGCAACACCAGTGTGCCGCGGCTCAGCATAGGTGTGCCGCGGCATCGGCTCGGTAGTGTGCCGCGGCACTGCCGGAGTGTGCTGCGGCACCCGGTACAGTCCGCCCGGCCAAATATAGTAAATGTGTGTGCCGCGGCGCACACTCATAGTGCCGCGGCTCACACCCCCTTCGGGTCCTAAAATGATGAAAAATGACCCGGAAAGAGAATAAAAGCAATATGATTAAATGTCTGGGCAACAATAACACGAAACAGAAGTACGGGAACCCCAAAACGGTGGTTCCAAACAATGATTACAAGGGTTCGCCCAACAAATCACGATTCGAAGAACAAGAAGAGGTTTGAAAAGACATGACTTCCGACCGGATATTACATTCTGCTATTCTGATAGAAGAGATATACAGTGCTCAAACCGTGAACAACATGTAATATCCGACGGAAATTCTTACTTACTGTTGTATCGTTCGGATAATTCAAATACTGTTGTACTCTTGTTGCATTTTTGTATTGTTATTGATATTGGAATATATCATAAATAAACATAATAATAACGATCACTCGCACTATAATTGGATTCTCAACGTCGCATAGATTAATACATTTTTTAGCTACTAACCTGGGTATAACGTACGCTAATCCTTAAACATAACGTACGTTATGCTTAGTTCTTTACGTACGTAAAGGTGTGCTTGTTACGTACGTAACCAGTGTAATCGTATCCGATCTCAACTTTTGGCGTGTAGGGCTGGACGGGATTCGAATATCTGATCTTTTGGAGGCAATCTAGTTGACCTACATTACGTACGCAATACGTTGATAGGTAACGTACGTAACGATGTTCGTGTTTCAGTCCAGTAACATCTGGACAGAGCTTACGTACGTAATACTGTCCGGGTAGCGTACGTAACGAGCTGTGCTGTTATAAAAAGACAGCTTGTGTCTTTCATTTTGCACGACCAAACTCTGAGTTTTCAGCTAGATAATCATCCTCCTGCACCCCTAGATCAAAATTACCTTCTTCCAACTTGTGTTTGAGCTTTACATTTGGATTTTGGAGCTTGTTGATTTGGAGTTGGAGTCATTCTTGAAGCTTAGATTGTGTTCTTGTGGTCTTGGTGTATTGTTCTTCAATTCTGAAGGTATGTCATACGTTTTAACCCTATAATCTCATAGTTATAATGATAGTGATTAAGTATACTCCACCTAGTGATGATTTAATCAAGCTAAACATGTTCATAGTTAAGCTTCCAACAAACTTAATGATGAATATGATAGTTAAGGGTTTTGTAAGGTTGTGTTCTTAGTATCTTAAATGATGATGATCATGTTTAGTTAAACCAAACTCTTATTCCTGGACTAATAACACCAATAGACTACTGATAATCTTTGTTTCATTATGATGTAAATAACTTCTTGGAATAATTACCATAAAATGTTTTGAGAAACCCTTGTTGATCATTAGAAGTATGGAATCACCTTCTTGAACCTAAGCTAAAGTGAATCCAGAGGAGTAATGTTTAAACTTCCAAGTTAACTAGAAGATTATAAGGAAGGTGTTGAACCCGTAGTGGTCTTCATGATCATAATATGGAATTACAACTACTTAACTCAACATAAGTAATTGATTGAAGTGCATATTTTACTTTTTGATGTTCTTGATAAGTTTAAAGAGTAGGAGATTACTCGTTAACACAGCTTAATCCAGCAAACATGTGGTAAACATCTTGTAATCAATTGTAAGAATAGAATGGTATTGAATGAGGTTCTTGGAGTAACGCTCAACATCTTAAAGTTGAACTACTCAAATGAGAATTAGGATGTTGTCTCGTCGAAGTTTGGTATAGATGATCATATGAACGCATTATTGAATAAAATATACTTCATTCAAGGTTGATTGTCCGAGTAACCAATTTTGAATCGAGGGCCGGCTGTTCGTTCGACAAAGAAGGACTTTACACGCCTCCGTATTGAGGCAAGTTATCTTGCTTGGTTATAATGATGTGTGAATTCTTATGATGATTATGCATTTCGTGTATATGAAACACTTATAAACTTGTGTCTTGTGATTTGATGTTGTTCTTAATGATGTCCCGTTTTCATCGTGGGATTGTATTCCCAAGTTCCTTACTTTTGGACCCTTGATATTGTTGATCTTGTTGTCATCTCGGTGAGTCCTCGATCCTTATTCGGATTTTGTGAATTATTGAATTCGTTTTCATGTTGCATCGTGACATATCCGGAGTCATATCTACGTTCCGATTGGATATTGTGTAGGATTTTTAGCCGAGCACATATATAGTCATGCGTGAATATTTTTCCGTGAAAGGCTGTGCACACGAGACGTAGTTCGTTGAGGCTAATTAGGTACATTGTCCCACGTATATCCTGGATTCCGTATCCGGGGTGGACATGTGCACTGACACATATTCGGATCGGGCGTACTGTGATGTCCCTCTCGAGCCATACTATCTTAGTCGCTCACAGTCCATTTTTATACTTGGATGTATTCGACGTTTTGTGACTGAGCGTTCATACGCCCGAGGGGTATGTTCGTTAGTCAGGGAGTTATTCTTGAAATCTTATATACGTGAATTGTATACTATCTTGAGAATCATTTATCATGTATATCTGACCCTGTGTTGGGCGAAATACTTGTGTCGTATTTTAGGTCGAGGAAAAGGCAAGGCACGGGAAGATCAAGGTGATGACGAAGGGTTCGAAGGATACTAGTTCGGGGGCCCCAAGTCTTTCGTGTCCGGTCATGTTCGTACCGTGTAATGTTATTTTTTTTCTTCTTCCGCTTCATTTTAAGTTTGAACAAATGTATTGTTATTTAAGGTATAATTCATCTCCATATGGATTATACTTATGTTTTGGATCCTGTGTGTAATAAGGCCGTAGGCCATACTGCTGTAAACTCCACATCGGAGTAAGTACTATGTTTTGTGGTTCGGTATCACATGTATTGTGTATTTAATCTGTATTTTGGATATCGCCTGGTGGATCCCAGACCTCGGGAGAGGCGGTAGAATATATTAGCAATCTCCGCCTTCAATAAATTGGGAAAATTATTTGTTACGGATAATCGAGAGTAAATTCGGATAAACCGAGGTGATTCAGAATCCTAGACTTATTCATTATTTGATTTCTTTTATTCAAGCTATCGTTTTCTACTGTTTAGTCGCTTAGAAATTCTTTTAGTTATTAATTGCAAAAACCCAAATTCGATTGTTCAAATAAAATTGGAATACACAAAAATCGGTAGTTAGAGATTCAGTCCTCGTGGGAACGATACTCTACTTATCACTTTATTACTTGTAAACGATGACGTGCACTTGCGTGTAAGAAATATCGCAACAAGTTTTTGGCGCCGTTGCCGGGGACTGATTTTTCACTAATATCAATACCAAGCGACTCTAATTTTAATTTGAAGTTTCTTCTTTAGTTTCTATATTTTTATTTTTTTTTCATTATGTTTTCCTATGAGTATCGTGGCCCTTGGCATTTCATAAATCCCAATGTTCTTAATAATTCGCCAAATAGGGTCAACAAATTTCTCCCCAAAACAAAAGACCATGCTTGAACAATGTGTAGACGTTCTTAAAAATCCTGATAGTACCCTTTTTGAGCTAGAATGTGCACATCGTGGTCTTGAAGTTCACTATGGTTATTTTCCAGCTCATTTATTTAGTAGTGAAGTTGAGGGGGAGGTAGAGAAGAACGACATGTTGAGTTTTAGGGTCGATCCCCCAGCATCCAATGATTTCATAAAGTGTGATGAGCCTAGAGAAGAAGTTATCATTGATGATGTTTCCAAAGAAATTCCATTAAATTGCAATCAAACTTCGACTAATAAGGTGAATACTTTTGTGCCAAAAATTTTATTAACGGTGCCACACATAATTTTTCCTAAATCCATAATGGGAGAGATTGACCCCATTACTCATGATTTTGTTGAGGCTGATTCTTCGAGTTCTAATGAGATTGTGCATGATAATTCTTTATTATTTGCCCATTCGAACTCTGCTTATTTTTTCGTGCCTTATGATTATTATATTCTTCCTTCATTTTTTGGTTGTCTGCATAATTATTCTTACTCTTTATTTTCGGCAACCGGGCATAAACCAAAGCCTCCTTTGTGGAATAAGAGGCTTATAGATTGTAAGAAAGGGGGTATTTGGAAATCTCCCAAGAAAAAAGCCACGTTAAATTTTTTCGCCACGTCGTGCTCAAGACGTAAAATAGAGCGCTGGATGGGAGGCAACCCATCATTTTTACTTGCTTTCTAGTTAGTTGTTTTTTTTTTATTTTTCGTTATTAATTATTTTCCTTTGTTTTGTATTTCATTTGGATTCGTGTATTCTTGTTGGCCCTTATTTCTCTGATATTTCTTTATAACCCCTATGAGTTATTATTCTTCATGTTCTAGTCTTTCTTGATTTAATGTCTACTGTTATTTCATGACTAGAGACTAAGTTTGGGGGTCCCTCGTGATGCTGAGCGTTATTTGAAGTATGGATTGATCGACGTTTCCACTCAGACATGTGCTGGTGTTCAAGAAGACATTTGGAATAAGTTTCACTTTTCCTTATCTCTGTTATTTTCACATGAGTTTTATTATTGATAATGTTATGTGTAGTGGACTTTATTTTGCATGTTGTTGATGGTTTTTGCAAGCTTGAATTTTTCGTGAATTTTTCGTGCTTCCATGTGTAAAACTGATGTTACGATACTGATTTCTCTTGGAAGAAACGGTTGAGTTTTAGTCGAGTTGCAATCAGCGATATCTGTTTCTGTTGAGTATTCAATTAGGTCCGAAATTTTATCATTTTTGTAGAAATTTTAGCAGATAAGAAAAGAGACATACGTGTTTTCAAATCACCGTTTATACGTTTGGTTAAACTTTTCGCGTAGCTCGTCGCCCAGTACCATGAGTCTTGTTGGCATTTAAATTGAGTTTAGAGTCAGACAGTTTTTCCCAAGAAAAAGTCGAGATATTAATTGTTCTATGATGGGAAGTTTAGTAACCGGGGGTATTCACGTGACCCGTTGTTTACTCTCGCGTAAAACGACGACCCTGAATAGATTAATAATTTAGAAATATCGCATTACCGATGATGGGAAGCCTAGTAACCGGGGGTATTCACGTGACCCGTTGTCTACTTTCACGTAAAACGGCAACCTTGACATGCGGGACTTGCTATTCGAGTTTTTTCTCCGCTGTAGAGGGGGACTTAGTAACTAGAAGCATCTATGTGCCCCATGAGTGTCTTTTACGTCAAACGGTTCCCCGATACATGAGAATGGAAATCCACCCTAGGATCATCCCGATGAAATATCCCGAGAACCGAAACCTAGTCGTTAACTCGAATCATATTATTGATCGTACATAAGGGAATGCTGTCCTAGGCGTAATTTTGATAATGAAACTCTTGAATTTTGCCACTAGACTGTGGGACTGGGTGAATTAGCTTGTTTATTTCAACCCTTCATATTGACGGTCGGTTAAATTCACGCTTGTTAATCTTTGAGCTTGATTTTCTCCATGAACGATTGATTAGGACTGAAATTGGTTACTTCGTGGAATCAGTGTCCGGGACGTGACTCACTATTACGATACTTGTATTATTCTTTGAGATTTTCAGGGTAGTATTGATTAAGTTGAGCACTATGGATTTGCATGATTATTCACGATACATTTTGTTTAAAATTATAATTTTTTTTTGCTTGAGGACAAGCAAAGGCTCAAGTTTGGGGGTATTTGTTAGGCGTATTTTTATGCGCTTTTATATCCATCTTGAGCCTAAATTAGCATAAATGACCTTTTAATGCATTATATTTATATGTTTTGCAGGAAATCGGAGTCCGGGAGTCAAAACGATGAAAAACGGGCGAAAATAGCAGTTTTTGGTCATGAGCCGCGGCACACACCAAGTGAACCGCGGCACACGAAGACAACCAGCGAATGATATGCACACTGTACTGTGTGCCGCGGCACACATTAAGTGAGTCGCGGCACAGAAAGTGCAAAAAGCAAAAAGACGCCACTGCCATATTTCTTTGTTGGTGTGTGGGAGAAAAGAAGTTGGGCCGCATAGGTTTCTCTCTTTGGGCCGCGAGAGATGAAATGAGGGAAAAGAAATTAGGAGATGAAATTTGGGCCTCTTGGGCTTTTGTTTGTGTTTGGCCGTGAGGAGCTTTACGTGGAGTAAGGAATTTATTTTCCTGGGGAAGAAAAACCTACTGATTTGAAAAAGAAACAAGATAAAAAAGGCACAGACAGGATAGAACAGGGAGTAGGTCGGCGGAGAAGAAAGAAAGGAGAACAGAAGGTGTAGATTTCTGGGGGACGACAAGACCACGGATCCCTACGGTTTTTCTGCATCTTAGTTTTTAGATTTATTCGAGTAGGATTTTGATTGTAGCCAATTTCATGACGGTTTGATTATTTATTATTTTTTCGATTTACTCGTTATTCTATTGAATTGGATTCTTCTTACTGTTCTTAATGCTTTTTAATTGTCTGGCCAACAGTTAATTTGTTTTGAATGTCTTTATGGATTCGGGAGATGAAATTTAGGCATAGTTCTTGTGAGACGAATCATAATTTTCGTGAGATAGGAATATACTCGTGCGAATTGTGAAGCCTGTTATTTTGGGAATTCTTGAACTGTTTTAGCTATTAATTATCTGATTCGAATAGGGATATATCGAGTTAGTAATTCGTAGTATTTTCTATCGACCTTGGGAAAGGCTTTAGAATAATTTAGGAATTCCTGGCTTACAATCAATTGAATAACAGTGAATTGAATCGAATAAATATCATTCCCGATTGTTTGAGGTGAAAATCATAATCCTACCCCTTATTAGTATTATTATTATTATTATTACTATTATTTATTTTCTGCAATTAGTTTAGATATAAACTCTATTTAATTGTTCTTCAAATAAAATTGTGAGTTGATTAAATTTTGGTACTTAGTGAAATCAGTCCTCGAGGGAACGATACTTTACTTATCACTTTATTACTTGTTGACACCGTGCACTTGCGGCATATTGTGAGGGATTTTCCCACAACACCTTCAATCCTAGGGGCCGGATTTACCTTCATAATTTTGATGGGGCCATCATATATTACAAAGATCATCTCTTCGTGTATTGCTGCAAGATGAGCCGCCATCCTGATTCTCCAATCATCAAACTCATTAATAGAGAACATAGGAACTTTGTTGATCATTGATGTATCCATGTGAGAATGTAGGAATGAAAAAGACTATTTTATAAAAATAAGTGATTTTGGATCTGATTCGGTTAAAAATAAGACTGATTCTTTTTAGAATCAACCACTCCGATACCACTTGTTGGCCACTAAGTATACAAGATACAGCTTGGAAAGTGTTTTAAACAACAAACTGTACGGTATTTAAATCTGAGTGCGTAGCGGAAGTCTTTAATAAAGTAAGTTGCTGAGGATACATCAACAATGTGTGCAGTGTATACTTAAATAATCACAATTAATAAAACAATAAAGGCAGAAGGTAAATAAAACAATATTTAAAGTGGTTCGAGGTAAACCCCTCTACGTCCACTGGTCCTCCACACAGGAGTAAAAAGTTTATTATAATTACTGCGTACACAACTACGTAATTATAACCAAACCTAATCAATATATCGCTCACACAGATTGATATAAAGATCTTAGCTTTCAACCGTTCACACAGATTGGTTTAAGCTAACACGTTACTGGCTTCTTCACACACAGTTCTGAAGCTTCGTATTCTTCAATGCAAGTCCGTCACACACAGTTCGGGAATAGGAAGGTTTCTCAGTCCACACAGGGCTGATGAGTTTGTTCAAGGGTTAGAACAATATTTGAACAACAACTTTGACTTTATGAGCTTGTAGCTGATGATGTGTTGTGTAACACCCCGATATGGCGGCCATTACAGTGCCGTGGACCCCACACTGGGATCCACCAGGCGATATCCAAAATACAGATTAAATACACAATACATGTGATACCGAACCACAAAACATAGTACTTACTCCGATGTGGAGTTTACAGCAGTATGGCCTACGGCCTTATTACACACAGGATCCAAAACATAAGTATAATCCATATGGAGATGAATTATACCTTAAATAACAATACATTTGTTCAAACTTAAAATGAAGCGGAAGAAGAAAAAAAATAACATTACACGGTACGAACATGACCGGACACGAAAGACTTGGGGCCCCCCAACTAGTATCCTTCGAACCCTTCGTCATCACCTTGATCTTCCCGTGCCTTCCTTTTCCTCGACCTAAAATACAACACAAGTATTTCGCCCAACACAGGGTCAGATATACATGATAAATGATTCTCAAGATAGTATACAATTCACGTATATAAGATTTCAAGAATAACTCCCTGACTAACGAACATACCCCTCGGGCGTATGAACGCTCAGTCACAAAACGTCGAATATATCCAAGTATAAAAATGGACTGTGAGCGACTAAGATAGTATGGCTCGAGAGGGACATCACAGTACGCCCGATCCGAATATGTGTCACATGTCCACCCCGTATACGGAATCCAGGATATACGTGGGACAATGTACCTAATTAGCCTCAACGAACTACGTCTCGTGTGCACAGCCTTTCACGGAAAAATATTCACGCATGACTATATATGTGCCCGGCTAAAAATCCTACACAATATCCAATCGGAACGTAGATATGACTCCGGATATGTCACGATGCAACATGACAACGAATTCAATAATTCACAAAATCCGAATAAGGATCGAGGACTCACCGAGATGACAACAAGATCAACAATATCAAGGGTCCAAAAGTAAGAAACTTGGGAATACAATCCCACGATGAAAACGGGACATCATTAAGAACAACATCAAATCACAAGACACAAGTTTATAAGTGTTTCATATACACGAAATGCATAATCATCATAAGAATTCACACATCATTATAACCAAGCAAGATAACTTGCCTCAATACGGAGGCGTGTAAAGTCCTTCTTTGTCGAACGAACAACCGGCCCTTGATTCAAAATTGGTTACTCAGACAATCAACCTTGAATGAAGTATATTTTATTCAATAATGCGTTCATATGATCATCTATACCAAACTTCGACGAGACAACATCCTAATTCTCATTTGAGTAGTTCAACTTTAAGATGTTGAGCGTTACTCCAAGAACCTCATTCAATACCATTCTATTCTTACAATTGATTACAAGATGTTTACCACATGTTTGCTGGATTAAGATGTGTTAACCAATAATCTCCTACTCTTTAAACTTATCAAGAACATCAAAAACTAAAATCTGCACTTCAATCAATTACTTATGTTGAGTTAAGTAGTTGTAATTCCATATTATGATCATGAAGACCACTACGGGTTCAACACCTTCCTTATAATCTTCTAGTTAACTTGGAAGTTTAAACATTACTCCTCTGGATTCACTTTAGCTTAGGTTCAAGAAGGTGATTCCATACTTCTAATGATCAACAAGGGTTTCTCAAAACATTTTATGGTAATTATTCCAAGAAGTTATTTACATCATAATGAAACAAAGATTATTAGTATTCTATTGGTGTTATTAGTCCAGGAATAAGAGTTTGGTTTAACTAAACATGATCATCATCATTTAAGATACTAAAACCACAACCTTACAAAACCCTTAACTATCATATTCATCATTAAGTTTGTTGGAAGCTTAACTATGAACATGTTTAGCTTGATTAAATCATCACTAGGTGGAGTATACTTAATCACTATCATTATAACTATGAGATTATAGGAACACAATCTAAGCTTCAAGAATGACTCCAACTCCCAATCAACAAGCTCCAAAATCCAAATGTAAAGCTCAAACACAAGTTGGAAGAAGGTAATTTTGATCTAGGGGTGCAGGAGGATGATTGTCTAGGTGAAAACTCAGAGTTTGGTCGTGCAAAATGAAAGACACAAGCTGTCTTTTTATAACAGCATAGCTCGTTACGTACGCTACCCGGACAGTATTACGTACGTAAGCTCTGTCCAGATGTTACTGGACTGAAACACGAACATCGTTACGTACGTTACCTATCAACGTATTACGTACGTAATGTAGGTCAACTAGATTGCCTCCAAAAGATCAGATATTTAAATCTTGTCCGGCCCTACACACCGAAAGTTGAGATCGGATACGATTACACTGGTTACGTACATAACAAGCACACCTTTACGTACGTAAATAACTAAGCATAACGTACGTTATGTTTAAGGATTAGCGTATGTTATACCCAGGTTAGTAGCTAAAAAATGTATTAATCTATGCGACGTTGAGAATCCAATTATAGTGCGAGTGATCGTTATTATTATGTTTATTTATGATATATTCCAATATCAATAACAATACACAAATGCAACAAGAGTACAACAGTATTTGAATTATCCGAACGATACAACAGTAAGTAAGAATTTTCGTCGGATATTACATACTCCCCCCCTTAAAAGGGGTTTCGTCCTCGAAACTAAGGGGTAAACAATTTAGGATACCTCTCTTGAATGCTTCTCTCCGTCTCCCACATGGCTTCCTCAACCCCGTGTCGTGACCACTGAACCTTCAGTAGGGGAATCGTCTTATTACGCAGTTGTTTGATCCTCCTCTCAAGTATTCGTACGGGGCGCTCCTCATACGAATGATCCTCCGCTAAATCGATCTCATCGAACTGAAGTACATGACTCGGATCAGCAACGTATTTCCTTAACTGGGAGACATGGAACACGTTATGAATTCGGCTCAGGGCTGGTGGTAAAGCCAGGCGATAGGCTAAATCGCCCACTCGGTCCAAAACCTCAAACGGCCCGATATACCTCGGACTCAGCTTGCCTCTCTTCCCAAAACGAAAAACTCCTCGAGTAGGGGACACCTTCATTAGTACATGGTTGCCGACTTCGAACTCAAGCGGTCGCCGGCGGTTGTCTGCGTAGGACTTCTGTCGGCTTTAAGCCGTCAACAAACGACTCCTAATTAGGGCGATCTTCTCATGGGCTGCTAACAACATATCGGGTTCCGTACCCAGGGTTTCAGATGGATCGTCCCAACACAGAGGGGATCTACAACGACGGCCATACAATGCTTCATAAGGTGCCATCTGAATAGAAGTGTGCCAGCTATTATTATAAGTGAATTCCACCAAGGGTAGTTGGGCCTCCCAATCATCCTTCCAATCGAGAACGCACGCCCTCAGCATATCCTCTAAAGTTTGGATAGTTCTCTCAGTCTGACCATCCGTCTGCAGTGAAATCTTGTCTTTGAAGTTCAAATGCGTACCCATCGCACGATGAATCGCTTTCCAAAAATGTGACACGAATCGCCCGTCACGATCCGATACAATACTCTTAGGGGTACCATGTAACCTTACAATTTCTTTGATAAATAGTTGGGCCAATCTCTCGGGTCCCCAAGTATCTTTAATCTCTAGAAAGTGGGCTGATTTTGTCAAACGATACACAATCACCCAAATCGTATTAATACCTCGAAGACTCGTTGTCATGCTGGTAATAAAATAAATAGATATGTACTCCCATTTCCACTCAGGAATCGGAAGCGGTTTCACAATCTGCGGTCGCCGGTGCTCAATCTTAACTTGTTGACAAGTTAAACACCTCAAACGAATTACGCAACTTCACGTTTCATACCTCCCCACCAATAATATTGTTTCAAATCCTTATACATTTTGCTAGACCCCGGTGGATAGAGTACGGGTAGCATGATCTTCTCTCGGATAGAACTCCTCAACTCATCATCGGTACGCAAACTCGGTTCTCAAACGTATCAATCCATCCTCATGTATCACAAATCCAGAGTTTTCCTTGAGTTATTTCACGCGGATTCGAGATAAGAATGGGTTCAGAACTTGCTTCGATCTAATTATATCCTCAAGGGATGATGACATCTCAAGTGTACAGAGTTGCCCTTGAATACGCTGTAACTGGACTTCAATTTCGGCCTCGCCAATTCTAACCGCAATACCCTGCGAGTTGTTAGGCGGGCAAGCATCCGCTCTGTCTTGGTTTACGACTCAAAGCGTCGGCAACTACATTTGCTTTGCCGGATGATAAAGGATCTCGATATCATAGTCTTTGATGAGTTCTAGCCACCTTCTCTCGCCTCATGTTTAACTCCTTCGAGTAAAAATGTATTTCAAGCTCTTGTGATCCGTAAAAATCGGCGGGTAACTCCATACGATAATGACGCCTTGATTTTTAAAGCAAACACCACAGCTGCGAGTTCTAAATCATGGGTGGGGTAGTTGACCTCGTAAGGTCATAGCTGTCTTGATGCATAGGAGATCACCTTCCCGTTTTGCATTAGTACACACCCAAGGCCCTGCTTAGATGCGTCACTATACACTACAAAACCTTCCGTTCCTTTTGGTAGGACTAAAATAGGCGTCGAAATCAACCGGCTCTTAAGTTCATCAAAGCTCACGACATGCCTCGACTGTAAATACTTCTTATCCTTCCTCAACAAATTAGTCATTGGTTGGGCAATTTTGGAAAAACCCTCCACGAACCGTCGGTAATAACCTGCTAGTCCCAAGAAGCTGCGTACTTCCTTAACGTTCTTTGGTGGTAACCAATCTCGGATAGCTTCTGTCTTCTGCAGGTCTACTCGCACCCCATCAACTGATATCACATGCCCGAGAAAGATAACTTCATTTATCCAGAACTCACATTTAGAAAATTTTCTATAAAGCTGCTCTCGCCTTAACGCCTCGAGAACTAGATGGAGATGACGCTCGTGCTCTTCATGGTCACGAGAATAGATCAGAATGTCGTCAATAAAAACGACTACAAAGCAATCCAGATAATTAATAAACACTCGATTCATCAACTCCACGAATACTGCCGGTGCATTCGTTAGTCCAAAAGGCATCATTACGAACTCATAATGCCCATAGCGAGTACGAAAAGCGGTCTTCGAAATATCAGACTCACGAATCCTCAACTGATAGTAATCGGACCTCAGGTCGATCTTAGAAAACACAGCAGCCCCTTGAAGCTGATCCAATAAATCATCAATACGCGGCAATGGGTATTTGTTCTTAATGGTTACCTTGTTCAGCTCACGATAATCAATACACAGACGTAGGGATCCGTCCTTACGTACAAATAGTACTGGTGCTCCCCAAGGGGACGCGCTAGGTCTAATGTAGCCCTTCTCGGTCAAATCCTCAAGTTGGATTTTCAGCTCCTGCATCTCAGTCGGAGCCATACGATACAGTGCTTTTGAAAGCGGGGACGTACCAGGCTCTAACTCAATATTGAACTCTATCAATAGATTTATCTAAAGGCGAATAACGCACTCTATCCCTAGGTGAATTAATTCGTCAATAGGCGAAAAGCATAAAATCTCCCAAAGGCCACGTAGTTCCTATGAGTATATTCCTATCTCACAGAATAAAACGGTCCTCACCAATAGTTCCTCACCAAATCTCCTCTCCCGATTCGAAGTGAATGATTAAATCAATACAACTATTGGCCAGATAATTGCAAGCATTAAACACAATTGGGAAAACTCAACAAAAAGGTAATTAATTGGATAATCTCAAGAAATTCGTTAAAACATAGGTTTCATCAAAACCCTAGATTAGGGCTTTAGCCTGACATACTAATAATTGAAAATACAGAATAGATAAATGAAAGCATAAAAATCAAACGCAGATGAAGCTCGGATTCCTCCGTTCTTCAGCTTCCGCCCTCTGCCCTTGAAGTCTTCTGCTTCCCTCTTCTTCTGCCGTCTCCAAGCTTAAGCTCCAAAAGATAAAAAAATCCAAAGATATTTAATTAGGGTCTTAAACCCTATTTATAGCTCAGCACATCATCCAAATCGCGTCTGTATCAGTAGGTCGAAAACTGGCTTCGAAACGGCCCTAATCCGCGCGGACAACCAAAAACCGCCAAGTGTGCCGCGGCGCACTAAATCTGTGCCGCGGCACAGGGCCTTCAGCTGGATGCCTGGGCATCTTTAATTTCTTCTGTGCCGCGGCTCACTGGATCAGGCCGCGCACGCAGTACGCTTTACTCGCTTTGGTGGGTGTCTTCCTGTGCCGCGGCCCTGCTTCCTTGTGCCGCGGCTCATAGCCAAAATATGCCGTTTTCGCCCGTTTCGCCTCGTTTTAGCTTCCGGACTTCAATTTCCTGTCAATCATACAAAATTAAGGCATTAAAGGCTCATTTAGACAATTTCACTCTCCAAAATAATACAAAATAATGATAAATAAGCGTATACAAATACGCCTAACAAAGTGAAAATTGCTATATTTCTTACACGAAAGTGCACGTCATCGTTTACAGGTAATAAAGTGATAAGTAGAGTATCGTTCCCACGAGGACTGAATCTCTAACTACCGATTTTTGTGTATTCCAATTTTATTTGAACAATCGAATTTGGGTTTTTGCAATTAATAACTAAAAGAATTTCTAAGCGACTAAACAGTAGAAAACGATAGCTTGAATAAAAGAAATCAAATGATGAATAAGTTTAGGATTCTGAATCCACCTCGGTTTATCCGAATTTACTCTCGATTATCCGTAACAAATAATTTTCCCAATTTATTGAAGGTGGAGATTGCTAATATATTCTACCGACTCTCCCGAGGTCAATAGATTTATCTAAAGGCGAATAACGCACTCTATCCCTAGGTGAATTAATTCGTCAATAGGCGAAAAGCATAAAATCTCCCAAAGGCCACGTAGTTCCTATGAGTATATTCCTATCTCACAGAATAAAACGGTCCTCACCAATAGTTCCTCACCAAATCTCCTCTCCCGATTCGAAGTGAATGATTAAATCAATACAACTATTGGCTAGATAATTGCAAGCATTAAACACAATTGGGAAAACTCAACAAAAAGGTAATTAATTGGATAATCTCAAGAAATTCGTTAAAACATAGGTTTCATCAAAACCCTAGATTAGGGCTTTAGCCTGACATACTAATAATTGAAAATACAGAATAGATAAATGAAAGCATAAAAATCAAACGCAGATGAAGCTCGGATTCGTCCGTTCTTCAGCTTCCGCCCTCTGCCCTTGAAGTCTTCTGCTTCCCTCTTCTTCTGCCGTCTCCAAGCTTAAGCTCCAAAAGATAAAAAATCCAAAGATATTTAATTAGGGTCTTAAACCCTATTTATAGCTCAGCACATCATCCAAATCGCGTCTGTATCAGTAGGTCGAAAACTGGCTTCGAAACGGCCCTAATCCGCGCGGACAACCAAAAACCGCCAAGTGTGCCGCGGCGCACTAAATCTGTGTCGCGGCACAGGGCCTTCAGCTGGATGCCTGGGCGTCTTTAATTTCTTCTGTGCCGTGGCTCACCTGGACTATGCCGTAGCACAGAGTACAGTTTACTCTGCCTTTGGCTGGGTGTCTTCCTGTGCCGCGGCCCTGCTTCCTTGTGCCGCGGCTCATAGCCAAAATATGCCGTGTTCGCCCGTTTTGCCTCGTTTTAGCTTCCAGACTTCAATTTCCTGTCAATCATACAAAATTAAGGCATTAAAGGCTCATTTAGACAATTTCACTCTCCATAATAATACAAAAGAATGATAAATAAGCGTATACAAATACGCCTAACAAATACCCCCAAACTTAAGCCTTTGCTTGTCCTCAAGCAAAAAGAATTAAATTCAATAGAAGAATGTCGTGAATCATCGTGCAACTCATAGTGTTCAACCTAATCAATACTATCCTGTAATTCTCTCTAAATAATACAAGTGTCATAATAGCAAGCTGCACTCAGAATAATGATTCCGCAAAGTAATCAAGTTCAGTCCTAATCACTCGTTCATGAAGAAAATCCAGCTCAAAGATTAACAAAACGTGAGTCAAATCGACCGTCAATATGAAAGGCTAAAATAAACAAGCTAGTTCGTCCCGTTCCACAGTCTAGTGGCACAATTTTCACGAGTTTCATAACAAATAAACCTCGGACAGTATCCCCGGCAACGGCGCCAAAAACTTGTTGTGGGAAAATCCCTCACAATATGCCGCAAGTGCGCGGTGTCAACAAGTAATAAAGTGATAAGTAAAGTATCGTTCCCTCGAGGACTGATTTCACTAAGTACCAAAATTTAATCAACTCACAATTTTATTTGAAGAACAATTAAATAGAGTTTATATCTAAACTAATTGCAGAAAATAAATAATAGTAATAATAATAATTATAATAATAATAATAATAATAATGATACTAATAAGGGGTAGGATTATGATTTTCACCTCAAACAATCGGGAATGATATTTATTCGATTCAATTCACTGTTATTCAATTGATTGAAAGCCAGGAATTCCTAAATTATTCTAAAGCCTTTCCCAAGGTCGATAGAAAATACTACGAATTACTAACTCGATATATCCCTATTCGAATCAGATAATTAATAGCTAAAACAGTTCAAGAATTCCCAAAATAACAGGCTTCACAATTCGCACGAGTATATTCCTATCTCACGAAAATTATGATTCGTCTCACAAGAACTATGCCTAAATTTCATCTCCCGAATCCATAAAGACATTCAAAACAAATTAACTGTTGGCCAGACAATTAAAAAGCATTAAGAACAGTAAGAAGAATCCAATTCAATAGAATAACGAGTAAATCGAAATAATAATAAATAATCAAACCGTCATGAAATTGGCTACAATCAAAATCCTACTCGAATAAATCTAAAAACTAAGATGCAGAAAAACCGTAGGGATCCGTGGTCTTGTCGTCCCCCAGAAATCTACACCTTCTGTTCTCCTTTCTTTCTTCTCCGCCGACCTACTCCCTGTTCTATCCTGTCTGTGCCTTTTTTATCTTGTTTCTTTTTCAAATCAGTAGGTTTTTCTTCCCCAGGAAAATAAATTCCTTACTCCACGTAAAGCTCCTCACGGCCAAACACAAACAAAAGCCCAAGAGGCCCAAATTTCATCTCCTAATTTCTTTTCCCTCATTTCATCTCCCGCGGCCCAAAGAGAGAAACCTATGCGGCCCAACTTCTTTTCTCCCACACACCAACAAAGAAATATGGCAGTGGCGTCTTTTTGCTTTTTGCGCTTTCTGTGCCGCGGCTCACTTAATGTGTGCCACGGCACACAGTACAGTGTTCATATCATTCGCTGGTTTTCTTCGTGTGCCGCGGTTCACTTGGTGTGTGCCGCGGCTCATGACCAAAAACTGCTATTTTCGCCCGTTTTTCATCGTTTTGGCTCCCAGACTCCGATTTCCTGCAAAACATATAAATATAATGCATTAAAAGCTCATTTATGCTAATTTAGGCTCAAGATGGATATAAAATAATGATATAAAAGCGCATAAAAATACGCCTAACAGAAGGCCAAGCTCATGCTGAGATGCTTGAAAAAGAGCGCGAACAATGGACTTCTGACGAAAGAAAGCGCACCAACCTCAACAATGTTGTGAAGAATGCGTTGTTTGTCACCCTTGACAAAGGCACATTCTCTAAGATAAAGAGCTATAAATCAGCCAAGGATATCTGGGATAAACTCAAGAATTTGTGAGGAAACTGAGCTCTCAAAAGAAAACAAGATTTCAAAATTAACTCGGCAATTTGAATCTTTTGAAATGAAACCAACTGAAACACTTGAGGAACTTGACCTCAGAGTCACTAGAATTGTTGGTGAACTTGAAGCTTTGGGCAAAATTTAGACTCAAAGGGAGAATTAAGACCGATGGGACATTAAGACCACAACTATGCGTGTGTTGTGTAATCTTAGTGAAATATCTACTTTTGATCTCTTTTCTGACCTCAAAGCATTTGAGTATGATATAGACAGGAGAGAGAAAGTTGAAGAATCTACCGCTAGGACTACAGCCTTAGCCGCTGTATCCAACCGTCGACACAACATGCCCAGCCCATCAAAGCCAAATTACAAGAATGCTGACAGCGAGGACGACATCCTGTCGCAAGACGAAATGGCACTCCTCATGCAAAAGTTCAAAATGTTCATCAAACAGTCTGGAAAGACTCCCTACGGGCCCAAGCCTGTTCACAAGGTAAGTACTGAAACCTCCTCTGGCGATGCTAACCTGTGCTATAATTGCAGGAAACCAGGACATTATGCAAACAAATGTCCTCATCCTAAAGTTCAAAAGTTGCCGGAAGCCGAGCAACAAGAGAGGGATGAACGAAGACGTGCTTGGAAAAACAAGCTCAAGGCCCTGATAGGAGAATCAGAAGACCCCACACCATCCAAATCCGAAGAATGTCTTCAGGTAGTCACTGAAAGTGACTCATCTGACGATGAATTCGAAGATAAGGCATATATGTGCTTTATGGCAAAGGACATTCCAGAAGAAGAAGATAGCGATGATGAGGTAAGATCAACCTCAATTATTCCAGTAAACGCATCGCATACTTTTGAAAACATGATGAATGAATTTAAGAATATTCAAAAAGCCCACGAGACTTTGAAAAATGAAAATATTCAGCTTCAACTTTCCAACATAGAGCTGAAAGAAAAAAACGACTTGCTGAAGATAAACTATGAAAATATGTCAATCGATTGTGAAAACAGCAAGGTCGAGCATGAAAAACTCGTGGAGAGCAATCATCAACTTTCTCATAAACTAAGTGAGACTAAGTCTCAAAATGGAAGCAAGACGAATGATTTTGTTCTATTTCAAGCCAAATTTAATACTCTCGAAAAGCGAGAGAGCGAACTTGAGACCATTCTGAAATCTTTCGAGAAATCATCTAAAAGAATGGAGGAAATTCTAAGCACTGGGTAACATGCTCATGATAAAAGTGGCTTAGGATACAGCTCATTTTCCAACAAAGGGAAAACTAGTATTGTGTTCGTCAGGAGTGTGGAACACATTCCCGTATCGGAAGAAACTCCAAGTCCTCTGAAAGAACCTGCTGCACCATGAAAAGCAAAGGCTGCCATTCCGCCCCCGCAATCCTATTCGAGACAGTGGAATCATAAGCCATTCCAACCTATAAGGCGCACACAACAGCATGCTCCCCGAGCATATCAACAGCGCCAACACTGCTCAGAAGAAGGTCAGATCCAAATACCAAAGGCCCGCACGACAGTACTTTCAGTACAGCACGCCTAGGTACTGGATACAGGAGCCCCATTATCCATCAAGAAAGCAGAAGTCCGCACAACATCGACAACAGCTTTGGGAATCTAACTGGAAACCCAGAAGGCAAGCTGTAAGGCCAAAGAAAATGGCTCCACCTCCGAGACGGCATAAGTACTGGATTAATAATAATAACCCTGATTTTTACATGCATAATGATTATCACGGCTACAGTAACTACGTATATGCCCCACGTAGGTACTGCAAAACTGTACCAAATATAACCTACAGTAAGCCAATTGATGTCAGGAAAATTTGGGTACCAAAAGGCACTAACATCCGCGGACCCAACAATCAAAGGGGACCTAAATCTACCTAATTTGTTTGCTACAGGACATTTTGGAGAAGGACATATGGTACTTTGACAGCGGATGCTCCCGGCACATGACAGGAGATAGAAGCAAGCTATCAGATTTCGTAGAAGGTCGTTGTCCAAAAGTGCGCTTCGGTGATAAATCTAAAGGAAGAACAAGAGGAAAAGGAAACCTTCTTGTTGGAAAATTCAAAGTCACCGATGTAGCTCATGTTGAAGGCTTACAGTACAATATACTTAGTATTAGATAGTTCTGTGACAAACAGTTCTCGGTGAAATTCTATATAGATCACTGTAGAGTGAAGAACATCCTGACCAAAGAAGTTGTGATCACAGGAAGCAGATTAGGTAATATGTATATTGCTGACTAGATGCCTACGAGCTCCACAATTCCTTGTTTTGTTGCCAAAGGCACTGCAGATCTAAGCTGGTTATGGTACAAGAGGATGTCTCACGTCAATTTCAAGACAATCAACAAGCTCTCAAGACAGGGACTGGTTAGAGGATTTCCGAATGTATCATTCCAAAAAGACAGTGTCTGTGGACCATGTCAGAAAGGCAAGCAAATCAAGTCCACCCTGAAGAGCAAATCCTACCTTTCAACCCACAAAGTGTTGGAAATGCTACACATAGATATTTATGGTCCTGTAGACCCAGTAAGTTTGGGAGGTAAGAAATACTATCTCGTTATTGTTGATGATTACTCCAGGTATGCTTGGACCATTTTCCTAAGCAAGAAGAAGGAACCAACATCAAAGCTGCCCGAGATCCTGAGAAAGCTTCAAAATGAAAAAGGATCGGGTATCGTGTCCATTCGTTCCGACAGAGGTACAGAATTCACCAACCGTTTTATAGAGCAGTACTGTTCGAAAAATGGGATACAGCACGAATACTCAGCTGCCCGTACACTTCAACAAAATGGTGTTGCCGAGCGAAATAACAAGACGCTGAAGGAAGCAACAAGGACAATGATTGCCGCAAGCAAATTGCCACAACGTTTCTGGGGCGAAGCAACCAATACAGCATGCTACACTCAAAACCGTTGTATCATCAACAAGCACCACAACAAAACAGCATATGAGGTATGGAACAACAAAACTCCGTTAGTTTCATATTTTCACATTTTTGGATGCAGGTGCTATGTGATGAACAATGGGAAGGATCAACTTAGAACCTTCGATGGAAGTCGGATGAAGGAGTATTTGTAGGATATTCCTCCATCAGCAAAGCTTACAGGATCTTTAATAAAAGGAAGCTGACAATCGAGGAATCAGTTCATGTAGTGTTCGGCGAACCTCACCATGACCCTACAGGAGTAGAAGCTGTTACTCAAAACATCCAACAACTTTCTATCTTAGATCCACCAACTCCTTTAGAACCTGTCGTTGACCTAGAAATCAACCCCGCAGCTGTAAGAATCGACGTTGATGAAGTCGATGTTGTACAAGCTGAAGCCAAAACTACATCAACTCAAGATACAGTACGGGACTCCGAATTAGAACCCGACCGAAGATGGTTGAGAGATCACCCGCAAAAGCTGATCATTGGAAACATTAATGCTGGTGTTTCTACCCGTAGGAGAATATAGAGTACACAAGGAAATGTACTGTGTGCACAAGAAGAACTAGATACTGAGATATCACCATTTTCTTAATGGAAATCTCAATCCGAGCTTAGAAGACTCAATATGTGCACTATTGCTGTATTCTTAGCCCAGTCCGAACCTGTTTCTACCATAGAAGCTCTCAACAATTCTCATTGGATAACATCTATGGAATAAGAGCTTAACGGTTTCGAAAGAAACAACGTATTGTGTCTTGTACCCACACCTATGCATCAATCAGTAATTGGAACCAAATGTGTATTTAGAAAGAAGAAGGATCGAAATGGACTCATAATAAGGAATAAATCCAGACTAGTCGCCCAAGGCTATAGACAGGAAGAGGGCATAGACTACGGTGAGACATTTCCCCCTGTAGCCAGACTAGAAGCTATTAAGATATTTTTAGCCTTTGCCGCCCATAAGAGCTTCATTGTATACCAAATGGACGTTAAAAGTGCATTCCTAAATAGAGACCTTGCCGAAGAAGTTTATGTTGAACAACCACCAGGGTTTTCCAACACAGACGACGTAGACCTAGTATACAGGCTAAGGAAAGCACTGTATGGACTTAAGCAAGCCCCTAGAGCATGGTATGAGGCCCTATCCCAGTATCTAACTGATAATGGATACGAGAAAGGTGTTGTGGACAAGACCTTGTTCAAAATACAGGAATGCGATGACCTTCTAATGGTTCAAATTTATGTAGATGATATTATATTTGGTTCAAGTAACCTTGCTTTATGTCAAAGGTTCTCTCATCTCATGCAAGGTAAATTTGAAATGAGTATGATGGGAGAACTTAGTTATTTCCTAGGTTTGCAGGTAAAGCAGTTGTCTACAAGGATTTTCATCAACCAGGAAAAATACAGCAAGGAGCTTCTCAACAAGTTTGGAATGAATACTTCCAAATCATCGTCAACCCCCATGAGCACTTCCGTGCAAATTAGTGCTGATGAAGCTGGAAAGCCGGTTGACCAATCACTCTACAGGAAACTTATTGGCTCTCTCCTGTACCTAACGGCTAGCAGGCCCGATATCCAGTTTGCTGTAGGAGTGTGTGTGAGATATCAAGTAGCACCCAAGGAATCACACTTCAATAAAGCTAAACGAATCCTGAAGTATATTAAGGAACAGTCAATGTAGGACTATGGTATCCTAAAGAAGGCGGATTCGATTTAGTTGGCTACAGCGACTCGGATCTCGGAGGCTGCAAGCTATATAGGAAGAGTACAAGTGAAACTTGTCACTTTATTGGACCTAGACTTGTGTCTTGGTTCAGCAAGAATCAATTGGCAAACTCACTTTCCATGGCTGAATCAGAGTACTATGCTGCTGGTAGTTGCTGTATGCAGATCCTATGAATTCAACAACAATTGTCAGATTATGGGATTGAAGCCAAGGAAACGCCCATTATGTGCGATAGCACGAGTGCAATTGCAATAATGCATAACCCTGTATTGCACTCGCGCACTAATCATATCAACATGAAGCATCATTTCATCAAGAATCATGTCGAGAAAAAGGATGTTCGGCTAGAAAAAGTTCATACAGATATCCAGTTGGCCGACATATTCACCAAGCCTCTCGACACAGCAAGATTCAACATGCTTTGACAAGAATTGGGATTGCTACAGCCTGACTCCCTGTAAGTATTTACTGTTTTTACTCAACAATTGAGGGGGAATGTTGTAAGACCCAAGAATACAGTATCCACCATTAATTATCTGTACACTCAGAGCCTTCAATACAATATTATAGGGAACAATGCGATATGAATCATCCTACAGCTGACGTGTGCAATAATTAAGGGGAATACAGTATGACCCATGAATACAGCATTAATCCAAAAGTTGCTGTATGGAATTTAAACCCATATGTACCTTTTAAGGGGGAATGCTGTATCGTCGCGGATACAGCACATACAATGGGAAATCGATTCATTATATATTATAATATTTTATTTTAAAACAATTTTTGTCCACGTGCCCTGTTTTCATGTCAGACGTCTTTTACATTAAATGCCTTACACGACATCTGGACAATCAAATCTTAAAAGCCGCGATGTTTCAAATTGTTTAATATATTTTATATCGCCGTTTCAGGCATTAAGGGTAATATGAAATGTCAGAAGTGGGACCCGCTCCTATTTTAAAATTCAATGGATAAATGTACTAGTTACACTCAGTCCATCGTGACCGTTCATTTTAAACACCGGTTCCCATCCCTTAAATCTGACCATTCATTTTCTGAAATACCTTCTTCGCCGCCTACTATAAAAGGACTATAAATGCCATTTGAGGCTCTTTATGCCTTCTGCATATTTTAAGAGTTCTCGAGCATTCAGCCTACAAGATTTTTCTGTGTTTACTGCATTTTTCTTGAATCTTTTTCACCGTTCCTTGAGAAATCATCAATGGCGTCTGCCCAGACATCTTCCACCTCTCTCAAGAAGTCACTCAACTTCATCGACGGACGGATCTTCTCCAGATCTGTTATGTTAGAACGTATTCACGCTGAAGGTGATGACGTTGATTCCATGGAGGTCGTCATTACAAGAATCCGTCAGCAAGGCCTCTACCGCCTTGGGAGCCACACCGCCGAAAAATATGACGTTCATCTGGTTGAGGAATTCTACCTCAACGCCGCAGTTCGTTTTCTGTCACTGGCTCAGGGAGGTCATGTCACTGACATCACAGCCGTTATCCGCGGAATGGAGATCCGCGTTGACCAAGAGCTTCTCTAGAACATCTTCAGGCTACCTGCTGATGGCCTGACTATGGAAGAACTTGAGACCTTTGGGTCCCAATAATTGTTGACTCAGTACAATGGATTATTCACCGGTTCAGCAATGGTGGAAATGGTTCATACCACATGCCATAAGAAAAATTTTTGTTTACCTTTTATTTAATTACATGATTTTTGCTGCCGTATTATTGAGAACCGAACAGGTGCTTTTGAGATGTGCACCAATCTCATGTTTAAGATGATGGTCACGATAATGACCTACTAGAAGGTCAATTGGTGTCAAATCATCCTTAAGTGTTTGTAGGAAGAGGTGTATAAACCTGCTTCGCAGAAAAAATCATTTGGTTTGTTTTTGAACCATATTTTGATGAAGTGCGGACTTCCGCAAACCGCAGAGGCAAAGAAGATTAGTTCACGTATATTCCTAGGAGGTGTCAGGCCTACTGCCTTCAACTAGAGCATCCTGATTGCCAACAGACCTTTTATCCGAAATTTTCCGCTATCTGCCGATCCGAGGGACGTTTCTTCTAAGTCCCAAAGTATTGAATCATCGAGGAAGAGAAAAAGATCTCACAGCAAAACTCCAGTTGCTGTTGAGAAGCCGAAAAGGAAGCTAAGGAGGCATACAAAAGTTAAAGCTATAGAACCCTCCAAGGTGCCCCTTCTATGGCTCAACCCACTGATCAACTCCCCCAGGGCCCAACCCCTGTGGAAGAGATGCCCGCTACTGTCGATACAGTAGATCCCGAGCCCTTGGTAGCTCGACGGATGCTAGGACATATGCCAACTCTAAAGACTCTGGCGAGTCGGCTGCCTTTTTGGAGCCAAAAGCTACCTCTCCTATACGGGATTCCACACCCGTCTAGGACCCATCTTCCTTCAGGGTACCATCCCCTGTAAGGAATCCCTCTCCGAAACAGGATTCCACACCTGTAGAGGAACCCATGCCTACAGTGAACCCAGGCGCTGTACGGAGCCCCTCCCCGGACACAATTATTTCCAAGACCCTGCTTTCTGTACAAATCGAACAGTCTTTCGAGCGGTTTCTCCAATGGAAGAGCTACAGACTTGCTCCGTACGAATCTCTGTACAACTGGAGCGAATGGAGCAATGAAGAAAAATTTGTTTTGGAAGTGACGAACACTCAAGAAATTGTTGTCCTGATCCAATGGGACAACCTATTCGTAAAGGAGCTTATTGAAATCCATCTGTTTGAAAAGGCCGAAGCACAAAGGAAATGGAAAGCTACGTCCATGGAATCTCCCGATAGTCCAAAGTCCGATCCTGATTCCGACGACGATGACGACGCACTCCAGGATGGTCTGCGGATGAGTCATTAGGAAGCCCAAGAAAAAAGAGATGAAGGGACATCTGCTCATCAGTCGCCCCCCTCGCCACAGCAAAACACTGTTCCCGACAATGAGGATTCAGTCCCTCATGTCGCGGAGGAACAACATGTTTCTCAACAGGCACCCGAGCCTGTCATCGCCCCCGCCGAAGAAAGATCTAGCGCCATCCAGCAAGAGGAATCAGTCCCTCTGCCGGAGTAGGCGGATGCTGAGAGACCGCAGGAGGAATTGGTCCCTCCTGTATCCATGTCTTCAGAAACCACTTCGACACAGGAGGATGCAGCACCCCCTGTCGCCGAACCAGAATCTGATACTCCCGCACCATCAACCACCTTGGAATCCGACGACGGTGTTATACCTGAGGATGTCTAACTCATTTCACGCCCAAATGTGAATTTGAGAAGTTTAAATGGAGTCGAGGACCTTGCCCAGCCAGACTCGCCCAGCACTGCAGCAAGAAAAGAGCGACTATGTGCTCTTGGACTCTAAACTGTCTTTATTCCAGACGCAGTCAATGCTCTACACTCTGTAGAAAAAGCTCTTGATTGGCTACACATGTCTGTCGTTGAAGAGATGACCAGACTGAAGCATGAAGTCTCCCGAGTGGTAGAAGCCTTCACTGTCTTGCCACACGTCTTCAAGCAGCCTTTGAGCCAACTGCAAGAATAACAGGAGCAGATCCTGAGAGAAGAGAAATCAAAGTTACGAGTGTCTGAGGCCAAGACAGCATCTGCTCTGATCGAATTCGGTTCCCAACTGCGAGCCCATGACAAAAACATTAAAGATATGTCGCAGGTGTTCTCCTCCCTTGTTGAGAGAGTGTCTAATATTGAGACGAAACAGGATGTCGCTTTGCAAATCCTGGAATGCCTTGATGAAAGGGTGTCATACCTTGATGACGCCAAAAAGGGGGAAGAAGCAAGGGAAGCTGCTAGGAGAACGAGGTTGGAGTAAGAGAAATAAATATTAGCTCTGTTTGAAGACTCCATCACTGCAGACATTGCCCGTATCTCAACGCCGAACGTTAGGATAGAGAGAGACCGACCAGAATTCCAGGATCCTAAGTATCCTTGGAAAAGCCTAGTCCGAAAGCCGCAATCTATCAACCTCCCGGCAGACCGACAGCCCACTGCTACAGAGATCAAGAACTGAAGGAGAAATGAAATGTTAAGATACGTTGTTGTACTTATCAGGGATTCCCCACTATTCAATAGATGCAGAACGGTGTAGGAAGCCGCAGAGGAATTCAAGACCAAGCTAGAAGATGGAACGCTCCCGCTACAGCTGCAGATGAAATCAAAGCACAAGAATGGTGACTTGGTTACCCACCCAGAGGATTGGATCCTTGTCTTCGACAAATCATATGAAGATCGAGCCATTTATCAGAATCGAGACAGGGAAGCACATCAAAACTGGTGGAAGGGCACCAAGAATGACCCTAAAAGGCCATGGAGGCATTCAGACTACAGGAGTTAAATTTCCTTGTATTATAATTTTGTAATCTTATTTTCAGAACAACAAAATTTTGTACTCTTCATTTCAGTATCAATAAAATTTTTGCCTGTCTTGAAAGATTACAACTCGTAATCTACTGTGTTCTTGTATGTTTACAGTCACTTTATTTAATCCTATTGTATTCATATTATGAAACTTATCTCAATACACAAACTGTAAGAACTTATCTGCGAACAATTCATAGTTTAAGTTGTATGTATCTAGAATACAATGTAAGATTGTGCCTGCGCGCCAATCATAAGTTTTCAAATGTAACATTGTTTTGATAAAAGCCGAACTTGCCTGCGAGCAGTTCTTAGTGTTAAGCCAAATGCTGAAGGCCAGAACATTCGAAAGAAGACCAAGGAGTCTGCCCTACTTCAAACCGCTAAGGGTCAAAGTTTTGGCATCATCAAGGATGTTTGGATAACATCTTAAGGTTTTAAAAGGAATCCTCGGAAGGACTTGGCAAATTATCAAAAAAGAAAAATTGTTGGGATAACAAATACCCGGTATCGAAGCTGTTGGGATAAACAATCCCTATATCGATCATGTTGTCAGAATGTTTTGACAATATGCCAAATCCTACATACCGCTAATAGCTGTATCGAAAAGCTGATCAAGTATCAACCTCTATCGAAGACTTCTCGTAGTCCCACCATACAGTAAATCTATCATACAGCAAAAAGTATCGCAAAGCTAGGTATGGAAGCTGTCTCGAAACATCAATACAACAATTCTTCCATACAGCCCTCAAACAGGACAAGAAGGAATCTTCAGTATTCGCCAGAAGTCAAGTCCCGTTTGATAAAGAAGTATTTAAATACTAAAGGGTAAAGTATTTAAATACTGTAAGTCATCAGAAGATCTTCAAATCCCACAATATCCGGATCTCAGTCTATTCAAATCAAACTAACAAGTTGTCACATAATCTTGCTCAACGGATCTATTTCAACAGATATATTTCAGAGGCTATATATATCTCCAGAGTTTGAAGATCATTTACAGATAACAGATATAGAATACACACGACCTACTAACCAACAAGTGCTTACACGAATATTCAGAGCAAAATATATCTCCCAAAGCTTTCTGCTATTCTGATAGAAGAAATATACAGTGCTTAAACTGTGAACAACACATCATCAGCTACAAGCTCATAAAGTCAAAGTTGTTGTTCAAATATTGTTCTAACCCTTGAACAAACTCATCAGCCCTGTGTGGACTGAGAAACCTTGCTATTCCCGAACTGTGTGTGACGGACTTGCATTGAAGAAGACGAAGCTTCAGAACTGTGTGTGAAGAAGCCAGTCACGTGTTAGCTCAAACCAATCTATGTAAACGGTTGAAAGCTAAGATCTTTATATCAATCCGTGTGAACGATATATTGATTAGGTTTGGTTATAATTACATAGTTGTGTACGCAGTAATTATAATAAACTTTTTACTCCTGTGTGGAGGACCAGTGGACGTGGAGGGGTTTACCTCGAACCACTTTAAATATTGTGTTATTTACCTTCTGCCTTTATTGTTTTATTAATTGTGATTATTTAAGTATACACTGCACACATTGTTGCTGTATCCTCAGCAACTTATTGTATTAAAGACTTCCGCTATGCACTCAGATTTAAAAACCGTACAACTTGTTGTTTAAAACACTTTCCAAGCTGTATCTTGTATACTTAGTGGCCAACACATGACATAGATTAACCACCCCTCAATGCATATAGATATAGAAAGGGACTCTAGAGGTACTCGTACAGATTCTAGAGGTAATTTATACCTGAAGCCTTGTATTACTTAGTTCCGCACAGTACTTACTCCAGATTTCTATTGACTAATAATTATTGTCGTGATTAAGACGATCATGCATATTATAAGATGTAAACATGTTTATTTGATAATAAATAAATTTGGGTGATTCAGAGAAATTAATTCAACTGGTTGGTGATCAGATGACTATTGCACGAGTTTTAACTGATTTTACGATATTCTCATAAATTTGAATAATTCGGTATGGAATATTTATACATCTGAAAAATATAAATTTTATTGCGGAAAGTCCGCTATGATATAGAGATTTAAAGTCAAGTTGCATGGAAGTTCTAGTTTTTGAAAATTACAATTATGCCCTTCTGAATTTTAAGTATTATTATTTTTACTATAATTATATGAACTTGAATAATTCGATGCAGATTGATTATACGTCTGAAAATTACGAATTTTATTGTGAAAAGTCCATTATGATGTAGGAATTGAAGGTCAGAATTTGCATGAAAGTATTACCTTCCATAAATTACAATCCGCCCTTCCAAAAGTTAAGTATTATTATTATTATTGTTATTATTATTAATATTTTTATTGTAATTTGAATAATTCGATATGGATTGGTTATACATCCGAAAATTATGAACTTTATGGCGAAAAGTCCGTCATGATATGAGGATTTGACATCAAAAGTTGCATGGGGATTTTACCTTTTAAAAATTACCATACTGCTCTTCCAAACTTTAAGTACTTTTCTTTTAGGCAAAATTACCAATTAGGGGTATGAACTTTCCCAAACTTATGGTAACCATTTTTTTTTTTTTTGTCATTTAGGGGTATGAACTCGTCTGTCCAACCAAGTTAGGGTATCCGTGAAAATCCGTCAGTTAAATCTAACGGACTTGCTCACTTGTCCGTTAAGTGACATGTGTCACCTTTTGATTGGTTCACATAATAATAAAAAAATAAAAAATATAAAAGTCTAAAAATATAAAAATAAAAATCTGGAAATTTTATAAAAAATCCAAAACTTTATTTTTTTTAAAAAAAAAATCTGAAATAAAAAACTTTATTTTTTAAGAATTAGATGTTTTTATTTAAAGTTCAAAAAAAAAAATAAAAAACCTGGATCTGATTTATAAACGATTTCTTTAAAAAACAAATGGAATATTATTTTTCATAAATAAATAAAAATTGAATTGTTAATATTTATTTTTAAAAATCTGCTAGCTTTTGTTTTCATAATTTTTTTACTTTTCATAAAGAAACTATTTTATTTTAAACAAAAATCTAAAAAACAGATTAATAAAGATTAATAAAACATCCGATTTCTAAATTTTTTTTATTTTCTACTTTTGTACTTTAAATAAAAATATCCGATTCGTAATATTAACATTCCGGATTTTTTTTTTAAAAAAAAATAAAGTTTGAATATTTTTAAATATTTCCAAATTTTGTAGACTTTATATTTTTACTATTTTTTATTATTATTACGTGGACCAATCAAAAAGTGACACGTGCCACTTAATGGACAGGTCAGTAAGTCCGTTAGATTTAACTGACGGATTTTCATGGATACCCTAACTTGATTGGATGGAGACAAGTTCATACCCCTAAATGATACAAAAATTTTTTGTTAATATAAGTGCAAAATTTGAGAAACTTGATACCCCTAATTGATAATTTTGCCTTTGTTTTACTTTGATCTTTCTTTAGTTTTGTTTTATAACTTTGATTAATTCGTTTGGATTTGTTTTAGCTCCTATAATTATCAATCTAGTTGTGTTTTAATTTTTAAGACTTGTACTTTCCGATTCTGTCCAGTTTCGAATTTTATTCTTCAGAAGTTATAATATTGCCTCTTAATTAAGTCTTAATTGGGATTTTAGTAACTAGATCATAATTTTTCTATTTCTTATCAGATTGACCTAAAATTTTTTGGGATAAGTTCTTTATATTCTTATGAATCCAGTGAGTTCAACTTTCTAGAACTTTTATCTTCGAATATGTAAATTATAGTTTTGACATCGAATTCTTGAAAATTATATTTTTTCCCCGATTTCTATCTTAATGATTTTCGATTTAGGTGAAGTTTTACGGATAAATTATTTATGATATTTGTGTAACACCCCCAAAATCCCATTGGGTTATGTTGCTACCCAAAATATTATCCGGAGATAGATATTGCTGGAATGGATGGATAGCAAACAAATGCGAGAACACTTCAGTGGGAAAAGTAAATAATACAAGATTTGGCGGGTTTGTTAGGCCCGGGCTTGAATGCTCTCGCGAGATGTTATTAATACAAATATTCGGGAATACAAGTATTAATGTAAGAATGCGATTACAATGAGTGTAAAAGATCCTAATTATCTTGCTCTTGAGCGAAACTTTGCGTGTTCTTGCTCTCTGCCGATCGTGTTCCGTGTAGGAGATGCTGAGAGAGAAGAAAGGCCGAGAGATAGCTGTTGCCAAGAGTAAGAAAGCCAAGTTGTGAGTTGAACTTGTTAAGAAGCAGCCCTGTTTCCAAGTGTAGGCAGCCTTCTATTTATAGGGGCTGAGATGCCCTGTTTACTGGCGGGCGATCGCCTTTCATGTAATATAATATTGGGCGATCGTCTTTATGTCACATGGGCTGTCTGCCTAAAGCTTGCGGCTGCTGCCGGCAGCCAGCTGTGCGGTCCAATGAGGAGCCGACACGCGTCCTGAGTTGCTGTCACGGGCGGTCCCACTGACACCTTTTGGCGGGTCTATCGGCTGGTGGAAAGATGCTGACAGGCTGTGGTCAATGATCCATGAAATGCGGATCTTGTCTCGGAACTGCACGTGGGTGCTGGTTTGAGCTTCGGCCTTTGCCGACTGGACGATCATCGGCTTAGCGTGGCATAAGGCGGTCGTCAGCTGGTTGGCCACCAGGAGTCGATCGCCAAGTACTGAGACGATCGCCTTAGATGTTGATCGCTCAGCGCCGGGACTTGTCCTGGGTCCTTCGGTCGGCTAATCTGCCTCAGCTGCAGCGCTCTGGCTCGGTCGCCCGGTATCTGAGGCGATCTCCTGTTGAGACGTATAAATCTCGACACAACAATTGCCCCCAGCTTGCTCTGATGTTGAAGACACGGGGCGTGGTGGTTCTTGCTGGCGATCGTGTAGGATGAAGACGGGCTATCCGTTTGAGCGGACTTTGGTTTCATACTTGGGCGATCTGGTCGATTGGCTAGCTATCTTCGGTCTTGTACCTGCAATAAACAATTTTGGCCGATCCCTCGTAGAAACTTGATTGTCTTATCGCTGAGGAACCGTGCACAGTCGCGGGGTTCGATGGGCCGACCCCCATGACCGTGTCTTATGCGCGAACGACATTGTCTGTCTCGTGACTCATTTTATTGTGAGGGTCCTCTGTTAGGCTGCGCCTCGCCTCGTATTTAAACGAAGGGCGTGTGGTCTTGGTCTAGAGGAGTCCTTGCGCGGGGCGTCGTCGGATTAATCAACTCCACTTCTGCGGCTTGTTAGCTCTGCTTCCACCTCGGCCCGCCTTGAAGATGGCGACCCTCGACGGTGTACGTTGAGACGGGGGGTAGTGGCACGTCGCATTGTCCGGGTTCACCATGTTAGATGATGAACCTTTTAAGGCGGGCGATCGTGTCCACTGATTAGTTTTGGAGGGCCCTCAGACTACGCCGGCCTCGTATTTAAACGAAGGGCGGGCGATCTTGTCCCAAAGGGACCTTGTATGGCCTAAGCAGCCGGTTCCATCGACTACCAGGACCATGGCTGCACTCTTCCACCTCAGATCGTCATGTCAAATGCCGACCTTCGACGGTGTACGTTGTGCGGTGGAAGCGATCTCGTGCCTTAGTCCAACATGTTAGATGATATATACTGTAGATGGTGAGCGAGTCCTCCAGTTTTGGTGATGTTGCTTGATATCGGCGATCGGGCTAGAAGAATGGAGATCATCGTTCGCGCACCGATCGCGCTGCTCATAGGCTAAGAAGAAACCTTTGCCTGGCCAGAAAGTCTGCGGCTTTAGCGCGGAAGATCGCGTAGGTCGGGGGATGGTCCTTTGTAAGATGCCTGAACATAGGCGAAAGACCATGGAATCCTCCTAGGACCGAGTATAGGGCGATCTCATTGCTTACGGGCTCGCCGTTGAGGATGATCTCGTCTACCCGGTCGATGTAGTCCGAGTCGGTCTCTTATTCCCCTTGCCTGATCTGCATCATGCGATGGGGGACTTCTGGTCGAGCGACCTTGGTGGCGAAGTATGCTGTGAAGTCGTTCGCCAGTTGATTAAAGGAACCGATGGATCGAGGCGGCAATGAGGTGTACCACCTGTGGGCAAGGTTGTCCAGCGTCAGAGGGAACATTCGGCATATGGTCGCGTCTGATGCCCCACACCCGGTCATGTAGATGTGGAACTTGCTCAGGTGAGTTTCGGGGTCTGATCTCCCCTCGTACAAAGGTGTTTGCGGAGGAGCGATCTTATGCTGAACGGGGGCGAGCTCGATGTGGACCGCAAGTGGCTCGCTCGGCCCAGCGATCTTTCTCTTGGCGCCTGCCCTAGATTCCAGGAGCGCCTTCAAGTCGTCGAGCTGGCATTGCATCGCGGCCATTGCTGTAGCTTGGTCGCTCGTGGTTCAGCGATTCGAGCGGGAACCGAGGCGATCGTGTACCGATCTCCTGACTCCGCGGTCGCTGACCTCGGTTCTTTGGCGAGGGGGAGCCCGACGGCTGGCCTGCCTTCTGGGAGTCGGATACGCCGAACTCCTGGTGACGGACTCGAGCTCCGTCGTCTCATGGCTGGGGCCTGACTGCCCCGGTCGCCATGATGGGTCACTGCCTAGGCGGCTGAAAACAGAGGAGCCCCGGCTTGCGAGCACCTCTTCTTGCGAATAGGGGCCTCCTGGAGATCGCTCGGTCAGTAGCCCCTTGAACTTCCGTTTGGCCACGACGGACGGCCGAAGGGGTTATAACGGGCGGCGCGTTGAAAGCTCTCCGTCGCTCCCGTAGGATGGCCAGGGCTCCTTCGATCTGTTCCGCGGTTTGGAACTGATTGAGCGAGAGGCTTGGGCCGTCCCTCGGGGGCGGGACCGAGAGTTTTGGACCGCGGCGGCTGCCCTCCGCCATAGGATGGGGCTCAGACTGGGAAGGAAAGGGGCCTCCGGCAGATCGACCAGCGGCTTTCTTCGAGGTGGAGGCAGAAGTCATGATTCTGAAAGCTTTCTCTGAAGAACAGTGAGTGTTTCTTCAGGTATATGCCTCAGAGAACAGTGAGTGTTCTTTGAGACGGTAGGAATAAAAATGAAGGTTTAGATGTCCTCCTTCTAGCGCCAATTGTCGTTACCCGAAATATTATCCGAAGATAGATATTACTGGAATGGTCGAGCAACAGCAAATTGCGAGAGCACGTCCGAGGGAATGGAAAAAACACAAGATTTACTGGGTTTGTTAGGCCCGGGCTTGAATGCTCTCGCGAGATGTTATTAATACAAATATTCGGGAATACAAGTATTAATGTAAGAATGCGATTACAATGAGTGTAAAAGATCCTAATTATCTTGCTCTTGAGAGAAGCATTGCGTGTTCTTGCTCTCTGTCGATCGTGTTCCGTGTAGGAGATGCTGAGAGAGAAGAAAGGCCGAGAGAGAGCTGTTGCCAAGAGTAAGAAAGCCAAGTTGTGAGTTGAACTTGTTAAGAAGCAGCCCTTTTTCCAAGTGCAGGCAGCCTACTATTTATAGGGGCTGAGATGCCCTGTTTACTGGCGGGCGATCGCCTTTCATGTAATATAATTTTGGGCGATCGTCTTTATGTCACATGGGCTGTCTCCCTAAAGCTTGCGGCTGCTGCCGGCAGCCAGCTGTGCGGTCCAATGAGGAGCCGGCACGCGTCCTAAGTTGCTGTCACGGGCGGTCCCACTGACACCTTTCGGCGGGTCTGTCGGCTGGTGGAAAGATGCTGACAGGCTGTGGTCAATGATCCATGAAATGCGGATCTTGTCTCGGAACTGCACGTGGGTGCTGCTTTGAGCTTCGGCCTTTGCCGACTGGACGATCATCGGCTTAGCGTGGCATAAGGCAGTCGTCAGCTGGTCGGCCACCAGGAGTCGATCGCCAAGTACTGAGACGATCGCCTTAGATGTTGATCGCTCGGCGCCGGGACCTGTCCTGGGTCCTTCGGTCGGCCAATCTGCCTCGGCTGCAGGGCTCTGGCTCGGTCGCCCGGTCTCTGAGGCGATCGCTTGTTGAGACGTATAAATCTCGACACAACAGGTTATTCCAGTGTCATGGACCCCACGCCAGGAGATCCACCAGGCGAACACGACTAACATATATCAATCTGACCAAAAAGGAAAATCACAGTCCCTACTATGATATCCGACACAATATTCCGACGTGGAATTTCAATGACAATGATGGACCTACATGGCCAAAATAAAATTACAACAACATCCACGATCCTTGCTCGGATAACACAAAATAACAACTGACAACTGGAGAACACTCCATACTGACTATCCAACATGAACACCGAAATGACTCGGGACTAGTATCGCTCGAATGCCTCGTCGCCATCGTCATGCCCCTTGTCTAAACTCTCTCCTCGCAACCACCTAAAACATGAGAACATGTTCCGCCCCCATGGGGTGAGTCATCCAGATAATGAATATCAAATATATGTACAACATGATATGCATCCAAAGGCAAATAAACAGTACAACAATGATAATACGAGATGCTCACAAATCAAGGTAAGAACCGAGCATTCGTTAAATACTATGCCCACGGCATACAATCAATACCTGCTCAACAGGTTACAGAACAAGTGCCCAATGGCGAATCATCAATATAGAACACAACAACGAATTACCCGAAGGTAACCCAAACCAAAGCTGAAATAGATACAAACCACAATGCACGAAGGCTCCAATGGAAACACCAGTACGTCACACATGGCCTAAAAGCCCTCAGCCGAAGCTGCAAAATGTCACATGGCATGAAATCCACTCAGCCGAAGCTGCAAATCATCACAATGGCCTGAAGCCAAACAGCCCGAAGCTGTATCACATGAGGGGCCGAAGCCACACAGCCGAAGCTATATCACAATGAGGGGCCGAAGCCACACAGCACGAAGCTATATCACAATGAGGGGCAGAAGCCACACAGCACAAAGTTGTATCACAATGAGGGGCCGAAGCCACACGGCACGAAGCTGTATCACAATTGTAACACCCCCAAAACCATATGGGAATATTACACGCCGCAAATTCTTCCCACGAGAATCTACCAAGCTAAACAACACAAAACGACCAAGTGTCTGTTGGGATTACGAAAATAAAATGAAATGTGCAGCGGAAAATAAAAACGAATCCCAAATAGAATCGATCAAGTAACGTATATACGAAAAATAAATACGAAGATAAAAGATCATACCCTTGAAGCCTTTGAAAAAAATCTTCGTAAAATGGATGATGATCACGAACCCCATCCCGAACACGAAATCCCTTCGTTCCAAGCACCGAAACTTCGAAGTCTCTACTTCACACGCATCGGAATTTGACCGGAAAAATTCGATAGCAATCCGTTCTCCAAGAACACGGTGTTGTGCGGCGATTTATACGCCTCGATGGCGATCGGCATGATGGTCAGGAGCCAGTCAAAGAAGACAAACGCTGGGAAAACACCTAGCGATCGACATCCAAGGCGATCGTCTATAGGCATCTGGCGATCGCCAATGATATCTGACTAACAGACGATCGTCCCATACCACATGTGAATCCGACACCCGTCAGAGTCTTCGAGGATCGAATCTCGGAAGGGAGACCCACGTGCAGATCCACAAAAGGCGCCGCAAGATAAGGCTTTTTGACCCTAGCCTGTCACCGCCCTCTCACCTACCGACAGGCCTACCGAAAGGTACAAAGTGGGCCCTCCCCAGACGGCGACTCAGGACGTGTGCGGACTTCCCATTGGTTCGCGCATCTGGCAGCTAGCTGTAGCCGCGTACTTTAAGGAGACAGTCCCACGTGATAAGACGATCGCCCACCTTATTTTAATATAGAAAACGGCAGTCGCCCGCGATCGTCGGGGAGGACCTAGCAACCTCTTCTACTATAAATAGAGAGTCCCCAACAGTGTCCTAAGGACGATAGACTGTCTGAACGAATACATACACATACACAGTGAAATCCATTGACAGTGAAACTCATTCACAAACACAGTACAAACCAAAAGCAAGAACTCACAGAGCTTCATATCTGGTTCTTCCGGCAATCTCCATGCTCAACAGCTGAGATAACTAGAATCTTTACACTCATTATAATAGTATTCTAACATTAATATTTGTACTCCCTAGTATTCATATTAATAACATCTCGCGAGAGCATTCAAGCGCGGGACTAACAACCCCGGCAAATCTTGTATTATTTTCTTTCCCACGGAAGTGTTCTCGCATTTGTTTGTTACTCGACCATTCCAGCAATATCGTCTCCGAATAATATTTTGGGTAACAACAATTGGCGCTAGAGGAAAGGGCATCTTAAACCTTCATTTTTATTCCGACCGTCTCGAAGAACACTCACTGTTCTCCGGGGCATATACTTAGAGAAACACTCATTGTTCTTCAAAGAAAAACTTTCAGAAACATGACGTCTGCTACGACCTCTAAAAGAGCCACCCTGCGATCTGCCGGACATATCATTCCGGCCCAGATCGAATCCCAACCTACGGCGGAAGGCGCCCGCGGCGATGCTAGGCTCTCACTCGCACCCTCGAGGGATGGTCCCAGCCTCTCACTCGATCAGTTCCAAACTGCGAAACAGATCGAGGAGGCTATGGCCATCCTCAGAGAGCGACGGAGGGCATGCGACTTGCCCACCATTACTCCATCAGTCATCCGCCGAGCAGGCAAGCGGAAGCTCAAAGGGCAATATGTCGAGAAATCGTCAGAAATCCCCGAGCCGCAGGGAAAGGCGCTCATAAGGCGGGACGACTCCATCTTCAGCTGTCTAGGGACTGATCCCTCGTGGCAGCCCGGGCATTCAGGCCCCAGCTGGGAGACAACGGAGTCTGAATCCGTCACCAGGAGTTCGGCATATCCAACTCCCAGAAGACAAGCCGGCCAACGGGCCCCCACTCGCCCAAGAAATGAGCTCGGTGGCGGAGAACTTGTCACCTACCATGGGGCCAGGAGATCGGTACACGATCACCTCGGCTACCGATCCGAGAGCCAATCAGCGAGCAGTCAGGCTACGGCCATGGCCGCCATGCAGCGCCAGCTCGACGAAATGAAGGCGCTCCTAGAAACTGGGGTAGGCGCCAAGAGATCGACCGCCAGACCGAGTGAGCCACACACGGCCCAGATTGAGCTCGCCCCAGTTCAACCGATGATCGCTCCCCCTCAAACACCCCTATATGAGGGGAGATCGGATCATGAGACCCATTTGAGCAAGTGCCGGATTTACATGACCGGATGTGGAGCATCGGACGCGACGAAGTGCCGAATGTTCCCATTGACATTAGGCGACCTCGCCTATAGGTGGTACATCTCACTGCCACCGCGCTCGATCAATTGTTTTGAGAGGCTGGTGAACGACTTCACGTCGCATTTCGCTGCCAAAGTCGCTCGGCCAGAAGGCCCCCACCGCATGATGAAGATCAGGCAGGGGTAGGACGAGCCCGACGAAGACTACATCGACCGGGTGGACGAAATAGTCCTCACCGGCGAGCCCATTAGCGACGAGCTCGCTCTCTACTCGGCTCTAGGGGGATTCCATGGCCATTCGCCCATGTTCAGGCATCTTACGAAGGACATACCCTCGACCTACGCGATCTTCCGCGTCAGGGCTGCTGATTTTCTGCCTAGGCAGAGGATGCTCACCCTCCGCTTAGGCGAGGGATCTGCCAGAGAAGGGAAGGCGCCATTCCATATCCAAAAGAAGGTGGTCGCCAAGCCCAGAAAGGCGGTCGCAAAGCCGCCCGGTGAATTCAAAGCCTTCGAGGATGTGGAGGTTCACCTCCTCCGCAACCTCAATCTATCTCCGGACCACATCTTTAATGCCATCAAGGGGCGCGAGTGGCTTAACAAACCAAAGCCTATAAGGGACAACGATCATCTAGACCGCAACAAATTTTGTGCCTACCACAAGAGTCCCGGCCACAACACCAGCCAGTGCCGCGACCTTCTCCGACAACTCTGGAGATTGTTTGAGGAAGGTAAGTTGGATAACTTGGTTACCAAGCCAGAATCCCGAGCAGAAAGAACTAGGGGGCGCGATTGCCACCAGAACGACGGAATCTCTCCCAATCTGGTCGCTAGGATCGAACAGAATGAGCCGGAGTACTCTGACGAATCAATCCCTCCGATCAACCCTGGCGGTCGGATCAATATGCTTCAGGCGGGAGGTGGAAACCTCGGAGGACTTTCCCCGATTTCCACCAAGTCGAACAGAAAGCGGAAGGCCGAATTAAGGGCGTTCGCCGGGATCCATGTCGTGGTACCTCCAGAGCCGACCATCTCCAAAGACGCGCTCATCACATTCTCCAACAAGGATAGGGAGGGAGTGCAGTGCCCCAAAGAGGATGCACTGGTGATCTCTGCATGTATCCTTGGGAAAATGGTCGATCGCGTGCTGGTTTACAATGGGATCTTTTGCAATATCATATTCAAATCCGCTCTTGACTAGCTCGGCAACCTGACCAAGTTCATCAAGCCATTTGACACTGTTCTCCAAGGGTTCGGCGACAGCACAGTCCAAGCCTACGGAAGGATCAAGCTCTCTGTCGAGCTAATATGTTATTACGATCCCAAGGTTAGGATTACTAGGAACCTCAACTTTGTAATCATAGATAGGCCCAGCATCTATAATGGGTTCCTAGGTCGTCCATTTCTAGAGACCTTCGAGGCGGTCGCCTCTTCCTTCTTTTACTGTATCAAATTCCCCACTGCCGATGGGACGGTCGGTACTGTAAAAGGAGACCAACTAATGGCTAAGAAATGTTTGAATTACTCCTGTGTCATAACTTCTTTCAACACTTCCCATACTATTTATAATATTGAGACGATCGATAATCAACCGATAGAGATCGACGACCCAAGTATCTCGTACCAGCCCGACTCAGAGGATGGCATCTCACAACGATTGATGGACGACATCGAACCAAGGATCGATTTCGAGCTAAACCTCGACATCGACCCAAGGATCGAGTCCGAAAATTGTTCCAAACGAGAAGCGACCGTCCCCATTGAAGATTTGGAAAGTATAGCCATAGATCTGGCTCGCCCGGAGCGGGAAGTACAGATCGGCACAAGCGTCGACCTCGAATTAAAGGATCTGATCAATTTACTACGTAAGAACATCGGAGTCTTTGCCTGGTCGCATCAAGATATGGTTGGCATAAGTCCTGAACACGCCTGTCACTATCTAAAGATCGGCCCAACAAGGAATCCTGTTCACCAGAAGCGTAGGAAATTCGGTCCTCAAAATTACGCAGTGCTCGACATAGAAGGCAAAAAGCTACTCGACAACAAACTAATCGGAGTAGCTACTGACGATCCACAATGGGTAGCCAACGTGGTGCTCGTCAAAAATCCGAACAACTCCTGGAGGTTATGCATTGACTTCACCGACCTCAATGCGGCATGCCCAAAAGATCACTTTCCGATGCCTCATATTGATCACTTGGTCGATAGCACAGCAGGTTGTGAAATGATGTCATTCATGGATGCTTTCGCCGGGTACCATCAGATCCCCATGCCTGAGAAAGACATAAAGCACATATCGTTCCACACAGAAAAATACATATACTTTTGGGTCCGAATGCCGTTCGGCCTGAAGAATGCAGGGGCGACCTACCAGCGACTAGTCAACGGGATGTTCGCCAATCAGATCGGCAAGACCATGGAGGTCTACATTGACGACACCGTGGTCAAAAGCCTCAAAAAGGAATATCACCTCAATGACCTTGCCGAGACGTTCGCCATCCTCGAGAAGTTCAATATGAAGTTAAACCCCAAGAAATGCAACTTCGGGGTAAGCTCCGGGAAATTCTTGGGACACATCGTGAGTCAGAGGGGGATCGAGGCGAACCCCACTAAGATCCAGGCAATCCTCGACATGCAGGAACCGCGAAATGTCAAACAGGTGCAACGCCTCACTGGTTGTCTAGCATCCCTCAACCGCTTCATATCTCGGCTCAGGGATAAAAGCAAGCCATTCTTCGCGACCATAAAGAACAAGAAGTTCACATGGACAAAAGAGAGTCAAATAGCATTCGCCAAAATCAAGGAAGATCTATCCAACGCCCAGATCTTGGCAAAGCCGATCCCCGGCGAAAAGCTATTCCTGTACCTGGCGGCATCGGAGGTCGCGCTGAGTGCTGTTTTCGTGCGAGCAAAGGAGCAAGCCCACTTGCCGATCTATTTTGTTATCCAAGCACTCCATGACGCGGAAACGCGATACACACCTCTGGAGAAGATCGCATACGCCTTAGTCATGAGTGTTCGCAAGCTGAGGGCCTACTTCTTCGAACATCAAGTGGAGGTTCTGATGACTCTCCCCTTAAGACAAGTTCTGCACCGACCGGACACCAACGGGCGCCTCCTCAAGTGGTCACTGGAAATCGCCCAATAAGGTATCACGTATGCTCTTCGCACGGCGATCGAAGGCCAAGCTTTGGCGGACTTCGTGGTGGAATTAACATTCCCTCCCAGTCCGACCCTGGTCAGTCGCCCCGCTTGGAAGTTATACGTGGATGGCTCGGCAACCAACTTGCTAGCAGGAGCAGGGATTGTCCTCATCAGCCCCGACGGCCAAAGTTTCACAAATGCTGTGCGTTTCGGGTTTCGTGCGACCAACAATGAAGCCGAGTATAAAGCTTTGGTAGGTGGGCTCGATCTAGCCCTCGCCCTGGATGTTCGCCGTCTCCACATCTTCATGGACTCCCTCTTGGTCGTGAACCAAGTCAAGGGAGAATATGAGGCGCGTGGCGAATAAATGATCAAATACCAAGAATTGGTCGCCGAAATGTGCACGAAGTTTGAAGAAGTGCTGATTGAACAAGTCCACAAGATGACCAGGCAAGGTTTTTTCTGGCCTACACTGCAAAAAGTCGCGATCGCCTACGCTCGATTGTGTCACAGGTGTCAAGTAATGGGCCCAAACATTAAGCTCTCCCCCGAGCAACTCACTTCTATGTACAGCCCATGGCCGTTCGCCCAATGGGGCATCGACCTCATCGGTCCCTTGCCGACGGCGCTAGGGGGATGTAAATTTGCCATCATAGGGGTCGACTACTTCACAAAATGGGCCGAGGCCGAGCCACTCAACAAGATCGGCCAAGAGCAGGTAATCAAGTTCATTTGGAAGAACATCATATGCCGGTTCGGTCTACCACATGCCATCATCTCCGATAACGGAAAGCAGTTCGATGGCCTGGAAGTCATGCAATTCTGCGAGAAATGGGGAATCAAAAGATTGTTCTCGGCCCCCTACCACCCCCAGACGAACGGGCAGGTAGAGGCTATAAACAAGATCCTCAAACACACGATCAAAGCATGACTCGAATCCAAACAAGGACGATGGGCGAGCGAGCTCCCGGATGTTTTGTGGTCCTACCGAACGACGACCAGAAACTCAACTGGCGAAACCCCGTTCACCCTCGCCTTCGGGACAGAAGCGGTGATCCCTTCCGAGATCGCTGTCCTCAGCCATTGAACTGAACAAGAGATGACGATGGACAATGATGCGGCCCGATGGATCGACTTGGACATGCTTGAAGAACGGCGACTGACCTCAGAAATGAAGAACACAATCCACAAAAGGAGATCCGAGAAGTTCTTCAATTCGAAGATCAAAGAAAGACGGTTCCAAGTTGGCGACCTAGTCCTCAAAAAGGTCCAGACTCACACGAGAGTCTTTGGCCCGAATTGGGAAGGCCCCTTCAGGATATCTAAGTGACTAACTAGGGGAGCCTACGAACTTGAACACCCGGACGGCACTCCGGACCAGTACCCCTGGAACGTCGTGCATTTGAAGAAATACTACCAGTGAAAACTTTGTATTCAGTTTCCGTTACCCAATGTACAAAGAGTATAATGAGATTTTCCTATCCCATCGATATGGTTCGCCTCGACGAAAACGAACAACTGAGAAGAGAACAGCTCGCTCGCCCTGCAAGAGGTCATCGTCTAACCCGGACAGACCTATGCAAGCGATCGCCCTCCAAGCACAACGTATACCATCGAGGGTCGCCATCTAACATAGCGATCCGAGGTAGAAAAGTGCAGCCATGGCCATGGAGGTCGATGGAACCGACAGCTTCGATCATGCAAGGTTCCTTTGGGCTGCGATCGCTCGCCCTTCGTTTAAAATACGAGACGAGCGTAGCCAAAGGACCCTGCAAATAAATCAGGAGACACGTTCGCGCGCTCTCAAAAGTACATCATCTAACATGATGTACCCAGACAAGACGACACGTCCCTACCCCATCACAATGTATACCATCGAGGGTTGCCATCTAACATGCCGGCCCGAGGTAGAAAAGTATTAACAAGCCACGGATGTGGAGTCGAATAAACCGACGACGCCCCGTGCAAGGACTCCTCCAGGCCAAGACCGCTCACCTTTCGTTTAATACGAGGCGGGTGCAGCCTAACGAAGGACCCTAACAATAAAGTGAGTCGCGGGACAGACCTATGGATGGAATGTCCCTCGCACATAAAGACACGGTTACGGAGGACGGTCCATCGAACTCAACGACCGTGCACACAGTCGTCCTCCCTCAAAGAATCAGCAAAACTAAAAGATAGCTCATTAAATATACTATTTTCATTCCCTTACTTACACTAAGTAAACAAAAACAAGGGGCAAAGTGGAGTTATTCCTAAATACGCTCGAGAGGAAGGAACCATACACGATCGGCTTTGTTCAAATACACACATGATGATCGGTTTTTGTTCAAGAAGTTCACAAGTAAGAATTTTCAAGTGTACCAATACATAAACTCGAAGCGATGCAGAACATTCAGACAGTCGATCGTACAAACAAGACATCAGGTACAATTATGTAAACACTTGTACAAATTCATATGCAAACATTCAGAAGAGACGATCGTACATATAAAGAATCAGATGCGAAGAATAAGTATTTTATTCAAAACGATCGTACATGCAAGCCCGAAGGCGATACAAGAGAAAACTGGAAATTACAACGCAAAGGAAGTCAAAACAAACCCCAACCTCGCTCAAGCCACCCCCGACTGGCCTTCGCCTCCGTCAGGCGGATCGGCGCACGCTTCCTTATCGGCTTCAGGGTAAATAAGTTTATCCGGAAATGGATACCATCTCAAATCAATCCCTAAGTTGGTGAGATCGAGGATCGGCAAGGAGAAGTCCGGATGCAAAGGATGCTCAAGTGCATAGGCTTTGAAGGTCTCCATCATAGGGCCGACCTCGAGCCCTACCTTCTTGGCAGAACGGATAGCGTCGGCGTAAGCCACATAGTAGGCGAACTCGCCGACATACCCCACATTAAGGTAGGGATCGGTCTCGATCGCCTTTAATTGATCCTTCAGCCCCGCAGTCGTCTTGTCAGCATCTGCAAGCTCGGCTACCTTAGCGGCCAGTTCCCCTTTCGTCTTCTCCAGCTCGCCGTTGATCCGGTCCACTGTCGCCCTTAGCCCAGCTGCCTCCTCCTGCGAGGCCGCGTGCAACCGACGAGCATACGTCATCTGGTCGCGGAACCGATCGGCCACTTCCTTGGACCGGCCAAGCTCTTGCTTCATCCGGTCGAGGTCTTGTTTGGCCCGTTTGGCCATCTCAATCTGTTCCTTCTCCATGGCCGTGATCCGGTTAGCGAACTCGGCATTCTGGCTCCGAGCGACCTCGAGATCTTGATGGAGGCGAGCATTAGAGGGTCGCCCCTCGTAATCCTTAACGGCTTGGGCGGCCATCGTCGCTGCCTGGAGAGTCAGGGCGAGCGTCGCCTGCATGGCATCTCCAGACCGCCGACGAGCGATCGCGTCGAGGTCGGTCGTTCCAGGCCTTAGGAAGAGAGGTGACGGCCCGGGAGACGTAAGAAGGGACGTCAAGGGACCTGCGCGGAGACTTGCTCGCCAAGAAATCCAACACCATCGGCGAGGTGTCCGGATCGGCAAGACGGATCCTGTGACACAAACAAAAAGAAACAAAGGAGTTTGTATACATCCTACACAAATAGCCTAACTCAGAAGGACCAAACTGGTCTTACCTGTTGACCAACTCAACGTCGCGGCCGAAAAAGGGCTTGCCCCGAGGAGTTTCGGCTTCGCCGATCGCCGCGGTTTTCAGGAAGGTAGTGGAGGGCCTGGACTCCTCCACCATCGGAACAACAGAAATAGGTGGCGCAGCAACCGGCGGCTCTAGAATGGACACCTCCGCGCCAGCAGTCGGTAGGGACTCCTCCGGCCTCCGCCTCTTGCGGTTGCACTGGAGCTGTTCTTCCTCCTGGGCTTCCGGCTCGACGACCAGCACCGTAGTAGGTCTCACAACAGGGGAAGGACGGGACGTCGATGCTGGGACATGACCCGTCTTCTTGCCCTGGTGAAGACGACCCAAAAGACCGGGATTCGACATTGAGATCTCTCTCGGTGGCTCGGAATAACGGGGAAAATAGACCTCTGTCGAAGAAGAAACTCAGACAAGTTAGACATCTCTTTCAAACAGACGATCGTCAGGCAGAAAAGAGGAAATGAAAACTTATACCTGGAACCTTCAGATGGCGAGGGAAGCAAAACAATCGAGCTCCCAACCGATGAAGTTCGTGGCCGACTGTGCGAACGCCGATGTAGAAGTCCGGCAGACTGCGAATTCGCTCCCAGACGATCAAGAAATCAAAAGAGAGATCGTTGATCGCTGGAACAAGGAAGTCTGCAAAAACAAAACTAAATTAGATCAATTCAAGATGTATCCAAACAATGGGAGAGTTTAAACCCTTACTCGGATTCCTCCCCCGAAAACTGGTGGGGATATCCAACACTTCCTCCGGCTTATCGCTCGATGCCGACCTCCATGCTCTGCCGACCCAGCACCACTTTGCTAGGTCGCCTCGAACCTTGTTCGGCACCCCAAGGACCACCCTACCCATGAGACCCAGGATATGGTAGCCGCCGACCGATCCCTTCTGCGCGGTCAGCTTGAAAAGATAGTTCATTTCCAGCGCAGAAGGCAAACGGAACAACCGATGACCGCCAAATAATGTCAAGGTGCTGATAATCTGCAGCCAGGCGTTCGACGTCAACTGGAGCGGCGCCACATTCCAGGCGATCAAAAAATACGACATGTCAAACGGCAAGGGAAATCGCAATCCGGCCTTCAGGATCATTTCATTGATAGCGACCATACCCTCGGGAGGCTGGTCGGCACGTTCATTCTCTGAGGGCACGTACAATGAAACATCAGAAGGGATGTGGAATTTCTCCCTCCAGCGAATCATGTCTTTCCAGGTCGCCGAACTCCGGATCTATCCAAGGGTCCATGAGGAATGGTCCACGGCCCGGAATGACGTCTGCTGCACGGGCTCATAGGGGTGGGCAGCGGAATATGCTTCGAAGTCAAACTCGGGACATGGTCCGGCAATCCCCTCCATAATCTTAGAAAAATCTAAAAAAGCGAGGCCAAACTCGTTGTTCTGCTCCCAGTACAGCCTCACCGCTTCGTCCTCGTCCAACGGCGAGCCCCTCTGCCCCGCCGCCGCGGACCTCGCCACGTCAGCTTCATTGAAAAGCTCTTCAATCTCCGCGGGTGCAATCCCCGCACGAATGGCCTCGACGGCCGTTTCCATATGAAGAGCCACGGGAGTTTCTTCCCGGTCAGGCGAAGCCGCGGCGGCGGAAGAGCTACCAGCCTCGAATGTTTTAGATCCTCCTACAGATATGTTCTTAAAAGTAAAGGGGAAGAGAAAATTTTTGTTCTTACCTAGAAGGGAAGACGATCGGTACAAGGAGCTTCAAAGAAATTCGGCAGAGTCTTTGTCTAAAAGGCAAGTGCGCATAAAGAGTTGTAGTGAAATGGCCCAAGCCCTTTTTATAGGCTGGAGCAGGGGCCTCTGTGCAAATAGGCGGAATCCCAGGGGCTGGAGTGCAACCATCGGGGGGGACACATTAAATGCAGCCCTCGAAACCCGCGTACACGTCATTTCGAGGGCACGCCAGACGACAAGTCTGACAAAACTGTCGGACTCCCCCAATGATAGAGCGACGCGTGTCCCTGCAACGTTTCAAGAGCCCGCCTCCATTTCCCGCTATTTCCAGCGCATAAGGAGATCGTCCGGATTCGAAATCAGATCGTCCTTGTCATAAACAGACGAGGCAATCGTCTAGAACAGGGGATTGCCAACAGTGCCACCTCACCCCATGTTTTCAACATTGGAGCGAGCTGGGGGGCAATTGTTGTGCGGCAATTTATACGCCTCGATGGCGATCGGCATGATGGTCAGGAGCCAGTCAAAGAAGACAGACGCTGGGCAAACACCTAGCGATCGACGTCCAAGGCGATCGTCTATAGGCATCTGGCGATCTCCAATGATATCTGACTAACAGATGATTGTCCCATACCGCATGTGAATCTGACACCCGTCAGAGTCTTCGAGGACCGAATCTCGAAAGGGAGACCCACGTGCAGATCCACAAAAGGCGCCGCAAGATAAGGCTTTTTGACCCCAGCCTGTCACCGCCCTCTCACCTACCGATAGGACCGCCGAAAGGTACAAAGTGGGCCCTACCCAGACGGCGACTCAGGACGCGTGCGGACTTCCCATTGGTTCGTGCATCTGGCAGCCAGCTGTAGCCGCGACCTTTAAGGAGACAGACCCACGTGATAAGACGATCGCCCACCTTATTTTAATATAGAAAACGGCGGTCGCCCGCGATCGCCGGGGAGGACCTAGCAACCTCTTCTACTACAAATAGAGAGCCCCCAAAAGTAGTCTAAGGACGGTAGACTGTCTGAACGAATACATACACTTACACAGTGAAATCCATTGACAGTGAAACTCATTCACAAACATAGTACACACCAAAAGCAAGAACTCACAGAGCTTCATATCTGGTTCTTCCGGCAATCTCCACGCTCAACAGCTGAGATAACTAGAATCTTTACACTAATTGTAATAGTATTCTAACATTAATATTTGTACTCCCTAGTATTCATATTAATAATATCTCACGAGAGCATTCAAGCCCGGGACTAACAACCCCGGAAAATATTGTGTTATTTACTTTCCCACGGAAGTGTTCTCGCATTTGTTTGTTACTCGACCATTCCAGCAATATCGTCTCCGGATAATATTTTGGGTAACAACACACGACTAGGAATTACTATCGGAATTTTTTTTTCTCAATTTATCTCTTATTTTACTCAACTCAAAGTGGAAAAATAAGATGAAAAATTTTCCTCCCTCACTCTGAAAATACTCTCGGCAGGTTTAGCTCCAAGTGAAGAACAAGAGAGTTGAAATCCTTTGAGAGTTATCTTGTCTTGCCATTTTAATAACTAAATGATAATAATGATGTGATATAAAATATCACCAATTATCACTTTAATCATAACATGATAACATGCATGATGTTATAAAAAAAATCAAGACATGTGAAAAGAAGGGATGGGGTGGCCCATAAGAAGTTTTCTAGAAACGAGCCGAGCCACTCGGCTCGTGTACCGGACGTTCGTCAAACGACTCCGTTAAATACACTCCATTTATTTACCAATGTATTTATATAAAATTATTAATTTAATTAATTAATTATATCAAATACAAATATATTTCTCTAAGAAATATAATTTATGAATTAAATTAATTACCCGGTAACTTAATTTAATTCATAAGACCGTCATTTGATTTATCCAATAAATCATAATTCGATATCCAATATCTAATATTAATTAGAGAGGTAATAAATTCACATTTATCCGTCAACGCTCCTGATGCGCGACTCCATAGGTCCGTCTCAGCCAGCATTGGGAGGAACCGAGTGCGGGCAATACTTAGCCAGCCTAGCGGGCCGCACTGTAAACCCCAACTAAGAACTAATGAAGGGATCATTCCAGAACCATTATGTCGTGAATACTATATACGTATAGACCCTTCATCAGATGTCCCGGTCAAGTCTTCGGGTCATGGTAAAGTGTAACCCTACTGTTGACTAGACTTTATACATGTGTTAATGCAAATCAAGACCGACTAATTAATAGTGTATCTAATACGACTATATCAAAATGCTTTGGCCAAAGAATTATGATCTTATTTGCCATTAACCGTATAGGACATTCGCCTGCTCACTAACAGGAGATAGAATGCTTTCTTGGCATACCGTAAAGACTGCTACCTGCCCGTATAGTCTGCACTTCGAGGTCGACTCAGCAATTAAGCAAATGAGCCTAACTACTCTAATGACAAACTAAATGTCACAGGCACATCTTCTACTGAACCCTCAAGTCAAAGGTCCACGTATACTATCACAACCATTCGATTCGTCATCGACTCTCTGAGAGTGAATACCGTGTGACTAAATCGAGTATGAGTTGTGTTGGAGTATACTGGTCCCACCAATATACTTATAACTATGCTATCAAGACGTGCACACGTCCTAGCATCAGTTATACAAGTCTTATTAAAACTTAATGCCCATTTAAGTTTATTGACTTTCGAATGATTTTTGTAAATAAGCTTTAAACACTTCCAGTGCATTTTCTCTTATCCCATAATGAGAATAGAATGTTCGATTTATTTACATGGACTTCACTTCAATGTTTACCAAGTCAAGAATGCAATTGAAATACAATAAACAGTGAATGAATCATATTGCTTTTTTTACTAATTATTCCATAATTACAAGTACAATGCCCCTACTCTCTCATCCCCTGAGTGGCATTCGAGGGCATATTCCTAACAATCTCCAACTTGCACTCAATGCCACACATCATGGTATCTAATACCCATGTTTTTCAGATGTCTTTCTAAGACGGCCTGAGATAATGGCTTAGTCAGCGGGTTAGATACATTGTCATCTGAGTCTACTCTTTGCAACGAAACATATCCTTTTTCACCATCTCTCGAACGATGTGGTACTTTCCCTCTATATGCTTGGTGTTGTCTTGAGCCCTAGGCTCCTTGGATTGGGCGACAGCTCCATCATTATCACATAATAGTGATATAGGCAGCTCCGCATCAGGCACCACTTGAAGTTCTTACACAAATTTCTGCATCCAAAATGCTTCTTTGCTAGCCTCTGAGGCAGCTTCATACTTTGCTTGGGAGGTGGAATCTGTAGTAGCGGTTGTCTTGGAGCTTCTCGATGATACTGCTCCTCCATTGAGAGTAAAAAAATACCCAGATGTCGACTTAGAGTCATCATTATCTCCTTGAAAATCAGAATTGATGAATCTAATCACCTTCAGTTCTCCACCACCGTAAGTAAGAACCAAATCTCTGGTTCTTCTTAAGTACTTAAGAATGTTCTTTACAGTAGTCCAGTGTTCCCTTCCCAGGTTTGCTTGAAATCGACTTACCATACTCACAGCATAGGCTAAGTCTGGTCTCGTACACAACATAGCGTACATGAGGCTACCTACTGCCGAGGCATAGGGTACCTTACTCATCTCTCTCTTGTCTTTCTCACTTTGAGGACACACTTTCGTGGTGAGAAGAATTCCATATCGCATGGGAAGGAACCCTCTTTTAGATTCATCCATCTTGAATCTTCTCAGGATTTTATTTATATAGAGGGCTTGGGAAAGTCCTATCATTCTTCGTGGTCTATCTCTGTAAAGACGGATCCCTAGAATATAGGAAGCTTCTTCCAAGTCTTTCATGGAGAACGTTTTAGAAAGCCAAGCTTTCACAGTGCTGAGCATTGCTACGTTATTTCCTATAAGTAGAACATCATCTACATATAGTACTAAGAATGCAATGTTGCTCCCACTGACCTTTTTGTAAACACATGGTTCCTCCTCATTTCGCACGAAGTCAAAGTCCTTGACTACTTCGTCAAATCGAAGGGGTCGTCCTCACGGCTATCAGGTGCATCGTGGAGACCCAGTTCCTTGACATATATATATAGACATACCTCTCAGGTAAGTCAGACACCTTATCAGACCTTTAAAGTGGGTGTTTTATTACAATAGGTTCGGTTCCTAATCCCTGATCAGATGTCTCCTTAGGACTTTCATTATGCTCTTCCAAAGAGATATTTCTACCTGAGCCACCTTCCTGAATGAACTCATCCTCAAGGAAGTGTGCTTGTAAAGCCACTACAACCCTATGGTCTTCTGGCATGTAGAATAGATAACGCATCGAGTCCTCTGGGTATCCAATGAAACATCCCTTGATGGACCTCGCTTCCAGTTTGTCCACCTTAGCCTTCTTGACATAGGCTGGACATCCCCAAATCCTTTTGTGATTAAGGCTTGGTTTCTTACCCTTCCACATCTCATGCGGAGTAGTAGGAATGGATTTGAAAGGACATCTATTAAGGATATAGGCAGAGGTTAGTAAGGCATACCACCACAGGTAAATAGGTAAATCAGTGTAACTTAACATGGAGTGAACCATGTCCAACAACGTCTGATTTCTCCTTTCTGAAACACCATTTAACTGTGGGGTTCCTAGCGACGTGAATTGTGAAACTATTCCATGTTCCTTAAGGAACTCATCAAACTCTATGCTCATATATTCGCCACCTCGGTCCGACCGAAGTGCTTTGATATGACATCCAGTTTGTTTTTCAACCGGGGCCTTAAATTCTTTGAATTTAGTAAAGGCTTCGGATTTATGTTTCATTAAGTACACAATCCCATACCTAGTATGATCATCTGTGAACGTTATGAAATATTGATATCCATCTCGGGCTACTTCTAAATCACCACAAATATCGGTATGTACCAATCCAAATTTATCGTCATCCCTTTCAAAAGTCCCTGTGAAGGGGGACTTAGTCATTTTCCCTCTAAAGTAAGATTCACAAGTTGGATATGGTTCTACACCCAACGGACTTAAAAGTCCATCTTTCTCCTTTTTGTGAACCTTGGTCTGACCAACATGACCAAGTCTAAGGTGCCATTTAAGAGCTTGATTAGTATCTTGCCTACCACATTTCTTAGTTATAGTGTTCACTGCTGTTTTATTTTGCATGTTAAGATGATATAAACCATTCAACAATGTAGCTGTGCCAACCAATTTATTTCGAAAATAAATTTTACAACTACAATTGCCAATGAAGAAACAAAATCCTTTCCGGTCCAAGACTGGAATGGATACAATATATTTATGCCCCTTGGGCAAAACAAGTACTTCATCTAATGTCAAAATAAAACCGGATTCTAAACCCAGTAGGATTGATCCAATACCGGTTGCCTCGACACTTTATCCGCTTCCGACAGTGATCATAACTTCCCCAGTTTCAAGTTTCCAACTTCGTTCCAGATCCTGATTTATAGTACAAATATGAAAAGTGGCACCTGAATCCAGAATCCATGAAGCAGAAAAAACAGTAGCGGAACAATTAGTTTCAAAAACAAAAAGTTCCGTACCTGATGCGCCATTAATCTTAGGACAAGTCCTTCTCAAGTGGCCCAGCTCACCCCATTCAAGGCATTTGTCCATAGGTTTTGGACCGCCTATTGTTTGAACCTTTTGGGTTCCGTACCTGATGCGCCATTAATCTTAGGACAAGTCCTTCGCCAGTGGCCCAGCTCACCGCATTCAACGCATTTGTCCGTAGGTTTTGGACCGCCTACTGCTTGAACCTTTCGGGCCTTGCCCTTTCTTTTCTGCACCCATTTCTCAGGTTTTTACTGCTCGTAGGTCTTTGTATTCTTGTTCTTGGACCTCCGAGTTCCAGAATAAATCACAAGAGCAGCCTCTATCGGTTTTGTCTTCATATTAGACTGCCATCCCCAGTTTATTCATTAGCCCAGCTAATGTGCATGAAATTTCATTATGTTGTGCGGTGATTTATACGCCTCAACGGCGATTGGAATAAGTGTCGAGCGACCGAGTCCACAACCAACCGAGCTACGACAAATTTGCCTAAGCAAAGTTAATAGTTCGCCTTCGAGTATCTAGCGATCGACTCTCGAGGCGATCGCCTTTGGCACCTAGCGATCGACTCTGGTGCCCGACTTAGGACGACCGTCCTGTACCACGAACAGAGACCTTCGTCCGTCAAAGTCTACGAAGACTGGATCTCAAAGCAGCGCCCATGTGCAGATCCACGACAGGCGCCGCATTTCATGGATCGTTGACCACAGTCCGTCACCACCTTATCACCTACCGACAAACCCGCCGAAAGGTACGAGGTGGGACCGCCTGTGACAGCGACTCAGATGCGTGCAGACTTCTCATTGGACCGCACAGCTGGCTGCCAGCAACTCCTGCGGACTTTAAAGGAGACCAGCCCATGTGCTAAAGACGATCGCCCGCTTATTATAATACAGCAGAGGCGATCGCCTAGCATCGCCCAGTCCTATAAATAGAGAACTCCCAGCAACTGGAAAAGGGTTCTCTCCTCTCAGTTGGCAACTACGTGTAATACCCGTAATTTTGATTTCCGATAACTTTCTATTTTTGGCGGAAGTCCGTTTTTACAACTCGCTTGGGACCGTTTCGTCACCCTGAGAATGATTAATTCTACACTTTTTGACATCCGAGTTCGTTTCGGTGTCGTTATGTTGAGTTCCGTGCTTTTCAGCGACTTTTCCGCACTTGAGTTCGATTCTTTCGAATCTCGTTCTAAACTGCTGTTTCGAGTTTCCCGTAAGTCCGTTTAACTTTTTTAGAAGTGTTGTGAACTTCGGTTTGGTTATTCGATCACGTATCGTGATTTTCGGGCATTTTGGGCCATTTTTTATATTACCCAAAGTTATGGGTATTCGTATCTGTATTCGTTGTCTCGACTCTTTTCGTGGTCGTATATGATTAATTATTGCATTATGTTCTCATTTCGAGTCGTTGATGTCGTCCGCGAACTTTTTGTCGTGTTCGTTCCGTACGGTTTCGGAAATCGAGTCGTCGAGCCCTGGTGGTCGGGCACTGGCCGGACGGTTGCGGGCTCTGGCCGGACGATGGCGGGCACTGACCGAGCAGGCACGACAGGAACCGGCGTAGCGCACGCTACGGCCGGACGCGCCGCGCTAGCTCGGCAGATGTAGCGCACGCTTGCCGAGTCACCGGCCAGACGCTATCGGGCCTGGGCAGAGGGGTTCTGAGGTTCTGGACTCAGGTAGGATTGGCAGGTAGCGCACGCTACTGTCGGTCGTGGCGCACGCTAACCGGCAGGGGTAGCGTACGGTGTCGGCCGGCTAGCGTACGTTACCGGGATGAGTTTGTTAGTCCAGAGGCTACTGGACAGGTCGGCTACCGCGCGCAGGCTTCCGGCCGTAGCGCACGCTAGCGGGAGTCGAGCGGACGAGTTATGGTCGGCAGAATTGGTCGGTGGTGCCGAGTCATGCTGGCCATGGCCGAGAGTGCTGGGCCGATACTGGCCGATAGCGCACGCTAGTCCGGGAAGGCTAGCGCACGCTAGTTTCGGTCCAATATATAAATGACAGAGCAGCAACTTTTTCAGTCATTTTTCATTTCCTTTCTCTTCGGTCCGCGGCTGGAACTTTGGAGGAGATGAAGCCATGTTGTTAAACAACAAATCCATGAAGTTCCTGAGTTCATATCATTGATCGATCATCCTATAACATCCTTCGATCCAGCGAAACAAGGTTAGATCTTTAGAACCCTACTTTTGGGGAGATTTGGGGGTTTTCGCGTTTTTGTCCGATTCATTCCGTTTTATTGATTAATTCATGATGAATATGATTAATCTTATTGGTATTCTTAGTTTCCCTACGGATTCATGGTATATTTCGTGGTTTTTACGGAATCGAGAGGGTTCGGTTGTGGTCCGCCCTCGTTGTCATTTTTATACGAATATACATGAATCGTAGGCAGGTTTCCGGGTGTATTCCAATTTCGTATTCGTTTAGAATCGGTTGTGATTGTATTCTTCGAATCATTAGGTTCGGTTTCGATGGTTCCTAGCATTCGTTGGTGACTTTCCATTCCGTTCGTTGCGTCGTCGACTATTCAAGGCAAGTATACATTTATGATTGTACGTTCTCGACTTTGAAAGTAAGAAATATTGATGGCATGTCATGAACGAACCGTTTTTACGGCATTCATAGATATATTAATGGCATATCATGAACGAACCGTTTTGACGGCATTCATAGATATATTGATGGCATATTATGAACGAACCATTTTTACGGCATTCATATATGTATTGTTGGCATGTAATGAACGAACCGTTTCTACGGCATTCCTACATGTAACGACGTATGATATGAACGAACCGTTTCTACGGCATTCACATACGTCTTGATGTGACACTATGAGATTTTAGTTATTCCGGAATACTAGTCTTGAATTGATGAATTGACGGCTACATTTACTTTATTGTCGAGGAGTATTGCGTTTCATATTGATATACTTGCACTAGCTATTCGACGGCTAACCCCTTTATGGGGGAAATACTTTTTATGTATTTCAGGTTCCAGGAGAGCGGACAGGCGGGTATCGGGTCGGCATGAAGATGATGGGCAAGTGTGATACTGTGTCTTGTCTCCGGTTATCTTTTTGGATTCCTCCATTCAGTATTGTTGTACTGGAATGGATTTTAAATACTCGAGTATTGTATTTCAGTTTCCTTGATGTTCCGGCCTGTGTTTCCGAGGTATTAATTTGTGCAGTGATGTATATGGTTTCATTGGTTATGGTTTTGAATACCATTTGTATCGTCTTTCTTTCCATTGTATGTAGACCTTCTCGGTCAAGTTTATAGTTCCGCGTATGTTTAGCCTTGTGGGTCCCACGGCGGGGCTCACGGCGCTGTAATATACCCTGAATAACTTGGGGGTGTTACAGAATATGGTATCGGAGCTTAGGTTTATGGATACCTAGGCTGTCGGTCTTTTGGGTCGATTGAGTCGTCATTTGCCCACAGTATCACTACTCTGCCATCATCATAGTGCGACCGGTACTTGTAAGTCCTCTCACTCTTCTTGTATTTTTCTTAATCGTTTCATTTATAGCTTGGTATTCTTGGGAATTGGTCACTTCGAGATTGTGCGATTTGGATTATACTTACGCACGTGTGTGCCCTTCAGAATGTTGGCTGAAAGTAGGAAGAATCGTGGCCGTGGTCACGGACGTGAACTCTTCCTTGAGATTTTGTTAAGTTGCTAATTGCAATATTGGTGTGTATCGGTATTATGTCGAGACTTTGTTTAGAAGTCGCATGCTAGTATCACGAGAGATCTTCGACTTCACAGACTTGTAAGTATGTTGTTCGGATTATTCGATAATTCTTGGTGAATTTGAATTTCCATTGAAATGTTGTTTGTACGAGTGATTGCAAGTTTCGAGGACGAAACTTATTTTTAAGGGGGGTAGTGTAATACCCTAATTTTTTTCGGATATATTTTTTTCGTTTAAATTGTTGGATTTCGTTGATGGATGATGGTGCTTGAGGATGATGTGAACGTATGACAATGTTGTTGAATGCGTATATGTATTCATTGTGCCGTATGATCGTTTAGTATGTCGAGATGTTGGTAGAGAATAGCGGTAAATGGCTAAGTACAGCTACGTTAGCGTACGCTACAGGGTATGCCTAGCGCCCGCTAAGATATATACTTAGCGTACGCTACGGTGTATACTTAGCGCACGCTAAGAGGTTCGGTTACGTATGCTAAGGAGGACCCCTAACGTACGTAACGACTTGCTGGGTTAGTTTCGGAAGGTGTCCGACAGGTAGGCCCAGGTTGATTTTTATATTCAGTTAGCGCACGCTAACGCATGTTGGTTAGCGCACGCTAACATCAGATCGCCAATAATGAAATCTTAGCTTTCGGAGGGTGGACCCGGCCATGTTCGACGCGTGTCCAGATAAAGTCAACGAGTGCTTGTCGTGTAGAGCTAGCGCACGCTAAAACCGTATGATTAGCGCACGCTAATTCCAGATCGGTCAAAGGAATCCCGGTAATCGCGGGTGCTTTCGGCATGTGGGGGCACGATACTGTAGCAAGTCAACGTCGATTAGCGCGCGTTAAGGTTGAAGAATAGCGCACGCTACTGAGCATTTCACTGTAGCAAGTCAACGCGTGTTAGCGTACGCTAATGCATGGGCATTACGTACGTTAGATGAATTTGGAAGCAATGTAGTAGCTTCTGGACTGCCCGATAGCGCACGCTATCAAGGAAGGATAGCGCACGCTAGTGATGTGTTTTATAGAGAGGATAGACGAGTGCTGAGAGGCATTTTGTCCATTATCCTTCTTTCAGTCAATAGAGAGAACCTTGGGAAGTACTTGAAGTTCCTAAACATTGAGAGATGATTCTCTTAAACAAGATTAAGATGGAGAGCTCGGATTTAAGTATTGTTCTTGAAGTTTTTGATGATTCTTGGAATGGAGTTCAAATTATTCTTCTTCGTGGTTCGTCCATACATGGTAGTCCTCGTATCCCCTTGATAGTGGTTCATTTTTTTTAAGGATTACTACTTGGGAGGGAGTATGTTGGGAATCGTGTATTTTGATGTTCGTCTTATTTCAATGAAAATGCATAAATTGGACTGTATTTTTATCCGCTGCGTGAGTATTTTGAAATGGCTTTTGGTATTTTGCCAACTGAATTTTTATTTTGTAAAACCGATTCCCTAAACTGAGTTTTTAGCATTTTGGCCTTGATCGTTTTGACGGTATTTGGAAAATGATTTTTTCTTAATATTTGAAAAATGTTACCGTCATCGGTCTTTTTAGCATTTTTGAAATGACGTGGAAAATTGTGCTTAGCCTGGTAAATCCTTGTGAGAAGGGTTTACGGCGTGTAATATTCCCAGGAGGATCTGGGGTGTTACAATTATGGTATCATGTGATAATGTTATACGAGATTTATTGGAATTGTAATAAGAGATTTCGGATGTTGATATGATTATTGAGATCTTCTTCATATGATGATAACAGTATTGTTGCGACTCTTAAGGTTGTATGAATGGCATGACAAAGAAAATGGTAACATGGAGATATATACCTCGGATATGTTGTTCTGAACGGGATTTTGGACATTTCGTGTTCTTGAAGAACTCTTGAATTATACGAGGTGATGAAATTTTTTTTTTTTTAAGAAGTGTTGATGTTTTGAAAATGAATATGGAATATTCATATCTAGAGCTAAACTATGTGTTTGAAATAATATTCGTATAGGAATACGAATGTGATTGTGAGTTTGATGAGACTATTATTCATCTCTGAATTTGGAAGCCCATACGTATGGAGCAAATGTTCAAGTCGAATGATTGGACTATTTGATAACCTTTTTAATAGGATTATCTATTGTTTTGAACCAGTCGGATGATTCGAATTGATGACGGTCATAAGTAAATGTTAACGCTGGATTTACGAGAATGGAACCTTATCAATTCGTATTTAAGAATTGAGTTTGGAACATTTAGACCCTTATTATTGGTCCTAATTGGTTGCTGATATGATCATCATATTTCGACTCGTATTGTGGACAAGATTTGTAAGTGTCTGAGTTGGTTTGTTCAGACTGTGATTAGTCGAGATATGGTGAAACGGTTGAGTTTGTGGTTTGGTGGTATTGGTATTGATCGTCATCGAACCTATTGATTATTAATCCTTCGTTTTACAATAAGATATGATGTTTGATCGTGAATTATGACTGTTGTGATGCGGTTAAGGTTGAAGGGTTCGTAGATTAACTTGGTCGAGACTGAGGAATTCATAAGACGAAATCAACTGAATTGGTTACAGTTCGTTGTATTGATGTCGAGGGAAGTTTTATACTCGTACTAATCAATGAGACTAATGTTATCGTGTAGGTGTACGAATGTATGTATCATTTCGAGTCTTGGCCTCCTTATGATTGTATTGATATCAGGGGATTGTTTGATACGACACCCGTCGACAAATTATGCCAAATGTTATTGTTGTTCGTAAACGGCCGATTGAAGGCATTGATGTATTCGAATTTCATCTTCATTATCTGTAACTGATTTAAATGTGCCGAGACATCCGCTGTACCATTGTTATCCAGTTTCCGTTCTAAGGTAACCGAAGTATTGAATTGGGACTGTCGAAGATAGTTCCCATCCGTTGAGTCGTTATCGATTGGTCATTCGAAGACAATCGAGATATTGAATGGGGATCGCCGAGGATAGTGCCCATCTGTGAGTTATTATTTTCGTGTTGGCCAACTCAAGGCAGCACACTATTATTCTGGTGAACTCGGTAATTTTGTGATCGTTGAGGGTGAAGGATTTCCCGAATTGTGGTGTTGTGGTTATTGCCGTGTTAATCGGTCCTTAGGGATTCTGATCCCAGGATGGTTGTTTTGAATATCGTTGGTCGTGTCGATCTTTCATTATTCGTATGTCATCGTTCACCTGGTGAGTCGTATGATCCGTAATGGGTATTTTATCCTTTGAGTTTCGTTGTCATGTTGTATCATGGCATATCTGGAATCATGTCTGCGTGTCGATTGGTTATGTGTAGGATTTTTATCCAGGCACTCGATGGTCATGCGTGGATGTTTCCGCATTGGACCGTGCATACGAGACGTAGTTCTTGAGACTAATTAGGTACATTGTCACACGTATATTCTGGATTCCGTATACGGGGTGGACATGTGCACGGACACATTTCCGGATTGGGCGTACTGTGATGTCTCTCTTGAGCCTTATTGTTTGGTCGTTCATAGTCCATGTCGTATTGGATACGTCCGACGATTTGCGGCTGGTTGTTCATACGCCGAGGGGTATGTCCGACAGTCAGGGTTGCTTCTTTGAGAATCTGTATTGTGATGATTAACAGCTTTGGGCTGTTCGGCTTTCAGGCCATCGTGATACACAGCTTCGGCTGAGGGGTTTTCAGGCCATTGCGATGTATTTGTATTTTGTTGGAGCCTTCGGGCGTTGTGATTCGCATCTCTTTCAGCATTGGTTTAGTTTACCTTCGGGTAATGTATTGTTGTGTTCTATATTGATGATTCGCCGTTTGGGCGTAAGTTTCGGTTCTTGTGTATCTCGTTGAGTTTTACCTAGCGGGATATTTCTTCTCCCTACTTGTTTTAAGTTTCGGGACGAAACTTCTTTTAAGGAGAGTAGAATGTAATACCCGTAATTTTGATTTCCAATAACTTTCTATTTTTGGCGGAAGTCCGTTTTGACAACTCACTTGCGACCGTTTCGTCACCCTGAGAATGATTAATCCGAGTTCGTTTCGGTGTCGTTATGTTGAGTTCCGTGCTTTTCAGCGACTTTTCCGCACTTGAGTTCGATTCTTGCGAATCTCGTTCTAAACTGCTGTTTCGAGTTTCCCGTAAGTCCGTTTAACTTTGTTAGACGTGTTGTGAACTTCGGTTTGGTTATTCGATCACGTATCGTGATTTTCGGGCATTTTGGGCCATTTTGTATATTACCCAAAGTTATGGGTATTCGTATATGTATTCGTTGTCTCGACTCTTTTCGTGGTCGCATATGATTAATTATTGCATTACGTTCTCATTTCGAGTCGTTGATGTCGTCCGCGAACTTTTCGTCGTGTTTGTTCCGTACGGTTTCGGAAATCGAGTCGTCGAGCCCTGGTGGTCGCATCGGCCGGACGGTTATGGGCTCGCCGGACGATGGCGGGCATTGACCGAGCAGCACGACAGAACCGCGAGCGCACGCCACGGCCGGAGGCCGCGCGCGCTAGCTCGGCAGCAGCGCACGCTTGCCGAGTGAGCCTGGGCCAGACGCTATCGCCTCGGGCAGAGGGGTTACGAGGTTCGACTCGGGTAGGATCGGCAGTAGCGCACGCCATCGCCGGTCGTGGTGCACGCTAACCGGCAGGGTAGCGCACGCTTTCGCCGGCTAGCGACAAGCACGGATGAGTTTGTTAGTCCAGAGGCTACTGGACAGGTCGGCTAGCGCGCGCAGGCTTCCGGCCGTAGCGCACGCTAGCGGGAGTCGGGCGGACGAGTCATGGTCGGCAGAATTGGTCGGTGGTGCCGGGTCATGCGGGCCATGGCCGAGAGTGCTGGGCCGATACTGGCCGATAGCGCACGCTAGTCCGGGAAGGCTAGCGCACGCTAGTTCCGGCCCAGTATATAAATGACAGAGCAACAACTTTTTCAGTCATTTTTCATTTCCTTTCTCTTCGGTCCGCGGCTGGAACTTTGGAGGAGATGAAGCCATGTTGTTAAACAACAAATCCATGAAGTTCCTGAGTTCATATCATTGATCGATCATCCTATAACATCCTTCGATCCAGCGAATCAAGGTTAGATCTTTAGAACCCTACTTTTGGGGAGATTTGGGGGTTTTCGCGTTTTTGTCCGATTCATTCCGTTTTGTTGATTAATTCATGATGAATATGATTAATCTTATTGGTATTCTTAGTTTCCCTACAGATTCATGGAATATTTCGTGGTTTTTACGGAATCGAGAGGGTTCGGTTGTGGTCCGCCCTCGTTGTCGTTTTTATACGAATATACATGAATCGTAGGCAGGTTTCCGGGTGTATTCCAATTCCGTATTCGTTTAGAATCGGTTGTGATTGTATTCTTCGAATTGTTAGGTTCGGTTTCGATGGTTCGTAGCATTCGTCGGTGACTTTCCATTTCGTTCGTTGCGTCGTCGACTATTCAAGGCAAGTATACATTTATGATTGTACGTTCTTGACTTTGAAAGTAAGAAATATTGATGGCATATCATGAACGAACCGTTTTTACGGCATTCATAGATATATTAATGGCATATCATGAACGAACCGTTTTGACGGCATTCATAGATATATTGATGGCATATTATGAACGAACCGTTTTTACGGCATTCATATATTTATTGTTGGCATGTAATGAACGAACCGTTTCTACGGCATTCCTACATGTAACGGCGTATGATATGAACGAACCGTTTCTACGGCATTCACATATGTCTTGATGAGACACTATGAGATTTTAGTTATTCCAGAATACTAGTCTTGAATTGATGAATTGATGGCTACATTTACTTTATTGTCGAGGAGTATTGTGTTTCATATTGATATACTTGCACTAGCTATTCGACGGCTAACCCCTTTATGGGGGAAATACTTTTTATGTATTTCAGGTTCCAGGATAGCGGACAGGCGGGTATCGGGTCGGCATGAAGATGATGGGCAAGTGTGATACTGTGTCTTGTCTTCGGTTATCTTTTTGGATTCCTCCATTCAGTGTTGTTGTACTGGAATGGATTTTAAATACTCGAGTATTGTATTTCAGTTTCCTTGATGTTCCGGCCTGTGTTGCCGAGGTATTGATTTATGCAGTGATGTATATGGTTTCATTGGTTATGGTTTTGAATACCATTTGTATCGTCTTTCTTTCCATTGTATGTAGACCTTCTCGGTCAAGTTTATAGTTCCGCGTATGTTTAGCCTTGTGGGTCCCACGGCGGGTCTCACGGCGCTGTAATATACCCTGAATAACTTGGGGGTGTTACACTACGTTGGCAAACACATACAAACATACATACTTTCATGCTCTCGGCTTCCTCTCCCGAATCTACCTCAGGATTTCTTTCTCAGTATCTCTCAACCAGAAGACGGTCGGCAGAGGCAAGAAGTCTCCACAGCATAGATTTGAAGAGACTCGCAAGTCCAGGAGCTCAGATATACAGCTAATACACACTGTGAGAGACCGTCGATTTCTCACAGTCGTCATAGCACACCATCGTTGTTACAAGAACTCACAGAGCATCATATCTGGTTCTTCCGGCAATCTTCACGCTCACTAGCTAAGATAACTAGGGTCTTTACACTCTAACATTAATATTTGTACTCCAAAGTATTTGTATTAATAATATCTCCCGAGAGCATTCAAGCCCGGGACTAACAACCCCAGCAAATCTTGTGTTATTTACTTTTCCCACGCAAGTGTTCTCGCATTTGTTTGTTACTCAACCATTCCAGCAATATTCATCTCCGGATAATATTTTGGGTAGCAACACATTACAGTTGAAATTCATTACAAACTGCGTGAAAGAGTCAGGGAGATATTGAAGGATGAGATCAATTTGATGGGATAAATCCATATTAAAGTTGAGCACCTCGAGCCTCTCAATCATAGAGATCATCTTGAGGACGTGGTCTCCCACTTTCTCCCCTTCTTTCATCCTAACACTGAACAACTGCTTCGATATCTAATATCTAGCAGTTCTACTGTGCTCTCCATAAAGTTCGGTCAAGTTCGGATTATAAGATGCGCTCTCTTCAGCTCATTTGTCATTGAGCCCATCATAAAGCTACGGACTAGCACGTCATCCTTGACCCATTTTTCATGGACGTCAATATCTTCCTGATTACCCCTGGTTCATATTGGAGTTGGTGGAATGTCCGCCTCCAAGACGTATCCTAGAGACTCCATACTGAGTACAATCATCAGATTCCGCAACCAATCAACAAAGTTGGGGCCAGTTAGGAGATTCTTTTCAAGTAGTATTGCAAGTGGGTTTTTTAGCCATTTTAGAGAGATTCAGTTTCGTTTTCTGCAAAGATTTAGACAAGATTAAATTAGTGACTAGTTTTATTATGACCGAGTATTGAATTTAAGGGCTTGTATAATTCTTGTCTCGGCTCCCACTAATTTTATCGGAATTATACACTCCCATCTTATAATCCGAAAATCATAATCAGATCGACTTCTTAGTAGTGATCAAGTTCTTTACAAATTTTAACAGACGCAACCTATCAGGTTTCTTGCCAATTAATTTCTGTAAAGTGGTTCCTAATACCAATCCGTCTAACGGATGATTTGATCTTCTTTTACCCCTAGTCTTCATGCCCTCAACCTATCAGGTTTCTTGGCAATTCAGACTATCTAAGTTTTTGACCATCAACATCTATCGGTTTGACCATTGAATCTCACCCGGCAACCTATCAGGTTTCTAGGGGCGAAATTTATCACCAACCGAAGGCATCTAATGCACTCAAGAATTTTTCAATCTCTACCAAATGTACTACCCTGATAACTCGGAAGCATAGCACACCAGCTCGGGTATCAATTTTCTACGAGTTTGATGGTGGGTAGGAAACCTCGTAACCTTTTTCAAACTTAGTCTGTTTGTTATCGGGAGAATTTCGCGATTAATGTTACACTTTGCACATTAATTCATTTATACGCGCGTTTGTATGATTGTCAATCATTCAAAATGAAAAACAGAAAATAGTAACCTAGTTACTACCAACATATAGCTCATGGACCTTATTCCTAAGTACTGGGCCAAGCGAATGACCCAATAAATAAAAAAAATACAGTTTTCGATTCTTCGTCTTCTCGATCGGTTGTCTTCAGTCTTCGTCATACCCAAAATAATAATTACATCATTGAAAAATTGCATCATATACAAAATTTCTATTAAAAATAAATAGGCTCAAAACGGCCTTTACAACCCAATCGAATCGAACAAATCAAAAAACTAAGTACACGAGCTATATCACCATCACATAAGGATTCCACACAACATGTAATGGCAACGAAATTAAACAATTAATTTTAATATAAATTAATCCAATTAATCTATAAAATTAATCTATTCAATTTCTACTATATTAATCCAATTAATATAAAGTGGCATTAAAATTAAATAATCAATTAATATATTAATCCAATCAATATAAAATTAATCTATTTAATTTTAATGGTATTAATACAATTATTACTAATAATCAGCATTTTAATTCGTTCAAAGTAATTCGGCCTAAAATACTATTCACGTTTAATTTATTTCCCTCAACTCAAAAAAATATTCCAAATATTAATTTAGTCAAATTAAAATCCAATTTAAATTTTGGGAAATAATTACAATGAAATATAAACTTAAAACGGAGTCCCGGACAATCTGGTTTAAGGCCCAGCCCGTGGCCCGATTCAAAATTGGGCCAAAAAACCCGAGGAGTGCCTGGGCGAGCCACTACTCGGCGGCTGCCGAGTCCTCGCCGGCAGCAGGCGGCTCCTCGGCATAGCCTGCCGAGCATGCTCGGGCACTGGGCAAACGGCAGCAAGGCCGCCGCACCACTGCTGGCATCCCCGTTTCTTTGTTTTTCGGCTCGTTTCCAAAAACGTGATGCTACAACGAATAATTTAAAAATCCTACGATTATACCATACATGAGTCTAAATCATAAACTGTTGTTGTAGATGCTGTAGAAAATGACAAATGATGCTAAACCGAGGCAAGAGTTGGACTCTCTCTCCATAAGACGAAATTTCCCCGCACAGTACACACGATTGAACGACAAACGTCCCCAAGATACAACGGTTTTTCAACGAACTCGATACCCTGTACTAGGAATCGAATTAAGTAACTCTTGGATATTTGGGACTTGTAGTATGAACTTAGGCTAGTATGAGTGTATTATTATCTTGGATTATTATGTGTGTGAAATCATCATCTGCAGGGGCTTATTTATAGCCTGTAAAGCACCCTGTCCGAATCGGTGTGTCTTTCTGACTGGATAGACACCTTGTGGTCCGGTGGGAAGGGCTGCATTGGTTCAGAATAGCTGAACCATTGTGCTGGTCCAGATTACATTGAATGGTCCGAACCATTGCACTGGTTCGGCTGTTAACCGCCCGCTTGTGTGCCACACCCGCCATGTCACTGCCACGTGTCATCCTAGTCACCCTCCACGTCATCCGAGCCACTATCTCAGTTGTCAAAATGAAAGGCTCCTCGCTCCGAGCGAAGTGCAAAGTGCGCCTACGAAGCGCCCGTTGCGACAAGTGCGACGTGCACGTGCTCGGACTCGGACTCGGACTCGGAAGGTGCTTTGCACCTTCCTCGTAGGATTCGGATTTTAGCCTTAAAAATTAATTAAAGCCAACTAGGGTGCACCATAATGGAGCACACTTGATTGCTCCTTTATGATGGAAAGTCCTTTATAAATAGCTCAACTTTTCCTTACTTCTCCAATGTGGGATGTGATTCCACACCACATTCCCAACTATTAAATGGCTTAACTTTGTGCATTAATTACTCATTCATTTCTTAACGAAATTGAACAAGTAAATACACTAAATTAATCTACACAAAATGTAGATTCCAATATATACCATTTAATGTCATTAATTACCATAATTAATTATGGTATTAATTAAGCTATTTTTCCAACAATCCCCCACATGAATGATGATTAATGCAAATGCAACATGCACTAAGTCCCGACGACCTATTATTGCTTCATGATAGGTGGTAGTTAGCCTTGAACCTTCCTTAGTGTAATACTATCGGATTTACTCGTTGCTCGGTGAACGTGATGTCTTGAACCGGTCAACTTTTGTGTAAACCAAGACAATAACATACACACAATAATAGATCTAATATCTTTCGTTCTCACGTTGTGTCCATTTTGGCCTTGGACCATTTCTTGGATTCATAAGTGTTACTAATTTTAGGAAGCGGCCTTACTTCTTCACTTATATAGGTGACCTCCTATGAAGAGTATCCTGCCATACTCCAACTATAAAAGGCTATAGGAATCATTAAAAGCTTTAAAAAGCTTACCCTTTACCACAAACTGCAGGCTTGCACTTGAACAGCTACGAAAATTGATTTTCAAGTGCTTTAACTTGAACTTTCACAACTTAGTTGTCTCATTGAACCAAGTTCTTGGGATCTCCAATCATCCTGGTTGAGTTACCATTATGAAAATTCTCAATGCGTGGATTTAAATCCCATTCCCCTTGTTGCATTATATAATTGATCATGGTTAATACCTTTCGTAAACGGATCCGCTATATTGTCTTTTGACTTTACATAGTCAATGCACATTATTCCTGTAGTGATCAATTGTCTAATGGTATTGTGTCTTCGACGAATATGTCGAGACTTACCATTATATATACTGTTCTTTGCCCTCCCTATGGCTGCCATGCTATCACAATGTATCATAACGGGAGGCAAAGGTTTTTCCCAACAGGGAATATCTTCTAAGAAGTTTCTTAACCATTCGGCTTCTTCGCCGGCTTTGTCTAAAGAAATAAACTCCGATTCCATTGTAGATCGGGCTATGCATGTTTGCTTAGAAGATTTCCATGATATTACTCCTCCACCAATGGTAAATACATAACCGCTTGTGGATTTAGAGTCTTTAGTATCGGATATCCAGTTGGCATCACAATATCCTTCCAAAACAGCTGGATATCTCGAATAGTGTATACCATGATTGACAGTATGTTTTAAGTATCTCAACACTCTTATCAATGCGGTCCAATGATCCTTTCCGGGATTACTTATAAACCGACTCAGTTTACTAATAGAATATGCTATGTCTGGCCTTGTACAATTTGCTAAGTACATTAGGCTTCCAATTATCCTAGCATATTCTGTTTGTGATATGGGTTCTCCTCGATTTTTGGCTAAGTGTAAACTTAAGTCAACAGGTGTCTTAGCCGGAGGTAGATCGTATGCCTTGAATTTCTTAAGCACATTCTCAACATAATGATATTGTGATAAGACTATTCCATCGGGTGTTCTGGAGATCTTAATTCCTAGAATCACATCGGCTAATCCCATATCCTTCATGTCGAAGTTCTTCTTTAACATTTCCTTAGTGCCTATAATGATTTTATTGTTGATACCCATAATTAGCATATCATCAACGTATAGACACACAATGACAAAATTGCCAGATGTACCTTTGATGTACACACATTTATCACATTCATTGATCTTGAAACCATTTGACATCATTACTTGGTCAAATTTATCATGCCATTGTTTGGGTGCTTGCTTAAGTCCGTATAAAGACTTAACAAGTTTACAAACTTTGTTTTCTTGGCCGAGAATCACGAACCCTTCGGGTTGTTCCATATAAATTTCATCTTCTAAATCTCCATTTAGAAAGGCCGTTTTTACATCCATTTGGTGTATCTCAAGAGTGTACAATGCTGCTATTGCAAGTAGCATTCTAATGGATGTAATCCGAGTAACTGGTGAGTATGTATCAAAGTAATCATACCCTTCCTTTTGTTTGTATCCTTTGGCTACCAAACGTGCCTTGTATTTGTCAATAGATTTATCACCTTTGTATTTCTTCTTGAGAATCCACTTGCAACCTAAAGGTTTATTTCCAGGAGGAAGATCAACAATGTGCCAAGTGTGATTGTTCAAGATTGACTCGATTTCACTATTAATAGCTTCTTGCCATAGATCGGCATTGGAACCAGACAATGCTTCCTTGATTGTCTTTGGTTCGTCTTCTAAAGAATAGACTACAAAATCCGGACCAAAGGTTTTTGCAGTTTTTATTCTTTTTCCTCGCCTTGGTTCCGGTGTTGGACCATTACTATTTGGCGAGATTTCATCATAAGTCCTCTTTTTCGGACTTATTTCATTCTTTTCTTTCTTAGGGAATATAGTTTCAAAAAATATGGCATTTCTTGATTCTATAATCATTCCCTCATTTATATCGGGTACTTCCGATTTGTGTACCAAAAATCGGTACGCACTACTATTATTTGCATATCCTATGAAAATGCAATCAACCGTTTTTGGTCCTATTTTTACTTGCTTGGGTTTCGGTACTTCAACTTTTGCTAAGCACCCCCACACTTTTAAGTATTTATAGGACGGCTTCCTTTCTTTCCATAATTCATATGGAGTTTTATCTTGCTTCTTTTTGGGTAATTTATTCAGAATTTTATTGGCCGAATGAATAGCTTCTCCCCACATGTTAAGTGATAGGCCCGAGCTTATCAACATAGCATTCATCATTTCCTTCAATGTTCTATTCTTTCGTTCGGCAACACCATTCGATTGGGGTGCATAAGGTGCAGTCGTTTGGTGAATAATGCCATTTTCACGACAATATTCTTCAAAAGGTGCAACATATTCACCACCTCGATCACTTCGAATCATTTTGATTTTGGTGTTGAGTTGATTTTCAACTTCTGTTTTGTATGTTTTGAAAGCTTTGAATGCTTCGTCTTTGCTTCTCAAAAGATACACATAACAAAATCTTGTGCAATCATCAATAAAAGTTATAAAATAATTCTTTCCACCTCTTGTTTGCACAAGTTTTAAATCGCACAGATCGGTGTGAATCAATTCAAGAGGTTTTGTCGATGTTTCCACTGAATGAAAAGGAGATTTTGCCATTTTTGCTTCAACACATATTTCGCACCTTTTGTGTTGATCGAAAGTCATTTTTGGCAATAAATCTAAATGTACTAAACGACGTAGTATATTTAGATTTGCATGTCCTAATCTATCATGCCATAAATTAGGAGACTCAACCAAATAAACAACTTTATCATTTATTTCATTTCCACCACGTACATTGATAGCATTCAGTTTGAAAAGGGTGTTATCTATATAGCCTTTTCCGATAAAGTGACCAATTTTAGTTATTACAACTTTATCCGCTTCAAACACTAGCCTAAATCCGGCTTTGCTCAATGCTGAGCCAGACACAAGATTCTTACGCATGTCTGGAACATGTAGTACATTCTTGAGCGTCAATTTCAATCCCGACGTCATCTTGAGTATAACTTCTCCAGTTCCGACAACATTTGAGGCAGTGGAGGGTCCCATGTATAATTTTCTTTCTTCGGTGACGGGATCGTATGAGAAGAACATGGTTTTATCGGCACAAATATGTTTAGTAGCGCCGGTGTCCACCCACCATCCGACTGGGATTCCAACCATATTGATTTCACTTATAACTGCACACAGATCAAGACTGGACAAATGGACGAGAACATACTTATTCTCAATAACATTTGCTTGATCTCTCTTCTTGTCCTTCTTTGGTTTGCGGCAGTTTTTCGCCATATGCCCGAATTTACCGCAGTTGTAGCATTCTTCTTTGATCTTCTTTTGATTCTTCGAGTCTTGCTTCTTCCCGTTAAATTTCCGCTTTTTGTTGTTGCTTGACTCGATGAGATTTGCTTTTGCCTCCATAGATGATTTGTTCATCTTGACATCGGTCTTCCGATTGTCCTCTTCGATCCTCAGTCACACAATTAGATCTTCAAGGCCCATTTCCTTGCGTTTGTGGTTGAGGTAGTTTTTGAAGTCCTTCCACATCGGGGGCAACTTCTCGATTATGGCAGCAACTTGAAAGGATTCAGACAACCTCATTCCTTCTGCCAAAATATCGTGTGATCAATCAGATTTCTGCACTTGCTCGAGAACAGTTTTGGTGTCCACCATTTTGAAGTCTAGAAATCGACCCACGATGAACTTCTTCAAACCGGCATCTTCTGTTTTATATTTTGTCTCCAACGAGTCCCACAACTCTTTGGACGTTTTGATTGTGGAATAAACACTGTAAAGTGTGTCATCCAGCCCATTCAAAATATAGTTCCGACATAAGAAGTCGCTATGATGCCATGCATCCAATGTCGTGCGTTTCTGGGTGTCAGTTTCATCATCCCCCACAGCAGGAGGAGATTCGGAAAGGAAGCGACAGAGATTGAGAGTAGTAAGGTAGAACAGCATTTTTGATTGCCAACGTTTGAAGTCAGTACCTGAGAACTTCTCTGGTTTTTCGGCATGGGCAGGAGCATGAACATTGTTGCTTGATGATGCCATCTTCTACAGAAAAATTTCGTCTTACGATTGTTGTTGTAGATGCTGTAGAAAATGACAAATGATGCTAAATCGAGGCAAGAGTTGGACTCTCTCTCCATAAGACGAAATTGCCCCGCACAGTACACACGGTTGAACGGCAAACATCCCCAAGATACAATGGTTTTTCAACGAACTCGATACCCTGTACTAGGAATCGAATTCCGGGCGAACTACTGGATATTTGGGACTTGTAGTATGAACTTAGGCTAGTATGAGTGTATTATTATCTTGGATTATTATGTGTGTGAAATCATCATCTGCAGGGGGTTATTTATAACCTGTAAAGTACCCTGTCCGAATCGGTGTGTCTTTTTGACTGGATAGACACCTTGTGGTCCGGTGGGAAGGGCTGCATTGGTTCAGAATAGCTGAACCATTGTGCTGCTCTGAGCGAAGTGCAAAGTGCGCCTACGAAGCGCCCGTTGCGACAAGTGCGACGTGCACGTGCTCGGACTCGGACTCGGAAGGTGCTTTGCACCTTCCTCGTAGGATTCGGATTTTAGCCTTAAAAATTAATTAAAGCCAACTAGGGTGCACCATAATGGAGCACACTTGATTGCTCCTTTATGATGGAAAGTCCTTTATAAATAGCTCAACTTTTCCTTACTTCTCCAATGTGGGATGGGATTCCACACCACATTCCCAACTATTAAATGGCTTAACTTTGTGTATTAATTACTCATTCATTTCTTAACGAAATTGAACAAGTAAATACACTAAATTAATCTACACAAAATGTAGATTCCAAATATACCATTTAATGTCATTAATTACCATAATTAATTATGGTATTAATTAAGCTATTTTTCCAACATAAACATCATCCAAAAGCATTCAAAATGCACAAATAATTGTATATACAGTATCATTGACCTCGCTCCGATACCACTGTTGGGATTCCGAAAATAAAACGAAATGCGCAGCGGAAAATAAAAACGAATCCCAAACAGGATCGATCAAATAATGTATATACGAAAAATAAATACGAAGATAAAAGATCATACCCTTGAAGCCTTTGAAATAAATCTTCGTAAAATGGATGATGATCAACGAACACGAAATCTCTTTGTTCCAAGCGCCGAAACTTCGAAGCCTCTACTTCACACACATCGTAAGTTTCCCGGAAAAATTCTATAGCAATCCGTTCTCCAAGAACACGGTTAGGAATTACTATAGAAATTTTCTCTCTCAATTTATCTCTTATTTTACTCAACTCAAAGTGGAAAAATAAAATGAAAATTTTTCCTCCCTCACTCTCAAAATACTCTCGGCAGGTTCAGCTCTAAGTGAAGAAGAAGAAGAAGAAGAGAGTTGAAATCCTTTGAGAGTTGTCTTGTCTTGCCATTTTAATAACCAAATGATAATAATGATGTGATATAAAATATCACCAATTATCAGTTTAATTATAACATAATAACATGCATGATGTTATAAAAAAATCAAGACATGTGAAAAGAAGGGAGGGGTGGCCCATAAGAAGTTTCCTAGAAATGAGCCGAGCCACTCGGCTCGTGTACCGGACGTTCGTCAAACGACTCCGGTAAATACACTCCGTTTATTTACCAATGTATTTATATAAATTAATTAATCCAATTAATTAATTATATCAAATACAAATATATTTCTCTAAGAAATATAATTTATGAATTAAATTAATTATCCGGTAACCTAATTTAATTCATAAGACCGTTATTTGATTTATCCAATAAATCATAATTAGATATCCAATATCTAATATTAATTAGAGAGATAAAAAATTCACATTTATCCGTCAATGCTCCTGATGCGCGACTCCGTAGGTCCGTCTCAGCCAGCATTGGGAGGAACCAATGAGTGCGGGCAGCACTTAGCCAGCCTAGCGGGCCGCACTGTAAACCCCGACTGAGAACGAATGAAGGGATCATTCCAGAATCATTATGTCGTGAATACTATATACGTATAGACCCTTCATCAGATGTCCCGGTCAAGTCTTCGGGTCACGTAAAGTCAAACCATAGTGTTGACTAGACTTTATACATGTGTTAATGCAAATCAAGACCGACTGATTAATAGTGTATCTAATACGACTATATCAGAATGCATTGGCCAAAGACTTATGATCTTATTTGCCATTAACCGTATAGGACATTCGCCTGCTCACTAACAGGAGATAGAATCCTTTCTTGGCGTATAGTAAAGAGTGCTACCTACCCGTATAGTCCGAACTTCGAGGTCGACTCAGCAATAAGCAAATGAGCCTAACTACTCTAATGACAAACTAAACGTCACAGGCACATCTTCTACTGAACCCTCAAGTCAAAGGTCCACGTATACTATCACAACTTTTCGATTCGTCATCGACTCTCTGAGAGTGAATACTATGTGATTGAATCGAGTATGAGTCGTGTTCGAGTATACTGGCCCCACCAATATACTTATAACTATGCCATCAAGACGTGCACACGTCCAAGCATCAGTTATACAAGTCTTATTAAAACTTAATGCCCATTTAAGTTTATTGACTTGCGAATGATTTATGTAAATAAACTTTAAACACTTCCAGTGCATTTTCTCTTATCCCATAATGAGAATGGAATGTTCGATTTATTTACATGGACTTCACTTCAATGTTTACTAAGTCAAGAATGCAATTGAAATACAATAAATAGTGAATGAATCGTATTGCTTTTTTTACTAATTATTCCATAATTACAAGTACAATGCCCCTATTCTATCATCCCCTGAGTGGCATTCGGGGGCATATTCCTAACAGTGTCTGCCCGGCGAGGGTCAAACAATACCATGATACGGACCGTTAAGGTCAATTATAAAAAACTACATGGACCGGTGAGGTCGAACGACTGACACAAACAGAAAAATACAACTAATTACAACAAATACCCACGCAGGGGTAAAGATACAAAACAGCGGAAGGCAGATTACGTGTAACACCCCAAACCAGGCTGATATTACAGTGCCGTGGACCCCCGACTGGGACCCACCAGGTGAGTGAAAATGAATGAATTAAGCGATATAATTGTATTACCGAACCACAGTATATCATTAATTACTCTGATTAGGAGTTTCATTACAACACACCCAAGATAATACCGAATACATGTATATTTTATATGAAGATAAAATATACAACACTGAATGAAATGAATATCCAAATGGAAGTCTGCAGTAGAAATAAAATAAAGAAAACACGAGTGAATTAAAGGACCGGGCCCCCTACTAGTGTTAGGAGTATGCCCTCGAATGCCACTCAGAGGTTATTGAGTGAGGGCATTGTACTTGTAATTATGTAAACCATTTATATAAGGCAAATGAATGTTTCTTTATTTACTGGTAGTTACTGGCATTCCTAACTCGTAAATAAACATATAGAAACTAGTCCGTGTATTTGAGAGCAAAATGTTCCACTCCTTATTAGATAAGGGGTTCAGCACTGGAAAGGTTATAGCTCAAATACTTAATCGTTCGCAAGTCGATGAAACTTGACTGGGCGTTAAGTTTATGTGAAGGCTTGTATGACGTGTTCTTTGACATGGAGAGTGCCTGTCGAACGCTAATGGTTAGTGGGAGCATACGTTATAGGTATGCTAATTGGATTAGTATACTCGAACCGACTCACCGTCGATTCGTCACACGGATTTCACTCCGGGACAGTCAATGACGGAATCGAAAGGTTGTGATAGGTATTCGTGAGCCTTCGACTTGAGGATTTAGTAGGGATGTGCTTGTGACGTCAAGATTTTCATTAGAGTAGTTCAACCCTGTAAACCGGAAGGCGGGGGTCAACCTCGACGTGCATCTTGACGGGCAAGTAGCAGGTCCTACTGAATACCAAGATAGAATTCTTTCTTCCGTTAGTGAGCGGGTTATATGTCCTATGCGGTTATTGGCAGATGAGATCATAATTCTTTGGCCAAAGCATTGGAGCTAGTTGTATTAGATACACGATAGCTCGATGATCTCGATTTGCATTAACGCATGAATAGCGTCGAGTATAGATAGGGTTTGACTGACCGTGACCCTATAACTTGATCAGGACATTTTAAAGAAGGGTTTATACGTATACTGGTATTCACGACAGAATGGTTCTTGAATGATCCCAATCATTCGTTCTCAGTTGGGGTACAGTGTAGGCCGCCAGGCTGGCTAGGAGGTGCTACTACTCTTTGGTTCCTCCCATTGCTGACTGAGACGGACCTACTGAGTCGCGCATTAGGATTGACGATGGAATGTATCAAGCTTAATCTCTCATTATGAATATTTGATATTGGATATCTACTTTGGGATATTGGATGTCTAAATTAATTTATTGGATAAATTAATTTACGGCCAAATGAACTAAATATATTACTCGGTGATTAATTTAATTCATGAATATAATTATTTCTTGGAGAAATTAATTATGTTATTATGTATTTGATATGATTAATTAATTGGATTAATTAATTAATATAAATACATCGGAACGGAATCGGAGTTTATCTGTTTGGACTCACGGGAGTCCGAAACAAACCGAACTCGTCCTGGCTCCTTCTAGATGGCCATCCCATTTTCCCTCCTCTTTCCTTTGGTCATAGTCTTCACCTTAGTTGGTGGATGACTTGAATTATCAAGGGAACAAGATCTTTTAATTAATTTATTTTAACACTCATCTTCATCTTCTTCATTCACTTCTTCTTCATTTTTCTTGGAGAAAAATTGAGAGAAAATTATTGAGAGATATATTATACACTTAGAGTGAAGTAATAAAAGCTTCATCACTTGATTCTAGCCGTAACCTTAGAGGTTAATCGAGTGTTGTTGTTCCGATTGTCTTTCCGGCGCGTGGCAAGTAGAGACGCGGTGTTTTCGGCGTTGGATCGTTCAAGGGCTTAGAGCGGATTGAACTCGTAGAGATCAAACTAAAGCTTGGGGAATAGCTCAAGAGAAGGTTACCATTTAATCAACGGACTTCGAGGGTTAGTTTCTTACGACTCTTGTTTTTCGTTTACATATTCGTATATACGTAGCTCGATCGATCCTCGTAGGGATTCGGATCGAATTAATTTTCGTTTTACCGCTTCCGTTGGGCCTTCGTTTTAGGCACCGAATCCCAACAGTGGTATCGGAGCGTAGGTCTTGCGATCGTATATATAATATTGGCATTTGGAATGCTCGATTAGATGGTGAATGATTTGTAATCATTTTAGTCATAATCGTGGTATATATTTTTACGTTCGTTGTAGTTATATTTTTCGTAAGTTTATGTCTAAATATAAATCTTAATTTCTTGGAAATATGATTTATATTGAAGATATGAATGTTGGAGAATATAGATATTGGATATCCGGTCGAAAAACTAGCCCTGAAATGCCGTTGGACGGTCCGTGAGGGGTCCGGGACTCGGGGGCCGCGGCCTGTGGTCGGCTGGCAGCACCGGGCAAACATCAGACCGGGGGCCGCGCCCAGGCTCCGGGGCCGCGGCCCTGTGGCTGCCGGGCAGCCGGCCGGCACGCCGAGCGTGACTCGCCATGCCAGCTCGTCACGGCATCTCGCCGAGGGTGACTCGGCCATGGCAGGCCATTTTCACCCCGGCTCGATTTTTTCGTGTATTCTTGAAAATTAATCTCCCGCATGTTAAATTGGATTTAATATGATTAAAATGATTTATGGTATTTCATTTTATAAGGGTAAATTGATTTATTGGAATACTTGTGATCGACCGAATTATTTTGAACGTTTTCATATTACTAATTGTGTGAATCGATTTGATCGGTTCGTATTGTTGATTGGATCAATGTATCTCTACGCTTTACATTTATTTAGTATTTATTGGATGAACGCTTTTGAATGGTGATGTGGTTTGTGGACTTAGTTTTTGAATCGTTCGTTTTATTCGATTGGGTTGTAAAGGCCGTTTTGAGCCTATTTATTTTACTAGAAAAATTTGTATCTATGATGCAATTTTCAATGTAAAATTTATATGTAATGACGAAGGCCGGAGGAAGATCCATTTCGAGAAGACGAAGATTCAAGACGAAGACTTGTAATTAGATTACGGAGTTTTTGTTTTCTAGGAACGGTCCATGAACCACATGTTGGTAGCAACTAGGTTGTGAATGGTTGTTTTCATATTGTATGAATGCCACAAACGCGCTTAACTGATTAATGTTCAAAGTGTAACGTTAATCGCGAAAATTCTCCCACGACAAATTATTAAGTTTATAAGGTTTCAAGGTTTTCCTTCCCTCCATCGAGTTTTCGGGAAATTGAAATCCAAACCGGATGTGCTATGCTTCCGAGTTATCGGGGTAGTCGTTCGGGGAGGACGGATAAATTACTGGGAGCGCATTGAATGCCTTCGGTTGGAGCAAATTTTATCCCTAGAAACCTGATAGGTTGCCGGATAAGATCCAATTGTGAAACTGATTTGCGTCAATGGTATAAACTTAACTTGTTCACGAACCATAGAAACCGTATAGGTTGAGGGGAGTGAACAAGGGGAAAAAGAAGATCGAATCATCCATTAGAGGGGTTGGTGTTGGACACCACTTTATGAAAATTAATAGACTAGAAACCTGTCCGGTTGCCCCCTATTAAGATTTATAAAGAACTCGATCACCACTATGAAGTAGAGCGACGATACTTCCGGATTTCACATGGGAGTGTGTTATTCCGATAAAATAGTGGGAGCTGGGTAACAAGAATAGAAAAGACCTTAATTCTATACTTAGAACATAATTGAATGAGTCACTACTTAATGTGTTATACTTAATGCAGACAAATCTCAATATGACAATGAATCCACTCGCAATTCTACTCGAAAAGAATACCTTAATGGGACCTAACTTTGTGGATTGGCTCCACAATCTGATGATTGTTCTCAGTATAGAGGCATTGGGATACGTCTTGAAGATGGACATTCCGGCGCCTCCTGTGCGGACCCAAGCCAATCAGGAAGAGATTGAAAACCACGAAAAATGGGTTAAGGATGACGTGAAAGTTCGTGCTTATATGGTGGCTTCCATGTCTAATGAGCTTCAGAGAGCTCATGAGAAAATGACTTCTGCTAGGCAGATTCTATCTCACTTAACCGAACTTTATGGTGAGCACAGCAGAACTGCTAGATATGAGATATCCAAGCAACTGTTCGGTGCAAGGATGAAGGAAGGTGAGAAGGTTTGGGAACATGTCCTCAAAATGATATCCATGATCGAGAGATTGGAGGCTCTTGATTTTAAAATAGATACTTCTCTCCAAACCGACCTTATCCTACAGTCTCTCCCTGATTCCTTTTCACAGTTTGTTATGAACTTCAACTGCAATGAGATTGCATGTAATGTAGCAGGGCTAATGAACAAACTTGTGACCGCTCAGTCTCATATGAAGACTCCACGGATGAAGGAGTCTGCTCTTGTGATTTCTTCTGGACCTCGAAGGTCTAAGAATAAGAAGAAAAAGACCAAGAAGCGGACTGGACCGCAAGCTAAGGACCTTAAGGGAAAGGGCAAGGCCCCGATGGTTCCGAAGAATAATAATAAGAAGGATGCTTGTCTCAAGTGCGGTGAGTTGGGCCACTGGGCTAGAGACTGTCCGATTCTTCATGGCACTTCAGGTACAGAACTTTTAGTTTTGGAAACAAATTGTTCTGCTACTGTATTTTCTACTTCCTGGATACTTGATTTTGGTGCTAGTTCTCATATATGTACCGTGAATCAGGATCTGGAACAAAGTAGGAAGCTTGGAGCTGGAGAAGTTATGATCACAGTCGGAAGCGCGCATAGTGTCGAGGCGACCGACATAGGATCACTTCTTTTGGGTTTAGAATCCGACTTTGTTTTGACTTTAGAAGATGTACTTGTTTTGCCCAAGGGGCACAAAAACATTGTATCCATTCCGGTCATGGACCGAAAGGGATTTTCATTTTTCATTGGTGATGGTTCCTGCAAAATTTATTTTAGAAATAAACTAGTGGGTACTGCTACATTGTTGAATGGATTGTATCATCTAAATCTCAGCAACAAAGTAGTTGTGAATACTATGACTAGAAAATGTGGTAGGGATGAAACCAATCAAGTTTGGAAATGGCATATTAGACTTGGTCATGTTGGTCAGACCAAGGTTTACAAGATGGAAAAGGATGGACTTATGGGTCCATTGGGATCGGATCCCTTTCCTACTTGTGAATCTTGCCTTAAAGGCAAAATGACTAAGTCCCCCTTCACAGGGACTTTTGAAAGAGCCGCTGATAAACTGGGATTAATCCGTACCGACGTATGTGGTGCTTTGGAAGCAGCACATGACGGATATCAATATTTCATTACGTTTACAGATGATCATCCTAGGTATGGTTATGTATACTTAATGAAACATAAATCCGAGGCCTTTGAGAAATTCCAGGAATTCAAGGCCCTAGTCGAGAAACAAACTGGTAATCATATCAAAGCACTTCGGTCGGACCGAGGTGGCGAGTATATGAGTACGGAGTTTGACGAGTTCCTTAAGGAACATGGAATAGTTTCACAACTAACACCTCCAGGTACTCCTCAGTTAAATGGTGTGTCAGAAAGAAGGAACCGGACCTTGTTGAACATGGTCCGTTCCATGCTGGGCTATACTGACTTGCCAATTTACCTGTGGGGGTATGCACTCCTGACTACCGCTTACATCTTGAACAGATGTCCTTCCAAATCCGTTCGTAAAACTCCACATGAGATGTGGGAGGGCAGGAAACCAAGTCTTAATCACATTAGGATTTGGGGATGTCCCGCTTATGTCAAGAAGACTAAGGTGGAGAAGTTGGAAGCTAGGTCTGCAAAGGGACGTTTCATTGGATTCCCGTCTGGGACGATGGGATATCTATTCTACATGCCCGAAGATCGAAAGATCATTGTTGCTTTACAAGCACACTTCCTGGAAGATGAGTTCATTCAGGAAGGCGGAGCAAGTAGAAGTATTTCTTTAGAAGAATACAATGAAACTCCTCGGGAGACACCTGTGCAAGAAACTGGAACCGAACTTTCTGAAACACAAGTACAACCACCTCGTAGGTCTATCAGGGTGTCTCATTTACCTGAGAGGTATGGGCTTGTGCATTTAGAGGAGCTGGGTCTCCATGAGGTTCCAAGTGATAGCCAAGATACCGACTCGACGACCTATGACCAAGCGATAGTGGATGTAGACTCCGCGAAATGGCGTGAAGCTATGGAAGCTGAGATAGACTCGATGCATGTCAATCAGGTCTGGACTCTAGTAGACCGCCCCAAGGGCATAGTGCCTATTGGGAACAAGTGGATCTACAAGAGAAAGACTGATGGTGATGGCAAGGTTGACGCCTATAAGGCCAGACTTGTGGCAAAGGGTTATACCCATAAGGAAGGGATCGATTACCACAATACCTTCTCGCCCGTAGCCATGATCAAGTCTATTCGCATGATGCATGCTATAGCTACCTACCACGATTATGAGATATGGCAAATGGACGTAAAGACGGATTTCCTTAATGGATTCCTCGAGGAGGAAATCTATATGGAGCAGCCTAAAGGCTTTGTGTCCGAAGTCGATATTCAGAAAGTGTGCAAGCTTCAGCGTTCCATTTATGGAATGAAGCAAGCGTCGCGTAGTTGGAACCTTCGTTTTGACGAGGCAGTCAAAGAGTTTGACTTCGTGCAAAATGAAGAGGAACCTTGTGTATACAAGAGGGCTAGTGGGAGCAAGATCGCATTCTTAGTACTATATGTGGATGATATTCTACTAATAGGAAATGATATGGGAATGCTCAGTTCTGTAAAAGCTTGGCTTTCAAGTAATTTCTCCATGAAAGACTTGGGAGAAGCTATCTATATTCTTGGTATTCGACTCTACCGGGATAGAGCGAAGAGAACAATAGGTCTTTCCCAAGCCCTCTATATAGATAAAATCTTAAAGCGATTTAAGATGGATGATTCTAAAAGAGGGTTCCTACCAATGCGACATGGAATAAAACTCACCTTGAAGATGTGTCCTCAAAGTGAGGAACAACGCAAGGAAATGAGTAATATACCATATGCTTTGGCCGTGGGTAGCCTTATGTATGCTATGTTGTGTACAAGACCTGACATCGCGCATGCTGTAAGCGTGGTGAGTAGGTTTCAGGTAAATCCAGGTAGGGAACATTGGACTGCCGTAAAGAACGTTCTCAAGTACTTAAGAAGGACTAGAGATATGGTTCTGATGTATGGCAGTGGAGAATTAGATGTGGTGGGATTCATTGATTCGGACTTCCAAGGACTGAAGGACGACTCGATGTCCACTTCTGGCTACATATTTACTCTTAATGGAGGAGCAGTATCTTGGCGTACTGCCAAGCAAAGTGCGACTGCTGATTCCACCTGTCAGGCTGAGTATCAAGCAGCCTCGGAGGCTTCCAAGGAAGGGTTCTGGATTAAGAAGTTTCTGGGAGAACTTCAAGTGATACCATGTACTGAGCTGCCTGTTCCGCTATACTGCGACAACGACGGAGCTGTAGCGCAGGCCAAGGAGCCGAGGTTTCACAACAGCACCAAACATATTGAGAGGAAGTATCATCTCGTAAGAGAACTTGTTCGCAAGGGATATATTGTGCTGCACAGAGTAGACTCGGCCGACAACATCGCTGATCCACTGACCAAGCCACTTTCTCAGACTAGCTTGGAGCGTCATCTGGAGAACATGGGTATTAGATACCATAGTGTGTGGAATTGAGTGCAAGTGGGAGATTGTTAGGAGTATGCCCTCGAATGCCACTCAGAGGTTGTTGAGTGAGGGCATTGTACTTGTAATTATGTAAACCATTTATATAAGGCAAATGAATGTTTCTTTATTTACTGGTAGTTACTGGCATTCCTAACTCGTAAATAAACTTATAGAAACTAGTCCGTGTATTTGAGAGCAAAACGTTCCACTCCTTATTGGATAAGGGGTCGCATCGAAAGGTTATAGCTCAAATACTTAATCGTTCGCAAGTCGATGAAACTTGATTGGGCGTTAAGTTTATGTGAAGACTTGTATGACGTGTTCTTTGACATGGAGAGTGCCTGTCGAATGCTAATGGTTAGTGGGAGCACACGTTATAGGTATGCTAATTGGATTAGTATACTCGAACCGACTCACCCTCGATTCGTCACATGGATTTCATCATGATACCAATGACGGAATCGAAAGTTTGTGATAGGTATTCGTGAACCTTAGACTTGAGGATTTAGTAGGGATTTGCTTTTGACGTCAATATTTTCTTTAGAGTAGTTTGACCCTGTAAACCGGAAGGCGGGGTCAACCTCGACGTGCATCTTGACGGCAAGTAGCAGTCCTATCAATACCAAGATAGAATTCTTTCTCCCGTTAGTGAGCGGGTTATATGTCCTATGCGGTTATTGGCAGATGAGATCATAAGTCTTTGGCCAAGGCATTGGAGCTAGTTGTATTAGATACACGATAGCTCGATCATCTCGATTTGCATTAACGCATGCATAGCGTCAAGTACAGATAAGGTTTGACTGACCGTGACCCTATAACTTGATCGGGACATTTGAGAGAAGGGTTTATACGTATACTGGTATTCACGACAGAATGGTTCTTGAATGATCCCAATCATTCGTTCTCAGTTGGGGTACAGTGTAGGCCGCCAGGCTGGCTAGGTGGTGCTAATACTCTTGTAACACCCCCAAGACGTTCAGGGCATATTACAGCGCCGTGGACCCCACACTGTGGAATCCACCAGGCTAACATACCAACAAGACATTCGACAACGACTAACTATCATTAATAAAACGACAATTCAAATAAAAGACTACAAACCGACAATTAAAATTTGACATCAAATCCATTTCCCAAAACAGGAACACAACATTAACAATTTCAAACAGGAAGTACTCGAGTACTTAAACCAATTTTATAATACATAAATCCCAAAATCAGACATCAATAGCAACCGACAGACATAACATCGAAAAATCAAATACTGGACAATATCATGCTTGCCCATCATCCTCATACGGCCCGAGTGCTCGTTTGTCCCCACGATCAATACCTGAAATACAAAAAGTATTTCCCCCATTTAAGGGGTTAGCGACAACTGCTAGTGCAAGTACAATCTATTTGAACTACATTCTAATCAGATGAATATATGCGCCAAAAAGTCGTTTTAGAAAACGTTTTTATATTCCGGAATATTTACAATCACAAAACACATTATCTCCAACAAATCACAATTCAAAGTTAACCGTTGGTACGAGACTCACGACCACCGTACCCCGCAGAGTCCCGTCGGACATCCCTGGGTGGCTAACCACAGTTCACGATACGCACACTCACGGCAATACGTATCCCTAGAGGCCCCGTCGGACCGTCCCTAGGTGAACATACACATAACCATCCACAACAACCAAGATACAGCCATAATTCAAATACTAGAACATGTAAACAAATGTAAAGTACTTGCCTTTGAGATATTCTTCGAAGAATCGGAAGTGAAAAATGACTACGGATGATCCGAATGGAAAACGACGGTTCCTAAACGAAGAATTAGCATAACTCAGTCCCAACGGACATCAATAATCGAAAGGAATACTCCCAAAACCCCGATTACAATTAACGACAAAAGACGTTCAATCAATACGGGTGAGGGTTTACGCAAAATCTCCCCGAATTGATAATTCGCGGATTAAAATCAAGGAAACTCGATTTGGAACCATTCAATAATCACAATCGGTGAAGAATATCGTAATATAGATGAACAATTCGGAACTAAACCCTAAAATCCCGAAATCCCCCAAAAACGTCAAAATTAGGGTTCCTGAGGAATTACCTTGAATTCGGACGATGGAGATGGGTTTAGATGGTGGTGTGTTATGCTCGAGACACAAGAATTGGATGGAAGGGAACTCCGCCGATTACTCTCCACAATGCTCTGAATCGCCAAAATCGCCCGTAGGAAGGGAAGGAAAGGAAAAGAATGAAAATAATGCCGAAACTAAATCGCCCTAATCTTTAAAAATGTGAAGTTAGCGCACGCTAACTAGCATGTATAGCGCACGCTAACGGCCGAGGCCGGCCCGAGCTACCGCCGCCAATCGCTAGCGCACGCTAACAATAACGAGTTAGCGACGCTAATCGAACATTGGTAGCGCACGCAAGGCAACAGGGTAGCGGCGCTACCTACGCAGCAGATTGATCGCCGCCATATCGCCAGTGACGCCGCCGAAGGTACAAAACACGAAACACACTTCAAAACCAGAATCCAGGAACATAGACGCGAAGCATACAAGACGACGGAGCTAAGCGCTGAAAGAAAAATACAATTCCGACCACCGAAGGGTCCGTAACGCGACAACGAAAACGAGATTCCCTAAACTATTAGGAAATTACAAAAATGGCCCAAGTGACCGAAAATCACGAAACGACGTCGGATTCACAAACCGAAAGTCTCCACATGACCAACTCAACCATACGAACTTGTACAAACCAAGAAACAACGGAAACGAACGAGTTTTACAAGAATCGAACGTTCATACGGCAAAACATGTCATAAAACGAAATTACGTGAAAACATCATCAAAACTCATCCCAATGGAAAAACTCCAAGAACAAAATAGATTCGAAATGTCGAAACGGTTACAAGCGAGTCGATAAAAATAGACATACACCAAAAATGGAAACGCTAAAAATGGAAAAATTACGGATATTACATTCTCCCCTCTAAAATAAAGTTTCGTCCAAACTTAAGAATCAAAAAGCTCGGGGTAACTCGAACGCATATTCTCCTCTAGCTCCCACGCCGCTTCTTCTACTCCGTGCCTCGACCATTGCACCTTAACCAAAGGAATGGTTTTCAGGCCTTAACCGCTTGTCACGACGCTCCAAAATTCTCGACGGGCCTCTCTTCAAACGTAATATCCTTCTCGATCTCCACGCCCCCAAAGTCAATAATGTGGACGGGTCCTAACGCATTTCCTCAATCGGGAAACGTGAAATACGCTATGAACATGACTCGCGACGAGGTAACGCCAAACGGTACGCTAACTCACCGACTCTCTCCAATACCTCGAAAGGTCCAATATATCTCGGGCTGAGTTTCCCCTTCTTCCCAAAACGAAAAACTCCTTCGTCGGAGACACTCTCAACGTAACATGATCTCCCACCTCAAACTCCAAAGGTCTACGCCTAACATCCGCGTAAGACTTTTCGACTCGACTGAGCACCAACATCCTCTTTCTAATCAATTCAACTTTCTCCCTCGTCTCCAACACAAGGTCCGGCTGGTGCCAACCAAATCGGACGGTTCATCCTAACATATCGGTGATCGGCAACGCCGGCCATAAAGTGCCTCATACGGTGCCATCTTAATTGACGCGTGCGGCTATTATTATAAGTAAACTCAATTAAGGCCAAATGATCCTCCCGCCATTACTCAGCCTAACGCACACGCGCGCAACAAATCCTCGAACGTCCGAATGGTACGCTCGACCGCCCATCGGTCCGGGGATGGAACGAAGTGCTCAAACGTAATCAGTCCCCAATGCCTTATGTACCGCCCGCCAAAAGTGCGATACAAACCGCCATCTCTATACGAAATAATGGTCCTCGGCGTACCATGAAGCCTCACTATCTCGTGCAACAAAAATACGAGTTAATTTTTCCGGACCCCAAGTATCCTTGATGCCCAGAAAATGTGCCGACTTAGTCAATCGGTCTACAATCACCCATACCATATTCATACTAGTCTTCGTCCTCGGTAAACTCGTGACAAAATCCATAGAGATGTCCTCCCACTTCCATTCCTAACGGGAAGTGGTTTCAATAATCCGGTGGCCGCTGATGCTCAATCTTGACTTGCCGACAAGTCAAACACTTAGCTACAAACCGAACTACCTCCTTCTTCATATCGCTCCACCAAAAATTCTTCCTCGGATCTTTATACATCTTACTCGAGCCCGGATGGATCGAGTATGGTGACGCATGAGCCTCTCGCATAATGCTCTGTCTCAATTCCGAGTCGCTCGGAACACACAACCGACCTCGGAATCTCAACACTCCGTCCTCATGAATAACAAATCCCGGGGCTTACCCCTTCTCTACACTCTCCCGAAGTGAATAAACATCGGGTCCTCCAACTGTCCCGATTTAATGTCCTCGACTAGAGATGAAGAAATCTCAAGAGTACGTATCGCCCGGAACTCTCTGGCAAGACAACCTCAATGCTCAACCTCATAAACTCGCCGAAGTCCCGACCGGGCCGTAAGCAACTCAAGCGCTCAAGCGATACCGATTTCCGGCTCAAGGCATCCGCTACCACATTAGCCTTGCCCGGATGATAGAGGATCTCAAGATCGTAATCCTTAATCAATTCCAACCATCTTCTCTGTCTCATATTAAGCTCCTTCGCGTGAAGATGTACTTCGTGCTCTTGTGATCGGTGAAAATCGACACGACGAGCCATACAAGTAATGAAGCCAGATTTTAAACGCAAAAACAAATTCGGAAAACTCAAGATCGTGCGTAGGGTAATTCAATTCATATGGTTTCAACTGACGGGAAGCATAGGCAATCGTCCTCCCATGCTGCATAAGTACGCATCCGAGCCCTTGGCCAGAAGCATCGCTATAAACTGAGAAACCATCATTACCACTCGGTAAAGCCAAAACGGGAGCGGTCGTTAACCGCTTCTTCAACTCCTCAAAACTATTCTGCCTCTCGTCGGTCCACACAAACTTCTCCGACTTCTGTAACAACTGAGTCAGAGGTCGAGCAAGTTTAGAGAACCCCTCGACGAACCTACGGTAATACCCGGCTAATCCCAGAAAACTACGGACCTCTTTCACGTTCTTGGGCGGCGCCCAATCCAACACTGCCTCTACCTTATGTGTGTCCACACGAACACCCTCGGCCGAGATCACATGACCGAGAAACATAACTTCCCGTAACCAAAACTCGCACTTTGAGAACTTCGCAAAAAGATGCTGAGTTCTCAAAATATCTAACACAATATGCAAATGACGGGCGTGCTCCTCCTCGCTCCTCGAGTAAATCAGGATGTCATCGATAAAAACGACTACACACTTATCGAGGTACTCGATAAAGACTTTGTTCATAAGTTTGCATGAACACGGCCGGTGCGTTGGTTAGCCCAAAAGGCATAACCACAAACTCGTAGTGATCGTATCTCGTCCGAAAGGCCGTCTTCGAATATCGGTATCCTTCACTCTGAGCCGATAATACCCCGATCTCAAATCAATTCAAAACACGGTTGCCCTTGCAACCGATCAAACAAATCATCAATCCTTGGTAGCGGATACCGCTTTTGATGGTCACTTTGTTCAACTCTCGGTAGTCGATGCACAAACGAAGTGACCCATCCTTCTTCTTTACAAATAGGACCGGTGCGCCCAAGGCGAAGCACTCGGTCGAATATACCCCATGTCTAGCAACTCTCCCAATCTGCTTCTTCAACTCAAGCATCTCGGCGGCGCCATACGGTATGGCGTCTTAGAGATAGGTGCCGCACCCGGCTCTAGATCGACGGTAAACTCAACCTCTCGCCCGGCGGCAAACCCGCAACTCATCTAGAAAACGTCAGATACTCACATACTACCGGAATAGACAAGAGCTCGACTCCCCCTTCTTCCGATCTCAAAGCGTAACACCAATAGCCCGTGCAACCTCCCGAAGAAGTCTCACCGCCTCAAAGCGCTGATCGGTAATCTCTGCTACCCCGCTTACGCCCCACAAAAGAATGCTCGGTACCATCGAGGCTAACATCGAAACAGCCTCCTCGTTCTATAATTCATGATCGCCCATGACGGTCCAGCCAATCCTCACCGTAATCAAATCCTCATCTCTAATATCTACCGCAATCGATTAGAAGGCCAATCCCTCCCCGCGATACTCACGTAAAATCTCTAATCTCACGGTCCCCACGATGCTATCCCGCTAGAAGTTTAACAACAAAAGGCTCACAAGCAACAAGGCAATCAACATGCATTTACGCACACAATCCATAGATATAAAAGAATGCGTAGCACCGTAATCGAACAATACGGAAACAGGATGGTCAAGGATGTGGACGGTACCGTAGCCACCGTCGCGTCGGGATCTCCGGCTCGCCTCATCTCATACACACGGGGCGGAACAGACCCCGCACTAGAAGCTCCCCCTCTAGAAGGTGACCACGACCTCGACCTCTACCAAAACTCTCGCGGGCCGAGGAACCTGCAGTGCTCGATTCACACTCGGCTCTCCCGCACTGGGGCTGATATCCGAGTAATGGAGCCCGAGCCGCATCCGTACAAAACTTAGCACGGTGACCCATACGACAACAAGTAAGACACCGAATCGGAGGCCTATCACACTCACTCATCATGTGGCCCGGACGATCGCAGCTTGAAGCACGTAGACCACGAACGGAACCAGCAGGAGCAGACTAGAACTGTTCTCGACCAACCGATGGCGACTAACTCCGAAGACTCGCGAACTGCATCGAGCCTTCGGATACCCCGACTTGCCTCCCGAAACCGACCGAGGTCTTCTCGCTTCTTTCCTTCACTGCCTCTATCGCAGTAAAACGACATCTCGTAAGCCATCGCTTTATTCTCGATAATCTTTCAAAGTCGTGCACCCTGCACTGGACATGTAGTGGCGCACCCTCGGCTTCATCCGCATATCAAAGTGGCGGATCTTATCTAGCTCATCTCGGACTTGGTTTCTCACGTAGTGCAGCTGTTGATTGTAGTCCTTGATAGCTTGAGAAATAGGAACATCTTGAGGCTTAGCCTCAAAGAAGGCTCGGATCCTGCCCTCTTTCACTGGCCAAGGATGTAACTCGTCTTCCATCAAATCCCGAAACTCTGCCCACGTGGCTTCCCGGTCACGTGGTCTCACCGCTTGCCACCACGTTGCTGCCTCCTTGGCGAGGAAGTACTGAGCGATGGGTACTTTCCTCTCCTCGGAACAATTAGCAGCCTCAAACACTTTCTCCATCTCAAATAGCCAATTCTCCCAACCGTATGGGCCTAAGCACCATCAAATCTGGAGGATGCATACGAATCACGCCCCAAGTAGCTTATCATTACCGGATCTAGTAGGCGTAACCGGTTGGCATTAGCATGGCCGACTGCAATGACCGAGCCGCAGAGCGTCATCCGGTTCGCTACTTGCCGTAATATGTTGGCCACTCCAACATTCTCATGAGCATTACCGGAGCTAGCAGTGGTCCTGTGACCTCCGGAACTAGGCGGAACACTGCTCGACAAAGAGGGCATCGCCGAATCGGTTCCCGAGTGATCGGACATGGCCGCCCCACCGGGCCGCGCCACGTCCCTACTGCCCGCGACCGCAAGGCCCGCGTCCTCTACCAGCAGGAATTCTCAAGAAGCAACGGGTAAGTACAATTCAAACGCAAAACGCAAAAGATACTAAGACAGAATATAGTAACGGTGAAACGAGTCAAGTTAGGAAAACTTACGAGCACCGCGCATCGAGATGATGGCATAGCAAAGATACCGTCCCAAAACGACACTTAACTAGACCCAAATGACCGACAGCCTAGGTATCCATAAACCTAAGCTCTGATACCATATTCTGTAACACCCCCAAGACGTTCAGGGCATATTACAGCGCCGTGGACCCCACACTGTGGAATCCACCAGGCTAACATACCAACAAGACATTCAACAACGACTAACTATCATTAATAAAACGACAATTCAAATAAAAGACTACAAACCGACAATTAAAATTTGACATCAAATCCATTTCCCAAAACAGGAACACAACATTAACAATTTCAAACAGGAAGTACTCGAGTACTTAAACCAATTTTATAATACATAAATCCCAAAATCAGACATCAATAGCAACCGATGACATAACATCGAAAAATCAAATACTGGACAATATCATGCTTGCCCATCATCCTCATACGGCCCGAGTGCTCGTTTGTCCCCACGATCAATACCTGAAATACAAAAAGTATTTCCCCCATTTAAGGGGTTAGCGACAACTGCTAGTGCAAGTACAATCCATTTGAACTACATTCTAATCAGATGAATATATGCGCCAAAAAGTCGTTTTAGAAAACGTTTTTATATTCCGGAATATTTACAATCACAAAACACATTATCTCCAACAAATCACAATTCAAAGTTAACCGTTGGTACGAGACTCACGGCCACCGTACCCCGCAGAGTCCCGTCGGACATCCCTGGGTGGCTAACCACAGTTCACGATACGCACACTCACGGCAATACGTATCCCTAGAGGCCCCGTCGGACCGTCCCTAGGTGAACATACACATAACCATCCACAACAACCACGATACAGCCATAATTCAAATACTAGAACATGTAAACAAATGTAAAGTACTTGCCTTTGAGACATTCTTCGAAGAATCGGAAGTGAAAAATGACTACGGATGATCCGAATGGAAAACGACGGTTCCTAAACGAAGAATTAGCATAACTCAGTCCCAACGGACATCAATAATCGAAAGGAATACTCCCAAAACCCCGATTACAATTAACGACAAAAGACGTTCAATCAATACGGGTGAGGGTTTACGCAAAATCTCCCCGAATTGATAATTCGCGGATTAAAATCAAGGAAACTAGATTTGGAACCATTCAATAATCACAATCGGTGAAGAATATCGTAATATAGATGAACAATTCGGAACTAAACCCTAAAATCCCGAAATCCCCCAAAAACGTCAAAATTAGGGTTCCTGAGGAATTACCTTGAATTCGGACGATGGAGATGGGTTTAGATGGTGGTGTGTTATGCTCGAGACACAAGAATTGGACTGGAAGGGAACTCCGCCGATTACTCTCCACAATCTGCTCTGAATCGCCAAAATCGCCCGTAGGAAGGGAAGGAAAGGAAAAGAATGAAAAATAATGCTGAAACTAAACTGCCCCTAATCTTTAAAAATGTGAAGTTAGCGCACGCTAACTAGCATGTATAGCGCACGCTAACGGGGCTGAGGCCGGTCCAGTAGCTACTGCTGCCAATCGCTAGCGCACGCTAACAATAACGAGTTAGCGCACGCTAACTGCACATTGGTAGCGCACGCAAGGCAACAGGGGTAGCGTGCGCTACCTACGCAGCAGCCAAGATCGGGCCGCTCATATCGCAGATGCATTGCCGAAGGTACAAAACACGAAACGCACTTCAAAACCAGAATCCAGGAACATAGACGCGAAGCATACAAGACGACGGAGCTAAGCGCTGAAAGAAAAATACAATTCCGACCACCGAAGGGTCCGTAACGCGACAACGAAAACGAGATTCCCTAAACTATTAGGAAATTACAAAAATGGCCCAAGTGACCGAAAATCACGAAAGGACGTCGGATTCACAAACCGAAAGTCTCCACATGACCAACTCAACCATACGAACTTGTACAAACCAAGAAACAACGGAAACGAACGAGTTTTACAAGAATCGAACGTTCATACGGCAAAACATGTCATAAAACGAAATTACGTGAAAACATCATCAAAACTCATCCCAATGGAAAAACTCCAAGAACAAAATAGATTCGAAATGTCGAAACGGTTACAAGCGAGTCGATAAAAATAGACATACACCAAAAATGGAAACTGCTAAAAATGGAAAAATTACGGATATTACAACTCTTTGGTTCCTCCCATTGCTGACTGAGACGGACCTACCGAGTCGCGCATTAGGATTGACGACGGAATGAATCGAGCTTAATCTCTCATTATGAATATTAGATATTGGATATCTACTTTGGGACATTGGATGTCTAAATTAATTTATTGGATAGATTAATTTACGGCCAAATGAATTAAATATATTACTCGGGGATTAATTTAATTCATGAATATAATTATTTCTTGGAGTAATTAATTATGTTATTATGTATTTGATATGATTAATTAATTGGATTAATTAATCAATATAAATACATCAGAACGGAATCGGAGTTTATCTGTTTGGACTCACGGGAGTCCGAAACGAACCGAACTCGTCCCGGCTTCTTCTAGATGGCCATCCCATTTTCCCTCCTCTTTCCTTTGGTCATAGTCTCCACCTTAGTTGGTGGAAGACTTGAATTATCAAGGGAACAAGATCTTTTAATTAATTCATTTTAATTATTTGGTCTTGATTTGGGAGGATTTTATGGGGAATAAAATGAAGACTCTCATCACTTGTTTGAACAAGCTTCCAAACGTGAGGATAGAGAGAGAGAGAGATAGACTTTGAGTTTAACACTCATCTTCATCTTCTTCATTCACTTCTTCTTCATTTTTCTTGGAGAAAAATTGAGAGAAAATTATTGAGAGATATATTATACACTTAGAGTGTAGTAATAAAAGATTCATCACTTGATTCTAGCCGTAACCATAGAGGTTAATCGAATGTTGTTGTTCCGATCGTCTTTCCAGTGCGTGGCAAGTAGAGATGCGGTGTTTTCGGCGTTGGATCGTTCAAGGGCTTGGAGCGGATTTCGAGGGTTACCATTTAAGAGATCAAACTAAAGCTTGGGGATTTGCTCAAGAGAAGGTTACCATTTAATCAACAGACTTCGAGGGTTAGTTTCTTACGACTCTTGTTTTTCGTTTACATATTCGTATATACGTAGCTCGATCGATCCTCGTAGGGATTCGGATCGAATTAATTTTCGTTTTACCGCTTCCGCTGGGCCTTCGTTTTAGGCACCGAATCCCAACAACTAGTATCACTGGGACTCCTCGCCGTCAGCGTTCTCTTCCTGTGCCTTAGACTTGCCATGACCTGAAAACAACATCCCCCAACGGGGTCAGTTACACAGAACAACAATTCTCAAGAGTTGAATAATCACAATCATGATATATCTTAATTATGAAAGGACGCTGAAGAGAGGCATCATAGTACGCCCGTAATGGTATGTGCATGTGCACAAGACGAGTGTCCGGACACACCCGCCCTTGTACCTAATTAGTCTCACGGAGGTACATTACCGTGTGCACAGTCCAATGTATCGGTGAACCCAACACATGACCATCACGTGCCCGACTAAAAATTCCACACATCCCCACCCGGCCACACAATATGAACCTAGAAGGTCATATGGACAAGCAATGACCATGAAGAATAATAATTAATAACAATCCGACAAAGTCAAGAATGACTCACCGAGATGAAATGATAGTGAAATGAATGATAGCTCAATGAAATGATTGGAACCGCCGTTCCTCGGGAATGAAGCGATTAATTGACAATTACAAGTCTCAATACGGTTAATACATTATGAGTGAATTATGATTATGAATGAACAACAACGAAAGGAATGAAAATCCTTTTAACCGAGTAAGAATTAACTTACTCAACCGCTGAAGAATGTCCTTCCTCGAACAACGTCCTACAATGAGATGTCGGTCGCTCGAACAACCTTGAATGACAATTACCAACGAACGCTCAATATCCGTATCAAACACGATTATGACCAACTGAAACGTCGATACAACAATATCCAAACTCATAGAGGCATTCTAGCGAACACTTAGCAAGCACACAACCTTTGATAATATCCAATCCCGAATATATCGAAATCAACTCCAAAATGAGTATTTCAAACCAACAAAACAACTCCAATGATATCAATAATCCCATAGGAATCCACAATTCGAGTTAACGACAACATCTAATTGAAAACCCCCAAAAATATCAAAGTCAACCCCAAAGTGTTCTTGATTTAACCCCAATATTCATGAAATCCAAAATATACGACAATAAATTCGTAGGAATACATTTATACAAGGTAGATAATCCATATCTAACATATTCCAAACAACAATCCGAGCTTACGCGAAGAAATCGGAAGGAAAATGCCGAAAATATGAAATTCTAGATTCAAGAAATCATTACCTTGATTTGATGTGAAGGAGGTGATGAAATGATGATTACACCGAATTATAAGCTTGAAGATGATGATTGATGATTGCACCTCGAAGAACACTCTCCAAATCGCCCGAAATCGCCCGAAATCGCTGAAGGAATGAAGAGAAATGATAAATGACGAAGAAAGGACTGGACTGTCCTATATATAGCAAATACCAGTAAGCGTACGCTAGCTCCTGTGCGTAGCGTGCGCTAACGGGTTGTAATACCCCCAAAACCGAACGGGAATATTACAGCGCCGTGGGCCCCATATTGGAACCCACAAGGCAAAAATCATTTTCGCAAACGTTTAAAAATGTCAAAAAGCCCTTTGAAAGTACACACACACGCAGCGGATAAAAACACAGCTCAAAGAATACTGAAAGCCATTTTAAATATACACACGCAGTGGATAAAAACACAATTAATTACATTTGCAGCGGAATTAGAAAAACCAGAAAAGAATACATAATCCCAACAATCACGCCATAGCCAGTATCACCGGAAAGCTCATCCCTTCACGACCGCTACTAGCTCGAACTCCGAGTACCTAAAAGATAAAGTCCACGACGGGGTCAGCCATAATACTCAACAATGATAACGATCACATCACAAAAACAATACATATCAATGTAATCTACAGAGTAAGAACATTCCCCATGTATTTTACCGAAGTAACCTTACCAACCTGTCACAACCATAACAATCAATTCTTACCATATCCCACGCCTCGTGTCCTTAGGTAATGAACGAATTCAAATGTAATCACCTGTACTGTATCTGAAACACTACTGTATCTGCACAATTGGATCCCAATACTGATAGGAACTGATATCACACGATACATCTGCAAATCAACTGTCCCGAAACAATGGCAAGTCCCGAATATCAATACAAGCATGAATGCTCACACAATCAACAATGATAAACAATCAATGCATCATAACGGAAGTATCAATGACGTGATATTTCCGCACAAGATCAACAAAGGATCAACCACGAACGAGAATACCATTATGTGGTAACTCCAACAAGATCAATGAAGAATCAATAACCGAGAATACCGACGACACGGTAAGGATCAATGAAGAATCAATAACCGAGAATACCGATGACACGGTAAGGATCAATGAAGAATCAATAACCGAGAATACCGACGACACGGTAAACTCTAACAAGGTCAATAAGAGTCGACAACCAGAAATACCAACGGTACGATAAACTCAAATAAGATCAATAAAGGGTCAACAACCGAGAATACTGACGACACAGTAAACTCTAGCAAGATCAATAAGGACCAACAACTGGGAATACTAAGGATACGGTAAACTCCAACAAGAGCAATAAGAAATCGACAACTGAAAACACCGACGACACGGTAAACTCCAATAGGAATAATAAGGGATCAACAACCGAGAATACCAACGGTAAGGCAAACTCCCAAATGGAATCAATAAGGATCAATAACGAACGAGACTACCAATGATAGGGGGAACTCCAAACGAGATTAATAAGGATCGATAACAAATAAGTTTACCATCGATATGGTAACTCCCAACGAGATCAGAAAAGGATCAACGGGAACAGATACACGAGAGAATAAAATCGTCAACCATATACAAATCATATATATGGGATTTCAAAGACAACCCGAATATCGAACAGATCCAATTATACATGGACTGTGAACGACCAAGCAATAAGACTCAAGATGGACGTCACAATACGCTCGATCCGGACATGTGTCCGTGTACAAGCCAACCACGGTATTGATCAGATACTCGTCTGGTCTCGTACCTAATCAGCCTCACGAAGTACGTCTCGTGTGCACGGTTCAATATGAGGTCGAAACCAACACATGCTACACGTGCCCGTCCCGAAAATCCTACACATGAACGATCAGAACGTATCTGACTCCAGATATGCCACGATACAACATGACAACAAATCTCAAAGAATCGCATATCCATCAAGGATCAGAAGACTTCCCAAAAGAGCAACAATAACTCGATCATGAAAGACCGACACGACCACAATGTCGTATTTCCACCAGACAACAGTCCACATCATGCTCCACAATGCATATAATATTAACACATAAACCCCAAGGCAGCAGCCAAGGGTCACGGAAGCATCTCACAGGAATACCCCGGAACATAGGTGCCATATAGGTCTTATCCCCTAACACATCGGCCCGACAGATCACTGCTCACAGAAAGAGCACATTACAAAACATAACAAACAATGGTGCACACTCACCGCATGAAATATCAACACACACATGCAATAATGCAACATGATGATTATCATAATCTAACAATATTAATTTACCTCAAGCTGAAGACGCCAACCTTTCCACGACCAACTACCCTGAACGAATACACGGTTTATCCGACAATCCAAAATGAAGTACAGTCCATAACTAATACCAAACCACCATCCCGAATTCAACATCGACACGATAACTAACCTTGATATCCAACTTCTCATGCAATAGACCAAATTATAATTCACGTTCCCATTTCCACTAGACATCCTTGAAATCATATACATTATGATTTATCTTAGTCCAAAGATACCATACATACCACCATTCCGACAATTCATATATTCCATAATCCCATTGCTATATGAATCATAAATGAAATGAAAACGAAATCATTTATTAACATTATGAACTGAGCAAGCATAACTTTCCTGGATACCCATACGATGAAGCCACCATCAATCACGCCGTCTTCGTCTACAAGCTACGCAGCACGATGGTTAACTTCAACGATCACTAAACGCAACCTAATGCAATAATCGATTAACGATACGTTCAATAACAATCAACAACCGAAATGACCAACTAATCAAACTCGATGGTTCAATGATATCTCGATCATATGAAACCATCCCATATCAACTCTTAACAATACGGACACAAGTCGAAATTCGGTGTTGAATAATCCAAACAATGTCTTCAACATATAGTTCATATAACCGAAAGAATCGTAACAACAAAACCATAATCATCTTCATACGAATCCTTCTTCAACGATAACATCAAAATCCGAATTCAATGAGAGGATTATCAACATACCTCTAGAAGATGACATACACAAGTAATCACTTGTTTTGAATAGCACGGTGCGAAGAAATCGACAAAAGGGAAGGTACCGATTCAACTTCCTTCAAAAGTTCATTCCTAAATCACAATAATATCAATTCAATCACCATCCATGCGAAAACGAATAGAATTTCCCAAGTTCTACTCATTGAGGCATTTCATCGAACACTTTGAAGGCATAATCCAATTTAATCGTTTTAACGAAGAAATACTCGAATTTGTTCCACAAAACTTCAAGAGTATTGAATGATTACGAGTATACAATCAAGTTCTATCAATAATCCGAATCAAAATGGAGCAAATCGGCCAAAACACCAAGAAACCTCAAGAACATCCAAAAACCAAAAGTTCATGTGTTCTTACCTTCGATCCGGGTGGAGGATGATGTTAATCCATGATTCCAACTTCCAAAACATGTTGTTATAAGTTGATTCTACTCAAAACCATCATATTTGCTGAAGAAATCGCGGAAGGAACGAAGAAAAATGGAAAATGGTAAGGGTGACTCGGTCCAGGCCTTATATAAAGCCGAGACACGCCGACGATTACGACGTAATCGGCGGGTCCTTACGCACGTAGCCGGCCGCGCCTAACTTTGTCGATTCGTTCGGCACCCTTACGTACGAATCGGCAGCTCCCTTTACGACGTAATCGACCATTACGCCAGAATCGCCACCGCCACGTACGTAATCGGCCGCCCTAGCCCCGGCCGAGTCACCGCCACCATGCTCGGCCATCCCAACGAGTCACGTCCGGCCATGCTCGGCCATCCTAACGAGTCACGTCCGCCATGCTCGGCTATCTCCGTCATCTCGGCCACGACTCGCCGCCGCCTGAACGCACGTAACACTTGTTCCGCTATGCACGTAATACGACGTTGACTTGCTACAAGATAATGGTCGTGTTACGACGTAACACGCCCCGTATAACGTATGTAACACGACGTTGACTCACCTATCAACATCCTCCGCCGAAAGTTGCCGACACAGTGGTCCCACTGCCGACCACGACTCGATCGTCGATTCCATGTTACGACGTAATGTCTCGGCCATAACGTACGTAACTCTACCAATTTAACGTACGTAAGCTTCAACACATAACGTACGTAATGGCTTCCATACTTAGCCATTTCCAACAATTTCTGTCCAACGTCTCGACATAACAAATATGAACATACGGCATACTGAACACATATACGAAATCCCGAAAGTATTCTCATACGGTACGTCTGATGCACGATATCCTCAATTACAACTGTCGACCAAGTACGGAAATCAAACAAATACTCCTACGGTATATCCGACATCGAAAACACAACAAGCATGTAATATCCTAGAATCAAAATACCCTCGATAGACATACCGCACGATGTCACGGTTTCCAAAATTATCCACTCATATCGTGTCGGTCCCACTGCATGCAGACATCCTTATAAAATAATGCGAAAAATTCATAGTGAAATTCTAGGATATTACATATACACCCACTTAAATAAGTTTCGTCCTCGAAACTCAACACCTGTCATAATCAGCATCTCAATCCCGAAATATCTCAAAATCACGACACCATGCTCAAATAATCATCATCAAAATTGAAATAACTGAAAGAACATACTTACAGGTCCGTGAAGTCGATGATCTTTCGTGATACCAGCATACGACTCCCATAAAAGTCTCAACACACCGGCATCGCAAATACAATAATTTGAAAATATTTCAAAAATTTTGAAACCTCCAAAATCGGTTTGACTCAAAAGTCAGAAAATCATTTTCAAAAGTCACGCTACTACTGCACCGGTAGAGCCACATAACACACACGCCCGGGTTTTACGAAACCCAAGCTCTGATACCATTTTCTGTAACACCCCCAAAACCGAACGGGAATATTACAGCGCCGTGGGCCCCATATTGGAACCCACAAGGCAAAAATCATTTTCGCAAACGTTTAAAAATGTCAAAAAGCCCTTTGAAAGTACACACACACGCAGCGGATAAAAACACAGCTCAAAGAATACTGAAAGCCATTTTAAATATACACACGCAGCGGATAAAAACACAATTAATTACATTTGCAGCGGAATTAGAAAAACCAGAAAAGAATACATAATCCCAACAATCACACCATAGCCAGTATCACCGGAAAGCTCATCCCTTCACGACCGCTACTAGCTCGAACTCCGAGTACCTAAAAGATAAAGCCCACGACGGGGTCAGCCATAATACTCAACAATGATAACGATCACATCACAAAAACAATACATATCAATGTAATCTACAGAGTAAGAACATTCCCCATGTATTTTACCGAAGTAACCTTACCAACCTGTCACAACCATAACAATCAATTCTTACCATATCCCACGCCTCGTGTCCTTAGGTAATGAACGAATTCAAATGTAATCACCTGTACTGTATCTGAAACACTACCAAGATTTCCAATCATAAACATATCTCGAGTATAGAATAATCTGGCCAAGTTCAACTCTGCTGGCTGGGTCGCACAATTGGATCCCAATACTGATAGGAACTGATATCACACGATACATCTGCAAATCAACTGTCCCGAAACAATGGCAAGTCCCGAATATCAATACAAGCATGAATGCTCACACAATCAACAATGATAAACAATCAATGCATCATAACGGAAGTATCAATGACGTGATATTTCCGCACAAGATCAACAAAGGATCAACCACGAACGAGAATACCATTATGTGGTAACTCCAACAAGATCAATGAAGAATCAATAACCGAGAATACCGACGACACGGTAAGGATCAATGAAGAATCAATAACCGAGAATACCGACGACACGGTAAGGATCAATGAAGAATCAATAACCGAGAATACCGACGACACGGTAAACTCTAACAAGGTCAATAAGAGTCGACAACCAGAAATACCAACGGTACGATAAACTCAAATAAGATCAATAAAGGGTCAACAACCGAGAATACTGACGACACAGTAAACTCTAGCAAGATCAATAAGGACCAACAACTGGGAATACTAACGATACGGTAAACTCCAACAAGAGCAATAAGAAATCGACAACTGAAAACACCGACGACACGGTAAACTCCAATAGGAATAATAAGGGATCAACAACCGAGAATACCAACGGTAAGGCAAACTCCCAAATGGAATCAATAAGGATCAATAACGAACGAGACTACCAATGATAGGGGGAACTCCAGACGAGATTAATAAGGATCGATAACAAATAAGTTTACCATCGATATGGTAACTCCCAACGAGATCAGAAAAGGATCAACGGGAACAGATACATGAGAGAATAAAATCGTCAACCATATACAAATCATATATATGGGATTTCAAAGACAACCCGAATATCGAACAGATCCAATTATACATGGACTGTGAACGACCAAGCAATAAGACTCAAGATGGACGTCACAATACGCTCGATCCGGACATGTGTCCGTGTACAAGCCAACCACGGTATTGATCAGATACTCGTCTGGTCTCGTACCTAATCAGCCTCACGAAGTACGTCTCGTGTGCACGGTTCAATATGAGGTCGAAACCAACACATGCTACACGTGCCCGTCCCGAAAATCCTACACATGAACGATCAGAACGTATTTGACTCCAGATATGCCACGATAAAACATGAGAACAAATCTCAAAGAATCGCATATCCATCAAGGATCAGAAGACTTCCCAAAAGAGCAACAATAACTCGATCATGAAAGACCGACACGACCACAATGTCGTATTTCCACCAGACAACAGTCCACATCATGCTCCACAATGCATATAATATTAACACATAAACCCCAAGGCAGCAGCCAAGGGTCACGGAAGCATCTCACAGGAATACCCCGGAACATAGGTGCCATATAGGTCTTATCCCCTAACACATCGGCCCGACAGATCACTGCTCACAGGAAGAGCACATTACAAAACATAACAAACAATGGTGCACACTCACCGCATGAAATATCAACACACATGCAATAATGCAACATGATGATTATCATAATCTAACAATATTAATTTACCTCAAGCTGAAGACGCCAACCTTTCCACGACCAACTACCCTGAACGAATACACGGTTTATCCGACAATCCAAAATGAAGTACAGTCCATAACTAATACCAAACCACCATCCCGAATTCAACATCGACACGATAACTAACCTTGATATCCAACTTCTCATGCAATAGACCAAATTATAATTCACGTTCCCATTTCCACTAGACATCCTTGAAATCATATACATTATGATTTATCTTAGTCCAAAGATACCATACATACCACCATTCCGACAATTCATATATTCCATAATCCCATTGCTATATGAATCATAAATGAAATGAAAACGAAATCATTTATTAACATTATGAACTGAGCAAGCATAACTTGCCTGGATACCCATACGATGAAACCACCATCAATCCCGCCGTCTTCGTCTACAAGCTACGCAGCACGACGGTTAACTTCAACGATCACTAAACGCAACCTAATGCAATAATCGATTAACGATACGTTCAATAACAATCAACAACCGAAATGACCAACTAATCAAACTCGATGGTTCAATGATATCTCGATCATATGAAACCATCCCATATCAACTCTTAACAATACGGACACAAGTCGAAATTCGGTGTTCAATAATCCAAACAATGTCTTCAACATATAGTTCATATAACCGCAAGAATCGTAACAACAAAACCATAATCATCTTCATACGAATCCTTCTTCAACGATAACATCAAAATCCGAATTCAATGAGAGGATTATCAACATACCTCTAGAAGATGACATACACAAGTAATCACTTGTTTTGAATAGCACGGTGCGAAGAAATCGACAAAAGGGAAGGGTACCGATTCAACTTCCTTCAAAAGTTCATTCCTAAATCACAATAATATCAATTCAATCACCATCCATGCGAAAACGTATAGAATTTCCCAAGTTCTACTCATTGAGGCATTTCATCGAACACTTTGAAGGCATAATCCAATTTAATCGCTTTAACGATGAAATACTCAATTTGTTCCACAAAACATCAAGAGTATTGAATGATTACGAGTATACAATCAAGTTCTATCAATAATCCGAATCAAAATGGAGCAAATCGCCAAAACACCAAGAAACCTCAAGAACATCCAAAACCAAAAGTTCATGTGTTCTTACCTTCGATCCGGTGGAGGATGATGTTAATCCATGATTCCAACTTCCAAAACATGTTGTTATAAGTTGATTCTACTCAAAACCATCATATTTGTCAAGAAATCGCTAAGGAACGAAGAAAATGGAAAATGGTAAGGGTGACTCGGTCAGGCCTTATATAGGTCGAGACTGCCGCCGCTACGACGTAATCGGGCGGGTCCTTACGCACGAGCCGGCCGCGCCTAACTTTCTCCGATTCGCTCGGCACTTACGTACGTAACCGGCACTCTCCTTACGTACGTAATCGACCATTACGGCCAGAATCGCCACCGCCATGTACGTAATCGGCGCCCTAGCCCCTGCCGAGTCACCGCCGACCATGCTCGCCATCCCAACAAGTCACGTCCGGCCATGCTCGGCCATCCCAACGAGTCACGTCCGCCATGCTCGGCCATCCCGTCATCTCGCCACGACTCGGCTAGTCGCCTGTAACGCACGTAACACTTGTTCCGCTGCGCACGTAATACGACGTTGACTTGCTACAAGATAATGGTCGTGGTTACGTCGTAACACGCCCCGTATAACGCACGTAACACGACGTTGACTCACCGCCAACATCCTCCGCCGAAAGTTGCCGACACAGTGGTCCCACTGCCGACCACGACTCGATCGCTCGATTCCCATGTTACGACGTAATGTCTCGCCATAACGCATTTAACTCTACCAATTTAACGCACGTAAGCTTCAACACATAACGTACGTAATGGCTTCCATACTTAGCCATTTCCAGCAATTCCTGTCCAACGTCTCGACATAAAAAATATGAACATACGGCATACTGAACACATATACGAAATCCCGAAAGTATTCTCATACGGTACGTCTGATGCACGATATCCTCAATTACAACTGTCGACCAAGTACGGAAATCAAACAAATACTCCTACGGTATATCCGACATCGAAAACACAACAAGCATGTAATATCCTAGAATCAAAATACCCTCGATAGACATACTGGCACGACTGTCACGGTTTCCAAAATTATCCACTCATATCGTGTCGGTCCCACTCTGTACAGTAGATCCCAGATAAAATAATGCGAAAAATTCATAGTGAAATTCTAGGATATTACACGGGTGTATTGGGTAGTCCAGTACCCTCTGTTCGCAATGGTAGCGTGCGCTACGTACCTTTTGTAGCGTGCGCTACAACCATGTAATTAGCGTGCGTTAGCACAAATGGTTAGTGTGCGCTAACGAATTATCTGATGCCCAGTACTGGAGTCCAGAACCTCCTGTTCTCTGATCTGTTCGTGGTAGCGCGCGCTACACCAAGGATTCAGCGTGCGCTACTGACCCCGATTAGCATACGCTAATAACTACTCGTAGCGTGCGCTAGGAATTAATACAATTCAGTCCAGTAGCCACTGGACTCTGCCTGATCCGACCTTAGCGCACACTACACCGACTGCATAGCGTGCGCTACTCTGACCTACTAGCGCGCGCTACTTACCATTCGTAGCGTGGGCTACTTACAACCCAACTGCAGTCCAGTGCCTTCTGGACTGCCTGCTTGAACTACACTAGCGTGCGCTAGTGTTGAGAGGTAGCGTGCGCTACCCGTACTCAATTAGCGCACGCTAAAGAGAGTACGTAGCGTGCGCTACTCCTCACACACAGCACACTATGAAGATGACAACGATGATAAACACGGCACGATTCTCCAAGTAGATTGATGATGAATGACGATTGATACACGATATAATTACTCTGAATGGTGAATACAATGATTGAATATGAGTGACAAATGATCATTAATGAGTAAAAATTACTGAGTGACAATTACTGAACGATAATTACTGAATGATAATGACTGAATTACAACAGTGTATTATATACACCCCCCTTAAAAGAGTTTCGTCCCCGAAACTAAGGGTCAAACAACTCGGGATAACTCTCCCGCATACTATCCTCGGTTTCCCAAGTAGCCTCCTCGACTCCGTGTCTAGACCATTGAATTTTGACCAAAGGAATCATCTTATTCCTCAACTGTTTGATTCGCCGCTCTAAGACTCGTATAGGATGCTCCTCATATGAATGATCATCAGCGATCTCGATTTCGTCGAACTGGAGTATGTGACTCGAGTCGGCAACATACTTCCGTAACTAAGAAATGTGAAACACATTATGAATTCGGCTCAACGCCGGAGGTAAGGCCAATCGATAAGCTAACTCGCCTACTCGATCCAAAATCTCAAACGGTCCAATGAATCTCGGACTCAACTTTCCCCTCTTCCCAAAATGCAAGATACCTCGACTCGGGGATACCTTGACGAAAACATGGTCACTGTCTCGAACTCTAATGGTCGACGACGATTATCTGCATATGATTTCTGCCGAATCTGAGCGGTCAACAAACGACTCCTGATCAAAGCTACCTTCTCACGGGCGGCTATAAGTATATCGGGCTCGGTGCCGATTGATTCTGATAAGTCATCCCAACATAAAGGAGATCGACAACGACGACTATACAAGGCCTCGCAAGGTGCCATCTTAATCGAAGCATGCCAACTATTATTGTACGTGTACTCGATCAACGGTAGTTGGGCTTACCAATCATCTTTCCAATCGAGTAAACATGCCCTCAACATGTCTTCCAAAGTCTGAATAGTCCTCTCTGATTGTCCGTCGGACTGAGGATGAAAAGCTGTACTGAGATTAAGCTGAGTCCCCATAGCACGATGAACTGATTTCCAAAAATGAGACATGAACCGTCCGTCACGATCGGAAACGATACTTTTAGGAGTACCGTGCAGTCTCACTATCTCATTGATAAACAACTGGACAAGTCTCTCGGGACCCCACGTATCCTTAATCTCAAGGAAATGAGCTGATTTAGTTAAGCGGTCCACAATTACCCAGATTGTATTCATGCCACGACGACTCATCGGCAAACTCGTGATGAAGTCCATTGAAATATCCTCCCACTTCCACTGTGGAATAGGGAGAGGCTTCAGCATACCCGCCGGTCTCTAATGCTCTATCTTGACTTGCTGACAGGTCAAACATCTCGAAACAAATTCCGCGGCTTCTCGCTTCATATTACTCTACCAATAATTTTGTTTCAAGTCTTTGTACATCTTGCTAGACCCCGGATGAACGGAATAAGGGGTATCATGAGCTTCTCTCAAAATTGAGTTTTTCAACTCGTCATTCGCGGTACGCACAACCGATTCTTAAATTGCAAAAGTCCATCCTCGTGGACCACAAATCCAGGGGCTTTCCCCTAAGTCACATCATCCCGAATCCGTAACAAAAATGGGTCTGAACCCTGATTCTCCCTGATCGCCTCCTCAAGTGGCGATGAAATCTCTAACGTACAAAGTTGCCCTTGTACTCGCTGTAACCAGACCTCGATCTCGGGTCTCAGGAACTCCTACTGAAGTTCCTTCTGAACTGTTAATCGAGCAAGCATCTGCTCCTGAACAGACTTACGACTCAAGGCATCGGCGACAACGTTCGCCTTGCCTGGGTGGTAAAGTATCTCAATATCATAATCTTTGATTAGTTCCGACCACCGTCTCTGTCGCATATTTAACTCTTTATGAGTAAATATATACTTTAAACTCTTATGATCGGTGAATATCTGACAGGTAACGCCATAAAGATAATGACGCCAAATCTTCAATGCGAATACTGTTGTACGGCGGTTTATATGCCTCAATGGCAATCGGCAGAATGGTCAAGATCCAGCCAAAGAAGACAGATGCTGAGCAAGCACCTAGCGGTCGATGTCTGAGGCGATCGTCTATCGGCATCTGGCGATCGTCTATAATGTCTGATTGTAGACGATCGTCCCGTACCACATATGAATCTGACACCCATCAGAGTCTTCGAAGAACGAATCTCGGATGAAGACCCACGTGCAGATCCGCAAAAGGCGCCACAAGATAAGGCCTTTTGACCCCAGCCTGTCACCACCTTCACACCTACCGACAGGGCCGCCGAAAGATACAAAGTGGGTCCTCCCCTGACAGCGACTCAGGATGCATGCGGACTTCTTATTGGCTCGCTCATCTGGCTGCCAGCAGCAGCCTCGGACTTTAAGGAAACAGTCCTACGTGAGGGGACGATCGCCCACCATATTCTAATATATAAAACGGCGGTCGCCCGCGATCGCCGGGGAGGACCTAGCAACCTCTTCTACAATAAATAGTAGGCCTCCAACAGTGGCCTAGAGGAGCGAGATACACATTCACAGTGAAATTACTTGACAGAATATTTCAGTCACACAAAACATAAAGAGCAAGAACTCACAGAGCATCATATCTGGTTCTTCCGGCAAACTTCACGCTCAATAGCTGAGATAACTAGAATCTTTACACTCATTGTAATAGTATTCTAACATTAATATTTGTACTCCCTAGTACTCATATTAATAACATCTCACGAGAGCATTCAAGCCCGGGACTAACAACCACGACAAATCTTGTGTTATTTACTTTCCCACGGAAGTGTTCTCGCATTTGTTTGTTACTCGACCATTCCAGCAATATCATCTCCGGATAATATTTTGGGTAACAACAATTGGCGCTAGAAGGAGGGCTCTCTTAACCTTCATTTTTATTCCGACCGTCTCGAAGAACACTCACTGTTCTCCGGGGCATATACTTGAAGAAACACTCACTGTTCTTCAAAGAAAAACTTTCAGAAACATGACGTCTGCTACGACCTCTAAAAGAGCCACCCTGCGATCTGCCGGACATCTCATTCCGGCCCAGACCGAATCCCAACCTACGGCGGAAGGCGACCGCGGCGATGCTAGGCTCTCACTCCCACCCCCAAGGGACAGTCCCAGTCTCTCACTCGATCAGTTCCAAACCGCGGAATAGATCGAGGAGGCTATGGCCATCCTCAGGGAGCGACGGAGGGCATGCGACTCGCCCACCATTACTTCACCAGCCATCCGCCGTGCAGGCAAGCGGAAGCTCAAGGGGAAATATGTCGAGAAATCATCAGAAAGCCCCGAGCCGCAGGGAAAGGCGCTCGTAAGGCGGGACGACTCCGTCTTCAGCCGCCTAGGGAGTGATCCCTCGTGGCGACCCGGGCATTCAGGCCCCAGCCGGGAGACATCGGAGTCCGAATCCATCACCAAAAGTTCGGCATACCCAACTCCCAGAAGACAAGCCGGCCAACGGGCCCCCACTCGCCCAAGAATTGTGCCTGGTGGCATAGAACTCGCCGCCTACCACGGCGCCAGGAGATCGGTACACGATCGCCTCGGATCCCGCTCCGAGAGCCAATCCGCGAGCAGTCAGGCTACGGCGATGGCCGCCATGCAGCGCCAGCTTGACGAAATGAAGGCGCTCCTAGAAACTGGGGAAGGCACTAAGAGATCGATCGTCGGACTTAACGAGCCGCTCGCGGCCTAGATCGAGCTCGCCCCTGTTCAACCGAAAATCGCTCCTCCTCAAACACCTCTATATGAGGGGAGATCAGATCCTGAGACCCATTTGAGCAAGTTCCGGATTTACATGACCGGATGTGGAGCATCGGACGCGACGAAGTGCCGAATGTTCGCATTGACATTGGGCGATCTCGCCCATAAGTGGTACATCTCACTGCCACCGCGCTCGATCAATAGTTTTGAGAAGCTGGCGAACGACTTCACCTCGTATTTCGCCGCCAAAGTTGCTCGGCCAGAAGGCCCCCACCGCATGATGAAAATCAGGCAGGGGAAGAACGAGCTCGATGAAGACTACATCAACCGGGTGGATGAAATAGTCCTCACTGGCGAGCCCATTAGCGACGAGCTCACTCTTTACTCGGTCCTAGGGGGATTCTATGGCCATTCGCCCATGTTCAGGCATCTTACGAAGGACATCCCCCCGACCTACGCGATCTTCCGTGTCAGGGCCGCTGATTTTCTGGCTAGGCAGAGGATGCTCACCCTCCACTTAGGCGAGGGATCTACCGGAGAAGGGAAGGCGCCATCCCACATCCAGAAGAAGGCGGTCGCCAAGCCCAGAAAGGCGGTCGCAAAGCCGCCCGGTGAATTCAAAGCCTTCTAGGATGTGGAGGTTCACCTCCTCCGCAACCTCAATCTATCTCCGGCCCACATCTTTAACGCCATCAAGGGGCGCGAGTGGCTTAACAAACCAAAGCCGATAAGGGATAACGGTCATCTAGACCGCAGCAAATTTTGTGCCTACCACAAGAGTCCCGGCCACAACACCAGCCAGTGCCGCGACCTCCTCAGACAACTCTGTAGACTGTTTGAGGAAGGCATATTGGATAACTTGGTTATCAAGCCAGAACCCCATGCAGAAAGGACCGGGGGCGCGATCGCCGCCATAACGACGGAATCTCTCCCAACCCAGTCGCCAGAATCGAGCAAAATGAGCCGGAGTATTCAGACGAATCAATTCCTCCGATCAACCCCGGCGGCCGGATCAATATGCTTCAGTCGGGAGGCCTTTCCCCGGTTTCTACCATGTTGAATAGAAAGCGGAAGGCCGAGCTAAGGGCGTTCGCAGGGGTCCATGTCGTGGTGCCCCTAGAGCCGACCATCTCCAGCGACACGCTCATCACCTTTTCCAACAAGGATAGGGAGGGAGTGCAGTGCCCCAAAGAGGATGCATTGGTAATCTTTGCATATATCCTTGGGAAAATGGTCGATCGCGTGCTGGTTGACAATGGGATTTTTTGCAATATCATATTCAAATCTACTCTTGACCAGCTCGGCAACCTGACCAAATTCATCAAGCCTTTTGAGACCGTGATTCAAGGGTTCAGCGACAACACGGTCCAAGCCTATGGAAGGATCAAGCTCTCTGTCGAGCTAACATGTTATTACAATCCCAATGTTAGGATTACTAGGAACCTAAATTTTGTAATCATATATAGGCCCAGCATCTATAATGGGTTCCTAGGTCGCCCATTTCTAGAAACCTTCGAGGCGGTCGCCTCTTCTTTCTTTTACTGTATCAAATTCCCCACTGCCGATGGGACGGTCGGTACTGTAAAAGGAAACCAACTAATGGCTAAGAAATGTTTGAATTACTCATGTGTCGTAACTTCTTTCAACACTTCCCATACTATTTATAATATTGTGACGATCGACAATCAACTGATGGAGATCGACGAGCCAAGCACCTCGTACCAGCCCGACTCAGAGGACGGCATCTCACAACGATTGACGGACGACATCGAGCCAAGGATGGGTTTCGAGCCAAGCCTCGACATAGATCCAAGGATCGAGTCCGAAAATCGTTCCAAATGAGAAGCGACCGTCCCCATTGAAGAGTTGGAAAGTATAACGATAGATCCGGCTCACCCGGAGCGGGAAGTACAGATCGGCACAAGCGTCGACCTCGAATTAAAGGATGATCTGATCAGTTTACTACGTAAGAACATCGGAGTCTTTGCCTGGTCGCATCAAGATATGGTCGGCATAAGTCCTGAACACGCTTGCCACTATCTAAATATCGACCCGGCAAGGAAGCCTGTTCACCAGAAACGTAGGAAATTCGGTCCTGAGAAGTAAGTTGCGCTCGACATAGAAGTCAAAAAGCTACTCGACAACAAACTAATCGGAGTAGCTACAGACGAACCACAGTGGGTCGCTAATGCGGTGCTCATCAAAAAGCCGAGCAACTCCTAGAGGTTGTGCATCGACTTCACCGACCTCAACGAGGCATGTCCAAAAGACCACTTTTCGATGCCTCATATTGACCACTTGGTCGATAGCACGGCAGGCTGCGAAATGATGTCGTTCATGGATGCCTTCGCCGGATACCATCAGATCCCCATGGTGGAGAAAGACATAAAACACACATCGTTCCACATGGAAAAAGACGTATACTTTTGGATCTGAATGTCGTTCGGTCTGAAGAATGCAGGGGCGACATACCAGCGACTAGTCAATGGGATGTTCGCCAATCAGATCGGCAAGATCATGGAGGTCTACATTGACGACATCGTGGTCAAAAGCCTCAAAAAGGAACATCACCTTAATGACCTTGCCGAGACGTTCACCATCCTCGAGAAGTTCAATATGAAGCTGAACCCCAAAAAATGCAACTTCGGGGTGAGCTCCGGAAAATTCCTGGGGCACATCATGAGCCAGAGGGGGATCGAGGCGAACCCCACTAAGATCCAGGCAATCCTCGACATGCAGGAGCCACGGAATATCAAACAGGTGCAACGCCTCACAGGTTGTCTAGCTGCCCTCAACCGTTTTATCTCTCGGCTCGGGGATAAAAGCAAGCCATTCTTCGCGACCATAAAGAACAAGAAGTTCGCATGGATAAAGGAGAGTCAAATAGCATTCGCCAAAATCAAGGAATATCTATCTAACCCCCAGATCTTAGCAAAGCCGATCCCCGGCGAAAAGCTATTCCTTTACCTGGAAGCCTCGGAGGTCGCGCTGATTGCCGTATTAGTGCGAGCAGAGGGGCAAGCCCACTTGCCGATCTACTTCGTTATCCAAGCGCTCCATGACGCGGAAACGCGATACACGCCTCTGGAGAAGATTGCCTACGCTCTAGTCATGAGTGTTCGCAAGCTAAGGGCCTATTTCTTTGAACATCAAGTGGAGGTTCTGACGACTCTCCCCTTAAGGCAAGTTCTGCACCGCCCAGACACCAACGGGCGACTCCTCAAGTGGTCACTGGAGATCGCCCAATACGGTATCACATACGCTTCTCGCATGGAGATCAAAGGCCAAGCTCTGGCGGACTTTGTGGTGGAATTAACATTCCCTCCCAGTCCGACCCAGGTCGGTCGCCCCGCTTGGAAGTTGTACGTGGATGGCTCGGCAACCAACTCACGAGCAGGGGCAGGGGATTGTTCTCATCAGCCCCGACGGCCAAAGTTTCACAAATGCTGTGCGTTTCGGGTTTCGTGCGACCAACAATGAAGCCGCGTATGAAGCCTTGGTAGGCGGGCTCGATCTAGCCCTCGCCCTGGATGTTCGCCATCTCCACATCTTCATGGACTCCCTCTTGGTTGTGAACCAAGTCAAGGGAGAATATGAGGCGCGGGGAGAACAAATGATCAAATACCAATAATTGGTCGCCGAAATGTGCACGTTTGAAGAAGTGCTGATTGAACAAGTCCCGCGGGAGCACAACTCTCAGGCAGATGCTCTATCTAAACTAGCGTCGTTAGATGGGGCGGCCGATTTCTCTAACATCCAAATCACAAAATCAGCAAAGTCGGCGATCGACAGAAGCATGATTACCACAGTTGCCATCGCCGAAGAGAGCTGGATGACTCCGTTCATCAAATACTTGAAGGACGGGACGGTCCCCGACGATCGTATCAAAGCACGCCAGCTTCATCTCTGCGCAACCAGATACACCCTATTGGATGACCGGATATACAAGCGAGCTTTCAGCCTTCCTCTCCTCAAGTGCATCACGCCGGAGGAAGGCCGGCTCGTTTTAGCCGAGATCCATGATGGGATCTGTGGAAACCATGCCGGCGGGCGAGCTTTCATCCACAAAACGACCAGGCAAGGTTTTTTCTGGCCTACACTACAAATAGACGCGATCGCCTACGCCCGATCGTGTCACAGATGTCAAGTGATGGGCCCAAACATCAAGCTCTCCCCCGAACAGCTCACTTCTATGTACAGTCCATGGCTGTTCGCCCAATGGGGCATCGACCTCATCGGTCCCTTGCCGACGGCACCAGGAGGATGTAAATTTGCCATCGTGGGGGTCGATTATTTCACGAAATTGGCCAAGGCCGAGTCACTCAATAAGATCGGCCAATAACAAGTAATCAAGTTCTGGAAGAACATCATATGCCAGTTCGGACTACCCCAGGCTATTATCTCCGACAACGGAAAGCAGTTCGACGACTTGGAAGTCATGCAATTCTGCGAGAGATGGGGAATCAAAAAGTTGTTCTCGGCCCCTTACCACCCTCAGACGAATGGGCAGGTAGAGGCTATAAACAAGTTCCTCAAACACACGATCAAAGCAAGACTTGAATCCAAACAAGGACGATGGGCGGGCGAGCTCCCAGATGTTTTGTGGTCCTACCGAACGACGACCCGAAACTCAACTGGCAAAACCCCATTCGCCCTCGCCTTCGGAACAGAAGCGGTGATCCCTTCGGAGATCGCTGTCCTCAGCTACTGAACTGAATAGGAGATGACGACGGACAATGATGTAGCCCGACGAATCGACTTGTACATGCTCGAAGAAAGGCGACTAACCTCAGAAATGAAGAACGCAATCCACAAAAGGAGATCCGAGAAATTCTTCAATTCAAAAGTCAAGGAAAGACTGTTCGAAGTGGGCGACCTAGTCCTCAAAAAGGTCCAGACTCACACGGGAGTCTTTGGCCCGAATTGGGAAGGCCCCTTCAGGATATCTAAGTGGCTAACTAGGGGAGCCTACGAACTCGAACACCAGACGGCACTCCGGACCAATACCCCTGGAACGCCGTACATCTAAAGAAATACTACCAGTAGAAACTTTGTATTCAGTTACCCAATGTACAAAGATTTTAATGAGATACTTCAATCCCCTATATATGATTCGCCTCGACAAAAACAGACAACTAAAAAGAGGACGACTTGCTCGCCCTACAAGAGGTCGTCATCTAATCTGACAAGCCAATGCAAGCGATCGCCCCTCCAAGCACAACGTATACCAACGAGGGTCGTCATTCAACATGGCGATCCGAGGTAGAAAAGTGCAGCCATGGTCCTGGAGGTCGATGGAACCGACACCTTAGTCCATGCAAGGTTCCTTTGAGCTGCGATCGCTAGCCCTTCGTTTAAATACGAGGCGGGCATAGCCGAAGGACCCTCCAAATAAATCTGTGGACGCTCTCACTCGCCCTCAAAGGTACATCATCTAACATGATGGACCCAGACAAGGCGACGCGTTCCTACCCCATCACAACGTATACCGTCGAGGGTCGCCATCTAACATGGCGATCCGAGGTAGAAAAGTGCTAACAAACTGCGGACGTGGAGTCGATTAATCCGACGACGCCCCGCGCAAGGACTCCTCCCGACCGAGACCGCACGCCCTTCGTTTAAATATGAGGCAGGCACAGCCTAGCGGAGGACCCTCACAATAAAATGAGTCATGAGACAGACCTACGGGTGGAATGTCCCTCGCACACAAAGACACGGTTATGGAGGTCGGTCCATCGAACTCCGCGACCGTACACGGCTCCTCAAAGTATAAACAATCGTCCTCCCTCGAAGAATCGGCAAAACTGAAAGATAGCTCACCAAACATACTATTTTCGTTCCCTTACTTACACTAAGTAAACAAAAACAAGGGGCAAAGTAGAGCTATTCCTAAATGCGATCGGGAGGAAAGGACCATACACGATTGGCTTTGTTTAGACACACACATGACGATCAGTTTTGTTCAAGAAATTCACAAGTAAAAATTTGCGAGTGCACCAATACATTCGGATCTATTCAGACAATTGTGCAAAGTCGAAGTGATGTGGAACATTCAAACAGTCGATCATACAAACAAGACATGAGGTGCGATTGTGTGAACACTTATATAAAATCATGTGCGATCATTCGGAACAGGCGATCGTACATATAAAGAATCAGATGCAAAAAGAAGTATTTTATTCCATTCGAAAAGTTCATACATACAAGCCCGAAGGCAACACAAGGATAAACTGGAAATTACAAAGCAAAGGAAAACAAAACAAACTCTAATGTCACTCAGGCCACCCCCGACTGGCCTTCGCCTCCAGCAGACGGATCGGCGCGTGCTTCCCCACCGACTTCAGGATAAACAAGTTTATCCGTAAACGGATACCAGCTCAGATCGATCCCTAAGTCGGTGAGGTCGAGGATCGGTAAGGAGAAATCCGGCTGCAGGGGATGCTCGAGTACATAGGCCTTGAAGGTTTCCATCATAGGGTCGACCTCGATCCCTACCTTCTTGGATGCACGGATAGCGTCGGCGTAATCGATATAGTATGTGAACTCTCCGAAGTACTCCACATTAAGGTAGGGATCGGTCTCGATCGCCTTTAACTGCTCCTTCAGCCCCGCGGCCGGCTTGTCCGCTTCCGCGAGCTCGGCCACCTTCATAGCCAGTTCCCCCTTCGCTTTCTCCAGCTCGTCGTTGAGCCGATCCACTTTCGCCTTCAGCCCAGTCACCTCCTCCTGCGAGGCCGCGTGCAACCGGAGAGCGTCCGTCATCTGATCACAGAACCGATCTGCCACCCCCCGGGACCGGTCAAGTTCCTCCTTCATCTGGTCAAGTTCCTGTTTGGCTCGCTTGGCCGTCTCCAGGTACTCCTTCTCCATGGACACTATCCGATTAGCAAAATCGGCATTCTGGTTCTGAGCGGCCTCAAGATCTTGATGGAGGCGAGCAGTAGAGGGTCGCCCCTCATAATCCTTAACGGCTTGGGGGGCCATCGTCGCCGCCTGGAGAGTCCGGGCGAGTGTCGCCTGCATGGCATCCCCAGGCCGCCGATGAGCAATCGCGTCAAGATCGGTCGTCCAAGCCTTAGGAAGAGAGTTGATGGCCCGGGAGACATAAGAAGGAAGAGGGACTGGCGCGGAGACTTGCTCGCCAGGAAATCCAACACCATCGGCGAGGTGTCCGGATCGGCAAGACGGACCCTATAACACAAACAAAAAATGAAGGAGTTAGTATACATCTTACACAAGTAGCCTAACCCAGAAAGATCATACCAGTCTTACATCGCGGCCAACTCGGTATCACGGCCGAAAAAGGGCTTGCCCCTCGGAGTCTCAGCTTCGGCGATCGCCGTAGTCTTCAAGAAGGCCGCCGAGGCCGAAGACCCTCCCGCCATTGGGACAGTGGAGATAGGTGGCGCGGCAACCGGCGGCTCCAAAATGGATACCTCCGCATCAGCAGTCGGCAGGGGCTCCTCCGGCCTCCGCCTCTTGCGGTTGTGCTGGAGCTGCTCCTCCTCCCGAGCTTCCGGCTCGACGACCATCACTATAGTAGGTCTCACCTCGGGGACAGGACGAGATGTCGTTGCAGGGGCATGACCCGTCTTCTTTCCCTGGTGGAGACGACCCAAAAGACTCGGGTTCGACATTGAGATCTCTCTCGGCGTCTCAGAATAGCGGGGAAAGTGGATCTCTGTCAAAGAAGAAATTCAGCCAAGTTAGACATCTCTTTCAATCAGACGATCGTCAAGCAGGAAAGAGGAAACAAAAATTTATACCTGGTACCTTCAGGTGGCGAGGGAAGCGAAACAATCGAGCTCCCAACAAATGAGGTTCGTTGTTGACTGTGCGAACATCGAGGTAGGAATCCGGCAGACCGCGAATTCGCTCCCAGACGATCAAGAAATCAAAAGGGAGATCGCCGATCGCTGGAACAAGGGAGCCTACAAAAAGGAAACCAAATTAGATCAGTTCAAGGTGTATCCAAATAAAGGGAGAGTTAAAACCCTTACTCGGATTCCTCTCCCGAAAACTGGTGGGGATAGCCAACTCATCCTCCGGCTTATCGCTCGACGCCGACCTCCACGCACTGCCGACCTAAAACCATTTCGTCAGGTTGCCCCGGGTCTTTTTCGGCACCCCGAGGACCACTCTGCCCATGCGACCCTGAATGTGGTATCCACCAACAGAGCCCTTCTGCGCCGTTAGCTTGAATAGGTAGTTCATTTCCAGTGCAGAAGGTAGACGGAACAACCGATGACCGCCAAAAAGTGTCAGGGTGCTAATAATCTGTAGCCAGGCGTTCGGCGTCAACTGGAGCGGCGCCACATTCCATGCGATCAGCAAATACGACACGGTGAACGGCAATGGGAACCGTAGACCGGCCCCCATGATCAGTTCGTTAACGGCGACCATACCCTCGGGGGGTTGGTCGGCGCGTTCGTTCTCTGAAGGCACATACAACGAGACATCAGAAGAGATGTGGAATTTCGCCCTCCAGCGACTCAAGACTTTCCTGGTCACCGAACTCCGAATCTGACCGAGGGTCCACAGGGAGTGGTTCGCGGCCCGAAACGCCGTCCGCTTCACGGGCTCATAGGGGTGGGCGGCAGAGTATGCCCCGAAGTCAAACTGGGGACGTGGTCCGGCAATCCTCTCCATGAGCTTAGAAAAATCCAAAATGGCAGGGCCGAACACGCTGTTCTGCTCCCAGTACAGCCTCACCGCTTCATCCTCATCCACCGGCGAGCCCTTCTGCCCCGCCGCCGCCGATCTCGCCACATCGGCCTCGTTGAAGAGCTCTTCAACCTCCGCGGGTGTGATTCCCACACGGATGGCCTCGACGGCCATCTCCATATGAAGAACCGCGGAGGTCTCTTCCCGGACAGGCGATGTCGCGGCGGCAGAAGAGCTTCCGGCCTCATAAGCTTCAGAACCTCCGCCAGACATGTTTCAAAGAATAAAGGGGGAGAGAGAAATTCTGTTCTTACCTAGAGAGAAAGTCGGTCGGCACAAGAATCTTCAAAGAAATTCGGCAGAGTCTCGTCTAAAAGGCAAGGGCGCATAAAGAGATAAACTAAAGTGACCTTAGCCCTTTTATAGGCGAGTATAAGGACCTCTGTGCAAATAGGCGAAATCCCGGAGGCTGAAGTGCAACCGTCGGGGGGACACATTAAATGCAGCCCTCGAAACCCGCGTACGCGTTGTTTCAAGGACACGCTAGGCGACAAGTCTGACAAAACCATCAGACTCCCCCAACGGGAGCGCGACGCGTGTCCCTGCAACGTGTCGAGAGCCCGCCTCTACTTCCCGCTATTTCCAGCACATAAGGAGATCATCCAAATTCGAAATCAGTTCGTCCAGGCGACGATCGTCCTTGTCATAAACGGATGAGTCAATCGTCTAAAACAGGCGATCGCTAACAGAGCCACCTCACCCCACGTTTTCAACATCATAGCGAGCTAGGGGGCAATTATTGTACGGCGGTTTATACGCCTCGATGGCAATCGGCAGAATGGTCAAGAGCCAGCCAAAAAAGACAGATGTTGGGCAAGAGCCTAGCAGTCGATGTCTGAGGCGATCGTCTATTGGCATCTGGAGATCGTCTATAATGTCCGACTATAGACGATCGTCCCGTACCACGTATGAATCCGACACCCGTCAGAGTCTTCAGAGACTGAATCTCGGATGAAGACCCACGTGCAGATCCGCAAAAGGTGCCACAAGATAAGGCCTTTTGACCCCAGCCTGTCACCACCTTCACACCTACCGACTGACAGCGACTCAGGACGCGTGCGGACTTCTTATTGGCTCTCTCATATGGCTGCCAGCAGCAGCCTCAAACTTTAAGGAAACAGTCCCACGTGAGGGGACGATCGCCCACTATATTCTAATATATAAAACGACGGTCGCCCGCGATCGCCGGGGAGGACCTAGCAACCTCTTCTACTATAAATAGTAGGCCTCCAACAGTGGCCTATAGGAGCGAGATACACATACACAGTGAAATTACTTGACAGAATATTTCAGTCACACAGAACATAAAGAGCAAGAACTCACAGAGCATCATATCTGGTACTTCCGACAATCTTCACGCTCAATAGCTGAGATAACTAGAATCTTTACAGTTATTGTAATAGTATTCTAACATTAATATTTGTACTCCCTAGTATTCATATTAATAACATCTCGCGAGTGCATTCAAGCTCGGGACTAACAACCCCGGCAAATCTTGTGTTATTTACTTTCCCACGGAAGTGTTCTCGCATTTGTTTGTTACTCGACCATTCCAGCAATATCATCTCCGGATAATATTTTGGGTAACAACAAATACCACGGCTTCTAGTTCCAGGTCGTGGGTCGGATAATTAACCTCGTAAGGTCTCAATTGCCGTGAAGCATAAGCAATAACTTTTCTGTTCTGCATTAGTACATATCCGAGACCCTGTCCGGACGCATCACTATAAACCACGAATCCTTCTGTCCCTTGCGGTAAAGAAAGAACAGGTGCTGAAATTAACCGGCTCTTGAGTTCCTCAAAACTCTGTTGACACGCGTCGGACCACGTGTATTTCTTATCTTTCCTTAAAAGGTTGGTCATGGGTTGAGCGATTTTAGAAAATCCTTTCACAAACCGCCAGTAATAACCAGCTAATCCGAGGAAACTTTGGATTTCCTTAACATTCTTCGGAGGTTGCCAATCTCGGATAGCCTCCATCTTCTGAGGGTCGACGCGAACTCCGTCTGATGAAATTATATGTCCGAGAAACGTCACTTCGGACATCCAGAACTCACATTTGGAAAACTTCCCATAAAGTTGCTCTCGTCTCAACACGTCGAGCACCTGATGAAGGTGGAACTCGTACTCCTCCCGGTCACGAGAATAAATTAAAATGTCATCAATGAAGACAACCACGAACTGATCCAAATATTCGATGAAAACCCGATTCATTAACTCCATGGATACCGCAGGTGCATTAGTTAACCCAACCGGCATTACCACAAACTCATAATGACCATACCGTGTTCGGAACGCCGCCCTTGCGATATCTGACTCTCGAATTCGCAACTGATGATATCCGGATCTTAAGTCGATCTTGGAAAATACTGAAGCTCCCTGAAGTTGATCCAAAATATCATCGATACGGGGTAGAGGATACTTATTCTTGATAATCACCCGGTTCAATTCCGGTAATCAATACACAAGCAGAACGAACCATCCTTCTTCTTGATAAATAACACTGGTGCTCCCCACCGGAACACACTCGGTCGAATATAACCCTTCTCGGTCAAATCCTCTAATTGATTCTTCAACTCCTGCATTTCGGTCGGGGCTATCCGTTACAGTGCCTTCGATATTGGGGATGTACCGGGCTCCAACTCAATCGTGAATTCCACATCTCTCTGTGGAGGTAAACCAGGTAACTCGTCTAGAAATACATCGGCATATTCTCTCACTACAGGAATATCCGCCAATATTACTGATGGTTCCTCGGTCTTGGTCATATAGCACCAATAACGGACACACCCCTGATTGAGTAATCTCACTGCTTTCATCAAGTTGATGACTTTCCCAGAACAGCTGGGATTACCTCCCTGAAAAACACATTCGACCCCATCGTCCGAAATGATAGTGACCATACGCTTACGGACACTAATGGTGGCATCGTGAAGATCCATCCAATCAATACCCAGAATGACGTCGTTTCTCGGTAAATCTACCATGATTAGATCGGCTAACCAATCACGACCATGAAGCTGAATCGGACAATCCTTAATCTCATGATTCCCGATAATTCTTCTACCATCCGGTAGACCGATGATATAAGGCTCACAACTAGTAGCACTACCCATATGTAGTCTACTCAAACATGATTCGGAAATGAATGAATGCGATGCAGCAGTATCAAAAAGGGTACACACAGGTTGAGATAGAATATTGAGTGTACCTGAGATCATCCGGGCCTCTGGATCGTCGGTCTTCTTCATCTCATAAATTCGGGGCTTGCTGGCCCCCGAACCGGATGCTCCCGTCTGATAGCTCTTGGCTCCGCCTTTATTTGCTCTTGTCGTCTTGAATGACGCGGACTAAGTGGCCTGATTCTGCACCGCTGAATGTCTCGGGGCCTGAGATGACACCGGAGTAGGTTTAGAGTCTCTTCGGCAAAAACGGGCCATATGCCCAGCAATCCCACAGTTATGGCACGTGACAGTCTGCCTCGGACACTTGGTGCTGAAATGACCCTGTTCTTCACAGTTGAAACAGGTGATAGCCGAACTGGCCACTCGTGACTGAGATTCCACGGGTCTAGGCGCCATAGGAGGCTGTTCAGAAAAAGTAGAGGCCGCACGAGGTTTCTTGAAAGTGGCCTGACTGTCGTCAGACTGATTACGATTCTTTAACTTCTTGCTAGCATATGAAGGTTGTTGCTTAGCAATCTCCTTAGCAGTAAGCTCATAAGTAAGAGCTTTCTCGATGAATTCGGCCAGAGTGGTGCAATTGTGATTAAGCAACTGCATTCGCATACGAGGCTTCAACCTCTTACTGAAATATTTGATCTTGTCCGCCTCATAATGAATAATGGACGAGGCGAAAGGATGTAGCTCCTGGAATTTCTCAGCAATGGCGAGAACATCATCGTCCACTGAGAGGTCGGGAGTGAGTAATTCTGACAACTTGGCCTCCCTAAGTGGGACCAGATAATACCTCTCCATCATGAGAGTCCTGAATTGATCCCAAGTACAAGATCCGTCGGTGGGCTTCAAGGATAACCACCATGAATGTGCGCCCTTACCAAGATAGTAAGCCGCAACTGAAACTTTGTGTCCCTCAGGACAGTCCACCATAGCAAACAGTTTCTCGAAATGTTCAAGCTAGTGAATGATATCCGCCGGCTCATATGAGCCCTCGAAGGTAGGTGGTCTCTGGCGAGAGATGTCGCCAATGATACTGCTCACACCCCTCTCTTGCCTCTGAGGTTGCGGCGGAGCAGCCTGTTGATTTTTAGTAGTTGAGTTATGCATCGTCTCCATCAGTTGTGCCATCTAAGTCATTTGGGCCATCATGCCCTGCATAAAAGCGAGTGGATCAACCCGAACACCTTCTGGCTGAGCTGTGTCCCGGGTACGACTCTCTGATAGTGAATGATTAAGTCCAAGTGAATGAGTGGCAGCGTCACTGCTCGATGAGTTAGCATTATTCCTTGCATTAGCGCGTGTAATCACACTAGCTCTCGGGTTTCGGCCCGCACCAAGGCCTCTTCCCCCACGTCCTCTGCCAGCTCTTTCCATACTGAAGTGGAAAGTCATATGATGATTATATATCTTGCATGAATATCACATTATGATTACGTTATGAAATGATAAAAATGAGCATACGCGCTCAAACACAATGATTACATGAATGATTAACTGAAGTGACATGATTATCTGATGAAATTCTTGAAATGATTATCTTGAACAAGTTAACAAGATTAATGATATGATCTTCAAGATCAATAACTGAACAATGAAATGAACTGAGTGATTAATGAATTAACATGATCGACTTGATCAAAAATGAGAATGATGAATGAGTATTGTTGACTGTTGAATGATGAATGAGTGATTCTTATTGCCAGAAATTATACCATGGCATCAGAAATCATACTGTTCATTGGTCTGAGGGGCTTGGCTCTTGTACAGGTCACATGTGACGCAAAAGTCCAATGATACTAGTCTGATGAATGATGATTTCAAATGAGACATGACTCGGAAGGTAGTATTCAAAACCACTCTCCGATACCAACTCTGTAACACCCCAAACCAGGCGGATATTACAGTGCCGTGGACCCCCGACTGGGACCCACCGGGCGAGTGAAAATGAATGAATTAAGCGATATAATTGTAGTACCGAACCACAGTATATCATTAATTACTCCGATGAGGAGTTTCATTACAACACACCCAAGATAATACCGAATACATGTATATTTTATATGTAGATAAAATATACAACACTGAATGAAATGAATATCCAAATGGAAGTCTGCAGCGGAAATAAAATAAAGAAAACACGAGTGAATGAAAGGACTGGGGCCCCCTACTAGTATCACTGGGACTCCTCACCGTCAGCGTTCTCTTCCCGTGCCTTAGCCTTGCCATGACCTGAAAACAACACCCTCCAACGGGGTCAGTTACACAGAACAACAATCCTCAAGAGTTGAATAAACACAATCATGATATATCTTAATTATGAAATGACGCTGAAGAGAGGCATCATAGCACGCCCGTAATGGTATGTGCATGTGCACAAGACGAGTGTCCGGACACACCGGCCCTTGTACCTAATTAGTCTCACGGAGGTACATTATCGTGTGCACAGTCCAATGTATCGGTGAACCCAACACATGACCATCACATGCCCGACTAAAAATTCCACACATCCCCACCCGGCCACGCAATATGAACCCAGAAGTTCATATGGACAAGCAATGACCATGAAGAATAATAATGAATAACAATACGACAAAGTCAAGAATGACTCACCGAGATGAAATGATAGTGAAATGAATGATAGCTCAATGAAATAATTGGAACAGTCATTCCACGGGAATGAAGCGATTAATTGACAATTATAAGTCTCAATACGGTTAATACATTATGAGTGAATTATGATTATGAACGAACAACAACGAAAGGAATGAAAATCCTTTTAACCGAGTAAGAATTAACTTACTCAACCGGTGAAGAATGTCCTTCCTCGAACAACGTCCTACAATGAGATGTCGGTCGCTCGAACAACCTTGAATGATAATTACCAACAAACGCTCAATATCCGTATCAAATACGATTATGACCAACTCAAACGTCGATACAACAATATCCAAACTCATAGAGGCATTCTAGCGAACACTTAGCAAACACACAACCTTTGATAATATCCAATCCCGAATATATCGAAACCAACTCCAAAATGAGTATTTCAAACCAACAAAACAACTCCAATGATATCAATAATCCCATAGGAATCCACAATTCGAGTTAACGACATCTAATCGAAAACCCCCAAAAATATCAAAGTCAACCCCAAAGTGTTCTTGATTCAACCCCAATATTCATGAAATCCGAAATATACGACAATAAATTCATAGGAATACATTTATACAAGGTAGATAATCCATATCTAACATATTCCAATAACAATCCAAGCTTACGCGAAGAAATCGGAAGGAAAATGCCCAAAATCCGAAATTCTAGATTCAAGAAATCATTACCTTGATTTGATGTGAAGGAGATGATGAAATGATGATTACTCCGAATGATAAGCTTGAAGATGATGATTGATGATTGCACCTCGAAGAACACTCTCCAAATCGCCCGAAATCGCCCAAAATCGCCGAAGGAATGAAGAGAAACGATAAATGATGAAAAAAGGACTGGACTGTCCTATATATAGCAAATCCCAGTTAGCATACGCTAGCTCCTGTGCGTAGCGTGCGCTAACGGGTGTACTGGGTAGTCCAGTACCCTCTGTTTGCAACGGTAGCATGCGCTACGTACCTTTTTTAGCGTGCGCTACAACCATGTAATTAGCGTGCGTTAACACAAATGGTTAGTGTGTGCTAACGAATTATCTGATGCCCAGTACTGGAGTCCAGAACCTCCTGTTCTCTGATCTGTTCGCGGTAGCGCGTGCTACACCAAGGATTCAGCGTGCGCTACTGACCCCGATTAGCGTACGCTAATAACTACTCGTAGCGTGCGCTAGGAATTAATACAATTCAGTCCAGTAGCCAATGGACTCTGCCTGATCCGACCTTAGCACGCGCTACACCGACTGCATAGCGTGCGCTACTCCGACCTACTAGCGCGCGCTACTTACCATTCGTAGCGTGGGCTACTTACAACCCAACTGTAGTCCAGTGCCTTCTGGACTGCCTGCTTGAACTATACTAGCGTGCGCTAGTGTTGAGAGGTAGCGTGCGCTACCCGTACTCAATTAGCGCACGCTAAAGAGAGTACGTAGCGTGCGCTATTCCTCACACACAACACACTATGAAGATGACAACGATGATAAACACGGCACGATTCTCCAACTAGATTGATGATGAATGATGATTGATACACGATACAATTACTCTGAACGGTGAATACAATGATTGAATATGAGTGACAAATGATCATTAATGAGTGAAAATTACTGAGTGACAATTACTTAACGATAATTAATGAATGATAATGACTGAATTACAACCGGGTATTACATTACGATTCTGTTGATACAACACAACTTGACTTAACTCCCAACTCTTGATTAGTATCGTAGCCTGTCACTTCCCGTGCTGATCCTGTGACTGCTCCCCGAACCTGCATGCACCTGGATAAAAAACAGACATCCACCCCCCGATTAGTCAAGGGTTAGCAAAATTCCTCTATTTTTCTAGTGCAAGTATAATACGATACAAAATGTAACAAGCAAATAGCAACAGCGAATTTGATACAAAAATCAACTATCAAAATGTTCCCGAGAAGTTTTAGAATTTCGAAATCAAACAAGGAAGTATTTGAAAAGAAACTCGTCATCTTGGGAAATTTTAAAGTAGAAATTCTTTTGGACCTCTAGTCCCAATTTACAAAACCTTTTCGAAAGCGTTAGGGTCGCAGCCCGATTCTCGTTTCAAAACACACAAGTTGAGATATCATAATGGGTCCATGACCCAACTTTAAAATGTTATCCAATCAATTACTGTTATACGATCACTGTTCGTACACATCATGTACCTAACTCCAGAGGCCTCGACGGACCCTACCCGGACCACACGCATTTTTCGTATACATCATGTACCGAACTCCAAAGGCTTCGATGGACCCTACCCGGACCACACACATTGTTCGTACACATCATGTACTGAACTCCGGAGGCCTCGTCAGACTCTACCCGGAACACACACATTGTTCGTATACATCATGTACCGAACTCTAGAGGCCTCGTCAGACCCTACCCGGAACACACATGTTATCATGACCCAAGTCATATTGATCGACTCAAGATATCACCATGAACAACACACATTATTATCAATATATCAAACTATTCAACAATACACCATAATATATATTCAAGTATGTAATCAAACCGACACACATATCATAATCATGACGATAACTCAACCATGATCAATCACGCACGACACAAACCATATGGTTAACACAACCTACACAATTCCACGACGTTAACCAAGTGAGGATATCATCACTATCATCAATCGTTCACAGTAATCAAATCACACGAAGCATATTCACGAAGGTAAACAAAATCATCATAAACCTAACACGAAGTCTCTATTCACAAGACACAAATCGTATAGCAAGATACTTGCCTCGATAACCGATACTGAACACTCCGATGAACACGGCTCAATCGGGAAACCTCTAACACCTAAAATCCTCTGGCAAAAACAATGAAGATACGATTACAGCGGAAATCCCACCAAAGTATCGAAGGAAAACTCATTGGTACATTTAATCGAACATTACATGTTCAATAACTCCCAAGAACACTCGAATCGCCAAGTTAAACAAACTCGAAATATGGATATACAACCCATAGAAGACGATTAATAATACTCAATAACATCAGCCGATTCATCAAATCGGACGTACAACGAAAATCAAGAAGGAAATTCTGAAAGTCAACCCTAGGAGATTTCAAGAATTTACCTCGATCCGACGAAGAACAAGGATTAGATGATGATTGACACGAACTAAGCTTCCCAAAATGATGCACGACGATACCTCCGATCACCACCCAGGAGTCCCAGCCGAGAATTGCGTAAGAATAAGGTGGAAGGGTGAAAAATGAACAAAACCCGTCGACCAGGCCTATATATAGCCGCGCATGTCACGGCCGTAATAGGCAGTACCTTACAACCGTAACTCGACCCTTACGACCGTATTCAGCATCATCTTACAGGCGTAATCGGCACCTCCCAGGCCACTGCCCAAAACGCTCGGGCATATTATGGCCATTACCAGGTAAAGCCTTGCGGCCGTAACAGGGCATTACGCCCATACCCGGCCACTCCTTAGGGCCGTAATCGATCCTCCCTGGGCTACTGCCTAACATGTGCTGGCGCCTTATGGCCGTAACCGGCAAGGCATTGTGGCCGTAACCGGCCCTGTTGCGGCTATAACTGGCCTTGCATTGGGGCTGTAACTCAGCCAGGCCTTACGGTCGAAACTTGATCGTTCCAACAGTCCGGTTAGACGTTCGACAACATCTCGGTCATCCTAACGCACCGGCTATGATTCAAAACAATAATGAGTAATTTACGAAACCTAATATACCACAAGCACTCATTTAATTAAAGAAACGCACGCGACACAAGTCCCACTCGATGAACATTACAACTGAACACATCATACCATACATAATAGAAAAAATGTATCCCACATAATCATAACAAAACAAAATAACCGGCACCAAACGACAAATAATTCAGGGCAACTGGAAATAAAAATCTCGGGTATCACAACAATGAGGGGCCTAAGCCACACAGCCCGAAGCTGTATCATAATGAGGTCATCCAATGACCGTGACTGGCTAAATTGCAGGTGCTGGGAAACCAACTGCGAAAGTTCAAGCCCAGACTTACCCATAATGAGATCACCCAGTGTCCATGACCTACTGAACTGTAGGTGATGGGAAACCAACCGCGAAGGTTCTGTAACACCCCCAGAATCAAGCCGGGAATATTACACGCCGCAGACCCTCTCCGTGAGGATCTACCAGGCTAGACATCTAAACCACACAATAAATTACATACCGACATGATAAAATACCAAATCCGTAGACCAACTTGGTCTTCCGTCACTAACATACAAGTCAAAAATACACATTTCTATCTCGACTCGTACCCATGCAAGGGCAAAATACACTCACAAACGAAAAGTACGATAGCGGAAAAGACCATACATGAACTCCGACTAACTGCATCCAGAACTGGCCTTCATGTGATTAGTATCATTCGCCTTCCATCATCCTTCGCACCGATCTGGTGTTTTGCTCCCAAACCTGCATGTACCTGGATGCAAAAACAGACATCCACCCCCCGAATACTCGGGGGTTACCAAAACCCCACTGTTTTGCTAGTACAAGTATAAAGTGCAAATACGAGCCATACATAACACATTTCGAGAATACAACAAAAGACTTCCCGAGATATTTTGATTTAAAAATAGTTTAAGTCTTGAAAGTAAAACGAAACAAGTAAGCACTTTGCAAACACTTCCAAATCTCAGGAGTTTTGAAAATATTTGTGATTGAAAAGTTCTAATTCCTCAAAAGCCACTTAGGGTCACCGCCCCAAAATTCGTTTTTTCGGAAATGCAAATCCGTTAACAAAAACACGGGGTTCACCACCCGACCATTCCGATCAACAAACACAGGGTCCACGACCCAACCATTCCAGTCACAAAACACAGGGTCCACGACCCAACCATTCTGGTCACAAAACACATGGTCCACGACCCGATCATCAACTTCAATTCACTTCTAAACACATATTACACATAATACATTACTCTTTTGCCATTCTAGCCAAACACCAAGACTCAATATATAATGTCTCTGACCCCGAGCACCAAGCATTGTGATACTCCGTACATATCACAATTAATCATCAGTACAAACACTCTGGCAATTCTCGCGACCCTGTCCGGCCCTCAAGCCACCAAGTCCCTGTGTGCCCCGTCGAGCAATCCCCAGGTGAGAATGCCCACTCAAAGTAACTCTCGCGACCCGGTCCAGCCGCTAAGCCACCAGGTCCCCGTGTGACCCCGTCGAGTCAATCCCCGAGTGAGAGTACCCGAGTACAACCTTACAATTCTCATAAATTCACATTTCCAAAACCACAATCCTCAAGAGTCAATCAAAATATATATAGTCGAGGTATTTTGCTAGAATGGCCAACTTATCCAACACATACTCATGACCCAAAGCTTATGCAATTAACAAAGAAGCACACCATCTAAAGAGCACCAAACGACACAACCAATATCACACAAGCTCACATATTCACACACATCCGCATGACTCCACACTAGGGGTGGACTCGATTCCATTCGGTTCGGTTTTTGACCGAAACCGAGAGTCGAACCAAATATTCGGTTTCGGTTTGGTTCGGTTCTTTTTGAATTTTGGTTCGGTTAAGTTCGGTTTTATAAATATTCGGTTCGGTTTCGATTTGGTTTGATGTTTTTTCGGTTCTTCACAATATAAATTCAAATATTATATGCAATAGAATAAGTTATATATAACAACAAGCCAACAAGAATTATATATATATATATATACTCAAGATAAAAGCTAGAGTTGCATAGCAATTTCCAAAGATCTCAAAATATATAACAATCGTAAATCACAGTAGCTCATTCTCTCAACCTAAATTAATTGAATCACAAATTCATGAGCATATTATCGGTCCTTCTTGGACACATGAGGGTCTTACAAAAGGAAAACGAATTATACTAAAATTTGAAACACACCAAAATCACAAAAACAAGGTCATTTTAGTATGTTGAAATTTGACTTCGGTCCATTTCGATCCGGTTCGGTTCCGCTCTACCCCGAACCGAGAACCGAACCAAATTAGTTCGGTTCGGTTCTGTTTTTTTGTTTTTCGGTTCGGTCTTCTTCGGTTTCGGTTATTTTTTCGGTTTTTTTCGGTTCGGTTTTGGATTTTCGGTTCCGAAATGCCACCCCTACTCCACACGCAATCTTAATAAAATAAATTGAACTTTAAACTTACCGACAACAAAATCACACAAAATGGCATCACTTGAAAATAACGTGATCCTATACTCGACACCAACACATATAGTCAATTAAGCATATTAATTCCCGAACACAAGAATTATCTTTTAAGAAAACCATGATGGTAAATATACCGATTTTTTTGAAAAATGGTTGTAAACAATTCGTTTGGCACATATCGTTGATTACCAACCATTATATCCACCGAAACACGTAATGTATGGGCAAGATACTTGCCTCAATAGTTGATACCAGACACTCCGACGAATGTGGCTCAACCGGAAAACCTCGAATGCCCACAACTCTCCGGCAGAAATGACGGTAACACAACCGATCGGGAAACGACGAACGGAAGGGTTCCGACTCGAGTTCTTTGCAAGGAACCTGACCCTAACATCATACCATGAATAAATTGACGATCTAACGAGGAAGAATAATCATAGAACGCCCGAATCCCCTTTGTGACATTTTAACGAACACTATCAAGGCGTCGATTAGAAACTCAATAAAACGACGAATCCTCGGCAATCCAACCATGGAAAAACAAGGGATTCGATATAATACAACTTAATAATCATCAATCCATCACTATTCTAAGTTATAACGAATTAAACGGACGAAATCAAAGAAAATCCCCAATTTTCCCAAAACTAGGATTTTAGGAAAACTAACCTTGATTCGCTGGATTAAAGGATGTTATGTGATGATCAATCGATGATATAGGCTCAGAAACTTCATGGATTATTTGACAAACATCATGGCTCCAAGATCCCCAAGGATCCAGCCACGGAAGAGAGAAAAAGAAATGGGAAAAATGAATGAAACTGGACTGCTCGGCCATATTTATACTAGTGCAGCCTAGCGTGCGCTAGGTTGCCGAGCTAGCGTGCACTAACGGGCGTTCATGGTCGAGAATGTTCGGCCGGGGCCTGCCATCATGCGCTGGACATGTGCGTTGTCGGCCCGGGCCGCAATCTAGAGACTTCCTGGACTAGACCGCTCGGCCAGGTAGCGTGCGCAGCCTTCCGGCCGTAGCGTGCGCTACCTGCCTATCCTCTCGAGTCCAGAACCTCTCTTCCCCTACTGTCTCGGCCGACTAGTGCGCGCAGCTAACCGGCCGTAGCGTGCGCTGCCTCCTGGCCATAGCGTGCGCTACCTTCCGGCCGTAGCGTGCGCTACGCCGGTTCCTGCCACACCCGCCCGGCCAGTGCCTGCACTCGTCCGGCCAGTGCCTCCACTCGTCCGGCCAGTGCCCGCAACCGTCCAGTCAGTGCCCGTAACCGTCCGGCCAGTGCCCGACCACCATGATTCGACGACTCGATTTTCCGAAATCGCATGGAACGAACACGACAAAATACTCGGGGACAACATCATCGATCCGAAATAAAAACAACGGATAACAAATCATCACCTACAGTCATAAACACCAAAATCAGTTGTCGGGAAAATAATACCGCCACTCGACAATCGGGAAATATCCAAAAAAAATCCAAAATAACCGGAACGAAAATCGTGGGTATTACAGGTTCAAGCCCCAAACTTACCCATCGATCACTAGCCGAGACTAGTCTCCAAAACATAATTAATCACAAACGGCAATGATCACGAGATTACCGATTCACAAGAATGATAGTGTGCTGCCTTGAGTCGGCCAACACGACAACAATAATTCATGGATGGGCACCGTCCTCGGTGGTCCTAATTCAATTACCTCGACCGCCTTGGAATGGCCAATCGATAACAACGACACCACGGATGGAGACCGTCCTCGACAGTCCCAATTCAATACCTCGATTGCCCTAGAAATGGCCAACCGATAACAATAACACCACGGATGGGAAATGTCCTTGACAGTCCCAATTCAATACCTCGATTGTCTCAGAACGACCAATCGATAACAACGACTCAAGATATGGGAATTATCCTCGAGAGTCCCAATTCAGTACCTCGATTGTCTTAGAATGACCAATCGATAACAATGACTCAGCGGATGGGAACTATCCTCGACAGTCCCAATTCAATACCTCGATTGTCTCAGAACGACCAATCGATAACAACGAAACAACATATGGGAATTATCCTCGAGAGTCCCAATTCAGTACCTCAATTGTCTTCGAACGACCAATCGATAACAACGACTCAGCGGATGGGAACTATCCTCGATAGTCCCAATTCAATACCTCGATTACCTTAGAACGGCAAATCGATAACAACAACGATAACAAATGCCTCGACGCCTTTAATCGGCCACCAAAGATAGAGATGATAATCGAATACGTCAATGCCTTCATTCGGCCAATACAACATCAATAGAAAAACAGCGATGCCAATAACAACGATCACACCATAATCTCAATGGAACATCAGTCAACTATAACAATCGATACATCGATACCGCGAACCGAATATCAACAACAACATTAACAAAAAGTATCTCAATGCCTTGAATCTGCCATTAACGAACAACAATAACATTTGGCATAGTTGCTGAAGGGTCCTGTATCGAACAATTCCCTCATATCAACAAAATCATGAAGAGACTACGTCTAGAAATGATACAACATATTCATACACATATATGATAACATTAATCTCATTGACCAGTACAAGTATAAAACTTGCCTCAAACTGAAGGCGATGAAATCCTCCCACGAATAATGAACAGCGTCCTCCAACAATCACAAGCACGCGAACAACCTTGAATGAAATACAACTCATTCAATAACACAATATCAATTGAAAACAACATAATAGATAACCTTGATTTAAACAAGAATCGATCAAGCCACACAAATGAACATCATAGTTCTCAACTATGATGTCTAACATACTCCAATCACCTCAATGATTAGTATGATCAAAATGTTCTTAATACTTGTGAAAGACTTCATCAAGAATCATTAAGAACAACATCATATTAATCATCTCAAAATCATAATATCACCAATATCATCATCAATACCTCAAGAACATCATCAACACAACAACATGATGTCTACACAATCACAATCACCAATTCCTCAAGAATTTTGGATTAATCAACAAGATTAACTTAACATTTTAGATTATGATAATTATCCGCATAACTCATCATAATCCTATACTAAAATGATTATAATCTCTCAAGAACACAACCAACAAAAATTATCATCTCAAATCTATGTTAACCATCTAACAATCTTAACATAACTCTTCCTAAACATGATTATAATCTCCAAGTATTCTTAAACATCAAGAATACAATCAACATCAAGCCATAATCATCATGTTCTTCATCATAAGTTCATAAAAACTATGAAGAATCATACTATCTTCCAACAACTTATCAATACACGAACTAATCAACCACAACATCATCATAATCTCGAGATAAAACCAAGATTAGCCAACATACCTCTTGAAAGTGAAGAACAACCTCAAACCTTTCAAGAAACACTCCAATCTTCAAGCTCCCAAGCTCCAATCCAAGTTAGGAAGCTCTAAAACAAGTTGGAAGGGGTTGGAAATCACTAAGGGATGCAGAGGGATAATTTCTAGAGAGAGAAATTGAAAATGGGTCGTGAAGAAATGAAAGACGAAATATGTCTTTATAATCTGCACAGTTCTATGTAGCGTACGCTATGTAGTCCAAAACTCATTGCCTCAAAATGGGGTATCCATTACGTACGTTGCCAGAAAAAGTCATATGTAAACTCACCTGCATTATGTATGTTATAGCATAAGAATTACGTACGTAATGCCCGTTGACTTGGCTGCCTCGAAAGGCCAAAATATCCGGATCATGCATGGCCCTACACACCGAAAATCAGATGCGATCTGATACCCATAGTTACGTACATAGCCCTCTCGGTTTAACGTACGTAAGCCTCCACACGTAGCGTGTGTAATGCTATACATATAGCGTACGCTATGGCTTGTATACTTAGCCAAAAATCAAAACTCACCAACCAACGTCCAATCGGAAAACACAATACCGACGACCAGTATAAATATTTTGATTCCGAAATATCCCAATACAATATACATTGTATCAGTCAAATACAACAACACCTGTACAATTCCAAATGAATACATATAACACAATAATAAAATGAAAAAAATTACCCCTGGATATTACAATTTGAAGATTAATTTTAAGGTGAAATTCCAGAATTAAGGATTCCCACACATTTATCCATAAGTCATCCTTTTTTAGCTATTTTAGTTAACTCTTCGAGTTTAGGTTCGATTGGTGAAACTTCCTGGCAATTAATAGATCTCTTACCCTAGTCCAGTGTTATGTTAGCTATTTTTGGGATTTCTAAACCCCAAATGTCATATTTGTCATATTTAGAAATAAATTTTCATCATGGAAATAATTTGCTCAAATCATCAAAGTATGTTTAAATAAAATTTCATCAAACACCAAGATCATCACATGCATGATGATAAAATATCAGTTTCAAATTAAACATGAACAAACAAAGTTTTGACATTTGCATGCACCATCATTTATAATATATTTATAATATTTTTAAATAAAGGAAATATAAAATATTTTTACTCACTTTTGAATTCTCGGATGAGATGTTAAAGGTGATGGCTTAGACAAGATAACTCCCCTCTAGAAATATATGTAGTTGATCAAAGAGTTCAAGGATGTTAGTTTATTTCTAAGTCAACACTTCATAAATAAAATGAAAGTTGATGAATGTTTTAAGTTCTTACCTTGAGTGTGATGATCAAGAGTTTAGAGAAATTTTCTCTTCCTCTCATTCTTCCTTAGCTTATGGCTGCTCTTCTCTCTTCTCACTCCATATTTTTTTTTATCTTTTTCAACACTAAAAATTGAGTAGTTTTACAAGGTTATGGGGTTTATATAAGAGGTTAAGTCAAAGGGTGTTGATCAAGTTATCATCCTTGTGTCACCATGCAAAACTAATAAGATGACACACCACTCCCTCCTTTCCCCCTCTCCCACACATCCACACACTCGCACGCTATACGTTTTTTATTATCTATGTATTTTTTTATTAGTTAATATAAGGGAAGATCCATTTTATGATGGGTTGGGTTTGGCTTTTAAATGAGGTCTTGGGCTTAGTTTAGTATAAAATCTTCTAAATATATAATGACCTACTATTTAAGTGATAATAAGTCCATAATATCTACAAGTCCAAGTTTAAATCATAAGTCTATTAGTTATGTTGTATTATTAAATTAACTAGTCCATTTAGATTATATATTTTAATTCAATCAAATTTATAAAACAATCAAGTTATTGAACTTATAGGATATATTATTTATTTTATGTAACTATATGTAAAATAGAAACTTAATTATTCAACGATAAACTATTATATAATTTTAAATTATTTATTAAGAAACTAATAACCAATCCCTTTTAAAAAGAGTGGGGTCTCACATAATGTTCACTGTATTATTGAATCTGATAGAACAAAATATGTTTATGTTCTATTCTCAAATGATTGTGAATGGAAAAAAGAAGAGAAAATAAGATAAATAATGATTTTGATGTGCATTAATTGTTTGTAATTCAAATTTTAGTGAGTCTTTAGAATGCAACTACCAATATTAATAACACCACTAAGAGCCTTCAGAATGCAACTACCAATATTAATAGCACCCAATTTAATGGTTATCCCGTTTTTTCAAATCATCAAACAATGGAAACCGTTGCTTCTAGAATCTCAAACTACTACGGCTAATTTTAATTTTTCCTAGTTAAAAAATATTCCTCCAATAGTCCCTCATTTGTTCCACAGTTTGACGTACCCGAATATAGCTCTTTCTGAGTACCTTATAGTTTTAATCGTATGGATTATATGACTGAATGGGTTTCAAGCACTATGCGAATCCCCCAAGAATTTATGGTTCTGAATTTGATGGTTTTGCTTCTATAGAGCATTTATTTGATGTTGGTGGTAATGATGGTAGTGGTGGTGATGTTGATGGTGATTGTAGTTGTGATGATAATGAAGACATAAATATCAGTAATATGGATCTTGAATATGCCTAGGTTCATAAATATTGATTTGAGAGATTTTTCAAATATTGTGAGGGAAAAGGTATGTCTAATTAAAGATTTGGAAAAGAGGCATAACCTAAGCTAGAACCAGAATGGAGACTGTAATATCCTAGAATTTCACTATGAATTTTTCGCATTATTTTATCTGGGATGTACTGTACAGAGTGGGACCGACACGATATGAGTGGATAATTTTGGAAACCGTGACAGTCGTGCCAGTATGTCTATTGAGATTATTTTGATTCTAGGATATTACATGCTTGGTGTGTTTTTCGATGTCGGATATACCGTATGAGTATTTGTATGATTGCCGTACTTGGTCGACAGTTGTATTCGAGGTATCGTGCATCAGAAGTATCGTATGAGAATGATATCGGAACGAGCATATGTATTCAGTATGTCACGTGTACGTATTCAGTATATTGAGATGACAGACAGGAGCAAAATGGCTAAGTATGAAAGCCATTACGTACGATATATGTTGGAGATTACGTACGTAGCTAAGTAATCTTAACATACGTTAAGCTGCGTACATTACGTACGTTAAGAATGGAATCAGCGGGTCCGAGCTGTGGTCGGCAGGTGGGCCCGATGTCGGCTGCTTTCGGCGCAGGATGTGGACAGGCGAGTCAACCTCGGCATTACGTACGCTATGCATGGCATATTACGTACGTAATATGGGTTGATACTGTAGCAAGTCAACCGCTACGTTACGTACGCTATGGTGATGGTATTACGTACGTAACGCAAGGTGAAAAATAGTACAGTTTACCCTGGATGACGATTACGTATGCTATATAGGACATATAGCATACGTTAAAGGCCTTACGTACGTTAACGTTGGGACTTAACATACGTAACGAGATGCGCAGTTTATATAATAAGAGCTGGTCTTTCATTTGTTCACGAAAGGAAACACATTTGCTCCTCCCCAAATCGTCCCTCCTCACTCTCAAACCCATTTCAGACCCTCATACCCTTGTTAAGACTTTGATAAGGATGATTGCAAGCTTGAAACTTAGAGTTCTTGGAGTTTTGGAAGTGTTTGATTGTGTTATTCATCTTCAAAAGGTATGTTGATGAACTCTACTCCTTGAACTCGGATTTTGGTGTTAGTGTTGATGTTCTTCTTCGTATGAAGATGATTATGGTATTGTTGTTACGATTCTAGAGGATATATGAACTATATGTTGAAGGAAGATGATGATATGTTGGTTTTTGTCTTGAATATGTTGACTATGATAATAGAATCATGTTGTTCTTGGTGATCTTGGTAGTATTGCTTTGATTCTTGGTGTTAGGAGGATCGTATGTTGGAGAATATGATGATACATGCCTTGGAGTATGGATTAGATGATGCTTAGATGTTAGAACACGTTGAATTACGTCGTTTTGTTGGCTTCAAACGTGATTATGGATTAATTCATGTTCTTGAAGAATTCTTGAATGATATATGTCTGTAAATTGGAAGGATTACGGTTAATCTTGGTATATGATTAGCCGTAATTGTATTCCTATGAATTTGCAAGAATGAGCCATGTTAATCCGAATTTAAGATTGAAGTTGGAACCAAGAATGTTGTAGACATTGATAGAACTATTGATTATCGAAATTCGGCTTGTATTCGTATTGATAAGAGTTGATATGGTTTGATTTCGTATGATCGAGATACCATCGAGTTTGATTAGTTGGTCATTTCGGTTGTTGATTGTTATTGAACGTATCGTTAATTGATTATTGCATTAGGTTGCGTTTAGTGATCGTTGAAGTTAACCGTTGTGCTGCGGATGAGTCGGGGCTGCGGAGCTTGTAGATGACGACGACGGGACTAGTAACAACTTCATCGTATCGGTATCGAGGCAAGTTATGCTTGCTCAGTTCATAATGTTAATAAATGATTTCGTTTTCATTCATTTATGATTCATATAGCAATGGTATCGTGGAATATGAGTTGTCGGAATGATTGTACATATATTATGATTGGACCGAGATAAATCATAAGGTATATGATTTTAAGGATGTCTAGTGGAAATGGGAACGTGAATTATAATTGGTCTATTATATGAGAAGTTAGATATCAAGGCTAGTTATCCTGCCAAAGTTGAACTCGGGATGGTGATTTGGTATTAGTAACGGACTGTATTGCATTTTGGATTTTTCGGATAAACCGTGTATTCGTTCAGGGCGGTTGGTCGTGGAAAGGTTAGCGTCTCCAGCTTGAGGTAAATTAATATTGTTAGATTATGATAATCATCATGTTGCATTATTGCATGTGTGTGTTGATATTTCATGCGGTGAATGTGCACCATTGTGTGTTACGTTTTGTGATGTGCTCTTTCTTTGAGATGTAATCTGTGGGGCTGATGTGTTGGGGATAAAACCTGTGTGGTACCCGAATGAAAATGTGTTAGGGGATAAGACCTAAATGGCACCTACGTTCTGGAGTATTCCTGTGAGATGCTTCTGTGACCCTTGGCTGCTGCCTTGGGGTTTATGTGTTAATATTATATGCAATGTTGAGCATGATGTGGACTGTTGTCTGATGGAAATACGACATTGTGGTCGTGTCGGTCTTTCATGATCGAGTTACTGTTGCTCTTTTGGGAAGTCTTCTGATCCTTGATGGATATGCGTTTCTTCCAGATTTGTTGTCATGTTGTATCGTGGCATGTCTGGAGTCAGATACGTTCTGATCATTCATGTGTAGGATTTTCGGGACGGGCACGTGTAGCATGTGTTGGTTTCGACCTCATATTGAACCGTGCACACGAGACGTACTTCGTGAGGCTGATTAGGTGCGAGACCAGACGGGTACCAGATCAATACCCGTGGTTGGCTTGTACACGGACACATGTCTGGATCGAGCGTATCGTGACGTCCATCTTGAGTCTTATTGATTGGTCGTTCACAGTCCATGTATAATTGTATCTATTCGATATTCGGGTTGTCTTTGAAATCCCGTATATATGATTTTTATATGGTTGATGATTTTATTCCCTCGTGTATTCGTCGCCGTTGAACCTTTACTAATCTCGTTCGGAGTTACCATATCGATGGTCAACTCATTGATATCGATCCTTTATAAATCTCGTTTGGAGTTCACCCTGTCATTGGTAATATCGTTCGTTATTGATCCTTATTGATTCCGTTTGAGAGTTGTCTCATCGTTGGTATTCTTGGTTATTAGTCCTCGGTTAATGTTATTGGAGTTTACCGTGTCGTCGGTATTCTCAGTTGTTGATCCCTTATTATCCTTGTTGGAGTTTACCGTATTGTTGGTGTAACACCCCCAGAATACGACCGGGAATATCACACGCCGTAGACCCTTATCACAAGGATCCACCAGGCTAAACTCCAAAAGACTACTCAATAATTGACCGACCGGGGTCAAAATTAAATACAAAGCAGACCGACAAGGTCATTAACCAATTCAGAATTAACGACATACATATTACCAGGACAACAATAAACTTGAACACAGAAAAGAATGACAACTCAATTTAATAAATGATAACTACACCCATGCAAGGGTGAATACTCGAACGACAGAGAAATACCGACCAAAATGAAACAAAAGAAAAGACTCTGACTCTGGTGTGATTAGCATCGTCGTCTTCCATCTCCTTCCGAGACAATACCGTGATTGCTCCCGAGCTGCCAAAACCTGAGCGCATAACAGGCACCCACCCCCCGAAAACTCGGGGGTTAGCAAACTGGAATTTTGCTAGTGCAAGTACATAATATATAAGATATACGAACAGTAACAACACAAAACTCAACCGCCGTGAAGCCTTAACGCAAACCATACATTCCCATAGTCAACACGGAATAACACTCGCATACACAAGGTGAAAGATAATCACATAGTCATAATCTCTTTACGGAACATAACACCAATGAGACTTTAAACGAGCCCAAGGAGTCAGAAAAATCCCTCTTGTAAAAGGAAAAGTATTTTGATAAGATAGTTTGCAAACATTATTATTGACTCGGGCCATCTTGGGGTTTTGAAAATCGAATGGGAAAACTTTCGGAAAATAATTTAAGAAGCTCTCGGGTCCTTGACCCAACATATGGAACACTATCACATATGAAATCATTACAACATCTCACAGGGTTCTCAACCCAATCCAAATAACATCATCACGAGATCAAACATCTCAACATTTCACAGGGTCCTCGACCCGATACACAGTATGGCACCAGAATACAATCAAAGGCACAATCTCTCATTCGACAAATCTTGCTCAAGACCCCCGATTAATTAACCCTCGGAGATTTCGTCAAACCTCCTTGGTTAATTAACCCTGATACCAACGCTTTAAAAACAATTTGAAACAAGCTTTCAAAAACACGAATCGCGGGCTATATCAAGACAAACATTTAAAAGTGAGTTGAAAGAATTTGAGATACGAACATCGTTCAGTAACGGGGTCTTAGCTATCACTCAAATACCCGTAACCAATAAGCCTGCCAGACGCCTCCCTTGCGCACATGTGTACCGGCGTTCACTCCATCATGTTGGCCGCTCATTGAGCATGTTACCGCACCGGCGATCACTCCCGTAAGAGCCGCCCCTTGACACACGCATTATGTAACACCGGCGTTCACCACCCATATGGAGCCGCACATTGCAGCGTACACCAGGCCGGAGTGCACGCCCCGCCCTCAGAGGTTCCCGGATATGACGTTTCTCACAACAAGTATCCACATTGTTTCAAACATCAAGCACACGGACAAACGTCACAACAATTTTCAACTCGGTACATCAAGTCACACAATTTCTCCGCCAGTCCATAACCACACAAATAAATAATAACACGCACATTAACAATCAAACTCAATCAACACCGCACATATATCTCTATATTGCGACTCAACCGAATATATATATATATATATATATATATATTTATACATATATATATATATAGATAGATAGATAGATAGATAGATATATAGATATATATAACCTTACTATATTATATGAATAACTATAGTTCGTCCATCAATCCAAGTTGAGTACGACAACTAGCGTTAGCATTCATCACTCGTCGATCACCGACATAAGCATATAAATCAATATATGTATATACATACATATATTTAACATATAATTATATATAAATACATATAAATATATATATATATATACACGTACATATATATATATATACACATATATACATCCGTATAAACTCATACACTTCGACAACAATGATTTCACGCAGTTAAAATTCGTATATCGAGGTACTTGCCTTGGTAATACGACGCGAAGGAAACGACGAAGGAATAGGTTTCGGTCCGAACAATCCTCTCAAATCCGACCCTAACACAATAATGATATACAATCAATCTCAAGATCATGAATACGAAGAAATTCCTCCTAGTTCTACCCGTTGGGGCAATTCATCGAACACCAAGAGTGCATAGGGAATTGAAATCGGTCAACGGTGAATTAACGGGATTTCATCCCATCCAATAACAATGGAACCAAGGGTCACGAGTATACTATCGAAATATAACAACAACGTCGGTTAAATCGGGTTAAAAGACAAGATCACCACCAAACCCTCCCCAAATTCATACTAGGGTTATAGGAGATCTTACCTTGATTCAAAGCCGAACAATAGAAGATTTGGTGTTGTGGTGATGATATGATGCTAAGTTATACTTCCCAATCGGTGTTTGGATAAAAATTCGATGAACCCTCGCCTTGGAAAATCGCGCCGACGTGAAGAAGAGAAGAAGAATGAGAAAATGAGTGAATTTCGCTGGAAAAAACGCAGTTATAGGTTGACTGCTATGTGTGCCGCGGCCCAGCCGAAGTGTGCCGCGGCACAGGGCCAAAAATTGCGCCCAGTGATCGGCAGACCACTTTGTGTGCTGCGGCCCAGCCGCAGTGTGCCGCGGCACAGGGCCAAAATTGCGCCCAGTGACTCGGCAGTGTGCTGCGGCCCTGCCGGCATGTGCCGCGGCTCACAGTACAGACAGGTTGGCCAGGACAATTGCAACACGAGTGTGCCGCGGCCCAGACGGGTGTGCCGCGGCAGTGACTCGGCAGTGTGCCGCGGCCCTGCCGGCCCGCGGCTCACAGTACAGGCTGCTCGGCCAAAACTGGAAAATGAGTGTCTGAGCTATTTCGACCATAACTCTCTCGTACGGACTCCGATTTACTCGCCGTTTAAACCATTGGAAAGCTAACTCGATGCTTTATAATATTGCAAAGATTCAGAATTTTTGGAGTTTCCAAAAATTAATGGTGATCTAACAAAAGTCGAACTCATACGTGGAAGAGTCGCTGAAGAACACGAAATTCAACTGAACGACACCGAAACGAACTCGGGTGACAAAAAGTGCAGAATAAAATATTTCCAGAATGATGAAACGGTCCTAACAGAGTCATCGAGACAGACTACGCCGGAAAATGAAAATTACCGGAAATCGAAATTGCGGATATTACATTCTACCCTCCTTAAAAGAAGTTTCGTCCCGAAACTTAAAATAGAGAGCGGTGGAACAATCAAGAAAATAACTACTTGCTCAGCCCCACATCATCACGAGCAATGCGCGAATGCGAGGTTCTAAAAATGTATGTGAACACGATAAGTCGAGGTGGAGGAGTATGAATTTCGAGACAATAACTCCAAGAGTTAAGAAAATCACAAGACGGCTCAGACGTCCTGAAACCATGTTTCGAGCTCGACCAACCGCATCCAAGTTCATAACACATTCGGAAGTGTTAATTGCACGCGTGGGAATAATAGTTTCGAACAAAATTTGCAAGGATTAAGTTCAGATATGGAAAGACCACAATAATCCACGGGATTTAACAAAACACTTCAAATTCGTCGAGGACGCAGCTAAGTAGAACAAGATAGTTTAAAATCGTCGAGAGGATCATAATTGAATTACCAACAATGAAAAGTCACATAATACCGGAAATACTAAGAAAAGTACGGGTAATACACTCCCCCATACTAAAAGATATTTCGATACCAAACTTAGAACACCAAGAGTTGGAAACATAGAGCAATGAAATGAAGAACGATCAGAGTCATGACATGTTACAAAATATTCATCCTCCCATGTTAGGCTCTTCATAAGGAGACATAGGGTTTCGGGACATTCTCCGGTCACTTGCTCTGTTCGCCAATAGGGTAGCATTCTTTGCCAGTTCGGAAATTATCTCACAATGCTTCTCCCGATGACCTTCACACCCGCACCGGTAACAAGTCAAGAGTGGAAAGGGACAATTTGCACGAACATGTCCCTGACGATTGCAGTTGAAGCACCCTCCCTTCTTACCGAGAGTCACCGATGCTGGCTTGGGAAACGCTCACTCCCGATCGCGAAGACGACGCGTTCGAACGACGTGGGGGTTTGGGAGTCTTAGACTCTACACCGACCAAAAATTTCCCAGATATCCTCGGTCTCTTGGCTTCGCTCGTGGGCTCGACCGCTGAGGAGATTTCATAGGATATCATTTGATCTTGATACTCCTTCACCGTAGCATGAATCGTGGTCGTACGAACCACTTCGCCGCTTCCATTCCCATCACCACGTCTACGTCCGCTGAGGCTCGACATACTAATACGGATAACACCGATCAACAGTATTAGTTTATCCGTCGTACAATATACCACAATTATCAACCCGAGTTTTAATTAGCATCCTTAGAATAACGGTACTATTGTAAAGCACAAAGTTTTATGAAGTCAATTTCGAGTTCCTCGACGAGGACGATCATTATATGCATGCACTTAATGAAAACAAATTTTTGAAAAAAAGGGCTAGTCACGTTGCGCCCAAGACTTGTAAATACTGTCTTTTATTTCGGAAGAGGAAGTTTATATAACGACTCTAAAAATTATTTTCGAGTGATGTATAAAAGAAAAAAAAATCGAAAATTGATTCGTAACTAATTTGAAATATTTCAAAAGTGTTGAGTCCCAAATACCACAATTTTGAAAATCTTTCCTCTTCTTCCAAAATGTTTATTCGAAAGAATTTTCCACCGAGATACGTGACCATTTAACATGACGATATTAAATCATAGCTTTACACAATGTTAGAAAATTTCAAAGCATCACTTTAAAATAATCGTGATACTACAGCGCCGTGGGCCCCGTGCCGGAACCCACCACGCTAAAAATCATTTTCAAAAAAATGTTCAAAATGCCAAAAAGGCCGAAGTCGGTAATATTCTCAAATACTCACAAAAGTCATTTATAAAATATCAAATACCGTCATAAGAATATTATCAAAACGTGCAAGACCAAAATATCAAAACTCGGTTTGCAAGATATCAAAAGCCATGTTAAAATACTCATGCGGTAGATAAAATTATCATTCATAAATTTATTCTAATAAAGTGCCGAAACAGATAAATATGCTCGACTTCTGAAGCATACTACATAACAATTTTTACTCGGACCGCATACGCATGTTATATCCTAAAACAATAATATCACCAACAAGTTCCAATCCCTAGTTCACATTAAACATATTAGCACAATATAATCAAATACGTATATAAGGGAACTTAGGATCGGGAGGCTTACCATCACGGATTGCCGGAAGATGATGTCGGAACCACGATACTAATCACAACTCTGATGCGCGCGACTTACACAAGACATGGACTTGACCCAACGGCCTAGGTTTTTCGCAAACCTAAGCTCTGATACCATAAATGTAACACCCCCAGAATATGACCGGGAATATCACACGCCGTAGACCCTTATCACAAGGATACACCAGGCTAAACTCCAAAAGACTACTCAATGATTGACCGACCGGGGTCAAAATTAAATACAAAGCAGACCGACAAGGTCATTAACCAATTCAGAATTAACGACATACATATTACCATGACAACAATAAACTTGAACACAGAAAAGAATGACAACTCAATTTAATAAATGATAACTACACCCATGCAAGGGTGAATACTCGAACGACAGAGAAATACCGACCAAAATGAAACAAAAGAAAAGACTCTGACTCTGGTGTGATTAGCATCGTCATCTTACATCTCCTTCCGAGCCAATCCCGTGATTGCTCCCGAGCTGCCAAAACCTGAGCGCATAACAGGCACCCACCCCCCGAAAACTCGGGGGTTAGCAAACTGGAATTTTGCTAGTGCAAGTACATAATATACAAGATATACGAACAGTAACAACACAAAACTAAACCGCCGTGAAGCCTTAACGCAAACCATACATTCCCATAGTCAACACAGAATAACACTCGCATACACAAGGTGAAAGATAACCACATAGTCATAATCTCTTTACGGAACATAACACCAATGAGACTTTAAACGAGCCCAAGGAGTCAGAAAAATCCCTCTTGTAAAAGGAAAATTATTTTGATAAGATAGTTTGCAAACATTATTATTGACTCGGGCCGTCTTGGGGTTTTGAAAATCGAATGGGAACACTTTTGGAAAATAATTTAAGAAGCTCTCAGGTCCTTGACCCAACATATGGAACATCACTGCATTTAAATCATTACAACATCTCACGTGGTTCTCAACCCAATCCAAATAACATCATCACGAGATCAAACATCTCAACATTTCACAGTGGTCCTCGACCCGATACATGATGGCACCACAATACAATCAAAGGCACAATCTCTCATTCGACAAATCCTCATTAAGACTTCGACATTAACCCTGAGATTTTGTCAAACCTCCTTGGTTAATTAACCCTGATACCAACGCTTTAAAAACAATTTGAAACAAGCTTTCCAAAACACGAATCGCGGTCTATATCAAGACAAACATTTAAAACTGAGTTGAAAGAATTTGAGATACGAACATCGTTCTCTAATGGGGTCTTATCTATCACTCAAATACCCGTAACCAATAAGCCTGCCAGGCGCCTCCCTTGTGCACCTGTGTACCGGCGTTCACTCCATCATGTTAGCCGCTCATTGAGCATGTCACCGCGCCGGCGATCACTCCCGTAAGAGCCGCCCCTTGACACACGCATTATGTAACACCGGCATTCACCACCCATATGGAGCCGCACATTGCAGCGTACACCAGGCCGGAGTGCACGTCCCGCCCTCAGAGGTTCCCGGATATGACGTTTCTCACAACAAGTATCCACATTGTTTCAAACATCAAGCACACGGACAAACGTAACAACAATTTTCAACTCGGTAAATCAAGTCACACAATTTCTCCGCCAGTCCATAACCACATAAATAAAGAATAACACGCGCGTTAACAATCAAACTCAATCAACACCGCACATATATCTCTATATTGCGACTCAACCGAATATATATATATATATATATATATATATTTATATATATAGATATATAGATATATATATAACCTTACTATATTATATGAATAACTATAGTTCGTACATCAATCCAAGTTGAGTACGACAACTAGCGTTAGCATTCATCACTCGTCGATCACCGACATAAGCATATAAATCAATATATGTATATACATACATATATTTAACATATAATTATATATAAATACATATAAATATATATACACGTACATATATATATATATACATATATACATCCGTATAAACTCATACACTTCGACAACAATGATTTCACGCAGTTACAATTCGTATATCGAGGTACTTGCCTTGGTAATACGACGCAAAGGAAACGATGAAGGAATAGGTTTCGGTCCGAACAATCCTCTCAAATCCGACCCTAACACAATAATGATATACAATCAATCTCAAGATCATGAATACGAAGAAATTCCTCCTAGTTCTACCCGTTGGGGCAATTCATCGAACACCAAGAGTGCATAGGGAATTGAAATCGGTCAACGGTGAATTAATGGGATTTCATCCCATCCAATAATAAGGGAACCAAGGGTCACGAGTATACTATCGAAATCTAACAGCAACATCGGTTAAATCGGGTTAAAAGACAAGATCACCACCAAACCCTCCCCAAATTCATACTAGGGTTATAGGAGATCTTACCTTGATTCAAAGCCGAACAATAGATGATTTGGTGTTGTGGTGATGATATGATGCTACGTTATACTTCCCAATCGGTGTTTGGATGAAAATCTGATGAACCCTCGCCTTGGAAAATCGCCCGACGTGAAGAAGAGAAGAGGAATGAGAAAATGAGTGAATTTCGCTGGAAAAAACGCATTTATAGGTTGACTGCTATGTGTGCCGCGGCCTAGCCAAAGTGTGCCACGGCACAGGGCCAAAAATTGCGCCCAGTGATCGGCAGACCACTTTGTGTGCCGCGGCCCAGCCGCAGTGTGCCGTGGCACAGGGCCAAAATTGCGCCCAGTGACTCGGTAGTGTGCCGCGACCCTGCCGGCAGGTGCCACGGCTCACAGTACAGACGGGTCGGCCAGGACAATTGCAACACGAGTGTGCCGCGGCCTGGACGGGAGTGCCGCGGCAGTGACTCGACAGTGTGCCGCGGCCCTGCCGGCCTGTGCCGCGGCTCACAGTACAGGCTGCTCGGCCAAAACTCGAAAATGAGTGTCTGAGCTAATTCGACCATAACTCTCTCGTCCGGACTCCGATTGACTCGCCGTTTGAACCATTAGAAATCTAACTCGATGCTTTAGAATATTTCAAAGATTCAGAATTTTTGGAGTTTCCAAAAATTAATGGTGATCTAACAAAGTTGAACTCATACGTGGAAGAGTCGCTAAAGAACACGGAATTCGACAGAATGACACCGAAACGAACTCGGATGACAAAAAGTGCAGAATAAAATATTTCCAGAATGACGAGATGGTCCTAAGAGAGTCATCGAAATGGACCCCCGCCGGAAAATGAAAATTACCGGAAATCGAAATTGCGGATATTACAGTTGGTACTCCCGGTTGTGTTAGGAATAAAGCCAGACTTGTTGCAAAGGGTTATGCACAGTGTGAAGGAATAGATTTTGATGAAACCTATGCACCTGTTGCAAGATTAGAGGCCATCAGACTATTCCTCGCATATGATGCATTCAAAGATTTTGACGTATATCAGATGGATGTAAAGAGTGTATTTCTAAATGGCATCCTAGAAGAAGAATTCTATGTAGAGCAAACCCCAGCTTTTGTCAAAGCAGACAAAGTCTACAAGCTGTTGAAGGCTCTCTATGGACTTAAGCAAGCACCAAGAGCGTGGTATGAAACATTGTCTATGTTTCTTGAGAAGAATGGTTTTTGCAAAGGAAAGGTGGACAAGACCCTATTCAGAGTGGAGCACGAAGGCCACATATTAATAGTCCAGTGTTAGGCGTATTTTTATACGCTTATTCATCATTATTTTGTATTGTTTTGAAGAGTGAATTTGATTAAATGGGCCTTTAATGCCTTAATTTTGTATGTTTGTCAGGAAATTGAAGTCCGGAAGCTAAAACGAGGCGAGACGGGCGAAAACGGCAAATTTTGGCTGTGAGCCGCGGCACAACGAAGCAGGGTCGCGGCACACGCAGAAGATCAACAAGCACAGAGTAAACTGTACTCTGTTCCGCGGCACAGTCCAGGTGAGCCGCGGCACAGCAGAATTAAATGACGCCCAGGCATCCAGCTAAAGGCAGTGTGCCGCGGCACAGACTTAGTGAGCCGCGGCACAATAGGCGGCTTTTGTATACATCGCGCGGATTTGGGCCGTTTCGAAGCCAATTTTCGACCTACTCATACGGACACGATTTGGAGGATGTAAAAGCTATAAATAAGGGTTTAAGACCCTAATTAATCATCTTTTATCTTTTGGATCTTAAGCTTGGAATCAGAGAGGAGAGACGGCAGAAGAGGAGGGAAGCAGAAGACTTCAAGAGCAGAGGGCGGAAGCCGAAGAACGGAGGAATCCGAGCTTCATCTGCGTTTGATTTTAATGCTTTCATTCATTTATTCTGTATTTTCAATTATTAGTATGTCAGGCTAAAACCCTAATCTAAGATTTTGATGAAACTTACGTTTTGATGGATTTTGCTTGAGATTATCTAATTAATTACCTTTTTGTTGAGTTTTCCCAATCGTGTTTAATGCTTGCAATTATCTGGCCAATAGTTGTATTGATTTAATCATTCAATTCGAATCGGGAGAGGAGAATTGGTGAGGAACTATTGGTGAGGACCATTTTATTCTGTGAGATAGGAATATACTCATAGGAACTGCGTGGCCTTTTGGAGATTTTATGCTTTTCGCCTATTGACGAATTAATTCACCTAGGGATAGAGTGCGTTATTCGCCTTTAGACAAATCTATTGACCTCGGGAGAGGCGGTAGAATATATTAGCAATCTCCGTCTTCAATAAATTGGGAAAATTATTTCTTCAGATAATCGAGAGTAAATTCGGATAAACCGAGGTGGATTCAGAATCCTAGACTTATTCATCATTTGATTTCCCTTTATTCAAGCTATCGTTTTTTACTGCTTAGTCTTTTAATAACTCTTTTAGTAATTAATTGCAAAACCCATATTCGATTGTTCGAATAAAACTAGAATACACAAAATCGGTAGTTAGTGATTCAGTCCTCGTGGGAACGATACTCACTCATCACTTTATTACTTGTAAACGATAATGTGCACTTGCGTGTAAGAAATATCGCAACAAGTTTTTGGCGCCGTTGCCGGGGACTGAAATTTTACTAATATCGATTTCAGTATTTCTAGTCTTAGTTTGAACGTTTTTATTTTATTATTTTGTGTATTTAATTTCGTTTATTTGTTTTTCCTTTCAGGATCTTTCGTGTAGTGCATGAGAAAACTCAGTAACGAAGGCCTGCTACCTTTGGATACCGAGCTCGAGCGCACTCTGAGAAGGAACAAGAAGGAGAAACGAGAATTACAGACGACAGTGATCATGGCCGAGAATATCGAGATTCAAGGAGGAGATAACCATGTGCAGCAAGTGCAACCGGCACTAGCTCTTAGAGACTATGCCATGCCGCAGATCAATGCTAATTTTTCGGGAATTCGGCGTCCCACTATCCAAGCCAATAATTTTGAGATCAAGCCTGCTATCATTCAGATGGTGCAGGCGAGCCAATTCTGTGGATTGCCGAATGACGACCCTAACGCTCATATTGCTTCTTTCCTTGAAATTTGTGACACGTTCAAGAATAATGGTGTCACTGACGATGCGATCCGATTACGGCTTTTCCCTTTCTCTTTGAGGGATAAAGCGAAATTTTGGCTGAATTCTTTACCGCCGGGGTCGATCACAACATGGGCAGAGTTAGCGCAAGCCTTCCTTGCCAAATTTTTCCCACCTTCTAAGACGGCGAGATTAAGAAATGAGATCACCACTTTCGGTCAGTACGATATGGAATCGCTCCACGAGGCGTGGGAGCGATATAAAGATTTGTTACGGAGATGCCCACATCACGGCCTCCCAGACTGGCTTCAAATTCAGACGTTTTACAATGGATTGAGTGCCTCTACACGCACTCTCGTGGATGCAGCCGCCGGTGGGGCTTTGATGGGAAAGACTATGGCCGAGGCACACTCGTTGTTGGAAGCTATGGCCGCAAATGCATATCAATGGCCATCGGAAAGATTGACGCCGAAGCGAGTTATGGAAGTTTCAAGTAATGATCCGATTTTCACATTGTCAGCTCAAGTCGCCGCCTTGACCCAACAGCTCCAAGCATTTTCGCACGCACCTTCCCCCGTTACCATTGAGACATGCAATTGTTGTAACGGATCTCACCCGAGCGCGGAGTGTCAAGTCGGAAATCCGTTCGAGCAACATCAGATGGAGCAAGCGCAATTCGTGGGAAATGGAAATCGACAAAATAATCCGTACTCCAACACGGATAATCCGGGGTGGCGTAATCATCCCAACTTTTCGTGGAGAAACGGGCAGAACTCAAACCAGCCCCCTCCCGCTCCAAAAGTTTCTCTCGAGGAAGCACTTGCAAAATTGGCAGCGAATACGAGTCAATTCATGACTCATCCTGAAGCAACATTGCATAATCATTCCGCTTCCATTCGCAACTTGGAAGTTCAGCTGGGCCAAATTGCTAATGTGTTGACAACCCGCCCAGAGGGAGCATTGCCTAGCACGACCGAGACAAATCCTAGAGAGAGTCTAAATGCGATTAGTCTAAGAAGTGGGAAGGAGGTGTTGGACCAGCCCGAGCGGTGTGAAAAGAAGAAGGAGATTGAGGAAAAGAATAATTTAGAGACAGAGGAGTCACAAGATTTGAAACCTTCAATAACGTTGCCGGATAACCCGAAGACATGTGTGCCCCCCGTCCCGTTTCTGCAGAGATTACAGCAGAAAAAGGCGGACAAATAATTTTCTAAGTTCCTTGACGTGTTCAAAAAGCTTCACATTAACATTCCGTTCGCCGAAGCGTTGGAACAAATGCCGAGCTACGCTAAATTCATGAAAGAGATATTGTCGAAGAAAACAAAACTCGATGAGTTTGAAACTATCGCCTTGACGGAGGAATGCAGCGCAATTCTTCAAAAGAAGCTCCCACCAAAATTGAAAGATCCTGGAAGCTTCAACATACCGTGCACCATGGGGAATCTTTCTTTTAATAAGGCACTGTGCGATCTCGGTGCTAGTATTAACCTCATGCCTCTGTCGAATTTTAAAAAGCTGGACATTGGGGAAGCCAAACCAACGACGGTCTCCTTGCAATTAGCGGATCGTTCGATTAAGTATCCGAGGGGAGTGATTGAGGATGTTTTGGTAAAGGTGGATAAATTTATCTTTCCAGCGGACTTTATCGTTCTTGACATGGAGGAAGATGAAGATATTCCGATTATCTTGGGACGACCATTTTTGGCGACCGGCAGAACTCTTATTGACGTGGAAAAAGGAGAATTAACTCTGTGGGTTCAAGAGGAGCATGTCACGTTCCAAGTGTTCAAATCTTTTCCATGTCCCGGAAGTGTTGATAAAAGGTCACAAATTGAAAGTGTAGATGCCATTGAAAGAGGAAAGCACCGAACACATCGTCGGTCGAAAAATTCAGATTCTGTGTCAGATAGTCCAATTTTTAAGAACGATGTAGAACGAGTAGCATTTCTCGAGCACTCAGACAAGTATGCTGGGGTCATGAAGTCATTTTTTAAGGAGGGAAACAAGCCGGAATTCAAACGGATATCTAATCATGAGAAAAACGGGTGTTTCGGGAAGTTGTTCACGTCGAAACCTTTCCGCAAACAACATTTGATGTCCGAACCGAAAGTCGAATCGTTAACGACCGATGGTCATAATTTTGAAAACCATATGAACAGTTCGATGAACGGGGCGGAAACCAAATGGAGTTTGCGAAAAGCGAACTAATATTTTCAAATAGGTCCGGCTGAAGACTATAAACTTAGCGCTTCTCGGGAGGCAACCCGAGTTTGTAGTTGTAGATTTTTGCATTTCTTTATTTTTCTTGCATTCTTGATTTTTATTTTTCATCATTTTTGTGCTTCAATTTGCTTCTGCCTCTCGCTTTTAACGTGTTCTTCTCAAAATTCTGTGCAGGAAACTCCCAGGGGATAAACTGAAGCCTGAGCCGCGGCACAAGTATTGTGAGCCGCGGAACACACAAATCGAAGGGGAAAGCTAAACCCACTGTACCCTGTGCCGCGGCACGGCATAAATGAGCCGCGGCACACTTGAACACTGAGCCGCGGCACACGAAAACTGAGCCGCGGCACACAACAAAACTTGCGAACAGCTGAAAAGGAACTGTACTCGGTGCCGCGGCACACTTGAGCTGTGCCGCGGCACACCATGAGGAATTCGAAGGGGGCAGGTACCTTATAGCTCTCATTCTGCCGGCCACCACAGGTAAGTTTCCTTCCCTTCTCTCCCTTGCGCGCGCGAATCGGCCGAACTCTTCCGCTTCGCGATTTATTCTTGCAACTTATTATCTTGCATTTTTCACAAACAAATCAAGGTATGTTCCAATATCTACTCTCTACTCATCTTATGAATTTAAATCTGGAGTTGTTTTATCCATTTAAGGAGTGAATATGTTTATTTTCCTTCCAAAAGGCTATGGTGGTTTAGTGAATGAAATGGTGGTTTTAATCGAATTTTCACGGTTAGTCTGGAATATGAATGAATTGAGTGCGTTGTTTTGATGATGAATGAATTGTGTTTCTGTTCTTGGGGGTTGAATCGAGCTATAGCCATGTTTATTCTTCAAGTAAACTCTTTCCCATAAAGTGTTTGATAAAATGTCTAAGTGAAAATTTTCTTTGTTAAAGCAATCTTTTGAATCTTTGTGCAACGTATTCGTTCTGAATTTACAGCAAGCCCAACCCTTACGTCCAGTTTAAACGTTTAAGTCCAATTTCATCTTTCTCTCACTAATGTGCTATCTTGTTAAATTCTTGATTTACGGCTGGACATTTTTAACCGAGTGATGATTATTGTTGTTATTGTTTACGTAAATAAACCCTGGTGTTTTATTTTTCAGGACTGACTATGGCAAGAACAAAGAAGCTGAGCAAGAGAGCCAGGACCCAGTCATCCCCCACTAGAAGGGAGACCTCTCGTAGTCGGGCCGAGTCTGAGGGGCACCAGTTCTCCGACCCTGAAATCCACAAAATCTTCAAAGAGAAGATTCGGCCGCGACCGCTTATTCCGGAGAGGGGATTTACTCCAGCCCCTCAGGACGGGGAACTGCTTGCTATGATAAATGAGATGGGGTGGGCCAGATTTGCTGCACCCCCCGAGCCAGCGGTTATCTCGATTGTGCAGGAATTCTACGCCAGCGCATTACTGAAGCACATTCGGGCAGGCCATACGTTGCCGTCGTTAGAATCTCGGACTCAGGTCGATGTCCGAGGTGTTACAGTTGACTTTTCCACTACTGCCATTCGGAGGTTGTTTGGGTTTCCGGTGGTAGATGAGTCGGCTTATGACCGAGTGATGACTAGCCTCACGAAGGAGGCCCTGCTCGAGACTATTACACAGCCCGACTCCGACTGGGAGCAGGGCGCACAGGGTTCTTCCACTTTCCACTTCAAGAGCTCGCGCCTCAGCCGGCTCGGGCGTGCCTGGCTATATTTTATCTGCGCACGCATTGACCCCACCTCTCAGATCCGCACTGTCTTTCTCTCCCGCGCCCGGACACTTTATGTTATCACCTCTGGGATGTGTTTCGATGTGGCCCCTCTTTTGGTCCGTTCTATATTTCAGTGCATTCAGGGAGGGGCCAAGACGGGGTTGAAGCACCCCTCTCTCATCTGCGCTTTGTGCCGGCAGTCGGGGCTGACGTGATCAGACGACGAGCCGATGCTTGCTCCCCAGGCCCCGATCGACCACCGCATCATCTCACATTTTGACTAGTGGGGAGGAGCGCCGGCGCACGCTCGGGGGAGAGGATTTCTGCTGTAGGAGGCCCACGAGGGATCCCCCGAGCCTCTTTTGCTGACACATGGAGATGCCGGCCCGCCGCCCGACAGAGAGAGATTGCAGGAGATGTTTGATGGGCTGAGGGAGGATCTGAGGAGAGAGAGAGGAGATGAGAGAGGAGACAAGGAGAGAGAGAGATGAGATGAGGAGAGAGAGGGAGAGTATGTTGGCTGCCATGCGAGAGGAGCAGCGGACGGAGCGAGAGAGCGTTATTGCTGCCGTCAGAGCTGAGATGCGAGAGCAGGCCCGCCGGGCCAACCAACGAGAGGCGAGGCATCTGGCAGCGAGGGACGCTTATCATCAGGAGCACCTTTCCGCATGGACGACCCATATCATGCATCCCGACGGGCCATTTATTGCACCCGCCCGGCCAGCCACACCACCCTCCTCACCGGATGATGCCGGCACTAGCTCGTGAGAGGACTGGAGGGGAGTACTTGACCTTTTACTTTTATTGCATATCATATTTTGTCCATTGAGGTCAATGTACGTCCTAAGTTTGGGGGGGTTTTACTTTTTGTCGCTACATTCATTGCTGTACTTTATTTCGTTGCACTTTTCATTACTTTGCGTTATTTTTTTCGATAGCCTTGCTTGTCTTAATTTTTCTCTATTCGTGAATTTTTCGTGCTTCTATTTGTGTAATACTGATGTTACGACACTGTTTTTCTCTCTGAAGAAACGGTCGAGTTCTAGTCGCGTTGTAGTCAGTGATTTCTGTTTCTGCTTAGTATTCATTTAGGTCCAAAAATTTTTTTGTGATTGTAGAGGTCTTGGCGGATAAGAGAGGATACATACTTGTCTTAAAATCACCATCGATACGTTTGGTTACATTTTCCGGTTAGTTAGTCGTCCAGTTACATTAGTCGTGTTGGCACCTTGATTGAGTTTAGAGTTGGTCAGTTTTTCCCAATAGTCGAGAAATATTTGTTCTATGATGGGAAGTCTAGTAACCGGGGGTATTCACGTGACCCGTTGTTTACTCTGGCAGCGAGGGACGCTTATCATCAGGAGCACCTTGCCGCATGGACGGCCCATATCATGCATCCCGACGGGCCATTTATTGCACCCGCCCGGCCAGCCACACCACCCTCCTCACCGGATGATGCCGGCACTAGCTCGTGAGAGGACTGGAGGGGAGTACTTGACCTTTTACTTTTATTGCATATCATATTTTGTCCATTGAGGTCAATGTACGTCCTAAGTTTGGGGGGGTTTTACTTTTTGTCGCTACATTCATTCTCAGATTTTTATTTCGTTGCACTTTTCATTACTTTGCGTTATTTTTTCGATAGCCTTGCTTGTCTTAATTTTTCTCTATTCGTGAATTTTTCGTGCTTCTATTTGTGTAATACGATGTTACGACATCGCTTTTTCTCTCTCAAGAAACGGTCGAGTTCTAGTCGCGTTGTAGTCAGTGATTTCTGTTTCTGCTTAGTATTCATTTAGGTCCAAAATTTTTTTTGTGATTGTAGAGGTCTTGGCGGATAAGAGAGGATACATACTTGTCTTAAAATCACCGTCGATACGTTTGGTTACATTTTCCGGTTAGTTAGTCGTCCAGTTACATTAGTCGTGTTGGCACCTTGATTGAGTTTAGAGCTGGTCAGTTTTTCCCAATAGTCGAGAAATATTTGTTCTATGATGGGAAGTCTAGTAACCGGGGGTATTCACGTGACCCGTTGTTTACTCTCGCGTAAAACGACAACCCTGATTAGACTAGTGATTTAGTTATTTCACATGCCGATGATAGGGAGCCTAGTAACCGGGGGTATTCGCGTGACCCGCTGTTTACTCTCGCGTAAAACGGCGACCTTGATTCGGACATGCGGAAATTATATATTCGAGTTGTTTCTCCGCTGTAGAAAGGAACTTAGTAACTAGAAGCATCCATGTGCCCCATGAGTGTCTTTTACGTCAAACGGTTTCCCAATACATGAGAATGGAAGTTCCACCCTAGGAATATCCTGATGAAGCATCCCGAGATCCGAACCTAGTGGTCAACTCGAATCAAATTCTTGAGCATATATATAAGGGAATACTGTCCGAGGATTATTTTTATGAAACTCGTGAAAATTTTGCCATTAGACTGTGGAACGGGATGAACTAGCTTGTTTATTTTAGCCTTTCATATTGACGGTCGATTTGATTCACGTTGTTAATCTTTGAGCTAGATTTTCTTCATGAACGAGTAATTATGACTGAACTTGATTATTTTGTGGGATCAGTGTTCTGAGTGTAGCTCGCTATTACGACACTCGTATTATTCAGAGACAATTTCAGGATAATATTGATTAGGTTGAACACTACGAGTCGCACGATGATTCACGACATTCTTTTGTTGAGATTAATTCTTTTTACTTGAGGACAAGCAAAGGCTTAAGTTTGGGGGTATTTGTTAGGCGTATTTTTATACGCTTATTCATCATTATTTTGTATTGTTTTGAAGAGTGAATTTGATTAAATGAGCCTTTAATGCCTTAATTTTGTATGTTTGTCAGGAAATTGAAGTCCGGAAGCTAAAACGAGGCGAGGCGGGCGAAAACGGCAAATTTTGGCTGTGAGCCGCGGCACAACGAAGCAGGGCCGTGGCACACGCAGAAGATCAACAAGCACAGAGTAAACTGTACTCTGTGCCGCAGCACAGTCCAGGTGAGCCGCGGCACAGCAGAATTAAATGATGCCCAGGCATCCAGCTAAAGGCAGTGTGCCGCGGCACAGACTTAGTGAGCCGCGGCACACTAGGCGGCTTTTGTATGCATCGCGCGGATTTGGGCCGTTTTGAAGCCAGTTTTCGACCTACTCATACGGACGCGATTTGGATGATGTAAAAGCTATAAATAAGGGTTTAAGACCCTAATTAATCATCTTTTATCTTTTGGATCATAAGCTTGGAATCAGAGAGGAGAGACGGCAGAAGAGGAGGGAAGCAGAAGACTTCAAGAGCAGAGGGCGGAAGCCGAAGAACGGAGGAATCCGAGCTTCATCTGTGTTTGATTTTAATGCTTTCATTCATTTATTCTGTATTTTCAATTATTAGTATGTCAGGCTAAAACCCTAATCTAGGATTTTGATGAAACTTACGTTTTGACGGATTTTGCTTGAGATTATCTAATTAATTACCTTTTTGTTGAGTTTTCCCAATCGTGTTTAATGCTTGCAATTATCTGGCCAATAGTTGTATTGATTTAATCATTCAATTCGAATCGGGAGAGGAGAATTGGTGAGGAACTATTGGTGAGGACCGTTTTATTCTGTGAGATAGGAATATACTCATAGGAACTGCATGGCCTTTTGGAGATTTTATGCTTTTCGCCTATTGACGAATTAATTCACCTAGGGATTGAGTGTGTTATTCGCCTTTAGACAAATCTATTGACCTCGGGAGAGGTGGTAGAATATATTAGCAATCTCCGCCTTCAATAAATTGGGAAAATTATTTCTTCAGATAATCGAGAGTAAATTCGGATAAACCGAGGTGGATTCAGAATCCTAGACTTATTCATCATTTGATTTCCCTTTATTCAAGCTATCGTTTTTTACTGCTTAGTCTTTTAATAACTCTTTTAGTAATTAATTGCAAAACCCATATTCGATTGTTCGAATAAAACTAGAATACACAAAATCGGTAGTTAGTGATTCAGTCCTCGTGGGAACGATACTCACTCATCACTTTATTACTTGTAAACGATAACGTGCACTTGCGTGTAAGAAATATCGCAACATCCAGATATATGTGGATGACATCATATTCGTCTCAACCAATCCAGAGTTATGTAAGAAATTCTCTAACCTCATGCAAGGAGAATTTGAGATGAGTATGATGGGAAAGCTTAACTTCTTTCTCGGACTACAAGTTAAGCAGATGGAAAATGGAATTTTCATCAACCAAGCTAAGTATACCAGAGACCTAATCAAGAGATTTGGAATGGAATCAGCCAAACCAGCAAGAATTCCTATGAGCACAAGTACTCACTTAGATGCAGATGAGGGAGGCATATCAGTGGATTCAACTCACTACAGAGGACTTATTGGATCATTGCTATACCTCACTGCAAGCAGGCCAGACATATCCTATGCCGTAGGAGTTTGTGCGCGATTCCAATCTAAGCCTAAGCAGTCGCACCAAGATGCAGCCAAGAGGATAATTAAATACCTTAAGTCTACGATCAATGTTGGACTATGGTACCCCAAGGACGATAATTTCGAGATGTCAGGATATTCAGATGCAGATTTCGCAGGATGCAAAATTAATAGGAAAAGCACTAGTGGAACGTGCCAATTCCTAGGAACCAGACTGATATCCTGGTTTAGCAAGAAGCAGGTTTCTAACTCTATTTCTACCACAGAGTCAGAATACCTAGTTGTAGGTAGCTGTTGTGCACAGATCTTATGGATCAGACAACAGTTGAGGGATTATAATATCATTGCCAATGAAGTCCCTATCTGGTGTGACAACAATAGTGCTATTGCAATAACCAACAATCCGGTTTTGCATTCAAGGACCAAGCACATTGATGTTAAGCACCACTTCATTAGAGACCATGTGCTTAACAAGAGAGTTGGAGTTGAAAGAGTCAGCACAGACTACCAGATAGCTGACATCTTTACCAAACCTCTGCCCGAAGAAAGGTTTTTGGAGCTGAGCAGAGATCTTGGTCTACTAGATTGGGAATCTAGTACAGAAGCAAGCTGAAGCATCTCAGAGGAAGGATGGACCCAGCTGATTAAAGAAATCAGATCCTAGCTGATGCAGACAAGAGGACGAAGGACGGACAAAGGAACCTAGCTGATCAGATTCTCAGGCGAGAAGTCCATGGAATCAACTCACCTGATGCAGAGCGGTCAACAGTCAACAGTCAACCAGCTAACTTTTCTAAACTTAACCGACTCCTGAATATTTTATTATTATCTACCATATATATAATAATATTATATTAATTTTTGGTTCACAAGTGGAATTTAAAATACACGTAGCAACCACTTGATAAATCGACCTCCACGGTGACCAATTAAAACCAACCGTCAAATTTTAAAATCTAAACCTGGACCACCATTTCAAATTTGAAATTTAAATAGAATCTCAAAAGGCGTACCACCATTTCAAAATAAATAATAATTTAATCCCAACACTCTTTTCATCTCCTTTATAAGGAAAGAAACTCTTCACTTTACCTTTTACGCTTACCAGAAACCCTAGATTTACGGAGCAAAAATTCTTGAACTTCAAATACACTAAAAATCCTTTGTTTGCAGAAATGGAAACGTATTTCGAAGGCGTTAACATGAAGGCGGTCAAGGACCAGATTATCTTCTCTCTGGTCATTGATTTCGAAGGTTTATTGGAAGCAAATCTGGAGAATTACGATGTGCTTGACCTAATCCGTACGATGAAGCTAAATGGGATCTACTCATTTCTGGATATCAATCCCCAACATTTGTACAAGGAGGATGTTATCGCGTTCTACCGCGAAGCCTATTTGATTCAGGATGGAATTAGGAGCATAGTTGGCGGAAGACAAGTCGACATATCACGGGAATCGATTCGTACAGTTTTTGGTATGAAGCACCGCGGAATAGATGTCGAAGCCCTCAAGCAGAAAGCATCCGAAACCTGGATAAAAATCAAGGCGGACAATCAGCCGGAGAAGCTGAAGCTCACTGCTAAAAGGAGTGAGATTAAGAAGGTCTATCGATATGCATTGGATATAACCAACAAAATCATTATGGGAATGGCCGGCAGTTACGACCAACTGTCATCGGCGTTGTTCACAGTGCTAGGAGCACTGATTCAAGACGAGGAGATTGATTGGGCTGACTATATCTTTAGGTAGCTTGTTCGAGAAGTCAACAAAGCCGAATGGCTTTCTGATGAAAAAAGATTCAGATCCAAGCTGGCGTTTGGAACGCAGCTGAGTTGAATCCTTGAGAAGATAGGTGTGGCGAAGGGTAAGACTGACCCCTTCCACATCAACATGAGACTTGGTCATCTGGACCAAGAAACTTTGAGGAAGTTAGGAAACAACAGAAAAGCAGCTCAGATGTTGAAGGAGCTGCCTGACACAAGGACTTACCCCAAATATTATTCATCAGGCGAGTCGGACCGACCTATAGACGTCAACCTAACTGCAGTCGAGTCAGACTCCAAGTCAGATAACACTCCAATAGCTATCCGATTCAAGAAAAGGGGACCAGCCCCTGGAGAACCATCCGTCATGCAGTCATCTCCAGAACCCTCTCCCAAAAGGCCCAGGCGTCTGCAGTTTAGTCAGGAGGAGCAACCAGATCATTATGCTAGTCCTGCCGCCAGGTCTCCTACCCACCCAGAAGACCAGCCTGCTCCAGGCAGCCTGGAAACTCAGATCGTCGCTGTCCTCACTCCAGCATACATTCCAGAGGAAGAAGAAGCAGGTTTAATCATATCAATCCCTGAAGCAAATTACACATTTAACCTGCTGGACAATAATGTTTTCAACCTGTCCATTGAACAACTACAGCTTGTTAAACCACAAGCCTTAAAACACTCTTTTATTAATATCTTTGAAGAGTGGAAATTTTTCAAATCTCTCTCATTTGCAAAACTTCAGTCTTTAATGAAACCAGTGGTTGGGAATATTCCCAAGCCACAGAGGATGTACTGATTCATTTTTGTAAAGAATCAGACGTAGTTTTAATCCTCCAGGAGAATTGGTTCATGTCTCATTTTAAAACCAACATGGACCAATTCATCCATTCCATTATGTACAGTATTTTTGATGGTTCCTTTGGAAAAGAGGAGGAGGAGGAAGAAGAAAAAGAAATTAGGATTGAAGAGGTAGATGGAGAAGAAGAGGTTATTGTTTTAGACGACGAAGAAGAAGAGCAGGAAGAGAAAAGAGAAGAAAACATTTTAGTTGAAAACAATCTGAGGAAATTGAGAAAACAGAGGAGTTAATTGATGAAGAAGGAGAAGAAGAAGGGGAAGAAGTAGAACAGGAAAATGATGAAGGAGAGAAGGATGATGATGAAGGTGAAAAAGATGATGAAGGAGAAGATAAAAAGGATAGGAAAAAGGATGATGATAATAATGATGATGAGGAGGATGATGACAAGGATGAAAGAGGAGATCAAGGAGCTGAAAAAGAAAAAGAAAAAGATGAAAAAGAAAAAGAAAAAGATGAAGAAGAAAAAGAAGAAGAGGAAAAGGAAAAGGAGCCAGAGAAAGAGCCGGAAGTAGTGGCTGCAGACAGGGTTGGGGCACCTGCCAGGTATACCAGCCTGGACGCCGAGTTGGCTGAGGACTCCATATCAGGGACACCAGAAAAGACCCCATCTGGAGTACCAGCTGCTGATAGGAGCCTGCAGTCCAGTGGTTCATTTGCAGAAGGCTCAGGCGAGCACTCTCCACCATCACAGATCCCACCTGTGATGACTGAGCTGATAAGACAAATAGTGAAGGACACTATTGGAGAGTTGCTGGCATCTCAGGTCACCCCTAACCTCCAATCAATCAATGCCAAGATTGACACTTTGCTGCAGAGGGAAGTACCTCAGCCTCCTCCCCGTACGAACAACAGAATGCCGTTTGGCATGTCTGACTGGATGTGCAGAATAGAGCAGCAGTTGACTACTTTAGTTGATTCTGGCAAAAAGGGGGAAGATATAATACAGGGGGAAGGCAGTACTCAAGGAGAAATAAGGGAAGAGCTAAGATCAAAGAAGAGGCAAGATATTCTCCAAATTGAAGGAGGACCATCAAATCTGAAAACAAAGGAGATATACTTTGACCATCCCGAAGAGCGATGCAGGAGAAGAAGAGAAGAACAAGAGAGAAAGAAGAACAAAGATTCGAATGGGAAGGCAAACAGTTGTGGTATGTTGAAGAATTCTTGCCAACAGAATTCATGACCAATTGGGCGGATGCCAAGAAACAATTCACAGAGCAGTTCTACCTCTGGGAGATTCTCCAAGATAAAGAATGCTCGCCCCAACAGTCATTCATCAACTACATGGATGCTAGATGGCCTACTCTGTGGAAGATAATGCTTAAATATGCAGCCAAATGGCATGCTTATCCTATGATTCCTCCATTCAGAGCAGTGGAAGCGCCGACCCGTTTGGATAATGAGCTTAACGAGCTAGAGCTTCAAAAAGAAATTAGAAAGCTATGTGAAGAGCACAAGTTCTCTTCAAAAGAAGACCAAGACTTTGCTGCCCTAGTCATAAGGAGGAAATATGGTCTTTCACCCATCAAAAGTAGACCAATCGGTGCAAAACTATTTAGACCTCCCAAGCAAACTGTTCGCAGAGGAAGGGGCAGATAGTTTTTGGATGTAATTGTAATTTTTGTAATTGATTAATTTTTCTATATTTATTCTATTCAAGCCATGTACTTGTAATCAACAGAAAATTAATATATACAGTCATTTGAATGACAACTCCAAGTTGTCTCAAAACAAGACTGATTTTGAGTTTGTGTCTTGCACCTAAGTGCAGACTTGTACATTTGATTACTTGTTTAAAGTTTTGCCATCATCAAAATAGGGGGATTTGTTAGGAATACTTGTTAGATTTTGATGATGTCATTAATATAAATTCAAATGTTTATTACTTCGCTAAAAATGTAAGGAAGAACCAAATGAGTATCTTCCATAGGCCAAATAATGTTAAGTGTAAAACTTGGCAAAATGTAAAGAAGAACCAAATGAGTATCTTCTATAGGCCAAAAATAAGTTAGGCTAAAAATCAGCTAAGTACTAAAAATCATCTAAGTTCATCAGAGAGGTACATCCGAGTCAAGTCAGAGTAGTTCTGCTCAACAAAAATCATCAGGGATGTTTAACCAGACTGCAGTCAAGTTACCTCAGACAAGTCACCTGATCAGACAAGTCCTAAACAGTGAACATCAGAGAGGTCCAGATTGCAGAGAAGTTAACTGCACATCAGCCTAGTCGAGATCAGCCAAGTACTCCAAGTCCACGTCAGCATGCGTTGATAAGTCAAGTATTTCGGAAAGTCACATGCAACGTGAAGAAACAAATTGGAGAGATTACCGCAAAAGATATGAATTAAATAAATTCATCCAGACCCACCTTGAAGACTTTAAACGTATTATAATCAAAAGATTCGGTGCCTCACATGCAGAAGTCTTCACAACGGTTGGAGGATAGATTAAAATATGGGAATCCAGACTTGCAACGTTCAGAAAAGAATAAACAAAGAAGTCTCCCTCTAACGGACTGATTTGTTACAGATTTGCAACGGCTATGAAGAAAAGCTCAGAGATCGTGACCTATATATATCCGAAGATTTGAAGCTAAGCATATACAACAACAAACCGGTACGAACATACTTTCAAGCGATCAAAGCTTACAAGCAATCTAAAAGCGAAATGCAGCATCATGAAAAGAGCGGTTCTAAAAAGTTCATACTTGAAGAAGCTCTTAGTTGGAGAAGACAAAAACCCGTGTCTTAAATCCTGAGTTCGGGGTACTTCACTGGTTGAAGTTAGAGACTGTAAAGGCATCCAAGGATCGAGGATCAAGAGGTGCAAGGCAGTCAAGTGTGTTACAACAGCACGGATTTCCACTGGTTGGAAGCTGTTGTAGTTTGGTTGAATCACTGTAATATTTATCACTGGTTGAAAATTATAGTGAATTCATCTCCAACTGGTTTGGAGAAAAGTGGATTAGTAGAGGATTACCCCACCTCTGAGACCACTATAATTGCCTGCGTATTTTACTGCTTTATAGCATCATACTCTAACTGCTGCATTCATTGTTAAGTGTTTCATTAGTTGTTTTATTCGTCATCAGCTGACTTCCGCACGTATTGAGGACAAATGACTCTAAGTCATTTGTATATCTATCAGCTGAAGAAACTCTCTCTTTGAGCAAAAGAGTTTAAGAGTTTCAATAAGTCTATTCACCCCCACCCCTCTAAACTTATTCCTGGACGACTTGTGACCTACAGGTTGTTGGTCCTTATTGATCTTGATAGAGCTTACTGTGTCGTCAGTATTCTTGGTTGTTGACCCTTTTATTGATCCTATTGGAGTTTATCGTACCGTTGGTGTTTCCGGTTGTCGACTCTTATGGATCTTGTTGGAGTTTACCATATCGTCGGTATTCTCGGTTATTGATTCTTCATTGATCCTTACCGTGTCGTCGGTATTCTCGGTTATTGATTCTTCATTGATCCTTACCGTGTCGTCGGTATTCTCGGTTATTGATTCTTCATTGAACCTTACCGTGTCTTCGGTATTCTCTGTTATTGATTCTTCATTGATCCTTACCGTGTCGTCGGTATTCTCGGTTATTGATTCTTCATTGATCTTGTTGGAGTTACCACATAATGGTATTCTCGTTCGTGGTTGATCCTTTGTCGATCTTGTGCGGAAATATCATGTCATTGATATTTCTGTTGTGATGCATTGATTGTTTATCATTATTGATTGTGTGAGCATTCATGCTTGTATTGATATCCGGGACTTGTCTTTGTTTCGGGACAGTTAATTTGCAGATGTATCGTGTGATATCGGTTTTATCAGGATTGGGATCCGATTGTGCGACCTAGCCGGCAGAATCAAACTTGGCCAGATTATTCTATACTCGAGATATGTTTATGTTTGGAAATCTTGGTAGTGTTTCGGATACAGTACAGGTGATTACATTTGAATTCGTTCATTACTTAAGGACACGAGGCGTGGGATATGGTAAGAATTGATTGTTATGGTTGTGACAGGTTGGTAAGGTTACTTCGGTGAGATTACATTGGAATTATTCTTACCTTGTAATTACATTGATATGTATTGTTTTTTTTGATGTGATCGTTATCATTGTTGAGTATTATGGCTGACCCCGTCGTGGGCTTTATCTTTTAGGTACTCGGAGTTCGAGCTTGTAGCGGTCGTGAAGGGATGAGCTTTCCGGTGATACTGGCTATGGCGTAGTTGTTGGGATTCGAGTGTTCTTTCTGGTTTTTATAATTCCGCTGCAAATGTAATTAATTGGGTTTTTATCCGCTGCGTGTGTATATTTAAAATGGCTTTCAGTATTCTTTTGAACTGTGTTTTTATCCGCTGCGTGTGTGTGTACTTTCAAAGGGCTTTTTGACATTTTTAAACGTTTGCGAAAATGATTTTAGCCTTGTGGGTTCCAATATGGGGCCCACAGCGCTGTAATATTCCCGGTCGGTTTCGGGGGTGTTACAGAGACTTATTAATTTCGATTAATTAGTAGATAAAGAAGGGGTTCCAGCCACTCCCTCCGGTTTTGGGTGGAAATTTTCATGCAGGCCTCATATGTGTCACCTTCTGGAGTTGATGATGGTATTGATGAAACATTTGATGCCACAAAAACAATATCTTTATAGAGAGGTCTGTATTTCTCTCAAAAGATAGATTGAAGAATTTTGTTGGGCGGTATGATTTGGAAAATAAGACTGACTATCATACTCTGAAATCTGATAAGAACCACTATTCTACCACGTGCACATACAAAAAATGTAATTTCGTATTGAGCGCATCAGGGAGGGTGTATTTTGTAGAGTGCACTTTGAACAAACACATCTGCTAGTTTGACCCAAATTGCAAAGCACCTAAGCAGTTGCCTTCTAAGATGCTCGATGAATACATGTTCGACAAACTGTTAGTGGACGGGCAGATTATGACTCCAAAAATAGTGATGGCTCAACTTAAGATGGAGCATTGTTTGATAACCCATTACGGCTTGGCACTAAGCATTCACAACCATGCTATTTTGGTGATATATGGAGACCACCAAGATTCTTTCAAAATGATTCCCTCGTCCTTGCATATATTGGAGGTGATGAATCTAGGTACCATAACTAATTACGTGGTTGATGTAAATACTGGAAAATTCAATACATGTTTTATGCTTTGGGGGATTCAGTATCTGGACTTTATTATGCTAGACTAATCATTGTTGTTGATGGGACACACCTGGAGGGTAAGTATCGTGGACTATTGTTTGTTGCTGTTATAAATATGGTAAAAATCAGATATTTCCACTTGATTTTGGGATTAGCGATGTTGAGTGCCATGAGTTGTGGATGTTTTTGATTTACAAACTGAGAGCATGTTGATGCAGCTATAAGATACCTCAATCACAACCAAACTGTGTATATACTTGATTACTATAAAGTGTCCAGACTTCGTTAAATATGGGGATGGTATGTGACTCCAGTACCTCACCCAGTGAATGGTTCGTGTCTGGTAACATCAAGGTGAAAGTTTGTGAGCCGTCAGTCAATCCTAAGGCAGATAGGGCGACCCAAAGAAAGGAGATACACACACAGCAGTGGAGTCCCCGACTCATACACGTAAAGTTCAAACATGTCTTAGATTTGTAGGTACATGGCACAATAGAAAGACTTGCATTGCAGTTATTTCCGTTATGTGTTTACTATATCGAACACCAGATTAATTAGTTATATTTTCAATATTTGTTATTTTGTATTTATTTACACTTGAAGTACTTTCGATTTGTTCATTATGCCAAACACCAGATTAAGTAGTTGTATTTTTAGTATTTATTATTTTGCACTTATTTGCTGCTGAAGTATTTCTATTGTGTTTTTGTTATACCGAGCAACAGATTAAGTAGTTATATTTTTAATACTTATTTTGTATTTATTTAAAGTTCAAGCATTTCTATTGTGTGTTTATTATACCGAACACCAGAATAAGTAGTTGTACTTTTAATATGTATTATTTTGTATTTACTTAAAGTTGAAGTACTTCCATTCGGTGTTTTTTATGCCCAACACCAGATTACTTAATTCTACATTTTTTGCCATTGAAGTATTTATATATAATAATCGTTACAAAAAAGTGGTTTTAGTTGTCTCGAAGCATAGGCAACTACCTTGCCCTCCTGCATCAATACACATCCCAAGCCTTGCTTGGATGCGTCACTATAGGTGACGAATTCTCTCGTCGGATCGGGAATGGTCAAAACTGGTGCTGCAGTCAACCTTCGCTTAAGTTTGGGTTCTTGGTAAACATACAGCTTAGGTCTCCTCTGGCCTTATGACTCAAAGCATCCACGACTACATTTGCTTTACCCGGATGGTAAAGAATCTTACAATCATAGTCCTTTACCAATTCCAACCATCTCCTCTGCCTCATGTTCAATTCCTTCTGTGTGAAAAGATATTTCAGACTTTTATGGTCTGAATATATTTCACACTTACCTCCATACAGGTAACGTCTCCAAATTTTCAAGACATGGACTACTGCTGCCAATTCCAAATCATGAGTGGGATAATTCAACTCATGTGGCTTCAGTTGCCTTGAAGCATAAGCTACTACCTTGCCTTGCTGCATCAAAACACACCCTAAGCCTTTCTTGGATGCATCACTGTAAATGACAAACTCCTTTGTCAGGTCGGGTATAGTTAAGATTGGTGCTGCAGTCAATTTACATTTGAGTCCTTGGAAACTCCTCTCGCATTTCTTGTTCCACAAGAACGCTTCTCCTTTTCTTGTCAAACATGTCATTGGTGCACCTATCTTGGAGAAACCTTCATGAATCTTCTATAGTAACCGGCTAACCCCAAGCAACTACGAACTTCATTCGGGTTCCTGGGCACTGTCCAATCATTTACAGCTTCAACATTTTCCAGATCAACTTCGATTGCTCGAGCAGTCACAATGTGTCCAAGGAATGAAATTCTATCAAGCCAAAAGTCACATTTGCTGAACTTTGCATACAACTTCTCCTTGCGAAGTACACTCAAAACCGTTCTCAAATGCTGCTCATGCTCTTTCTTACTCTTTGAATACACTAGTATGTCATCGATAAATACAATGACAAACTGATCAAAGTAAGGTTGAAAAACTCGGTTCATGAGGTCCATGAATACGGCTGGCGCATTAGTCAAACCAAATGGAATCACCATAAACTCATAGTGTCCATATCGTGTTCGAAATGTAGTCTTCTAAATATCATCATCCTTGATCTTCAATTGATGATATGCTGAACGCAAGTCTATCTTCGAGAGCACTCCAGCTCCTCCAAAATGATCAAACAAATCTTCAATTCTAGGAAGTGGATACATGTTCTTTATCTTGAGTCGATTGATTCACGATATTCTATACACATCCTTAAACTTCCATCCTTTTTATTCACAAAGAGCACTGGTGCACCCCATGGAGACACACTCAACCGGATAAAACCCGATTCAAGCAACTCTTGAATTTGCATCTTGAGTTCTTGCAATTCCTTGGGCGCCATTCTATAGAGAGCCTTTGATACCTACGCTGCACCAGGCACTAGGTCGATCGTGAATTCCACTTTCCGATTCAGTGGAACTCTGAGCAACTCCTCGGGGAAAATGTCCGGGAATTTCTTCACAATAGGAACATAAGCTACCGTCACATCATAACTAGTTTTTCCCATCATGTTTACCAGAAATCATTGACATCCCTGCTTCCTCAATGACTTCACAGCTTTCATAGCTGAAATCACCTTGGGGGTCCTATTGTACCTCACTCCTTCAAAAATAATCTTGATACCATCTGAAGGACATAAGGTTATTCTCCTTGCTGCGCAATCTGTTACATCCTTGTGCTTACTAAACCAGTCTATTCCCAAGATGACGTCAAAGTCACTCAACTCTACTATGTGCAAATCAGATAAAAGGCTATGTTCATGTATCTTTATCCTTACGTTCTTAGCCATAGTGTTAACATGTACTACATCAACAGCAGGTATGCTAACTATGAGGGATTAGGTGCACTACTATATTTACAACCAATCATCGAAAACAACTTTCTAGAGATAAATGAGTGTTACGCACCCGTATCAAATAACACCATAGCAGGAATGTTAGAAACTGTCAACATACCTGACATGGTTTGGGGCTCTGTCTCCTCTTCGGACTCTGTCATACTGAAAATTCGAGCTCTGCCTCTGGTACTCTGACCTTGTACCCCTTTAGCCTAGTCGTTCTTCTTCGGGCACTCGGGTACTCTATGTTCTTATTCATGGCAGAAGTAACAGCGGTTCTGTCTCACCATGCAAACACCCTTATGCCTCTTGCCACAACTGGTACATGCAGGAATATAATATTGAGGCTTAGACCCTGTCGGTCCCGCTAATGCTTTCTTCTTGTTGCCACTGGATGACTGATCTTTCCATTTTATCTTAGTATTGTACACCACTGGGGGTGCCCTAGCTTTCTCCATATCCAAACTGGTATATATGTCTTCAGTCCTAGCAACCGCTTCCATGTAGGACAAATGCCCATGACCAGCTAAATGATGGTGAATCTAGTCACGCAATCTATCTTGGAACTTATGAGACTTCATGTCGTCCGTGTCGACCATGTGAGGAGCAAAATGACACATATGATTGAACTTGCGCTCGTAGTCGGTGACCAAAATTCCTCCTTGAGTCTGGTCAAGGAATTCCTTCTGCATTTTGGTTTTGTACACCCTTGGGTAGTACTTATCCATAACCATTTCCTTGAACTGGTCCCAAGTAAACGTATCCTTCTAGTCTTGGGTTTTGAGTCTCCACACTCCAATCCAACATGTTCTAGCATCCTCCTTGAGCTGAAACACGACACATGACACCTTCTGAGTGTCGGTGCATGCCATGTAAACAAAGATACTATCTAGGTTCAACAACTATTCTTCTATGGCTGCTGGACCCTCACGACCATGAAAAACAGGAGGCTTGAACTGATTGAAACGCTTGATGACTTGTGCTTGAACTTGCTCGGGAGTGTTAGGCGGCAAAATGGTCGCGGCTGGAAGCAATGTTGCTAGTCTAGTCAAAAGCTGATCTTGAGTGGGTTGAGTGTTGCGGTTACCACGGTTATTCATTAGTCTGCCAACGAGTTATAAAACCCATCAGTCGATGCAGTGCGAGAAGTAAAGAATAGGAAGATACCAATAATATGCAAATAATAGCCGGAATACATAAAAATGATAAAAGGCGATAGAAATAACTAATATTCATTATATGTAATATGTTTTTTAGAAACAAATAGAATTGGAAACAGCAAACAGAATTCTTAACATAATAACTATATGATAAAAGGTGACGAATTCTCTCGTCGGATCGGGAATGGTCAAAACTGGTGCTGCAGTCAACCTTCGCTAAAGTTTGGGTTCTTGGTAAACATACAGCTTAGCTCTCCTCTGGCCTTATAACTCAAAGCATCCGCGACTACATTTGCTTTACCCGGATGGTAAAGAATCTTACAATCGTAGTCCTTTACCAATTCCAACCATCTCCTCTGCCTCATGTTCCGTTCCTTCTGTGTGAAAAGATATTTCAGACTTTTATGGTCTGAATATATTTCACACTTACCTCCATACAGGTAACGTCTCCAAATTTTCAAGACATGGACTACTGCTGCCAATTCCAAATCATGAGTGGGATAATTCAACTCATGTGGCTTCAGTTGCCTTGAAGCATAAGCTACTACCTTGCCTTGCTGCATCAAAACACACCCTAAGCCTTGCTTGGATGCGTCACTGTAAATGACAAACTCCTTTGTCAGGTCGGGTATAGTTAAGATTGGTGCTGCAGTCAATTTACATTTGAATCCTTGGAAACTCCTCTCGCATTTCTTGTTCCACAAGAACGCTTCTCCTTTTCTTGTCAAACATGTCATTGGTGCACCTATCTTGGAGAAACCTTCATGAATCTTCTATAGTAACCGGCTAACCCCAAGCAACTACGAACTTCATTCGGGTTCCTGGGCACTGTCCAATCATTTACAGCTTCAACATTTTCCGGATCAACTTCGATTGCTCGAGCAGTCACAATGTGTCCAAGGAATGAAATTCTATCAAGCCAAAAGTCACACTTGCTGAACTTTGCATACAACTTCTCCTTGCGAAGTACACTCAAAACCGTTCTCAAATGCTGCTCATGCTCTTTCTTACTCTTTGAATACACTAGTATGTCATCGATAAATACAATGACAAACTGATAAAAGTAAGGTTGAAAAACTCGGTTCATGAGGTCCATGAATACGGCTGGCGCATTAGTCAAACCAAATGGAATCACCATAAACTCGTAGTGTCCATATCGTGTTCGAAATGCAGTCTTCTAAATATCATCATCCTTGTTCTTCAATTGATGATATGCTGAACGCAAGTCTATCTTCGAGAGCACTCCAGATCCTCCGAAATGATCAAACAAATCTTCAATTCTAGGAAGTGGATACATGTTCTTTATCTTGAGTCGATTGAGTCACGATATTCTATACACATCCTTAAACTTCCATCCTTTTTATTCACAAAGAGCACTGGTGCACCCCATGGAGACACACTCAACCGGATAAAACCCGATTCAAGCAACTCTTGAATTTGCATCTTGAGTTCTTGCAATTACTTGGGCGCCATTCTATAGAGAGCCTTTGATACCTGCGCTGCACCAGGCACTAGGTCGATCGTGAATTCCACTTTCCGATTCAGTGGAACTCTGAGCAACTCCTCGGGGAAAATGTCCGGGAATTCCTTCACAATAGGAACATCGGCTACCGTCACATCATAACTAGTTTTTCCCATCATGTTTACCAGAAATCATTGACATCCCTGCTTCCTCAATGACTTCACAGCTTTCATAGCTGAAATCACCTTGGGGGTCCTATTGTACCTCACTCCTTCAAAAATAATCTTGATACCATCTGAAGGACATAAGGTTATTCTCCTTACTGCGCAATCTGTTACATCCTTGTGCTTACTAAACCAGTCTATTCCCAAGATGACGTCAAAGTCACTCAACTCTACTATGTGCAAATCAGATAAAAGGCTATGTTCATGTATCTCTATCCTTACGTTCTTAACCATAGTGTTAACATGTACTACATCAACAGCAGGTATGCTAACTATGAGGGATTAGGTGCACTACTATATTTACAACCAATCATCAAAAACAACTTTCTAGAGATAAATGAGTGTTACGCACCCGTATCAAATAACACCATAGCAGGAATGTTAGAAACTGTCAACATACCTGACATGGTTTGGGGCTCTGTCTCCTCTTCGGACTCTGTCATACTGAAAATGCGAGCTCTGCCTCTGGTACTCTGACCTTGTACCCCTTTAGCCTGGTCGTTCTTCTTCGGGCACACGGGTACTCTATGTTCTTATTTATGGCGTATAATAATGGTTCAGATCACCATGCAAACACCCTTATGCCTCTTGCCACAACTGGTACATGCAGGAATATAATATTGAGGCTTAGACCCTGTCGGTCCCGCTGATGCTTTCTTCTTGTTGCCACTGGATGACTGATCTTGCCATTTTATCTTAGTATTGGACACCACTGGGGGTGCCCTAGCTTTCTCCATATCCAAACTGGTATATATGTCTTCAGTCCTAGCAACCACTTCCATGTAGGACAAATGCCCATGACCAGCTAAATGATGGTGAATCTAGTCACGCAATCTATCTCGTAACTTATGAGACTTCATGTCGTCCGTGTCGACCATGTGAGGAGCAAAATGACACATATGATTGAACTTGTGCTCGTAGTCGGTGACCAAAATTCCTCCTTGAGTCTGGTCAAGGAATTCCTTCTGCATTTTGGTTTTGTACACCCTTGGGTAGTACTTATCCATAACCATTTCCTTGAACTGGTCCCAAGTAAACGTATCCTTCTCGTCTTGGGTTTTGAGTCTCCACACTCCAATCCAACATGTTCTAGCATCCTCCTTGAGCTGAAACACGACACATGACACCTTATGAGCATCGGTACACGCCATGTAATCAAAGATACTATCTAGGTTCAACAACTATTCTTCTATGGCTGCTGGACCCTCACGACCAAGAAAAACAGGAGGCTTGAACTGATTGAAACGCTTGATGATTTGTGCTTGAACTTGCTCGGGAGTGTTAGGTGGCAAAATGGTCGCGACTTGAAGCAATGTTGCTAGTCTAGTCAAAAGCTGATCTTGAGTGGGTTGAGTGTTGCGGTTACCACGGTTATCCATTAGTTTGCCAACGAGTTATAAAACCCATCAGTCGATTCAGTGCGAGAAGTAAAGAATAGGAAGATACCAATAATATGCAAATAATAGCCGGAATACATAAAAATGATAAAAGGCGATAGAAATAACTAATATTCATTATATGTAATATGTTTTTTAGAAACAAATAGAATTGGAAACAGCAAACAGAATTCTTAACATAATAACTATATGATAAAAGGTGACGAATTCTCTCGTCGGATCGGGAATGGTCAAAACTGGTGCTTCAGTCAACCTTCGCTAAAGTTTGGGTTCTTGGTAAACATACAGCTTAGCTCTCCTCTGGCCTTATAACTCAAAGCATCCGCGACTACATTTGCTTTACCCGGATGGTAAAGAATCTTACAATCGTAGTCCTTTACCAATTCCAACCATCTCCTCTGCCTCATGTTCAGTTCCTTCTGTGTGAAAAGATATTTCAGACTTTTATGGTCTGAATATATTTCAGACTTTTAACGTCTCCAAATTTTCAAGACATGGACTACTGCTGCCAATTCCAAATCATGAGTGGGATAATTCAACTCATGTGGCTTCAGTTGCCTTGAAGCATAAGCTACTACCTTGCCTTGCTGCATCAAAACACACCCTAAGCCTTGCTTGGATGCGTCACTGTAAATGACAAACTCCTTTGTCAGGTCGGGTATAGTTAAGATTGGTGCTGCAGTCAATTTACATTTGAGTCCATGGAAACTCCTCTCGCATTTCTTGTTCCACAAGAACGCTTCTCCTTTTCTTGTCAAACATGTCATTGGTGCACCTATCTTGGAGAAACCTTCATGAATCTTCTATAGTAACCGGCTAACCCCAAGCAACTACGAACTTCATTCAGGTTCCTGGGCACTGTCCAATCATTTACAGCTTCAACATTTTCCGGATCAACTTCGATTGCTCGAGCAGTCACAATGTGTCCAAGGAATGAAATTCTATCAAGCCAAAAGTCACACTTGCTGAACTTTGCATACAACTTCTCCTTGCGAAGTACACTCAAAACCGTTCTCAAATGCTGCTCATGCTCTTTCTTACTCTTTGAATACACTAGTATGTCATCGATAAATACAATGACAAACTGATCAAAGTAAGGTTGAAAAACTCAGTTCATGAGGTCCATGAATACGGCTGGCGCATTAGTCAAACCAAATGGAATCACCATAAACTCGTAGTGTCCATATCGTGTTCGAAATGCAGTCTTCTAAATATCATCATCCTTGATCTTCAATTGATGATATGCTGAACGCAAGTCTATCTTCGAGAGCACTCCAGCTCCTCAGAAATGATCAAACAAATCTTCAATTCTAGGAAGTGGATACATGTTCTTTATCTTGAGTCGATTGAGTCACGATATTCTATACACATCCTTAAACTTCCATCCTTTTTATTCACAAAGAGCACTGGTGCACCCCATGTAGACACACTCAACCGGATAAAACCCGATTCAAGCAACTCTTGAATTTGCATCTTGAGTTCTTGCAATTCCTTGGGCGTCATTCTATAGAGAGCCTTTGATACCTGCGCTGTACCAGGCACTAGGTCGATCGTGAATTCCACTTTCCGATTCAGTGGAACTCTGAGCAACTCCTCGGGGAAAATGTCCGGGAATTCCTTCACAATAGGAACATCGGCTACCGTCACATCATAACTAGTTTTTCCCATCATGTTTACCAAAAATCATTGACATCCCTGCTTCCTCAATGACTTCACAGCTTTCATAGCTGAAATCACCTTGGGGGTCCTATTGTACCTCACTCCTTCAAAAATAATCTTGATACCATCTGAAGGACATAAGGTTATTCTCCTTGCTGCGTAATCTGTTACATCCTTGTGCTTACTAAACCAGTCTATTCCCAAGACGACATCAAAGTCACTCAACTCTACTATGTGCAAATCAGATAAAAGGCTATGTTCATGTATCTCTATCCTTACGTTCTTAGCCATAGTGTTAACATGTACTACATCAACAGCAGGTATGCTAACTATGAGGGATTAGGTGCACTACTATATTTACAACCAATCATCGAAAACAACTTTCTAGAGATAAATGATTGTTACGCACCCGTATCAAATAACACCATAGCAGGAATGTTAGAAACTGTCAACATACCTGACATGGTTTGGGGCTCTGTCTCCTCTTCGGACTCTGTCATACTGAAAATGCGAGCTCTGCCTCTGGTACTCTGGCCTTGTACCCCTTTAGCCTGGTTGTTCTTCTTCGGGCACTTGGGTACTCTATGTTCTTATTCATGGCAGAAGTAACAGCGGTTCTGTCTCACCATGCAAACACCCTTATGCCTCTTGCCACAACTGGTACATGCAGGAATATAATATTGAGGCTTAGACCCTGTCGGTCCCGCTGATGCTTTCTTCTTGTTGCCACTGGATGACTGATCTTGCCATTTTATCTTAGTATTGGACACCACTGGGGGTGCCCTAGCTTTCTCCATATCCAAACTGGTATATATGTCTTCGGTCCTAGCAACCGCTTCCATGTAGGACAAACGCCCATGACCAGCTAAATGATGGTGAATCTAGTCACGCAATCCATCTCGGAACTTATGAGACTTCATGTCGTCCGTGTCGACCATGTGAGAGCAAAACGACACATATGATTGAACTTGCGCTCGTAGTCAGTGACCAAAATTCCTCCTTGAGTCTGGTCAAGGAATTCCTTCTGCATTTTGGTTTTGTACACCCTTGGGTAGTACTTATCCATAACCATTTCCTTGAACTGGTCCCAAGTAAACGTATCCTTCTCGTCTTGGGTTTTGAGTCTCCACACTCCAATCCACGAAATAACATCATCATCGGACTCAACGTCCGCCATCATAACATCCTTCATGTTCTCCGCGAAGTATTCCTTTGAGCTCTCATCAGGAACATCTTCTGGATCTTCTTTGGGATCCTCTTCTGGGTCTTCTTTAGGATCCGCTTCCTCCGCAGAAACGGAGCTCCAATTTTCAGCTGGCATTACATCTCGAGCATACATATCTAACAAACGCCTGACTACGAACTGGAAATCGTTAGTGGTCTCCCGCACTTCTGGTGTTCTCTTAATGGGCTCTTTCCAAAGCTGGAAAATGCAATAACCCCAATCATCGGGTAACTTAACCATTAGGTGGTTCATCTGTTGTGTGACAGAACCTTGTTTCCCAGATTGCAACCACTTGCTCAGCCTGTTGATGATATAGTGTGGTGCATTCTCTAGTAAACTCGTGTCATCTCACCAATCCTTGTGTGCCAGAAGACGCGAGTCATGCATAGTAGGAAACCTCTTACGTGTTGTCATCCTAGGTTTGGCCATTCTAACACTTCGCACACGTATATACAACATGTAAATAAAATGAAATGATAGATGCATGAATAATGATAGTTTTAAATTGAAATTCGGTACCTTGGACAGAGTGACGAAGTAGCGACAGCTGGGGGCATATGATAAATAATGGGTCTACAGGAAGGAAAAAAACAAACCTTCGTTCCGATACCGCAATGTAACGCCCCGATCCCAAGCATTTATTTTGGGGAATAAAGGAATAATCAAAGTGTATATTTAATTTATTTTCAAAATAATTATACTCGCCTAGAAAATCGAATCGTCACACAAGTGGTACTGAATTTAACAAGCAATTTATGTCAATGAATTTAAAACACCAAAGTGTCAAAATATAATCGGATAAAATTTACAGCGGAATATTTAAACGGATATATAGCGACAAAAATTGTTCCCCAATACTTGAATTTAAAATTTGAAATAATAAAATAAATCTTCATCATATGCCTCGTAGCCTCGCAAATTCGTCCACCGCCATTCCAATTAACCTGAGGTTTAACAAATTACGGTGGGGATGAGCTTCCTTCAGCTCGTAAGAATTTACATAATATCACAGTAATATACAATCTCATGGAAGCATAGAATAATAAAAATGTTGTAATCATAAAATCTGAATTTGACATGATAACATGAATCGAGCATGCATAACGTAGTATATACTTTGTGCTCAACTGCTTGTCCCGTATAACATGAATCTAGCATGCATAACATGAACTGAAATTACAGTTATTACCTACACAGTCCAATAAAAGCAATTAAAATGATAGCGTAAAATTCCCACATAATATATGTAGCTTGAATTGGATGAAATGCAAAAAGCTCGACTCTCAAATTTCTATGCCCGAAAATTCTCGTTATTATCTACAAGAATAAATAATAACAATTCATTACTAAAATAAAATAAACAAATTAAATATATAATTGAACATAACTAATTGAAGAGTCAAATTAATAAAGGGTCTGTTTTTATATATTGAAAGATGATAGGGATAAAATTGCAGGAATTAAGAATCTAGGGACTGAACTTGAAGGGCTAGAAAAAGGGCTGGGGCTATATTGGAGAAGTCCATAAATCTGGGAGTTAAATTGAATAACCCTAAAAATTTGCGGGTATATAACCCTCCTCTTCTCTCACGGTCGGCAGAACTCATTTCACTTCTCCTCTCGGCCCTCTCCCTATCCTCCTCTCTCTCTCTCTCTCTAAAACCTTCTCACAACCGAACACTAGTACAAAAGTGACTTTTGGCCACGATTTTAGAAATATAGGTTATCCACGGCTGGATTAAGAACCGTGGCTATAAGTTAAAGATAAAAATAATATTTTATTTTAGCAACGATTTAACATAATAACTGTGGCCAATACCAGACATGTCCAAACATAAAGACGTGGTTTTACACAAACCATGACTAAATAGTGCCGTATAACCATGGTTTTTTATAGTGGCCATTAACCGTAGATAACTGTGGCCATAAAATATCATTTGGTCATGGTTTTGGTCTAAATCATGGCTTTATGTTATGATGGTTATTGTCTGTGGGCAATGACAGACATATGGCTACATGAAGCTAGTCTCTTGTGGCCAAAAAAGTAACGTATATACCGCCACGAAAATCTGTTCACTGTTGCCAAAGTCACACGTGTTTATGGCTACACTTTAAATTATTTTTGTGACCAAAAGGTAACAAATAGTCACTATTTTAAAAGATACTGTAATTATATGACATGAATTGTTCACGATTAATATGAAATTCCGTGTCTATAAGTATAGCTAAGGCCACTGTTAAACTAAATTCATGTGGCTAAAAGGTAATCAATGGACACCGTTCTAAAACATTAGTTCATGTGGCTAATCAGTAATTTATGGCCATATTTTTTTTTGGAATTTTTCGTGACTAAACTGTAACCAATAGCCACGGTTCTAAAAATTTAGTTCATGTGGTTAATAATTATTTTATGACCACGATTTTAGTAATTTTGTGTGTCCAAAAGGTAATCTGCAGCCACGGTTCTAAAGTCGATGTAACTATATATCATGAATTAGCCATAATTTTTATTGTCTTGTGTGACAAAAATATAACCAATAATGATGGTTCTAAATATTAAGCATAACCATATGACATGTATTGATCACGGGTAATATGGAATTTATGTGTCTCTAAGTATAGTTAACACCACGGTTAACATAAACCCATGTGACTAAAATGTAACCAACAATCACGCGTCTAATGATTAAGTTCATGTGGCTAATAAGTAGTCTATGACCATAATTTTTATTATTTTATGTGATCAAAGCCTAATCAGTTAACCATAACTATTTGTCATGTATTCACCATTATTTTTATTATTTTATGTGATTGAAAGTAAACAATAACCACAATTCTTAAAAATAAGCATAACCATATGTCATGAATTGGCCACAATTAATATGAATTTGTAGTGGCTAAAAATATAGCTAAGGCTACAGATAAAACAAATCAATGTGGCTAACAATTCGTGTGACTGATTAATAGTTCATGGCCATATTTTTATTATTATTTTGCGTGACCAAAAGAAAACCAATACCCATGGTTCTAAAATTAAGCGTAGCTATATGTCATTAATAGGCTACAATTTTTATTATTTTATATGTCCAAAAGATAACCAGTAGACATGTTTCTCAAACTTAGACGTAATTATATGTCATGAATTGGCCACGGCTAATATAAAATGTGTGTATCTAAAAATATAGCTAACGCCACGATTAAAATAAATTAATGTGGCTAATAGGTAACCAATAGCTACAGTTCTAACAATTTAGGTTGTGTGGCTTGACCAATATTTTTATTATTTCACTTGACCAAAAGGTAACTAGTAGCTACGATTTCTAAAAAACAATCATAGCTATATATCATGAATTAATCATGATTAATATGATATTCTTAGGGCTGAAAAAATAAAAGAAAATATTTAAATGAAGTATATGAGAGTTTATCCTCATAATGTTAAATTTTATATCGGTAGATTCTAAACACAATCCTCTTTTTCCTTATTTATAACATCAATAATTAGCCAAAAATAAATCTCATCATTAATATGATTATTCCTGGTCAACAAAGCATAAAGCACAATTTAGTATAATAATGTAAGCAAAAACATTGTGTGACGGAGTATCTGTTGTAACCATTTAAATTTGTGTTATATATCTCGTTATTTTAAAGATCTAAATTCATGAAATTCGTTACATCTTAATGATTTGAACAAACTCCGGATTTGGAACCTAAAATAAAGCAACCTCTTGACAATGTTACTCTATAATTCATATAGTATATAATGTGTATTTATCTAATTATAATTTATAGATAAAGAGCGTGGCCTAGGTTAGAAATCTCAAGGCAAGTATTAATTATTGCATACTACATACTTTATGAGTTAAAAAATCCACATTGGACCGTGCACACGAGACGTAGTTTGTGGGGCTAATTAGGTACATGTCCCAAGTATATCCTGGATTCCGTATACGGGGTGGACATGTGCACGGACATATTTCCGGATTGGGCACACTATGACGTCCATCTTTGAGCCATATTGTTTGTTTGTTCATCCTCCATTTATGGTTGGGTATGTTCGACGGTTTGCGACTAGTTGTTTATACGCCCGAGGGGTATGTTCGACAGTCGGGGTTATTTCTTTGAGATCCATTATTGTTGATCGTTTGGAGTTTACCTTGTTGATGGTATTCTCGGTCATTGTTGATCGTGTTTGGAGTTTACCTTGTTGATGGTATTCTCGGTTGCTATTGATTCTCTATTGATCGTGTTAGAGTTTACCATGTTGATGGTATTCTCGATTATTGTTGATTCTTCGTTGGCAGTATTGGAGTTTATTATGTTGATGATATTCTTGGTTGTGGTTGGACTTTGGTTGGTCGTATTGGAGCTTATCATGTCGATGATATTCTCGGTTGATTTATTTGGTTGATCTGGTTATTGATCGTATGTGTAATATCCGGGGTTAATTTTTTTTTTTTCGTGTTACTGTTGAGTTGTACGTATTCATTTGGAATTGTACAAGTGTTGTTGTTTGGACCGATACAATATATATATTGTATGAAAATATTTCGGGATCGAAATATTTATTCTGGTCGTCGGTTTGGTTTCGTCGTTTGGTTGTTGTTTGGCGAGTTTGGAATTTTGGCTAAGTTTATAGCCATAGCGTACGCTACCTGTGTAACATTACGTACGCTAATTTATTGCGATTACGTACGTTACACCCTGAGGTTGCGTACGTAATGCGTGGTAGATGGTGGGAACCTTCCTCGCCAACTTTCTACGGGCGTATCTTTGTGCAGATTATTTATATATATATATATATATATATATATATATATATACACATGAGATTCCTCACGTTACTTCCTCACGTGAATTTTCCCCTCTCCCTCATTCATGCTACATTATATATATATATATATATATATATAATATATCATCATCATCATCACCTCATCAATCTCTCTCGTCCCCTCCCTCATTTTTTGCCATTTCTCTCTCTCTCCGCCATCTCTCCCTCTCGTTCCCTCTCTTCCCTCCATCTCTTCCATTACATTTTTTTTTCCGGCGAGATGGAGCTTGAGGACGGACAGGCACCGGCTTCTCCATTTTTTCCGACGACCGGAGGTAGGGCCGACGTCTCTGGCGGCGACTGGAGCTCGGCGGCGGCCGATCGGAATTTCTGGATCGGGAGGCATTATAAATCCGGTCGATCTGAACTGTTCCGACATTTTTCTTCCGGCGAGGCGGAGCTCGGGCGTCCGGCATCTTCATGGTTTCCGGCCATGGACGGAGCTCCATTGATTCCGGCGACCGGAAGTGGTTTTTGTCCGGAACGGACGGCGGAACGGAGGTTTGACATTCTTCCGGCGAGGAGTTGCAAACGGAGATGGTGAAAACCGGCCATAGACGGAAACGGACCGGAGTTGGACGAAGTCCGGCGAGTCAATTTTTCCGGCGGTCGATTTCCGGCATGGGAGTTTTTCGGACCTGGTCGATCGACTCTTCCGGTTAGTTTTTATGTATGTGTTTTGTTAGCGGGTGTGCTTCGTGATTCTATGTGTGTGTGTGTTGTGTGTTTTGTGCATATATATATATAATGTATATATAAATCTGTTATATATATATATATATATATATATATATATATATATATATGTATAAAGATGTGTTATGTATATTATATATATATGTAACAGATGTGTGTGTGTGTGTGTGTGAATTGTGCAGTGGCGTGAGTTGTGTGTGTTAGGTGAAGTAAAGTGTGAGTGTGTAGTGTTAGTATATATATTTATATATATATATATATATAGATATTGTAAGTTGTATATATATATATATGATGTATGTATATATATGTGTGTGTATTCGGATAAATACGAGTATAGTATGTGTTCGTGTTGGAATCGGAATTATCTACTGTGTTGTTTTCGGACGATATCGTGTTATCGAATGAATTGTATTTCATTCAAGGTTGTTCGAGTGCTTGTGATCGACGGAGGACGCGTTGATCGATTCGTGGTAGGACGTTGATCGTGGAAGGACTTTCTCGCCTTCGGTTTGAGGCAAGTTTTATACTCAGACTTGGCCAATGAGATTAATGTTATCATGTATGTGTATGAATGTGTGTATCATTCCGAGACTTGGTCTCTTTATGATTTTATTGATATCAGGGGATTGTTTGATACGATGCCCTTTGGCAAATTATGCCAAATATTATTGTTGTTCGTAAATGGCCGATTTAAGGCATTGCGATACTTGTTGGAGATATTGTTGTCGGTAGCCGGTTCGCGGTATCGACATATCGTTTGTTATTGTTGTTTGATGTTTCTTCGATATATTGTTGTCGATATCCGGTTCGCAGTATCGACATATCGATTGTTATTGTTGATTGATGTTCCTTTGAGATATTGTTGATAGCGGTTCATGGCATCGACGTATCGATTGTTATTATTGATTTATGTTCCATCAAGATATTTTTGTGAATCGTCGTTATTGATATCGATTTTTCTATTGATGTCGTTTTCGATTAGCGGCATTGACGTATTCGATTATCATCTTCGTATTCGTGAACCGATTAAAGGTGCCGAGACATCCGTTGTACAATTGTTATCGGTTAACCGCTCAAGGTTATCGATATATTGAATCGGGATTATCAAAGATAATTCCCATCTGTCAGTATAATTATTATCGATTGTCCGCCTAACGGTAATCGATATATCAATTGGGATTATCAAAGATAATTTCCACCGTTGTCAAAAAGATAATTCCCATCCGTTGTATAATTGTTATCGATCGGCCATTCTACGGTAATCGAAGTATTGAATTGGGATTATCAACGATAATTCCCATCCGTTGAATTATTATTGTCGTGTTGACCGATTCAAGGCAAAGACACTATTATTCTTGTGAACTCGGTAATTTTGTGATCTTTGAAGGTTGAGGATTTTCCAATCGTTGTGTTGTGATCGTTGCTCGTGTTAATCGGTCCTTAGGGATTTTGATCCCGGGATGGTTGTTTTGAATATCGTTGGTCGTGTCGATCTTTCATTATTCGTGTGTCATCGCTCACTTGGTGAGTCGTATGATCCATATCGATGTGTTATCCTTTGAGTTTCGTTGTCATGTTGTATCGTGACATATCCTAATCATATCGCATGCCGATTGGTTATTGTGTAGGATTTTTAGCCGTGCACACGATGGTCATGCGTGGATGTTTCCGCATTGACCGCACACGAGACGTTAGTTCGTGAGGCTAATTAGGTACATTGTCCCACGTATATTTCTCGGATTCAGATACGGGGTGGACATGTGCACGGACACATTTCCGGATCGGGCATCTTGATGTCCATCTTTGAGCCGCATAATTTTTGATCGCTCATAGACCATGTTTGATCGGATGTGTTCGACGCTTTTGTGATTGAGCGTTCATACGCCCGAGGGATATGTTCGACATGTGTTTGTTTCTTTGAGATCTGTATTGTGATGATTTACTGCCTTCGGCTTTCTGTGCCATCGTGATATTTCGGCAAACTTTTCGGCTTTCGTGCCATCGTGATATTTTGGCCTTTCTTTGAGGGCTTTGTGCCATTGTGATGTAACGGTATTTCCGTTTGAGCCTTCGGGCATTGTGATCCTTATTTATTTCAGCGTTGGTTGATTTACCTTCGGGTAATGTATTGTTGTGTTCTATATTGATGATTCGCCGTTGGGCACATATGTTCTAACCTATTGAGCAGGTATTGATCGTATGCCATGGGCATAATATTCCACGAATGCTCGATTCTTACTTTGGTTTGTGAGCATCTCGTATTACCATTGTTGTACTATTTATTCTGCCTTTGGATGCATATCATGTTGTGCATGTACTTGATATTCATTATACTGGATGGTTGACCCCGTGGGGGCGGAACATGTTTTCATGTTTTAGGTACTTGCGAGGAGAGAGTTGAGACACAGGGGCATGACGATGGCGACGAGGCATTCGAGCGATACTAGTCCGAGATATTTTGGTGTTCATGTTGGTCAGATAGTTGGAGTACTCCATTTTTGTTCAGTCGTGGTCGTTTTGTATTATTCGAGCAAGACTCGTGTATGTTGTATTTTATTTTGGCCATGTAGGCCCATCCTTGTCGTTGAAATTCCATATCGGAATAGTATGTCGGACGTCATAGTAGGGTCTGTGATTTCCTATTTTGGACAGGTTGTTGTATTTTTAGTCGTGTTCGCCTGGTGGATCACCTGGTGTGGGGTCCACGGCACTGTAATGACCCAATGGGATTTGGGGGTGTTACAGAAGATGGTATCAGAGCGTTGGGTTGTGAGATACCCTAACTTGTGTGTTATGTGGCTCTACCAAGGCGGTAGTAGCGGGGCTGTCAGGTTATGACAATCTGGACGGTCGGGTTTTGTGAGTCGTGATAGTTGGACGACTGTATGAGTCATTCTTTCATCGAGTCGTCGTCAGTGAAGACTAGTATCGCAAGACCTCGAAGCTTCGTATGACCTGTGTAAGGACTCTATTCTCTTTTATGTGCATACATTCATTATGTCATTGATTAAACCTGTTTTGTTGACACTTGTATGTGACGATCGGGTGCGATTGATTTATGATTATTTGCTTTGGAGCATGTGGGCTCTGTATCGGCTATGAGTAGCGCGGTCGATGTGATCGTTTATCTGTTGAGTACGTATACTCGTGTTTTGCGTTGACCTAGCATTCTGGCCGTTGAGGCGTATTTGAGCTGTGGTCATGATTGAACGTTATTCTTTCAGTCTGGAAAGAGGACGTGACAGAGGGGGTAGAGGCCGCAGAGTGGGCCGACACCCGAAACCTCGTACCAATAATTTGGTGGCTGACGAATCATTTTCGGAGTCGTGCTCGAGAACCCACCGATCGTGATTGTGTTTGGATCGAGTTCAAGACTCTCATGTTAGAGAGGTATTATCCGGCTCCACTTCGTGAAGCCAAGTTGTCGGAGGTTTTGAACCCGAACTGGTCGAGACGAGGGTGTTATTGTTATTCTTGAGAAGTTTCAAGGACTTCTTGATTTACTTAAATCGTATCCGTACCAAGGCGGATAAGATCAAGTATTTTAACAAGAGGTTGAACCCTCGGTTGAAAATACAGTTGTTCAATCACAATTGTAGTTCACTTGGCGAATTCATCGAGAAGGCTCTTGGAGCAGAGCTTTCGATCAAAGAGCTTACTCAGAAGGATCCTTCAGTTTCTTCTGGTGAGAGGACTAGGATGCCGATTCGTTCAGAGGGACATCGAACTCCGACGTCCAGGAGGTCGTTTTCTAGTCGAATTCGTGCTGGGAAAGCATCTTCTTCTCAGGCGACGAGTTCGACTGTTGTTTGTTTTAATTATGATTCAGCGGGGCATGTGAGTACTCGATGTACGGTGCCAGCTATGAATTATTTTATGTGTGGGAGGCAGGGACACCTTCAGAATACTGCAGGAGTTCTAGTGCCAGTAGATCTCGAGAGAGCTCATGGGCCTCGAGAGATTTTGTTACTTCAGTCCGTACTTCATCCAAGGGGTCATATCGGGCTTCGGGAGCCAGAGGTATGGACACCCGAGGGGGAGTAGTGAGTTCAGATTAGGGTCTTCCTCGAGTCGATGAGATCGAGGAGCTCGAGATGTAGCCTTGATTTGTATTTTCCTTGTCTTTCGGATTGATGTTTGACTCGGTCTGTATTTTAATATTGCGGTTGTGAACCATTTATTATTGATCTATCTTGTAATCATTGTATCTGAGAATCTTGACACTTGAGTCATTTGATGTGATTTTCTTTCCCTTTGGTCCTGTACCCGAGATTTTTGTGATGATCTGGGTAATCGTTCGTTATGATTCGAGACGTCAAGTCGTGAGGATTTGGATGTGCGTTCGATATAGTCCCGAGGACTATGTCTGTATTGTTATTATCTTTTGTGGTGTGACTTCCTGGCTGGTCTCTGGCGGAGGAGTCATGATTCGGCTAATCTCGCATTTGATTGAGTGTCTTTATCACTTGATTTTTCGCCTTGTTCAGGCAGAGGAGACGTGGGGAATTGCTCGTATTGAGGAGTATTCCTGGAGATGTTGTTTTCTTATCCTGATGGATAGTCCGTGCCCCGACTTGTGCGCCCTGAGTTTCGGGGACGAAACTCTTTTTAAGGGGGGGAGTATGTAATATCCGGGGTTAATTTTTTTTTTTTTCGTGTTACTGTTGAGTTGTACGTATTCATTTGGAATTGTACAAGTGTTGTTGTTTGGACCGATACAATATATATTGTATTAAAATATTTCGGGATCGAAATATTTATTCTGGTCGTCGGTTTGGTTTCGTCGTTTGGTTGTTGTTTGGCGAGTTTGGAATTTTGGCTAAGTTTATAGCCATAGCGTACGCTACCTGTGTAACATTACGTACGCTAATTTGTTGCGATTACGTACGTTACACCCTGAGGTTGCGTACGTAATGCGTGGTAGATGGTGGGAACCTTCCTCGTGGTCAACTTTCGGGGCGAGGGTATCTTTAGGGTATCATTTTTATATATATATATATATATAGAGAAGGGTTATAATAAAAACCATCCCCTATATATTAACTTGGAACCAATATTAACCATTTATTGAATCAATATAGATGGATGAGATTTATTTCAAAAATAAGGAAGACTATATAACTTTGACCGAAAATTACCTAAATTAGTCAAACAAGGTTAAGGATGTCAAATTGTATTACCATCAAACTTACCATAATTTCTTCAGACGTGATTTGTGGAAACGCTATACAAGGAGTACAACTAAAAATTGAGGTATTTTTAGTTAAATCGCATGATGCTATTTTTTTATTGTATTAGTTATGGCATGTATCCAACATGTTGTTAACGCATTGCTTAATATTTTTTCTTTATTTTTGTATTATTTATGAAAATAAAATGTTATTGCATATTATTGATATATACATTGCTTATATTTTATTTATGTATTGCTTATTAACATAATATGTTATTGCTTATTATTGATATATACATTGCTTATATTTTATTTATGTATTGCTTATTAACATATTATTGATATATACATTGCTTATATTTTATTTATGTATTGCTTATTAATATTGATGTAGTGCTTATTGATATATACATTGCTTATATGTTATTTTATGTATTGCTTATTAACATATTATTTATATATACATTGCTTATATTTTGTTTATGCTTTGCTTATTAAAATATTAATTATTGCTTATTGTTTTTCTTTTTAAAGATAGCAAATTTCTACACATTTAATTTTAAGATAGCAAGCATCGGCCCCTAAAAAAAGAAGATTTGAAGCATCCCACTAATTAAGGGTGAAGCAATTAATTTAAACGTTAATAACCTACTATGAGAGAAAATAAATATCTCCACATTTAATACAATGTGTAAAGGATAATTAAGATGGCCTCAATCAGCCGTGAATCACCTTATATAAATATTTATACAAATACATTAATGCCCTTACGCATAGAAATTAAGCTCTTACTAAATTATTAATTACTAATTAATTGTAACCATTGATCGAAAAAATTGAAGGGCTCAAATCAGTTCGTAGTTAACACCTAAAGAAAAGTTTCTATTTGAACTCTTCCCTATATATATATATATCACCCATCAATGTGCTGGGTATTGTCATAACAGAGGATCTTAGTGGACATAAATTTTAATATTCAACATCAGCCATACAGTATATTGAATCACTTATCAGAATTTAAAATAATATACTTTTGTCGATATCAAATCACAAATATATTTAAATATGTAATCTTTATTTTTACTGTGATGATTTTTATTCAAAATAAGAATAAATACAACGATATCAACCTTGAATTCATTCATGAATGCGGTTGTGACATAATCAACCTTTATTTCATTGGATTCGTAATACAATAATCTACTTCAAGAGAATTTTCTATCTTTAGACATTAAAAGATAGTAATATTTCTTCATTCAAGGAGAAATATTAAATCTTTTCAGTAAATTTATTTTTCTCAATTGTATCTTTATGTATTATTTGCATTATTAGTGATACAAATATCATCATCAATATAAATATATAATATTATTACTCTTCTTCCGGAAGAAAGTGTAATAATTGCTATCTAATTTATCCAATATCTATACAATGTTTGAAGAAAATTGGTCAATTCAAAATATAATTTTAAGTGTATAAATATACTTCAAATATTTTAATATTTTACCACTAATTTATGATATTTATCATACAACATGTATGGTTATGTACTAATGTATTTTCAAGATATATCATAAATAAACATGTAAGTAAATAAAACATGATGTAAATAAACTTTAACATTAAAATATGTAATTTCAACATGCAAATATTAAAAGTGTTGGGATTAGTATATTTCTGATCTAGTAAGTGGTGAATTTTGCCTGCTATTTATTTTGCAAGTTTCTCCACTACCATTTTTTTTTAGAAATTATATTTGCCACCTGTCTTATTGTTATCTTGGTATCATACATATTTTAACAGGTATATTTGAACTCATTAAGTTATTTTGAGACTTAAAAGATAATTGTGCATAATCCTCAATAGGGAATACCGTGGTTTTTAGGAATCCTCAATAATTTTGCATTATCACTTATAGTAAATATTCTTTATTTCTAAAGAGATTGTGCATGTTTGCGCTTTTATGAAACAATAAAATTATCGCCACTATTGATCCCAAACTCTTGGCACTCATTTCTCTTAAAGAAAAAATAACAAGATAAGCCAAAATTTTTAATAGTGCAAATGTCTTGAGGATGTTTGACCTTTTAATCATTAATCATATGGTAGAGACTAATTGAAATCATACTTGTATGAAATTAGTGATATTTTGTACCAAATTGATAAATACTCATATATGGCATAAAGCATAATAAAATATTACACCATAACATAGATAAAATTTCATATTTGACATATAATATATTATTATATTTTTCTTGTCACTGTCATTAATAACAATTGATAATGTCCACTTCAAATTAAAAAATCTATGATTTTTTATCCACTATAAAGGTTAAAGTCTAAATAATTTATCTACTCTTATCTATTTCAGGAGATAACGTCTAAGTATTATTAGTACATGAGCCATGTAATATCCAAATTTATTATTTTATAATTTAATATTACTAATGAGTATGATATGATAATCGTTTCTAGATCATCATATATATTTTTTATGTATGATGATCATTTAAATCAAAACAATATGTCTCAACACGATATTGAACAGAAATATACTGTGCATATGTTCAATATAATAATAAAGAACTAAATCTAGTCAATGTATATTTGCATAATTCACAAATCTGGAGAGCTAGATGCTCAAGCAATAAAATTGCGTTGTATATGTCTCGTTTGATCATCAAGTTAAAAATAATATACATCTATTTATAGAACTGATAACACTTATTTGAATTAGATAATATAAATAAACGAATTCTTCATTAATCATAAGATTGACGAGTTAGTAAACTCAAAATCATGGATATTCTGGTCCAGATTAATTTAATTTTGTATAATAACAATGTTGTTATAAGAAATGATCATAGATGTTCGAGTATAGACATTATATAGATAAAAATCATGGATCTTCTTGTCTAAATTTGCTATATACATGGTGTAGAAAGAATTTGTGAACGTGATCCACTTACAATTTGAGCAGAGCGATTCGTCGTGTTGATAACATGTTATAAACAATGATATAAAGAGAGAAAACATAATCACAACTAGTATATAACACAATCACACTAAAAATGTAACATAATCACAACACTATATAACATAATTATAATGAAAATGATGCATGATGTATCACATATTCACATCGAGAATATAACATAATCACAAGTGATGAATCATACACGATACATCATGTTACACCATACAATTTTTCGAAATACAAGAGGAAAATAAAATTATGTATTCTTATTATGAGGGAGCCCCCTCTTTATAAATATAAATTAGAGCTTCATCAAATTAATCATTCACTATATACATGATGTTCCGGGAATTATTATTCCCATGATGTGTCTTACCTAATACTGGTTGTAGATACATAGATGGAAGGTTCTAGATCCTTCTAGAGGTAGTAGGATCCTATTAGATGTCTTACCTTATCTAGGAATCCTATGTATGGAAGGACTCTCATTGTAATGCCTATATAAAGGCCCCTCTATCAGTGTTATGAATGCAATTGATAGACTCATATTTACATTCTTTTACTTTCTCCTGAAACACGTTATCAGCACGTAATCTACCACTGAAAAAAAAATCGTCCAAAATTAACAAAAAAAAAAGAAAACAGAAAAGTTGGATCTTCTAAACCCTAGCCGCCAACCACCTTCTTCAAGCCTCGCCACCACCGGTCATCAACCCTAGCTGAGTGCCTCGCCCAGCTGCCGCCCTCGTCGGAATTCCAATCAGACCCTTCACCTTAGATCGACATCATCATCGTCCAAGCAACACCAGCTTCTGCTCCAGATCGAACCCGAAGCAGCACGACCCGCCAAATTCCAACCAGTTCCTGTACGGTCATCCTCCAGCCCGGGAACTACGACCCTAACCTCACCGACGATCAGCTCCTATTCCGACCTCCAAGTCGGACGCCATCCACGGCCAGTTCGCCTGCCAGTGTAGACACCAGGTCGCACCAAGCCGGCCGTCTCACGCTAGATCGGCCCGCGTTTCTGAAACCAGCCCACGAAAATATTGCTTATATGGAGAGAAGCTCCCGTTCAAGGATCAAAGCAAATATGGAACCAAGTACCCGTAAGATTTTATTAAAGTTCCCGTTTTTTTAATTTCTCTCTTTTGGGAATTTTTTTGGAATTGGAGAATTGGGTTCTTTATCTCCCACGCTACTTTGCGGTGGATGAGACTATGAGAGGTGGTATCACTCTCGTATGTCGAAGTAAATTGTGTGACGGTCCCGGGGGAGTCACGGATAATTGTTGAAAGTCGATATTTGTGGTTGTGCATACACCACGTTTTGGGTGCGATTTGACGTCGCCGTTTTGTCGATTTTAAACCAACAATTGAATAAAATGAATATTGTCGGTAACGGTAAAGTTATGACTTGTTCATGATTAGTCACGGAATTGTGACGTACAAATGGGACAAACATCGATTGCGACGGATATGTCGTGGTTAAAATCGATTTGTGACGGATTTGTCACGATGAATTGAACGACCACCACGTTGGTCTTGACCCAATCCCATACTTGGAAAACTCCATCTTTCATCCTATTAAAATAAAATATTGCATGTGGGTGTAATCATGCACCGTCTCCTTGCAATATGATATATGAAAGAGTGTAAGAGTAATTCTCATTAATTTTAACATGTAAAGCAATGGCATATTGCGTTAAGTACATGAATTCGTTGACCTCGATTATAGTTCGTATGACTATAGGTCCGAATACTTTTCCGAGTATTTGTAAAGGCATGTGCCTTATACATTTGACTATGTTTAGTCAATCTTATTGGATGGTCAAGACAAGTTGGTTATGGTATATTCATTATGTATCATGGTTCAAAATGCTTAATTATGATGCACCGCGTTGTATCTATATAACATGGCTATTATGACGTATACTTGCAAATTGAGAATTAAAATTCTTGGTTGATTTGATGCACTTTGGTGGATTTTGTCTACACTTTGATCATGACTAGGCGCATCCTCCTTGGTATTTGTTTATGCTTTGAAAGTTCAAACGGAATCAGTGGTTTTTAAACAGCCTTAGCTGTACCGACATTCCTACTTTCTCTGCAAGTCTACCAAGTTGGAGTTACCGAAAGCATCATTAGTCGAGATAAGAAATCGAACACCCTGCTGCGTTTAAACGCGCCTATGGCTGGCATTGCCATATATTTGCATCAACACTTATGCCATTGGACATGGTCTCAACCTTGTTTTCTCACTAAACTTGGGAAATACTAAAGCATCCCATTAAAATATATACTGTGATCTGAGTTTAATGATTCGTGTGGTTCACAACATATGGATAGAAATATACGGAAGTCTAGTTTCCATAACATCTGACCGTTCGTCCATAGCCTTCCTAACAAGGGAGTTATAGCTGTTTTAGTGAACAAAGGTCAAGCTGCGCGGAGTTTTATTTCCAGCGATTGTGCTAACTTTTGTCCCAACCAACTTGGTTCCCATCTTAATTTGCAAGTGGTCTTATGACACATGTTTTTCAACCTCTTTTTGGCCGAGTTTGGCACAGATGGTGTGATTTTTGGTATCCATTGTACGCTAAAATATCATCTTTCAAATGTTGAAAAACAGTTTCCTTGGGGAAGCCCAAAATACGCACCCTTATAAGAAGGTCGAGCGTGTGCATGGTAGTGTTACATCATGCTTGTGTCGTAATTTTGCCCCTTAGGCATATAACCTTGCCATGTTATGCACTCAATATGATAGATCATTTTGATCGTATCTGGTATAAAATCTCTATGTTGTTAGAGTGTTCGCTATGCTCATGTTTGTAAAATTTTGCAAGCGAAATTGAGTACATATTAAGCTATTTCCAAGGAACGCAATATTTTTGGATTTCGTATTATAAATCCATTGTGACTATGATGAGTAGGTCATCACAATCAATGAGCGGTATGATGCTCAAGTTGTTGAATGCCGAATGGCGTTTTCTAGTCACATATGTTCCGTAACAATTGAACCATGTTATGACTCGATGATATATATGCCAAAGTGTATCACTCATAGCATCTCATTGTGATTTGTGAGAATAAAATCTTATGCATCACTTGTATTGGATATGTGAAAAGAAAAATATTCATGAGTCAATATGGTCCGGCTTGCATCGGTTTTTGTAACCAGGAGATGTATTGGGACATTAACACATTTAGGCTTTAATAGTCCGGAGTTTGGACAGTTTGATGATCCATATACCACGGTATTGTCATGGACCTCATTTTCTTTGAACAAAGAAACTAGTTGGATCAAAGACACCAAAGTACGTTGGTGGAGTCGTGAGCAGGGCTCATGACCGATGATGATATTTATGTCATCCGCGTCTTGCTTTCATAAACATGTGTGACGCCAAAGACCCCCCAAATGATCCTTCTTAGCCATGTTCATTGATTTAAGCCTATTCTTTGGCACGATTAGGAGATGACACCCTCCTATGGCGACTCGCATAAGCACGATGCTGAGTCCTCCCTTTTCACCGAGTCCTTATACATACATGATCATAAGTATTAGCCTGGGTGGTTTATGATGCTATGATGGTGTTCACAAATGGTCGTACTCAAGTGATAATATTTATATGTTATGTTGTTCCTTTGACAATGATTGATAAGTTGATGAAACCTGAGTTTATGGTTGTCCAACTTGCGGACCAGTCATTGTAAAGGTCGGTTCACCCACTTTTAGACCAAGTCTTAAAGTGAAATTTTAACGAGTACTTTCTAACATCCAAGGCTACCTTCTCACAAATTTCAGTGCCATTTGGAGTCTTGGAAGGAGGTGAACCACTTCAATGAAGTTTTCACATACCACCAGCCGTCCCAACAATCAGTTCGATGTCATTTCGATCGGTTTTTGACAACAAGGTTGATGGTTTTGGAATCCTAAACACCCGTTTATACATGCTCACGAAATTTTGAGGTGTTTGGGGATGGTGAAGGGAGTGAACTCTTCAAGAAAGCACTAGAGGTTCAATAAAACCAACGGCCTATCATCGGTTCAATCGTTTCTTCATGTTCGATCCCGGTGGTGCATGGTGGCGGTTTTGTTGAACTCAAGACCAGTAGCTACGGTTATGTAGCATCGGTCAACATGTCATATTCACCTATACCTATCATCATTCAAATGTTTAGTTACGAGTGTAACAGTATGCATTTTGTTAACTGGATTGTGTTAACACTGAAAACCTTTATCGTCCACATGTTCATGTGCCAAAATGCGTCACCACAACGCATTATGACGGGTTATAAATGATGAATATGACATGCGCTTTCACTCATAGTCTGCTTAAAATATACCTTGGCAGACGATCTCGTAAGTCACTTTGATGAGCCAGTCTTCCCGTCGTTAGGGGGGATGCGAACGATCATGTTCGAGTAGAACGACTTGGAATTGTCGTAGTTTGTCCCTACTGTGCCTCACCAAGTTCCCCAAAGTGACGAGATTAAATACATGCTGCAAACATGTCTGCAAGGATTGTGTCCGGTCATGGACGTTCGTCACCTATAAATGGTGATATGGTAACACCACAAATTGTGGTAGATGGTGTTACTAGGCCGTGGATCTCATCGAGTATTGGGATGCCACTTGGTTCGATAAATACTCTCGCTAAGAATGTATGCGAGTTTGGTACTTGAAACTTGATCATTTGATCAAATGAACTCATCCGTCTCCTGTGATTCTAGATTATAGTCATTATTTGGGGACGCCTCAATGAATGCCAATCCATAAAGAGTACTCTATGAATAAAACCGGTACATGAAGACGTGGAATGTGAGTTTAATGAAACCATACTTCGTTGAAAATCTACAACGTTGTAGCCTTGGCCTATAATGGAAATATATGCGACTCCAGTATGAACAAAGTGATAGCCCTTTATTGAAGTGGTGCCGACACTACAAAGATAAGATCTATCTTTATACTTTGTTAAGGCGAGTGAGAGAAGAAGTTAAACTCACCTCATGGCACGAGGTTTCTCATGAACGCACTGGAATCGACTACGATGACACGAAACTTAGTTGTGCTATCGTAATGGATGTTATATCATCCACTATCTTTTCAGTTAGATAGTTTCCCAAAAACTGACGTGCAGCTTGTGGTTAAATCTTATCTTAGTGGGGAACTAAGTTAAAGGATCTCGTGATGGATCAGACTCAAATCAAGTGGCTCCTGACCACGTAGCGCGTCGACAAGTGATTTTCGGGAACGCATACTAAGTATATACTTGATTTGGAAGAGATATGAAGCTGTTGCCTGTAAAACTAAGGGTCTATAGTGATGTACTCTTATGAGACTAAGAGATTCCGCTAAATCCAAAGTTAAGAATGAAAGGATCTTGGGAACACTTGATGAGGCGTATTCATCAATCGGTTTAAGGCAATATAAGGGACGGTTTCCCTAAGAGATGATAAAGTAATGCCTATATGATTCCCAATGATTAGTCGAAGTCATCATAAGACTTGGCTCACTTAAGTGATGATGCAGTCTTAAGAGAAAAGTATGGTATTATGTACTCATGTTTGACTCAATGTACTCATTCGTAATAAGCCGGTAAAGCCACTGTGATGATGGCCCAGGATGCGCTCACGCAATGTCTGTGATTGATAAGAAGCTTGAAGCTCGCTCTATCTCGATAAAAGGACACTTGAAAATTGATACCCGAATCTGCCCAGAACGTGTTGGTCTATCTCCCATATGACCTACAGGGCAGCTCACTTGTTGGAAAATGGTAAAATTGGTACCATTCGAAAGGTTTGTGTCTACTTTCCAAGGAAACCAACCATTTGATCACATCCATCATGTTGAGTGACATATGACTATTGCTGCAAAGTAGGACAGGATATGTCTGGTAATTTGCTAAGTCAACTTTGATAGAGCTTTGTGATCTGCTCAGGTCGATCTAGGTTACGTACTGTATGTGAATAAAAAGCTACGGGTGTCTAGTTTTCATAAGTTCGTACAGTTCCATTGATACTTATTGAATCGAAGAAGTTATGACTGATTTAGTGCATGGAGGTCAAGGCTTTAGAAAACTTGATAAGTCTTTAGCGACTCTGCACTTTGGATGTGTCGCGCTCTTTTTATCCTTAGACCAAGGTTGTTTTTCCCATTGGGTTTTCACTTGGTAAGGTTTTTAACGAGGCGACCTATGAGAACATCCATACAATGATGCATTGTACTTCTGTTCAACTTAGACCAAGAGGTATTTTTCCCACTGAGTTTTTCCTTGGTATAGTTGTGAGGGCAACTTGGCATCCGACTCCTATGATTTGAGGTACTCATCATGGGGGAGTCGTTATGTATACATCAGGGGGGGTATGTAACACCCCCGATATATTCAGGAATATTAGAGCGCCGTAAATCCTTTACATAAGGATTTACAAGGCTGAAGAATTGGACAGACATTGAGAAAGACTAACGAATGGAAATATCGGAATTAAGATACAACAGTTCTGACCAAATACTGAAAGTACAATTGTTCAACCGGAACTTAATAATACATCACCAAATTCAAATTCATTATAAATGTCTTCGTACTCGAGTACTTATTGAAATAACCAATAAACAACAGACAAATAAACCCGGCCGGAACATCACTCTGCACCCTCGTCGTCATACAGCTCCAGTGGTTGTTTTCCCGCTCTCCTGGATCCTGAACATAAACAAAATGTTCACCCCCGAAGGGGTTAGCACAACGATGCTAGTACAAGTACCACAACATATTATTCAACGTCACACGCAGAATAATAATAACGTAAATGATTAAATGCCAAACGAGTCTTCTCCTGTGAGAAACTCAAATATAACATACACAACTGATAATCACAACATGATATCATAACATACACATGGTAATTCCGACGATCCAGCGTTCACTGCCTAGAACCCACGATAATCCCGTCAGACCAACCCGTGGTGGAACAACCCGTCCGATGATCCAGCGCACGCTAGCATAGATCCCCCGATGATCCCGTCGGACCAACACGAGGTGGACATACAACAACGACATACATGCACGACAATATGTATAATATCAATACATAAAACAAATAAAGTACTTGCCTCGATTTGAAGACAAGAACAATACTTCCACGAAAACGAACACTCGAAGGTCGTCCTCCTCAATCAATCACGTAACAAGATCAAACCTTAACAAAAGAAATGATATAGGATTTATCTCACGTCGTACGAATGTTTAACAATTCGATTTACGGCCAAGTTTATAAAATGTAATCTGCCTGAACTGCTTAGCGCACGCTAAGTACTCTGTGTAGCGTGCGTTAAGTCTGCTCGATAGCGCACGCAAACAGCAAAGCCTAGCGTACGTTAACTATGCATGGTTAGTACTTCACTGATCAGTCGACTGACTCGTCTGATGGCCTAGCGTACGTTACGTACCAAATGTAGCGTACGCTAACTCGTGCTCGATAGCGCACGTTAATCTACATAGCTTAGCGTGTGCTATCTGTGCATGGCAGTCTACTGCTGGGCAGTAGTTTCTCGTCATGATCAAAACGATGAAATCTTCCATGATAATTCATGTTACCTCCATGAATATCATGTTCATACGATTATGAATGATCTTACGGATAACAACAACTTCGGATTCAAGGATATGTATACCATTATAAAACCATATTCCATTTCGACTACAAATCTTCATACGACGATTCGAAAGGCTTAACGGTTGATATCAACACCTTTATATCCATCAAGATTATCATGCTGTAGTTGTTTAACATTCCATCTATACTAGATAAATCCTTCCATGATCAATCCCTTAGATTCATCTAACAATAATGATGTTAAAGTCAAGTCCATGATTGTTATGAAGTCATCTACTAGATTCGGATTACCAAAGATAGAAGCTTCCTCTACTTGTTCATGTAATAAGATTCGAATCATGATGTTCATAATCAAGGTACTTGAGGCATAACCATCTCTATATTCCAAACATGATGCATGTTGAATAATTCATTAGTGAAAAATCAATATCTTGCTAACATGATCATCTAATTCTTTAGAATCCAACTCTAAGTCTGGAGATAGGTTGAACATACCTTAATATGATGAAAAATCACGGAACCGTAAGGTAGAATCCGACTCCGGTTGGTTGTATGCCACTCCAAGGTGCTATTCCACTTCAATGATCACTCACAAGTGATAACCAATATACAAAGACCAACAAGATGTGTTCTAAGTGTGTAGAAGGATTATTATAGCTCTCTGGCCTCTCAAGAATGAAGAATGGACGAATGAAATGTAAGCCAAAACGGGTTGTTGTCCCATTTATAATATTCTGCATTTTAACTAATTAGCGCACGCTACTAAGCTTTCCTTAGCGCGCGCTAATAAGAGTTGACTTGGCTGTCCGGAGTTCGTCCGCGGGAATCTTATCCGGACCCATGTCCCGGCTGGCGCATGTGCTAGCCGTCCTGCTCAATAATTGAGTTCTTAGCGCACGCAACTCCTACATGCATAGCGTGCGCTAGTAGTAGCCCGATAGCGCGCGTTAAGCTACATTCGTAGCGTGCGCTATCACGAGTTTGCATGAGAAATTTTGCATGTTGTTATACTCATGTACAAAGATATCAATGCAAGAAATATCATATTCCAATAATCAAAACCACAAATCCGAATAATACAGGGTTTGAATACAGATGAAATACACCGTAATAAATCCGGATATTACATACCCTCCTACTAAAAAGGAGTTTCGTCCCGAAACTCAAGACGAAAATAACTCGGGATATCTGGACTTCATATCAGCTTCCGTTTCCCATGTGGATCTTCCTTTCCGTGACGTGACCATTGAACTTTGACCAAAATGATTGGTTTGTTCCTCAACTGCTTAACTCGACTCTCGAGTATCTTGACCGGTCTTTCTTCAAACGTCCCATTCTGCGCGACTTCGATCCCGCCGAAATCAATGATATGACTGGGATCTGGTATATACTTCCGTAGCTGGGATACGTGGAACACGTTATGAACATGGCACAATGACGGCGGCAATGCCAATCTATATGCCAACTCCCCAACTCTCTCAAGGATCTCAAATGGTCCGATATATCTCGGACTCAGCTTTCCTTTCCTTCCGAAATGAAAGATTCCCCGAGTAGGAGAAACCTTCAAAAGTATGTGGTCTCCAGTATTGAACTCTAATGGGCGACGGCGTACGTCTGCGTAAGATTTCTGGCGACTCTGGGCGGTCAACAACCTTTCACGAATCAAGGCTATCTTTTCTCGAGTCTGCACGATCAACTCTGGTTCTGTTCCGATCAAGTCCGATGAATCGTCCCAGCATAGGGGCGATCTGCATCTCCTCCCGTATAATGCCTCAAATGGTGCCATCTTAATGGAAGCATGCCAACTATTGTTGTAGGTAAATTCAATCAACAGTAGATGGACTTCCCAATCAGTTGACCAATCTAAGGCACAGGCTCTCAACATATCTTCCACCGTTTGAATGGTCCTCTCGGATTGTCCGTAAGTCTGCGGGTGATAAGCTATGCTGAAGTTCAATTCGGTCCCCAAGGCCTTATGAACTGCTTTCCAAAAGTGAGACACAAAACGGCCGTCTCGATCAGAAACAATGGTCTTCGGCGTACCATGCAATCGAACTATCTCCGAAATAAATACTCGTGCCAACCTCTCTGGTCCCCATATATCCTTAATGCCTAGAAAATGAGCTGATTTGGCTAAACGATCAACTATCACCCAAATCATGTTCATTCCTGTCCTGGTTCTCGGCATATTAGTGATAAAATCCATCGATATGTCCTCCCACTTCTATTCAGGAATTGGGAGTGGCTTCAACATTCCGGCAGGCCGTTGATGCTCGATCTTAACCTGCTGACAAGTCAAGCATTTCGAAACATAGTCCGCTACATCTTTCTTCATGTTGCCCCACCAGAAATTCTGCTTCAAGTCTTTATACATCTTACTGGTGCCTGGGTGGATAGAATAGGGCGAACTGTGAGCTTCCTTCATAATCGTCTGTTTCAGAACATCAACATCGGGAACGCAGAGTCGGTTCTGAAATCTCAAAACTCCATCATCATGAATTATGAATCCGGGGGCCTTTCCTTTGATCACTTCATCACGTAACCGAATCATCAGAGGATCATCTGCCTGTCTAGATTTGATTTCTTCGGTTAGTGATGAAGTTATCTCCATCACGCACAGTTGTCCTTGTACTCTTTGTAACCACACTTCAATTCCTTCTCGAATCATCTCTCGTTGAAGGCTAAGTTGGGAGGTCAGCATCTCCAGCATCTGAATAGAAACAGGCTTGCGGCTGAGTGCATCGGCCACTACATTCGCTTTGCCTGGATGATACAAAATCTCCAAGTCATAGTCCTTAATCAGCTCTAACCATCTTCTTTGCCGCATGTTCAACTCTTTCGACATTGAATATGTACTTGAGACTCTTGTGATCCGTAAAGATCGGCGGTGAGTCCGTCTGGATAATGTCTCCAGATCTTCAAAGCAAAAACCACTGCTGCTAGCTCCAAATCATGTGTTGGGTAATTCACTTCATAAGGTTTCAGCTGTCGCGACGCATAAGCGATCACCTTATCATTCTGCATCAATACGCACTCGAGTCCTTGGTTCGAAGCATCGCTGTAAACTGTAAATCCTGCAGTTCCCTGTGGAAGTGATAGAATCGGTGCCGTCGTCAATCTCTTCTTCAATTCATCAAAGCTAACCTGACACAACTCATTCCACTCAAACTTTTGAGTTTTCTGCAGGAGTCGAGTAAGTTGGTGGGAGATTTTAGAAAACCTTTCCACGAATCGACGATAATACCCAGCAAGTCCTAAGAAGCTTCAGACTTCTTTCACGTTCTTTGGAGGATTCTAATCCATAATTGCTTCGATCTTCTGAGGATCTACTCGGACTCCTTTAGCTGACACCACATGGCCGAGGAACATTACTTCCTCTAGCCAGAATTCACACTTAGGAAGTTTGGCGTACAATTGCTCGCTTCTCAAAAGTTCCAATACAATCCGCAAATGCTGCGCATGTTCTTCCGGGCTCTTAGAATACACCAGAATGTCATCAATGAACACGACCACAAATTTATCCAAAAATTCAATGAACACTCGGTTCATCAATTGCATAAATACAGCAGGTGCGTTAGTGAGACCAAACGGCATCACTACAAACTCATAATGTCCGTAGCGAGTTCTGAACGCTGATTTCGGAACATCAGATTCCTTAATCCTCAGATGATGATACCCTGATCTCAGATCGATTTTAGAAAATATTGTTGCCCCTTGCAACTGGTCAAACAGATCATCAATCCGTGGCAACGGATACTTGTTCTTAAACGTCATCTTGTTCAGCTCTCGATAGTATACGATTAAGCGATCCATCGTTCTTTCGGACAAAAGAATCGGCGCTCTCGGTGGCAAACGCTTGGTGAATATAGCCTTTGTCCACTAACTCCTCCAGTGCTTTTGATTCGTACATCTCAGTAGGTGCCATACGATACGGCGCCTTAGAAATTGGTGTAGCTCCGGGTTCCAGCTCAATGGTAAATTCTACATCCCTTCGTGAAGGTAGTCCAGGTAACTCGTCAGGAAATACATCTGGAAATTCGTTCACAACAGGAATGGATGAAAGTTCCACAATTTCGTCTTCTTTCTTCATTGCATAGCACCAATATCTGATACAGCCCTGTTTCAATAATTTGACAGCTTTCATCGCCTTGATCAATTTTCCTGAGCTGCCTGGTTTCCATCCCTCCAACAGAATTTCGGAACCATCGTCAGCGATCAGCGAGATATTCCTCCTCCGGTAGTTTACAATTGCTCCATATCGATTAAGCCAATCGTCTCCGAGTATCAGGTCGTCTCCATGCATTTATATTACAATCAAATTTGAGAGCCACTCTCTGCCTCCAAATGATACAGGGAAATTTCTAGTTTCTAAGTTCCCGACAATCCTCTCTCCACTCGGTAAACCAACAACATAAGATTCACAAGTATGAAAACCGGAAATATTCAAACGATTCACACAAGACAAAGATATAAAAAAATGCGTAGCTCCTGTATCGAATAAAACGCTAACTGGCTGGGAAAGGATGCGGGCCAGTGCACGATCGACATGACATCTCGATCGTCTGTCCTCCTCATCTCGTACAAACGTGGGGTAACAGATCCGACACTCAATGTTCCCTTTCGGTCCCATTGTCCTCTGCCTCGTCCGCGGCCAAAATTCTGAGGCATCTGAACACTTTGTTGCGTCTGTTGGATACTGGCTTCCTTCTGGACTGGTTGTGGTGTACGGGCTCTAAAAGACTTTGCAGCCTCTTCACAAAACACTGCCCGATGTCCCTCTCGTCCACAATCAAAACAAGTCACGGCACGTAGGGGGCAATTCCGTCGATAGTGCCCCGTCTGGGCGCAGTTAAAGCATTTCCTGGTAACATCAGTAATAGTTGATGTAGCTCCGAAGTTCTTTCCGCTCCTAACTGGGTGCGGAGGTTTCTTGAAAGAGTGAAAGGATGACTGGGCCTTACGGGGCCCGCTGTTATTGTGCTCTGTAAAAGTACCAGAGACTTTCTATTTCTTAGATTCCGAAAAATTCTCCATAGTTGCTTCCTTGATCTCATACGCCAACGCCTTATCCTGGTATTGACGGAGTGTGGTACATTCAAAACCGGACATGTACCTCTGGATTTCTGGTTTCATCCTCATATCGAAATGGATCATCATTTCTGCATCTGTTCTGACCAGATGTCGAACAAATGCCAGCTGCTGGTTAAACGTCTTAATTGCCTGGGATACTGGCACATCAGAAGGCTGAGCGGAGAAAAACTCCCGAACTTTGGCTTCCCTTACAGGACGAGGGCAATACTGAGCTTCCATCATCAATCTAAACTCTGTCCAATCAGCATCATGGTCTGCAGGCCGGATGGCTTCCCACCATTCGGACGCTTCCCCTATCAGAAAATATTGAGCGATAGAGGCTCTCGGTCAAATGCAGGCGATTAATTCGGCAAATATTTTCTCCAGTTCCTTCAACCAATGGTCCTGGTGGGAGTCTCGAAATCTCGTCGAATTTGGGTGGTTGCATCTTCGCCACCTCTTGCAGCCACCGGTCACCACGATTTCCCATGTCTGGGATCCCTTGCTGTCTCTCTCTCTGCTGTAGTCCCACCGCCACTTGCATTCGGTCCACGACTTAGGCGAATTGAGTCATCTGGTTCACCACTTGACGAAGGATCTCTCTGACAATGAGTTCGATTCGTTATTAATAGATTGTTGCGGCTACTTTGAGCTATGGCCTGATTAGAAGGCGACGCTTCCCTTTCAGCATTTCTTCGCTCGCGTCCACGACCGCGACCACGTCCACGTCCGCCTCTCAACATACTGTAAGCATAAATACTCAATATACAGGAAACAACATCGTTCTAATATTTGAGTATAAAGGGACATAATATGTAAAGAACGAGATAGAGTTTAGGAACTTACAACCACCATTCGCATGAAGACGTAGGCAGTGCAGTGATGTCATTCACGGCCGGTTACCTCAAAAGACATAAATGACCCCTATTTTAACCCAACGGCCAAGATATCCATAATATTTGCTCCGATAGCATATTCTGTAACACCCCCGATATATTCAGGAATATTAGAGCGCCGTAAATCCTTTACATAAGGATTTACAAGGCTGAAGAATTGGACAAACGTTGAGAAAGACTAACGAATGGAAATATCGGAATTAAGATACAACAGTTCTGACCAAATACTGAAAGTACAATTGTTCAACCGGAACTTAATAATACATCACCAAATTCAAATTCATCATAAATGTCTTCGTACTCGAGTACTTATTGAAATAACCAATAAACAACAGACAAATAAACCCGGCCGGAACATCACTCTGCACCCTCGTCGTCATACAGCTCCAGTGGTTGTTTTCCCGCTCTCCTGGATCCTGAACATAAACAAAATGTTCACCCCCGAAGGGGTTAGCACAACGATGCTAGTACAAGTACCACAACATATTATTCAATGTCACACGCAGAATAATAATAACGTAAATGATTAAATGCCAAACGAGTCTTCTCCTGCGAGAAACTCAAATATAACATACACAACTGATAATCACAACATGATATCATAACATACACATGGTAATTCCGACGATCCAGCGTTCACTGCCTAGAACCCACGATAATCCCGTCAGACCAACCTGTGGTGGAACAACCCGTCCGATGATCCAGCGCACGCTAGCATAGATCCCCCGATGATCCCATCGGACCAACACGAGGTGGACATACAACAACGACATACATGCACGACAATATGTATAATATCAATACATAAAACAAATAAAGTACTTGCCTCGATTTTAAGACAAGAACAATACTTCCATGAAAACGAACACTCGAAGGTCGTCCTCCTCAATCAATCACGTAACAAGATCAAACCTTAACAAAAGAAATGATATAGGATTTATCTCACGTCGTACGAATGTTTAACAATTCGATTTACGGCCAAAAGTTCATAAAATGTAATGCACTGGCTTAGCGACGCTAAGTACTCTGTGTAGCGTCGTTAAGTCGCTTTCGATAGCGCGCATAAGCAGCAAAGCTAGCGTCGTTAACTATGCATGGTTAGTACTTCACCGATCGGTCGGACTCGTCGATGGCCTAAGCGTCGTTACGTACCAAGCGTAGCGTCGCTAACTCGTGCTCGATAAGCGCACGTTAATCTACATAGCTTAGCGTGCGCTATCATGCATGGCGATCTCTGCTTTGGCGATGAAGCTATTCGTCATGATCAAAACAATGAAATCTTCCGTGATAATTCATGTTACCTCCATGAATATCATGTTCATACGATTATGAATGATCTTACGGATAACAACAACTTCGGATTCAAGGATATGTATACCATTATAAAACCATATTCCATTTCGACTACAAATCTTCATACGACGATTCGAAAGGCTTAACGGTTGATATCAACACCTTTATATCCATCAAGATTATCATGCTGTAGTTGTTTAACATTCCATCTATACTAGATAAATCCTTCCATGATCAATCCCTTAGATTCATCTAACAATAATGATGTTAAAGTCAAGTCCATGATTGTTATGAAGTCATCTACTAGATTCGGATTACCAAAGATAGAAGCTTCCTCTACTTGTTCATGTAATAAGATTCGAATCATGATGTTCATAATCAAGGTACTTGAGGCATAACCATCTCTATATTCCAAACATGATGCATGTTGAATAATTCATTAATGAAAAATCAATATCTTGCTAACATGATCATCTAATTCTTTAGAATCCAACTCTAAGTCTGGAGATAGGTTGAACATACCTTAATATGATGAAAAATCACTGAACCGTAAGGTAGAATCCGACTCCGGTTGGTTGTATGCCACTCCAAGGTGCTATTCCACTTCAATGATCACTCACAAGTGATAACCAATATACAAAGACCAACAAGATGTGTTCTAAGTGTGTAGAAGGATTATTATAGCTCTCTGGCCTCTCAAGAATGAAGAATGGACGAATGAAATGTAAGCCAAAACGGGTTGTTGTCCCATTTATAATATTCTGCATTTTAACTAATTAGCGCACGCTACTAAGCTTTCCTTAGCGCGCGCTAATAAGAGTTGACTTGGCTGTCTGAGTTCGTCGCGGGAATCTTATCCGGACCCATGTCCCGGCTGGCGCATGTGCTAGCCGTCCCGCTCAATAATTGAGTTCTTAGCGCACGCAACTCCTACATGCATAGCATGCGCTAGTAGTAGCCCGATAGCGCGCGTTAAGCTACATTCGTAGCGTGCGCTATCACGAGTTTGCATGAGAAATTTTGCATGTTGTTATACTCATGTACAAAGATATCAATGCAAGAAATATCATATTCCAATAATCAAAACCACAAATCCGAATAATACAGGGTTTGAATACAGATGAAATACACCGTAATAAATCCGGATATTACATACCCTCCTACTAAAAAGGAGTTTCGTCCCGAAACTCAAGACGAAAATAACTCGGGATATCTGGACTTCATATCAGCTTCCGTTTCCCATGTGGATCTTCCTTTCCGTGATGTGACCATTGAACTTTGACCAAAATGATTGGTTTGTTCCTCAACTGCTTAACTCGACTCTCGAGTATCTTGACCGGTCTTTCTTCAAACGTCCCATTCTGCACGACTTCGATCCCGCCGAAATCAATGATATGACTGGGATCTGGTATATACTTCCGTAGCTGGGATACGTGGAACACGTTATGAACATGGCACAATGACGGCGGCAATGCCAATCTATATGCCAACTCCCCAACTCTCTCAAGGATCTCAAATGGTCCGATATATCTCGGACTCAGCTTTCCTTTCCTTCCGAAATGAAAGATTCCCCGAGTAGGAGAAACCTTCAAAAGTACGTGGTCTCCAGTATTGAACTCCAATGGGCGACGGCGTACGTCTGCGTAAGATTTCTGGCGACTCTGGGCGGTCAACAACCTTTCACGAATCAAGGCTATCTTTTCTCGAGTCTGCACGATCAACTCTGGTTCTGTTCCGATCAAGTCCGATGAATCGTCCCAGCATAGGGGCGATCTGCATCTCCTCCCGTATAAAGCCTCAAACGGTGCCATCTTAATGGAAGCATGCCAACTATTGTTGTAGGTAAATTCAATCAACGGTAGATGGACTTCCCAATCAGTTGACCAATCTAAGGCACAGGCTCTCAACATATCTTCCACCGTTTGAATGGTCCTCTCGGATTGTCCGTAAGTCTGCGGGTGATAAGCTATGCTGAAGTTCAATTCGGTCCCCAAGGCCTTATGAACTGCTTTCCAAAAGTGAGACACAAAACGGCCGTCTCGATCAGAAACAATGGTCTTCGGCGTACCATGCAATCGAACTATCTCCGAAATAAATACTCGTGCCAACCTCTCTGGTCCCCATATATCCTTAATGCCTAGAAAATGAGCTGATTTGGTTAAACGATCAACTATCACCCAAATCATGTTCATTCCTGTCCTGGTTCTCGGCATATTAGTGATAAAATCCATCGATATGTCCTCCCACTTCTATTCGGGGTGGGAGTGGCTTCAACATTCAAACAGGCGTTGATGCTCGATCTTAACTCTTGACAAGTCAAGCATTTGAAACATAGTCCGCTACATCTTTCTTCATGTTGCCCCACGAAATGCTTCAAGTCTTTATACATCTTCTTGGTGCACAGGTGGATAGAATAGAGGCGGCTGTGAGCTTCCTTCATAATCGTCTGTTTGAACATCAACATCGGGAGCAGTCGGTTACGAAATCTCAAAACTCCATCATCATGAATTATGAATCCGGGGCCTTTCCTTTGATCACTTCATCACGTAACCGAATCAGAGGATCATCTGCCTGTCTAGATTTGATTTCTTCGGTTAGTGATGAAGTTATCTCCATCACGCACAGTTGTCCTTGGACTCTTTGTAACCACACTTCAATTCCTTCTCGAATCATCTCTCGTTGAAGGCTAAGTTGGGAGGTTAGCGTCTCAAAGATTCGAATAGAAACAGGGCTTGCGCCGAGTGCATCGGCCACTACATTCGCTTTGCTGGATGATACGAATCTCCAAGTCATAGTCCTTAATCAGCTCTAACCATCTTCTTTGCCGCATGTTCAACTCTTTCATTGAATATGTACTTGAGACTCTTGTGATCCGTAAAGATCGGCGGTGAGTCCTGCATGATAATGTCTCCAGATCTTCAAAGCAAAAACCACTGCTGCTAGCTCCAAATCATGTGTTGGGTAATTCACTTCATAAGGTTTCAGCTGTCGCGACGCATAAGCGATCACCTTATCATTCTGCATCAATACGCACCCGAGTCCTTGGTTCGAAGCATCGCTGTAAACTGTAAATCCTCCAGTTTCCTGTGGAAGTGATAGAATCGGTGCCGTCGTCAATCTCTTCTTCAATTCATCAAAGCTAACCTGACACAACTCATTCCACTCAAACTTTTGAGTTTTCTGCAGGAGTCGAGTAAGTTGGCGGGAGATTTTACAAAACCCTTCCATGAATCGACGATAATACCCAGCAAGTCCTAAGAAGCTTCAGACTTCTTTCACGTTCTTTGGAGGATTCCAATCCATAATTGCTTCGATCTTCTGAGGATCTACTCGGACTCCTTTAGCTGACACCACATGGCCGAGGAACATTACTTCCTCTAGCCAGAATTCACACTTAGGAAGTTTGGCGTACAATTGCTCGCTTCTCAAAAGTTCCAATACAATCCGCAAATGCTGCGCATGTTCTTCCGGGCTCTTAGAATACACCAGAATGTCATCAATGAACACGACCACAAATTTATCCAAAAATTCAATGAACACTCGGTTCATCAATTGCATAAATACAGCAGGTGCGTTAGTGAGACCAAACGGCATCACTACAAACTCATAATGTCCGTAGCGAGTTCTGAACGCTGATTTCGGAACATCAGATTCCTTAATCCTCAGATGATGATACCCTGATCTCAGATCGATTTTAGAAAATACTGTTGCCCCTTGCAACTGGTCAAACAGATCATCAATCCGTGGCAACGGATACTTGTTCTTAAACGTCATCTTGTTCAGCTCTCGATAGTCAATACACAGTCGAAGCGATCCATCATTCTTTAGGACAAAAAGAACTGGCGCTCTCCAGGGCGAAACGCTTGGCTGAATATAGCCTTTGTCCACTAACTCCTCCAGCTGCTTTTTCCGTTCGTACATCTCAGTAGGTGCCATACGATACGGCGCCTTAGAAATTGGTGTAGCTCCGGGTTCCAGCTCAATGGTAAATTCTACATCCCTTCGTGGAGGTAGTCCAGGTAACTCGTCAGGAAATACATCTGGAAATTCGTTCACAACAGGAATGGATGAAAGTTCCACAATTTCGTCTTCTTTCTTCATTGCATAGCACCAATATCCGATCTGACTGTTTGATAATTTGTGACTTTCATCGCCTTGATCAATTTTCTGAAATACTGGTTTCCATCCCTCAAACAGAATTTCGGAACCATCGTCAGCGATCAGCGAGATATTCCTCCTCCGGTAGTTTACAATTGCTCCATATCGATTAAGCCAATCGTCTCCGAGTATCAGGTCGTCTCCATGCATTTATATTACAATCAAATTTGAGAGCCACTCTCTGCCTCCAAATGATACAGGGAAATTTCTAGTTTCTAAGTTCCCGACAATCCTCTCTCCACTCGGTAAACCAACAACATAAGATTCACAAGTATGAAAACCGGAAATATTCAAACGATTCACACAAGACAAAGATATAAAAGAATGCGTAGCTCCTGTATCGAATAAAACGCTAACTGGCTGGGAAAGGATCTGGACAGTACCTGATGCGACAACAGCATCCTGATCGTCTGTCCTCCTCATCTCGTACAAACGTGGGGGAACAGATCCGACACTCAATGTCCCCTTTCGGTCCCATTGTCCTCTGCCTCGTCCGCGGCCAAAATTCTGAGGCATCTGAACACTTTGCTGCGTCTGTTGAATCGGCTTCCTTACGGTATTTGTGGTGTACGGGCTCTAAAAGACTTTGCAGGCTCTTCACAAAACACCGCCCGATGTCCCTCTCGTCCACAATCAAAACAAGTCACGGCAGGTAGGGGCAATTAAGTCGATAGTGCCGTGCAGGCGCGATTAAAGCATTTCTGGTAACATCGGTAATAGTTGATGTCGCTCCGAAGTTCTTTCCGCTCCTAACTAGGTGCGGAGGTTTCTTGAAAGAGTGAAAGGATGACTGGGCCTTACGGGGCCCGCTGTTCTTGTGCTCTGTAAAAGTACCAGAGACTTTCTATTTCTTAGATTCCGAAAATTTCTCCATAGCTGCTTTCTTGATCTCATACGCCAACGCCTTATCCTGGTATTGACGGAGTGTGGTACATTCAAAACCGGACATGTACCTCTGGATTTCTGGTTTCATCCTCATATCGAAATGGATCATCATTTCTGCATCTGTTCTGACCAGATGTCGAACAAATGCCAGCTGATGGTTAAACGTCTTAATTGCCTGGGATACTTGCACATCAGAAGGCTGAGCGGAGAAAAACTCCCGAACTTTGGCTTCCCTCACAGGACGAGGGCAATACTGAGCTTCCATCATCAATCTAAACTCTGTCCAATTAGCATCATGGTCTGCAGGCCGGATGGCTTCCCTCCATTAGGACTGTTCCACTATCTGAAAATATTGAGCGTTAGAGGCTCTCCTATTGCAGGCGATTAATTCCGGCAAATATTTTCTCCAGTTCCTTCAACCAATGGTCCCAGGTGGGAGTCTCAGAAATACCGTCGAATTTGGGTGGTTGCATCTTCGCCACCTCTTGCAGCCACCGGTCACCTCGATTTCCCATGTCTCGGATCCCTTGCTGTCTCTCTCTCTGCTGTAGTCCCACCGCCACTTGCATTCGGTCCACGACTTAGGCGAATTGAGTCATCTGGTTCACCACTTGACGAAGGATCTCTGGTACAGCAGGTTCCAGTTCATTATTAATAGATTGTTGCGGCTACTTTGAGCTATGGCGCACGATTAGAAGGCGACGCTTCCCTTTCAGCATTTCTTCGCTCGCGTCCACGACCGCGACCACGTCCACGTCCGCCTTTCAACATACTGTAAGCATAAATACTCAATATACAGGAAACAACATCGTTCTAATATTTGAGTATAAAGGGACATAATATGTAAAGAACGAGATAGAGTTTAGGAACTTACAACCACCATTCGCATGAAGACGTAGGCAGTGCAGTGATGTCATTCACGGCCGGTTACCTCAAAAGACATAAATGACCCCTATTTTAACCCAACGGCCAAGATATCTATAATCTTTGCTCCGATAGCATATTCTGTAACACCCCCGATATATTCAGGAATATTAGAGCGCCGTAAATCCTTTACATAAGGATTTACAAGGCTGAAGAATTGGACAGACATTGAGAAAGACTAACGAATGGAAATATCGGAATTAAGATACAACAGTTCTGACCAAATACTGAAAGTACAATTGTTCAACCGGAACTTAATAATACATCACCAAATTCAAATTCATTATAAATGTCTTCGTACTCGAGTACTTATTGAAATAACCAATAAACAACAGACAAATAAACCCGGCCGGAACATCACTCTGCACCCTCGTCGTCATACAGCTCCAGTGGTTGTTTTCCCGCTCTCCTGGATCCTGAACATAAACAAAATGTTCACCCCTGAAGGGGTTAGCACAACGATGCTAGTACAAGTACCACAACATATTATTCAACGTCACACGCAGAATAATAATAACGTAAATGATTAAATGCCAAACGAGTCTTCTCCTGCGAGAAACTCAAATATAACATACACAACTGATAATCACAACATGATATCATAACATACACATGGTAATTCCGACGATCCAGCGTTCACTGCCTAGAACCCACGATAATCCCGTCAGACCAACCTGTGGTGGAACAACCCGTCCGATGATCCAGCGCACGCTAGAATAGATCCCCCGATGATCCCGTCGGACCAACACGAGGTGGACATACAACAACGACATACATGCACGACAATATGTATAATATCAATACATAAAACAAATAAAGTACTTGCCTCGATTTGAAGAAAAGAACAATACTTCCACGAAAACGAACACTCAAAGGTCGTCCTCCTCAATCAATCACGTAACAAGATCAAACCTTAACAAAAGAAATGATATAGGATTTATCTCACGTCGTACGAATGTTTAACAATTCGATTTACGGCCAAAAGTTCATAAAATGTAATCTGCCCACTAGTGGAAAAATACCATTTTACATCGCACTTTCTAGATCGGTTGTAGAATAGCCGATTTAAAAAGTGATTAGGTTTCATTTTACATCGATTATTAAGAAACCGATGTAATATATCACTTTTTTAAATCGGTTAATAGGAAACCGATTTAAAATATTACGTTTTTACATCGGTTAATCAGGACCCGATTTAGTATATATATGTTTCACATCGGTTAATAAAGAACCGATCTCATATAACAACAAATTAAACGGCTCCCCACTGCCCAACTTAGGTCATTAACCTTCTCCCCCGTTTCCTTTTCTCCTTCACAGCGATTCATCTCCTCCCCTTTGTTCATTAACCTTCTCCCCCGTTTATTCCCTTTCTCCTTCACTGCGATTCATCTCCTCCCCTTTCGAGAACAAAAATATTGCGCTGGTTAGCAGGATTTTCGAGTGCTAACGACTCCAGGGCCTGTTGTAGAAATTTTCATCTAGTTCCTGTAGCTAGTCGTAGATGCTCCTGCCTAGCTTCCTTCCAGTGATTAGAGGTCGATGCAAATGAGACGAAAGTGCCTAGCCCTCATCCGGTAAAGCTGCTTGAATATCGGTATGTTTCATATCATTCTGTATTTTGTTTTCTCCATTTTTCTTGCCATGATATTAGGTTTGAGATTTACTATACACTCACAAAAAATCAGGGTATAATTTCAATTCTGAAGGTTCATTAGTTTTTTAGGGGTAAAAGAAATAATATTGCTTCCCAAACCTGAACTAGAAACGACTTGCGTTGGTTGTGATTAGCTTCGCATATTGTTTCTTTGGCATCGCGTGTTTCGATATTGATTTGGGGTCTGCGAGTTTCTTGTGAGCTTGGGAGACTTTTGTCAAGTATTATTTTTGGACTACTTTGTGTTTGTAGTTGAATTAAGTGGACAAGTTGTGGATTCTCCTTAACATTACCAAGTTGAATATTTGCTGTTTTATTAGTAAAATAAGTGATTAAAATTCATTTATGATTGGGTACGTTTTGAAGGAGGATGAGGGAAACGAAGCATGCAAAGATCCTGTTGTTTTATGGCTGAATGGAGGACCAGGTTGCTCTAGCTTTGATGGCTTTGTCTATGAGCATGGTATTCTCACAATATATATACATGAAATATTTATAGACGCGACATATTATTAACTTTTTCTCGAAACCTTTGATTTGCCTGATAGATATACGTGATATATCAAAATTCCCGTGTGCCAAAAGCGCTTCGTCGCTAGTGCACGAGGTGTACACATTTCCGCAAAGAGACTGTCCCACTACTCGAACCCGTGACCTCACCAGTGGAGCAACTCACCGTTGAGCCAAGGCTCGCCTTAGGGTGAACGACAGATTACTCCCTTGCGTGTTCTTCTAAATAAGCCGTTTCAGCTCGTGTGTAAATTAAATAGGTTTATTACCTCTTGTCTTTTTTAAAAATAGACCTCATGCATGTACCCTTTTGAAAATGTAGGGAGTAATATTGCGTCTATTTAAACCACATGGGCGTTGATGTGCTTATTTTAAAAAACATAGGAGGGTAATCAGCCTATTTAAATCACACAAAGGATAGGCATCTAATTGTCAAGAACACGGGCTAATTGCCGACACCCCCCTCGTCCTAGTATTAATCTTTGCATATTGAAATAAATTCTTGTTTCTCCATTTTTTTTCTCTTCCTATATATAGGAAATATTATTTTAATGGTTGAACTTCATATGTTTTCGACAGTCCATTTAACTTTGAACCAAAGAAACAAAGTGGGGAGTTGCTGTTTGCATCTTAATCCATATAGTTGGTCTAAGGTTGTAATTTCTCAAACTGATCATAGCTCATGTATGTTTGTTTATACCATTCGCGTCGATACTTTTGGTTTCCTAGCACCGGAGGCCGTGGAGCTCCTCAATAGAGTCCAACGGTCGGCGCCGCTTGTTGCCGTTTACCTTCCATCTCGATATATTGATCGAGATGAAAATCATTCGAATGATCCATAAGATAAAAACATCGTTCTAATATTATTTCCAGATAGAATTTACTTCATTCTTGTAAATACGGCATGTTGTTGTATGGACTAAGGTTGCAGTATGATCTATTTGGACTCTCCATTGGTGTTGGATTCTCGTATTCGTGAATACTTGAATTATGTAAACGGTGACTTACAGATGCGTAAAACTCATTTTTTCCTTCTTAAGGTACGTTTTTTTTTTTTTGTATTCTGAGAAAATAAATTTCAAGAAAATATGATTAACTAGATTGGTTATGGTTTGGTTCTTTTCTTTCTCCTAGTGGTTTGAGCAATTTCCGGAGTTCGATGGCAATGCATTTTATATCGCTGGCGAGTCTTACGCGGGCATTTATATCCCAACTCTTGCTTCCGAAATTGTCAAAGGTATAATAAGTGAGATATTCTGGTTCGGAACTGAATTTCCTTGCTAAATCGGACCATATATTACTTGATGATATTATTCAACTTTGCATATTACTTGATGATATTATTCAACTCTGCACCACTCTTAGCAACTTACTATTTTACAATGAAGACACATGAGTAGGTAATGCAGTGCAGTATATAGAGTAATTCAAGAAATTGTTGTCGTTTTTTCATGCAGGACTCAAAACCGGTGTTAAGCCGATTATTAACTGCAGTATTATTTTTGGACTACTTTGTGTTTGTAGTTGAATTAAGTGGACAAGTTGTGGATTCTCCTTAACATTACCAAGTTGAATATTTGCTGTTTTATTAGTAAAATAAGTGATTAAAATTCATTTATGATTGGGTACGTTTTGAAGGAGGATGAGGGAAACGAAGCATGCAAAGATCCACCGCCCAAAATAGAATCATGTATGATGACTAACTTATGTTTTCTTTTTTATTCGGTCTATGGTCTCGTTTTATCAGATGATGATACTCATATGCTGGTAAAGAACATAAATCCTTCCCTCACTTCAATTCAGCGCGGGTTTGGTTCAGCGTGGGTTGGTTCAGTGGGGTCGCTTCAGCGTGTTGGTTCGGCGTGCTGCTTCAGCGGCAAGCTGAAATGCTTACAATGTGCCCAGGTTACTCTCTCTGATTGCACAAGCTGAACGAACACAAGCTGAACGAACTCAATCCGAATGCACTCAATCTGAACGAGCACAAGCTGAATGTTCACAAGCTGAACGAACTCAATCTGAACGAACTCAATCTGAACGAACACAAGCTGAACGTTCACAAGCTGAACGAACTCAATTTTTTTTCAACCGCCTCATGTTTGGTTTCTCTTTATTTTAGTACCACTGTTTGGAAATTCTCATAAGCAATCCCAAACATCCTCTTAGTGAACAATGCAATTTATATGAACACATTATGACAAACACGCGTCTTATTATTTTTTTGGTAAGCTAGTACGGTTAGTAGACTCTCTGTTTAATTTGCAGGTTGTAATGCTAAGATTTTGGAAATTAAAATTATTGTCGGGGGTATATTCGTAATCTTGTGTTTTTATGTGTATGTGTTTTACATTTTATACTTTACGGTTCATATGTGGCAAGAAGTAAATTTTTATTTTAACTTTTTATGTGATTTTGGACTAATAATGATAGTAATAAAATTAACTTTGATATGAATCAACATAACTAAACATATAAAAGTGATTCGTTTTTTGGGAGATGCACGAGTGCCATGCCCGACGGATGAGGTAAGTGTTGTGGCGGAAGCGCCGAACCAGTTCATTGCTTGGCCAAGGAGATTGATACAGAATGTTACAAATAAGGTAACACACACACACACACATATATATATATATATATATATATATATATAAAATTGTGGCTGTTTTGTAATCTATAAAATATTTGGTCTGTTGTGTAATTTCTTAAAGTTGGGTGTATTTTGTAATATCTACAAAATGGTCTTTATTTTGAAGGTTTCTAAAAAATTGGGGTACATTATAAAATTTCCAGAAATTTGGTCTATTTTGTTTTATATACAAAATCGGTGCATTACGTAATTTCTATAAAATAGTCTTTATTTTGAAGGTTCTAAAAAATGGAGTTGTTACGTAATTTCTACAAAATGGAAATTGTTTTGTAATTTCTATAAAATTAAATTTTGAAGTTTCTAAAAAATGGAGTATTCGTAATTTCTATAAAATGGGGTTGTTTTGTAATTTCTATAAAATTAGGTTGTTTTGAACTAAGCGTAATTTACGTAAAATTAAGCGAAATTTATTTGGAATCGAAAATTTTTGAGAGGCAAAAGTTGATAAGATACGTGAAGTGTAGAAGATGGTGGTTAGTGATTTTATTTGATAATAATAGTTAATAATTAGAATCATAAACTTTTGGTGTATCTTGACACTTTCTTTTCCCTCCTTCAATCAACGAACTTTGGTTATATATTTGGGCTGAAGTGATGCTCTGCTCAAAGTGAGGATTTCTCTTTTTTTTTTTTAGTTCCTTTGAGTAATTTGTGGAGCAAACTTTAGTATTACTTTGCAGTGTATCAAAGTTACTTAAAATCTGATATGATGAAACTTATGCTGGTTGCAACTGTTGCAGAAGCAGCAAAATTATTGGTCCGGCCTTTGGATTTACTACGTCTGTTCACTCTGTTAAAGAGGATGGTATATCCCTAGGAGGCTCACTGCCTCATTCGTCGACTCATTCGAAAAGGTACTTTGTTTACGTCACGTAGAAGTGAGGCTATAAAGAGGGCATGGCCACTGGTTTCTTGTTTACTAGTAAAAAAAATAGCTGGTTTGGGCATTTACTGTGTACAACCTACTGTTTTATTTTGGTGTATTATTTACTTTAGTTTGACATAAATATTTAGAAAATAGAACCCCCCATCCCGCTTCTTTTCTGTGTTTTTACCATAAAAATGGTTGTTGACAATAAAAAGAGAAATGGCAAAATATCAGTTATTCAAAATCAAAGACATTAAAATGTTTATGGATATTTGATCAATTAATGGCCTCTTGTTAATTTACAGATATTTGATATGGAAGAGCCTTATTCGAAGGATGATATTGATGACGTACGAAGACGTTGGACTCAATATTTTCTAGATTTTAAATCTTTATCGAAGTAGTAAGAGAGGAATATGGGAACCGGGTACGTAGGGATTTGCTGCGTAGGGATCATTCATCATTTTGTGATTGTACGTTTTCTTGCAAGATTTATAAATCTCTTGTAGTAACTGTTGTTGTACATTTTTTGCAAGATGTAAACAGGGTTTTGTACTAGAATAGTGTGAACTTACTAATTTGGGTAGAATATATGGCGTCTTGTTGGAGATTTTATTGTTCATGTTATGTTTTATAGGAGGAATTCCATCGTGATCTGAAAATTGCCACTTTTGTGAATAAAGCTTTTCTAAATCTACCATTTTTTTAACCAGAATATCAATTTTTCTAAATCAGTTAAAGCAGTAACCTATTTAGAATATTACACATTCTAAATCGGTTAAAGCAGTAACCTATTTAAAATATTACACATTCTAAATCGGTTAAAGCAGTAACCTATTTAGAATATTACACATTCTAAATCGGTTAAAGCAGTAACCGATTTAGAAACTAAACATTCTAAATCGGTTATATCAACTTACTAAATCGGTTAAATAACCGATGTTAAAAGTATTTTTTACATCAGCTAAATAACCGATGTTAAATGCGTCGATTTTCTACATCGGCTGGATCTATAACGGTTCGAGACCCGATTTAAAAGGCCTATTTTAACCGATTTAAAAGGTGTTTTTTCTAGTAGTGGCCTGAACTGCTTAGCGCACGCTAAGTACTCTGTGTAGCGTGCGTTAAGTCTGCTCGATAGCGCACGCAAACAGCAAAGCCTAGCGTACGTTAACTATGCATGGTTAGTACTTCACTGATCGATCGGTGACTCGTCGATGGCCTAGCGTGCGTTACGTACCAAGCGTAGCGTCGCTAACTTTCGTGCTCGATAAGCGCCGCGTTAATCTACATAGCTTAGCGTGCGCTATCATGCATGGCGATCTCTTCAGGCGATGGCATTCTCGTCATGATCAAAACAATGAAATCTTCCGTGATAATTTATGTTACCTCCATGAATATCATGTTCATACGATTATGAATGATCTTACGGATAACAACAACTTCGGATTCAAGGATATGTATACCATTATAAAACCATATTCCATTTCGACTACAAATCTTCATACGACGATTCGAAAGGCTTAACGGTTGATATCAACACCTTTATATCCATCAAGATTATCATGCTGTAGTTGTTTAACATTCCATCTATACTAGATAAATCCTTCCATGATCAATCCCTTAGATTCATCTAACAATAATGATGTTAAAGTCAAGTCCATGATTGTTATGAAGTCATCTACTAGATTCGGATTACCAAAGATAGAAGCTTCCTCTACTTGTTCATGTAATAAGATTCGAATCATGATGTTCATAATCAAGGTACTTGAGGCATAACCATCTCTATATTCCAAACATGATGCATGTTGAATAATTCATTAATGAAAAATCAATATCTTGCTAACATGATCATCTAATTCTTTAGAATCCAACTCTAAGTCTGGAGATAGGTTGAACATACCTTAATATGATGAAAAATCACTGAACCGTAAGGTAGAATCCGACTCCGGTTGGTTGTATGCCACTCCAAGGTGCTATTCCACTTCAATGATCACTCACAAGTGATAACCAATATACAAAGACCAACAAGATGTGTTCTAAGTGTGTAGAAGGATTATTATAGCTCTCTGGCCTCTCAAGAATGAAGAATGGACGAATGAAATGTAAGCCAAAACGGGTTGTTGTCCCATTTATAATATTATGCATTTTAACTAATTAGCGCACGCTACTAAGCTTTCCTTAGCGTGCGCTAATAAGAGTTGACTTGGCTGTCCGGGTTCGTCATGAGAATCTTATCCGGACCCATGTCCCGGCTGGCGCATGTGCTAGCCGTCCCGCTCAATAATTGAGTTCTTAGCGCACGCAACTCCTACATGCATAGCGTGCGCTAGTAGTAGCCCGATAGCGCGCGTTAAGCTACATTCTTAGCGTGCGCTATCACGAGTTTGCATGAGAAATTTTACATGTTGTTATACTCATGTAAAAAAATATCAATGCAAGAAATATCATATTCCAATAATCAAAACCACAAATCCGAATAATACAGGGCTTGAATACAGATGAAATACACCGTAATAAATCCGGATATTACAGGGTATACACGACATGTTATGTTGGTGCGTTGCATTCTTTTCCTCATCAGGCCTTTATTTTTCCCATGGGGTTTTGTTTTGGCTTGGAATAGGTTTTTACGAAGGCAACATCTTCTGCACCATTGTTGTATTAGTGCTCGACACAGGGGGAGTGTTCCGGGAATTATTATTCCCGTGATGTGTCTTACCTAATACTGGTTGTACATACATAGATGAAATGTTCTAAATCCTTCTAGAGGTAGTAGGATCACATTAGATGTCTTACCTTATCTAGGAATCCTATGTATGGACGGACTCTCATTGTAATGCCTATATAAAGACCCCTCTATCAGTGTTATTAATGCAATTGATTGACTCATATTCTTTTACTTTATCCTGAAACACATGAATTATTATAGAGATTGGGATTTTTTAAGAACCTAAGCTTTAAGAGTTATACGAGGGTAAATATGTAAATGTAAATACCCAATGCGTATAAGCCAACAGCCAATCTCATGATTCTCATCTAGTCATCTGGTCATTTTATTCCCCAAACGATTTAGCAGAAGAATTTCCCATCCAAAAGCCCTAACCTCGAATGTTATCATCAAATAAACTCATAATAAATTCGTCCTTTGTCGTTTAATCCACTCTCGTTAGTATAGTGATGTCGACGAAGCGCAGTCACAAGGAGAAGACCATTCGCCGCCCTTAGTACGTGTTTCCTGTTATTCTAGTTAGCGTGGTCTGATGGAATATTCAAGTCTTATTATTGCCTTTCATTCATGCCATCTCTGTTTTTTTTTTTTTTTGCTTTGAATAGTAGATACGGCTAGTTGATATTGTATGAGAATGAGGGGAGACGTTGTATATATTTGTATACTTAGTGTGATTTTAGTTTTCTGACAGTGTTGCATCAATTTTTTCAGTAAAGAGGAGAAACGGGAAGAGCCGGAGCATCCAAAATACCGGGACCGAGCAAAAGAACGGAGAGAAGATCAGAATCCTGATTATGAGATTACTGAGCTGTCGTCCTTTCATGCTGTTGCTCCACCTGGAAATGTTGATCTCCTGTGAGATTTCTGCCTCTGGTTATCTTTGCGTGTGTTTTTGGCATTTTGGTACATTTTTGTTCCTGTGCCTAATTACAAAAATTTTCTTCTTTTTCTAAATAGGGCTGCTGATGCGCACAAGTTATCTATTGAGAAGAGCAAATACCTTGGAGGTAGGAGTTCTTAGATTGCTAGTTAGTAATTAGTATCACCTGAAAATGTGTTCTTATGAGAATTTGTACATTTAAACTTTAGTTGCTTGTATGGATTATATATAATTAGTCACATTCTTATATGTTGAACTCTCTATTGTGGTGTTTGGTGCGCACTTTTATTTGGATTATATTCTTGAGATGTTAGTTCAATAAACGGAACAATAAGTGGGCATATGCACTGTTACTAAAGAACACTCAGCTTGCCTTCCGATTTCGGGTTATCCATCTTACATCACATAAAATAATATGGATAGTTTCTTTACTTCAACAACATCTTAGGATTACCAACCAGTGTTATCACACCGTCGCCTGGGCGGCTGGGCGGTTTAACCGCCCTGCCAAAAGGCTTCACCTCGCCTGAAATTAAACCGCCCTGCCAAAAGGCTTCACCTCGCCTGAAATTAAGCAAGGCGGACAAGTTGTCGCCTGGGCATCGCCTAGTCGTGTTAGGCGGCTCATCGCCAGATCGGCACCCATTTTTTTTTCAAAAAAACTCAGTTTTAAAGGCGGCCGACGGCGCCCCCCAAATGGGCTTCATAGGCAAAATGCAGCAGAGCTCCTCGAGAAGTGCATTTTGTACGAAGAGCGTCTCGGGAATAGGCGTACATCTTTTGGGCCAAAATACTAAAAAAAAGAGAAGAAAAGGAAGAGAGAGGGAGACGGCTGGAAGATGAAGATAGAGACAGATGGAAGAAGATGAAGATGGCGGCTAGTAATGTGGTATGATAACGACATGGGTCATGCAGGTGTATGGATTTAATTTTAGTTAGTGGTGGTGAATGACCTAAAGTGGTGAATGACCAAATTAACCTTAGGTATTATTGTATAATTACAGATTTACTAAGAGCTTTAATAAATAGATGAAAAACACATTTTTCTGTTTATAACAAAACGCCAGAAGTTATTTTTATTTGTCATTTTACTCCTAAAACTGAAATTTCATTACAAGATAACAAATCAAACTTATTTTAATGTTTATAAACTTTGTATTAATTTTTTTTAATATGGCATAATGGTATATTACTATTTTATATTTTATTATATGTACTTTGATTTGTCGCGTAATTGTTGCCTGGGTGACTAGGCGGTAGGCTAGCGTCTCGCCTCGCCTTGGCGCCATGATAACCTTGTTACCAACCACCTTTATTTTCATAAGATGACTTTGTTTCACAAGTAAGTTGCTTTTGCTTGTTATCATTTGGCGGAAGAATGAGCACTATGAGATTGAGCCAAGCATTATACTGCTGAATTTAATATTTGGTTGCTGAAACTGAAACCTGTCTTTCAACTTTTAGACCGTCCTCCGTTGACATTGACTTATCCAAATGAAGTAGACTTAAAAATACTTTTATAGTGGAATTTATTTTTCTTTTTTCCTTGTTTCTCTTACCTAGATGAGCTTGAATCCTCTGCACTTGTTGTTTTTGTAAGATGTAAAAAAACATAAGCTTCACCCATCTTGTCGATAGGGTTACATTGAATGAGCTTTAGCCAGTAGAGCATGCGTACTGACCTATTTTAAACTTTAAATATTTGGAACTTTTAAGTATTATTGGATGTATTTAGTGAGCTAGATACTAGAGTCCTCAAATAACTTGGACAAGCTAGTCTTCGTTTACCTGGATGAGCTTAAGCCTAGATTGTATACTTTCTATACAACAACAACAACAACATCAGAGCCTTAGTCCCAAAATGCTTTGAGGTCGACTAACATGAATCAATCTCTGAAAACGTCAAGTCGTCTCCAATAAAACAGTCCTATGAAAAGGCAAAAGTGAGGAAACGCCCCAACGATATTCAAATTATGATTCATGTCCATCAAATGTGACTGTATTTTACGCTGGCTGCCACAGACCTACCGCAACCCTCCTCCTTTATCTGGGCTTGGGACCGGCAGTGATGTCATAACAACAATCACAGGCGGAGTTATTGTATACTTTCTATAAGCTTAAAAAAGCTTACATAATTTCTGATATGCTAACCTTCAATTAGATTTGGAAGTGCCAAGCTAAATAGGGCTTTAGCTGTCGTGATATTGGAGTTCATAAGGATTTTCTGGATGTGGACGGTGTTAGTCACCACGTGGCAGAACACAGATATGCACATCAGTAGCTCTTTATTAGGTTTGTTTTTTCTTTACATTTGAGAATGGTGGATAAAATTCTAATTTATTCATTCAAGCCTGCATCTTTTATGTGCAGTGCATTTCTGGTGAAACAAACTAATGTTTAAGTAGTAGTCTCAGCAGCTAGGATGCTCGGATACTCCTGTCTTAGGCCGTGTGGCAGCATTGGACGCGGATCAGACGCGGACACGGCCTGGACACGACTCGGACACGTGTCGGACGTGCACATGCCGCGTCCCACATGATATTTTGGTCCGACCAGCCATCGGACACGGCTGGACACGGGAAACTGGACATGGATGGGAGAAATTAGAGAGTTATTTGCACTCGAAATCGTTGGAAGCTTCATCTTACCCTCAAACCGCCGATGAAAAAATGCCCGAAATTGTCGGAATTTCCATCTCACCTCTAAATCGCTGATGGAGAAAACACACTTTGGTAGACGCCTCCATTTGTATGGGGGAATTCGCTGCCCATCGCGGATATGTGAGTGTGTGCATGTGAGTGGGAGTGTGAGAAGATGAGGCGACTCAGCGAGGAAGACGCTGAAGAGAAAGAAAATGAAATCAAAAAATGAGGGCGGCGACTGAATGTTCAGATATTTAACTATTGGGTTTGGGCCACTTGGGTTTTGGCTTTTTGGGTCATTTCACATTAAAGACAAGATTAGGGTTTTGACTTTTTCTGGACCATGTAATTATTGTGTTTGGGCCAGTTTACTATATTTAGGCCCAATTTATTATTTGACTCAGATTATAAATTGAGTGTAGAGTTGGGAAAATCAGATATTTGGTATATAATCATGATTAATATGATATATTATTATGTTTTAATGTTTGATACATGTATATATATGTATAAAAACATAAAAAATATCCCGTGCCTGCGCCGTCTCGTATCCTCTATTTTTTATTTTGCCCGTATCCGTATCCGTGTCCGTGACCGTGCAAGCTAGCTCAGCAGGACATCGCATTTCATTATTCTTGACCATATTAGACATAATGGCTCTTGTGAGTAATATGAAAACTCTTAAGATTTTTGTATTAACATGGATGGCTAATGATAATGAGTCTTAAGTCTTGGCTCCTTATTTTCCAGTGGTCTTATTTATCATTAGCTGATTATGTTATTCAGGTGATGTTGAGCACACGCATTTGGTCAAAGGGTTGGATTACGCATTGCTTCATAAGGTTAGAAGTGAAATAGACAAAAAGCCTGATGATGGAGAAGAGAATGATGGAAAACCTAAGTATGCAACCTTGTTTTGATTCTAGTTGTGTATGTTTAGCTGTACATATTCCTAGATTTCATTTATCCTTGTTGATTTGTCTGAGGAAACCTGCTTAATTCAATACTCCAGTGATCTTAAACTTTTTGCATCTTTTTTATTTGTCTGTGTTGTGGTAAATAATATGAGCACTTGAAGAACACTTCCTTACATGAGATTCTGACCTTTTTAATGGATCCTTGTTTGCAAAAGCCCAGAAAATTTATCTGACATGCCAAAGGATTTTCTCTTATATGTCAAAATATGAAAATGAAATATTGTCTGTGCAGCCTGGTTAAATTTCATTTTTTTTTTTTTTTGATCTTGTGCATTGAAAACATCTGTTCTTTTAACAGAGGACCAAAGAATGACCAGCCAGTAACTTTCCGTACCGCATCAGCGAAGGTGCGTCTTTTTTTTTTTTTGTTGTGAGGCTGTTTCTGGATTTGTTATCTGAATGACTTTTATTGTTGTTACAGTCGATTTATCAGTGGATAGTCAAGCCACAAACTGTCATCAAAACCAATGAAATGTTCCTCCCTGGACGAATGGCTTTCATATACAACATGGTGAGCTATTCTATTTTTCTATGATGTAGGCAATTGTAGCTTGCTGTATAACACCAATGCTGAAATGTCTGTTCTAAATCTCTCATTAGATGAATTATCTTTCTCTTTTGAAAGGTAAGAGGAAAAGAACTGTCCTCAAACCTTCATATACAACCCGCAGGTGCAGCATTTTTAATTGAAGTGACTGCTTCCGCATCATATGAATGACGATTTGCGATTTAAAACCTGAAATATTTTTCAAATCCTTTCCCTCATTGCATTTACTTGTACTTGATCGTTCGACCTACTTGTGATCAAGTATGTGAACTTGATTTAGTAACTTCATTGACTTCAGTTGAACTTTTCTAGAATAAGGTGGCACTTGAATATATTTTTCCTCGCATTATGTATAATTGTTTTTAGTTGAATAACTGCTTCCCATGCATGCATCCTGGACTAAATTTGTAGCACTTTGCTGAATGTGTGTTAAAGAGACAACAGTGATTGTGCTTTCATAGCTTAAATGGTTGTCCTCTTTTTTCGATATCCAAACAAAAAAGGGTTATGTTGCATGTGTTCTAGGAAAATGGCTTCTCTCATGATATTCCAACAACAGTCCATAGAAGTAAAGCTGATTGTCCTATACCTGAGGTAAAATTTTGCTTATTTTCTCATGTTATTTTTGTTGCGCCATTATACTTTTGTTTATTGTTTTGAGATTTATCTCCTTTCTTTCCTTCCAGGAAATGGTTACGGTGAATGTTGATGGTTCAGTTTTAGATCGAATTGCTAAAATTATGTCTTATCTTCGCCTTGGTTCGTCAGGGAAAGTTTTGAAAAAGAAGAAGAAAGACAAAGATGCAAAAGGTGAAGTATGCATTTGGAAGACCGGTTTCACTTTCTCTTAGTTTGCCTCATGTAATAGTCTTGTGCGGAATGATCGCTTAAGGTGTGTTTACTTGGAAGGAAAATTTCCTGATTTTCTATCTCCGTTTTTCCAAGAAAATTTTCAGTTTTTAATTTTTGAAAAACGAGTGAAAACTAGGAAAACATGTTCCAAAATATACCCCAGTTTTCCATTCAAGAAAAACAGAAAACTTGTTCCAATCATATAATTTTCTGTCTATTCTTGCTTTTGTTTACTGTTTTGTCCTAGATTGGTATCATCTTTCATTTTAATTTAGTGCACCAACACATGGAAAAAGAATATCAAACATATTTGTCTTGCTTCCACTATGATTAAATTCCAACACATAGATATATTCTGGAAGTCAAATTCAAAAGCTACAAACTAAATAAAAAATACTCTCATAGTCTATAAAGACTTAAAAACCAAAACAAATGAATTATGCTTAACATTGAAGTAAAACTTATGAGTCTGATAACTGGTGGTGTAGTTCCAGTGATAGATTTAATTAACAAAGATACATAAAAAAATATGCAAATGCTGCAGATTAGGTTCTGAACTACAACCAAGAACAAAATTAATAATAAAACATTTATTCAGTTGTCACTCATGATGACAGTCTGGGAAGGAAGACTTGCATTAGATGCTTACTATGAAGCTCCTCTACGTCGGCGAGCATTATAGTTATTCCATAAGTCATTAGCAATTGATTCTCTAACTTGAACCATTTCATCATGATTCGTCATGTTTAATGTATGACCTTCTCGAACAATGTTAGAGTTTTCTCCTGGAACTTCCAAATAATCTTGACCATATATAGTAAATAAATTATCTGCTCGATCTTCCATCCTAATAAAATTATGTAGAGCACAACACGCATGCGGAATCAACATTTGACGTCTCAACGGATAATTTGGTATATCCTTTAAAATATGAAATCTGGCTTTTAGCACACCAAATGTCCGCTCTATCACATTACGAACTGATGAGTGCATATAATTGAACAGTTCTTTTTTCCCTCTTATTCCTCCACCATTTTGAAAATCTCTATGATGATACCGCTCACTGCGGTAAGGAGCTAAAAATCCCTTTAAGTTCGGGTAACCACTATCCACAACATAGAAATAATCTACACCAAAACAGAGCCAAAATGTTTTATAGTAAGTAAAAAGAAATTTTGTTTTATAACAATAAGCTTATAGACTAATAAGCACATATGATAAAATCTTACCACCAATTGGTACTGGAAACTTATTCTCTGGTCTAACTATGGCATCATAAAATACACGAGAGTCGTTAGCTGTTCCTTCCCAACCAGTATACACAAAAGTAAACAACATATCATGTGAACAAACCGCCATGACATTCTGAGTTACCAACACAGCTTTTCGACCACGAAACGTCTTTTGTTTTGATGATGGTGCCCATGCTGCTACATGAGTACCATCTATAGCCTCTATACAATTCTAGAAAAAAATAAATCAAATTATAATTAACAATATTGAAACATATTTATCTTAAATTAAAAAAAAACTATAATAATATTAAATACCTTGAAGAATGGATACCACCTTGGATCACCGCGGATTTCAGATTGAACTTCTTCTCTATACATAGGTTTCACAATTGTAACTCCAAATGCCTTTAGTGCTCTCACTACTCTCTTGAACCAACGATGAACAGTGCCAAGTGAATGCTGAAAGCGGTCACTAATCATTCTTTGTCTTGTACCATGACATAGAATTCGCAATCCCATCGCTAAACCTTCTTCTACACTAACATTCCTAGAATCTTGTAATAACCCTAACATCTTTAATTTATCACACAAATTTAAAAATACGTGTGGCTTCATTCTAAATGATTCATAGCACTGGATAGGATTACCACACAATATTTCTCGAATATATTCTTTTCCACTAAGCATAGATGTCCTACAAGGTATTCTATCAATGTAAGACCTCGAATATTCTGTAAAAAATTTAAACATCATCATATCTGAGTCATCATCCTCTTCATCAGAGCTGGAGCTACTCGATGAATTTGACAGAAAATCCATAAACTGCTGCACAATAATTGATATCATGAAACAAGATATATCAAATAATAGCTTACTAATAAACACACAAAAAAAATCTATTGCACGAAAAACTTAAATAAATTCAAACATACTAAAAAAAACTCATTCATCATAATTGTAAGAAAACAATAAGTTCTAATGCACAAAGTTTTCAAATTAAATTCATCTAGTTATCCACCTAAAGCAAATAAGTGTTGTAAAAGGTTATTTATTTTAAATCATGAAGCCAGCCCAATTTTCTTTCCTCGGTCATGCGCAAGAAAATCTTCCGCCAATCAAGACTAACAAAGTGTTGAACAGCTTTGTTATAAGATGTAGTGCTAACTCCGGATAATGTGTTAAGCACATTCATGCATTCTTCAATGGAGAATTTTTCACAAACTGAACTTGGAGTTTCATTAGAGTGTATTATTTTGTATCTCTCCGCTTTTGCTAAATCCTTTTCCTTCCTGGCAGCCAATGATTGTGACCATGCTTCCATTAGACCATCATAGCCAGAATTTTTCTTTTTCACCCTCCGAGTACCTGGTACACCTTCCACTTCCACATTTAAACTACGCTTTCCTTTCTGACCACTTTTACTACCCCCACCTCCACTACTCTCACCGACATCACCTCCACCCAAGTACTCTTGCTCAATTATTTGTTCCTCTTCAGAAGTTTGAGGTGCAGAACTAGAAGCATTACGAAAAATACCAGACGCAGTGGAATTACTGAAGACAAGATTCAGTAGTGAATAGTTCTTGCAACCTTTCTTCTTAAAAGTCTTAAAAATCTTGTCTCGCTGCAAAAGATAAACAAAACTATTTTAATATATTAAACTTTAAATTATATACAAAAATTTAAAATACAAAAATTAATTGAAACATACCTTAAAAAAGGCATCCCACAAACCATCTTCAGCGGACACCAAACCATTTGCGGAGTCCCATGTAACACCAGTATTGTTTATAAGTTCTGTAAACTTTGTGTGTGGAGCGCATTCGATGATATTTTCCTTTCAACTTATCAGAACCATATCTGAATCCAAATTTTAAAAACATAACTTCGTCCATCTCAATCCAGTCCGTTCCTTTAAATATTGGAGCACCATTAGGATCTCTCTTAACTTTCTCTGCTAGGATCTCTAAAAAATACTTTTCACCTTCTTCAGACCATTCTATTGGATCCCCATGAGCTGGGTGTCCACCCATCTAAAATAGTCTGTTAATCAATACTAAATACAAGCATTAAATACTGAAGGTACCAAGAATATAATCTAACAACCAAAAAATATGGATACTAATAAGAAAAATATGGACACCATTGAAACCTATGTTTAAGTGTTATCAGAAATCAAAATTGTTTCAAAGCATAGACTACAAGTTATACAACACTGATAGATTTAATAAACAAATAGAGAAATCAGAGAGAACTTGAATAAGATTTACAAGAATAAAGAGATATTATGATAATAATGATAATCACTTACCTGCAAGTAAGACTAGAAGAGCTCGTTCAGAGAACAGCAGCGGATGAGGATTTTGAGTTTTGATGTAAACCTAGAATAAGATATAAGAAGTATGCTCCGCTTTTTGTGCCGTGTTTTTTAATTTTCTAAAACTAGAAAACTGTTTTTTAATTTGTATGAGGAATTGTAGAAAACAGCTCAAACCAGTTTTCATAATTTTTCTAACTTATAGTTATAATTTAGAAAACCTGGTTTTCTATTTTTCCAGATTTTAAATTTAGAAAACAACTCATTTGAACATGTTTTCTGTTTTTTATGTTTTCTTAGAAAAATTTTCTGGAAAATAGGTGAAGTAAACACACCCTTAAAGTTTCCTATTGATTATTTTCATTTTTGAAATGCTCATGACATTAAGTTGCTATTTGAGCACTTTTGATAGATTAAAAGCTGATGAAGAGCATAATTGCCTAAAAATTTAGGTAGGATATCAGCATCATCATACAGAAATCAACATTATGATCTTATTTGCCTCATTATATATGATATATAAAAGGGCAGCCCGGTGCGCGAAGCGTCCCCGCAAGGCGAGGGTCCGGGGAAGGGTCCCACCACAAGGGTGTATAGGGGGCAAGCCTTCCCTTGCCAATTAAATTGGCAAGAGGCTGCTCCTAGGACTCGAACCCGTGACCACAGGTCATACGACAACAGCTCTTACCGCTGCGCCAAGGCTCCCCTTCATTATATATGATACATATATATATATATGTGTGTATATATATATATATATATATATATATTTGTGTGTGATGTTATCATTTTTTTTCTGTGATTTTCGATTCTTAATCTTCTCTATGGGCGTTTTGGTTTCCCATAAATGTTAATTATTGTAATACTACATTAAGCAGGAAAGACACTATCTGTTTCTAATGGTTATGAGGAAGATGAGAGGGTGTTGAAATCTGATTCTCTGAAGAATCAAAATGGGAGAGAAATCCTACCACCACCACCCCCTCTTCCCAGGAACCATCCTGATCCAAGGGAGAAGCAGGAAACAACTGCTGTTAGGAAAGAGGAGGAAGATATTTTTTTAGGTGAAGGTGTAGACTACTCGATTCCCAGTAAAGATATGAGTCAGAGTCCAATCTCAGAGGACATGGAAGAATCTCCTCGAAATAAAGAGAAAAAATCCTACTTCGCTGAACCTGCCTATGGCCCAGTTCCACCCACAGAGCTGTCTCAAAGTTGGCAACAAGGGGTGAGTGCGTATTAAAATTATTAGCTTTAGACATTAATGATTTACTCCATCGTGCCTGAGTTCAAATTTTTATTTGCTTTTAGTCGAATCTGTTTTGGGTCAACTACAAAAACGTGCCCTTGAGGTTTAGTCTAATTACAAAACTCAATGATCCTTCTAAGTTCTAAATTACAAATACCCTCTTGGCATTTATTTACCTTGTACAAATTGCATCCTCAAATAGGGGGTATTTGTTAGGTAAATACAAGCGTCAAATTGGGGTTTATAATACATGAAGGGGTATTTATAACTTTTGAAAAGAATTAGTCATTTGTAATTAGGCTGAAGTTTGGGGAAGTTTTTTTTTAATAACAATTGATCTTACTGCGCTAGACATTAAGCTCCATTTTATTCGTTTCATTGTTCCATGTTGTGTTTCATTCAGAATGGATATGACGTTTTGCAAGCGCAAGCATTGGCTGATAGCTACCAAGGAGAGTGGCAGAACTACCAATACGCTGAACAACTGGCTTATCCTGCGCAGTACATCCAGCAAGACATTCAGGCTTATGATATGCAAGCTGGTTCAGAAGTCATGCAGGACCCACGCTTCATGACACAAGAAGAGAAGGATAGGGGCTTAGGATCCGTCTTTAAAAGGGATGACCAGCGACTTCAACAACTAAGGGAGAAGGACGCTCGTGAGAAGGACCCTAATTTTATATCTGAGAGTTACTCCGAATGCTATCCTGGTTACCAAGAATATAACCGTGAAGTTGTCAACAGTGATGATGAAGATGACTTGTCCAAAATGGATATGGGTGGACGGGTGAGTACCTGTTATTTTTGTATATTAATGAAAATAATGTGCAGTGTGGGTTCTTTTTTCCTTTTCCTTTTCTTTTTCTTTATTTTTATTTTTATTCTTTTTGAATTTTTTCCTAGATTCAATCAGAGGTACAACACTACCATGACTATGTTTTCCCCATCCATATCCCACGCCCCAGCGGCCCAGCCCCCACACATAAAAGGGATAGTTACAAAGACCTATTCCTGAGGTTCTCCGTTTGTGGTGTCTACAAAAATTCCAGCTAACTTTGAAAATTACAGAAACCATCCTTGACGTTTGATTCCGCTTACATATTTTTTCCAACCATCATTTGCTACCGTCATCAATTGTTGTTTGAGTTACGCCCTCCCAACTTTTCAAAATAATACAAATGGCCCCTAGCTTTCCTTCTGTCTATTTGTAGTACTTAGAAAATGGAGGGGTATACATGTAAATGGAATACTGAAATATTGGGTGTCAGAGTAGTTGAAAATGTTTAGGTATATAAATGTAAAATATTTGATGACATGAGCAATATTCGTTAGCTCCTTAAAGGGTGTAATCTCAAGGGTAGTTTTTACAATGTTAAAAATGGGCTAATTTTTCTGTAATTTGGCCCAACCTCGAGGGTAGTTGCTGTAATCACCACAACCCCCCCCCCCCCCACCCCACCCCCCCACCAAAAAAAAAGAAAAAAATGAAAACGAGAACAAAAGGTGATGATAGCGTCACTTGAGATGCTCACACGTTCAACTACTGCTAAGATGCCCCCAATCCAAATAATCACTGGTTTTGAGTGTTTTGAAGAGGTACATTAAGGTTGACTTGTAAATTTTGCTACAGGCAAAGGGACGGCTTCACCGGTGGGACTTTGAGACGGAAGAGGAATGGGCTTCCTACAATGAGCAGAAGGAAGCAATGCCAAAAGCTGCATTCCAGTTTGGTGTGAAGATGCAAGATGGTCGTAAGACCCGTAAACAGAACAGAGAACAGAAAATCACGAATGACTTGCACAAGATAAACAAAATACTTGCCAGAAAGAAAGCCGAGAATGGTGAGAAGAATGACGACCCCAGGACTTATGATGATGAATCACATCCTGGCAAAAAGGTGAGAATATGACGGTCCCGCGGGTTGTAGTGAAAATAGCCTAATGTATGTACTTTTTCAAGTGTTGGCATAATTTGATGTTATTTACTTTTCTTATGTAATTTATGGTTGAATTCTCGGATCATGGAATGATTGGTGATTTGCTGTCTATGATCAATTTGCTTAAGGTACAAGAAATGCTGTCAGCGTCATCTGTTTAACCATTTCTCGCCAAATTGAGAGGCAATCAAAAGATTATTTAGCACTTCATTCTGGTAAAACGCTAATAAGTCCCTTGATGATTTTGCAGTCCCCCCTCTTTGGTTGATGTCCCTTTTTTCTTTTCTTAAGCTGAAAAACTGAGGTTTGTTATAGTATCAACTTACCAACTAGCTCAAAAATGTTGAATGCAGTTTTACTTGATTGATTAATTATTGCTAAAAACAAATGTTGGTTTCTATTTCTGATGTGGGTTGTTTTCGGCAAACATTTTAAACACTGAGCCAAAATAAAATTTCTAGACTTTTCTTTAACAAATATTACATATGAAAAGGAAACAACGTCAAGAATAGAACAGCTCAACCACAGGATGTGATAATGGGTCAGACGATCAAAATTAAAACCAGCAGCTTGCTTATGTTCAGGAGCCAGTTAGGATGGAGGATGACAAGATTTGCCACAATGTGGATGAAACTGAAGATTCATTGGTTTATGTCTGGATTTAATTGCAAGACTTCGAGATAGTACCAAGATACGACTTTGGCCTATGAGTTATCCTCCCACCGATTGACTCTCTGGTAGTTTCTTAGAGAGTAAGGAGAGTGGGTTCTGTATATCACAGTCGTCACGTAATTTCTCTAGGAAATCTTCCCATTCGTTTGGAGGAGATGAGTTTCACCAAGCACATGGCAGTTCATGTGGTGAAAGGAAATTGTAACTTGGTCTACCACTTACACCGTGATTGTCTTTCACCACCAGTGACATGCTTCAAGTGTGGATAGGTAGGACATCGAGTTGTAGTGAGACTCACTAGATCTTTCAATATCGAGGCTTCCGCTTCATGTTTGAGTGCTAATCAGCAAGAATCAGCCAACCAGTCGCGTCATAGCTTCGGTTGTCGATGGGGTAATGACTTACTAGACAAGAGGAGAGCTTCTTGTTCTAGTTCCGCACAAACATGTATGAGATGATACAATTAGATAAGCTAGATTCTGTAGTCGCCATAGATACCAATTAGATCTTTACACACGCCCTAAGATATTGATAATGCAAAAAGCTACAACAGAAAAACATCGGAGTCGTATAATATACTGCAAGATACAACAATAGAGTCAGAGTACAACGCATAACTTCGCCGAAGATACAATGTCTAAGTTCTCCACACATGGAATTAACACAACTTCTCTACACCAGTTAATCTAACAATAAAGAGCCATTTAGACTTGAGGAATATTTTATTCTTAAAGTAACACCTCATTATGAACACATTTATTGTGAAGTTAGTATGCATTTATGGCGCTGCAATCTGGAGTGAGAAAGATCATTAATGATGGCTAAGAAATGAAAATTGTATTTAATGCAAACAAGCTATGAAACAAAGATGACAACTTTAATTTAAATTCTAAGCCTCTAATTAGAAAAGTCAACATCTCATCAACCCACAATGATAAATGGCTATATAAGTAGCCAAAGATGGAGGACTAGAGCAAAAATAATATCAACAGTTATCAAGATTATTAACGATCAAAGACTACAACGAATATCAGATTCAAAGATCCTAAGTCCTCAACTGAACAACATCCACAAGCAGCTGAATCTGAAGAGTGAAAGCTGTTGTTCGAAACTTGTACTATCAAATTTAAACATCGAGGGTTTAAATTTGTGTAGGTTGGAACTACAAGCTGAAATTTCAGCATGTGTGTAAAGGATTAGCTTTCACAATTGAGTATTAATTTGTGTGGCAGAGAGCTGATCAAGTCCAGTTCAACACGTTTCTGATCTATTCATCACTAGTGATATATTGGATTTGTATGTCTTTTTTCAACCTACTCATGGCCAACCCATTATAACCTCGCAATCAGTGTGAACGGTGTTAACTGAGTAAGAATAGTCGTATACCAACCTGTGTGAAAGGATATATACTGCAGTGCATGAATAGATTATAGGATTATTCTGTGCTTCCTATTTATCTAGTAAATAGCTCTTGCTAGTGGACGTATACGAAGTTATCTTCAAACCCCTACAAATATTGTGTTACTGCTTACTGTAGTTACATACCGTCATCTCTCATCCATACATATAACGTCACATATTTGTGTTTTTACATATATTTACTCCGTTTACACACCGTCATCTCTCATCCATACATATGACATAACATACTTGTGGTTTTTACATATACTTACTATGTTTACACACTGCAAGTACAGTTACAAACAACGTCATTTTGCTATAAGTACTGAACCTACATGATCGCAAATATTTTGTGGTATTTTGCCACTTTGATTTCCTACGTCAAAATACTTAAGGTCTTCCGCAAGCATTTTAAAGAAAAATTGGTATAACTTTGGTTCACCCCTTATAAACTATTATCTTAAAGTATATGGTGATCAAGAAGTGTTATTAGAGACATTGGTTCAAACAAAAATCAGTCATCTTGATTTTTCTCTAAACTAGATCCAAAAATCACAAGTTAAGGATTTGAATTACGAGTCATTCAGACCCGGGCGATGCCCCGGTCTGTATATGATGGTATTATATATTTAAATTGTTATTGTTCAGCACAAATTTTCGTTATTTTGATCATGGATCCATCATTTATTTTTGTCATTTTATATTCGGGACGTATTTTTGTCATTGTATATATAAGTGGTCATGGTAGCATACATTTTGTAGCATGATACGTATTTAAAATAGTTTATTGACATGTAATCTTTTAAGATGTATTTTTTACGTAATATTTTTTGTCTATTTATTTTGGTATTGACTCTATCATTTTTAATTGGAACTAACTAATATTAATACATTGGGCTAAGTTATAACTATTTCTTATGATAGTCAACGATGCCCGTGCGATGCACATGTGCTGTATAGAAGTTTTCATAGATTTAAAATACGTGCGATGCACATGGGCTATATAGAAGTTTTCATAGCGTAATATTCGGCATTTATTTTCGTCATTTTATATTTAAGTTTTCATGGTGTCACACATTTGCTAAGCTTTATACGTACATAGAATACTTTATTGAGTTGCACATGGGCTGTATATAAGTTTTTATATCGTAATCTTCAGAACTTATTTTCGTCATTATATATCTAATGTAATACCCGAGATTTCTGTTATGTAATTGGAACTTGTGATATTGTAATGATTGTACTTGATTTGAGTATTATTTTCCGTATTTCATAATCCGATGTTGTCGAGCGTTTAATTCCGTGATTTTGAATTAAAGATTGTAAATCTGCGCATGTAGCGCACGCTATCAGCTATGTTTAGCGTGCGCTAACGTGGGTTCATAGCGCAGGCTACTGAGTGTCCTTAGCGCACGCTATGCGCGGTCAAATTGATTGAGACGTGCGGTAGGTGAGAGCTGGCCGGGGGACCCCTGTCGTATGGTGTCGGGATGTACCTGGACGTCTTTCGGGGAAGAGCCGAGCCAACGCCTTAGCGCACGCTACAGGTATATGCGTAGCGCACGCTAAGTGCCGAGTACAGTTTAGTCCAGTGAGCCGTTAGCGCACGCTACGAGCAGGGTCTAGCGCGCTAATAGCCATTTATTATAAATAGGACAGCATCCTATTCGTGATTTCAGTTCTCTCTTCTCCCATTACCCGAGTTCCTACACTTAGAACATGTCTTCCTTCATCCTAAACATCTCATATCAACATCCTGATTCGTGATTGAAGATCGTTTATCATTGGAGATTGTTGTTCAAGCTTTCGGTGTCGGATTGCTTCATTTTCCTCCGTGTTCTTTACTACTTGAGGTAGGTGATTCTTCACTAATGTTAGTAATGTTCTTAAGGACGTCTGATCATGCTTAGATAGCCAGTTATTTCGTTTATGATCGGTCATCACATGATAGAAGGATACTTTGACGTATCGGCACTATTTATCTTATGAACCTTTGAACCATCTTAGTAGATTGGACTCCTAAGCGTTTTCAAATCAATTTATGATCGATGTCGGATATTACCCGGTTGCTACGTTGTACACGTTGGAATCATGTGTTTTGGGACTTGGAATAATCGGAACTTAGAATACTTCTGAAGATCTTAGAAAAGATATGATATTGAGATGACTATCCGTATATTTGTATTTCACGATCATAAATCTTCCACAAACCTTATTAGCATGATTTGCCCGAAGATAACTTGTATTATCACGGTAGAATTCATGAATTCTTCACCATTCAACCCGGTGTTCGGTTTGTAGTATTACGCCATGCAATATTAGCGCACGCTAACACATGTGAGTTAACGTGCGCTATCGGTCGATTAACGCCCAAACGCACGTAGCGTACGTTATGAGACGGCCAGTCGATCGCTGCACCGTGGCTAGCGACGCTAGTCTTACACGATAGCGTACGCTAACAAGCTCGCTTAGCGCACGTTACGTAGAGTACGTAGCGCACGCTAAGCGATCAGCAGATTGTATTTTATGAACTTTTGACCGTGAATCAAATTGTTAAACATTCATGCGACGTGAGATAAATCCTATATCATTTCTTTTGTTAAGGTTTGGCCTCGTTACGTGATTGATTGAGGAGGACGACCGTCGAGTGTTCATTTCGTGGAAGTATTGTTATTATCTTCAAATCGAGGCAAGTACCTTGATATACGAATTATAATTACGTTGAAATCATTGTTCTCAAGTATATGAATTATGTCATGAATATACGTATTTATATTATATATATATATAGATATGTGTGGATATTTATGTAGTATTAATTGATAGAGTTGAAGGCCCGATGTGCAAAGTCTTGATGAATAACGTGTGAGTTATTGTTTATTTTGCGTAGTTGCATCGGCGATTAAATTATGTGGATTGATGAACGATTTGATAATTGTGGCAACGGTTGATGTGTGCTTGGTATTTGTAATAATGTGAATACTTGTTATGAGAGACGTCATATCCGGGTACCTCGAGGGCGGGCGTGCACTCCGGCTGTTGTACGCTGCAATGAGCGGCTCCATATGATTGGTGAACACCGGTGTTACTTAATGCGCGAGCAAGGGGCGGCTCTGTGGGAGTGAACGCCGGCGCGGTGACATGTGCAATGGGCGGCCAATATAGTGGAGTGAACGCCGCACAGTGTGTAAGGGAGGCGCCTGGCAGGCTTATTGGTAACGGATATTTGAGTGATAGCTAAGACCCCGTTACCAAATGATTTTCGAAATTTAAATCCTTGCAACTTGCTTTTAATGTTGGTCTTGATGTAGACCGCGGATTGTGTTTCTGGAGTTCGTTCCAACTCGTTTTAAATGTTGGTATCAGAGTTAATTAACCAAGGATATTTGACGAGATCTCTGAGGGTTAATTAACCAGGGGTCTTGAGCAGGATTTGTCGAATGAGAAGTTGTGCCTTGATTGCACTGTGTTGATTGTACTGTGTTGATTGTTCTGTGTATTGGGTCGAGGACCCCACGAGATGTTGAGATTTGATCTCGTGATGATATTTTCTTTGATTGGGCCGAGAACCCCGTGAGATGTTGTAAGGATTCACTTGTGATAGTGTTTTATCATTTGGGTCGAGGACCCTGAATAACATTGTGATGGTTTTCTTACAAATTGTTTTCCACATGTTGGTTCAAGGACCCAAGGGCTTTTGAAGTATTTTCTAAAGTAACTACATTTGATTTTCAAAACCCCAGGATGGCCCGCGTCAATATTAATATTTTCGAACTTTCTTATCAAAATACTTTTCCTTTTATAAGAAGGGAATTTTCTGACTCCTTGGGTTCGTTTAAAGTTTCATTGGTGTTATGATCTGTACGGAGAATATGACAATATGGTTATCTTTCATCTTGTGTATGTAATACTATTCTGTGCTGACCATTTGAATGTGTGGTTTGTGTTAAGGTTTCACGACTATTGAGTTTTGTGTTATTATTATTCGTATATCTTGTGTGTTGTGTACTTGCACTAGCAAAATTCCAGTTTGCTAACCCCCGAGTTTCGGGGTGGGTGCTGTTATGCGCTCAGTTTTGGCACCAGAGAGCGATCACGAGATTGGCTGGGAAGGAGATGGAGGACAATGATACTAATCACACCAGAGTTAGAGTCTTTTCTTTTGTTTCATTTTGGTCGGTATTACTCTGTCGTTCGAGTATTCACCCTTGCATGGGTGTAGTTTTAATTTATTAAATTGAATTGTCGTTCTTTTCTGTGTTCAAGTTTATTTTTGTCATTGAGATGTAAAGTTCATTTGTTTCTGAACTGTTTAATGACCTTGTCGGTCTGCGTTGTATTTAGATTGACCCCGGTCGGTCAATCATTTTGTAGTCTAGTAGAGTTTAGCCTTGTAGATCCTTGTTAGAAGGGCCTACGGCGTGTAACATTTCCGGATGTATTCTGGGGGTGTTACATCTAAGCTGTGATGGTATCACATTTCTAAGCATGACACACATTTAAAATAGTTTATTGACATTAAAAGAGTATATGTGAAGAGATTTTTTTCAAGATGTTACATTGAAAAGAGTCTATTCACATGTAATTTTTTAATATGTATAAGTTACATAAATTATTTTAAATATGAAGCGATGACATTAATGTTGGAGACCTTTTATATTCATCCACGTGCAATGCACACAGGTTTGGACTGTCTCAGGACCCATGCGATGCACTCAGGTTGGATCTAATTGTTTTTTTCGTAATGTTCGGGACTAATTTTCGGTTCATGTTTGAAACTCTCATTTTTTTGTGAAAGACGGACTTCGTTGTTCAAATAAATTACATTATTAAAAGCGAACTATAAAACAAATTTCCTTTTTAATAAAACTATAAAAACATAAAACATTAAAGTGATTAGTATATTCAAGAGTATAAATTATAATTCGTATAATAAAATATAATTCGTATAGTAAAATATTGCATGTTTAATTTCTAACGTACTATTAATATGAATGGCAGGTATTCATCTATATTGACACCGGTGGCCGTGGCGTTGTTCTTGTTGTTGTTGTTCTTCTTGTTGTCTTTGTCGTTGTTGTTCATTGGCATTTTGCATGTTTTGTTCTTGATACAATTTTCGTGACTTGTCAATCTCTTTCTTTAATGTGAAGAGGTTTTTTGCAAAATGTTATATTTAAATGAGGCTTTTCATATGTAATCTTTTAATGTGAGTAACTTACATAAATTATTTTTTAATTAATGCATTATTACAATATTTTTCCATAAACTATAATATCGAATTTGGAGCATTCATTAGTAACTCATTCTAAGTATTTACAGTATGACGACATGAATCACATGATCTCAAACTCAAATGAATAATGCTTACCTCGTGATATGTGGATAACATTTGAAATACAATTTTCTTCTCCTTTATATACTTCTTCGATTTAGAAGATTCTTATTGTTATGATGATAGTGTGAAGATATTTTTATTATATTTTTATTATATACTACCATTTGCAATATGTAACATCGACATAATTTACACAGTCATATCAAATATCAAAGTCACACAATATTCCAAGATGTTTAATTAAAAAAGTGACATTAACACAACGTAAGACAAAAAACTACATTAAGAGCAAAAATATTAAAATGCACCAACAAAGTGTAGTAATAACTATTGACTAAAAATTGAATGCTCGTCACATTATTTTCAATAAACTTACTTGCTAACGAATCAATAGTATTAGCCCGTTTATCGGTATTACATGAAGTAAAATATTGCATGTTTAATTTGTAACGTACTATTAATACGAATGCTAAGTATTCATCCCACCGGTGGCCGCGGCGTTGATCTTGTTGTTGTTGTTGTTGTTGTCTTTGTCGTTGTTGTTCATTGGCCTTTTGCATGTTTTGTTCTTGACATAATTTTTGTGACTTCTCGATCTCTTTCTTTAATGCTTCTTGATGCGCTACAAAAAAATAGATATAGTTGATCGTTAGTAACTTAAATACAGTTAATTAATATATTGCATTTTCGATCAAAGTAAAAATGTTCGTGCATGTTCCACTTAATTGATAAGACAACGATGTGTAGGATCTCTTAAACCATTAGAAAAGATGATGTTACTACCAAATCTCCTAAGCTACCATCTTTATGTCCTACATTATTACACACAAAAAACACACGTGAAATTTACATAAAATAATATAAATCAATATGCTAAATAAGTAAGACGATATGATGCTTACTTTACCACCATAATAAGTTGTAGCCCGCGGTGTGGAGGAAGTTGTGGTTTGTTGTGTGTGATTTTTGACACATTATATAGTTGATAAAATATTTGTAACTCATGGACGGGAAGGTAAAAAGACTAACCACTAATTGGTGTGTTTAATTTATGCATTCATGGCATTTTTGGTTTGTATTCTTTGAGACTTTTGTGCATGATTCCTATGTACTTACCCTTATGCATGACTATTAAATCAATGTACTAACACATGAACCTTTCACATTTCAATTTCAATTCATAAAACATTTATTGTGAGCACTTTGCATTTATAAGACAACTTAAGCTTTTAGTATATAAGATTTTTTCAAAATTGTTCATAATCTTCATCACAATTGTTTCATCCTTGATTAAAAAAGTTCTTATTTTCTCTATTAATGAGTTTGATGACTGAAAAATTTGAGGAAGCTCAATTCGCTGATATGCATGAGGAAATTAATTACGTTATACAAGAAGGACCTACATCATGAGGTCAATCGTGGTCCCAAAATAGAAGGTCAATCCTTCATGGAGATGCTCAAAAATCAAAGGAACCAGTGGACAACAAACGAGATGAAGCAATGTTGATCCCAAATAAGTTTTGGTAGAAGTCGTAAGTGTAAGAGGGTGAATAGACTTTTACAACTTTTCTGAATTATTTTAAGACTTGGCTGAAAAATGAAACAACTAAGATTAAAGACTCAGTTGCAATAAAATATCACAACAGTTAAGTATGAAGACAACTACCAGTAATTAAAATAGGAATCATAGCTGCTCAATACAGATGCTGTTATCAGTTGAAATTTTTAATCACTAGCTGCGAATAAATTTGACTTGATGATGGAAGTCTTGTAACTGACTTAGTTGGCTTTTTAAAGTAACAGTAATGCTATGATTAAGATCAATATAACAGGTAATTATGATGCACAAAAGAAGTAAGTGGCACAATCACTTATAATAATTTTAGAGGTGGGGAAATCTTCTACTAGTCTACTCTCTCCAATCTACTTGGAGATAAATTCACTATAACTCAATTAGATATCAAAGTGAATTTTATTAGTGCACCTTTTAACGAGTGAAAACCCATGGCTCTATATATCCCTTTGATGGCTAACACCTCCCTGCTGAATTGAGAACCCGTGTATGCCTGACAGTCTTTCCTTGGTTGCTTGTCATTTCTTAAACTAAAACCCATGGATGCCCATAATTTCTAGAGCTGTTTATCACCTTTTAATGAAGAACCCTTGGATGTACGACCCGCACTTTCAAAAATCTCGTTCAAAAAAGAACCCACACTCGAATCAGTTAATATAAGAGTGTTTTTCTCGAACTGGATATCCTACTTTTTCTCTGTATGATTTTTAACGTCACATAAAGAGGATATCTTTGAGAGCCTCTTCATATATTTCTTTTGAACTTAGCTCCTTAGATGCTTTTAGACTTTCCCAGAATTCTCTTTGACATGCTTTGATTACGTTTGAATGTGTGTAAGTGTCGTACTTTAGCTCCTTCAGATCTTCACACACACTCACATACACGCGCGCGCACGCATATATATATATATATGCGCGCACACACACACACACTATCAATCATGTTAATTTTTCATAGCCGCTGCTAGGATGAAAAAAATTATCCATGAAGATAGACTCATTAGTTTAATATTATTTTATGGCACGACTATGTCTTATTTTATCCGATCTAACTGTTGAGAAAACTCTCTAATACTTTAATTGGTCTGGACGATATTCTCTAACTTCATTCTGTAGTTTATTTGATTTATAAATCTAAAAGAATCTTTAATACCATGCTTTTCATAATCCCTAAAAGCTGGAGTCCTATTTCCCACTTTTAATGGGTTCCCGTGCAATCCACCTGTAAAGTGGTTTCAAGAAAAAATGGCAAAGCTCATCCAATGCATAAGCTCATTTGACACATTTTGTAGGACCCATTTTATTTTTATTATATTATATTTGTAGTAAAATGATATTTTAAAATTCAATTTTAGTTTAATATACTGTCAAGCCTGCCTACATGTATATTAAAGCGACAATTAAATAATAAAAGTAAGGAAGTGGGACGAGTCCACTACCCTGGGACTGCCCAATTTTCTTTCTTTCCATCCAATGCAGAAATACACCCACTTGCCTGGCCATTTCCATTCTCCGTGGCCCAATGGATCTCCATTGTAGTTGCTCTAACATGCTTTCCCTGATCTCTCCACTTGTTTCAGACTATTTTATTCACATTTGCTTGTTCTCGGCCTCATTTGTTGACTTTTCAACGTGTTAACGTGGACTAACAAATACTTTAGAATTCGTCTAAGTGTTGAGACTTAGCTGTCAATACTTGTTTGTCTTCATTTTGCATATCAACTGGTCAATGCCTTTAATTCGTGTAACTTCACATGTTTGCTCATCTCAATTTTTAACTATCCAACTCAGTTGTCGACCAACTGTATCGACTGTCGACAGTCTATGATCTTGGCTGTCGCCTATCCTTGAGTTTGCTTCAACTTATATATTTTTAGGGCTACTAGAATACACTCATTTGGTTCTTTTTTACAGTACCAAATAACGACAGCTAGTTCATGGCTCCATTTGCTGCATAGGCTGTCGACAGCCTATGATGTTGGTTGTCGCCTATCTTTAAGTTAGCTTCCATGAGCTTTTAAACTTATAAATTTATAGGGCCAATAGAATATACTCATTTTGTTCTTCTTTATAATACAAAATAACTTACATTTGAATCTAACTTAAAATATTTGTATGACATCATCAAAATCTCAAGTATATTTGTAACAAATTCCCACCTATTTTGATGATGGTAAAACCTATTATTTAAAATATCAGATCAAAATCGATAAATAATATAAAATTGAACGCAGTATGTTTTGAGACAACTAGAGATTATCGTGTAAGTAGACTTTATATACTTTAATGTTGGACAGGAATTACAAGTACATATCAGTTCCAAAATAAAATAAACATAACAAAAAAAATAATATAAAAAGTAATGCAGTATAATAAATGTTAAACATATCGCTCTGCTCAGGGGTGATATCTTCAGCAGTTTAGCTCCCATTGGATTCTCTTCTATATGTATTATGCCACACTTCTTCTTTACAAAATCGACCTACGAATTCTTGATCATCTGGAGTCTTGAGCCTGTTCTTCTAGCATATTTTACTTATTTTTTTCTCTATAACACCATGGTCATGATTCCCATAGATATCTATAGGTTGTTCATGTGGCCCTAATGATGAGATTATGGGGAAGAATTCAAACTCGGGCATCATACTTCACCAAGATTTCCCTTAGGTTTGGCCAATTTTATTCCATGAAGTCAATAAAGATTTGCCGCGGGGTACTCCCTGTATCCTGCTGATTTTCCCAAAGATAGTATTCGTCAAAGAAACTTTTCTTTGCTTTCAAGCCATGGGATATTGCTTATTCAGGACATAATCTTCTACACATGCTAGTTCTTCCCACTCCAGAATTTCATCATGCTAGTTCATCTTCGTCCTTTTCTTTTTAGCTGGTCCTGCTGAATGTACCAATGCTGAGCCTTTTGCTTGAGGATTGAGCTATGTCAGTGTGCTTGGATGGTGGAGGTAGAACGTCTTTGCTACTGTGTCGAAATAGATAACTTTATTCTTTTAAGTTACCTGGCTGGTTGAGGTTTGAGCAATGTTAGTGTGCTCGGATGGTGGAGGTGGAATGTTTTCACTACTTGCTTTTCGCATAGATGAATTTTTCTTTTTAGTTACCTAGCTGGTTGAGTTTAATCCGAAGGTTCCTTCAATTTGTTTCTGCTTCTCATTTCTCCCATTTTGTCATAGCAACAAATCTAGCCAACTAGTTTTCAACATTGAGCACGAAGTCTCGGAGTCGAATTGGCATTCTATAAGAGGTTGGTGCCAGCGATAGATCTTTACATGATAGAAGTTGATCAACTTTACCAATGATCTACTTTGGGTATGGTTCAAGCTTGGTGGCCAACATGCCTTCGATAGTTTGCTCAATCACTGTCAGGTGATTTCTGATTGATGCATAACTTGAGATGGCCAGGTTTCTTCCGAAGGGATCCCAACTCCATGTGAAGATGGTCTTTCAACTGCTAGGGACTCGACTACTGCTGACTCAGTTGCAGTTATTCCAGTTGAGATGTTAGCCTTGTGCAACTTCTTTCTTTTATATATTGTAGTGGTTTGTACCTCAGCCGCAGCAGGTTTCCCTTGACTTTCAGCTTGTCTATCTGTACTGGCTTGAGGATCCTTTTTTTCTTTAGTGAGAGTTTCCTCATTTCTAGGCTGTTCCCCTGAATATCGGCATCACCATCCTTATTACTTCCATCATCATTCCCTCCTCATCCACCTCCACCATCATTTTCATCACCACCATCTTCACCTTCATCATCACCATACTCACCTTCTTACTCATATTCTTCTACTTGCTAACATTGTCGTCTAATTCCTTCATTCCTTCATCAATTTTTTGTTCAAAATCCTCTTCGTCTATGATCTTCTCCAGGTTATTTTCACCCATAAATTCTACAATCAAATCCTCCATATGTGTAACATTATCTCACCCATATGCAATAATATACGCCTTCAACTCCTCCATCTTCAACAAGAGAGTATACATTATCAGGCTGAGAGGGTGAATGAGCAATCAAGGGGTGACTGGGCTCGGATGTGGCTGGATGCTCAGAGGTCGCTTCATCTTAAATATAATTTTCGTGCTTACTCATTCGCTTGTAATATCCAGGAATTTTAATTAGAATTTTAGTGGTATAAATTTTTTATTTTAATTTATTATATTAGCTCACTAATTAAAAGTCGGGCGGACTCTTGAGATATTAGACTAGAATATTGGTGAGTTATTGGATCAGATCCAATATGAACTAATTGCATAATCGAGTCAGAAGACTGTATAACAGATCCGAGATTCATTCATTTTTAATTGAACTAGATGTTCCCCCGATGCACGTTGTAAAATATTAAATATTTTATTATATTAATAATATGCGATTGGATTTTAATAATATTTTAATTATTATAAAATATTATGTGATTGAATTTCAATAATATTATGATTATTATAAACTCTTATCACGTGATCTAGGGGCACATGATAGGAAAACTGTAATTTAATTAAGTACATGCATTTATATTTTCATATAGGACAATATGAGTCTTATATTTAATTTTATAAATAATAAATTAAATTGTTTGTATTATTATCAATTTTCATTAAAAGTATACAACCCATATTCTTACTAATATAATTTTTTATATGATTTGGCATTAATGTAATTATTTTAATATTTTATAATCAGAACAAAATAATTCTGAAAAATTAAATAATTGTTAAAGTACAAAACTATAAAAATAAACTAATATTATATATTTTTTTCAATATTCTTATATTTTCATATGGATATATATTTTAATCATCTAAATATATCATAATTATATTTAAATTACTTTATATATATATATACTATATGAATGTCAAATTAAAGAGCACGAAGTTAGAATTAATTGGATATATTTTTTTTATCAAAAATAAAATCGATACAAAAAAGTTATAATTTTTTAAATTATTAGGTGAAAAATGAACAGAATACAATGAGAGGAAATTTTTAATTGCTAGATAGTATGTAATGAAATAACTTCCAACCTATTTTATTAAGATTTTTAAAAGAACAATTAATATAGAGACGACACATGTCTCTTTAAATCCTTTTGCGACTTTATTTTAATATTAAGTATGGATAAAACATGATTTGACATTATATCCACTATCCATTTTAAAAAATCATTGAATTGATTAAATAATACCAAATTGAGATATATTTTCAACTCTCTTTTATCTCTGTTCTCTCCTCATGTTTCTCTAGTCTCTCTCTTTCTTTCATTCTACATCTCTACCTAACCCCCATTGACAAAAAAACCACCCCCATCATTATCTTCTTCATCCCTTACACACAACTGACGGGAGAACACCGGCAGCTAGCGGCGCAGCAGTTTGGATGGTGGGATCGCAGTCTGAATTCTAGGTTCGGATGAGAGACAAGCTGACCGAAGTAGGGCGGTCCAGGTGGTTCCGGCGATGGGGGAGGGGCAGGGCCGACGGCCCAGGGCATCAAAGCCCAAGGGGCATCAATTTTAGGCCCAGTGATGATGTTACTAGCAAAAAAAAATTAAAATGTTGCCAACAAGACTTGAACCATAAACCTTTAGGATAGATAAACACTTCTTTACCACTAGGGTAATGATGCTCTTGGATGGTTTTCTTTTAGTTAATTGTATTACTATTGTTGTCGATTCATTTATTTTTCTATAATTCTTTTTTTTTTAAATATTTGTCTTGTTTTGATGACAACACTTATTTATCTGAAATAAAATAAAATTAGTCATATTCAACAATCTATACTTCTTATATATTTTTGCTTTGAAAATTTTGTAATAATATTTAAACTCTACATGAAACAATTTAGATTACTAACTAATTTCAACTCGAAACCACAAATATCTTTTGTTATACTTTCTAAAATCAAGTCATGTATGAAATAAGTTTAAATTACTACATAGTTTCAACTAATTTTTGTGATTTCGACAGTCATAAAATATGATTATTGGAGGTTACTATTTTTTTTTTAAATATAGAATCTTGTGAATCAGCTTTGTCACCATAGTGTGGTGCATTTGCTAAAGCTATATAGAATTTATTTAAACTATATAACACTCGCTATTTAAGTATGTTTAGATTATTAAAAATATGATACAAATATAGTATTAAGTTTTTCTATGTTTTAAGATGACTTAAACATCATATATAGTTGTATACTTTTAGTCTGAGCACAACTATCATTATATGCAAGTCTCTAAATATCATTTAACTTGATATAACATTATGATACTATATAATTATAAAATATGTATTACGAAGAACACATTATCATTTAATAACAATAACAAAAATTGGTCCTTAAAAATAATATACTTTTTTTGTTTTGCAGTTTTTAAATATGAGGGCATTTTTTGGCCTTTTTGCCCAGGGCATGAGAAACCCTAGGACCGGCCCTTGGGAGGGGGGGAGGCGAAGACGGGTGTGAGAAGGAGGTAGGCTGGGTGGATCAATTCTGGCGGTGAGCTTCCAGTGTGTAACACCCCCAGATTTAACCGGGAATATTACAGCGCTGTGGGCCCCGAGATGGAACCTACAAGGCTAAAGGAAATTTTCACAAATATTTACAAATGCCCAAGAGGCCAACGACGATACTATCTTTAAAAATGCACAAAGACTTATAAAATCCATTTATCAAAAACCGTCGTAAAAACTCATTTGAAATTGCAAGGCCAAACGGCCGACACTCAAAAATTTAGAAAACGATTTCCAAAGTAACCTCAGTTACCAGATACCAAAAGAGCGTTTTAAAATACTCACACAGCGGAAAAATACCAACCATAAAGATACTCTAGCAGCGGAATACAAGAACCAATCAAGAAACTCAATGCACAAAACATGTCCTAGCCAGTATCCTCCGGGAAGCTCATCTCTTCACGACCGCTACAAGCTCGATACTCCAAGAAACTAAAAAGAAATCCTACGACGGGGTCAGCCATAATATCCAACAATGATAACTGTCAAATCACATTAATAATTGCATACCAATGAGAATACAACATAAGAATACGACCAACGTAATCTTACCGCCATAACTTTGCTTACTCAAGTAATTCTCATCAGAATAACCATTATCACATTTCACATCTCGTACTCGATTAACCAATAAACTCTAACATAATATCTGTATTTCACCTCAAACAATACTCAAGATTCTCAAACTATCATCACCAACTCACGATACGGAAAAGTGCCAGTTCTGACCAATACGATCCATCGAATAACATCATCAAATCCCAAGACGATAACCGATTGTCCATCAAAAGACAATTACCAAATGAAAATACGGAACATACTTCGAGATATGAAGTGCCACGACAATCATATCAGTCTAATCTGAGATCAGATCAATGCAATACGGACATGGTCCTAACACAAGACCTACAAATGCATACTCATATGACAACGTCAATATGCCCAAAACAATATCAACAGTGTATATTCAATGGAAATCCCATGACCCAGCGCCCTCAGCATAGGTCTCAAGATGATCCTACTAGATCAACACGAGGTGGATAACCAATAATATACATATGCGAAACAACACATGATAAAATCAATGATAAGAATCCACATGATTCCATCAACACAACGTGGGTATTCCAATGATCCAGCGCCCTCAGCATAGATCCCAAGATGATCCCGTCGAACCAACACGAGGTGGACATCCGATCCAGCACCCTCAGCATAGATCGCGCGATCCCATCGGATCAACACAACATAAACAACACAATATGCATACACATATGCAAAAGAATATGTTCATCAACATGAACAACGCAACATGAACGACAATATGACAAATCAACTAATACGACCTCATGTTCGACAACACGAATTATAATATGCATGATCAAATCACTAACTCTAACTGAATCGATATAAGATACTTGCCACGAGTCCTTCGGGAGAAATCTAGATATCAAACCATCACCGACGATTATCCGCAATGCTCGGCGATCCAAACGTACCATGGACTACAGATACTCATATCCTCATCTTTATCATAATGTATCCTTGATACCCAAAATGCCAATAATCGAAATAAATAATATATAACTCCCATGATCGGAAAAACAACAGAAAATCCAAATCTCCAGAATTTGCAGTAATAATCATTGCTATATGCATTATAAACGAAATGAAACTGAAACCATTCATTAAACATTATAACTGAGCAAGTAATAACTTGCCTCGATACTGATGAAGCCGTTACCAATTCCTCATCGTCGAGTACAAGCTCCTCAGCTCCCGGCCCAAAGCGATTCATGAACGCACTAAAACACAACCGCAACATACGGTTATAATCACCGATCAATAATATCAACCTATTGAAGTAATCAATGAACACATATCCAATAACAATCAACAACCGACACGACCAACCAATCAACTCGACGGGTCAACGATACCACGATCATATAAAACCAAATAATATACTCAAACCATTTACGAATTTATAACCAAAATACGATTACGGATACGAATGTAAAGGAAATCATATTCGGTGATCAATCACAGTCTTTCCGGATTCCCAATTGATATCATGATTTGTATACCATCAAGAACATACGAATTCTACCACTACAATCAACGAACATTCGATCTTCATCTAAAGATACCGATAATTCAACATACGATCGTCTTGCTATGTTCAATTCATCAAGGAGTTTCTCAAGAACACTAAATGATTCGAAACCTTGTTCATAGCCATCAAAACAACGTAATTCGATATCCTCTAACATCTAAACAATCCTTATTCACAATTCAAGGTGTATATAATCATGTTCTTCAACATATATACTTCTCATAACATCATGAATCACAACAAACTACCAAGAACATCGAGAATACTACGATTCCATAATTATAACGACATAATCAAGGCATTTGATCATCAATTCATTATCTTCCCTTAACAAAATTCCCATAATTACAAAGAATCATCACAACAATATCAATTCCATCACCATTCATACGAAAATGTGTAGAATTTCCGAAGTTCTACTCATTGAGGCATTTTATCGAACACTTTGAAGGCATAGTCCAATTTAATCGTTTATTCGAAGAAATACTCGAATTTGTTCCACAAAACTTCAAGGATAATGAATGATTTCGAGTATACAATCAAGTTCAATCAATAATCTGAATCAAAACGAATCAAATCGGCCAAAATACCAAGAAACCTCAAGAATATCCAAAAACCAAAAGTTTAGGTGTTCTTACCTTCGATCCGGGCGAAAGAAGATGTTATCCATGAATCAAACTTCCAAAACATGTTGCTACATGATGTTATTCCTCAAATCCATCAACTTTGCTGAAAAAATCGCGAAAGGAACGAAGAAAAATAAAAAATGACAAGGATGACTCGGTCCAGGCCTTATATAGGCCGAGACCTGCCGGAACCTTACGTACGTAACCGGCGGGTCCTTACGTACGTAGCCCGCCGTGGCCTACCCTTCTATCCACTTTGGCCGACAGCCTTACGTACGTAACCGACAGCTACTTACGTACACAACCGGCACTTACGGCCATAACCAGCCACAGCCTTACGTACGTTATCGGCCAGTCCCGCGCCCAGCGAGTCACTGCCGACTGTGATCGGCCATCCCTGCGAGTCACTGCCGACCTTGCTCGGCCACTGCACTGTCTGATTCCTCTTGTTACGTACGTAATGCCTTATGCATAACGTACTAGAGCGTATAATTTAGCGTACGTAAGTCCTTAAACTTAGCGTACGTTAAGGGCTCTATACTTAGCCAAAATCCAACTGTTCCTGCCTGTCTCGACATACCGAAAATACATACACACATACTGAATACATATACTGGATCCAATAACATTCTTACACTATATACTCTATATCGAAAGTACGATAACCTGATACACGATATCCTCAATTGCAACTGTCGACCAGATACGACAATTATACCGATACTTGTAATACCCGTAATTTCGATTTCCGGTAATTTCTTTTTTTTCGGCGAAAGTCCGTTTTGACGACTCGATCATGACCGTTTCGTCATTTCGAGATTGATTAATTCTGCACTTTTTGTCATCCGAGCTCGCTTTCGTGTCGCTTTTGTTGAGTTCCGTGCTTTTAGCGCTTTTCCGCACTTGAGTTCGATTCTTGCGAATCTCGTCAAATCTGCTTCGAGTTTTCCGCAAGTCCGTTTAACTTTGTTAGACGTGTTGTGAACTTCGGTTTGGTTATTCGATCACGTATCGTGATTTCGGGCGTTTGGGCGTTTCGTAATTTCCCAAAGTTTGGGGTAATTACTTTCCATTGTCGAATTTCGAGCCTTCGGGTGGTCGGAATCGTGTGTTCTCTTAGTGCTCGGATTCGTATTTGCGAGTACTTCGTAACCGTATCTTCGATTCGTATTCAGGTTCGGGTTTCGGGGTCGTTCGGATCGTCGGAGTGGCCACGACCGAGACGGCCGCAGCAGGTACTGGTCTGGCCGAGTTACGGCCGTAAGGTGCCGGTTACGGCCGTAAGTGTTCGGCAGGCCTGGCCTGACGAATGCCGGTTACGGCCGTAAGGGTCGAGAGTTACGGCCGTACGGGTGCCAGGCAACTTCCGGACGAATGCCGGTTACGGCCGTAAGGTCCTGTCGGTTACGGCCGTAAGCGATCGGCATGCGCTGGGCGGATTTTGACGAATGCCGGTTACGGCCGTAAGGTCGGCCGGTTACGGCCGTAAGTGGTCGGCAGGATGCTGGGGAGTATATATATGTTCGAGCAGTCGGGTTTACACCTATTTTTCTCATCCCTCTCATTTCCTTCCGTGGCTGGGGCTTGGAGTACGTGATTAGATGTTGTTTATATATCAATCCACGAAGTTCTTGAGTTTCTAACATCAATCCATCACCTCATAACCTCCTCCGATCTACCGAATCAAGGTTAGATTTCTTGATAATCTAGTTTTGGGGAATTTGGGTATTTTGGTTGTTTTCGTCCGATTAATCCGATTTATCTTAGGATTATGATGGATTGATGATTATTTAGATGTATTATATCATTTCCCTTGTTATTCCATGGTTGGATCGTATCGATTCGTTATTTGGGTCGAGTTCTTGACCGACGCCTTGAAGGTGTCCAGAAATGTCATAGAGGGTTTTCGGGCGTTCTTCGATTATTCTTCCTCGTATGATCGATGATTTATTGATTATATATTGTTAGGGTCGAATTCTTGTGAAGGACTCGAGTCGGAACCTCCCGCTCGTTGTCTTCTTGGTCCGAGCTTCGGTTGAATCGTGTTCTTCGGAGTGTCCTAGAGCGGTCATTAAGTCGAGCTTTCCCGTTGCTCGCGTGCGTTGGACTTGAGGCGAGTATCTCGTCTATATTCTTTATACTTTGAGAATGTGATGTGTCGTGAATTTAACGTGGACTCGTTAGTGACGGTATATTTAACCGTAACTTACTTTAAATGAAGATGTGATTTTATGAAGGTAATTACCAACGTAAACTTTAGTTTCAAGAATAATGATAACTACCTCATCATGTTATTTTTTGATTAAAATAAATACTAGAAATGAGTAGTTAACTGTAGAATTGTGGAATCGCTTAATACTTGTATTATTTGCTCGTTGGCCTTTTTCTGAATGATGGTTTCTTTGTGGATGTTGTGCCTTTGTGGAAGTTATGTTACATTAACTTATATGTTACGTGTTTCGGTTGTAGTGAATATTGTGCCTTTGTTGTTGTTGTATCTTAGCGAATTGAGATGTTGTCCGGGTAGGGTCCGTCGAGGCCTCCGAGGCGCGTGCTTGCGAGTACGGCCGACGACGTTGTGACCATAAGGTTATCAATTCGGGTAGGTCCGGGAGGGCTCGAGAATCGACACTTGCGAGTGCGATGTCATGATAACTTATGGGTGTATTTGAATGATGTTATCCGGGTAGGGTCCGTCGAGGCCTCCGGAGGCGCGTGCTTGCAGTACGGCCGATGTTACGATTTGACCATAAGGTTATCTAATCGGGTAGGTCCGAGAGGGCTCCGAGAATCGCCACTTGCGAGTGCGATGTCAAGATAACTTATGGGTGTGTTCGAGTTTATTCTTGATGACTAATCCGTGTGGACCCTTCGGCCACGAGACGCTTTGACCGTTGATTTGATATCTACGAATTGTTTATGTTTTGAATCTTGAATCCCGATTATATTGGTGAATATGGTTTTGATCTTGAGGTTTGAGTTGAGAATAAAATCATTTGTATGATTTTGAAAGAAAACCTTTTGAAAAGGAAAACATTCATATTTCAGATTTTACACCGAGACCCCAAGTCTCTAAATAATCTCTTACAATGATTTGGAGTAATCCCCATGGTTTGTTTTAAAGGAATAAATTTTCAAAAGACTTTAGACTCGGGGATCGTGTTACTACCTTGTCGAAATGTTATTTTCATAACGGTTGTATTCTTGATGTATAATTGTATAGCTTGGTTACTTGCTAGCGATTCCATCGCTAACCCCTCGTTGGGGATTTTGTTATTTATTCCGTGTGTTCTCGATCGAGAGTGAGCAACCACAGGATTGGCTCGGAGGATGATGCAATGCATGATACTAGTCACAGCTTGTAGTCCGTCTGGCCGGTGATATGTCAGTTTGAGTTCTTGTCATCCTTGAGGGGATGGACATTTTATGTACTATGTGATCGAGTTGTAATTTAGTTTCATCAGATGTATGGTTATGCTATGTTTTGAGAGACCTAATCGGTCTACGGTATTATGTTTTGGTCAAGTTGACCGTATGTGGGTTTTGATTTGTAGTCTCCCGCCTGGTAGCTCCTTGTGGAAAGGGGTCTACGGCGTGTAATATCCCTGAGTGGATTGGGGGTGTTACATAAATGGTATCGGAGCTTAGGTTTGCGAAAACCTAGGCAGTTGGGTCTAGTTGGGTCTTGTCGAGTCGTGTCTTGTCGGAGTCGTGTCTTGTCGTGTCACCCGGGTGAGCAGTTGTGAACAAGCGAGATCATTGCGATCCGTTGTGATCAATTGTGGTTCGTTGTGATTAGTATCGTGTTGCAGCCATTATCTCCGTGCGGCCTGTGGACGTAAGTCTCCTCCTTTATGTGAGGTACCTGTATTTCATGTTTTTACGTGTGCGAATTAAATGTGTTGTGTGTCCTTATTTACTCGGTTTTGTTTTAGGGAGTTGTATTGGATGCTTGTGTCGCACGGTATTGGGATATGACTTGAGGTTTTGTTGTTTTGACTTTGTACCGGCGTGTGGGGTGGTTTGTTGTGAAATTTGTGAACTTTGATGGGTTTCGAAAGTGTGCTTACGCTAATTCGGTGAAAAGCTCAAATGATAGTCCTGGATATATGTTTTAACTTGATGCGCCCAAATGTGTTTGGTTGAATTTGTGATTTTGTTTGTCGTTTGAGCGGTGGTTTTTAGTTCGATCGGTTTGTTTGACTATCGTAATTATTCCGCAAGGGTAGATTTTAGAATATATTTTTTAGGTGCCATAAGTGTAGTAACATTTTTTTTAAATTTGATTTTTAAAATATTTTTATGGTTCGATTAAACCAAAGGCCGTATGAATTTTGAAATCACGAGTTTTGGCATAGTTAATCCTGTATTTTCAAATGACACCATCAAAGCAGTATGAGGAAAATGTATATTAATGTATTTTGGGCCTCGCAAAATATTACCGTCACCTTCTTGAGACCAAAAGAATTTTGAAAAATTTATGTTATATTTTTTTTATGTTGTTTTGCCCGTCGGAAAATTTTTACGACTTCTTTGTTACAATTCTATAGGTGATCATTTTCATTGCTCAATCTCTATCGACCTAATCATATGGTCCGTTCGTGACGATCGTGAACCCCGATCGCGATATCGTATTGCACTTAGTTGCTTCACTGTGTGGATATTATTGACGTATTATATATTGTCACAATTCTTGTTAGCAAGTTATGGGTGTACGCCTGCATACGATGATTTCATAGTTCGGTATAATTGTGTGTTTCTTTGACGTTATCCGGATGTGGTAATTTAGAATGTCTTGTACATTGTTTTCAAAACGAGACAGAGATGATAATAGATTCGTAGTTTTGATCAAACTTTTCTTTTCTAAAATTCGCTCAAAGAAATTTTTCAAATTCAGAATTTTAAAATACTATCATTTGACGAGCACCTTGAAAAAAAAAAATTGTTTTTAAAATATTACCCATATTTGACCCGATGATATGTTTGTGGTTTTGACCGTGATAAACTTGGTAAAGGTCGACGTTATGTTAACATGGCTAAGTGAATGATTTATGAATTTGAATTCACGTCCGTTGCGGTTGATAGTTCATGTATTCGTGTTACAACTCGGAATGAGTATTTTATTGTGTTATTGTTGGTTGCTCTATATTGATTATGTGGTGGTTGTTTTGTTGTTCGATCGGTTGCCCATTCAAGATGCCGAGAGGTCGAGGTCGTGGTAACCCTCCGCGCGACCAGGATCGTACTACCGGTAATGGAATTAGTATCGGTGTTGCCACCGTGCTCCAACAGTGGCGGACTGGATGACACATTTAGCTCTGTGGTTCAGGCGTAACCATACCGCGAATGAGGATGTTGGATCGACTCGGTGGCTTAGAGAAGTGGTTCGTATGCGTCCCCCTCGCTGCAGGAGCGGGTGATACTTTGGGTCGGGACGGTTGGCTTATCCAATCGAGAAGATTTTCAAGGCGATTGGTTGTCCCGAGGAGCGGAGGATTCCTATCGCCCAGCCTTTCTCGTTGATGACGCCGCTTAACCGGTGGGAGGCCGTTGAGCCTCAAGATCATCTCGTTACTTGGGAAGAGTTCAAGAAGTTGATGGAAGCGGAATTTTGCCCGAGGCCGATTCGAGAGCAAGATCCGAGATTTTTACCTAGCCGAGCCACGGGATGTACCCGTGTCGCAGTATTGTCGATTATAGTCGGCGGCTCGCCTTTGTGAAGAATCGTGAGGACCGAGGAGGACAAGATCCGTCATTTTGATATGCGGATGAGACCGGAGATTCGACAAGACATGTCGGGTTTCACTTGTGCTACTTTGAGAGAGTATCGAATCGAGCCATGGCGTACGAGATGGCATCGTTATCTACCGGGCCTTCGCATGAGTCGAAGAGACAGAGGACGCCCGAGATTTTTCGGACGGTGCAAGAGATGGAAATTCTTCTCATCGAGTTTCGCGTAGTCGCACGGCGAAACCTTCAATTTCTTCGCTCGGTGGAACCAAGAGTTCCAAGTTGTCTTCTTTGACTCCTAGTCGATCGGGAGGTGCTTTAACCGCAATGTTGTCGGTCATGTGCAAGCTAATTGTCCTTCGCAACGGATTACTTGTTATAATTGTGGACTCGAGGGCCACAGAGTTCATATTGTGAATTATTCCATGAGGTTTCCTTAATCGTGTTTCGGCATCGGTATCGGGATCGGTTTGTCGGGACCGTTGAGATTTTGTCGGCCGTGCTTTGTTGTTTGTGACTTCACTTTTTTTTAGTTTAAGTTTCGGGACGAAACTTTTTTAGAGGGGTAGAATGTAATACCCGTAATTTCGATTTCCGGTAATTTCTTTTTTCGCGAAAGTCCGTTTTGACGACTCGATCATGACCGCTTCGTCATTTCGAGATTGATTAATTCTGCACTTTTTGTCATCCGAGCTCGCGGTGTCGCTTTTGTTGAGTTCCGTGCTTTTAGCGGTTTTCCGCACTTGAGTTCGATTCTTGCGAATCTCGTCCAAACTGCTTCGAAGTTTTCCGCAAGTCCGTTTAACTTTGTTAGACGTGTTGTGAACTTCGGTTTGGTTATTCGATCACGATCGTGATTTCCGGGCGTTTTGCGTTTCGTAATTTCCCAAAGTTTGGGGTAATTACTTTCCATTGTCGAATTTCGAGCCTTCGGGTGGTCGGAATCGTGTGTTCTCTTAGTGCTCGGATTCGTATTTGCGAGTATCGTAACCGTATCTTCGATTCGTATTCGTGTTCGGGTTTCGGGGTCGTTCGGATCGTCGGAGTGGCCACGAGAGACGGCCGCAGCAGGATCGGTCCGCCGAGCTACGGCCGTAAGGTGCGGTTCTGGCCGTAAGTGTTCGGCAGCTGGCGGCGAATGCGATTCGGCCGTACGGCCGTAAGTCGAGTTACGGCCGACGGGTGCTGTGCAACTTAGGACGAATGCCGTTACGGCCGTAAGGACTGCCGTGCCGTAAGTAAGTCCCGAGTTACGGCCGTAAGGTCTGTCGATTCTACGGCCGTAAGCGATCGGCATGCGCTGGGCGGATTTTGACGAATGCCGGTTACGGCCGTAAGGTCGGCCGGTTACGGCCGTAAGTGGTCGGCAGGATGCTGGGGAGTATATATATGTTCGAGCAGTCGGGTTTACACCTATTTTTCTCATCCCTCTCATTTCCTTCCGTGGCTGGGGCTTGGAGTACGTGATTAGATGTTGTTTATATATCAATCCACGAAGTTCTTGAGTTTCTAACATCAATCCATCACCTCATAACCTCCTCCGATCTACCGAATCAAGGTTAGATTTCTTGATAATCTAGTTTTGGGGAATTTGGGTATTTTGGTTGTTTTCGTCCGATTAATCCGATTTATCTTAGGATTATGATGGATTGATGATTATTTAGATGTATTATATCATTTCCCTTGTTATTCCATGGTTGGATCGTATCGATTCGTTATTTGGGTCGAGTTCTTGACCGACGCCTTGAAGGTGTCCAGAAATGTCATAGAGGGGTTTTCGGGCGTTCTTCGATTATTCTTCCTCGTATGATCGATGATTTATTGATTATATATTGTTAGGGTCGAATTCTTGTGAAGGACTCGAGTCGGAACCCTCCCGTTCGTTGTCTTCTTCGGGGTCCGAGCTTCCCGGTTGAATCGTGTTCTTCGGAGTGTCCGGTAGCGGTCATTAAGTCGAGCTTTCCCGTTGCTCCGCGTGCGTTGGACTTGAGGCGAGTATCTCGTATATATTCTTTATACTTTGAGAATGTGATGTGTCGTGAATTTAACGTGGACTCGTTAGTGACGGTATATTTAACCGTAACTTACTTTAAATGAAGATGTGATTTTATGAAGGTAATTACCAACGTAAACTTTAGTTTCAAGAATAATGATAACTACCTCATCATGTTATTTTGTGATTAAAATAAATACTAGAAATGAGTAGTTAACTGAAGAATTGTGGAATCGCGTAATACTTGTATTATTTGCTCGTTGGCCTTTTTCCTGAATGATGGTTTGCTGTGGATGTTGTGCCTTTGTGGAAGTTATGTTACATTAACTTATATGTTACGTGTTTCCGGTTGTAGTGAATATTGTGCCTTTGTTGTTGTGTATCTTAGCGAATTGAGATGTTGTCCGGGTAGGGTCCCGTCGAGGCCTCCGGAGGCGCGTGCTTGCGAGTACGGCCAGACGTACGTTGTGACCATAAGGTTATCAATTCGGGTAGGTCCGGGGAGGGCTCCGAGAATCGACACTTGCGAGTGCGATGTCATGATAACTTATGGGTGTATTTGAATGATGTTATCCGGGTAGGGTCCGTCGAGGCCTCCGGAGGCGCGTGCTTGCGAGTACGGCGGATGTTACAATTTGACCATAAGGTTATCTAATCGGGTAGGTCTGGAGAGGGCTCCGAGAATCGTCACTTGCGAGTGCGATGTCAAGATAACTTATGGGTGTGTTCGAGTTTATTCTTGATGACTAATCCGGGTGGGACCCTTCGGGGCCACGGAGACGTTTTGACTGTTGATTTGATATCTCTGAATTGTTTATGTTTTGAATCTTGAATCCCGATTATATTGGTGAATATGGTTTTGATCTTGAGGTTTGAGTTGAGAATAAAATCATTTGTATGATTTTGAAAGAAAACCTTTTGAAAAGGAAAACATTCATATTTCAGATTTTACACCGAGACCCCAAGTCTCTAAATAATCTCTTACAATGATTTCGGAGTAATCCCCATGGTTTGTTTTAAAGGAATAAATTTTCAAAAGACTTTAGACTCTAGGATCGTGTTACTACCTTGTCGAAATGTTATTTTCATAACGGTTGTATTCTTGATGTATAATTGTATAGCTTGGTTACTTGCTAGCGATTCCATCGCTAACCCTCGTTGGGGATTTTGTTATTTATTCCGGTGTTCTCGATCGAGAGTGAGCAACCACAGGATTGGCTCGCAGGATGATGCAATGCGGCGATACTAGTCACGGCTTGTAGTCCGTCAGTCTGCCGGTGATATGTCAGTTTGAGTTCTTGTCATCCTTGAGGGGATGGACATTTTATGTACTATGTGATCGAGTTGTAATTTAGTTTCATCAGATGTACGGTTATGCTATGTTTTGAGAGACCTAATCGGTCTACGGTATTATGTTTTGGTCAAGTTGACCGCATGTGGGTTTTGATTTGTAGTCTCCCGCCTGGTAGCTCCTTGTGGAAAGGGGTCTACGGCGTGTAATATCCCTGAGTGGATTGGGGGTGTTACAATACTGACATCTCAATCCTTTATTTATTTTATCCATACTGTATAGATTCCACGCTGTACAATATAGTTCGGATAAAATAATATCAAACAACAGTAGTAGAAATTCCGGATATTACATTCTACACCACTTAAAATAAGTTTCGGCCTCGAAACTTGCAATCCGTCATAATAACAAACAAACATACCGTTCAGCCCAAAATATCCCAAAACCATCACGACAATGATCAATCATCATCACTATAGAATAACCAAAACATTATACTTACAATGCACGGAGTCGATGATCACCTGAGATACTAGCGAGTTCCTCCACAGTAAAGCCTCAATACGCTTTCAATCACGATTCCATGAGTTCCAACCAAATATATCATCATCGGGTGAAATAATCTATCCGTATCAAATTCTGTCTGCCTGATTACACAATCAAGTCTCAATTCCGATAAGACGAATAATATACAATACATCTGCGAAACAATTGCCCAAAACAACGATACGAATCCCGTAACGTTGACACAAAATCCGAATGCTCAGATGATCACCAACAATGATCAACAATCAACCGAATTTATCACCGACATGATAAATTCCAATATGACCAACCAGAGGTCAAAACACAATCGAGAATATCATCAACATGATAAACTCCAATATGACCAACCAGAGGTCAAAACACAATCGAGAATATCATCAACGTGATAAACTCCAATACGACCAACGAACGATCAACGATAATCGAGAATACCTTCACACGGTAAGCTCCATCACGATCAACACAGAACCACAGAAACCGATATACAAATGAATAAAGTTCTCAAAACGACACGCCAATCACATACAGTGTATCTCAATAAACATACCCGACTGGTGAACATACCCCTTGGCGTATGAACAACCAATCACAACTCATCGAACATATCCAAATTATACATGGAGTGGGAACGACCAATCGATACTCAAAACAACTAGCATGAGGTCAACAACCCCAAATCTACACTTACAAATAAATCATTCAAAATCATTATGGTAGAGTCACAATATTACCATACCAATGGAATCACATAGCACATATGTCCCGGTTTCACAAAATCTAAAGTTCCAGAATTATATTATGTGCATGATTCTACAACACACGACATATTTCCCTTATCTGATCAACCAACTGATCATCTCTAGATAACCAAAATGCCATACCAATGTTCGGATCTCTATTCATCATACCATAGGAATGTCATAACCTGTTCGCGAGTCACACTCACAACTTCACCATGATATGCACTATGCACTAAATGCGTATGTACATCAATCATACTTTCAAAACCAGTTTGAAATCATATAGTCTTGTCAAGAAGACAAATTTTCAAGAGTTCCTTCAAAAATTTTAAAACTTAAAACATAAATTTTTGGTAAGACTGCAAAATCAATTTTCGAACCAAGTGGCTCGCTCGTGTCAAGTTCTCGATAAAAATTCTTTTCAAATACACACGATTAAATAAAATGGGATTTATGAAAATGCTTGACCATATCCATACTCCTGTATATCAGTTCAGCTTGTCACCAATTTCCACTGATATTCCATCGGAGAAACCACACAATAGAGTTACAAAATCTCAATATATAAACTCCAACTAAAAACTCCTTTTCCACATATGACTCACAACGTCAATCATTAATGCATCCTGGATCACCTCTAATATGCTATGACAAAACATTGAATAATCGACAAATCAAATACAGCGAAAGACTACCCGAGAAGTTTCATTTGAACAAGTAAACCAAAACGTCAAAAGGTAGGAACGAAATAAATAAACGATTGATAAAGGGTTTTACAAATCTCGGGAGTTTTATGAAAACTAAAAAGCCTTTTTGAAATATTAGGCTCTCAGTCCGTATCTCATTCCGTATTACAAGAAGTTTAAAAAGTAGAACACCCTTTTCGGACTCCAAGTCCTGGGTTATAAAACTATTTCAAAATCAATTGGGTCTCGGTCCAAAATCATTTTTCGTAAAACATTCGTGAAACGTTCATTTTGAAAAGTATCATTTTCAAATGCTCAAAAGCAGTTCATATATCTCAAAAATGAATTAACATGACTACATGTTTTTCTCAACCGTCCACAACATTTCTCCCAAATGTACAATTCCGTTCCAAAACTTAACCGACATATTGATTTCCAAAAATCATAGCATCTCAAGATCATCAATCCTGTCCCAACTCTGTCATCTCATACTGTGAAGCATAATATCTTTCTGAATCTCAAAACATATCAACTTAGAACGGCAATAAATCTCAATGAAATTCAAAAATCCAAATACTTACAGATCGTGAAGCCGACGATTCCCCGTGATACTGGCACATGTCTCGACTCAAGAAAATACTCAACACAGATATTTTCAAAACACACGTTTTGTAAACTCAGTTCAACTCGAGAACACGACACATTTCTATCCGAAGAAACACGTTAGCACCATTTGAAAAAGTTTACGACAACCCCAGTACCACACTGGTAAATCACATAACGCACAAGCCCGAGTGAACAACAAAAACTCAAGGCTCTAGAATTAGTCATTCGACAACTCGACTGAGGCGACAAAACATGACCCAACTCGACCCAAATGCCTAGGTTTTCTCAACCTAAGCTCCGATAGCATATTCTGTAACACCCCCAGATTTAACCGGGAATATTACAGCGCCCTGGGCCCCGAGATGGAACCCACAAGGCTAAAGGAAATTTTCACAAATATTTACAAATTCCCAAGAGGCCAATGACGGTACTATCTTTAAAAATGCACAAAGACTTATAAAATCCATTTATCAAAAACCATCGTAAAAACTCATTTGAAATTGCAAGGCCAAACGGCCGACACTCAAAAATTTAGAAAACAATTTCCAAAGTAACCTCAGTTACCAGATACCAAAAGAGCGTTTCAAAATACTCACGCAGCGGAAAAAGACCAACCATAAAGATACTCTAGCAGCGGAATACAAGAACCAATCAAGAAACTCAATGCACAAAACATGTCCTAGCCAGTATCCTCCGGGAAGCTCATCTCTTCACGACCGCTACAATCTCGATACTCCAAGAACCTAAAAAGAAATCCCACGACGGGGTCAGCCATAATATCCAACAATGATAACTGTCACATCACATTAATAATTACATACCAATGAGAATACAACATAAGAATACGACCAACGTAATCTTACCGCCATAACTTTGCTTACTCAAGTAATTCTCATCAAAATAACCATTATCACATTTCACATCTCGTACTCGATTAACCAATAAACTCTAACATAATATCTGTATTGCACCTCAAATAATACTCAAGATTCTCAAACTATAATCACCAACTCACATACGGAAAAGTGCCAGTTCTGACCAATACGATCCATCGAATAACATCATCAAATCCCAAGACGATAACCGATTGTCCATCAAAAGACAATTACCAAATGAAAATACAGAACATACTTCGAGATATGAAGTGCCACGACAATCATATCAGCCTAATCTGAGATCAGATCAATGCAATACGGACACGGTCCTAACACAAGACCTACAAATGCATACTCATATGACAACGTCAATATGCCCAAAACAATATCAATAGTGTATACTCAATGGAAATCCCATGACCCAGCTCCCTCAGCATAGGTCCCAAGATGATCCTACTAGATCAACACGAGATGGATAACAAATAGTATACATATGCGAAACAACACATGATAAAATCAATGATAAGAATCCACATGATTCCATCAACACAACGTGGGTATTCCTATGATCCAGCGCCCTCAGCATAGATCCCAAGATGATCCCGTCAGACCAACATGAGGTGGAAAAACCCGTCCAATGATCCAGCGCCCTCAGCATAGATCCCAAGATGATCCCGTCGGACCAACACGAGGTGGACATCCAATCCAGCGCCCTCAGCATAGATCGTGCGATCCCATCGGATCAACACAACATAAACAACACAATATGCATACACATATGCAAAACAATATGTTCATCAACATGACAACGCAACATGAACAACAATATGAGAAATCAACTAAGATGACCTCATGTTCGACAACACGAATGATAATATGCATGATGAAATCACTAACTCTAACTGAATCGATATAAGATACTTGCCCCGAGTCCTTCGGGAGAAATCTCGATATCAAACCATCACCGACGATTATCCGCAATGCTCGGCGATCCAAACGTACCATGGACTATAGATACTCATATCCTCGTCTTTATCATAATGTATCCTTGATACCCAAAATGCCAATAATCAAAATAAATCATATACCTTATGATTTAACTCCCATGATCGGAAAAACAACAGATAATCCAAATCTCCATAATTTGCAGTAATAATCATTGCTATATGCATTATAAACGAAATGAAACTGAAACTATTCATTAAACATTATAACTGAGCAAGTAATAACTTGCCTCGATACCGATGAAGCCGTTACCAATTCCTCGTCGTCGAGTACAAGCTCCTCGGCTCCCGTCCCAAAGCGATTCACGAACGCACTCGAACACAACCGCAACATACGGTTATAATCACCGATCAATAATCTCAACCTATTGAAGTAATCAATGAACACATATCCAATAACAATCAACAACCGACACGACCAACCAATCAACTCGACGGGTCAACGATACCACAATCATATAAAACCAAATAATATACTCAAACCATTCACGAATTTATAACCAAAATACGATTATGGATACGAATGTAAGGAAATCATATTCGGTGATCAATCACAGTCTTTCCGGATTCCCAATTGATATCATGATTTGTATTTCATCAAGAACATACGAATTCTACCACTACAATCAACGAACATTCGATCTTCATCTAAAGATACCGATAATTCAACATACGATCGTCTTGCTATGTTCAATTCATCAAGGAGTTTCTCAAGAACACTAAATGATTCGAAACCTTGTTCATAGCCATCAAAACAACGTAATTCGATATCCTCTAACATCTAAACAATCCTTATTCACAATTCAAGGTGTATATAATCATGTTCTTCAACATATATACTTCTCATAACATCATGAATCGCAACAAACTACCAAGAACATCGAGAATACTACGATTCCATAATCATAACGACATAATCAAGGCATTTGATCATCAATTCATTATCTTCCCTTAACAAAATTCCCATAATTACCAAGAATCATCACAACAATATCAATTCCATCACCATTCATAAGAAAATGTGTAGAATTTCCCAAGTTCTACTCATTGAGGCATTTTATCGAACACTTTGAAGGCATAGTCCAATTTAATCGTTTATTCGAAGAAATACTCGAATTTGTTCCACAAAACTTCAAGAATAATGAATGATTTCGAGTATACAATCAAGTTCAATCAATAATCTGAATCAAAACGAATCAAATCGGCCAAAATACCAAGAAACCTCAAGAATATCCAAAAACCAAAAGTTTAGGTGTTCTTACCTTCGAATCAAATCGGCCAAAATACCAAGAAACCTCAAGAATATCCAAAAACCAAAAGTTTAGGTGTTCTTACCTTCGATCCGGGCGGAAGAAGATGTTATCCATGAATCAAACTTCCAAAACATGTTGCTACATGATGTTACTACTCAAATCCATCAACTTTGCTGAAGAAATCGCGAAAGGAACGAAGAAAAATGAAAAATGACAAGGATGACTCGGTCCAGGCCTTATATAGGCCGAGACCTGCCGGCACCTTACGTACGTAACCGGCGGGTCCTTACGTACGTATCCGGCCGTGGCCTACCCTTCTGTCCACTTTGGCCGACAGCCTTACGTACGTAACCGGCAGCTACTTACGTACATAACCGGCACTTACGGCCAGAATCGCCACACTTTATGTACGTTATCGGCGATCCGCACCTGGGCCACCGCGATGTGATCGCCATCCTCATGAAGTCACCGCGACTCGCCGCCACTGCAGGTCCTCTCGGCCACGACTCGGCCAGCCGCCCCGTAACGTACGTAACACTTATTCCGTTGCGTACGTAATACGTATGTTGACTTGCTACAGTATTATACTCGTATTACGTACGTAATACACCCTGTATGAGATACGTAACTTCATCCGTTGACTCACCTGTCCACATCCACGCCGAAATCCGCCGACACCGGGCCCAACTGTCCGATTCCTCTTGTTACGTACGTAATGCCTTATGCATAACGTACGTAGAGCGTATAATTTAGCGTACGTGAGTCCTTAAACTTAACGTACGTTAAGGGCTCTATACTTAGCCAAAATCCAACTGTTCCTGCCTGTCTCGACATACCGAAAATACATACACACATACTGAATACATATACTGGATCCAATAACATTCTTATACTATATACTCTATATCGAAAGTACGATAACCTGATACACGATATCCTCAATTGCAACTGTCGACCAGATACGACAATTATACCGATACTGACATCTCAGTCCTTTATTTATTTTATCCATACTGTACAGATTCCACGCTGTACAATATAACTCGGATAAAATAATATCAAACAACAGTAGTAGAAATTCCGGATATTACATTCTACACCACTTAAAATAAGTTTCGGCCTCGAAACTTGCAATCCGTCATAAAAACAAACAAACATACCGTTCAACCCAAAATATCCCAAAACCATCACGACAATGATCAATCATCATCACTATAGAATAACCAAAACATTATACTTACAATGCACGGAGTCGATAATCACCTGAGATACTAGCGAGTTCCTCCACAGTAAAGCCTCAATACGCTTTCAATCACGATTCCATGAGTCCCAACCAAATATATCATCGTTGGGTGAAATAATCTTTCCGTATCAAATCCTGTCTGCCTGATTACACAATCAAGTCTCAATTCCGATAAGACGAATAATATACAATACATCTGCGAAACAACTGCCCAAAACAACGATACGAATCCCGTAACGTTGACACAAAATCCGAATGCTAAGATGATCACCAACAATGATCAACAATCAACCGAATTTATCATCGACATGATAAATTCCAATATGACCAACCAGAGGTCAAAACACAATCGAGAATATCATCAACATGATAAACTCCAATATGACCAACCAGAGGTCAAAACACAATCGAGAATATCATCAACGTGATAAACTCCAATGCGACCAACGAATGATCAACGATAATCGAGAATACCTTCACACGGTAAGTTCCATCACGATCAACACAGAACCACAGAAACCGATACACAAATGAATAAAGTTCTCAAAACGACACGCCAATCACGTATAGTGTATCTCAATAAACATACCCGACTGGTGAACATACCCCTTGGCGTACGAACAACCAATCACAACTCGTCGAACATATCCAAATTATACATGGAGTGGGAACGACCAATCGATACTCAAAACAACTAGCATGAGGTCAACAACCCCAAATCTACACTTACAAATAAATCATTCAAAATCATTATGGTAGAGTCACAATATTACCATACCAATGGAATCACATAGCACATATGTCCCGATTTCACAAAATCCAAAGTTCCAGAATTATATTATGTGCATGATTCTACAACACACGACATATTTCCCTTATCTGATCAACCAACCGATCATCTCTAGATAACCAAAATGCCATACCAAAGTTCGGATCTCTATTCATTATACCATAGGAATGTCATAACCAGTTCGCGAGTCACACTCACAACTTCACCATGATATGCACTATGCACCAAATGCGTATGTACATCAATCATACTTTCAAAACCAGTTTGAAATCATATAGTCTTGTCAAGAAGACAAATTTTCAAGAGTTCCTTCAAAAATTTTAAAACTTATAACATAAATTTTTGGTAAGACTGCAAAATCAATTTTCGAACCAACCGGCTCGCTCGTGTCAAGTTCTCAATAAAAATTCTTTTCAAATACACACGATTAAATAAAATGGGATTTATGAAAATGCTTGACCATATCCATATTCCTGTATATCAGTTCAGCTTGTCACCAATTTCCACTGATATTCCATCGGAGAAACCACACAATAGAGTTACAAAATCTCAATATATAAACTCCGACTAAAAACTCCTTTTCCACATATGACTCACAACGTCAATCATTAATGCATCCTGGATCACCTCTAATATGCTATGACAAAACATTGAATAATCGACAAATCAAATACAACGAAAGACTACCCGAGAAGTTTCATTTGAACAAGTAAACCAAAACCTCAAAAGGTAGGAACGAAATAAATAAACGATTGATAAAGGGTTTTACAAATCTCGGGAGTTTTATGAAAACTAAAAAGCCTTTTTGAAATATTAGGGTCTCAGTCCGTATCTCATTCCGTATTACAAGAAGTTTAAAAAGTAGAAAACCCTTTTCGGACTCCAAGTCCTGGGTTATAAAACTATTTCAAAATCAATTGGGTCTCGGCCCAAAATCATTTTCCGTAAAACATTCGTGAAACGTTCATTTTGAAAAGTATCATTTTCAAATGCTCAAAAGCAGTTCATATATCTCAAAAATGAATTAACATGACTACATGTTTTTCTCAACCGTCCACAACATTTCTCCCAAATGTACAATTCCGTTCCAAAACTTAACCGACATATTGATTTCCAAAAATCATAGCGTCTCAAGATCATCAATCCTGTCCCAACTCTGTCATCTCATACTGTGAAGCATAATATCTTTCTGAATCTCAAAACATATCAACTTAGAACGGCAATAAATCTCAATGAAATTAAAAAATCCAAATACTTACAGATCGTGAAGCCGACGATTCCCCGTGATACTAGCACATGTCTCGACTCAAGAAAATACTCGACACAGATATTTTCAAAACACACGTTTTGCAAACTCAGTTCAACTCGAGAACACGACACATTTCTATCCGAAGAAACACGTTAGCACCATTTGGAAAAGTTTACGACAACCCCAGTACCACACTGGTAAATCACATAACGCACAAGCCCGAGTGAACAACAAAAACTCAAGGCTCTAGAATTAGTCAATCGACAACTCGACTAACGCGACAAAACACGACCCAACTCTACCCAAATGCCTAGGTTTTCTCAACCTAAGCTCCGATACCATATTCTGTAACACCCCCAGATTTAACCGGGAATATTATAGCGCCCTGGGCCCCGAGATGGAACCCACAAGGCTAAAGGAAATTTTCACAAATATTTACAAATGCCCAAGAGGCCAACGACGATACTATCTTTAAAAATGCACAAAGACTTATAAAATCCATTTATCAACAAACCGTCGTAAAAACTCATTTGAAATTGCAAGGCCAAACGACCGACACTCAAAAATTTAGAAAATAATTTCCAAAGTAACCTCAGTTACCAGATACCAAAAGAGCGTTTCAAAATACTCACACAGCGGAAAAAGACCAACCATAAAGATACTTTAGCAGCGGAATACAAGAACCAATCAAGAAACTCAATGCACAAAACATGTCCTAGCCAGTATCCTCCGGGAAGCTCATCTCTTCATGACCACTACAAGCTCGATACTCCAAGAACCTAAAAAGAAATCCCACGACGGGGTCAGCCATAATATCCAACAATGATAACCGTCACATCACATTAATAATTACATACCAATGAGAATACAACATAAGAATACGACCAACGTAATCTTACCGCCATAACTTTGCTTACTCAAGTAATTCTCATCACAATAACCATTATCACATTTCACATATCGTACTCGATTAACCAATAAACTCTAACATAATATCTGTATTGCACCTCAAACAATACTCAAGATTCTCAAACTATCATCACCAACTCACGATATGGAAAAGTGCCAGTTCTGACCAATACGATCCATCGAATAACATCATCAAATCCCAAGACGATAATCGATTGTCCATCAAAAGACAATTACCAAATGAAAATACGGAACATACCTGGAGATATGAAGTGCCACGACAATCATATCAGTATAATCTGAGATCAGATCAATGCAATACGGACACGGTCCTAACACAAGACCTACAAATGCATACTCATATGACAACGTCAATATGCCCAAAACAATATCAACAGTGTATATTCAATGGAAATCCCATGACCCAGCACCCTCAGCATAGGTCCCAAGATGATCCTACTAGATCAACACGAGGTGGATAACCAATAATATACATATGCGAAACAACACATGATAAAATCAATGATAAGAATCCACATGATTCCATCAACACAAAGTGGGTATTCCAATGATCCATCGCCCTCAGCATAGATCCCAAGATGATCCCGTCGGACCAACATGAGGTGGAAAACCCATCCAATGATCCAGCGCCCTCAGCATAGATCCCAAGATGATCCCGTCGGACCAACACGAGGTGGACATCCGATCCAGCGCCCTCAGCATAGATCGCGCGATCCCATCAGATCAACACAACATAAACAACACAATATGCATACACATATGCAAAACAATATGTTCATCAACATGAACAACGCAACATGAACGACAATATCAGAAATCAACTAAGACGACCTCATGTTCGACAACACGAATGATAATATGCATGATCAAATCACTAACTATAACTGAATCGATATAAGATACTTGCCCCGAGTCCTTCGGGAGAAATCTTGATATCAAACCATCACCGACGATTATCCGCAATGCTCGGCGATCCAAACGTACCATGGACTACAGATACTCATATCCTCGTCTTTATCATAATGTCTCCTTGATACTCAAAATGCCAATAATCGAAATAAATCATATACCTTATGATTTAACTCCCATGATCGGAAAAACACTAGAAAATCCAAATCTCCAGAATTTGCAGTAATAATCATTGCTATATGCATTATAAACGAAATGAAACTGAAACCATTCATTAAACATTATAACTGAGCAAGTAATAACTTGCCTCAATACCGATGAAGCCGTTACCAATTCCTCGTCGTCTAGTACAAGCTCCTCGGCTCCCGTCCCAAAGCGATTCACGAGCGCACTCGAACACAACCGTAACATACGGTTATAATCACCGATCAATAATCTCAACCTATTGAAGTAATCAATGAACACATATCCAATAACAATCAACAACTGACACGACCAACCAATCAACTCGACGGGTCAACGATACCACGATCATATAAAACCAAATAATATACTCAAACCATTCACGAATTTATAACCAAAATACGATTACGGATACGAATGTAAAGGAAATCATATTCGGTGATCAATCACAGTCTTTCCGGATTCCCAATTGATATCATGATTTGTATTTCATCAAGAACATACGAATTCTACCACTACAATCAATGTACATTCGATCTTCATCTAAAGATACCGATAATTCAACATACGATCATCTTGCTATGTTCAATTCATCAAGGAGTTTCTAAAGAACACTAAATGATTCGAAACCTTGTTCATAGCCATCAAAACAACGTAATTCGATATCCTCTAACATCTAAACAATCCTTATTCACAATTCAAGGTGTATATAATCATGTTCTTCAACATATATACTTCTCATAACATCATGAATCGCAACAAACTACCAAGAACATTGAGAATACTACGATTACATAATCATAACGACATAATCAAGGCATTTGATCATCAATTCATTATCTTCCCTTAACAAAATTCCCATAATTACCAAGAATCATCACAACAATATCAATTCCATCACCATTCATACGAAAATGTGTAGAATTTCCCAAGTTCTACTCATTGAGGCATTTTATCGAACACTTTGAAGGCATAGTCCAATTTAATCGTTTATTCGAAGAAATACTCGAATTTGTTCCACAAAACTTCAAGGATAATGAATGATTTCGAGTATACAATCAATTTCAATCAATAATCTGAATCAAAATGAATCAAATCGGCCAAAATACAAAGAAACCTCAAGAATATTCAAAAACCAAAAGTTTAGGTGTTCTTACCTTCGATCCGGGCGGCAGAAGATGTTATCCATGAATCAAACTTCCAAAACATGTTGCTACATGATGTTATTACTCAAATACATCAACTTTGCTGAAGAAATCGCGAAAGGAACGAAGAAAAATGAAAAATGACAAGGATGACTCGGTCCAGGCCTTATATAGGCCGAGACCTGCCGACACCTTACGTACGTAACCGGCGGGTCCTTACGTACGTAGCCGGCCGTGGCCTACCCTTCTGTCCACTTTGGCCTACAGCCTTACGTACGTAACCGGCAGCTACTTACGTACGTAACCGGCACTTACGGCCGTAACTGGCCATAGCCTTACGTACGTTATCGGCCAGTCACGCACCCAACGAGTCACTGCCGACTGTGATCGGCCATCCCTGCGAGTCACTGCCGAGCCTGCTCGGCCACTGCAGGCCCTCTCGTCCACGACTCGGCCGGCCGCCCCGTAACGTACGTAACACTTATTCTATTGCGTACGTAATATGTACGTTGACTTGCTACAGTATTATACTCGTATTACGTACGTAATACACCTTATATAACGTACGTAACTTCATCCGTTGACTCACCTATCCACATCCACGCCGAAAGCCGCCGACACCGGGCCCAACTGTCCGATTCCTCTTGTTACGTACGTAATGCCTTATGCATAACGTACGTAGAGCGTATAATTTAGCATACGTAAGTCCTTAAACTTAGCGTACGTCAAGGGCTCTATACTTAGCCAAAATCCAACTGTTCCTGCCTGTCTCGACATACCGAAAATACATACACACATACTGAATACATATACTGGATCCAATAACATTCTTATACTATATACTCTATATCGAAAGTACGATAACCTGATACACGATATCCTCAATTGAAACTGTCGACCAGATACGACAATTATACCGATACTGACATCTAGTCCTTTATTTATTTTATCCATACTGTACAGATTCCACGCTATACAATATAACTCGGATAAAATAATATCAAACAACAGTAGTAGAAATTACGGATATTACACAGTGTATGGGGATTTTTTTCAATGAACAGAGACCTAAATGTCAATAGGTGGACGGACAATTCCTCGGGGTCTATTAATATAATCTAATTCAAGCCGGAGCCAGCGGGTATTTTTAGAAGGACCGCTGGTGATGGAGGTGGCGACACGGCGGAGCTCGTAGGAGGCCATATTATGAGTTTAGGTAGGATTTTCTAGATAGTTGAGGTGATGATCTATGGGTAGCAATTCAGATTTGGTTTTTTGAGGAGCAGACTCGAGTTTTCGGCAGTTTTGGTGTGGATTTCGTCGAGTACGACAGGGGCTAAGCGACCGAAAGTGGAGATAGACAAGGTCCCACCATGGGTTGCAAGAGTCAGGGGACCGGAAGTCGACTTCGGTAGTGAGATTCATGGTTGTATGTGTGTGTTTTGTAGGAAGGTATGGTGTCTGTAAGTATATATGTGTGATTATGTATGTTTGTGTGTGTGAAGTTGTATGTGTGGTTGTGTGTAGCGTGTGTATGTGTGTGACTGTCTGTGTGTGTATAGGTTTGTGTGTGTGTGTGTGTGTGTGTGTGTGTGTGTGTGTGTTTGCAGAATGGTTTGTGAGTTGTGTGTGTATGTGTATAGATTTTGTGTGTTTGTTGTGTATGAGTGCAGATGTGTTGCGTGTGTATGTGTGTACGTGTGTGTGCAGGACTGCATGCGTGTGTGTATGCTTGTGTGAGTGTGTGTTTATGTGCGTGCATGTATGTTAATATATATATAACAGGTGTGTGTGTGCGTGAATGTATGAGAGTGTGTGTGTGTATATATATATATATATATATATATATGTGTGTGTGTGTGTGTGTGCGTGTGTGTGTGCGCGCGTGATGGGGAAGATGGAGGCGTAGAGGAAAGTCTTGATAAATTAATCTACGAGCGGATTTGTATACTTGGACCTACAGAGTGAGTCCGTGTTCAAAGAAATTGTTCAAGAATTTGTAGTTCCCATCACTAGTTAAATCGAGATATGGATTTCGGTTGAGTATCGTTGGTCATTGATCCGATCAATAAATTAAGGGGCACAATTGAGGTATTATATCATCTAATTAATTACCTTGTAATTATAATATGATAAATTGAACCCTTATATTAAATTATCTATTATGTGATTATAATAAATGCTGAAATTTTAATGGATCGACCGAGTTGACCGAGCTAGGCTTATTTCGAGTAAAACCATCTTCGGGGAAGACAAGTATCCTCCTTGTAGTTTTCATATTTCCTTAAATATAAATATACTTGTCACTATATGTGTTATCATGTTTACGTGATTGTGTCAATTGGTGACTATGTAGTTCGATTGTGTAGAATTTCTGTTTGTTTGAAATAGATGGTATAAATGTTTTGTTCAATAAATATGTGTTAGTTGTAATCCATAATTATGAACTTGTGATTATTTCTTGAATCGACGATTCATGTTTATTATGAAACTGAGTAAATGAAATTATGATGATTTTATGGAATTGATGAATGGTATCGTTGGATAGTTGAAGTCGTTGGATTGATCATAAATGTACTATTCCTTGATTAGGAATATGTATCGAATAACGTAGCCATTTCTAGCAAGTGCCTTGACTATATATACTATGATTAACGATTGAGACATGCGATTTTGTAAAATATAAGCGTGTGAGAGTTGTTGTTCTTCCACCTGGGGTGGTTTGACGGGACCTCTTCGGGCTGATGATGCTAAGGGGCACGACCGCGGAAGTGGTTTCCTACATGGGACGGTTCGATGGGACCTCTGGGGGCCGATGCTAAGGGGCACGGCCACAGGTTACCAAGTGTGGTTTTTCGTGATGATAATATGTAATATATCTGAAATATCATAGTGTTTTGTTCTCGACGTTGAGATGTATTATATATAGGTCATTGGTACTCGGCTAGAATGGTATATTGTAATATTTATCCTTTGGATAAAACTACCCGAGATCTCAAGAGTATCTTTTCCAAACATTATTTCAAGGATTTATAAGAACTCCAGAATTTTGATCCGTTTCTGATTTAAGTGAATATATCTCGGGATATTTATAAGATTCTATAAATGTTTGGTTTGACTGCTGTTGTGAAGTGACTTGTCTGTTTATGTTTGGAATATGGTGTGTATAGCTAGTATACTTGTACTAGCAAATTCCAATTGCTAACCCCTTAAATGTGGGAAATGTGTGTTATGCATTTAAGGTATTCCTGATTCGAGGGAGCAGTCATAGGGTCGACATGGAAGATGATGAAAGACCATGATACCAATTACAAGAGAGTCAGTATAGTGTCAATATTGTCATGTTACATTTTTCTTCCCCTGTCATGCTCAATCCTTGCACGGATATGTTAACAGATTGTAGTATTATGTATCGGGGATACACCAGTGTTGTCGGATATTCTCATTGTATATTGTTTATTGATTTTTTATGTAGGTTGATCCTGTTGGTCAATTATGATTTGAGTTGTTTTGTGTTTGCCTGGTGGATCTTGCGAGAAGGGTCCACGGCATGTGACAACCCAAATATGGTCTGGGGTGTTACATTTATAATATCGGAGCTTAGGTTAATGAAACCTAGGCAGTTGGGTCGAGTCGGGTCATGTGTTGTCGTGTCGTTTTGTGTCATATCGTCGTAGTTGTTGGTTGTCAAGTCAAGTTATGTGTCATCGTAGCGTGTCGTCTGCATTGTCGGTTGTGATTAGTATCGTGGCTCGATCATCATCTTCATGCGACCTGTGGAGGTAAGTTTCTAATTTTGCGAACTCTGTATATATGCATGCATGTGTGTTTATGTTTGTGTCTGATGTTCAAATACATCCTTGTTTGGTGCAAATTGTACAATGAGAATGCTTGTGATATGTTGTGAACAATTCATTTAGATTAAATGTTGTCTTCTAGGATAGTCGCGGGAACTTGTATCGATTAACTAAGTAGAGTACTCGAAAATTTAAATCGATGGTATAGTATGGCATAAGTGAGATAACATGTACTGTCTATATGTTTGGAGATTGTGAGTAATGATATTTCGGTACTTCTGCCGAAGACGATAATTGTAAGGCAGTCTGTCTTGATTGAATAAGGAGTTTGAGTACTACGATCAGTGTATTTGATTTCGTTCGAGTGTGATTCGATTTTTGTTGTGACTGACCGCGCTGTCGAGACGCGTCAAAATTAGATATTTATAAAGATTCCTTGACTCACTTATACTGTTGGGATTCGGTCCAGCATCCTGCCTGCATGGCCTTAAAAATGCGCGAGGTGCGGCTTACGATTCGACCTGTGAGATCTGCACTAGAAAGTGGTTAAATGAATTGATTTGGACTACTCATACCAACAAGATGCATCTTCTTTTTGTAATACCCAGTAATTATCATTCAGTAATTATCACTCAGTAATTATCATTCAGTATTTATCATTCAGTAATTGGTACTCAGTAATTTCATTATTGATCATTTATCACTCAGATTCAGTCATGGTATTCATCATTCAGAGTAATTGTATCGTGTATCAATCGTCATTCATCACTAATCTGATTGGAGTTACGTGCCGTGTTTATCATCATTGTCATTTTCGTTGCAAGCTGTGCTTGAGGGTAGCGCACGCTACATACTCCTTTTAGCGTACGCTAATTGGGTATAGGTAGCGCACGCTACCGCTCAGCTTTAGCGCACGCTAAGGCTACCTTGGCTGATCCGGAAGGTCTTGGGTGCGGTGAGAATAATTGTAGCGCACGCTACGAGTGGTAAGTAGCGCGCGCTAACGGGTTGTAGTAGCGCACGCTATATGTGTGGAGTAGCGCGCTAGGGAGGATCGAGGTTGGGTCCGGTGGCTCTTGGGCTGCACCGGATAATTATTCATAGCGCACGCTATGAGTTATGTTTAGCGACGCAATCAATATTATAGCGCACGCTAATCGGTTGTTGTAGCGCACGCTATCGAGGTTAGATCGAGAGGGCGACGGTTTTCGGACTCGATCGGGCGTCGAATATTTCGCTAGCGCACGCTAACAATTGATAGTAGCGCACGCTAGTAATATGGCCGTAGCGCACACTACAAATAGCTACGGAGCGCGCGCAACCGTGAACGGACAGGGGTTACATGACTACCCAAATTACACGTTAGCGCACGCTATGCACAAGGGCTAGCGACGCTAACATGGATCGAGTATAAATTGGGCAGTTTAGTCGAGTTCGTCATTTCCCATCTCATTTCATTCCTTCGGTAGTTTTGGGCGATTTCGAGCGTTTGGAGAGGATTCTTCGAGGTGTAATCATCAATCATCATTTTCAAGCTCATCTTTCGGATTGATCATCATTTCATCATCTTCATCACATCGAATCAAAGGTATTAAACTCTTGGATCTAGAATTTCGGATTTTGGGTTTTCCTTCCGATTTCTTCGTGTAAGCTTGGATTATCATTGGAATATGTTAGTTATGGATTATCTAACTTGGATAAATATATTCCTACGGATTTAAACGGTTATTTTGAATTATTCCAAGAACCCTTGGGGTTGACTTGTTAATTGGGGATTTTCCGATTGATGTTGTTGTAATCATGAGTTATGGATTCCTAATGGATTATTGATATCCTTGAAAGTGTTTTGATGGTTTGAAATACTCATCTTGGAGTTGGTTTCGATTCATTCGAACTCGGATATCGTTGTGTCGATGTTTGAGTCGTTTATGATCGTTTTGATTTGCGTAATGATCGGATTATTGGTAATTGTGTTATTCAAGGTTGTTCGAGCGACCGATATTTCATTTAGGGCGTTGTTCGTGGACGGACATTCATCATCGGTATTGTGTAAGTTAATTCTTACTCGGTTAAAAGGATATTCATTCCTTTTGTCGTTGTTCATTCATAATCATAACTCATTCATCATTGTATTAATCGTATCAAAGCTCGTCATTGTCAATTAATCACCTCGGTCATAAGGAGCAGCCGGTTCGATCATTTCATTGAGCTATCATTCAATCTTGGTGAGTCATTATTCATTTTCATTGTCACTTTTGTCATATTGTGGCATTAGGGTCATCTTGGCGTGCAGTTGGTATGTGTAGGATTTTCATGTCGGGCACATTATAGTCGTGTGTTGGTTGGTGGCCTCACATTGGGTGTGCACACGAGTCGATTGCTCGTGAGGCGATTAGGTACAAGACCACGCGTGTTTGATCGTTGGTGGCTTGTGCACGGACACATTTCCATCCGGGCGTAGTGTGGCGCCATTCCTTTGAGCCGTCTTGATTAGTCGATTCATATAGCATGTTTGATTGCGTATGTTTGTGAGAATAATTCATAATTTCGGATATATCATGATTGTGTATTTTCAACCCTTGAGGATTGTTGTTACGTATGGCCGGCCCGTTGGGGATCTTTGTTTTTAGTCATGGCAAGGCTAAGGCACGGGAGAGCATGGTGACGGCGAGAGTCAGTGATACTAGTAGGGGGCCTGATGCATTCGATCATTTATTCGATCATTTGTGTTTCCTTTATTTATTCCTGCAGACATTCCGTTTGAGTGTTCATTTCATTCAGTGTTGTGTATTTTATCGTCATATAAAATACACATGTATTCTATTTTATCACAGGTGTGTTGTATAAAACTCCTCGTCGGAGTAATTGATGTTGTAATGTGGTTCGGTACTACATTTACTGTGTAATTCATTCATTTTCATTCGCTGGTGGGTCCCAGTCGGGGTCCACAAGACCGTAATATCCGCCTAGTTTGGGGTGTTACGAGTTGGTATCGGAGCGTGGTTTTGAATACTACCCTCCAAGTCATGTCTCATTTGAAATCATCGTCATCGGACTAGTATCATTGGACTCTCGCGCCACGTGTGACTCCGTCAAAAGCCGAGCCAATCGGATCAAGAACTGTAAGATTTCTAATGCCATGGTATAATTTCGGCATAAATCATTCATTCATAATTCATCGATTAACAATCCTCAATCATCATTGTCATTTTGACCGGGACGGTCAGGTTAACTCATTAATCACCAATTCATTTCATTGTTCGATTGTTGATCGGGAAGATCGGATCATTAATCTTGTTAACTCATCCAAGATAATCATTTCATAACTTCATCGATAATCATGTCACGTCAATCAATCATTCATGTAATCATTGTATTTGAGCGCGTATGCTCATTTTCATCATTTCATAATATAATCATAATGTGATACTCATGCGAGATATATAATCATCATATGACTTTCCACTTCGGTATGGAAAGGGTGGCAGAGGACGTGGAGGACGAGGCCGTGGAGCGGGCCGAATCCCGAGAACTCGTGCGAATACCCGTGCAAATGCCAGGAATAATGCTAACTCATCGGCGGCGACGCCGCCACTCACTCACACGGACGCGATCATTCACTGTCAGGGAGTCGTACAGACACGGCTCGGTCAGAGGGTGTTCGGTCGACCCACTCGCATTTATGCAGGGCATGATGGCCCAAATGACCCAGATGGCTCGGTTGATGGAGACGATGCATAACTCCGTCAATCAAAATCAGCAGGCTCCTCCGCCGCCACCTCGAGGCAAGAGAGGGGTGTAAGCAATATCATCGGCGATATCTCTGCTTGACCACCTACTTTTGAGGGCTCATCGAGCCGGCGGATATTGTTCACGGCTTGAGCATTTTGAGAAGTTATTTGCTATGGTGGATTGCCCCGAAGGGCATAAAGTTTCGATTGCGGCTTACTATCTCGGTAAGAGCGCTCATTCATGGTGGTTATCGTTGAGGCCCACAGACGGAACATGTACTTGGGATCGATTCAAGACTCTCATGATGGAGAGGTACTATCCGGCCCCACTCGGGGAGGCCAAGTTGTCGGAATTACTCACTCCCGACCTTTCGGCGGATGATGACGTTCTCGCCATCGCCGAAAAATTTCAGAACTTCTTCCGTTCGCCTCATCTATCATTCACTCGAGAAGCGGACAAGATCAAGTATTTCAAGAAGAGGTGAAACCCCGTATGAGACTTCGGTTGCTTAATCATAAGCTGTACCACTGCCGAGTTCATTGAGAAAGCTCTCACCTACGAGCTTCTTGCTAAGGAAATTGCTAAGCGGCAACCTTCGTGCGCTAGCAAGAAGTCCAAGAATCGTAATCGATCGACGGAGTCGTGCCACTTTCAAGAAACCACGTGCGGGCTCTACTTTTACGAGCGACCTCCCGAGTCTAAACCCGCGGAATCTCGATCGCGAGCGGCAGTTCGGCCATCACTTGTTTCAACTGTGAGGAACGGTCATTTCGGCACCAAGTGTCCAAAGCGATCATCACGTGCCACAAGCGTGGATTGCTGGGCATAGGGCCCGTTTTGCCGTAGGGACTCTAAACCCACTCCGGCGTCATCTCAAGCCCCGGAGTCATTCAGGTGCGTAATCAGGCCACTCACTCGGCGTCGTTCAAGACGACAGGAGCTAAAGGCGGGCCAAGAGCTATCGAGGCGGAGCATCCGGTTCGGGGCGGCAAGCCCGAATTTATGAGATGAAGAAGACCGATGATCCCGAGGCCGGATGATCTCGTGTACACTCGATATTCTATCTCAACCTGTGTGTACCCTTTTTGATACCGGTGCATCTCATTCATTCATTTCAGACTCATGTTTGAGTAGACTACGTCTGGGTAGTGCTACTAGTTGTGAGCCATATGTCATTGGCCTACCTGATGGTAGACGCATTATCGGTAACCGTGAGATTCAGAATTGTCCGATTCAGTTTCATGGTCGTGTATGGCCAGCGGACCTAATCGTAGTAGATTTACCGAGGGACGACATCATCTTGGGTATTGATTGGATGGATCGTCATGATGCCATCATTAGTGTCCGAAAGCGTTTGGTCACTATCATTTCAGACGATGGAGTTGAATTTGTGTTTCAGGGAGGTAATCCCGGCTGTTCTGGCAAAGTCATTAATTTGATGAAAGCAGTAAGATTACTCAATCAGGGATGTGTCGGTTATTGGTGCTTTATGGCCAAAACCGAGAAATCATCAGTAATGTTAACGGATATTCCGGTGGTGAGGGAATATGCCGATGTTTTTCCAGACGAGTTACCTGGTTTGCCTCCACAGAGGGATGTGGAATTCACGATTGAGTTGGAGCACAGTACGTCCCGATATCGAAGGCACCGTGCCGGATGGCCCCGAAATGCAGGAATTAAAGAACCAACTTGAGGAGTTGTTCGAGAAAGGTTATATCCGACCGAGTGCGTCCCCGTGGGGAGCACCAGTGTTGTTTGTCAAGAAGAAGGATGGTTCATTCCGCTTATGTATTGATTATCGGGAGTTGAACAGGGTGACGATCAAGAATAAGTATCCCTTACCCCGTATTGATGATCTCTTAGATCAACTTCAGGGAGCTTCAGTATTTTCCAAGATCGACTTAAGATCTGGATATCATCAGTTGCGGATTCGAGAGTCGGACATCGCGAGGACGGCGTTTCGAACACGCTATGGTCACTATGAGTTTGTGGTTATGCCGTTTGGATTGACTAATGCACCTGCGGTATTCATGGAGTTAATGAATCGGGTCTTCATCGACTTTTTGGATCGGTTTGTTGTTGTCTTCATCGATGACATTTTGATTTATTCTCGTGGCCGGGAGGAACACGAGTTTCACCTTCATCAAGTGCTCGACGTGTTGAGACGAGAACAACTTTATGGGAAGTTTTCTAAATGTGAGTTTTGGATGTCCGAAGTGACGTTTCTCGGACACGTAATTTCATCAGACGGAGTTCGCGTCGATCCTCAGAAGACGGAGGCTATTCGAGATTGGCTACCTCCGAAGAATGTTAAGGAAATCCGAAGTTTCCTCGGATTAGCGGGTTATTATCGGCGATTTGTAGAGGGATTTTCTCGAATCGCTCAACCCTTAACGAACCTTTTGCGGAAGGATAAGAAATACACGTGGTCCGACGCGTGTCAACGGAGTTTTGAGGAACTCAAGAGTCGGTTAATGTCAGCACCTGTACTTTCCTTGCCGCAGGGGACGGAAGGATTTGTGGTCTATAGTGATGCGTCGGACGGGTCTCGGATGTGTGCTCATGCGAACGGGAAAGTTATTGCCTATGCTTCACGGCAATTGAGGCCTTACGAGGTTAATTATCCGACCCACGACACAGGAGTTAGCGGTAGTGGTGTTCGCTTTGAAGATTTGGCGTCATTATCTTTATGGCGTTACATCGATATTCACCGATCATAAGAGCTTAAAGTATATATTTACTCGAAGGAGTTAAATATGCGTCGAGAGGCAGTGGTTGGAATTAATCAAAGATTATGATATCGAGATCCTTTACCACCCGGGCAAGGCGAATGTTGTCGCCGACGCCTTGAGTCGTAAGTCCGTGCGGGAGCGGATGCTTGCCCGTTTAACAATTCGGAAGGAGCTTGGCGGAATTCCTTAGACCCGAGATCGAGGTCCTGCAGCCGGCGAGTTCGGGCGGCTTTGTATGTTAGAGATTTCATCGTCACTCGGAGGAAATCCGAGAGAATCGTGGTTCGGACCCATCATTGTTGCGCATCCGAGAGGATGTGGCTCGAGGAAAGCCTGGATTTGTGGTCCACGAGGATGGACTTTTGAGGTTTAAGAATCGGTTGTGCGTACCGCGATCGACGAGTTGAAAAACTCTATTTTGAGAGAAGCTCATGCTACCCCTTATTGTTCATCCGGTCTAGCAAGATGTACAAGGACTTGAAACAAAATTACTGGTGGAGTAATATGAAGCGAGAAGTCGCAGAATTTGTTTCGAGATGCTTAACCTGTCAACAAGTTAAGATTGAACATCAGCGACCGGCGGGTATGCTGAAACCTCTTCCTATTCCCGAGTGGAAGTGGGAAGACATCTCTATGGATTTCATCACGAGTTTGCCGACGAGTCGTCGTGGCATGAACGCGATCTGGGTGATCGTGGACCGCTTAACCAAATCAGCTCATTTCCTTGAGATCAAGGATACGTGGGGTCCCGAGAGACTTGCCCAGTTGTTCATTAAAGAGATAGTCAGACTGCACGGTACTCCTAAAATTATCGTTTCCGATCGTGACGGACGGTTTGTGTCGCACTTTTGGAAATCAGTTCATCGCGCGATGGGAACTCAGCTTAATCTCAGTACCGCTTTTCATCCTCAGTCCGACGGGCAATCAGAGAGGACCATTCAGACATTAGAGGACATGTTGAGGGCATGCGTCCTCGATTGGAAAGACGATTGGGAAGCCCAACTACCATTGATCGAGTTCACGTATAATAATAGTTGGCATGCTTCGATCAAGATGGCACCTTACGAGGCCTTGTATGGTCGTCGTTGTCGATCTCCGTTGTGTTGGGACGACTTATCAGAATCAATCGGCACCGAGCCCGATATGCTTATAGCCGCCCGTGAGAAGGTAGCTTTGATCAGGAGTCGTTTGTTGACCGCTCAGAGTCGACAGAAATCATATGCGGATAACCGTCGTCGACCATTAGAGTTCGAGACAGGTGACCACGTGTTGGTCAAGGTATCCCCGAGTCGTGGTATCTTCCGTTTTGGGAAGAGGGGGAAATTGAGTCCGAGATTCATTGGACCGTTTGAGATTTTGGATCGGGTAGGCGAGTTAGCTTATCGATTGGCTTTACCTCCGGCGTTGAGCCGAATTCATAATGTGTTTCATGTCTCTCAGTTGCGGAAGTATGTTGCCGACCCGAGTCACATACTTCAGTTCGACGAAATCGAGATCGCCGACGATCATTCATATGAGGAGCGTCCTATACGAGTTTTAGAGTGGCGAATCAAGCAGTTGAGGAATAAGACGATTCCTTTGGTTAAAATTCAGTGGTCGAGACACGGAGTCGAAGAGGCTACTTGGGAAACCGAGGATAGTATGCGGGAGAGTTATCCCGAGTTGTTTGACCCTTAGTTTCGGGGACGAAACTCTTTTAAGGGGGGGTGTATGTAATACCCAGTAATTATCATTCAGTAATTATCAATCAGTAATTATCATTCGGTATTTATCATTGATGGTGGTACTCAGTAATTTCATTATTGATCATTTATCACTCAGATTCAGTCATGGTATTCATCATTCAGAGTAATTGTATCGTGTATCAATCGTCATTCATCACTAATCTGATTGGAGTTACGTGCCGTGTTTATCATCATTGTCATTTTCGTTGCAAGCTGTGCTTGAGGGTAGCGCACGCTACATACTCCTTTTAGCGTACGCTAATTGGGTATAGGTAGCGCACGCTACCGCTCAGCTTTAGCGCACGCTAAGGCTACCTTGCTGCCGATCCAGAAGGTCTTGGGTGCGGTGAGAATAATTGTAGCGCACGCTACGAGTGGTAAGTAGCGCGCGCTAACGGGTTGTAGTAGCGCACGCTATATGTGTGGAGTAGCGCGCTAGGGACGGATCGAGTTGGGTCCGGTGGCTCTTGGATCGCACGGATTAATTCATAGCGCACGCTATGAGTTATGTTTAGCGTCGCAATCAATATTATAGCGCACGCTAATCGGTTGTTGTAGCGCACGCTATCGAGTTAGATCGGAGGCGACGGTTTTACGGACTCCGATCGGGCGTCGAATATTTCGCTAGCGCACGCTAACAATGGATATTAGCGCACGCTAGTAATATGGCCGTAGCGCACGCTACAAATAGGTACGTAGCGCGCGCTACCGTGTTCGGACAGGGTTCTTGGACTACCCAAATTACACGTTAGCGCACGCTATGCACAAGGGCTAGCGCACGCTAACATGGATCGAGTATAAATTGGGCAGTTTAGTCAGAGTTCGTCATTTCCCATCTCATTTCATTCCTTCGGTAGTTTTGGGCGATTTCGAGCGTTTCGGAGAGGATTCTTCGAGGTGTAATCATCAATCATCATTTTCAAGCTCATCTTTCGGATTGATCATCATTTCATCATCTTCATCACATCGAATCAAAGGTATTAAACTCTTGGATCTAGAATTTCGGATTTTTGGGTTTTCCTTCCGATTTCTTCGTAAGCTTGGATTATCATTGGAATATGTTAGTTATGGATTATCTAACTTGGATAAATATATTCCTACGGATTTAAACGGTTATTTTCGAATTATTCCAAGAACCCTTGGGGTTGACTTGATTAATTGGGGATTTTCCGATTGATGTTGTTGTAATCATGAGTTATGGATTCCTAATGGATTATTGATATCCTTGAAAGTGTTTTGATGGTTTGAAATACTCATCTTGGAGTTGGTTTCGATTCATTCGAACTCGGATATCGTTGTGTCGATGTTTGAGTCGTTTATGATCGTTTTTGATTTGCGTAATGATCGGATTATTGGTAATTGTGTTATTCAAGGTTGTTCGAGCGACCGATATTTCATTTAGGACGTTGTTCGTGGACGGACATTCATCATCGGTATTGTGTAAGTTAATTCTTACTCGGTTAAAAGGATATTCATTCCTTTTGTCGTTGTTCATTCATAATCATAACTCATTCATCATTGTATTAATCGTATCAAAGCTCGTCATTGTCAATTAATCACCTCAGTCATAAGGAACGACGGTTCCGATCATTTCATTGAGCTATCATTCAATCTTGGTGAGTCATTATTCATTTTCATTGTCACTTTTGTCATATTGTGGCATTCCGGGTCATACTGGCGTGCCGGTTGGTATGTGTAGGATTTTCATGTCGGGCACATTATAGTCGTGTGTTGGTTGGTGGCCTCACATTGGGTGTGCACGAGTCGATTGCTCGTGAGGCCGATTAGGTACAAGACCACGCGTGTTTGATCGTTGGTGGCTTGTGCACGGACACATTTCCATCCGGGCGTAGTGTGGCGCCATTCCTTTGAGCCGTCTTGATTAGTCGATTCATATAGCATGTTTGATTGCGTATGTTTTGAGAATAATTCATAATTTCGGATATATCATGATTGTGTATTTTCAACCCTTGAGGATTGTTGTTACGTATGGCCGGCCCGTTGGGGATCTTGTTTAGGTCATGGCAAGGCTAAGGCACGGGAGAGCATGGTGACGGCGAGAGTCAGTGATACTAGTAGGGGCCCCGATCTGTTCGATCATTTATTGATCATTTGTGTTTCCTTTATTTATTCCATTGAGACATTCCGTTTGAGTGTTCATTTCATTCAGTGTTGTGTATTTTATCGTCATATAAAATACACATGTATTCTATTTTATCCTGGGTGTGTTGTATAAAACTCCTCGTCGGAGTAATTGATGTTGTAATGTGGTTCGGTACTACATTTACCTGTGTAATTCATTCATTTTCATTCGCCTGGTGGGTCCCAGTCGGGGGTCCACGGCACTGTAATATCCGCCTAGTTTGGGGTGTTACACTTTTCTGGTATCCATCTCATAAAAACTCCAAAGTTAAGCGTGCTTGGCCTGGAGTAGTTATGGGATGGGTGACCCCATGGGAAGTTTCCCAGGTGCGCGTGAGTGAGGACAAAATGCGCTAGAAAAGACTCATGTTGGTACAGTGAGGATAGTCTTCATCATTCTCAGGGACCAACAATTGGTATCGGAGCAGGTCACATGTGCGGATTCCCTCGAAGTATCCTACAGTGGAGGCTGCCAGAGTGTTGGAACTAAGAGGCGGGCATGCGTCAAATGTTGCCAATTGTGGAGGTTGTCAGGTGCTGGAGGGCTATATGATCAAATCTAGTATGCTGGAACTGAGATACTAGTGCAGCAGAAGTAAACGGAGCTGGAACAGATGCTGATGTCAAGCGTTGGAGGACTGTGTGAATGAATCCAGCCGCTAGAGGGCTGTGTGATCAAATCTAGTTCGCGGAGGATTCCAGACTATGGGGCTGAGATGCTGGCAGGTACTGGGAGGGGGATTGTTGGGATTCGGTCCAGCATCCTGCCTGCATGGCCTTAAAAATGCGCGAGGCGCGACTTACGATTCGACCTGTGAGATCTGCACTGAAAGGTGGTTAAATGAATTGATTTGGACTACTCATACCAACAAGATGCATCTTCTTTTCTGGTATCCATCTCATAAAAACTCCAAAGTTAAGCGTGCTTGGCCTGGAGTAGTTATGGGATGGGTGACCCCCTGGGAAGTTTCCCAGGTGCGCGTGAGTGAGGACAAAACGCGCTAGAAAAGACTCGTGTTGGTACAGTGAGGATAGTCTTCATCATTCTCAGGGACCAACATATACTAAATAGTAGTATTGTCAAGTAAGGATCGAACCCATGTGGAATGGTTGAATTAATTAAACTTATCGAGTTGAATATTTTTGAGGAACAAAAAAAATAGTAGTACTAAATAAATAATAGTGCTAAAATAATAATATTAGATATAATAAAGAGGGAGGTGGTTGGTTTAAAGTAAATAAACTAAAATAACAAGTAGGCAAATAAAAGAAAGAAGTAAAAATTTGATAAGGAAAAACGATTGCGATTAATATCTAGTTCTTAGTTTCGTTATCACCCATTCTAATTTAATTCATGAATTAATGCAATACTTTATCTTTCCTTAATTCCTAATGAACTCCTACTCCAAAGTCAACAACAAGCTCTGTTAACTTCAATCGTTTCTTAAGTTTATTTAATCAAAACAAGCTCTTCAATTAAACCTATCTAGACGAAGGATTCAAAACAAGCTCTTCAAATCTTGTTCGTTAGTTGAATTAGGAACCAAAACGATGGAAATATACAAGATATTGAGTTCACAAGCTCGACCCAAGGGATCTTGATTTTGTGTTACCCAACTGATAAAAATCAATTGTTGCTACTTGTGATCTAGAATTATAACGATTACGTATTATAACCGTAGATCTAGCAATAGATATAAAAACCTCAATTAAGTCGGCCAAACTAATCAAAGTGAATTATAGCATAAATAAATCTACTCAATAACACAAATATAATTCACGGGAAATAAGTCAAGAATATGCTACGGGATTAAAACATAAATAATATAGATATGAGATCAAACATCCCTAAGAACTGGAAAATATAATTAGCCGGACATGTTGGCTTTAGAAAACATCAAATTAATAGTAGACATGAGAAGAAATTCAAACAGTGTAGTCTTCTTCCTCGCGCTTCGGTGGATCATCTCGGTGCTCCTTCTTTTTCCTCTCCTGTCTAGCCGTGAAGATGATGCTCCTCGTGTTCCAGCGTGAAGATGATGCTGCTGATGATGATTTAATAATCTCAGCCCCTTCTTTTATAATACTCCCTTATCTCATAGTTTCCTTCTTTAGTTGGATCTCCTTCCTTCTTATCCTTCTTGAGTTTTTATTCTTTTGGAGTCTTTCCTTCCCTAGTCAATTAAAATTCCTTCTCCAGCCTAGGGGACCGATTTTCACCTTATGGAACCAATTGTGACGGATTGGAGTCGTTTCTTGGGCCCCAAGTAAGATTATTTTCGGAACAGGGCCGACACTGGGCCACCGAACTGACACTGGGCCACCCAGTGTCGCACAACAGTTTCTTCATTAAAGCCCAAATCACCTTGGCATGGTCCGTTTGATGGCCCAAACTATTCCTTATGCTTAAAAACTCCATCAAACACCTAAATTAAACAACAAATTGCCAAGTGAAGTAAATTGCATTCAAAATATAAATAGGTAGAAAATAACCAAGTGTGCCAACATAAAATTCATTAAAACCTTATAATTAACAATGATTTTAGCACACTATTTTCGTCCTATCAAATCTCCCTCAAGCATAAAAATATAGAAACATTTGAAAAAATTTAAAAGAATTTTGCCCTAGAAGACGCTCCATAAAACTTTAAACTCCATTCAACGACCCTAAAATTCAAAAATATTTGCTTAAAATAAAAGTTCAAATTCCCCAATCTCCCCAAACTTAAAAGTTTGCTTGTCCTCAAGCAATTTAGAATGAGTTGGATCGAAGTGATAACAAAAGTAGTAATATGATTTGCACGCCTTGAAATATTCAACCTTAATTAACTCAAACAGTGGTGGAATAAACGCCTCTTCTGCATAATTAAAAACATGCTTTGCTTAGGCAATTAATGAAAGTTACATAGAATTATCACACATAAAAATGCAATCCTATTAAATAGTTCCAAGAAGAGAAGTATGGAAAAAATTTTCCAACTTATGATAAAGACTTTAATCATCTCCCCAAACTTATTATTTCAATTAGTTGTTTATTGATAGGGATTTACGCGAACGAACTATCCACAAGCTTTATCATATTTCGTAGGTGATAGCTTTCACACCGTTATTTGCTAACGTGTAGCTCTTTTCACCAACACTTTTTCCTCTTTTTATTTTCTTTTCTCTTTTTTTTGTCTTTTTTTTAGGTGATAGCTTTCACACCATTATTTGCTAACGTGTAGCTCTTTTCACCAACATTTTTTCGTGTGAGACGGCAGCTACGCACCAACAGTGGGTTAGTCCTTTATTTTTCGTTTTTACTTTTTTCACAACATTTTAGGACCCCCAAAATTAGGCAGCTGTTGCTGCTCAACACCTCTTTTTTTTTTTTTCAACTAACCTCCTTGCATGCGGTAAGATAAAAAAAATCAACAACCAATGGAATTCTAAGAAGAGGGAAACAACCAAATATAAATCACAAGTGAAATTTTAATAATACTTCCTCCTTGGCTTTTCTAGTTTTGCTATTTTTATGCCTTTAATTCACAGAAAAATCCCATTAACGGCCAACACAAAACCAAACAATTTTCACAGAAAGGCGAAACTACAAGCCACATATTGAGCTAACTCCGACTAATATTCCAAATGAGCAAATAATACTAAATACTATTATCCTTTTCACCAACTATTCTCAATTAACTAAAGGACAATTATGACAAATCTAAATCAAAGTACGGGGAAAATAACTTGTCGACAACACGAAAAATATAAAAAAGATAAGGCGCAAATCAAGTACTGAAAAGGAAAAGAGTTCACCGGGCTAGTGCGGTGTGTTAGTCTTGGAGAGAGAGTAGGCTTTCTTGTAAAATCTCACACTGGGACAGAATCTCGGCACTGGACCGCCCAGTGTCATTTTCTCTGCATAATAGTCGACCTCCCCAAACTTGATTCAAAGTCCATTGTTGCTGACCAACCATATATCCAAGACCCTCTGTTACCTACGAAAAACAAAAAGAAATAAATGAAAATTCGATTTGGTTCTACAACTAAAAAATAAAATAAAAAAATAAACACTGGGTTGCATCCCAGCTAGCGTCTTTATTTTAAGTCGTTGGCTCGACTAGAACTTCCCTTTTTAATGAATGCAACAAGGAGGTTTTGGTATAGGTCTTAAAGCAAGTACATATACTATTATTTTTGTTCTTTTGCACCACTTCAACCCATTAGTGGAAGGAATTCTAATTACACTCATACTCTTTATATATGGACCATGCAATAGAGAATAATCCAGTCTTGGTATGATCTCGTAGAGCACATATGTATTATTTATCTCATCAATCAAGAGTACTTCTTCAACCTCGTCGCTCAAAATACGCTTAATTGCATCGCTGGATGGTATATGGATTTCCACTTTATGAGACACATCTAAATCTTGATTTTTCTTGTTGTCCGTTGCAGCCTTCTTTATCCTGGAAGGAAAAGGTACGCTCGCAGCGCCATTATGAGAAGAATTAAATGTTATTACTTTGCTGCCCGGCAGTTCAGCACTGGGTGCCTGTTTGACACTGGGTGACTCAGTGTCGATCTGGACAGCAGATTTCCGTTTCTCGCCTTCATCGTTCAGATGTTCCTCAATTTTCTGGAGGTTATCCAGCTGTTTACCACTTCTCAAGGTGATGGTACTCACGTTCCTAGGATTTGCCTCCGATTGGGAGGGTAGTTTCCCACTGTTTTGGCTCTCCAATCGACTCATCGAGGTAGCAAGTTGACTTATTTGATTTTCGATGATTTTTATGCTTGATTGAGTGTCATGCTGAAATCGGCTCATGCTCTGCTGAAACTACATCGTGTTTGAAATGAGGGCTTTCATAATCTCTTCGAGTGAGGAACTCGAATTTTCCGACGGTTGCTTATAAAATTGGCCCTTATTCTGCGGAGGCTCTTCTTGCTGCGATTTCCACTTAAAATTGGGATGATCTCTCCATCCAGGATTATATGTCTTGGAGTATGGGTCATATTTCCTTCCATAAAAATTTTCAGTACCGACCGCATTGGCATATGTCTCGATCTCATCTAATAGTACATTACAATGCTCGATGGTGTGCTCCGTAGTTTGGCAAATTCGACACGGTATAACCTATGAGTTTCCTACAGCAAGTTTTCTGACAAAGGAGGTTAATTCAGCCAGCTTATCCTCAATAGACGAGTCATGTACCTCATTCACCATTTTCACTGGACCGTCACGATAACCAAATTGTTGTGAATTGGCGGCCATGTTCGAGATGAGAGCCTTTTCTTATCTATTTTCTCTTGTTCTTCGCCTAAAAACTCTATCTCGTTTGGTAATTTTCAGAAAATACTGTAAGTTTTTATCTCCACATGACCTTGTAATCATGCAAAACTAAAACAAAGCGGATTAGTGACAACTGACAATTATTATAGATTTTTAGAACTGACACTCGGTCACCCAGTGTCAAAAATCTGCTTGTAATAATAAATAAAAAACTGCTATTAAAGATTGCTAAAAAAACGAATTGCTGTTCAGAAAATAAAAAAATAAGAATAAAACTTCAACTCAGAAAATAAAATTAATTTCGCATTGTTCCCCGGCAACGGCGCCAAAATTTTGATTGCGCTGTCGAGACGCGTCAAAAATAGATATTTATAAAGATTCCTTGACTCACTTATACTAAATAGTAGTATTGGCAAGTAAGGGTCGAACCCACGAGGAACAGTTGAATTAATTAAACTTATCGAGTTGAATATTGTTAAGGAACAAAAAAATAGTAGTACTAAATAAATAATAGTGCTAAAATAATAATACTAGATATAATAAAGAGGGGTGGTGGTTGGTTTAAAGTAAATAAACTAAAATAACAAGGAGGCAAATAAAAGGAAGAAGTGAAAATTTGATAAGGAAAAACGATTGCGATTAATATCCAGTTCCTTAGTTCCATTATCACCCGTTCTAATTTAATTCATGAATTAATGCAACACTTTATATTTCCTTAATTCCTAATGAACTCCTACTCCGAAGTCAACAACAAGCTCTGTTAACTTCAATCGTTTCTTAAGTTTATTTAATCAAAACAAGCTCTTCAATTAAACCTATCTAGACGAAGGATTCAAAACAAGCTCTTCAAATCTTGTTCGCTAGATGCATTAGGAACCAAAACGATGGAAATAGACAAGATATTGAGTTCACAAGTTCGACCCAAGGGATCTTGATTTTGTGTTACCCAACTGATAAAAATCAATTGTTGCTACTTGTGATCTAGAACTATAATGATTACATATTATAACCTTAGATCTAGCAATAGATATAAAAACCTCAATTAAGTTGGCCAAACTTATCAAAGTGAATTATAGCATAAATAAATCTACTCAATAACACAAAGATAATTCACGGGAAATAAGTCAAGAATATGCTACGGAATTAAAACATAAATAATATAGATACGAGTTCAAACATCCATAAGAACTAGACGTACCTGGGCTTTCAAGCGCGCCAGTTTTTGGCCCGGAACTGGCCCTAAGTCAACGGTTTTAGCCCGGGACCGCCGGTCAACGGGCCCGAACCGGACCGGGACCGAAAAGCTAGGGCTGGTCTAGGGTCGGGGGAATTGGGACCGAGGACCGGCGGTTAGGGCCCGCCGGTCCTAAAAGGCCCGTCAGTTTGCATCGGCCCGCCGGGCCGGACCGATGGGCCTAACGGGAAAATCGAAAAAGGCAGCGTGATCGCCGCTAACCCGCCATGCCAATGGCTCCTTCCACAAAATAGCCGTTGGCAGCCACCTTCCACCCCCCAAACTTCCCCATTAATCCCCCCTTTTCCCTACCCATCCCCACTATAAATACTACATCTTCCTAACTCAAAATTCACCAATAATCACACTCTAATTCAATCTCTACTCTCTCTACTATACTCTCTATTCTACTATCTCCATGTCTACCTCAAAGAACAACAACAACAAGGGCAAGGGCAAGGCCATTGAACTTGGCCAACGAAGTGGAGGAGGAAATTTTCAACCTCAAAGGCCTAGAAGGGCCGATTTGGCGGAGGAAATTTCTAGACAAGTCGCCGAACGAATTCAAGCCGAAGAAGATGCCCGATTTGAAGAGATGGTTCATACGATGGAGAGCACGGGATACGAATTTCGTGGCTCAACAAATGATGATGAACATGAAGAGGACGAAGAGCACGAAGAAGACGAACAAAACCAACCTCCTCCGCCGCCAACAAGTAAGCCTAAGCCTCTCAAGTCCGAAATCTTCGTTAAACATTTTAAAAGAGAATTGGCTCCTATCAACGAAGTAGAACCTCCTTTATCCGATGGTCGAACGAGATTCATTGCTTATTGAAACTATTGCACAAAGCACTACAAATGGATCGAGAAGGGAGGCTACGGAACACTACAAAGGCACATGGAGGGGTTTCATCCATTCGAGTACGGAATATCTACTACTCAAACGCAAATTCGAGGTACTACTAGTTCAACTTCGGCGATGGGTATATCTTCCTCCGCTTTATTTAAATTTGAAAAAAATCGATATGAAGATGCTTGTGCTAGATATTGTGCCATGGAAAAACAACCTTTTAATTATGCGGATAGAATAACGTATGAAGCTTCTTATAAAGATGGTTTGGGGCCCAATGTTAGCAAGGTAGCTAGAACTCAAATGCTTAAGAGAATTAGGAGACAATGCTTTGACAAAAAACAAGATTTAATGAAATATTTAGTTCGTTTGTCTCAAAAAGTTTCTATTTGTGCCGATGTTTGGACCGATGCTTATAATAAAAATAGTTTCATGGGAATTACTTGTCATTGGATTGATGCAAAATGGATTATGCAAAAACGTTTGATTGACTTTAGGGAGTTTGAAGAGCCTCACACGGCTCAAAATATTGCTTTAATTATTATTACGGTTTTGAATGAGTATTGTTTGGTTAACAAGGTATTTTCCGTTGGTTTTGATAATGCATCGGCGAACACCGCTAGTATTCCGGAACTTGTTGAAGCATGTTGTTGCTACCCAAAATATTATCCGGAGATAGATATTGCTGGAATGGATGGGATAGCAAACAAATGCAAGAGCACTTCCGAGAGAAAGATAAATAACACAAGATTTGCCGGGGTTGTTAGTCCCGGGCTTGAATGCTCTCGCGAGATATTATTAATACCGATATTCGGGGATACAAGTATTAATGTAAGAATACAATTACAATGAGTGTAAAGTTTCTTGTTATCTTAGCTAGTGAGCGTGTAGATTGCCGGAAGAACCAGATTTGATGCTCTGTGAGTTCTTGTAACAAAGGTGATGAACAGTCGCGGCGGTGAGAGATCGACCGCCTCTCACGGCGAGTATTTAGCTGGATGTTTGGGCTTCTGGGCTTATGAGACCCTTGGAATCTGTCTAGTGGGGACTCGCTGCTTCTGCCGATCGTCTTCTGGACGAGAGATTTGGAGAGAGAAGTCCTGAGATGGATTCCGGTGAAATAGCCGGGAGCTTGATGGTATGTGTGTTCTTCAGTATTTCCGTGAATGTATCGGAATGTGAGAGAATGTGAACTGGGAACTGTAGAGTGAATTCCGAGCTGTAGGTTCAAATGAATTCAGAACTGAGAACCTTTTTCCAGTAGGAGGAGGTTCTCTATTTATAGGGCTTGGATCCACGGCGACGCGCTTTCTGTAATATAATAATCGGGCGATCGTCTTTTAGCACATGGGCCTGCCCTTCAAAGCTCGCAGGAGTTGGCGGGCCAATCAAGGGCGTCCAATGGGGAGCTTACACGCGTCCTGAGTTGCTGTCGCGGGTGGTCCCACTGACAACTTTCGGCGCGCCTGCTGGTAGGTGAGGTAGGTGACAGGCTGTGGTCAAATGTCTTGTCTGTCAGCAAAAGATCTTATCTGCTGGCGAAGATCTCGTCAGCGCCTTTGGTGGATCTGCACGTGGGTGCTTTCCTGAGATCCAGTCCTTGACGGTTTTGATGGGCGATCGTCTCTGCTCGGGGCGCAGGTCGATTGTCCTTAGCCGGTTAGTAGAGCAGATCGCCAGCTGCCAAAGGGCGATCGCCCTGGGAGTCGATCGCTAGGTACCTGATGGTGGTTTGATATCTTCGACTTGGCGAGCTAGTCAGGGTTTGACTGGAGTTGACTTGGTCGCTCGGCTTTATAGTCGATCGCCTGTCGGGATGAATAAATCGTGACACAACACATGTGCACCATCATTTGAAGGAAAATATTTTCATTCTAGATGCATTTGTCATATTTTAAATTTATGTGTTCAAGATGCGCTTAGTATTTTTCAAGATTCCGTTGTTCCTATTAAAAATGCCGTTAAGTATTTGCACAAATCAAAAACTTTGGGGAAAAAATGGCAAAAATATTGTCGTGCAAAGGGTATTGTTTATACTTGTTTCAAATTAGATGTATCTCATCGTTGGAACTCTACTTATGAGATGATTGATAGTACACTAGAGTATAAGAGTTATTTATGCAATTTTTTTAGGAAAGAGTTCTCAAACATGCAATTAGTTCTTAATGAGAGTCATTGGGATTCATGTATGGATTTGTATCGTTTGTTAAAAGTTTTTCATAATGCTACTAAACAATTATCGGGTGTTTATTATTGTACTTCCGTTAAAGTGTTGGAACATTGCATGTATATTGCCTTGTCTTTTAAGAGTTGTTTTAGTAGGCCAAACATGCAAGGTGTGATTTATTTTATGGTTCAAAAATGGCTCAAGTATTTTAGGGAGATTCCTATGGTTTTCTTACTTGCTAAGTGCTTAGATCCTAAATGGAAGTATGATGGTGTTTGTCAAATGCTTGGTATTTATTATGATGCTTTTGCTCAAATGGACTTGAGTGATGTTGTAATTGATGGTGAAGGGGTCTTCTTTGATCTTCCTTCTGTGCCACAAATCAAGATAGATCTTGATAGGAGTTTGAGATCTATTTTTCAAGAATATAGATTTAAAACATGGTAGTGAGTTTCCTTATTCTACAATGCCTTCTTCTATGATGCCTTCATGTGATTTTCCTTTTGAGATGAATGAAAGTGATCCTTTAGTTCAACAAATGCATGGAATGATGCAAAATAGAAGCAATGAACTTCCAATGGGGCAAGGTAATAGTGAATTAGATATGTTCTTGCAAACTCGTTTTGTATTTGGTGTTGAAGATAGTGGTCCGACGATCGATGTGTTGAAGTGGTGGTCGAAGAGAGAGGAGTACCCAATACTCTCCATCATTGCAAAGGAGTTATTTGCCGTCCCGACATCCACCGTTTTCGTAGAACAAGCCTTTATCATTGGAGGACTTATGCTAGATCAAAGAAGATCAAGGATGAAGCCGGCGAACATTGAAGCTACCATGTTGCTCGATGATTGGTGTAGGGCCGACCTTAGAGCTCAAGAACCGGAATGGGACGATGCAAATGAGAGCGAAGATGAAGCCTTCACCGAGATGGATCGATCGGATGTGGAGTAGAGAGCTCAAGTCCTTTATTATTATTATTATTATTTTTTCATTTCAAGAATTCAAGTGTAAAACTCCTTAAATTGTGCTTAACTTATTTGTTGTAATTTTCCTCATTCTTAATGCAAAATTATTGTGTCCTTATTCACTTGCAAAATTATTGTGTCCTTATTCATTTGTAATTTTCCTCATTCTTAATGCAAACTTATTTGTTATAATTTTCCTTATTCATTTTTCAACAATTTAATGAGTTTTTAAATATTTAAAAAAAATCAAAACATTAAGAATTATCATTTTCTATTCATAAAAGTAATAAATATACAAGAATAAAATAAAAAATAATAATAAAAGTTAAAAAAAAAAAAGCGGCCCGGGACCGCGGTTTTAGCGACCACTGGCCGTGGGTTTCTAGCCCGCAGACGGCGGTCGGGCTAGTTTACGGTCCGGGCTCGGTCCTGTGTTTTGGGGACCGAGGACCGCCGGTTCGAGGCCCAAAACCGGTGGTTTAGGCCCGGCAGCACGTCTTCTTCCTCCTCGCGCGACATATTGGCTTTAGAAAGCATCAAATTAATAATAGACATGAGAAGAAATTAATTCAAACGGTGTAGTCTTCTTCCTCGCGCGTCGGTGGCTCGGCTCGGTGCTCCTTCTTTTTCCTCTCCTGTCCAGCCGTGAAGATGATGCTCCTCATGTTCTAGCGTGAAGATGATGCTGCTGATGATGATTTAATAATCTCAGCCCCTTTTTTTATAATATGTAGGTCACAAGTCGTCCAGGAATAAGTCTAGAGGGGGGGTGAATAGACTTATCGAAACTCTTAAACTCTTTTTCACGAAGAGTAGGTTTCTTCAGCTGATAGATATGCAAATGACTTAGAGTCGTTTGTTCTCAATACGTGCGGAAGTCAGCTGATGACGAATGCAAGAACAACCAATGAAACACTTAACAATGAATGCAGCAGTTAAAGTATGATGCTATAAAACAGTAAAATACGCAGGCAGTTATAGTGGTCTCAGAGGTGGGGTAATCCTCTACTAATCCATTTTTCTCCAAACCAGTTGGAGATGAATTCACTATAATTGTCAACCAGTGATAAAGATTACAGTGATTCAACCAAATTACAACAGCTTCCAACCAGTGGAAATCCTCGCCGTTGCAACTCCCTTGACTGCCTTGCACCTCTTGATCTGCAATCCTTAGATGCCTTTACAGTCTTGAACTTCAACCAGTGAAGTACCCCGAACTCAGGATTAAAGACACGAGTTTTTGTCTTCTCCAACTAAGAGCTTCTTCAAGTATGAACTTTTGAGGACTGCTCTTTTCACGATGCTATAGTTCGCTTTTTGATTGCTTTGAATGCTTTGATTGCTTGAGATTTTGTTCGCACCGGTGTTTGCTCAACTTCAAATCTTCGAATATATATAGGTGTTGATCCTTGAGCATTCCTTCATAGCTGTTTGCAAATCCTTTTAACAAATCCGTCCGTTGGAGAGGTAGACTTCATTGTTTTCTTTCTGAACGTTGCAAGGCTCGATTCCCATATTTTAATCCATCTTTCGACCTTTGTGAAGACTTTGCATGTGAGGCGCTGTATCTTTTGAATATAAAAGATTAAAGTCTTCAGTGGTAGGCCTGGATGAATTATTTAATTCATATCCTTGCGGGAATCTCTCCAATATGTCTCTTCACGTTTGCATGTGACTTTTCGTAATATTTGACTATTCAACGCATGCTGACATGGACTTGGAGTACTTGGCTGATCTCAAGTAGGCTGATGTACAATCATCTTCTCTGCAGTTTGGACTTCTCTGATGGTGACTGTTTGAGACTCGCCTGATCAGATGACTTGTCTGAAGTCACTTGACTGCAGTCTGGTCAAACATCTCTGATTAATCTTTGTTGACCAGACCTTCTCTGACTTGACTTGGCTGTACTTCTCTGATAAACTTAGCTGTACTTTTGTGCTTAGCCGATTTGAACCTAACTTATTTTGGCCTATATAAGATACTCATTTGGTTCTTCTTTACATTTTGCCAAGTATTAAACTTAACATAATTTGGCCTATGGAAGATACTCATTTGGTTCTTCCTTACATTTTTGCCAAGTAACATTTGAATTACATTAATGACATCATCAAAATCTAACAAGTATTCCTAACAAATTCCCCCTATTTTGATGATGGCAAAACTTAAGCAAATTATTCAAATGAACAAGTCTGCACTTGAGTGCAAGACACAAACTAAAATCAGTCTTGTTTTTGAGATAACTGGGAATTGTCATTCAAAAGACTGTTATAAAATTTTCTCTGAATTGTTTACAAATACAAGGCTTTCAATGAACAGAACAATTACAGGAAAAATTACAACTACAAAATTTCAAAAAAAATATGAATACAATCAAATCATCCGCCTCTGCCTCTGCCTCTGCGAATAGGCTGCTTGGCAGGTCTGATAGGCTTAGCTCCAATTGGTCTTATCTTAACAGGAACAAGACCATATTTTCTTCTGACAACGAGAGCGGCAAAGTCTTGCTCTTCTTGTGATGAAAACTTATGCTCATCACAAAGTTTCTTTATTTTTCTTTGAAGTGCCAATTCATCCAATTCATCATTTCCCAAGGTGGGAGGATCTTTAGGCCTGAAAGGAGGGATCATTGGGTATGCATTGCATTCCTTTGCATATTTCAGTAGGACAACCCAGAGTTTTGGATGTGCTTCCTCCATGAAGTTAATAAAAATCTGCTGTGGGGAGCAACTATTATCCTGGAGTAACTCCCAGATATAAAAATCTCTGATAAACTTCTTCCTTGCAGTTCCCCACATAGGTAAAGCTTCGATAGGAATAAAATCTTCAACATTCCATAACTCTCTGCCTTCCCATTCTAGTGTAGGCTCGTCCCCAATTCTGATCCTCCTTCTTTTGACTGCAGGCTGATCATCAGCCTGTTCTAGTTCTGCTTCTCCCTTCCTCTTAGCCGAAGATGTCCCAGCTGTGATCATTTGGACATCTTGCCTCTTCTTGGTTCTCATCTATTGAATTCTTATTTCCCTCTCCTTGTTGCCTTCCACCTGAAACCTCTCTTCCCCCTTTTTGCCAGCATCAACCAGGGTGGTCAATTGCTGCTCCATTCTATGCATCCAGTCAGACATGCCGAAGGGCATTCTGTTGTTTGTAGGAGGAGGTGGTTGAGGGATTTCCCGCTGCAGCAAGGTGTCAATCTTTGCATTGATCGACTGCAGATCAGGGGTGATTTGAGAAGCAAGCATCTCTCCAACAGTGTCTTTAACTATCTGTCGGATCTGTGGAGAGTGCTCGCCTGAGCCTTCTACGCCTGTAGGTAGGTGTGCGGATGACCCACCTGTCTGCAGACTCCTGTCTGCAGCTGGCATTCCAGATGGGGTCTGTTCAGGGGTCCCCGATCTGGAGTCTTCATCCAGGTCTGCATCTAGGCTGGTATATCGGGCAGGTGCCCCAGCCTTGTCTGCAGCCTCCTTTTCTGGCTCCTTCTCTGGCTCCTTTTCTGGCTCCTTCCCTTTTTCTCCTTCTTCTTTTTCTAACTCCTTCTCTCCTTCTTCCTTTTCTTCCTCCTTATCATTATCCTTTTCTTTCTCAGCTTCTTTTTCTCCTCCTTCATCCTTACCATCATCATCATCATCATCATCATCATTTTTATCTTCATCTTTATCATCCTTTTTCTCATCATCTTTATCTTTTTCATCCTCCTCCTTTTCTTCTTCATCCTCCTGATCAACTTCTTCTTCTCCTTCTTCTTCTTCTTCTTCTTCTTCTTCTTCTTCTTCTTCTTCTTCTTCATCCTCTAATTCCACAGTTTTTTCAACTTCTTCTTCTCCAGTTTCTTTTTCAACTAAGATATTTTCTTTTTCTCTTTCTTCCTGTCTCCCCTCTTCCTCATCAATAATAATAATTTCTTCTTCTACGTATTCATCCACTTCTTTTATTCTTATTTCTTTTTCTTCTCCATCCTCTTCTTCTTTACCAAGGGATCTGTCAAAAATGCTATACATAATAGAGTGGATAAATTGGTCCATGTTGGGTTTAAAATTGGACATGAAACAATTTTCCTGAAGTAGCAAACTTGTGTCTGACACTTTGCAAAAATGTATCAGCACATCTTCCATGGCTTGGGGATATCCCCAACCACTTGCTTCAATATAAGCTTGAAGTTGAGTGAAAGAAAGTGATTTAAAAGCTTTCCATTATTCAAAAATATGAACAAAAGAATGTTTTAGAGCATGGGGTTTAACCAACTAAAGTTGATCTAAGGATAAGTTAAAAATGTTGTTGTCAAGCAGGTGAAAAGTATAATTTGCCTCAGGTATGGAAATTATTAAACCTGCTTCCTCTTCTTCTGAGATGAATGTTGGAGTGAGGAGAGGAACGATCTGGGTCTCCAGGCTGCCCGGAGCAGGCTGGTCCTCCAGGTGAATAGGTGACCTGGCTGCAGGACTGGGAAATTGCTCTGGCTGCTCCTCTTGGCTGAACTGTAAGCGTCTGGGCCTCTTTGGAGATGGTTCTGGTAAGGAATGCATGATGGATGGTTCTGGTCCCCTTCTCTTTAAACGAAGAGCTATTGGCGTATTGTCCGACTCTGTCTCAGACTGGGCTGCAGGTGGGTTGCCGGCTGCAGCCTGGTCTGACTCGTCTGATGATTCAGGGTATTTGTAGGTTGGTCCCTGATCAGACATCTGTTTTAACATCTGAGCTGATCTTCTTTTCCTTCTTAGCCTCCTCAATGTCTATTGGTCTAGATGACCAAGTCTCTTTTTGATGTGGAAGGGGTTAGTATTTTCCTTTGCCACACCCAGCTTCTCCAGAATCCAACTTAGCTGTGTTCCGAACGCCAGCTTGCATTTGAACTTCTTCTCTTCAACAAGCCACTCGGCCTTGTTGACCTCGCGCACCAACTGCCTGAAAATATAATCTGACCAGTCAATCGGCTCGTCCTGGATTAGTGCTTCCAGCACCATGAATTTAGCCGACGACAGTAGGTCGTAGCTTCCGGCCATGCCCATGACTATTTTGTTGGTTATGTCCAACACATAGCGATACACCTTTTTAATTTTGCTCCTCTTGGCCGTGAGCTTTAGCTTCTCCGGTTGGTCGATCGTCTTAATTTTCAGCCAAGTATTGGCTGCGTTCTGTTTAAGGGCCTCGACCGCCACGCCACGATTCTTCATTCCAAAAACTTTTCGGATCGTCTCTGGCGATATGTCCACTTGTACTCCGCCGACGGTGCTTCTAATCCCTGGTTCAATCACTTGGGCTTCGCGGAAAAATACAATAACGTCCTCCTTGAACAAGGGCTTGGGACTGATATCCAAAAATGGATAGATCCCATTCATCTTCATCGAGCGGATAAGATCGAGCACATCGTAGTTTTCCAGATTCGATTCCAAAAGTCCTTTAAAATCAATGACCAGTGAGAAAATAATCTGGTCCTTGACAGCCTTCAGATTTACTCCTTCAAAATAAGATTCCATTTCTGCAAGATAAACAATTTCTGAGTGTACTGATAGTTCGAAGGAATTTCTGCTCCGTAAATTAGGGTTTTTCGAAAAATCGGTGAAGGTAAAGTGAAAGGGTTTTTCTGTCCTTAAAAAGAAAATGAAACGACGCTGTAATTCAATAATCATTTATTTTAAATCGGTGGTCCACCTTTTGAGATTCCTTTTTAAATTCAAATTTTAATCGGTGGTCCAGGTTGAGTTTGAAAATGGACGGTTGTATTTTAATTGGTCACAGTGGAGGTCGATTGAACCTTTGATTGCCACATGTATTTTAGGCATATAGTATTATGCCACTTGTGAACCAAAAATAATATGATATTATTATATATAGATATCAGATAATAATATAATATTTAGAAGTCGTTCAGGATTAGAAAACTTAGCTGGTTGACCGTTGACTATTGACTGCTCTACATCAGGTGAGTTGACTCCTTTGACTTCTCGCCTGAGGTTTGATCAGCTAGGTTTCTTCGTCTGTCCTCCGTCTTCTTGTCTGCACCAAATAGGGTCTCATTCCTATGATCAGTTAGGTCCGTCCTTCGTCTGATCAGCTTCAGCTAGCCTTTTCTTATGTACTAGATTCCCAATCTAGTAATCCAAGTTCTCTGCTTAGCTTTTTCTGCCAAGGGTTTGGTGAAGATTTCAGCAATTTGATAGTCTGTGCTGACTCTTTCAACTCTTACTGTAATATCCTAGAATTTCACTATGAATTTTTCGCATTATTTTATCCGGGATGTACTGTACAGAGTGGGACCAACACGATATGAGCGGATAATTTTGGAAACCGTGACAGTCGTGCCAGTATGTCATCGAGGTTATTTTGATTCTAGGATATTACATGCTTGTTGTGTTTTCGATGTCGGATATACCGTGCGAGTATTTGTTTGATTTCCGTACTTGGTCGACAGTTGTAATTGAGGATATCGTGCATCAGATGTATCGTATGGAAATGTTATCGGAACGAGTATATGTATTCGGTATGTCGCGTGTATATGTTCGGTTTATTGAGACGACAGACAGGGGCGGAAATGGCTAAGTATGGAAGCCATTACGTACGTTATGTGTTGAAGCTTACGTACGTTAAATTGGTAGAGTTACACGTTACGGCCGAGACATTACGTACGTAACATGGGAATCAATCGATCGAGTCGTGGTCGGCATGTGGGACCCAGTGTCGGCAACTTTCGGCGGAGGATGTTGACAGGAGAGTCAACGTACGTGTTACGTACGGTATACAGTACGTGTTACGACGAATACACGACCATTATATCAGTAGCAAGTCAACGCACGATTACGACGCAACGGAACAAGTGTTACGACGTTACGGGCGATCGCCGAGTCGTGGCCGAGATGACTGGATGGCCGAGCATGGCCGGACGTGACTCGTGGGATGGCCGATCATGGCCGGACGTGACTCGTTGGGATGGCCGAGCATGGTCGGCGTGACTCCGGGGCTAGGATCGCCGATTACGACGTAGGCGGTGGCTTACGGCCGTAATGGCCTATTACGCACGTAAGGAGCCGCCGATTCGTACGTAAGGTTGCCGAACAAATCGATGAAGGTAGGCCGCCGTTACGTACGTAAGCCACGGACGGTTACGTACGTAATCGCCGGCAGTGTCTCGCCTATATAAGGCCCGACCGAGTCACCCTTATCATTTTCCATTTTTCTTCGTTCCTTCCGCGATTTCTTCAGCAAATATGATGGTTTTGAGTAGAATCAACTTATAACAACATGTTTTGGAAGTTGGAATCATGGACTAACATCATCCTCCACCCGGATCGAAGGTAAGAACACATGAACTTTTGGTTTTTTGGATGTTCTTGAGGTTTCTTGGTGTTTTGGCCGATTTGCTCCATTTTGATTCGGATTATTGGTAGAACTTGATTGTATACTCGTAATCATTCAATACTCTTGAAGTTTTGTGGAACAAATTCGAGTATTTCTTCGTTAAAATGATTAAATTGGATTATGCCTTCAAAGTGTTCGATGAAATGCCTCAATGAGTAGAACTTGGGAAATTCTATACGTTTTCACATGGATGGTGATTGAATTGATATTATTGTGATTTAGGAATGAACTTTTGAAGGAAGTTGAATCGGTACCCTTCCCTTTTGTCGACCTCTTCGCACCGTGCTATTCAAAACAAGTGATTACTTGTGTATTTCATCTTCTAGAGGTATGTTGATAATCCTCTCATTGAATTCGGATTTTGATGTTATCGTTGAAGAAGGATTCGTATGAAGATGATTATGGTTTTGTTGTTACGATTCTTGCGGTTATATGAACTATATGTTGAAGACATTGTTTGGATTATTGAACACCGAATTTCGACTTGTGTCCGTATTGTTAAGAGTTGATATGGGTTGGTTTCATATGATCGAGATATCATTGAAGCATCGAGTTTGATTAGTTGGTCATTTCGGTTGTTGATTGTTATTGAACGTATCGTTAATCGATTATTGCATTAGGTTGCGTTTAGTGATCGTTGAAGTTAACCGTTGTGCTGCGGAGCTTGTAGACGAAGACGGCGGGATTGATGGTGGCTTCATCGTATGGGTATCCAGGCAAGTTATGCTTGCTCGGTTCATAATGTTAATAAATGATTTCGTTTTCATTTCATTTATGATTCATATAGCAATGGTATTATGGAATATATGAATTGTCGGAATGGTGGTATGTAAGATAAATCATAATGTATATGATTTTAAGGATGTCTAGTGGAAATGGGAACGTGAACTATAATTTGGTCTATTGCATGACAAGTTGGATATCAAGGTTAGTTATCGTGTCGATGTTGAACTCGGGATGGTGGTTTGGTATTAGTTATGGACTGTACATCATTTTGGATTGTCGGATAAACCGTGTATTCGTTCAGGGCGGTTGGTCGTGGAAAGGTTAGCGTCTCCAGCTTGAGGTAAATTAATATTGTTAGAATATGATAATCATCATGTTGCATTTTTGCATGTGTGTGTTGATATTTCATACGGTGAATGTGCATCATTGTTTGTTACGTCTTGTGAAGTGCTCTTTCTTGAGCCGTAATATGTGGGGCCGATGTGTTGGGGGTAAAACCTGTATGGTACCCGAATGGAAATGTGTTAGGGGATAAGACCTAAATGGCACCTATGTCCGGAGTATTAATGAGTAGATGATTCCGTGACCTCTACATTGCCTTGGGAGTTTATGTGATATTGTCAGGAGTATTCCCGAGTAGATGCTTCCACCCTTGCCTTGCCTTGGGAGTTTATGTGTTATTATTATATGCATTGTTGAGCATGCTGTGGACTGTTGTCTGACGGAATACGACATTGTGGTCGTGTCGGTCTTTCATGATCGAGTTATTGTTGCCCTCTTGGAAAATCTTCTGATCCTTGTTGGAAATGCGTTTCTTCGAGATCTGTTGTCATGTTGTATCGTGGCATATCTGGAGTCGATACGTTATGATCGCTCATGTGTAGGATTTTCGGACGGCACGTGTAGCATGTGTTGGTTTCGACCTCATATTGAACCGCACACGAGACGCATTTCGTGAGGCCGATTAGGTACGAGACCAGCGTGTATTGATCAATACTCGTGGTTGGCTTGTACACGGACACATGTCCGGATCGAGCGATCGTGACGTCCATCTTGAGTCTTATTGATTGGTCGCTCACAATCCATGTATAATTGATCTGCTTTGATATTGATTGTCTTTGAAACTCCGTATATATGATTTGTATATGGTTGACGATTTTATTCTCTCGTGTATCCGTCACCATTGAACCTTTATTAATCTCGTTCGGAGTTACCATATCGATGGTCAACTCATTGATATCGATCCTTTATAAATCTCGTTTGGAGTTCACCCTATCATTGGTAATCTCATTCATTATTGATCCTTATTGATTCCATTTGGGAGTTGTCTCACCGTTGGTATCCTTGGTTATTAGTCCTTGATCGATGTTATTGGAGTTTACCGTGTCGTCGGTATTCTCAGTTGTTGATCCCTTATTATCCCTATTGGGGTATACCGTGTCGTTGGTACTTCCGGTCGTTGGTCCTTATTGATCTTGCTAGAGTTTACTATGCCGTCAGTATTCTCGGTTGTTGAACTTTATTGATCTTATTGGGGTTTATCATACCGTTGGTATTTCTGGTTGTCAACTCTTTTGATCTTGTTAGAGTTCACCATGTCGTTGGTATTCTCGATTATTGATTCTTCATTGATCCTTACCGTGTCGTCGGTATTCTCGGTTGTCGACCTTTTGTTGATCTTGTTGGGATTTGCCGTATTGTCGGTATTCTCGGTTATGGATTCTTCCTTGATCTTGTTGGAGTTACCATACCATGGCATCCTCGTTCGTGGTTGATCCTTTGTCGATCTTGTGTGGAAATATCATGTCATTGATATTTCCGTTGTGATGCATTAATTGTTTATCATTATTGATTGTGTCAACATTCGTGTTTTGCATTGATATTCGGGACTTGCTATTGTCTCGGGACAGTTGGATTGCAGGTGTGCCATGTGATATCGGTTCTATCAGGATTGGGATTCGATTGTGCGACCCAGCCGGCAGAGTTAGTCTTGACCAGATTATTCTATAATCGAGATATGTTTCTGTTTGGAAATCTTGGTAGTGTTTCGGATACAGTACAGGTGATTACATTTGAATTCGTTCATTACTTAAGGACACGAGGCGTGGAATAAGGTAAGAATTGAGTGTTATGGCTGTGACAGGTTGGTAAGGTTATTTCGGTAAGATTACATGGGGAATGTTCTTACTCTGTAGATTACATTGTTATATATTGTTTTTGTGATGTGATCGTTATCATTGTTGAGTATTATGGCTGACCCCGTCGTGGGCTTTATCTTTTAGGTACTCGGAGTTCGAGGTGGTAGCGGTCGTGAAGGGATGAGCTTTCCGGTGATACTGGCTATGGCGTAGTTGTTGGGATTCGAGTGTTCTTTCTGGTTTTTAATTCCGCTGCAAATGTATTTAATTATGTTTTTATTCGCTGCGTGCGTGTACTTTCAAAGGGCCTTTTTGCATTTTTAAACGTTTGCGAAAATGATTTTAGCCTTGTGGGTTCCAATATGGGGCCCACGGCGCTGTAATATTCCCGGTCGGTTTTGGGGGTGTTACAGAAAATGGTATCAGAGCTTGGGTTTCGTAAAACCCGGGCGTGTGTGTTACGTGGCTCTACCGGTGCGGTAGTAGCGTGACTTTTGAAAATGATTTTTTTAACTTTTGAGTCAAATCGATTTTGGAGGTTTCAAAATTTTTGAAATATTTTCAAATTGCTGTAATTGCGATGCCGGTGTGTTGTTAGTGTGTTGAGACTTTGTATGGGAGTCGTATGCTGGTATCACGGAAGATCATCGACTTCACAGACCTGTAAGTATGTTCTTTCAGTTATTAAAGTTTTGATGATGATTATTTGAGTATGGTGTCGTGATTTTGAGATATTTCGGGATTGAGATACTTATGGTGACAGGATTTTGAGTTTCAAGGACGAAACTTATTTAAGTGGGTAGATATGTAATATCCTAGAATTTCACTATGAATTTTTCGCATTATTTTATCCGGGATGTACTGTACAGAGTGGGACCAACACGATATGAGCGGATAATTTTGGAAACCGTGATATCGTGCGGTATGTCATCGAGGTTATTTTGATTCTAGGATATTACATGCTTGTTGTGTTTTCGATGTCGGATATACCGTGCGAGTATTTGTTTGATTTCCGTACTTGGTCGACAGTTGTAATTGAGGATATCGTGCATCAGATGTATCGTATGGAAATGTTATCGGAACGAGTATATGTATTCGGTATGTCGCGTGTATATGTTCGGTTTATTGAGACGACAGACAGGGGCGGAAATGGCTAAGTATGGAAGCCATTACGTACGTTATGTGTTGAAGCTTACGTACGTTAAATTGGTAGAGTTACGTACGTTATGGCCGAGACATTACGTACGTAACATGGGAATCAGACGATCGAGTCGTGGTCGGCAGGTGGGACCCTGTGTCGGCAACTTTCGGCGGAGGATGTTGACAGGTGAGTCAACGTACGTGTTACGTACGTTATACAGGACGTGTTACGTACGTAACACGACCATTATACTGTAGCAAGTCAACGTACGTATTACGTACGCAACGGAACAAGTGTTACGTACGTTACGGGGCGACTGGCCGAGTCGTGGCCGAGATGACCTGGATGGCCGAGCATGGCCGGACGTGACTCGTTGGGATAGCCGATCATGGTCGGACGTGACTCGTTGGGATGGCCAAGCATGGTCGGCAGTGACTCGCTGGGGGCTAGGACTGGCCGATTACGTACGTAGGCAGTGGCCGGTTACGGCCGTAATGGCCTATTACGTACGTAAGGGAGCTGCCGGTTACGTACGTAAGGTTGCCGAACAAACTGGACAGAAGGTAGGCCGCTGCCGGTTACGTACGTAAGCCACGGCCGGTTACGTACGTAACTGGCCGGCAGGTCTCGGCCTATATAAGGCCTGGACCGAGTCACCCTTATCATTTTCCATTTTTCTTCGTTCCTTCCGCGATTTCTTCAGCAAATATGATGGTTTTGAGTAGAATCAACTTATAACAACATGTTTTGGAAGTTGGAATCATGGACTAACATCATCCTCCACCCGGATCGAAGGTAAGAACACATGAACTTTTGGTTTTTTGGATGTTCTTGAGGTTTCTTGGTGTTTTGGCCGATTTGCTCCATTTTGATTCGGATTATTGGTAGAACTTGATTGTATACTCGTAATCATTCAATACTCTTGAAGTTTTGTGGAACAAATTCGAGTATTTCTTCGTTAAAATGATTAAATTGGATTATGCCTTCAAAGTGTTCGATGAAATGCCTCAATGAGTAGAACTTGGGAAATTCTATACGTTTTCACATGGATGGTGATTGAATTGATATTATTGTGATTTAGGAATGAACTTTTGAAGGAAGTTGAATCGGTACCCTTCCCTTTTGTCGACCTCTTCGCACCGTGCTATTCAAAACAAGTGATTACTTGTGTATTTCATCTTCTAGAGGTATGTTGATAATCCTCTCATTGAATTCGGATTTTGATGTTATCGTTGAAGAAGGATTCGTATGAAGATGATTATGGTTTTGTTGTTACGATTCTTGCGGTTATATGAACTATATGTTGAAGACATTGTTTGGATTATTGAACACCGAATTTCGACTTGTGTCCGTATTGTTAAGAGTTGATATGGGTTGGTTTCATATGATCGAGATATCATTGAACCATCGAGTTTGATTAGTTGGTCATTTCGGTTGTTGATTGTTATTGAACGTATCGTTAATCGATTATTGCATTAGGTTGCGTTTAGTGATCGTTGAAGTTAACCGTTGTGCTGCGGAGCTTGTAGACGAAGACGGCGGGATTGATGGTGGCTTCATCGTATGGGTATCCAGGCAAGTTATGCTTGCTCAGTTCATAATGTTAATAAATGATTTCGTTTTCATTTCATTTATGATTCATATAGCAATGGTATTATGGAATATATGAATTGTCGGAATGGTGGTATGTAAGATAAATCATAATGTATATGATTTTAAGGATGTCTAGTGGAAATGGGAACGTGAACTATAATTTGGTCTATTGCATGACAAGTTGGATATCAAGGTTAGTTATCGTGTCGATGTTGAACTCGGGATGGTGGTTTGGTATTAGTTATGGACTGTACATCATTTTGGATTGTCGGATAAACCGTGTATTCGTTCAGGGCGGTTGGTCGTGGAAAGGTTAGCGTCTCCAGCTTGAGGTAAATTAATATTGTTAGAATATGATAATCATCATGTTGCATTTTTGCATGTGTGTGTTGATATTTCATACGGTGAATGTGCATCATTGTTTGTTACGTCTTGTGAAGTGCTCTTTCTTGAGCCGTAATATGTGGGGCCGATGTGTTGGGGGTAAAACCTGTATGGTACCCGAATGGAAATGTGTTAGGGGATAAGACCTAAATGGCACCTATGTCCGGAGTATTCCTGAGTAGATGCTTCCGTGACCCTCGGCTGTTGCCTTGGGAGTTTATGTGATATTGTCCGGAGTATTCCTGAGTAGATGCTTCCGTGACCCTTGGCTGCTGCCTTGGGAGTTTATGTGTTATTATTATATGCATTGTTGAGCATGCTGTGGACTGTTGTCTGACGGAATACAACATTGTGGTCGTGTCGGTCTTTCATGATCGAGTTATTGTTGCCCTCTTGGAAAATCTTCTGATCCTTGTTGGAAATGCATTTCTTCGAGATCTGTTGTCATGTTGTATCGTGGCATATCTGGAGTCAGATACGTTATGATCGTTCATGTGTAGGATTTTCGGGACGGGCACGTGTAGCATGTGTTGGTTTCGACCTCATATTGAACCGTGCACACAAGACGTACTTCGTGAGGGTGATTAGGTACGAGACCAGGCGTGTATTGATCAATACTCGTGGTTGGCTTGTACACGGACACATGTCCGGATCGAGCGTATCGTGACGTCCATCTTGAGTCTTATTGATTGGTCGTTCACAATCCATGTATAATCGATCTCATTTGATATTCGGATTGTCTTTGAAACTCCGTATATATGATTTGTATATGGTTGACGATTTTATTCTCTCGTATCCGTCACCATTGAACCTTTATTAATCTCGCTCGAGTTACCATATCGATGGTCAACTCATTGATATCGATCCTTTATAAATCTCGTTTGGTGTTCACCCTATCATTGGTAATCTCATTCATTATTGATCCTTATTGATTCCATTTGGGAGTTGTCTCACCGTTGGTATCCTTGGTTATTAGTCCTTGATCGATGTTATTGGAGTTTACCGTGTCGTCGGTATTCTCGATTGTTGATCCCTTATTATCCCTATTGGGGTATACCGTGTCGTTGGTACTTAGGTCGTTGGTCCTTATTGATCTTGCTAGAGTTTACTATGCCGTCGGTATTCTCGGTTGTTGAACTTTATTGATCTTATTGGGGTTTATCATACCGTTGGTATTTACGGTTGTCAACTCTTTTGATCTTGTTAGAGTTCACCATGTCGTTGGTATTCTCGATTATTGATTCTTCATTGATCCTTACCGTGTCGTCGTATTCTCGGTTGTCGACCTTTTATTGATCTTGTTGGGATTTGCCGTATTGTCGGTATTCTCGGTTATGGATTCTTCCTTGATCTTGTTGGAGTTACCATACCATGGCATCCTCGTTCGTGGTTGATCCTTTGTCGATCTTGTGTGGAAATATCATGTCATTGATATTTCCGTTGTGATGCATTAATTGTTTATCATTATCGATCGTGTCAACATTCGTGTTTTGCATTGATATTCGGGACTTGCTATTGTCTCGGATACTGGATTGCGGAGTGTGCCATGTGATATCGGTTCTATCGGGATTGGGATTCGATTGTGCGACCCGGCAGAGTTAGTCTTGACCAGATTATTCTATAATCGAGATATGTTTCGTTTGGAAATCTTGGTAGTGTTTCGGATACGATGTGTGATTACATTTGAATTCGTTCATTACTTAAGGACACGAGGCGTGGAATAAGGTAAGAATTTAGTGTTATGGCTGTGACAGGTTGGTAAGGTTATTTCGGTAAGATTACATGGGGAATGTTCTTACTCTGTAGATTACATTGTTATATATTGTTTTTGTGATGTGATCGTTATCATTGTTGAGTATTATGGCTGACCCCGTCGTGGGCTTTATCTTTTAGGTACTCGGAGTTCGAGCTGGTAGCGGTCGTGAAGGGATGAGCTTTCCGGTGATACTGGCTATGGCGTAGTTGTTGGGATTCGAGTGTTCTTTCTGGTTTTTAATTCCGCTGCAAATGTATTTAATTATGTTTTTATTCGCTGCGTGCGTGTACTTTCAAAGGGCCTTTTTGCATTTTTAAACGTTTGCGAAAATGATTTTAGCCTTGTGGGTTCCAATATGGGGCCCACGGCGCAGTAATATTCCCGGTCGGTTTTGGGGGTGTTACACTTACTCTCTTGTTAAGCACGTGATCTCTAATGAAGTGATGCTTAACATCAATGTGCTTGGTCCTTGAATGCAAAACCGGATTGTTGGTTATTGCAATAGCACTGTTGTTGTCACACTAGATAGGGACTTCATTGGCAATGATGTTGTAGTCCCTTAGCTGTTGTCTGATCCACAAGATCTGGGCACAACAACTACCTGCAGCTAGGTATTTTGACTCTGTGGTGGAGAAAGAGTTAGACACATGCTTCTTACTAAACCAGGATATCAGTCTGGTTCCTAGGAATTGGCACATTCCACTAGTGCTTTTCCTATTAATTTTGCATCCTGCGAAATCTGCATCTGAATATCGTGATAGCTCGAAGTTATCGTCCTTAGGATACCATAGTCCAACATTGACTGTGGACTTAAGGTATTTAATTATTCTCTTGGCTGCATCTTGGTGCGACTGCTTAGGCTTGGATTGAAATCGTGCACATACTCCTACGGCATAAGATATATCTGGACTGCTTGCAGTGAGGTATAGCAATGATCCAATAAGTCCCCTATAGTGGGTTGAATCCACTGATATGCCTCCCTCATCTGCAGCTAGGTGAGTACTTTTGCTCATAGGAATTCTTGCTGGTTTGGCTGATTCCATTCCAAATCTTTTGATTAGATCTCGGGTATATTTGGCTTGGTTGATGAAAATTCCATTTTCCATCTGCTTGACTTGTAATCCAAGAAAGAAGTTAAGCTTTCCCATCATACTCATCTCAAATTCTCCTTGCATGAGATTTGAGAATTTCTCACATAGCTCTGGGTTAGTTGAGCCAAATATAATATCATCCACATATCTCTGAACTATCTATATGTGGCCTTCGTGCTCCACTCTGAATAAGGTCTTGTCCACCTTCCCTTTACAGAAACCGTTCTTCTCAAGAAATACAGATAGGGTTTCATACCAAGCTCTTGGTGCTTGCTTAAGTCCATATATAGCTTTCAATAACTTGTAGACTTTGTCTCATTTGACAAATCCTGGGGGCTGCTCCATATAGACTTCCTCTTCTAGGATTCCATTAAGAAATTCACTTTTTACATCCATTTGATAGACTTCAAAATCCTTGAATAAGGCATATGCGAGGAATAGTCTGATGGCTTCTAATCTTGCAACAGGTGCATAGGTTTCATCAAAATCTATTCCTTCACATTGTGCATATCCTTTAGCAACAAGTCTGGCTTTATTCCTAACAACAGCTCCATCTTCGTCGCTCTTGTTTTTGTACACCCATTTGGTGCTAATAACCTTCTTATGATCTGGTCTGTCTGTTAGTTCCCAAACTTTGTTTCTTTCCATCTGCTCAAGCTCCTCTTGCATGGCATTGATCTAAGAATAGTCTTCCAAGGCTTGCTCTGTTGTCTTGGGTTCTATCTGTGACATGAAGCAAGAGAAAATTGCCATTCCTGCGGGTAGAGTAGACTGTCTTGTCTTAACTCCATTAGTCAGCTTCCCAATGATTTGTTGGATGGGATGGTCTTTGATCTAGTTGGGGATATCATCTTCTTCAGGGTCTGTTCCCCCTATAGATTTGCTCTGGTGAATTTCCTCTCTCTCTGCATCATCTTGGGTCTGGTCTCCTTGGTCTGCAACTGGATCAGCTACCGTCTTGTCATCTGCAGGTTGTGTCTGGTCTGCAGATGAGTCTTTATCAGCTACATATGGGTCTTCATCAGCGGCAACTAGATCAGGTAGGTTTGGTGTTCCTGTCTGATCTGCAGTTGGGTCTTCAGCAGCTACAGTTGGGTCTTCAGGCTGATCTGCAGATGAGTCTACCATCCCTATGTCATGTACAATGACTTCTTCGAGGGTTGCAGATTTGAGCTTATTCTCAATTAGCTCAAGTTGTTTCATGTACTCAACAGTAGATTCATCAAATACAACATGAGGTGTTTCCTCCACAACTAAGGTTCTTTTGTTAAAGACTCTATATGCCTTGCTTCTTTGTGAGTATCTCATAAAGAGACCATCATCAGTTTTAGCATCAAAGGCATTTATTCGTGTTTTACCATTGTTGTGGATGAAACCCTTACAACCAAATATATGAAAGTAAGCAACAGTAGGTGTTCTGTTATTCCAAACCTCATCAGGAGTTTTGCCATGTCTCCCTACTATCATTCTCCTATTCTGAGTATGGCCGGCTGTGTTGACAGCTTCAGCCCAGAACCTCTTGGGCAGGTCTGCTTCTGCAATCATGGACCTGGCTGCTTCCTTTAGGGTTCTGTTTCTTCTTTCGGCAACACCATTCTGCTGGGGGGTCCTGGCTGCAGAGAGCTCATGCTGGATTCCATTCTGATCGCTGTAATCAGTGATCACCTTGTTGAGAAATTCTCCTCCTCTATCTGATCTGATCTTGATGATTGAGAGGGATTTCTCATTCTGGATCCTTCTCAGCAGCTCATGTAGCTTGGTCAAGGTTTCACTCTTCTTATACAAGAAGATAATCCATGTGTACCTTGAGTAGTCATCCACCACTACTAGTGCATGCTTTCTGCCACTAAGAGTCCTCGTCTTGATAGGACCAAATAGATCCATGTGGAGTAGATCTAAGATCATTGATGTGATGGTTGTAGGCTGGACTGGCTTGAATGATGCTCTAGTCTGCTTTCCTTTCTGACATGCATCACAAATAGCTTCCTTCTTGAATGCTTCCTCTGGAAGTCCTCTGACCAGCTTTTGAGAACTAATCTTGTTGATGGCTTTGAGTTCAGGTGACATAATCTTTTGTGCCACAGCCATCCATTCTCAGCTATTGTCTTAGATAGAAAACAGGTATTAGGAGTTCCTGTGTTCCAATCTATCATATAGACATCTCTTCTTCTGAATCCTTGTAGTTTCACCTCTCCAGATAGAATGTCTATCACCATATATTTCCAAATGGTGAAGACTACTAGATTCTTCTCATCGCAAAACTGGCTTATGCTCAGGAGATTATACTTGAGCCCTTTGACATAGTGAACTTTGGATATAATGATGTTTCCTTGGTGCAGCTCTCCAAAGCCCTTTGTCCTCTAGAGCTATCTCCAAAGGTTACATCAGGACCTCTTTCTTTGGTGTATTTTGTCAGCATCTTCTTGTTCCCGGTCATGTGCCTCGAGTATCCGGAATCTACAAACCATTCTTCACCTCCAAAGTTTGAATTTGTGGAGATGTGGTAGTAGTCCTTCCACCTTTTCTGCAATCATACAAGCAGAGATTTAGGTACCCAAATCTGTGTGGGTCCTCTAGGGTTAGTTGGTTTCCTGGAGAATTGATTTCTCCTTGGATTGTGGAAATTGTTATTATTATTACCCTTATAAGGTGTGTAGGGTCTAGGTTTGTATCCTCTGTTAGGATTGTATACCGGATATTCCTCAAAATATTGGTAGTGTGGGCCATTTCTAAACCTTGGCTGAGACCATTTATTAAATCTTTGAGGTCTCCACACTTGTTCATTTTGAAAATTAGGATAACCTTGAGGTTTCCACTTGCCCCTCCCATTTTGAAATCTGTTTTTGGGGAGTTTTTGATAATAATAGGCATATTGTCTGGGCTGCTGCTTCTGCCTTGGCCATTGCCTAGTCGCTTGTCTAGGTGGCTGCCTTGTGAACCCTGGCTGCAGCCTAGACTTAGAACTTGGCTGTTGCCTATTTTTAAATACCGGTTTGTATGTAGGCTCAGCAGTCGAGACAATTGTTTATCCCTTGATGAAAGTGGTTTTAGAACTAGAGGGAGTGTGAGGATCATATCCAAGGCCTGATCTGGAATATAGTGGCCTCTTATTAGTACACAGTTTGTCCAGAGTTAGAGACGCCTTCAGGGAGGTTATTTCCTGCGCCTGAGTCTTATTTACCTAAACCAGTTTAGTAAATTCGGCTTTGACATGAGCAAGTGCAGCTAATTTTTCACTATTCAAAACAGTTAATCGTTGTATCTCAGTTGTAGTGACATCAACCTGGTTTTTCAAGTTAACTGAAGCCTGGTTTTCAAAATCAGATTTTACTTTATTCAATTCTAGGCTGAGTTTTTCAAAATCATTTTTCAGCTGCCTATTCTCATCTTGCAGCTGAGTCTTCTCGGCTGATACAGATAGGCGTGTAGATTTTAGTGTCTCAAAATCCTTAAGTAGCTGATTTACAGATTCGTGCAAGTCCATATCTTGTGACATGGCTGAACTATTATTTGAAACAAAGGGTTTTGATGTTACCTCTTCATCAGCTAGGTTGGCCATCAGACAGTCATATTCTTCATCATCATCAGAGAAGAATCCGCTGCTTGATTCTACACGCTCTTGATCTTCTCCGATAAGGGCCTTCCTTCGGTCTTTTTTTCTGCTCACCTCCTTCTTGCTCTCGTCCTTCTTAAGATCAGGACAGTCGATTTGAATGTGTCCTGTCTTATGGCAGTTGTATCACTCCACCTTCCAGCTTCTGGCTTTTTGATTTCTTCTGGGATTCTCCTTATAATTCTTCTTGTATTTGGAGTAGTTCTTCCGGAAGTTGCTGAACCTCTGCATTATGAACGCCATTTCTTCCTCAAAATATAATGGATTTGGAGGCTTTACATCAGATAAGCTCTGGGCGGGGGACTCGGCTGCAAAGGCTATTCCCTTCTCTGCAGGCTCAGCTGATGATGAGCTTGGGAGTTCGAACTCATAAGCCTTCAGGTCGGAGAACAACTCTTGGATCTTTATCTTATTAAGATCCTTGGATTCTCTCATGGCCACTGCCTTCATGCTCCATTCAAGATTGAGAGATCTTAGGACCTTCAGCGCCATTTCCCTGTTGCTATAAGATTTACCAAGAGAGTTGATCTCATTGAACCTCGTGTCCACTTGGTCTATTGATTCTCCATTCTTCATTTTGAAGTTGTCAAAATTTTGAGTAGCAATTGACAACTTGTTCTCTTTGATCAGCTCTGTTCCCTCACACATTAAGGCTAATGTGTCCCAGATTTCCTTGGCGTTTTTGCGGTTTTTGATCTTGACTATTGTTGATTTGTCAAGAGTTTGATATAACACGTCTCTGGCCCGATTGTCAAGGTAGGCAAGCTTTCTTTCTTCGGGGGTCAGCTCTGTCCGCTTCTTGGGATCTTCTGGCTTCCCTGCTGCAATCTCCTCGGGAGTGTTGTCCTTCTCAAAGGTGAATGGACCGTCCTCTATGATGCACCACATGTCATCATGGATTGAAGATAAGTGTGCCTACATCCTTATCTTCCAAAGATCATACTCATCAACTGAAAACACAGGTAATCTAGAATACATGTGTTCCATTTTATAATGAGAGTAAAAAAAATATATATATCCTCGATATATGGGTTCGTGAAATAAATGAACCAAACGCTCCGATTCCACTTGTAGGTCACAAGTCGTCCAGGAATAAGTCTGGGGGGGGGGGGGGTGAATAGACTTATCGAAACTCTTAAACTCTTTTTCAAGAAGAGTAAGTTTCTTCAGCTGATAGATATGCAAATGACTTAGAGTCGTTTGTTCTCAATACGTGCGGAAGTCAGCTGATGACGAATGCAAGAACAACTAATGAAACACTTAACAATGAATGCAGCAGTTAAAGTATGATGCTATAAAATAGTAAAATACGCAGGCAGTTATAGTGGTCTCAGAGGTGGGGTAGTCCTCTACTAATCCACTTTTCTCCAAACTAGTTGGAGATGAATGCACTATAATTGTCAACCAGTGATAAAGATTACAGTGATTCAACCAAATTACAACACCTTCCAACCAGTGGAAATCCTCGCCGTTACAACTACCTTGTCTGCCTTGCACCTCTTGATCCGCGATCCTTGGATGCCTTTACAGTCTTGAACTTCAACCAGTGAAGTACCCCGAACTCAGGATTAAAGACACGAGTTTTTTTCTTCTCCAACTAAGAGCTTCTTCAAGTATGAAGTTTTGAGGACTGCTCTTTTCATGATGCTATAGTTTGCTTTTTGATTGCTTTGAATGCTTTGATTACTTGAGATTTTGTTCGCACCGGTGTTTGCTCAACTTCAAATCTTCGGATATATATAGGTGTTGATCCTTGATCATTCCTTCATAGCCGTTTGCAAATCCTTTTAACAAATCCGTCCGTTGGAGAGGGAGACTTCATTATTTTCTTTCTGAACGTTGCAAGGCTGGATTCCCATATTTTAGTCCATCTTTTGACCGTTGTGAAGACTTTGCATGTGAGGCACCGTATCTTTTGAATATAAAAGATTAAAGTCTTTAGTGGTAGGCCTGGATGAATTATTTAATTCATATCCTTGCGGGAATCTCTCCAATATGTCTCTTCACGTTTGCATGTGACTTTCCGTAATATTTGACTATTCAACGCATGCTGACGTGGACTTGAAGTACTTGGCTGATCTCAAGTAGGCTGATGTACAGTCATCTTCTCTGCAGTTTGGACTTCTCTGATGGTGACTGTTTGAGACTCGCCTGATCAGATGACTTCTCTGCAGTCACTTGACTGCAGTCTGGTCAAACATCTCTGATTAATTTTTGTTGACCAGACCTTCTCTGACTTGACTCGGCTGTACTTCTCTGATAAACTTAGCTGTACTTTTGTGCTTAGCCGATTTGAGCCTAACTTATTTTGGCCTATAGAAGATACTCATTTGGTTCTTCTTTACATTTTGCCAAGTATTAAACTTAACATAATTTAGCCTATGGAAGATACTCATTTGGTTCTTCCTTACATTTTTGCCAAGTAACATTTGAATTACATTAATAAAATGATCAAAATCTAACAAGTATTCCTAACATAATACTCCCTTATCTCTTAGTTTCCTTCTTTAATTGGATCTCCTTCCTTCTTATCATTCTGGAGTTTTTATTCTTTTGGAGTCTTTCCTTCACTAGTCAATTAAAATTCCTTGTCCACCCTAGGGGACCGATTTTCACCTTATGGAACCAATTGGGACGGATTGGAATCGTTTCTTGGGCCCCAAGTAAGATTATTTTCGGAACAGGGCCGACACTGGGTCACCGAACTAACCCTGGGCCACCCAGTGTCGCACAACAGTTTCTTCATTAAAGCCCAAATCACCTTAGCATGGTCCGTTTGATGGCCCAAACTATTCCTTAAGCTTAAAAACCCCATCAAATGTAATATCCGCGAATTTGATTTCCGGTAATTTTATTTTTTTCGCGGGAGTACGTTTTGACGACTTTCTTCGGACCGTTTCGTCATTCTGAGAATGTTTAATTCTGCACTTTTCAACGTCCGAGTTCGTTTCGGTGTCGTTTTGTTGAGTTCCGTGCATTTAGCGGCTTTCCGCACTTGAGTTCGATTCTTGCGAATCTCATCCAAAACTATTTTTTCGAGTTTCTTGTAAGTTCATTTAATGTTATTATTCATGTTGCGAGCTTTGGTTTGGTGTTTCGATCGTGTATCGTGTATTTCAGACGTTTTGGGCCATTTTTGTAATTTCCCAAAGTTTGGGGTAATTACATCCGTTGTCGAATTTCGAGCCTTCGGGTGGTCAGAATCATGTGTTCTCTTAGTGCTCGGATTCGTCTTTGCGAGTACTTCGTAACCGTATCTTCGATTCATATTCAGGTTCGGGTTTCGGGGTCGTTCGGGTCGTCGGAGTTGGCCACGGCCGAGTCATGGCCGGGCATGTTGGGGCCAAGCCAGCCCTAGCCGAGTTACGGCTGGAAGAGCCCGGCAGTTACGTACGTAAGGCCGGTTACATACGTAAGGCCCGACCGGTTACGTACGTAACGCTGCCGGCATTTCTGGGCAGTGAGTTCGGCCATGGCCGGTGACGTACGTAAGCCATGGCCGGTTACGTACGTAAGCGTCCGGCAGGTCTCTGCCTATTTAAGGCCTGGGCACGGGTCACTCGGCCATTTCCGCTTTTCTTCTTCATTTTTCGTGATCGTTCGATAGAAATCGATGGTTTTGATCGTAGATCAATAATACATCAGTTGGGAAGCTTGAATCACGATTATTAACATCATCTAATCCGTGTTCTTCGTCCGAATCAAGGTATTTTGGCTTGAACCCTTGTTTTTGAAGATTTTGGGGATTTTCCTTTTGATTTCGATTCCAATCCATTTTTGATAAATTAATTGTTGTATAAACGTTGTTTTGAACTTGTTCTATGGATTGGATACTCATATCTTTGGTTCGTTCGACCCGAGGGGTGATTTCTTTGTTCTTGAAGGGTCTTGAACATTTATTGTTCGATTAAATGTTCGAATGAGTTCCCTTTGATAGTTTGTTGGGATTTGCATTGTTTTCTGCCTTGATTCTTATCTTATTCATGTTTTATTGTTCCTTATGGAGGATTATAGGTGCTCGATGATTCCGATGTTAAATTCCATTGGTGATTGATGATTCGTATGGTGTTTTCCCCTAGTAATTTCGGTGCTATCGCGTTCTTGATAGTGTTCGGGAGTTCGGGGCTATTCGACCGTATTCCATCCGTCGTCTTATTACGATCGTGGTTCCTAGGCAAGTACCTTGTCCATACAATTCTTGTTTTGTGGATATGATAATTAGTGATCGTCTCTATGTGTTTGTTTGATCGTTTGATTTGAACTTTCAAAAGATTCGGTTTAGCCTCGTTAAGGGCTCACTTTCAAAACGCGTGTGTTTTGTGAATACTGCGCTCCGTGAATGGTTAAGTGAACCCTATGAATTCGCTTGTTGTTGTTGTTGTGTTTTTATAATATATATACATATATTATCTCTTTTCGGTGCGTTGTGATTTGACAATTGTGTCGTGCTTGGCGTTGTTGCATTTGGGTGGATTACTTGGATATGTTTGGTATGATATGTTATTTGTGTGTGCTTTACTCACCTCGGGAGGGTCCGACGCGGCCTCGAGGGAATCTATGGCTTCATCCTGGATTCATGAGTTTGTTTCGCTAGCCAGCTCGGTAGGGTCCGACGGGGCCTCGAGTGGGATTCGTGGCTTCATCCCGGTCCTAGGCGATGCTTGTGTATGATTTGTTTCGCTAGCCAGCTCGGGAGGGTCCGACGGGGCCTCGAGTGGGATTCATGGCTTCGTCCCGGTCCTAAGCGACGTGTGTGCTTGATTTGTTTCGTGAATGTGTTTGCTCACCTCAGGAGGGTTCGACGGGGCCACGGAGGGAGTCCAATGGTAGAGCCCTGGATTCACGAGTGAAACTTCAAGAGTGTGTGTATGTTTTGTGAATGTGTTTGCTCACCTCGGGAGGGTTCGACGGGGCCACGAAGGGAGTCCAATAGTAGAGCCCTGGATTCACGAGTGAAACTTCACGAGTGCGTGTGTATGTTTTGTGAATGTGGTTGCTCACCTCGGAAGGGTTCGATGGGGCCACGGAGGGAGTCCAATGGTAGAGCCCTGGATTCACGAGTGAAACTTCACGAGTGCGTGTGTATGTTTTAAGTCCGTCGAGGACGCGTGATGGGAGTTTTAACCTTGTGTATACTTGTTGGTTTCATTTGTGAAAACAAAACCTTTGGGCTGTAACCCCTGTTGGTTTTTCAAAGATAAGGATTCGGTAATCCTAAATTGCTTTCTGTTAAAACTCTCGATGGCATTTTAAACCATTTAATAAATTGTTTCCCTTGATTTGTGATCTTTCGGTTTTGGAATGTTTTACCCAAACTCTTGCCTCGGGAAGTACTTTTTGTTACGTTTGGATCTTTGAGGATTCCTGGTTATTGTTATTCGTGGAATGTGAATTGTATGGCTCGTATTTATGTTTTATACTTGCACTAGCAAAACAGTGGAGTTTTGCTAACCCCCGAGTATTCGGGGGGTGGATGTCTGTTTTTGCATTCAGGTTTTGGGAGCATAACACAGGGTCGGTGCGAAGGATGATGAAAGATGATCGATACTAATCACATGAGGAACCGTACATTGTTGTATTGGTTCAGTTGTATTTTATTTCCGCTGTAGTATATTTTTCCCCGTTGTACGGGAACGTTTTGTACTTCGACCCCTGCGTGGGCATGTATTGAGTTGTATGTATTTATTGAAAGACCAAATCGGTCTATTGAGTCATTTTAGCCTTAAAGGCATTGTTGAGATGTTCGACGTTGTTTACCATCCTGGTAGATCCTTGAGGAAAGGGGTCTACGACGTGTAATATCCCTGAGTGGATTGGGGGTGTTACATAAATGGTATCGGAACTTAGGTTGTAGAAACCTAGGCTGTCGGGTTTAGTGATGTCTGTTGAGTTTTGTCTCGTCGGATTTTGCCTGACTGAGTTGTGTCGCAACACGTCGTTTGAGTCTGTTGGTCGTGATTAGTATCGTGGTGCGATCATCATCTTCGTGCGATATGTGGATGTAAGTCTCCCTTCTTTGTGTTGTGCCTCGTGTGACATGAGCTGCTTGTATGATTATATCGTTGATTGATTGAATCCTTCTGTGGATTTTGATTCCGTGATATGTGGGTATTCGACTCTAATATTTTATTTATATGAGGAGCGGTGTCGCTGCTAATGTATTTTCGAACTGTATTTTATTCGCTGCGTGAGTCCTTTCAAAATGACTCTCAGTATTTTGCAAACTGAGTTCTAATTCGTAAAACCGATTCTTAAATCGAGTTTTGGCACCTTGGCCTTGAATGTTTTATGACGGTTTGATAAAGGATTTTGTGAGTTTTGGGCATTCTGGCCTATTGAATTTTTTTTGAAAACCTGGAGTATCTTAGAAAATTAAATTTCGAGACGTACTTTTAAAATGAATTATTTTCTTGCGGTGTTTTCAAGGTGCTTTATAGTGCCACAATACAATTCAAAATTTTCCCTGTTGAAGACCAAAAATATTTTGAGATATTTTCAATTATTTAGAAGTGTCTTGCATAGACCCGAGGGTCGAATATTTATGAAAGTCTTTCACCAAGAGGGAAGTGTCCTCGTTTTAAGCACAATATGGTTTTCAAAGTCTCGATAATGGTGTCTGTGCTAGTTTTTGAAGGGTGATAGTCAAGATCAACTAGTGTTTCCAAAATAATTTTTTTTCAAAGGTGGTTTTCGTTTTCAGAAATCTATCGTTCCTATTTGTGGTCCGGTAATATTTGTATGATGTTTTGTGATTATGTGTTGGTTATCGTTCGGGCCGTTGAGATCGCCGAACGATGCCGTAGTTGCTATGATTCTGTGTATGCGGGCTACCTTACGTTGATATGTTGTGTGGAATTGGCATCTCTGGTTTGTTTCTTTGTGATGTTATGTTCCATTGTATTGAGCAATTGTATATTCGGTATGCCGAGCCGAGGTGTTTCAACCGTGGTGTGTCGGGGGCATGCACGTACCAATTGTCCTTCTCACCAGTAACGCAATTCAAGTGTGGACCCGAGAGACACAGGATCCAGTTTTGCGAGTTGGGTTTCGAGTCTTTCGGGGCACAAACTTCAGCACAGATATCAGGATCGGCTCTAAGAGGACCATGGGGAGTGTTTCCGTCAGCTGCTTTTGTGTTGTTGCCTTGTCTCCGTTATTGTGAGTTGCGGGGACGACCTTCTTTTATAAGAGGTCGAATGTAATACCCGTATTGTTTTGGACTTCTACATTTCCTCTTTATCAAGTATATCGACTCGCTCGTGTTCGTTGATACTTGCTGAACTTGTTCTGTATTTTGGTTTCATTGTTCGAACGAGCCGTGATTTTATTTTGGGTAGATCTAGTTATAGATGTGACTTTTCCGAGTTCGGTTCGATTCTTGTGAACCTTGTTCGGAAGTAACATCTTTTGATTCTACTAGTTCTTTTGATGTCTTGAGTTGAAGTGTGAACTTCGGAGTCATTGTTTGACCGTTGTCATTCGATCATTGTTGGTCGATCGTTGTTGTTTGATCGTTGTTACCCGATCATTGCTTTTCGATCGTTGTTGTTCCATCATTGTTATTTGATTGTTGTTGTCCGATCATTGTTATTTGATCGTTGTTGTTCGGTCGTTGTTATTCGATCGTTGTTGTTCGATCGGGGTTGTCTGACTGTTGTTGCCTGATCTCGTACCGCGAGGAATTATCGTTCACTGTTAGTCAGTTGTTTCGAGTGTCGCCAGGTGGGTCACTGAGCTGTGCATTGCGATACGGTAGCTGAGAGATTTGGGGATCGAGGCTGCGTCTCTGCTCCGAAAGGGCACAAAGATGCCTAGTATGCTTTTTAAGGATTTCGGCGTAGTCCGAATTATTTGTGATTGTCCTTGTGGATCGTTTTGTGTTTATTTTCTGTTTTCTCGATTGTGCGTGTTCCTTGTAACATGTGCTTTGTGTTTTGTGATAGTTCGGATAATCGACTTGATTGTATTATTTGTTTGATGACTCTTGTCACTTGTTGTTTTTATTATGTCTCTACCAGTGGCGTTGTGTTGGTCGTCGTGGAGCGTGTTTTCACGCCGTTTGTTCCTTTGCGTTGCTTGTAACGTTTCGCCGTTGGGCGTAAGTTACGCGTTTCTTGTGTATCTCGTTGAGTGTTTCCTGGCAGGATATTGCTCCTCCCTACTTGCTTTAAGTTTCGGGACGAAACTTCTTTTAAGGAGGGTAGTATGTAATATCCGCGATTTTGATTTTCGGTAATTTTCTTTTTTTCGCGGGAGTCCGTTTTGACGACTCGCTTCTGACCGTTTTGTCATTATGAGGATGTTTAATTCTGCATTTTTCGACGTCCGAGTTCGTTTCGGTGTCGTTTTGTTGAGTTCCGTGCATTTAGCGACTTTCTGCACTTGAGTTCGATTCTTGCGAATCTCCTCCGAAACTATTGTTTCGAGTTTCTTGTAAGTTCAGTTAATGTTATTATTCATGTTGCGAGCTTCGGTTTGGTGTTTCAATCGTGTATCGTGTATTTCGGACGTTTTGGGCCATTTTTGTAATTTCCCAAAGTTTGGGGTAATTACTTCCGTTGTCGAATTTTGAGCCTTCGGGTGGTCGGAATCGTGTGTTCTCTTAGTGATCGGATTCGTCTCTGCGAGTACTTCATAACCGTATCTTCGATTCATATTCAGGTTCGGGTTTCGGGGTCGTCCGGTTCGTCGGAGTTGGCCACGACCGAGTCATGGCCGAGCATGTTGGGGCCAGGCCAGCCCTGGTCGAGTTACGGCCGGAAGGGCCCGGCAGTTACGTACGTAAGGCCGGTTACGTATGTAAGGCCCGACCGGTTACGTACGTAATGCTGCCGGCATTTCTGGGCAGTGAGTTCGGCCATGGCCGGTTATGTACGTAAGCCATGGCCGGTTACGTACGTAAGCGTCCGGCAGGTCTCGGCCTATTTAAGGCCTGGGCACGGGTCACTCGGCCATTTTCGCTTTTCTTCTTCGTTTTTCGCGATCCTTCGATAGAAATCGATGGTTTTGATCGGAGATCAGTAATACATCAGTTGGGAAGCTTGAATCATGATTATTAACATCATCTAATCCATGTTCTTCGTCCGAATCAAGGTATTTTGGCTTGAACCCCTATTTTTTGAAGATTTTGGGGATTTTCCTTTAGATTTCGATTCCAATCCGTTTTTGATCAATTAATTGTTGTATAAACGTTGTTTTGAACTTGTTCTATGGATTGGATACTCGTATCTTTGGTTCGTTCGACCCGAGGGGTGATTTCTTTGTTCTTGAAGGGTCTTGAACATTTAATGTTCGATTAAATGTTCGAATGAGTTCCCTTTGATAGTTTGTTGGGATTTCCGTTGTTTTCGGCCTTGATTCTTGTCGTAATCATGTTTTATTGTTCCTTACGGAGGATTATAGGTGCTCGATGATTCCGATGTTAAATTCCGTTGGTGATTGATGATTCGTGTGGTGTTTTCCCCTAGTAATTTCGGTGCTATCGTGTTCTTGATAGTGTTCGGGAGTTCGGGGCTATTCGACCGCATTCCATCCGTCGTCTTATTACGATCGTGATTCCTAGGCAAGTACCTTGTCCATATAATTCTTGTTTTGTGGATATGATAATTAGTGATCGTCTCTATTGATCGTTTGATTTGAACTTTCAAAAGATTCGGTTTATCCTCGTTAAGGGCTCACTTTCAAAACGCGTGTGTTTTGTGAATATTGTTCTCCGTGAATGGTTAAGTGAACCATATGAATTCACTTGTTGTTGTTGTTGTTGTTGTTGTTGTTGTGTTTTGATACATATATTATCTCTTTTCGGTGCGTTGTAATTTGACAATTGTGTTGTGCTTGGCGTTGTTGCATTTGGGTGGATTACTTGGATATGTTTGGTATGATATGTTATTTGTATGTGCTTTACTCACCTCGGGAGGGTCCAATGGGGCCTCGAGGGAATCTATGGCTTCGTCCTAGATTCATGAGTTTGTTTCGCTAGCCAGCTCGGGAGGGTCCGACGGGGCCTCGAGTGGGATTCGTGGCTTCGTCCCGGTCCTAGGCGACATGTGTGCTTGATTTGTTTCGTGAATGTGTTTGCTCACCTCGGGAGGGTTCGACGGGGCCACGGAGGGAGTCCAATGGTAGAGCCCTGGATTCACGAGTGAAACTTCATGAGTGTGTGTATGTTTTGTGAATGTGTTTGCTCACCTCGGGAGGGTTCGACGGGGCCACGGAGGGAGTCCAATGGTAGAGCCCTGGGTTCACGACTGAAACTTCACGTGTGCGTGTGTAAGTTTTGTGAAAGTGTTTGCTCACCTTGGGAAGGTTCGATGGGGCCATGGAGGGAGTCCAATGGTAGAGCCCTGGATTCACGAGTGAAACTTCACGAGTGCGTGTGTATGTTTTATGTCCGTCGAGGACGCGTGACGTGAGTTTTAACCTTGTGTATACTTGATGGTTTCATTTGTGAAAACAAAACCTTTGGGCTGTGACCCCTGTTGATTTTTGAAAGATAAGGATTCAGTAATCCTAAATTGTTTTCTATTAAAACTCTCGATGGCATTTTAAACCGTTTTATAAATTGTTTCCCTTGATTTATGATATTTCGGTTTTGAAATGTTTTACCCAAACTCTTGCCTCGGGAAGTACTTTTCGTTACGTTTGGATCTTTGAGGATTCCTGGTTATTGTTATTTGTGGAATGTGAATTGTATGACTCGTATTTCTGTTTTATACTTGCACTAGCAAAACAGTGGAGTTTTTCTAACCCCCGAGTATTCGGGGGGTGGATGTCTGTTTTTGCATTCAGGCTTTGGGAGCATAACACAGGGTCGGTGCGAAGGATGATGAAAGATGATCGATACTAATCACATGAGGAACCGTACATTGTTGTATTGGTTCAGTTGTATTTTATTTCCGCTGCAGTATATTTTTCCCCGTTGTACGGGAACGTTTTGTATTTCGACCCCTGCGTGGGCATGTATTGAGTTGTATGTATTTATTGAAAGACCAAATCGGTCTACTGAGTCATTTTAGCCTTAAAGGCATTGTTGAGATGTTCGATGTTGTTTACCAGCCTGGTAGATCCTTGAGGAAAGGGGTCTACGACGTGTAATATCCCTGAGTGGATTGGGGGTGTTACATCAAACACCTAAATTAAACAATAAATTGCCAAGTGAAGTAAATTGCATTCAAAATATAAATAGGTAGAAAATAACCAAGTGTGCCAACATAAAATTCATTAAAACCTTATAATTAATAATGATTTAGCACACTATTTTCGTCCTATCAGTGACTGCCCGACTTAATTTTGGATATAGTAGTGGACAATGGCATGTAAGTGAGTGTGGTGTTTTAATGCAGATGGTTGTTTGGTCTTAATAACGGTAAAATTTCAAAGGCGTAAATGACTTGTTTTACAAAACATGTGAGTTGTATTTGAAGTATTAAATATTGGGCATTTCGAAATAGTAAACTATTTCATCATTTTGGACAAATGAGTTGATTTTTGCAACTCGATAAACTATTGTGAAGATTAAAAATAATTTTTATTTATTTCTTGAATGAGAAGTTGATGCGTAGATATTTTGTTAATTTGAATAAAAACTCTTATGAGTATTTTAAAATGGGGAAAACTAATAGTTTCATATTTTAATAAAAGGAGAATTTTGGCAACTTTAGGAAAAAGAGTTTTTGATATTTTGGAAAATTAAACGGTCCGTGATACGGATATATATATAGATATATATATATATATATATATATATATATATATATTCTAATGTGGTTTTGAAGCTTTTGAGAAATAAAATATTTTCGGTAGTTTACAAAGGGTGAATGCCCTAGAATTATTATCAAACGAGTTGAACATCGAGATTTTTTATTTTTTTTAATATACGATATTGATAAATTCTTTTTAGCAATTTTGGGTAGAGTGGAAAATTATTTTGACATTTTTTATTTGGCATGTACAAATATTTTAAGTGGGATAGATGCCCCAAACGAAGATATATGATGAGAGTAGTGTTGTACGAGACAGCCAATTATTTTTGGTTCTATGATCAGCGGCAAGTCAGCCCGATGCTGTCAAGATGACCTCTCTCAAATATCGTTTGGTATGTTGGGAAGTAAGTATTCGTGAATCGATCCGTGTGCTGATTAGGCGAGATTGATGAACAGTTGTCGCAACACTGAGGTGAGTAGGGCTGGGAAAAATACTGAAAATATCGTATCGAAAAATATCGAAAATATCGAAATTTTCGGTATACCGATTTTTTCGGTACGCATATTACTGTTACCGGTATTTTCGGTACGGTAACAGTATGAGCTTTTGAAATTTTTGATATACCGAGATATACCGAAATTTTTTGATTTACGGAAATTTTTTCGACATATACCAAAAATTTTTGATATACCAAAAAATTATCGGTATATCGAAATTTTCAGTATACCAAACTCTGTATAGTATGTTGAAATATTTTCATATATCTTAAAATTTTCAGTATACCACAGAAGTTTCGATATACCGAAAAATTAAAGGTATACCGACTTGATTTTGGTATACCGATATTCGGTAGAATAACGGTATGTAAATATGTCGTACCGAAAATTTCGCCAAAAAATTCGGTATGGTAACGGCATGATTTTTGTCATACCAAAAATTTCGGTACAGTATACGATATGGATGATAATTTTCGATATACCGTACCGAACCACCCCTAGAGGTGAGCAATAGGACGATCATGTGCATGAAAAGTGATTTCGAACTTCATACTTCGTAACTCTAGGTCTCAAACAATATTTGCATGAGGTTTTGTAAAAAGACAAAAATGATTTCTCTTATTTTAATTTATGAAAATGTGTCTTGATGTTGAACATATATCTTTTGAAATAAACAAATTTAACCACTATATATATATAAAAAAGGGGGTATTTATAAGAAAGAATTTGACCTCACACTTTGAATTTCAAATCTATATCAAATATATTTGTATACCATGGGGTAGTAGTATCTTTGGAACACAATTAATAGCCGCGTAGGCATTTTTGAAAGTTAACGATTTTTCAGATTGAAGTATTCATCGATTTTAAAGAGCTGATCACTTAAATTAGGTTTTTTGTAGAATTTTCAAATATGTCATTTTTTTATAGATATTTATTGTGATTTTTATGAGCATCATATAGTGTTGAGATTTCACTTTCGCGGGAGTTGGAGTGGGACTTATAGTGCAGACGCACTGTGGTTTTGGAAAGTGAATAGAGATGAGTTGTATCATGATACAGTGGGATGGTGACTCACGATACCAAAATCGCGTGTTGATGATTTTGTGATACTTGAGATTACAATTTATCGTGTTAAGATGCTTTGGAGTCGAGATAAATGTTGCTAGTGTATAGTTTTCATCTTTGAGTATATCCGATCTTCTCGACCGAATCATGGGATCTCCAGTATTGCTGAATCGGCCCGCGTAAAATATTTGGAACAACATTACAGTGAGATTTGTGATAATATAGCAAGTTTCGGGGATGAAACTTATTTTAAGTGGGATAGTATGTAATATTCAGGAATTTTAATTGGAATTTTGGTGGTATAAATTTTTTATTTTAGTTTATTTTATTAGCTGACTAATTAAAAGTCGGGCATACTCTTGAGATATTAGACTAGAATATTGGTGAGTTATTGGTTTTATCGAATGCAATATGAATTAATTGGATCATCGAGTCAGAAGACTGAATAACAGATCCGAGATTCATCCATTTTTTAAATGAATAAGACATGATTTGACATTATATCCCACTACCCATTTTAAATAATCATCGAGTTGATTAAATAATACCAAATTGAGATTTATTTTCAACTATCTTTTATCTCTCTTCTCTACTCACGTTTCTCTCTCTCTCTCTCTCTCTCTCTCTCTCTCTCTCTCTCTCTCTCTCTCTCTCTCTCTCTCTCTCTCTCTCTCTCTCTCTCTCTCTCTCTCTCTCTCTCTCTCTCTCTCTCTCTTTTATTTTACATCTCTACCTAACCCCCCATTGCCCAAAAAAAAGAAACAACCCACATCATTATTCACCCCTTCCACACAACCGACGGGAGAACATCGGCAGTCAGCGGTGCAGCAGTTTGGATGCTGGGATCCTGATCCTGATCTTGGGTTCGGATGAGAGACAAGCTGGCCGGAGCATGGCGGTCCAGGTGGTTCCGGCGATGGGGGGAGGCGAATACTGGTATGATAAGGAGGTAGGCCGGGTGGCTCAATTCTGGCGGTGAGCTTCGTTTCAAGCCGGAGCTGGCGGGTATTTTTGGAAGGACCGCCGGTGATGGAGGTGGTGACGCAGCGGAGCTCGTTGGAGGCCAGATTCTGAGTTTAGGTAGGAGTTTTTAGATAGTTGAGGTGATGATCTATGCGTAGCAATTCAGATTTGGATTTTCGAATGGCAAACTCGGGTTTTCGGCATTTTTGGGGTGGATTCCATCGCGTATGACGGGGGCTGAGTGACCGAAAGTGGAGATAGATGAGGTCCGACCTTGGGTCGCCGGAGTCAGGTGACCAGAAATCGACTCCTACAGTGAGATTCATGGTGTATGTGTGTGTTTTGCAGGAAGGTATATATGTATGTGGGTCTGTAGGTATATATGTGTGTTTATGTATATTTGTGTGCATGAAGTTTATTGGGCTTCAGTCCAGCATCCTGTCTGCATGGGGTTAAAAGTGCGCGAGGTATGGTATGGCTTGCAATTCGACCTGTGAGATATGCCTTGGAAAGTGGTTAAATAAATTGATTTGAACAACTCATACCAACAAGATGCATCTTCTTTTCTCGTAGTCATCTCATAGAAACTCCAAAGTTAAGCGTGCTTGGCCTCGGGTAGTTATGGGATGGGTGACCCCCTGGGAAGTTTCTTAGGGTGCACGCGAGTGAGGAAAAAATGCGCTAGAAGAAACTCGTGTTGGTATAGTAAGGAAAATCTACATCATTTCGGGGACCAACAATTAGTATCGGAGCAGGTCACGGGTGCAAATTCCCTCAGAGTATCCTACAATGAAGGCTGCGAGAGTGTTAGAACTGAGGGGCGGGCATGCAGCAGATATTGCCACTTGGCCGGAACTGAGATGCTAGCGCAGTGGAGGTTCTCAGGTGCTGTAGGGCTATGTGATCAAATCTAGTATGCTGGAACTGAGATAATGGCGCAACGGAAGTAAATGAAGCTGGAACATATGCTGATGTCAAGTGTTGGACGACTGTGTGAATGAATCCAGCCGCTAGAGGGCTGTGTGATCAAATATAGTTTGTGGAGGTTTCCAGACTCTGGGTCTGAGATGCTGGCAGGTGCTGGGAGGGGGATTATTGGGCTTCGGCCCAGCATCCTGCCTGCATGGGCTTAAAAATACGCGAGGCATGGCTTGCAATTCGACCTGTGAGACCTGCCTTAGAAAGTTGTTAAATAAATTGATTTGAACTACTCATACCAACAAGATGCATCTTCTTTTATGGTAGTCATCTCATAGAAACTTTAAAGTTAAGCGTGATTGGCCTGGGGTAGTTATGGGATGGGTGACACCCAGGAAGTTTCTTAGGGTGCGCGCGAATGAGGACAAAACGCACCAGAAAAGACTCGTGTTGGTATAATGAGGACAATCTATATCATTCTAGGGACTAACAAAGATGTTTGTATGGGTGTGTGCAGCGTGTGTATGTGTGTGACTGTCTGTGTGTGTCTGGGTTTTTGTGTGTGGGTTTGCAGAATGTTGTGTGTTTATGTGTGAGTTGTATGTGTATGTGTATAGATTTTGTATGTTTATGAGTTGTGTCGTGCAGATGTGTTGTGTGTATGTGTGTGTGTGCAGGGTATATATATACATATTACACACATACATACACATAAACACACACTCACACAAACATACACACATTTTGCACGCAGCCCTGCACACACACACATACACACACAACACATGCACTCAGACACAACTAACAAACACAACTCATATATATATATATATATATGTGTGTGTGTGTGTTTGTGTGTGCCTTTGTGTGTGTCATGTGTGTTACTTGTTGTGTCGAGATTTATATATCTCAACAGGCGATCGGCACAGAGACCAGGCGACCGAGCCAGAGCCAAATAGACCAAGGCAGACCTGCCGATCGAAGGCTCCAGATCAAACCCAAGTGCCGAGCGATCGACATCTAGGGCGATCGTCTCTCGGCACCTGGCGATCGACTCTGGTGCCCGTCCAATGACGTCCGCCTCATGCCACGCGAAGCCATCACCTGTATAGTCGGCGAAGGCCGAAGCTCGAAGCAAGGACCCACGTGCAGATCCGGAAAAGGTGCCGCATAACATGGATCGTTGACCACAGCCTGTCACCATCTGCCCACCTACCGACAGACCCGCCGAAAGGTGCAAAGTGGGGCCGCCCGGGACAGCAACTCAGGACGCGTGCAGGCTCCTCATTGGTTCGCACAGCTGGCTGCCAGCAGGAACTGCGGACCTCAAGGCAGACAACCCATGTGCTATAAGACGATCGCCCCTTATTATATTACGAGAAAGGCGATCGCCCGTCAGTAAAAGGCATCTCAGCTCTTATAAATAGAAGGCTTCCTACACTTAGGAAGGGGCTTGGCTTTTTTGGCTTTCACTCTCTTGGCAACGCTATACACTTCGGACATATCTCTCTCACTCACTATCGAGACCTCTTAATCCTAAGACGGTCAGCAGAAACGAGAACAAGAACTCAGAGCAACTCTAGTTCTTCCGGCAAGCACTCGACAGCTAGATAACTAGGATCTTTTACACTTATCGTAATCGCATTCTTACATTAACATTTGTACTCAAACGTATTCTTATTAATAACATCTCGCGAGAGCATTCAAGCCCGGGCCTAACAAACCCGACAAATCTTGTGTTATTTCCATTCCCTCGGACGTGCTCTCGCACCTTGTTTGCTGCCCGTCCATTCCAGCATTATCTATCTCCAGATAATATTTCAGGCATCAACAATTGGCGCTAGAGGAAGAGTATCTTAACCTTCATTTTTATTCCTACCGTCTCGAAGAACACTCACTGTTCTCCAGGGCATATACTTGAAGAGACACTCACTGCTCTTCAAAGAAAGCTTTCAGAATCATGACTTCTGCCTCCACATCGAAGAAAGCCGCTGGCCGATCCGCCAGACGCCTCATTCTGTCTCAATTCGAGCCCCAGCTTATGGCGGAGGGTAGCCGCGGCGACCCGAGACTCTCGATCCCGCCCCCGAGGGACGTCCCGAGCCTCTCGCTCGATCATTTCCAAACCATGGAACAGATCGAAGAGGCCTTGGACATCCTACGAGAGCGATGAAGAGCATTCGACACGCCCGCTATAACCCCCTCGGCCATCCGCCGCGTGAGCAAACGGAAGTTCAAGGGGTTACTGACCGAGCGATCTCCAGGAAGCCCCGTTTCGCAAGAAGAGGCGCTCGCAAGGCGGGACACCTCCGTATTTAGCCGCCTAGGCAGCGACCCATCGTGGCGACCGGGGCATTCTGGTCCCAGCCATGAGACGACGGAGCCCGAGTCCGTCACCAGGAGTTCGGCATACCCAACTCCCAGAGGGCAGGCCAACCATCTGGCTCCTCGCCAAAGAACCGAGATCGGCGGCGACGACCTCATCGCCTACCGCGGAGCTAGGAGATCGGTACACGATCGCCTCGGCTCCTGCTCCGAAAGCCGAACCACGAGCGACCAAGCTAAAGCGATGGCCGCGATGCAACGCCATCTCGACGACATGAAGGCGCTCCTAGAAACTAGGGCAGGCGCCAATAGCAAAATCACCGGGCCAAGCGAGCCACTCGCGGTCCACATCGAGCTCGCCCCCGTACAGCGTAGGATCACTCCTCCGCAAACACCTCTGTACGAGGGAAGGTCGGATCCCAAAACTCACCTGAGCAAGTTCCGGATCTATATGACCGGGTGTGGGGAATCCGACGCGACCAGGTGCCGAATGTTCCCGCTAACACTAGGCGACCTGGCCCATAGATGGTACATCTCATTACCGCCGCGATCCATCAATTCCTTTGATCAACTGGCGAACAACTTCGCAACGTACTTTGCCGCCAAGGTCGCTCGGCCGGAAGGTCCCCATCGCATGATGCAGATCAGGTAAGGGGAAGACGAGTCCGACGCAGACTACATCGACCAGGTAGATGAGATTATCCTCAACGGCGAGCCCGTAAGCGAAGAGATCGCCCTCTACTCGGTCTTGGGGGGATTCCATGGTCTTTCGCCTATGTTCAAGCACCTTACGAAGGACATCCCCCCGACCTACGCGATCTTCCGTGCCAAGGCCGCAAACTTTTTGGCCAGGCAAAGGTTACTTTTTAACCTATGAACAACGCGATCGGCGACGAACGACGATCACCAGTCTTCCAACCCGATCGCCATTATCAAGCATCATCTCCGAAACTGGAGGACTCGCTCGCCATCTACAGTTCATCATCTAACATGTTGGACTAAGGCACGAGATCGCCTCCCCCGCACAACGTACACCGTCGAGGGTCGGCATCTACATGACGATCCGAGGTAGAAGAGTGCATCCATGGACCCGATGGTCGATGAAACCGACTGCTTCGGCCATGCAAGGTTCCTTTGGGCTGAGATCGCTCGCCCTTCGTTTAAATACGAGGCAGGCGTAGCCGAAGGACCCTCCAAACAAATCAGTGGACACGCTCGCCCGCCCTCAAAGGTTCATCATCTAACTTGGTGAACCCAGACAATGCGACGCGTCCCTACCCCGTCACAACGTATACCGTCGAGGATTGCCATCTGACACGTTCTTAGTGTAACTATCGCAAGTGCACGATATCGTATCAAGTAGTAAGTGGACTTTTTGAGTTCGGTTTATCGATCCCACGAGGAAGTTTGGTTATATGTTGAATTATACACTAGTATTCTATTTGTTATAGAGATATATATATGATTTAAACACACAATTTAAGAGTTTGGTTTGACAATTGCAAAGAAAATGCAATAATAGTTCAATTATTCAAGGAAATAAAAGATTGCACTAATAATAGATTAATAAAAGATAAAATGAAATAGTTGGGATTATAAACTTAGTTCATCATTAGTTATAAAAGATGTATAGGAGATTATAAGATGAATTTACTTATTATGTTGTGTAGATTCGATTTTCCTTAAAAAGACGGTTTCTCTTTCGAACTATAAAACGCCCCTTATATATTGAATCAATCCACTATATTTCTATGTTGATTGGCTTCAATACATAGCATTAGGTTTTATGAAAATAACTCAAAGAACCATCCAAGGTCTAGAGGTATATTTCTATCCCCTAGAACAACTTAGAGTGAAGATCTTTTGACCTAATCAAACATATTTTCTTTCGAAACATATGAAGACCATAAATATCGTCATTTATTGGCCAAATAAATAAAGATTGTTAAAACAATGAAAATCACACACAATAATAAGTAATTCATAATAGATCTTTATACAAACTTAAATAACATGACTAACCTTGTTTATAATCCCAACTTAAGTAACTTAGCACATGAAGGGTTTAATAAACATAATACAAGCTTGAGTGGTCATTATTAGTTGAACAAGAGAAAGAATTTATCCTAACTCCCTTAGTAGATAAAGGAGAAAGAAGCAATAAACTCTGTGAACAACATATGCTATACCACTATTACACAAATCACTCAAGAACACAAGTGTGTTCTTCACACAAAAAGAAAATATTACAAAAAGTGGAAAAATATAAGATGAATGATGAATGATGAAGGATCCAAGGGGTCTATTTATACACCTAAAGTCATCTAATAGCTCCAAAACTCTAGCATTATTACAATAGATCGGATCAATGCCAGCCATCCCCTCAATAATACACAAAAAGTATAAAAAATTAGACAAATTATCACAATCTGTCAAGAGTTACGGCCGTAACATTAAGGAGTTACGGCCGTAAATTGGATGACTTACGGCCGTAACATTCAGTAGTTACGGCCGTAACTTGGCTTCATCAATTTGCTCACTGGTTGCTTTGAGAGTTACATTTTCAGCCCAGAATTTCTCAGACTTTGCGTTTTTGCCCCAAATCTTCTTCGGATGATAACTTTTGATATATAACTCTGATTTTGAATCCGGAAAGACTGCCGAATTCGTCTCGGAAAGCCCTACAACATGGATATATCAAAATTCAACAAAGAGAAAATTTAGTAAACATGTTATTTCTTGAGTAAATCAGTTATTCAATCCGATTAAGACTAGATTTACATCATCATCCGATAAAAATAAAATTATTAAAAACTAATTAATTAAAAGCAAAAAACGAGTGGACTAGCTCAATTATGGGTGATATTTATCGATACAAACAATGGATAAGTGTATAAAACTGACACTTATCACACCCCCAAACTTGAATTCTTGCTAGTCCCGAGCAAGACTCTTTATTATTCACGCTCCAAAAATAAAAATAAGGAAAATTAAAACACACATAAATTAAAATATAAAAAGAGAAAAGGAGACCAAAATGCTATTAATACACAACAACCAGCTTTATACAGTAGATAGAAATGAATCAAGATTCAAAATAAATCTACTAATGATTTTGACGTTAAAACACGGTTTTATTTTGTAATTCCAAAATGCAAGGTTTCCCCCAAAAGGCTGAATATTTCTATTCCACTCGTGATACACACGACTCCCTTTAATGGTTGCTCTCGATCACTCGTTTATTTTTCGACTCAATATGAAGAAGAATTTTATTGGCGTCATCAAATATTGTGATTTTTCACGAAATTGAGTGTATTGAAATCCAGCCGCTAATTAATTCAAATCTGCTCATAAACCTACATCCCTTTTAGTGATAGCTTTCACACCGATATTTGCTAAGGTGTAGCTCTTTTCACCAACACAATTTCTATCTCATTTTTTTAAAAAGGTGATAGCTTTCACACCGTTATTTGCTAACGTGTAGCTCTTTTCACCAATTTTTCTGTGAGACGGCAGCTACGCACCAACAATGGTTAGTCCTTTATTTTTCGCAAAATTTAAGACCCCCAAAATTAGGCAGCTGTTGCTGCTCAACACTTCTCCTTTTCGTCATTTTTTTTAAGGTGATAGCTTTCACACCGTTATTTGCTAACGTGTAGCTCTTTTCACCAATGACTCCTTTTTTAGGGAATAGAATTTTTGCAGAAAATCATTTTTTAGTTTAAGCATGAAAAATCAAAAACTCCACAAATTAAGTAAATTTCAGTTCTATTTTTCATCAACCGACTGATTCTTCTTTTCTCAAGGTAACGAATGACTCGATTTTATATGATAACTACAAGGCTTGGAAAGAGAGATTAAGGCTCAAAAATTTTGGAATATACAATTTTTTTACCGGTTAAAACGATTTTAGAAGCTTGTATATAGCTAACTTATTGGTGTTATGGCCAGATCTAGAAATCTCACAAATCAAAATACTATATATATATATATATATATATATATATATATAAAATTTAAGGCAAATAACCAAAATAATCAAAACACACCAAAATACCAACACACCAAAATAATTAAACAAACCACCCCCAAACTTGAAAATAAAACTGTCCTCAGTTAAAAAAAAATAAAATAAAATAAAAAGCAATGCAGAAAAGCAGAATACTCCCTGTTAAGAAATTTGATGCTTGAGCTAACGCCTTTTAGAATCTGCAAGAGAATAAATATACGAGGCACACAACAAAAGAAAATAAAATATACTCGGAAGTATAACACAATTTTTAAGATGCGCATCAAGAAAGTCCGAAGAGTCGCCTTACGCTGCCATCAATGCTTTTATAAAAAAAAACACACAATAAAAATTACAGCAATAAAATAACAATACATAAATCGCGAATAGATGCGCGTCAAGAGATCAAGAAGAAACTCCTTAAGCTGCCACCATTTAGCATGATTATTACATACGACAGAAAGTAAAAATACAAGAGGTCCGACATGGGTTATCAAAGGGAGAGGAATGAATCCACTTTTCATTTTCTCACGGTAAAATCTTCCATCCAGACAATTTTAGCTAGAGCTGGATCTGGTTGAGGAACAAATTCATTGAGTTTTTTGATTAGTTCTTCTGGTGTTGTTGTAACGACTATTATTCGTTTAGCACGCTCGGAAATAAAACCCTTTTCAGCAGAGTAGTCGATGAAAGATAGTAAACCATCAAAGAAACCATTGACATTAAGCAGACCTATTGGCTTTTGATGAACATTTAGCTGGGCTCTGGTAACCACATGAAAAAGTTCCTCAAGAGTGCCAAAACCACCGGGAAGGGTGATAAAGGCGCCAGAATTATTTATCATGTGAGTTATGCGATCTTGCATATTTACAGATCTAAACTCTGTTGACTCAAAATGTATTTTGATGATTATTCCATTCAAAACATTTAATTAGATCAATCTCAGATCGATATTATATTGAAGGAGCTAAATACAGTTAGCGCACGCTACCCATATAATAGTAGCGCACGCTATCGAGAAATTCATGTACAGCCCAGACAGTCAGCTGCAGCCAAGTGAAGTCACCTGATGGATAGCGCACGCAAGTCATTAAATATTTGCGCACGCTAAATAACTACAGTTAGTGCACGCTATGAAATCCATATTAACGCACGCTATCGCATCATTCCAGAAGACAGTAAGGTTTGGAAGGAAATCGGAAATGAATCTTGCGCACGCTACATACATCAACTTACGTACGCTGAAACAAGGATGTAGCGCACGTTACTACTCAGTTCTTGCGCACGCTACCGATACCACGGTCAGTAGTCCAGTAGGTACTGGACTCAATATGTCAAGGATTTTACGTACGCTACACAGGGTACGTATGTTACTGAAAGAAATTATTAGCGCACGCTAAGGTATAGGCATTAGCGCACGCTAAAAGGAGTCAGCATATTACCGTTTGATTTTCTACCGTTGGAAGGCAAGAGTCAATGAAGATCCGGAAAATCTGGAAAAGTTGGATTTAATTAATGCTAGCGCACGCTATGCATACTTGCTAGCGCACGCTAATCTCAAACCTAGCCGTTGGATAAAGAGTCGTTGGAGAGACAAACGGACTTTCTCAAAGTCAAGATTGAAGACTTGTTGACCATACGTTAACGCACGCTACCGATACATGACTAGCGCACGCTAGCCATACTATTTTACCGTTGCAACAGTCTTTGTGACCGTTCAGAGAAGCCAAGTCAAAGATCGATAGCGCACGCTAGAGAACATTATTAGCGCACGCTAATAATACGTTTTTCAGCATTTGAAGGATGGCTCTCACCTATAAATACCCAAAGGACTTGGGTATCAAACACACAACTTCAAGCATACAAAGAATACAAGCATACAAGCAATCAAAGCATACTTGAGCTCAGTTTTATATCGTTTATTGCATTTCAAGTTGTGAGAAAAGAAAGATACAAGAGTGATTTTCATTGTAATATCTAATATTCTTTGTATTCTTTCATTTGATTGTAAGTTTTGCATCACTTACACTTGAGCGTAAAAGAAACGAATCAAGAGTCACTAATCCGGTGTTATTAGGATCTCTGATCCGGCATTGTTAGGATTATACTCCCATATTCGTATAGTGAGGAATATCTAGTTCCTAAAGAACACTAGATAAACAAATATTTATATTGAGAGAGAGGTTGAGCTTGGACCGATAAAAGACAAGCGATTGTAACGGTTGTGAACTCGGACTGATAGAAGACGAGTCAAGATTGTGGTTGTTCTTGAGCCAATAGAAAAAGAAAGTCGGAGAGAGGACGTAGGCAAGTTTCCGAACCTCTATAAATCTTTGAGTCTTTAAATTCCGCACTATTTTCTATTTGTTTGGAAGAAATTTCGTTATTCCGCATTACCACTATTCAACCCCCCTTTTAGTGGTAAATTTATCTCTTCAGTTGGTATCGGAGCGGGTCTCTTTTAAAAGGTTTAACCACCTAAGAGAAAAAGATCCGCAAATGGCACTTCTTGGCCAAATTGAAGGAAATGCTCTCAACCGTCCTCCTTTCTTCGACGGTTCCAATTTCATGACGTGGAAAAAGAAGATGGCGATCTTCGTTCAAGCCTACGATATTGAAATCTGGAAAGTTATTGCTCTTGGTCCTAAACTTGCTAAGAAAGAGGATAGATCGTTGAAAAAGATCGAAGAATTCAACGACGAGGATTGGAGAAACACGCACGTCAACTCACGAGCTACTCAACTTCTCTATTGCGCTCTTAATCCCGAAGAACTCAATAGGATATCGTCCTATGAAAGTGCAAAAGAAATTTGGGAAATTCTCGAAGTCACTCATGAGGGAACCACCCAAGTCAAGGAGACCAAAATCAACATGTTACTCCATGACTACGAATTATTTTCCATGAAAGACGAGGAAACATTCACAAATATGTTGGATCGATTTTCGGCTATAACAAATGGTCTTGCATATTTCGGAAAACCTATATCTAGCAGCGACAAAGCTAAGAAAATTCTTCGATCATTGCCACGAGAATGGGATGCCACGGTCACCGCGATCATGGAGTCCAAAGATCTCAACAAGCTCGAATTTAGTGCCCTCATCGGGTCACTCATCAATTATGAGATCGTTCTCAAGTCTAGAGGCACAAAACCAAAGCCTCGGGAAAGAGTAGTCGCATTCAATGTTGATAGCGACGTTGAGGAAGATGTTCCCGAAGATGAAGACGACGAGGAACTCGCTCTCTATGCCAAAAACTTTAGAAGGTATAAAAACCTAATTCAAAAGAGGCGAAGTTTTTTTGGTCGGGATGGCAAACCGGAGCAAAAGAAGAGTGGCTATACTCCCATCAAGAAGTTCGACAATAATTGTCGGAAATGTGGTCAAGCCGGTCACTATGCCAAAGAATGCCAAGGATCCTCTTCAAAACCTCAAATGGAAAGATTCAAAAAGAAGGAGGTCCTAATCGCTTCTTGGAGTGATGACGAGGAGGAGATTGAAAGATCTCTAGATGCAAATCTTGCATTCATGGCACTCGACTCCGAAAGTAATATCGAGTTAAGTTCTAAACTCAATGATGACGAATATGACTCTTTTGATTTTTGTGATTCACAAGAAGTTCATCATGATGATAAGTTATTGAGTGCGTTTGAATCCTTGAATACGGAGTATGATGAGATGGTTAAATTAAACATATCTTTAAAGAGAAAAATAAAATCTCTAGAACTCGAAAATTCCTCTCTTCAAAACAAAGGCAAAACTATCGAGATTGACCATACATCATGCCTTGAAAAAGAAAATGTTTTGAAAATCGAGTTAACAAAAACTCAAAAGGAGCTAAAATATATTTTGAACAAATTTACTCTCGGAAACGAGAAATTCGAAAGGCTTCTATCTATTCAAAAATCGCCCTTGCTCAAACGCGGTCTTAGTTTCGATCCTTTTAAACGGGAACAATCCCTTATCAATCTTGACAAAATAAAGAAAACCGAAACCGAGAACTCAAAAGATTCTTTCAAACGAGTTCACAATGTTAATGCTCATTCAAAATTAAGAACCATCAAAGTTAAGCAAATATGGGTTCCTAAAGGGACAATTGTTCCGAATGCTATAAGCATAGTTAACTTTGGAGGACCCAAACGGGCTTGGGTACCGAAACAACCGAGAAACTCTATTTTTGTAGGTACCGGCACCAAGGAAAAACAAGTGGTACATTGATAGCGGATGCTCAAGGCACATGTGCGGCTCCGAGGACTTATTTGAAGACCTCGAATATCAAGATCAAGGACATGTGACCTTTGGAGATAATCAAAAGGGAAAAATCAAAGGCATCGGCAAAGTCGGTAAGGAACCTTCTCCTTCTATCAACAAAGTATTATTTGTTGAAGGTTTGCATCATAATCTTCTTAGCGTTTCGCAACTTTGTGATGAAGGTTTTAAAATTCTATTCGAGCAAACGCATTGCACGGCATTTAGAAATAATAAAATTGCACTCATTGGTTTGAGATGTGGAAACATCTATATTGTCGATCTTAACGATAAAAGTTCATTCAATGAAAAATGTCTTATTACCTTGGATGACAATGCATATTTATGGCATCGAAATTGGGGCATACTTCTTTACCTATTATTTCTATTTTATCTAGACACGACCTTGTTCGTGGATTGCCCAAACTCAAGTTTGATAGAAAGCATTTGTGTGAATCATGCATAAAAGGGAAACACACTCGAGAATCTTTTAAACCAAAATTCGAGGTTTCCACTAGTCGTGTTCTTGAACTCGTGCATATGGATTTGATTGGACCATCTAGACATGTTAGTTTAAATGGTAAACTTTACACTTTGGTTATTGTTGATGATTTTTCTCGATTTACTTGGGTTAGATTTTTAGAACATAAGGATGATGCATTTTCCGAGTTTTCTAAATGGTGTCGTTTGGTATCAAATGAGAAAAATCTCTCCATAATTTCTATTCGCACCGATCACGGAGGTGAATTTGATTGCACCCCGTTTGAACTTTTATGTGATAAATACGGTATTATTCATAATTTTTCGGCTCCTAGAACGCCTCAACAAAATGGAGTTGTTGAAAGGAAAAACCGATCTTTGGAAGAAATGTCGAGGACAATGCTTAATGAATACTCTCTTCCACGATACTTTTGGGCCGAAGCAATTTTTACGGCATGCTATGTGATTAACCGGGTTCATGTTCGTAGAACTCATCTTAAAACCCCATATGAATTATGGAAGGGCAAAAAGCCCAATATTGCTTATTTTCATCCTTTTGGTTGCAACGTATTTATTTTAAACAATGGCAAGGATAACTTAGGCAAGTTTGATGCTAAATCCGACTCCGGAATATTTCTTGGTTATTGCACTAATAGTAAAGCATATCGTGTTTATAATATTAGAACGAATAAAGTTGAAGAGTCCATACATGTTAAATTCAATGATATGATCTCACCCCCGAGAAAGGTAGAATATCTTGATGATGCAGGTACTTTTCCGGATCCCTCACCCGAAGTGAAGAAAATTTTGGAAATCGAAACGAACACAATCGTTGATTTACCGAAAGATTGGAGGCACATCAAAGACCATCCAAAGGATCTCGTGATTGGAAACATTGAAGACGGTGTTCAAACCCGAAGGAGAACCACCGAATTTATGGCTCATTGTGCTTTTGTATCCGAAATAGTTCCCAATAATATATCCGAAGCTCTCGATGATGAAAGTTGGGTGATGGCAATGCAAGAGGAGCTTGTGCAATTCAAGCACAATAATGTATGGAATTTAGTTCCCGCTCCTAAAGATAAAACAATTATTGGAACTAAATGGGTGCATAAAATGAAGAGTGACGAAGACGGCTATCCAATTCGAAATAAATCTCGTTTGGTCGCTCAAGGATATAATCAAGAGGAAGGTCTTGATTACGAAGAAAGCTTTGCTCCCGTGGCTCGACTCGAAGCCATTCGCTTGCTTTGTGCATTTGCTGCCCATAAAAAGATCAAACTATTTCAAATGGATGTGAAAAGTGCATTCTTGAATGGGTTCATTCAAGAAGAAGTCTACGTCAAGCAACCTCCCGGTTTTGAAGATCATCAATTTCCGGATCATGTCTACAAGCTCAACAAGGCACTCTACGGGTTGAAGCAAGCACCCCGAGCATGGTATGATCGTTTAAGTCAATTTTTAATTGCAAATGATTATAAAAGAGGCAAAGTCGATAATACCTTGTTTGTTAAAATATTGAATAATGATATACTTGTTTGCCAAATCTACGTTGATGACATTGTATTTGGAGCTACTAATGAATCTTTGTGCCAAGATTTTTCTAATCTTATGAAAGGAGAGTTCGAAATGAGTATGATGGGAGAATTAACGTTCTTCCTTGGGCTTCAAATCAAGCAATGCGAAGATGGAAATTTTATCCATCAAATGAAGTACTCAAACGACCTCCTCAAGAAATTCAATATGGAAAGTAGCAAGGTGATATCTACGCCAATGTCTTCATCATTAAAGCTTGAGAAAGATGAAAATGGCAAATCCGTAGATCAAAAATTATATCGAGGTATGATCGGATCTTTGTTATATTTGACTGCATCTAGGCCAGATATAATATTTGCTACATGTTTATGTGCTCGATTCCAAGCTAATCCCAAGGAATCACATTTAACTGCTTGCAAACGCATTTTTCGTTACTTGAAAGGAACTATTGGACTAGGTCTATGGTATCCTTCTTGCTTGGATTTTAATTTAATTGCATATAGTGATGCCGATTTCGGCGGATGTAAAATTGACAAAAAGAGTACTAGTGGTACATGTCATTTTGTTGGATCATGTTTAATATCTTGGGGAAGTAGAAAGCAAACCAGTGTAGCATTGTCTACAGCTGAGGCCGAATATGTCGCTGCAGGGAGCGCGTGCGCTCAAGTGTTATGGATTAAAAATCAACTCCGCGACTACGGCATACATTTTGAAAATACCCCTATCCTATGTGATAACACTAGTGCAATTAATCTGAGTAAAAATCTTGTGTTGCATAGTAGAACTAAACATATAGATATCAGACATCATTTTTTATGTGATCATGTTCAGAAAAAAGATATCTGTTTAATTTTTATCGGGACGAAGGATCAACTTGCTGATATTTTTACAAAACCTCTTCCCGAAGAATCATTTAATTCCATTCGTTTAGAACTTGGTATGGGACATGTAGACAACTTTTGAAATAAGCTTACTACCCAAAATATGAAAATCCTTGATTCGGTTCATTAGCTAGCGCGCGCTAGCTTCACTCTCTTAACGCGCGCTAAAACTTGCTTTCGATAGCGTACGCTAAATTTCACTTCTTTGCGTACACTAATTAAAAACTTTTCGAATTCCATTTTAGCTACTGGACAGTCCAGTAAGCTTTTCATTTTTTACCTAACGTACGCTAATTCTATAATCCTAGCGTATGCTAACTAAAAGTTCGCCGACTATATATATTTCCGTACGACCCAAAAACACATCCACTCCTTCTAACGTACGCAATCGCCAGAAATACCCTTCCAGCGAAAAAAACCCCTAGACGCACATCCGATCCAAATACTGCGTTTTTCTCCCTCAAAAACTTCGATTCTCTTCGTTTCTCCCTCAAAATGTCTAGCAAAGGAAGAAAGCCCATGGAGAAGAACTACAAACGCCCTCGCAACAACGACTTTGACAGCACTCGATTCGTCTCCTACATCGCGTCGAAGATTTTCTTCGATATCCTTCCACAGGAGAGTTTGACCGATTGCTACTACTTCAATTTTAGCAGCCTTGAAAGGGTTAAGGTAAGCATTCGCGATTTCTTTGAGGCATTAGGTATTGCACGTTTTGTTGAGTGCAAAGAGATTGTGTACCCTGAGTGTGTCCGTGCGTTTTATGCGAATCTGCACCTTGGTGATAGTGGTGATAATGGAGGTTTAGTGCTCGAAAGCCTCGTGAACGGAACTGTGGTGAAGATTTCTTCGGAAATTCTTCACGAGTTGTTTGGGTTATCGAAAGACGGGTATGATTGTTGTGGGAAAACCATTGCCGAGGAGTCTACGGTGTCCGAGAGAGAGATTGGTGATTTTTTGTGTTCGAAAACGGTCATCGAAGTCACGGATGACGTTTTCGAGAACAATGACTTCGGTATACACATTCGCTTGTTGTTGGCCGCTCTAACAAAATGTTTAATGCCAAAAGTCAACACCCAACACAAGTTAGTCGGTGTTGATAAGAATGTCGTGCATAGGGTGCTCAAGGATGATCGAGTGGATTTCACTGGGATTGTGATAAGCTGGGTGAAAGCAAAAGGGGAGTCTGTTCGGTCGAAAAACTACATGTCGAGAACTAGGAAATCTGGACTTCCATTTGGTTCAATTCTTACTAGGGGTGGGCATGGGATGGGATGGGACGGGCCTGGGGTCATCCCACGTCCCGTCCCGTGTAATAACAAGCAAGACGGGATGGGACGGGATTGGTGATTTCATAATTTCATCCCGCGCGGGCCTTATCCCGGTTGGGACGGGACGGGTTTAGTCCCGCATAAAAAAGTTCAAACTATAAATTAGAAAAAAGTAAGAAAATCTACATCTAAATTCGGGAAAAATATCCAACAAACTAATTTAATAGCCTAAATTAAACTTTAAAATTATCAATTCTTAACATTGAATACAATATATCTATTTTTTTTTGAAAAAACATCAGTTACTAACTTTATATCGGTTGATTAGATTTGTGTATCATTATAATATACATATAGTAAAAAATAAATATAGTTTATTGTTAAAAATTAATTAAAAAAGGGTTACAAATAATAAAAATATATAGTTTTATAAAGAATTAAAAACTAAGCGGGACGGGACGGGCCTTACGGGCCTCGGATTTTTTGTCCCGTGTCCCGTCCCGTAGTTACTCTAATGGGACGGGACGGGACGGGCCTAGTGTTTTCAATTTTGAATCCCGTCCCATCCCGGATAATTTTGGGATGGGACCGGGACGGGATCGGGATTTTGATTTTTTGTGCCCACCCCTAATTCTTACGGTGATTTTTCGGCATTTTCGTGTCGACTTGTCTAATGAGGCACACGTTCCGGTGTCTCGAGGACACGAGATAAGTGACATAACCCTCAAGGCCATGCATTATGTCGAGACATTCAATCGAGGCTGGGTATTGTTTCCATATCTCCGGGATGATGACCAAGTGCCGAAGGGGACACGGATGCCTACACCGGCCGAGCGTGTGACGCACCAAGGACCCCACACGCTTAGGGAGCTGCAATCCAAGTCTTTTGTTCGTCATCCGAAGACAAAAGGAAAGCACCCGATGAGAGATGTTGTCACGGAGGAAGAGGAAAGCGACCTTTGTGCTCAGATGCGGAGCATCGAGACCTCTCAGGCTGAAATTCGAGAGGATGTTCGGGCTATACGTTCGGAAGTCCGGGAAGTGCGCGGGTTGATCTCCGATTTCATCCGTTTCACACACCCTTCGTTTCCTTTCCCCTCGTCCTCTTCCGACCCTGCTCCTTAGATTTGAGGATTTTTGATGTTTGGTTGTAGAATCTTGTTATTCGAATAATCTTTATGTCTCATGTCATGAAAACTCTATGTATTGCTTGAATTCCATCTTAATGATATTCGCATTTCACTTCATTTGGCATTTGTTGTTTACAAGTATTGTTGTTTACGTAATTTCACTTTGAATAATGGCATTTTCGTTGATATTTGTTATAACGCAACAATTCAGGGGGAGTTCCTTTTTGTTTATGTCAAAAAGGGGGAGAATACTCCAAAAACCAAAATATACTAATTTATCAAACAAGTTTACCTTGATTCGAATCATTTAAAATGTTTTTGCAGGTATTAATTAAATGTTTTGACTTCATCAAAAAGGGGGAGATTGTTGACTCAAAATGTATTTTGATGATTATTCCATTCAAAACATTTAATTAGATCAATCTCAGATCGATATTATATTGAAGGAGCTAAATACAGTTAGCGCACGCTACCCATATAATAGTAGCGCACGCTATCGAGAAATTCATGTACAGCCCAGACAGTCAGCTGCAGCCAAGTGAAGTCACCTGATGGATAGCGCACGCAAGTCATTAAATATTTGCGCACGCTAAATAACTACAGTTAGCGCACGCTATGCAATCCATATTAACGCACGCTATCGCATCATTCCAGAAGACAGTAAGGTTTGGTAGGAAATCGGAAATGAATCTTGCGCACGCTACATACATCAGCTTACGTACGCTAAAACAAGGATGTAGCGCACGTTACTACTCAGTTCTTGCGCACGCTACCGATATCACGGTAAGTAGTCCAGTAGCTACTGGACTCAATATGTCAAGGATTTTACGTACGCTACACAGGGTAACGTACGTTACTGAAAGAAATTATTAGCGCACGCTAAGGTATAGGCATTAGCGCACGCTAAAAGGAGTCAGCATATTACCGTTTGATTTTCTACCGTTGGAAGGCAAGAGTCAATGAAAATCCGGAAAATCTGGAAAAGTTGGATTTAATTAATGCTAGCGCACGCTATGCATACTTGCTAGCGCACGCTAATCTCAAATCTAGCCGTTGGATAAAGAGTCGTTGGAGAGACAAACGGACTTTCTCAAAGTCAAGATTGAAGACTTGTTGACCAGACGTTAACGCACGCTACCGATACATGACTAGCGCACGCTAGCCATACTATTTTACCGTTGCAACAGTCTTTGTGACCGTTCAGAGAAGCCAAGTCAAAGATCGATAGCGCACGCTAGAGAACATTATTAGCGCACGCTAATAATACGTTTTTCAGCATTTGAAGGATGGCTCACACCTATAAATACCCAAAGGACTTGGGTATCAAACACACAACTTCAAGCATACAAAGCATACAAGCATACAAGCAATCAAAGCATACTTGAGCTCAGTTTTATATCGTTTATTGCATTTCAAGTTGTGAGAAAAGAAAGATACAAGAGTGATTTTCATTGTAATATCTAATATTCTTTGTATTCTTTCATTTGATTGTAAGTGTTGCATCACTTACACTTGAGCGTAAAAGAAACGAATCAAGAGTCACTAATCCGGTGTTATTAGGATCTTTGATCCGGCATTGTTAGGATTATACTCCCATATTCGTATAGTGAGGATTATCTAGTTCCTATAGAACACTAGATAAACAAACATTTATATTGAGAGAGAGGTTGAGCTTGGACCGATAGAAGACAAGCGATTGTAATGGTTGTGAACTCGGACCGATAGAAGACGGGTCAAGATTGTGGTTGTTCTTGAGCCAATAGAAAAAGAAAGTCGGAGAGAGGACGTAGGCAAGTTGCCGAATCTCTATAAATCTTTGAGTCTTTAAATTCTGCACTATTTTCTATTTGTTTGGAAGAAATTTCGTTATTCCGCATTACCACTATTCAACCCCCCTTCTAGTGGTAAATTTATCTCTTCAAACTCATCTCCAATAGTTGACCCGGTGATTTTACTTTCAGCCAGAGGTTTTGGAATTATTCCCAACACTCTTACTCCTTCCATATAGGCAAAAGCAGCAGCTCGTCCCATTAATCCTAGACTTTCTTCTCCGTAAACTACATGAATGCATTTTTCTCCTAAGGTACGACCCATGTTGTGGGCTGCTTCAGTAAAGCATGCCTCTTTTCCATAACTAGCTCCACCAAAAATGCAGACTGTGCTAAATTTTTTTGTTGAAGATGATAACTCCATTTTTGAAAAGAAATTTTTTTAAGAGAGAAAAAGAGAAAATAGCAAGTTTGAGGGATGAATAAAAGAAACAAGCTCAAAGTTTATTTATAGAAGAAAAAGAAGGTAAAAATTGTTTAACAAGTTTGTGATTGCGTTGATTGCGCTTCAACTACTCAATAGAATAATGAATGCATTTATCGCGTATCACATTTTTTATTCATAAAATCTCACCACACGACAAAAATAAAAGATACGTACGCATATGTACAGTAGTTGTGATTGTGGCTCACATCTTCCTCTGATTTTACGTTCAGAAACGGCCTAAACGCCTTCTATGAGTCGGGGAGAAGCTTCCCATCCAATTTTCTTACAAATTGGCAAACGGGGTCTTTTAACGTCTGATTCCCAAGACGTTGTTTATATTCTGGTTTGAATTTATTCCAAAAACATAAAATTCCGTAATGTACGAGTCCACTAGGATGCGTGTCAAGAGAAATTTCGATATTATCTAAGTTCTCTTTATTCATACCATCCTTAATGAAATGAATTTTATCTTCTCTGTTTGTAGATGGAATTCCTAAAGATCGACATTTAAATTACAGTTCCATCTAGCACATTTATAACAAACGGCTATCATCTTTGCTCGTCGTTTCTTTGCATATGAACTTTTTCCAAGCCCTGGTAAAAATCTATTCGATGTTTCTGTGAATTCACCCTCTATTCTTACTTTGGATTCAATAATGAATCTTATGTCAAAAGGTATGCTTTTATTCATAAGCAACCTCATCCTTTCAAGTTTCGTCTTATAAATCTTTAAAATGACATTTTTGCTTAGAAAGGGATATCTTTTTTCGATTTTATACAATGTTTCTTCCATGATAAAAAAAATATAAATGAAATGAAAATAATTGAAGGAAATATCTACAAATATCAGTTGTTGTGGGAAACTGAAAAATCCGACTTTAATAGTCACGGAGTACCGTTATCCGCCACTTGACCGGACAAACACAATTGAGTACTAAGTTACAATGTCGAGAAATTTGTACCTATAGAAATAGTTTACAATGTAAGATTTTAATTATAACACTTCTACTTCCCCGGCAACGGCGCCAAAAACTTGACACGTTCTTAGTGTAACTATCGCAAGTGCACGATATCGTATCAAGTAGTAAGTGGACCTTTTGAGTCCGGTTTATCGATCCCACGAGGAAGTTTGGTTATATGTTGAATTATACACTATTAGTCTATTTGTTATAGAGATATATATGATTTAAACACACAATTTAAGAGTTTGGTTTGACAATTGCAAAGAAAATGCAATAATAGTTCTAATATTCAAGGAAATAAAAGATTGCACTAATAATAGATTAACAAAAGATAAAATGAAATAGTTGGGATTATAAACTTAGTTCATCATTAGTTATAAAAGATGTATAGGATATCATAAGATGAATTTACTTATTATGTTGTGTAGATTCGATTTTCCTTAAAAAGACGGTTTCTCTTTCGAACTATAAAACGCCCCTTATATATTGAATCAATCCACTATATTTCTATGTTGATTGGCTTCAATACATAGCATTAGGTTTTATGAAATTAACTCAAAGAACCATCCAAGGTCTAGAGGTATATTTCTTTCCCCTAGAACAACTTAGAGTGAAGATCATTTGATCTAATCAAACATATTTTCTTTCGAAACATATGAAAACCATAAATATCGTCATTTATTGGCCAAATAAATAAAGATTGTTAAAACAATGAAAATCACATACAATAATAAGTAATTCATAATAGATCTTTATACAAACTTAAATAACATGACTAACCTGTAATATGCGGATTTATTACGGTGTATTTCAACTGTATTCAATCATGTATTATTTGGATTTGTGGTTTTGATTATTGGTGTATGATGTTTCTTGCATTGATATCTTTGTACATAAGTATAGAAACATGCAAAATTTCTCATGCAAACTCGTGATAGCGCACGCTAAGAACGTAGCTTAACGCGTGCTATCGGGCTACTACTAACGCACGCTATGCAGGTAGGAGTTGCGTGCGCTAAGAACTCAATTATTGAGCGGGACGGCTAGCACATGCGCCAGCCGGGACATGGGTCCGGATAAGATTCCCGCGGACGAACCTGGACAGTTCTGAAGTCAACTCTTATTAGCGCACGCTAAGGAAAGCTTAGTAGCGTGCGCTAACTTGTTAAAATGCAGAATATTATAAATGGGACAACAACCCGTTTTGGCTTACATTTTACTCGTCCATTTCGCATTCTTGAGAGGCCAGAGAGCTGTAATAATCTTTATACACACTTAGAACACATCTTGTTGGTGTTTGTATTCGGTTATCACTTGGGAGTAATCATCGAAGTGGAATAGCACCTTGGAGTGGCATACAATCAACCGGAGTCGGATTCTACCTTACGATTCAGTGATTTTCGTCATATTAAGGTATGTTCAACCTATCTCCAGACTTAGAGTTGGATTCTAAAGAATTAGGTGATCATATTAACGAGATATTGATTTTCATAAGTGAATCATGTTTGGAATATTGAGATGAATAAGCCTTAAGTACCTTGATTATGATCATCATGATTCAAATCTTATTGCATTGAACAAGTAAAGGAAGCTTCTATCATTGGTAATCCGAATCTAGTAGATGACTTCATAACAATCATGGACTTGACGTTAACATTATTATTGTTAGATGAATCTAAGGGACTGATCATGGAAGAATTTATCTAGTATAGATGGAATGTTAAACAACTACAGCATGATAATTTCGATGGATATAAGGTGTTGATATCAACCCTTAAGCCTTTCGAACCGTCATATGAAGATTTGTAGTCGAAATGGAATATGGTTTTATAATGGTATACATAAACCTGAATCCGAAGTTGTTGTTATCCGTAAAATCATTCATAAGAGTATGAACATGATAGTCATGGAGGTAACATGAATTATCACGAAAGATTTCATTGTTTTGATCATGATGAGAACAGTTTACTGCCCAGCAGTAAACTGCCATGCATAGATAGCGCACGCTAAGCTATGAAGATTAACGTGCGCTATCGAGCACGAGTTAGCGTACACTACGTTTGGTATGTAACGTACGCTAGGCCATCAGTCGAGTCAGTCGACTGATCAGTGAAGTACTGGCCATGCATAGTTAGCGTATGCTAGGCTTTGTTGTTTGCGTGCGCTATCAGGCAGACTTAACGCACGCTACACAGAGTACTTAGCGTGCGCTAAGCAGTTCAGGACGATTACATTTTATGAACTTTTGGCCGTGAGTCGAATTGTTAAACGTTCGTACGACGTGAGATAAATCCTATATCATTTCTTTTGTTAAGGTTTGGTCCTGTTACGTGATTAATTGAGGAGGACGATCTTCAAGTGTTCGTTTTCGTGGAAGTGTTGTTCTTGTCTTCAAATCGAGGCAAGTGCTTTATTTGTTTTATGTATTGATGTTATACATATTGTCGTGCATGTATGTCGTTGTTGTATGTCCACTTCGTGTTGGTCCGACGGGATCATCGAGGGATCTATGCTAGCGAGCGCTGGATCATCAGACGGTTTTTTCCACCACGGGTTGGTCTGACGGGATCATCGTGGGTTCTAGGCAGTGAACGCTGGATCGACGGAATTACCATGTGTATGTTATGATATCATGTTGTGATTATCAGTTTTGTATGTCATTTTTGAGTTTCTCGTAGGAGAAGACTCGTTGGTATTTTTGTCATTTACATTCTTCGTGAGATATGAATAATATGTTGTGGTACTTGTACTAGCATCGTTGTGCTAACCCCTTCGGGGGTGAACATTTTGTTTATGTTCAGGATCCAGGAGAGCAGGAAAACAACCACTGGAGCTGCATGACGACGAGGGTGCAGAGTGATGTTTCGGCCGGGTTTATTTGTCTGTTGTTTATTGGTTAATTCAATAAGTACTCGAGTACGAAGTCATTTATACTGAATTTGAATTTGGTGATGTATTATTAAGTTCCTGTTGAACAATTGTACTTCCAGTATTTGGTCAGGACTGTTGTATCCTAATTTCGTTATTTCCATTCGTTAGTACCTTGTTAATGTCTGTTCAATTCTTCAGCCTTGTAAATCCTTATGTAAAGGATTTACGGAGTTGTAATATTCCTAAATATATCGGGGGTGTTACAGAATATGGTATCGGAGCTAAGATTATGGATATCTTGGCCGTTGGGTTAAAATAGGGGTCATTTATGTCTTTTGAGGTAACCGGCCGTGAATGACATCACTGCACTGCCTACGTCTTCATGCGAACGGTGGTTGTAAGTTCCTAAACTCTATCTCGTTCTTTACATGTTGTGTCTCTTTATACTCGAATATTAGAACGATGTTGTTTCCTATATATTGAGTATTTATGCTTACAGTATGTTGAGAGGCGGACGTGGACGTGGTCGCGGTCGTGGACGCGGACGAAGAAATGCTGAAAGGGAAGCGTCACCTTCTAACCAGGCCAGTCATAGCTCAAGCGAGCCGCAAAAATCTATTAATAACGAACCAGATCCTGTTGTACCAGAGATCCTTCGTCAAGTGGTGAACCAGATGACTCAGTTCGCCCAAGTCGTAGACCGAATGCAAGTGGCGGTGGGACTACAGCAGGGAGAGAGACAGCAAGGGATCCCAGACATGGGAAATCGAGGTGACCGGTGGCTGCAAGAGGTGGCGAAGATGCAACCACCCAAATTCGACGGTATTTCTGAGACTCCCACCTGGGACCATTGGTTGAAAGAACTGGAGAAAATCTTTGCCTAATTAAGCGCTTGCAATAGGAGAGCCTCTATCGCTCAATATTTTCTGATAGGGGAAGCGTCCGAATGGTGGGAAGCCATCCGGCCTGTAGACCATGATGCCGATTGGACAGAGTTTAGATTGATGATGGAAGCTCAGTATTGCCCTCGTCCTGTGAGGGAAGCCAAAATTCGGGAGTTTTTATCCACTCAGCCTTCTGATGTGCCAGTATCCCAAGCAATTAAGACGTTTAACCAGCAGCTGGCATTTGTTCGACATCTGGTCAGAATAGATGCAGAAATGATGATCCATTTCGATATGATGATGAAACCAGAGATCCAGAGGTACATGTCCGGATTTGAATGTACCACACTCCGTCAATACCAGGATAAGGCGTTGGCGTATGATATCAAGGAAACAGCTATGGAGAAATTTTCGGAATCCAAGAAACAGAAAGTCTCTGGTACTTTTACAGAGCACAAGAACAGCGGGCCCCGTAAGGCCCAGTCATCCTTTCACTCTTTCAAGAAACCTCCGCCCCCAGTTAGGAGCGGAAAGAATTTCGGAGCGACATCAACTATTACTGATGTTACCAGGAAATGCTTTAACTGCGCCCAGACGGGGCACTATCGACGGAATTGCCCCCTTCCTGCCGTGACTTGTTTTGATTGTGGACGAGAGGGACACCGGGCAGTGTTTTGTGAAGAGGCTGCAAAGTCTTTTACAGCCCATACACCACAGCCAGTCCAGAAGGAAGCCAGTATCCAACAGACGCAGCAAAGTGTTCAGATGCCTCAGAATTTTGGCCGCGGTCGAGGCAGAGGACAATGGGACCGAAAGGGGACATCGAGTGCCGGATCTGCTCCCCCACGTCTGTATGAGATGAGGAGGACAAACGATCAGGATGCTGCTGTCGCATCAGGTACTGTCCAGATCCTTTCCCATTTAGTTAGCGTTTTATTCGATACAGGAGCTACACATTCTTTTATATCCTTGTCTTGTGTAAATCGTTTGAATATTTCCGGTTTTCATACTTGTGAACCTTATGTTGTTGGTTTACCGAGTGGAGAGAGGATTGTCGGAAACTTAGAAACTAGAAATTTCCCTGTATCATTTGGAGGCAGAGAGTGGCTCTCAAATCTGATCGTGATAGAAATGCAAGGAGACGACCTGATACTCGGAGAAGATTGGCTTAATCGATATGGAGCAATTGTAAACTACCGAAGGAGGAATATCTCGCTGATCGCTGACGATGGTTCTGAAATATTGTTCGAGGGGTGGAAACCGGGAAGCTCAGGAAAATTGATCAAGGCGATGAAAGCGGTCAAATTTTTGAAACAGGGCTGTATCGGGTACTGGTGCTATGCAATGAAGAAAGAAGACGAAATTGTGGAACTTTCATCCATTTCTGTTGTGAACGAATTTCCAGATGTATTTCCTGACGAGTTACCTGGGCTACCTCCACGAAGGGATGTAGAATTTACCATTGAGCTGTAACCCGGAGCTACACCAATTTCTAAGGCGCCATATCGTATGGCACCTACTGAGATGTACGAACTGAAGAAGCAGCTGGAGGAGTTACTGGATAAGGGCTATATTCAGCCAAGCGTTTCACCCTGGGGAGCGCTAGTTCTTTTTGTCCAAAAGAAGGATGGATCGCTCCGACTGTGTATTGACTATCGAGAGCTGAACAAGATGACAATTAAGAACAAGTATCTGTTGCCACGGATTGATGATCTGTTTGACCAATTTCAAGGGGCAACAGTATTCTCTAAAATCGATCTGAGATCAGGATATCATCAGCTGAGGATTAAGGAATCTAATGTTCCGAAATCAGCGTTCAGAACTCGCTATGGACATTATGAGTTTGTAGTGATGCCGTTTGGTCTCACTAACGCACCTGCTGTATTTATGCAATTGATGAACCGAGTGTTCATCGAATTTTTGGATAAATTTGTGGTCGTGTTCATCGATGACATTCTGGTGTATTCTAAGAGCCTGGAAGAACATGCGCAGCAACTGCGGATTGTATTGGAACTTTTGAGAAGCGAGCAATTGTACGCCAAACTTTCTAAGTGTGAATTCTGGCTAAAGGAAGTAATGTTCCTCGGCCATGTGGTGTCAGCTGAAGGATTCCGAGTAGATCCTCAGAAGATCGAAGCAATTATGGATTGGAAGCCTCCAAAGAATGTGAAAGAAGTCCGAAGCTTCTTGGGACTTGCTGGATATTATCGTCGATTCGTGGAAGGGTTTTCTAAAATCTCCCGCCCACTTACTCGACTCCTGCAAAAACTCAAAAGTTTGAGTGGAATGAGTTGTGTCAGATTAGCTTTGATGAATTGAAGAAGAGATTGACGACGGCACCGATTCTATCACTTCCACAGGGAACTGGAGGATTTGTAGTTTACAGTGATGCTTCGAACCAAGGACTTGGGTGCGTATTGATGCAGAATGACAAGGTGATCGCTTATGCGTCGCGACAGCTGAAACCTTATGAAGTGAATTACCCAACACATGATTTGGAGCTAGCAGCAGTAGTTTTTGCTTTGAAGATCTGGAGGCATTATCTCAGACGGACTCACCGTCGATCTTTGAGATCATAAGAGTCTCAAGTACATATTCAGTCAGAAAGAGTTGAACATGCGGCAAAGAAGATGGTTAGAGCTGATCAAGGACTATGACTTGGAGATTTTGTATCATCCAGGTAAAGCAAATGTAGTGGCCGATGCACTTAGCCGCAAGCCTGTTTCTATTCAGATGCTGGAGACGCTGACCTCCCAACTTAGCCTTCAACGAGAGATTATTCGAGAAGGAATTGAAGTGTGGATACAAAGAGTCCAAGGACAACTGTGCGTGATGGATATAACTTCATCATTAACCGAAGGAATCAAATCTAAACAGGCAGATGATCCTATGATGATTCGGTTACGTGATGAAGTGATCAAAGGAAAGGCCCCCGGATTCATAATTCATGATGATGGAGTTTTGAGATTTCAAAACCGACTCTGCGTTCCTGATGATGATGTTCTGAAACAGACGATTATGAAGGAAGCTCACAGTTCGCCCTATTCTATCCACCCGGGCACCAGTAAAATGTATAAGGACTTGAAGCAGAACTTCTGGTGGGGCAACATGAAGAAAGATGTAGCGGACTATGTTTCGAAATGCTTGACCTGTCAGCAGGTTAAGATCGAGCATCAACGGCCTGCCGGAATGTTGAAGCCACTCCCGATTCCTGAGTGGAAGTGGGAGGACATATCGATGAACTTTATCACTAATATGCCGAGAACCAGGACAGGAATGAACATGATTTGGGTGATAGTTGATTGTTTAACCAAATCCGCTCATTTCCTAGGCATTAAGGATACATGGGGACCAGAAAGGTTAGCACGGGCATTTATTTCGGAGATAGTTCGATTGCATGGTACGCCGAAGACCATTGTTTCTGATCGAGATGGTCGTTTTGTGTCTCACTTCTGGAAAGCAGTTCATAAGGCCTTGGGGACCAAATTGAACTTCAGCACAGCTTATCACCCGCAGACTGACGGACAATCCGAGAGTACTATACAAACGGTGGAAGACATGCTAAGGGCCTGTGCCTTAGATTGGTCAAACGATTGGGAAGTTCATCTACCGTTGATTGAATTTACCTACAACAATAGTTGGCATGCTTCCATTAAGATGGCACCGTTTTAGGCATTATACGGGAGGAGATGTAGATCGCCCCTATGCTGGGACGATTCGTCAGACTTGATCGGAACAGAACCAGAGTTGATCGTGTAGACTCGAGAGAAGATAGCCTTGATTCGTGAAAGGCTGTTAACAGCCCAGAGTCGCCAGAAATCTTACGCAGACATACGCCGTCACCCATTGGAGTTCAGTACTGGAGATCACGTACTTTTAAAGGTTTCTCCTACTCGGGGAATCTTTCGTTTCGAAAGGAAAGGAAAGATGAGTCCGAGATATATCGGACCATTTGATATCCTCGAGAGAGTTGGGGAGTTGGCATACAGATTGGCATTGCCTCCGTCATTGTGCCATGTTCATAACGTGTTCCACGTATCCCAGTTACGGAGGTATATACCAGATCCCAGTCATATCATTGATTTCGGCGAGATCGAAGTCGCGCAGGATGGGACGTTTGAGGAAAGACCGGTTAAGATACTCGAGAGTCGAGTTAAGCAACTGAGGAACAAACCAATCGTTTTGGTCAAAGTTCAATGGTCACGTCACGGAATGGAAGAAGCCACCTGGGAAACGGAAGCTAATATGAAGTCTAGATATCCCGAGTTATTTTCGTCTTGAGTTTCGGGACGAAACTCCTTTTTAGTAGGAGAGTATGTAATATCCGGATTTATTACGGTGTATTTCATCTGTATTCAACCCTGTATTATTCGTATTTGTGGTTTTGATTATTGGTGTATGATGTTTCTTGCATTGATATCTTTGTACATAAGTATAGAAACATGCAAAATTTCTCATGCAAACTCGTGATAGCGCACGCTAAGAACGTAGCTTAATGCGCGCTATCGGGCTACTACTAGCGCACGCTATGCAGGTAGGAGTTGCGTGCGCTAAGAACTCAATTATTGAGCGGGACGGCTAGCACATGCGCCAGCCGGGACATGGGTCCGGATAAGATTCCCGCGGACGAACCTGGACAGTTCTGAAGTCAACTCTTATTAGTGCATGCTAAGGAAAGCTTAGTAGCGTGCGCTAACTTGTTAAAATGCAGAATATTATAAATGGGACAACAACCCGTTTTGGCTTACATTTTACTCGTCCATTCCACATTCTTGAGAGGCCAGAGAGCTGTAATAATCTTTATACACACTAGAACACATCTTGTTGGTGTTTGTATTCGGTTATCACTTGGGAGTAATCATCGAAGTGGAATAGCACCTTGGAGTGGCATACAATCAACCGGAGTCGGATTCTACCTTACGATTCAGTGATTTTCGTCATATTAAGGTATGTTCAACCTATCTCCAGACTTAGAGTTGGATTCTAAAGAATTGGGTGATCATATTAACGAGATATTGATTTTCATAAGTGAATCATGTTTGGAATATTGAGATGAATAAGCCTTATGTGCCTTGATTATGATCATCATGATTCAAATCTTATTGCATTGAACAACTAAATGAAGCTTCTATCATTGGTAATCCGAATCTAGTAGATGACTTCATAACAATCATGGACTTGACGTTAACATTATTATTGTTAGATGAATCTAAGGGATTGATCATGGAAGAATTTATCTAGTATAGATGGAATGTTAAACAACTACAGCATGATAATTTCGATGGATATAAGGTGTTGATATCAACCGTTAAGCCTTTCGAACCGTCATATGAAGATTTGTAGTCGAAATGGAATATGGTTTTATAATGGTAAACATATCCCTGAATCTGAAGTTGTTGTTATCCGTAAAATCATTCATAAGAGTATGAACATGATATTCATGGAGGTAACATGAATTATCACGAAAGATTTCATTGTTTTGATCATGATGAGAACAGTTTACTGCCCAGCAGTAAACTGCCATGCATAGATAGCGCACGCTAAGCTATGAAGATTAACATGCGCTATCGAGCACGAGTTAGCGTACGCTACGTTTGGTACGTAATGTACGCTAGGCCATCAGTCGAGTCAGTCGACTGATCAGTGAAGTACTGACCATGCATAGTTAGCGTATGCTAGGCTTTGTTGTTTGCGTGCGCTATCGGGCAGACTTAACGCACATTACACAGAGTACTTAGCGTGCGCTAAGCAGTTCAGGACGATTACATTTTATGAACTTTTGGCCGTGAGTTGAATTGTTAAACGTTCTTACGACGTGAGATAAATCCTATATCATTTCTTTTGTTAAGGTTTGGTCCTGTTACGTGATTAATTGAGGAGGACGATCTTCAAGTGTTCGTTTTCGTGGAAGTGTTGTTCTTGTCTTCAAATCGAGGCAAGTGCTTTATTTGTTTTATGTATTGATGTTATACATATTGTCGTGCATGTATGTTGTTGTTGTATGTCCACCTCGTGTTGGTCCGACGAGATCATCGAGGGATCTATGCTAGCGTGCGCTGGATCATCGAACGGGTTTTTCCACCACGGGTTGGTCTGACGGGATCATCGTGGGTTCTAGGCAGTGAACGCTGGATCGACGGAATTACCATGTGTATGTTATGATATCATGTTGTGATTATCAGTTGTGTATGTCATTTTTGAGTTTCTCGTAGGAGAAGTGTAACGCCCCCAAATGAACCGGGATGCCACAGTGCCGTAGATCCCATGAGGGACCCACAAGGCAAGTTTTTGAAAATATTTTCTAAAATATTTTATTTAAAAGTGGTAATATACGGAAGTAATTAAGAAAGTCTTCGTACAACCCAAAGTACCAAAAGCAAATAGTGTCCGTACATACGGTTATTACACAACGTGGAATGTTCAAATTTATTTAAGAAATTAACAGGCCTTCTTCCAACACAGCTCATCCCTGGCCGTAACCTTTGGGGGTGTCCTGCACAAATTCAACAAATTTACCTGGCACGACATGTCGTGCCAGTAACCTAGATCAGAAACAATCCAAACCAAACTCAAAGGTAAAATCTAATAATTTCAAGGAATAAAGTTGTCACCGAATGTTCCATGTTATTCCTCTTATCAGCACATAAACTCCCAAGGTCGCAACCAAGGGTCACGGAAGTATCTACACAGGACTACTCCGGACGTGGGTACCATTCAGGTTTTATCCCGCAACACGGTCCAACAAGAAAACTCCCAAGGCCGCGGCCAAGGGTCACGGTAGTATCTACTCGGGAATACTCCGGACGAGATAATCATAAGAGCACCATTCCACAATAGTAACATTTACTATGTCTAAAATTATAAGACGTAAAGTCTGAGCAAGATTCACTTGCCTCAAATCCGACGCGAGTTATTTCTTGACAAGGCAACGGCTTGAACGATCGCACTTGGAAATCCGACCTATTACATGTTTGTCGATTAACATCTTATGATAATAATGATGATCAACGATGTTCCTCCCCCTCCCGCCTGTTAGAACCCTATCCTAGTTGCTTATGATGTCGGAATCGAATTTCTCCATTTTTATCCATAAAGCGTGCCATTAATTTCTTAGGTTCGACAACATTCTTTATAAGTTATCCTTCCGCTAAACAATAGTGTTCTAACACAACATTCCTAGTTAATGATAACCAACAATCACCAAGATTTCATCGTTGTATTAATATGCAAGTCTAGAACGATTAATCCATTATCTTAACATGTTTCGGTATCTATACGGCTAGAAATTGTTGGTAACTTCATCAAGGATTCATTAACGGTTTTATTCAACATGATAATACGGTTATACATGAAATCCTTCAAGATGATTCCGAGAAGTTGGTGATTAGCAATATGATTATGAGTTCTACCATTATTCATTCCAATTTCTAGCTTTGATGGATATCGATTAACAATTGCGATAGTTATATACCGGTTCGATTATTACTGAGGGTTCTAAGCTACCCAAGGCATCCGAGGTTTACTAAAACTTACTAAACAATACCGAAACGAGTTCAAGGTTGGATTAACTTACCTTTACTGACAAAAGATGATGAAGAACGGCGGTGGACGAAGGAGAACAAGAGGATAACACCTTCAAGACCTTCCCCGAAGCATGATTATCGTACTCTAATAGGATAGCACTTGAATTGGGAGGTTAGAATTGGTTCAATGATGGTGGAGAGTAGTTTACAAGGAAGAAGAATGATTTTTGGGATGGAAGAAATGAAAGGCAAAGTGTTCTTTTATAAACTCAGATTGCCCTTACGTACGTTATGCCTTACGCCACGACGTACGTAAGAGGCTTTACGTACGTTATGGCAAAATACTTAACGTACGTAAGGAACTCGCTGGAACGATTCACTCACATCGTTACGTACGTAACGAAAGCGGGTTAACGTACGTAACACCTCATTGACTTGCCTATCGAAATCACGCCGAAAGTTGGTCGGCACGCGTACTACCAGACAAAGATTCCTGTCCGAAGACCGAAGACAGATGTTACGTACGTAAGGGACGATATTTAACGTACGTAATGGCTCAGATATAGCGTGCGTAATGAGTCGGAGTATAACGTACGTAAAGGACAATTTTGTTTGCCAAATTATTATCACATTAATTTCTTATGACACGACTCCCTCTCCATGTCGTCTGGAAATCTCTTGGGGAACAAGACGTTGGCCACCATCATATTCGCACCGATAATTACCTAACGACATCGAGGTATGTCACTGAAAGTTCGTCAATCATCATACCATCACAATACACGAATAATAGATGCGATACCGTACAACCATATTATACAAAATATGTTTTATTGCAATGGAGTACATTTATTTATCAAACAGGAGAAATGGACGTGAGCGCCCAAAGTGAAAAAGCATGTAATACTGGTGGTATTACATACCACCCCCCTTAAAAATAGTTTCGTCCCGAAACTAAGAAAATAACTCGGGATGATTCTCTCTCATGCTCGCCTCGGTCTCCCAAGTCGCTTCTTCCGTACCGTGGTGCGACCACTGAACTTTAACAAGGGGTATGTTCTTGTTCCTTAGTGTCTTTACGCGTCGATCCAAAATCGCTGTTGGAATTTCCCTAAAGGTAGCATCATTGGAAATCTCTACTTCCTCGAAGTTGATCTTGTGGCTAGGATGGTACACGTACTTTCTCAGCTGGAAGATGTGGAAGACATTATGCACTCCATCTAACGATGGTGGTAATGCTAGCCGATAAGCGAGTCTACCGACTCGGTCCAGTATTTCGAACGGGCCAATAAATCTCGGGCTTAGCTTGCCCTTCTGGCCGAAGCGTCGAATGCCCGCATTGGCGATACTTTAACCCAAACATGATCCCCAACCATAAATTCCAACGGTCGCTGCCGGTCCATGGCATAAGACTTTTGGCGACTCTGCGCTGCCAACATGTGTTTTCGAACAATGGATATCTTCTTAATAGATTCCTGGATTAGATCCAACTCGGTGGCGATGACATCGGATGCATCGTACCAACATAGGGGAGACTTGCACCTTCTACCATACAAGGCCTCAAAGGGGGCCATGCCTATGCTTGCATGCCAGCTGTTGTTGTACGAAAATTCCGCTAAGCAGAGGTGTTTAGCTTGATCCTTGCCCCAATCGAGTACACATGCTCTCAACATATCTTCCGTGGTCCAGATGGTGCTCTGTTTGTCCATCCGTTTGAGGATGATAGGCGATCTTGAAATGCGCTGAGTACCCATGGCCTCGGTGGATGACCTTCGAAGCGGGACACATATCTAGTGTCTCTATCCGAAATAATCCCCGAGGGAACGCCATGTAACCTCACGATTTCCCGAACAAAGATGGTAGCCAGCTGTTCTGTTCCGATGGCCTCCTGAATTGGAATGAAGTGTGCCGACTTTGTCAGTCGGTCTACAATAACTACAATAACCCATATCGTGTCCTTTCCCCCGCCGTCACTGGTAACTTGGTGACAAAGTCCATTGATATGCTCTCCCATTTCCATTCCGGAATGGGTAAGGGCTGCATGATTCCGGCCGGTCTACGGTGTTCAATCTTCACCTGTTGACATATCATACATCGAGCGACAAACCTTGCTACCTCTTGCTTCATATTCTTCCACCAGAAACTCTTTCGCAGGTCTTTGTACATTTTGCTCGCCCCGGGATGTATCGAATAGGGAGTAGAATGAGCTTCCTTGAGTATAGTTTGCTTAAGCTCGTCTTTAGGTGGAATGCAAATCCTGTTCTTGAATCTAACTAAGCCCCCTTGGATCCTGTAGTCTGAAATGACTCCCCCTTCGGCCTTTGCGCCGATCGCACGAAGTTCTGGATCCTCCATCTGTGCTAGGCGTATCTCGTCCAGTAGGGACGAGCTAATATCAATCGAGCACAACTGTCCCTGGCGGTGTTGTATCCACACTTCAATGTCATTTCTCCTGAGATTTTGCTGCAACTCCAGCTGTACTGTCAAACCAGATAGTGTCACCTCCGGCGCAGTTTTCCGACTCAGTGCGTCTGCTACGACGTTGGCCTTCCCAGGGTGATATAGAATCTCTACATCGTAATCCTTGATTAACTCCAGCCAACGCCTCTATCTCATATTTAACTCTTTCTGCGTTAAAATATACTTTAAACTCTTGTGGTCCGTAAAGATCTTACAGGTAACCCCATATAGGTAATGTCTCCAAATCTTAAGAGCGTGGACCACTGCAGCTAGTTCCAAGTCGTGTGTCGGGTAGTTCACCTCATAAGGTTTAAGTTGACGAGAGGCGTAAGCGATAACCCTGTCATTTTGCATGAACACACATCCCAGCCCGTGCTTAGACGCATCGGTGCATATTACGAATCCCTCCGTACCCTGCGGTAGTACCAACACTGGGGCAGTAGTAAGCTTCCTTTTTAGCCTGTCGAAACTCTCCTGACAATCTGTTGTCCAGACAAACTTGGTGTTCTTCCTAAGCAGATTTGTTAATGGCTGAGCGACACAGGAGAAGGCCTCGACGAACTCACCTCTTTGACATTTCTAGGTGGTTCCCAATTCATAACTGTCTCGATCTTCTGGGGGTCTACTTTAACGCCTCCTGCTGAAATCACATGCCCCAAAAAGGTTACCTCTGGCATCCAGAACTCGCATTTAGGAAGTTTAGCATACAGTTGATGTTGCCTTAAAACGCTCAACACCTGCCTCAAGTGTTCCTCATGCTCCCATCGGCTTCGGGAATAAATTAAAATATCGTCAATGAAAACCACCACACACTTATCGAAAAACTCTGTCAGAACCTTGTTCATCAATTCCATAAAAACAGCTGTAGCATTAGTCAGGCCAAACGACACCACCATGTACTCGTAGTGCCCATATCTCGATCGAAGTGCGGTTTTAGGAATATCCTCCACTCGAATTCTCAATTGGTGATATCCCGAACGTAAGTCGATCTTTGAAAACACAGTCGCCCCTTGCAGTTGGTCCAGTAAATCATCAATCCTTGGAAGTGGGTAACGGTTCTTAATAGTGACCTTATTAAGTTCCCTGTAATCGATACACAGGCGCAGAGTGTAACACCCCCAAGTTATTCAGGGTATATTACAGCGCCGTGAGCCCCGCCGTGGGACCCACAAGGCTAAATATACGCGGAACTATAAACTTTGACCGAGAAGGTCTACACACAATAAAATGAAAACATTACAATGGTATTCAAAAACAGAACCAATGTATTCACAGACATCACAATATGAATCAATACTTCGGCAAACACAGGCCGGGAATCAAAGAAAATGGAAGACAATACTCGAGTATTCAATAACCAATCCAGTACAACAATACTGAACGGAAAACTCATAACACCACTGGAAGAAAGACACAGTATCACACTTCCGCACCATCTTCATGCCGACCCGATACCTGCCTGTCCGACCTCCTGGAACCTGAAATATATGAAACGTATTTCCCCCATAAAGGGGTTAGCCGTCGAATAGCTAGTGCAAGTATATCAATATGAAACACAATACTCCTCGACAATAAAGTAAATGTAACCGTCAATTCATCAATTCAAGACTAGTATTCCGGAATAACTAAAATCTCATAAGACGTATGTGAATGCCATAGAAACGGTTCGTTCACCTCATACGCCGATACGTATGTGAATGCCGTAGAAACGGTTCGTTCACCTCATACGCCGATACATGTAGGAATGCCGTAAAAACGGTTCGTTCATTACATGCCAACAATACATACATGAATGCCGTAAAAACGGTTCGTTCATAATATGCCATCAATATATCTATGAATGCCGTAAAAACGGTTCGTTCATATCATACCATCAATATTTTTTACTTTCAAAGTCGAGAACGTACAATCATTAATGTATACTTGCCTTTGAGACATCGAGAAATCGAACGGAGGAAAGGTATGAGTTTGGTAGGTCCAAGAACGCACTTCCGGCACCTAAACGATTCGCAAGGAATATGACAATTAATTATCCATACTCAAATTACACGAAGAGACTCCCGAAACTCGTCTACGATTCAAGAAAATATACGGGTGAACAACTAAAGGTTGGGAAATCGTCCAAACTCCCACAAGTCCGAAAACGGCACAATCCAACCCGTAAAATCGTAAGAAAACACTCATACGGTATAGATATATCAAAATCTCAAGGTTCTCAAGCTTCAATCGGATAAAACGGACGAATCTACAAAAACCCCCAAAATCCAACACAAAATTCAAAGTGTTCTTGAATAATCTTTCAATAATCCGATGAATACTCAAACATGTCCATAATCACGCATATATCACTTCATACACCATGATTTTATCATCCAAAACGTCAATACCCACACAAAATCGAGAAGTCAAGATGTCGAAGAAATTACCTCTTGAATATCCAAGCTCTATGATCCAAGGAATACGCGTTAGGTCGACTATCCTGGCTTCCCAACCGAATGAAAGTGGTAAAAATCCAACACACAAGTGATAGATGTGAGAAAACTCCTCCCTCAAACTCTCTCTCTCGCAGGTGGAAGAAGGAATTGGGGAAATGAGCTGCATCTCGCTCAAAAAGCACAAATAATGCAGTTGACCGCATTGTGTGCCGCGGCTCAGCCCAGGTGTGCCGCGGCACAGCCTAAAATTGCTCCTGTGTTTCGGCGGTGCCGCGGCTCAGCCAGTGTGTGCCGCACCGGTCTGATCGGTTTTTGGCTGAGGATGCAACACAAGTGTCCCGCGGCTCAGCCTAGGTGTGCCGCGACAATGACTCGGCAGTGTGCCGCGGCACTGCCGGAGTGTGCCGCGGCACCCGGTACAGTCCGCTCGGCCAGATTTAGGAAATGTGTGTGCCGCGGCGCACACTCCTTGTGCCGCGGCTCACACCCCCTTCGGGTCTTAAAATGATGAAAAATGACCCGGGAAGAGAATAAAAGCAATAGGATTCAATGTCTGGGCAACAATAACACGAAATAGAAGTACGAAAACCCCAAAACGGTGGTTCCAAGCGATGATTACAAGGGTTCGCCCAACAAATCACGATTCGAAGAACATGAAGAGGTTTGAAATGACATGACTTTCGACTGGGTATTACATTCTCCCCCTCTAAAAAGAAGTTTCGTCCCGAAACTTAAGAAATAAATAGTTCGGGGTATTCCACCCACATCTTCTCTTCCGTCTCCCAAGTCGCCTCTTCGACTCCATGCCTCGACCATTGCACTTTAACCAGTGGAATGGTCTTATGCCGGAGTTGTTTCTCACGGCGCTCAAGAATCTTCACGGGTTTCTCCGGAAAGGTAATATCCTCGGCTACGTCAATCTCACTGTAGTCGATAATGTGGCTCGGATCCGGTACGTACTTCCTCAACTGGGACACATGAAAAACACTATGGACGTGGCTCAAAGCTGGAGGCAACGCCAAGCGATAAGCTAAATCTCCAACTCTGTCCAAAATCTCGAAAGGTCCGATATACCTTGGACTGAGTTTCCCCTTTTTCCCGAAGCGGAAAACTCCTCTGGTCGGCGATACTTTGAGCAAGACATGATCCCCCACTTCAAACTCCAAGGGTCGACGACGAGTATCAGCGTAAGATTTCTGACGACTTTGGGCAGTCAGTAATCGATCTCGGATAATAGAAATCTTTTCCTTGGTCTCCAATAACATATCTGGTTCCGTCCCAACTAGCTCAGAAGCCTCGTCCCAACATAATGGCGACCTACATCGCCTACCATAGAGTGCCTCGAAGGGTGCCATTTTGATCGATGCATGCCAACTATTGTTGTAAGCAAACTCGATCAACGGTAGGTGAAGCTCCCAATCATTACTCCAATCCAAGGCACAAGCCCGTAACATATCTTCCAGAGTCTGAATCGTCCTCTTTGTCTGACCGTCCGACTGAGGATGAAAGGAAGTGCTCAATCTCAACTCAGTACACAGAGCCTGATGAATGGCCTGCCAAAAGTGTGATACAAAGCGGCCGTCTCGATCAGAAACAATGGTCTTGGGGGCACCGTGTAGCCTCACGATCTCAGCAATAAAGGTTCGAGCCAGTCTATCCGGTCCCCAAGTATCCTTAATACCCAAGAAGTGTGCGGACTTGGTCAATCAATCGACAATTACCCAAATCATATTCATTCCAGTCCGAGTTCTCGGCATGCCAGTGATGAAATCCATTGAGATGTCTTCCCACTTCCACTCGGGAATGGGAAGTGGTTTCAACAACCCCGCCGGTCGTTGATGTTTGATCTTGACTTGTTGACACGTCAAGCATCGTAGTACAAACTCCGTAACATCCTTCTTCATGTTATTCCACCAAAAATTGTGCTTCAAATCTTTGTACATCTTACTCGTTCCGGGGTGGATTGAGTAAGGCGTAGCATGAGCTTCTCGGAGAATCCTCTGTCTCAACTCCAAATCGTTCGGAACACAAAGCCTGCCCTGAAATCTCAGAATACTATCCTCGTGAACCATAAAGCCAGGAGCTTTTCCTTTAATCACATCTTCCTTCAGTTGAGAAATCATCGGGTCACTCCACTGCTTCCCTTTGATGTCGTCAACTAAGGACGAAGTAATTTCGAGAGTACACAACTGTCCCTGTACTCGTTGAAGCCAAACTTCTATCCCTTGCTCAATTAAATCTTGACGAATTTTCGTCTGGGACGTAAGAACCTCGAGCATTTGAAGAGATGCCGATTTGCGGCTCAAAGCATCCGCAACGACATTGGCTTTCCCGGGGTGGTAAAGAATTTCCAGATCATAATCCTTTATCAACTCTAGCCAACGTCTCTGTCTCATATTCAGCTCCTTCTGGCTGAAAATATACTTCAGGCTCTTGTGATCGGTATAAATCCGGCATGGTGAACCATACAAATAATGCCGCCAAATCTTGCGTGCGAAGACAATTGTGGCCAACTCTAAATCGTGAGTAGGATAATTCATCTCGTAAGGCTTTAGTTGTCGTGACGCAAAAGCTATTGTCTTATCCTGCTGCATAAGAACACAGCCCAGGCCTTGACCCGAAGTGTCACTGTAGACTGCAAAGCCCTCGCTACCATGCGGTAAAGTTAAAATTGGCGTTGAAGTCAAACGTCTGTTTAGTTCATCGAAGCTCTGTTGTCTCTCATCCGTCCAAACAAACTTTTCGGTCTTCTGGAGTAATTTCGTAAGCGGTCGAGCGAGTTTCGAGAACCCCTCGACAAACCGACGGTAATACCCAGCAAGGCCCAAAAAGCTACGAACCTCCTTAACATTTTTAGGCGGCGCCCAGCCTAGCACTGCCTCGATCTTCTGTGGGTCTACACGAACCCCTTCGGCCGAAATCACATGGACGAGAAACATAACTTCTTCCAACCAAAACTCACATTTCGAGAATTTTGCATAGAGGTGCTCGGTTCTCAAAATGTATAAGACCAAACGCAAGTGTCGGGCATGTTCCTCCTTATCTCGAGAATAGATTAAGATGTCGTCAATAAAGACGACTACACACCTGTCGAGGTACTCGATGAATATTTTATTCATCAATTGCATGAATACTGCCGACGCATTTGTCAACCCAAAAGGCATAACTACAAATTCATAATGCCCATATCTCATCCGAAACGCCGTCTTCGGAACGTCGGACTCCCTCACCTTGGGTTGATAATACCCGGATCTTAAATCAATTTTCGAGAAAATTGCAGCCCCTTGCAATTGGTCAAATAAATCGTCTATACGCGGTAGAGGGTACTTGTTCTTGATGGTTACTTTGTTCAGCTCGCGGTAGTCGATGCACAAACGTAGTGAACCATCTTTCTTCCTCACGAAAAGAACAGGCGCGCCCCAAGGCGAAGCGCTTGGTCTGATGTACCCTTTTTCCAGAAGTTCTCCCAACTGATTCTTCAGTTCTTGCATTTCGGAAGGTGCCATCCGGTAAGGTGCTTTAGAAATCGGAGCCGCATCTGGCTCTAAGTCCACGGTAAATTCTATCTCTCGATCTGGCGGTAATCCCGGGAGGTCATCCGGAAAAACATCAGGATACTCATTAACAACCGGAATCGAAGAGAGATCGACTTCGCTTCCTTCCATTTTCAAGGCATAACACCAATAGCCCGCACAACCTTTATTCAAAAGTTTTACGGCCTTCATGGCACTGATAAGTAACTTGGATTGGCCCGACTTGCGTCCCAAAAACGAGTACTCAGATCCGTCTTTAGTCATCATGGTAATAACCTTGGTACGGTAATTCATAATCGCTTGGTGATTATTAAGCCAATCCTCGCCGAGGATTACGTCCTCGCCTTCCATATCAACTACAATTAGATTCGATAACCATTCCATACCGGATATAACCACCGGAAAATCTCTAATCTCCCGATTCCCCACAATCCTATCCCCGCTAGGTAGTTTCACGATAAAGGGATCGCAAGCAGTCAAACAAGTTATATTCAGACGGCGTACACACTCCAAAGAAATAAAAGAATGTGTAGCACCCGTATCAAAGAGTACACGAACTGGATAAGATAAAATATGGATGGTACCTGAAGCCACCGCCGCATCGGGTTCGTCTGTTCGACGCATCTCATAAACCCGTGGTTGCACCGAACCGACGCTAGAGTTCCTCCAGCCGCTCGACTCCCGACCCCGGACTCGCCAAAATTCTGCCGAGGTTGACCAAAAGATTGCCGCCGATTAACACCTTGATCAAGGGGTGTCAAAGCGTGGCCCAAGTGTCCAAAGTCTGGTTCAGCTCGGAACAATAAACCGCTCTATGCCCCATCTGACCACACGTGTGACACTTTAATGGTGGAAAGTAGCATTCCGAACTAAAGTGGCCTGGACGACCACAATTATAGCAAGTCACTATGCGATTTGAGGTACCCGGAGTGGGACGGTAACCCCTCTTCCCTTTATTAGAACGTGACGACTGTCCGGCAAAACGGTTAGTCGTCTGTGACTTCTGAAAGTTGCCACCCTTAGAGCCAGAAAAATTTGCCCCGACTTTCTACTTCTTCGGTTCTTCAACGGTATCATTGTCGGGGCTCAACATATCATGGGCTAAAGCTCTGTCCTGATACTCTTTCAGTGTGGTACAAGCAAATCCGGCCATGTACCGCCGTAAGTCCAAATTCATCCGCATATCAAAATAACGGATCTTATCACGCTCGCTACGCACTTGATCCTTTACATGGATCAATTGTTGGTTGTAATCCACGATCGCCTGCGAAACGGGAATTTCTTGTGGTTTAGCCTCGAAGAAGGCTCGGATTCGGCTCTCTCGTACCGGCCAAGGACAAAACTCAGCCTCCAAGAGCTCCTTAAATTCATCCCACGAGGCAATACGATCTTGTGGCTTGATGACCTTCCACAAAGTAGCGGCCTCCTTAGTGAGGAAATATTGAGCAATTGGTACTTTCCTCACCTCGGGGCAATCAACCGCTTCGAAAATCTTCTCCAATTCCGCTAGCCAGTCTTCCCAGCCTAACGGGTCTGTGGCACCGCCAAACTGTGGAGGGTGCATACGGATTACATTCTGAAGCAAGGCATCCGTGTTTGGGTTCGGGTTATTCAGTTGAACAGTTTGGGCTAAAATGGTCATCTGAGTAGCCAATTGTTGAAGTGCATTCGCCACTCCAACGTCTGCGTTGTTCCCCTGACCGTCTGACTGGTCGTGCTGACTCTCGGTGTCGGGATGCACCGAGTTCGACAAACTAGGGTTGGTCGACCCCGCAACTGAACTGATGGAAACGGCCGCGCCACGACCCCTTCCTCATCCACGGCCACGACCACGGCCACGGCCCCTACCAGCTGACATACTGAAGAACACACAAGGTACGTAAGCACAATTCAAACGCACGACATTAAGGTGATCGATTCTCAAGAATATCCATAGAAGAAGCATAACGAATAAGGAAACATTAGAAGAGTAAGAGGTCTTACAATTACGGCCGTGACCGTGATGATGGCAGAGTAGTGATACTGTGGACAATTGACGACTCATTCGACCCAAAAGACCGACAGCCTAGGTATCCATAGACCTAATCTCTGATACCATATTCTGTAACACCCCCAAGTTATTCAGGGTATATTACAGCGCCGTGAGCCCCGCCGTGGGACCCACAAGGCTAAATATACGCGGAACTATAAACTTTGACCGAGAAGGTCTACACACAATAGAATGAAAACATTACAATGGTATTCAAAAACAGAACCAATGTATTCACAGACATCACAATACGAATCAATACTTCGGCTGAGAATCAAAGAAAATGGAAGACAATACTCGAGTATTCAATAACCAATCCAGTACAACAACACTGAACGGAAAACTCATAACACCACTGGAAGAAAGACACAGTAGCACACTGGCCCACCATCTTCATGCCGACCCGATACCTGCCTGTCCGACCTCCTGGAACCTGAAATACATGAAACGTATTTCCCCCATAAAGGGGTTAGCCGTCGAATAGCTAGTGCAAGTATATCAATATGAAACACAATACTCCTCGACAATAAAGTAAATGTAACCGTCAATTCATCAATTCAAGACTAGTATTCCGGAATAACTAAAATCTCATAAGACGTATGTGAATGCCGTAGAAACGGTTCGTTCACCTCATACGACGATACTTATGTGAATGCCGTAGAAACGGTTCGTTCACCTCATACGCCGATACATGTAGGAATGCCGTAAAAATGGTTCGTTCATTACATGCCAACAATACATACATGAATGCCGTAAAAACGGTTCGTTCATAATATGCCATCAATATATCTATGAATGCCGTAAAAACGGTTTGTTCATATCATACCATCAATATTTCTTACTTTCAAAGTCGAGAACGTACAATCATTAATGTATACTTGCCTTTGAGACATCGAGAAATCGAACGGAGGAAAGGTATGAGTTTGGTAGGTCCAAGAACGCGCTTCCGGCACCTAAACGATTCGCAAGGAATATGACAATTAATTATCCATACTCAAATTACACGAAGAGACTCCCGAAACTCATCTACGATTCAAGAAAATATACGGGTGAACAACTAAAGGTTGGAAAATCGTCCAAACTCCCACAAGTCCGAAAACGGCACAATCCAACCCGTAAAATCGTAAGAAAACACTCATACGGTATAGATATATCAAAATCTCAAGGTTCTCAAGCTTCAATCGGATAAAACGGACGAATCTACGAAAACCCCCAAAATCCAACACAAAATTCAAAGTGTTCTTGAATAATCTTTCAATAATCCGATGAATACTCAAACATGTCCATAATCACGCATATATCACTTCATACACCATGATTTTATCATCCAAAACGTCAATACCCACACAAAATCGAGAAGTCAAGATGTCGAAGAAATTACCTCTTGAATATCCAAGCTCTATGATCCAAGGAATACGCGTTAGATCGACTATCCGGCTTCCCAACCGAATGAAAGTGGTAAAATCCAACACACAAGTGATAGATGTGAGAAAACTCCTCCTCAAACTCTCTCTCGCAGGTGGAAGAAGGAATTGGGGAAATGAGCCGCATCTCGCTCAAAAGCACAAATAATGCGATTGACCGCATTGTGTGCCGCGGCTCAGTGTGTGCCGCGCACAGTGCCTAAAATTGCTCCTGTGTTTCGGGCGGTGTGCCACGGCCAGCCAGTGTGTGCCGCGCACCGGTACATCGGTTTTGGCTGAGGATACAACACAAGTGTGCCGCGGCTCAGCCTAGGTGTGCCGCGGCAATGACTCGGCAGTGTGCCGCGGCACTGTCGGAGTGTGCCGCGGCACCCGGTACAGTCCGCTCGGCCAGATTTAGGAAATGTGTGTGCCGCGGCGCACACTCCGTGTGCCGCGGCTCACACCCCCTTCGGGTCCTAAAATGATGAAAAATGACCCGGGAAGAGAATAAAAGCAATATGATTCAATGTCTGGGCAAAAATAACATGAAATAGAAGTACGGAAACCCCAAAACGGTGGTTCCAAGCGATGATTACAAGGGTTCGCCCAACAAATCACGATTCGAAGAACATGAAGAGGTTTGAAATGACATGACTTTCGACCGGGTATTACACAGAGAGCGGTCCTTTTTCTTCACAAAAAGAACTGGCGCACCCCATGGCAAAGTACTTGGACGAATGAGCCCCTTCCTTAGCAATTCTTCGAGTTGTGACTTTAGTTCCTTCATTTCGGCTGGTGCCATCCTGTATGGTGCCTTGGAGATAGGCGTCGTTCTTGGCTCAAGTTCGATTGAGAGATCGACCTCCCTTTGTGGTGGCAATCCAGGTAGTTCATCAGGGAATATGTCCGGAAATTCGTTCACTACAGGAATATTAGCAACCGACAATTGTGACGTGCCCTCCTGAAGAATATAGCACCAGTAATACGCTCCTCGATCATCACGAGGTGCTACTGCTGAAAGGAGACTGAGGGACCCTTTTGTGCTGAAGTGCTCTCGGCCTCTAATTGTGTGAGTGGCACCGTCATGGGTCGTAATAGAAACGGTCAGGTGATAGGTATCCAATACCGTATTGTGCATCGTCATCCAGTCCATACCTAAAATCACATCTTCGTTTTGGAGTGTAAAGACCATGAGATTGGCTGTCCAGCCCAGATTATTGATACGAATCGGACAGTTTCGAACTTCCAAGTTACCCTCCACCCTGCTGCCCTCGGGTAGTTTAACAGTAAAGGACTCACAGGGTACACAAGGGAGATGCAAATGGTTAACACATTCTACGGATATAAACGAGTGGGTTGCTCCAGTATCAAACAGTACATGAACAGGCTGAGATTTAATAAGGAGTGTACCTGAGACAGCAGGAGTAGTCTGGTCGTCAGTAGCCCTTAGTTCGAACACGCGGGACGGCAGTGTCCCCGAGGAGGGTGCAGTACCTCCCCCGCGACCACGTCCTCTTCCAGCACCGTGTAGAGGAGACTGGTGAGGTGGGGATCGGTAGTCGGACATGGCAGACGCTCTGGATGTCTGTACCGAGCCTTGTTGACTCTGAGGAGCTAGGTTTGGTGTAGGTTTGATCCGAGAACAGTAGCGAGACATGTGCCCACCTCTTCCGCATGAACAACACTTTGTCGATGCTTTACGACACTTACTCATGGTATGCCCTGCTATGCCACAATTGAAACAGCTACGGCGAGAAGGCCCGTCAGGTGTTCCTTTCTGTTGGGACGAAGCTGCTGATTTGGAGGGGAACCCAATTCCCAAATTCACTCTGCTGGTGCTCCCGGACTGATTTGCGGTCTTCTCCTTCTTTTGGTTGTGCCCGGCATCCGAACTGACAACCGTACCGGCGTATGCTGTGACTACGTCCTCATATGCCCTCAACGTGGTGCAATGAAACCCCGCCGCGTAGCGTTGAACATCCTCCGGAAATCGTTGAGCAAGGTGAAAAATTCGCTGGTCTTCGGATGGAACCATCTGCGCGACATAGCTTAGCTCGGTCCTGTATGCCCGAATGATTTCTTGTACTGGCAAATTCTGAGGTCCTGCGCTGAAGAAACTCCGCGCTCGTGCAGTTTGAACTGATCGGGGACAAGATTGCCTCTCAATAGTTTGGAAAACTCGGGCCATCCGACTATTCTGTCCTCTGGCTTATAGGTCCTCCACCATCTGGCTGCGGTGTCACGGAGCTGGTTGATCCCGAGTGGCACTTTTCGGTTTCCTGGGCAGCCGATCACCTCGAAGGCAATCTCCATTTCCGAGATCCAATCGTCCAAGTGCTTATCCCCTGACCCGTCGAATAATGGCGGTCTGGCCTTCAGCATTTCTCCCAGCCAACGGTCCTTCCCGGTGTTTTCTTCTATGTTAATGACTGGTACTTGTTCTGCCCGGTTGACGTGAGCGATTCCCATAGCAATGGCCTGGGCGAGAGTCTGAACGAAGGCTGGATCAAATCCCCCGTTGTTCTGGTTTTCCGCTTCTGTTCGTTCTGATTAACGGTGGTGGTTGATTTCCGGCCGGATTAGTTTCTCGGTGTTTCGTCTTCCCGCCGTTCATAGCGGAACCTTGTGCGTCATTTACGTTTCTTCTAGCTCCTCGACGTGCCATTGGTGATGTTCGTTCAATCTAACAGGTTAGTTTAATGCAAACATTCTCTGAGTTCTTACTGAATCCAAACATCATACTTGATCCTTAAGAATTTACATGTATTTTACCTCGACATCCCTCGAGGAGTTACGGTCGTTAGAAGTGTTGGATTTTGAAGGCAAAACGTTTTCAAAATATTTTTGGTAAAACTTTCCACGTGAGTGTTTAGGCTCTGATACCATTTTCTGTAACGCCCCCAAATGAACCGGGACGCCACTGTGCCGTAGATCCCATGAGGGACCCACAAGGCAAGTTTTTGAAAATATTTTCTAAAATATTTTATTTAAAAGTGGTAATATACGGAAGTAATTAAGAAAGTCTTCGTACAACCCAAAGTACCAAAAGCAAATAGTGTCCGTACATACGGTTATTACACAACATGGAATGTTCAAATTTATTTAAGAAATTAACAGGCCTTCTTCCAACACAGCTCATCCCTGGCCGTATCCTTCGGGGGTGTCCTGCACAAATTCAACAAATTTCCCTGGCACGACATGTCGTGCCAGTAACCTAGAACAGAAACAATCCAAACCAAACTCAAAGGTAAAATCTAATAATTTCAAGGAATAAAGTTGTCACCGAATGTTCCATGTTATTCCTCTTATCAGCACATAATCTCCCAAGGTCGCAACCAAGGGTCCCAGAAGTATCTACACAGGACTACTCCGGACGTGGGTACCATTCAGGTTTTATCCCGCAACACGGTCCAACAAGAAAACTCCCAAGGCCGCGGCCAAGGGTCACGATAGTATCTACTCGGGAATACTCCGGACGAGATAATCGTAAGAGCACCATTCCACAATAGTAACATTTACTATGTCTAAAATTATAAGACGTAAAGTCTGAGCAAGATTCACTTGCCTCAAATCCGACGCGAGTTATTTCTTGACAAGGCAACGGCTTGAACGATCGCACTTGGAAATCCGACCTATTACATGTTTGTCGATTAACATCTTATGATAATAATGATGATCAACGAAGTTCCTCCCCCTCCCGCCTGTTAGAACCCTATCCTAGTTGCTTATGATGTCGGAATCGAATTTTTCCATTTTTATCCATAAAGCGTGCCATTAATTTCTTAGGTTCGGCAACATTCTTTATAAGTTATCCTTCCGCTAAACAATAGTGTTCTAACACAACATTCCTAGTTAATGATAACCAACAATCACCAAGATTTCATCGTTGTATTAATATGCAAGTCTAGAACGATTAATCCATCATCTTAACATGTTTCGGTATCTATACGGCTAGAAATTGTTGGTAACTTCATCAAGGATTCATTAACGGTTTTATTCAACATGATAATACGGTTATACATGAAATCCTTCAAGATGATTCCGAGAAGTTGGTGATTAGCAATATGATTATGAGTTCTACCATTATTCATTCCAATTTCTAGCTTTGATGGATATCGATTAACAATTGCGATAGTTATATACCGGTTCGATTATTACTGAGGGTTCTAAGCTACCCAAGGCATCCGAGGTTTACTAAAACTTACTAAACAATACCGAAACGAGTTCAAGGTTGGATTAACTTACCTTTACTGACAAAAGATGATGAAGAACGGCGGTGGACGAAGGAGAACGAGAGGATAACACCTTCAAGACCTTCCCCGAAGCTTGATTATCGTACTCTAATAGGATAGCACTTGAATTGGGAGGTTAGAATTGGTTCAATGATGGTGGAGAGTAGTGTACAAGGAAGAAGAATGATTTTTGGGACGGAAGAAATGAAAGGCAAAGTGTTCTTTTATAAACTCAGATTGCCCTTACGTACGTTATGCCTTACGGTTTACGTACGTAAGAGGCTTTACGTACGTTATGGAAAAATACTTAACGTACGTAAGGAACTCGCTGGAACGATTCACTCACATCGTTACGTACGTAACGAAAGCGGGTTAACGTACGTAACACCTCATTGACTTGCCTGTCGCAATCACGCCGAAAGTTGGTCGGCACGCGTACTACCAGACGAAGATTCCTGTCCGAAGACCGAAGACTGATGTTACGTACGTAAGGGCCGATATTTAACATACGTAATGGCTCAGATATAGCGTGCGTAATGAGTCGGAGTATAACGTACGTAAAGGACAATTTTGTTTGCCAAATTATTATCACATTAATTTCTTATGACACGACTCCCTCTCCATGTCGTCTGGAAATCTCTCGGGGAACAAGACGTTGGCCACCGTCATATTCGCACCGATAATTACCTAACGACATCGAGGTATGTCACTGAAAGTTCGTCAATCATCATACCATCGCAATACACGAATAATAGATGTGATACCGTACAACCATATTATACAAAATATGTTTTATTGCAATGGAGTACATTTATTTATCAAACAGGAGAAATGGACGTGAGCGCCCAAAGTGAAAAAGCATGTAATACTGGTGGTATTACAAGAAGACTCGTTGGTATTTTTGTCATTTACATTCTTCGTGAGATATGAATAATATGTTGTGGTACTTGTACTAGCATCGTTGTGCTAACCCCTTCGGGGGTGAACATTTTGTTTATGTTCAGGATCCAGGAGAGCAGGAAAACAACCACTAGAGCTGCATGACGACGAGGGTGCAGAGTGATGTTTCGGCCGGGTTTATTTGTCTGTTGTTTATTGGTTAATTCAATAAGTACTCGAGTACGAAGTCATTTATACTGAATTTGAATTTGGTGATGTATTATTAAGTTCCTGTTGAACAATTGTACTTCCAGTATTTGGTCAGGACTGTTGTATCCTAATTTCGTTATTTCCATTCGTTAGTACCTTGTTAATGTCTGTTCAATTCTTCAGCCTTGTAAATCCTTATGTAAAGGATTTACGACGCTGTAATATTCCTGAATATATCGAGGGTGTTACATAACCTTGTTTATAATCCCAACTTAAGTAACTTAGCACATGAAGGGTTTAATAAACATAATACAAGCTTGAGTGGTCATTATTAGTTGACCAAGAGAAAGAATTGATCCTAACTCCCTTAGTAGATAAAGGAGAAAGAAGCAATAAACTCTCTGAACAACATATGCTATACCACTATTACACAAATCACTCAAGAACACAAGTGTGTTCTTCCCACAAAAAGAAAATATTACAAAAAGTGGAAAAATATAAGATGAATGATGAATGATGAAGGATCTAAGGGGTCTATTTATACACCTAAAGTCATCTAATAGCTCCAAAACTCCAGCATTATTACAATAGATCGGATCAATGCCAGCCATCCCCTCAATAATACACAAAAAGTATAAAAAATTAGACAAATTATCACAATCTGTCAAGAGTTACGGCCGTAACATTAAGGAGTTACGGCCGTAACTTGGATGACTTACGGCCGTAACATTCAGTAGTTACGACCGTAACTTGGCTTCGTCAATTTGCTCACTGGTTGCTTTGAGAGTTACGTTTTCAGCCTAGAATTTCTCAGACTTTGTGTTTTTGCCCCAAATCTTCTTCGGATGATAACTTTTGATATATAACTCTGATTTTGAATCCGGAAAGACTGCCGAATTCGTCTCAGAAAGCACTACAACATGGATATATCAAAATTCAACAAAGAGAATCTTTAATAAACATGTTATTTCTTGAGTAAATCAGTTAATCAATCCGATTAAGACTAGATTTACATCATCATCCGATAAAAATAAAATTATTAAAAACTAATTAATTAAAAGCAAAAAACGAGTAGACTAGCTCAATTATGGGTGATATTTATCGATACAAACAATGGATAAGTGTATAAAACTGACACTTATCACACCCCCAAACTTGAATTCTTGCTAGTCCCGAGCAAGACTCTTTATTATTCACGCTCCAAAAATAAAAATAAGGAAAATTAAAACACACATAAATTAAAATATAAAAAAAGAAAAGGATATCAAAATGCTATTAATACACAACAACCAGCTTTATACAGTAGATAGAAATGAATCAAGATTCAAAATAAATCTACTAATGATTTTGAAGTTAAAACACGGTTTTATTTTGTAATTCCAAAATGCAAGGTTTCCCCCCAAAAAAGCTGATTATTTCTATCCCACTCGTGATACACACGACTCCCTTTAATGGTTGCTCTCGATCACTCGTTTATTTTTCGACTCAATATGAAGAAGAATTTTATTGACGTCATCAAATATTGTGATTTTTCACGAAATTGAGTGTATTGAAATTCAGCCGCTAATTAATTCAAATCTGCTCATAAAACTACATCCCTTTTAGTGATAGCTTTCACACCGTTATTTGCTAACGTGTAGCTCTTTTCACCAACATAATTTCTATCTCATTTTTTTAAAAAAGTGATAGCTTTCACACCGTTATTTGCTAACATGTAGCTCTTTTCACCAATTTTTCTGTGAGACGGCAGCTACGCACCAACAATGGTTAGTCCTTTATTTTTCGCAAAATTTAAGACCCCCAAAATTAGGCAGCTGTTGCTGCTCAACACTTCTCCTTTTCGTCATTTTTTTTAAGGTGATAGCTTTCACACCGTTATTTGCTAACGTGTAGCTCTTTTCACCAATGACTCCTTTTTTAGGGAATAGAATTTTTGGAGAAATCATTTTTTTATTTAAGCATAAAAAATCAAAAAATCCACAAATTAAGTAAATTTCAGTTCTATTTTTCATCAACCGACTGATTCTTCTTTTCTCAAGGTAACGAATGACTCAATTTTATATGATAACTACAAGGCTTGAAAAGAGAGATTAAGGCTCAAAATTTTTGGAATATACAATATTTTTACCGGTTAAAACGATTTTAGAAGCTTGTATATAGCTAACTTATTGGTGTTATGGCCAGATCTAGAAATCTCACAAATCAAAATACTATATATATATATATATATAATTTAAGGCAAATAACCAAAATAATCAAAACACACCAAAATACCAACACACCAAAATAATTAAACAAACCACCCACAAACTTGAAAATAAAACTGTCCTCAGTTAAAAAAAAAAAAAAAAAAAAAGCAATGCAGAAAAGCAGAATACTCCCTGTTAAGAAAGTTGATGCTTGAGCTAACACCTTTTAGAATCTACAAGAGAATAAATATACGAGGCACACAACAAAAGAAAATAAAATATACTCGGAAGTATAACATAATTTTTAAGATGCGCATCAAGAAAGTCCGAAGAGTCGCCTTACGCTGCCATCAATGCTTTTATAAAATAAACACACAATAAAAATTACAGCAATAAAATAACAATACATAAATCGCGAATAGATGCGCGTCAAGAGATCAAGAAAAAACTCCTTAAGCTGCCACCATTTAGCATGATTATTACACACGACAGAAAGTAAAAATACAAGAGGTCCGACATGGGTTATCAAAGGGAGAGGAATGAATCCACTTTTCATTTTCTCACGGTAAAATCTTCCATCCAGACAATTTTAGCTAGAGCTGGATCGGTTGAGGAACAAATTCATTGAGTTTTTTGATTAGTTCTTCTGGTGTTGTTGTAACGACTAATATTCGTTTAGCATGCTCGGAAATAAAACCCTTTTCAGCAGAGTAGTCGATGAAAGATAGTAAACCATCAAAGAAACCATTGACATTAAGCAGAACTATTGGTTTTTGATGAACATTTAGCTGGGCTCTGATAACCACATGAAAAAGTTCCTGAAGAGTGCCAAAACCACCGGGAAGGGTGATAAAGGCGCCAGAATTATTTATCATGTGAGTTATGCGATCTTGCATATTTACAGATCTAAACTCATCTCCAATAGTTGACTCGGTGATTTTACTTTCAGCCAGAGGTTTTGGAATTATTCCCAACACTCTTACTCCTTCCATATAGGAAGAAGCAGCAGCTCGTCCCATTAATCCTAGACTTTCTTCTCCGTAAACTACATGAATGCATTTTTCTCCTAAGGTACGACCCAAGTTGTGGGCTGCTTCAGTAAAGCATGCCTCTTTTCCATAACTAGCTCCACCAAAAATGCAGACTGTGCTAAATTTTTTTGTTGAAGATGATGACTCCATTTTTGAAAAGAAATTTTTTTAAGAGAGAAAAAGAGAAAATAGCAAGTTTGAGGGATGAATAAAAGAAACAAGCTCAAAGTTTATTTATAGAAGAAAAAGAAGGTAAAAATTGTTTAACAAGTTTGTGATTGCGTTGATTGCGCTTCAACTACTCAATAGAATAATGAATGCATTTATCGCGTATCACATTTTTTATTCATAAAATCTCACCACACGACAAAAATAAAAGATACTTACGCGTATGTACAGTAGTTGTGATTGTGGGTCACATCTTCCTCTGATTTTACGTTCAGAAACGGCCTAAACGCCTTCTATGAGTCGGGGAGAAGCTTCCCATCCAATTTTCTTACAAATTGGCAAACAGGGTCTTTTAACGTCTGATTCCCAAGACGTTGTTTATATTCTGGTTTGAATTTATTCCACAAACATTAAATTCCGTAACGTACGAGTCCACTAGGATGCGTGTCAAGAGAAATTTCGATATTATCTAAATTCTCTTTATTCAGACCATCCTTAATGAAATAAATTTTATCTTCTCTGTTTGTAGATGGAATTCCTAAAGATCGACATTTTAAATTACAGTTCCATCTAGCACATTTTTAACAAACGGCTATCATCTTTGCTCGTCGTTTCTTTGCATATGAATTTTTTCCAAGCCCTGGTAAAAATCTATTCGATGTTTCTGTGAATTCACCCTCTATTCTTACTTTGGATTCAATAATGAATCTTATGTCAAAAGGTATGCTTTTATTCATAAGCAACCTCATCCTTTCAAGTCTCGTCTTATAAATCTTTAAAATGACATTTTTGCTTAGAAAGGGAAATCTTTTTTCGATTTTATACAATGTTTCTTCCATGATAAAAAAAATATAAATGAAATGAAAATAATTGAAGGAAATATCTACAAATATCAGTTGTTGTGGGAAACTGAAAAATCCGACTTTAATAGTCACGGAGTACCGTTATCCGCCACTTGACCGGACAAACACAATTGAGTACTAAGTTACAATGTCGAGAAATTGGTACCTATAGAAATAGTTTACAATGTAAGATTTTAATTATAAAACTTCTACTTCCCCGGCAACGGCGCCAAAAACTTGACACGTTCTTAGTGTAACTATCGCAAGTGCACGATATCGTATCAAGTAGTAAGTGGACCTTTTGAGTCCGGTTTATCGATCCCACGAGGAAGTTTGGTTATATGTTGAATTTTACACTATTAGTCTATTTGCTATAGAGATATATATGATTTAAACACACAATTTAAAGTTTGGTTTGACAATTGCAAAGAAAATGCAATAATAGTTCTAATATTCAAGGAAATAAAAGATTGCACTAATAATAGATTAATAAAAGATAAAATGAAATAGTTGGGATTATAAACTTAGTTCATCATTAGTTATAAAAGATGTATAGGAGATCATACGATGAATTTACTTATTATGTTGTGTAGATTCGTTTTTCCTTAAAAAGACGGTTTCTCTTTCGAACTATAAAATGCCCCTTATATATTGAATCAATCAACTATATTTCTATGTTGATTGGCTTCAATACATAGCATTAGGTTTTATGAAATTAACTCACAGAACCATCCAAGGTCTAGAGGTATATTTCTATCCCCTAGAACAACTTAGAGTAAAGATCATTTGATCTAATCAAACATATTTTCTTTCGAAACATATGAAAACCATAAATATCGTCATTTATTGGCCAAATAAATAAAGATTGTTAAAACAATGAAAATCACACACAATAATAAGTAATTCATAATAGATCTTTATACAAACTTAAATAACATGACTAACCTTGTTTATAATCCCAGCTTAAGTAACTTAGCACATGAAGGGTTTAATAAACATAATACAAGCTTGAGTGGTCATTATTAGTTGAACAAGAGAAAGAACTGATTCTAACTCCCTTAGTAGATAAAGGAGAAAGAAGCAATACTCTCTGAACAACATATGCTATACCACTATTACAAAAATCACTCGAACACAAGTGTGTTCTTCACACAAAAAGAAAATATTACAAAAAGTGGAAAAATATAAGATGAATGATGAATGATGAAGGATCTAAGGGGTCTATTTATACATCTAAAGTCATCTAATAGCTCCAAAACTCCAGCATTATTATAATAGATCGGATCAATGCCAGGCATCCCCTCAATAATACACAAAAAGTATAAAAAATTAGACAAATTATCAGAATCTGTCAAGAGTTACGGCCGTAACATTAAGGAGTTACGGCCGTAACTTGGATGACTTACGGCCGTAACATTCAGTAGTTACGGCCGTAACTTGGCTTCGTCAATTTGCTCACTGGTTGCTTTGAGAGTTACGTTTTCAGCCCAGAATTTCTCAGACTTTGCGTTTTTGCCCCAAATCTTCTTCGGATGATAACTTTTGATATATAACTCTGATTTTGAATCCGGAAAGACTGCCGAATTCATCTCGGAAAGCCCTACAACATGGATATATCAAAATTCAACAAAGAGAAGATTTAATAAACATGTTATTTCTTGAGTAAATCAGTTATTCAATCCGATTAAGACTAGATTTACATCATCATCCGATAAAAATAAAATTATTAAAAACTAATTAATTAAAAGCAAAAAACGAGTAGACTAGCTCAATTATGGGTGATATTTATCGATACAAACCATGGATAAGTGTATAAAACTGACACTTCTCACCATCTAACATGACGATCCGAGGTAGAAAAGTGCTAACAAGCCGCGAACGTGGAGTCGATTAATCTGGCGACGCCCCGCGCAAGGACTCCTCCAGACCAAGACCGCACGCCCTTCGTTTAAATACGAGGCGAGGCGCGGTCTAACGGAGGACCCTCACAATAAAATGAGTCACGGGACAGACAATGTCGCTCGCGCACAAGACACGGTCATGGAGGTCGGTCCATCGAACTCCGCGACTGTGCATGGTTCCTCAACGACGAAATGATCAGCTTTCCACGAGGGATCGACAAAATTTGAAAATTGCAGGTACAAGACCGAAGATAGCTCGCCAATCGATCAGATCACCCAAGTCCGAGACCAAGGTCCGCTCAACGGATCGCCCGTCCTTATCCTCAAATGATCGCCAGTAAGAACCACCTCGCCCCATGTCTTCAACATCGGAGCAAGTTGGGGGCAATTGTTGTGTCGAGATTTATAAATCTCAACAGGCGATCGGCACAGAGACCGGGCGACCGAGCCAGAGCCAAATAGACCAAGGCAGACCTGCCGATCGAAGGCCCCAGATCAAACCCAAGTGCCGAGCGATCGACATCTAGGGCGATCGTCTCTCGGCACCTGGCGATCGACTCTGGTGCCTGGCCTGTAATATCCGCAATTTTCGATTTCTGGTAATTTCTTTTTTTCAGCGGAAGTCTATTTTGACAACTTGCTCATGACCGTTTCGTCATTCTGAGAATGATTAATTCTGCACTTTTTGACATCCGAGTTCGTTTCGGTGTCGTTTTGTTGAATTCCGTGCTTTTTAGCGACTTTTCCACGCTTGAGTTCGATTCTTACGAATCTCGTTCGAAACTGCTGTTTCGAGTTTCCTGTAACTCCGTTTAACTTCGTTAGACGTGTTGCGAACTTCGGTTTGGTTATTCGATCACGTATCGTGAATTTCGGGCGTTTTGGGCCATTTTGTAATTTCTTAAAAGTTACGGGTATCCGTATCTGTAATTGTTGTCTCGACCCGTTTCATGGTCGCGTATGACTAATTATGGTATTATGTTTTCATTCCGGGTCGTTGATGTTGTCCGCGAACTTTTCGTCGTGTTCGTTCCGTACATTTTTGGAAATCGGGTTGTCGAGCCCTGGTGGTCGGGTACTGGCCGGACGGTTGCGGGACTGGTCGGACGATTGCGGGCACCGGCCGGACAGGTGCGGCAGGAATCGGCGTAGCACACGCTACGTCCGGAAGGCTGCGCGCGCTAACCGGCAGGTATAGCGCACGCTAGCTTGGTCGACCAACGCATGCTATCGGACCGGACAGTGGGGTTTCTGGGGTTCTGGACTCGGGAAGGATCAGCAGGTAGCGCACGCTACGCCGAGCGTAGCGCGCGCTAGTCGGCAGGCGTAGCGCACGCTGTCGGCCGGCTAGCGTACGTTACCTGGCCGGCGATTCGATCGAGGGTTACAGACAGATCGGCTAGCGCGCGCTAGCGTCCGCGTAGCGCTTCTCGCGATCGGGCGGCGAGATCCGGCGGCAGATTGAGTCTTGATACAGGGCCTTGCGGGCCCGGCCGAGGCTTATCGGCCGAGTGCCCAAGTAGCGCGCCAGTCCGGTAGGTGTAGCGCACGCTAGGCCGTGCCTGTATAAATATGACAGAGTAGCCATATTTTCACCCGTTTTTCATTTCCTTCTTTTCCTCTCCGCGGCTGGAGACTTGGCGATCCAGGAGACATGTTGTCAAGCAACTAATCCACGAAGATTGGGAGTTCATATCATCGACTAATCCCTCCATAACCTCCTTTGATCCAGCGAATCAAGGTGAGATTTCCTAGAACCCTATTTTGGGAAAATTTAGGGTTTTTGCGTTTTTGTCCGATTCGTTCCGTGTTGTTGATTAATACACGATGGGTATGATTAATCTTGATAGTATTCCTGTGTTTAACATCATTTAATCCATTGTTCTTCGTCGAATCGAAGTATATTTCTTGATTTCCTTCGAATTGACTTTTTGGGGGATTTGTCCTCGATCTCGTTTTTCATCCGTTTTCGATGGATCGATTATGGTTAAATGATGTTGTTAAACATATTCTATGGATTGTATATCCATATTTCAACTTGGAATTCCGTTTTCGTGATTTGACGGGACGAATCATGTTCTTGGCCGTTTTGGGGGAAATCCTTGAACCTTCGTCATTTGTTCTTTGAATTCAGCGGCTTTGGGTCGTACTTTGGAATTCATTTTCATTGTTATTGTTTTCGTTCGTAGTTCATTGTTGTGGATTGTTGTTCGGTGGAGTCGGCGAGTTCATAGTCGGTTCGTGCCAACCTACTTCGGCCGATTCTCCGCGTTGTGGTTATTCGAGGCAAGTACCTTGTTCATACTCTCCTCGTTTTGTGGATATGATGATCGGTGATCGTCTTGGTGTGTTTGTTTGTTTGTTTGAAATGAAGTTTCAAAAGATTTCGGTTTGGCCTCGTTAAAGGCTTTCTTTCAAAACACGTGTGTTTTGTGAACGATGTGTTTTGGGAATTGATTATGATTTGATTATTTTGAACGTTGAAGTCTTTGATGATGATACTCCTGTGTTTAAAGTTATGGGATCGTGTATTCCATATTTAATCTTGTTATGGTGTTTTTGAAGAGTTTGATAACGGCGTCGAGTAAGTGGCCATCTCTAGTGAGTATTCTTAATGAACTTACATTCTTAGCATATTAGTATTGCATGAGTAACGTGTGTGTGTATGCTCACTACGGGTTAGATCCGACAGGGTCTCGGTAGGGGTCCACAAGAGACGTGGATCAACGAGCTTGCTTTTAACCACTACGGGTTAGATCCGACGGGGTCTCGGTAGGGGTCCACAGAGACGTGGATTGACGGTTAATTGTGGTGCATTTTGCAAATGTGATTTGATTATGGCATTTCCGGAAATGAGTGCTTTCGAATGGTTTTCATGATTGCATGCATTGACTAAGTGTGTAAGAGGTAAGTTGTTCGTTTGGCCTACTTGGATAGGATGACACTAGAGTATTTTGTTGTTTGTGTTAAATCCTTTAATTGTGGATTTTGATGTTGGAAGACGAACCTTGTGGTCGTTCTTGTGTACTGTGAGTTGATGAGATTTGGGGCTAAAATCCCAATGGTTTTGTAAAGGTCATTTTACGGATTTGGGGCTAAAATCCCAACGGTTTGGTAAAGGTCATTTTACGGAAAGTAAACCTTTGGGTCGGTGACCCCTTTCGTCTTTTGGGTTTTGAAAAGCGGGATTTGATAATCCTAAATTGTTTCCTATTAAAACTCTCGATGGCATTCTAAACCGTTTTATAAATTATTTCGATTGATTTGTGATCTTTCGATTTTGAAATGTTTTCTCAAACTCTTGCCTCGGGAAGTACTTTTCGTTTCGTTTGAATCTTTGAGGATTCCGAATTATTATCGTTCGTGGAATGTGAATTGTATGACTCGTATTTTTGCACCTGTACTTGCACTAGCAAAACAGTGGAGTTTTGCTAACCCCCGAGTATTCGGGGGGTGGATGTCTATTTTTGCATTCAGGTTTTGGAGCATAACACAGGGTCGGCACGAAGGATGATGAAAGATGATCGATACTAATCACATGAGGAACCTTACATTGTTTATTGGTTCAGTTGTACTTTATTTTCCGCTGCTATATTTTTCCCGTTGTACGGGTGTGGTTGTGTTTTGACCCATGCGTGGGCATGAGTTGTACTTGAGTTGTATGTATTTATTGAAAGACCAAATCGGTCTACTGAGTCATTTTAGCCTTAAAGGCATGGTTGAGTTGTTATATGTTGTTAGCAGCCTGGTAGATCCTTGAGGAAAGGTTCTACGGCGTGTAATATACCTGAGCGGATTGGGGGTGTTACATAAATGGTATCGGAGCTTAGGTTGAGCAAACCTAGGCTGTCGGGTCAGGTCGTGTTGTTTGAGTCTTGTTTCGTCGGATTTTATCTGACTGAGTCGTGTCGCGACGCGTCGTCTGAGTTTGTTAGCCGTGATTAGTATCGTGGGGCGATCATCATCTTCGTGCGACCTGTGGAAGTAAGTCTCCCTTCTTTGTGTTGTGCCTCGTGTGACACGAGCTATTTTTATGATTATTTGTTAAGTGGTGGAATACTTATGTGGATTTTGATTTCACGATATGTATTTAGTCGACTCTCGTATTTGATTTATACGAGGAGTGTCGTCGCTTGTGATGTCTTTTTATTGTTGTTTTTGTCCGTTGTTGATGATTTTCGAATCGATTTGCACATTTTACAAGTTCTCTTGTGGAAGCTTAGTGCTTATACACGTACAACTTGTTCACTAGTCGGTGCGGGAGGGTCCTTAGAGACTTCGAATGGGGTCAGTGGTTTTGTTCTGAATCCTAGGCGGTCTTCGACTCTGGTATTTTATCGTTTATTTCCGTTTAAAGACATGTATTGTCTTGATTTTAAATATTTTGATGCGTGTATTAGGAGTTGTTTTAGTGAACGTCGATATGTGTGAGTTTTGGGCATTCTGGCCTATTGGATTTTTGAAAACCTTGAGTATCTTAGAAAAATAAATTTCGAGACATACTTTTCATATGAGTTATTTTCTTGTGGTACATCCAAGGTGCCACAATATATTTCAAAATTTTTCTACCTCGAGGACCAAATGCTTTGAGATATTTTCAATGTTCTAGAAACACTTTTATTTAGACCCAAGGGTTGAGTATTCTGAAAGTTTTCACTAAGAGAAAGTGTCCTCATTTTTATCAAATGCGAAATGGTTCTCCAAAGTCTCGATAACGATGTTTCACGTTTGTACTTTTTGAAAGGTGATACTCAAGATCAACCGGTGTTCTTCTAAATTATTTTCAAAATGAGGTTTTCGTTTTTAAAACCTATCCATTCCCGTTTGAGGACTGGGTATGTATGTATGATGTTCGCGTTGTCATTTTGATGTTTGCTCCCGAGTATGATTGAATTGGCGGTGTGAGCGTTGAGTCGTTTTCCACACATTTGTTTTGTTGGCCCTCTGTGAGAGGTGGGATGTTGGTATTAAATATTGTCGCCTAATGGTGATTTCTGCGTTGTCGCGCATGTGCGAGCTGTTAGAGCTTGGTTTAGTATGGCCGTGTGCATCGGTCATCGTTCCGTTATGTGTCAGTTGTTTAATGTCTTGTTACCTTGCTCCTGTTTTTGTGAATTTCGTGGACGAGGTCGGAGGTAATACCCGTACTATTTTGACTTCTGTATTTTCTCTTTCTCCAGTATATCGATTCGCTCATGTTCGTTGATACTTTATGAACTTGTTCTGTATTTCGGTTTTATCATCCGAACGAGCTGTGATCTTGTTGTGGGTCGATATGGTTATCGATGTGACTTTTTCGGGTTCAGTTCGATTCTTGTGAACCTTGTTCGGGAGTGACATCATCTGGTTCTATTAGTTCTTTTATTCGAAGTGTATCGGATTTGGAACTCTTGTGTTTTCGACTCTGTCGACTCATTTATGTTCATTGACATTTCTGAGCTTGTCCTGCCCTTGCTTTTGTTGATCGAACGAGTGTGGTATTGTTTCGGAATAAATCGTTTGTCGTTGTGACTTTTCAATCGCTATTCCCTTTCCTGTAGATCTTATGGGAATACATGTCTTGTTGTTCTCACCAGATCATCCTGGGAATTGTTGTTTGAATTTTATTATCCTTCGTGTTTGAGACATGATTGTTCGATCTTTGTTGTCTCGATCGTTTGCTTGTTCGGTTTTTGTTCTCATTTCGTGATTGTTGAGCATTCAGGCTCCTTCCTAATTCCCTTAAGTTTGGGAAATTAGTCTCGTTTTCGATCTTCCAACCCTTGGGCGGTGGAATTCCGTATTTGTTCAGCGATTGGCTCGCGCTTTGATTGATGTACCGTTGGGTTGGTCAATCGTATTGATTTTCGTTCATTGTGTTTTGTGATTGTTCGGATAATTGACTTGATTGTATTATCCATTTGATGATGCTTGTCACTTGTTGGTTTTATTATATCCCTAACGGCGACGTTGTGTTGGTCGTCGTGGAGCGTGTTTTCACACCGTATTTTCCGTTGTGTTGTTTGTAACGTTTCGCCGTTGGGCGTTAGTTATGCGTTTCTTGCGTATCTCGTTGAGTTTTCCTGGTGGGATATTGCTTCTCCCTACTTGTTTTAAGTTTCGGGACGAAACTTCTTTTAAGGAGGGTAGAATGTAATATCCGCAATTTTCGATTTCTGGTAATTTCTTTTTTTTTCAGCGGAAGTCCGTTTTGACGACTTGCTCGTGACTGTTTCGTCATTCTGAGAATGATTAATTTTGTAGTTTTTGACATCCGAGTTCGTTTCGGTGTCGTTTTGTTGAATTCCGTGCTTTTTAGCGACTTTTCCGCGCTTGAGTTCGATTCTTACGAATCTCGTTTGAAACTGCTGTTTCGAGTTTCCTGTAAGTCCATTTAACTTCGTTAGACGTGTTGTGAACTTCGGTTTGGTTCGATCACGTATCATGAATTTCGGGCGTTTTGGGCCATTTTGTAATTTCTTAAAAGTTACGGGTATCCGTATCTGTAATTGTTGTCTCGACCCGTTTCTTGGTCGCGTATGATTAATTATGGTATTATGTTTTCATTCCGGGTCGTTGATGTTGTCCGCGAACTTTTCGTCGTGTTCGTTCCGTACGTTTTCGGAAATCGGGTCGTCGAGCCACGTGGTCTGCATCGCCGGACGGTTGCGGGACTGGCCGGACGATTGCGGGCAACGGACGGACAGGTGCGGCAGGAACCGGCATAGCGCACACTACGGCCGGAAGGCTGCGCGCGCTAACCGACAGGTATAGCGCACGCTAGCTTGGTCGACCAACGCACGCTATCGGACCGGACAGTGGGGTTTCTGGGGTTCTGGACTTGGGAAGGATCGGCAGGTAGCGCACACTACGCCGAGCGTAGCGCGCACTAGTCGGCAGGCGTAGCGCACGCAGTCGGCCGGCTAGCGTACGTTACCTGGCCGGCGATTGATCCGAGAGGTTACAGGCAGATCGGCTAGCGCACGCTAGCGTCCATGCAGCCAGCGCTTCTCCTTGATCGGGCGGCGAGATCCGGCCGGCAGATTGAGTCTTCAGTACAGGGCCTTGCGGTCCCCGACCGAGGGTCATCGGACGAGTCTGCCCGTTAGCGCGCGCTAGTCCGGAAGGTGTAGCGCACGCTAGGCCGTGCCTGTATAAATATGACAGAGTAGCCATATTTTCACCCGTTTTTCATTTCCATCTTTTCCTCTCCGCGGCTGGAGACTTGGCGATCCAGGAGACATGTTGTCAAGCAACTAATCCACGAAGATTGGGAGTTCATATCATCGATTAATCCCTCCATAACCTCCTTTGATCCAGCGAATCAAGGTGAGATTTCCTAGAACCCTATTTTGGGAAAATTTGGGGTTTTTGCGTTTTTGTCCGATTCGTTCCGTGTTGTTGATTAATACACGATGGGTATGATTAATCTTGATAGTATTCTTGTGTTTAACATCATTTAATCCATTGTTCTTCATCGAATCGAAGTATATTTCTTGATTTCCTTCGAATTGACTTTTTGGGGGATTTGTCCTCGATCTCGTTTTTCATCCGTTTTCGATGGATTGATTATGGTTAAATGATGTTGTTAAACATATTCTATGGATTGTATATCCATATTTCAACTTGGAATTCCGTTTTCGTGATTTGATGGGACAAATCGTGTTCTTGGCCGTTTTGGGAGAAATCCTTGAACCTTCGTCATTTGTTCTTTGAATTCAGCGGCTTTGGGTCGTACTTTGGAATTCATTTTCATTGTTATTGTTTTCGTTCGTAGTTCATTGTTGTGGATTGTCGTTCGGTGGAGTTGGCGAGTTCGTAGTCGGTTCGTGCCAACCTACTTCGGCTAATTCTCCGCGTTGTGGTTATTCGAGGCAAGTACCTTGTTCATACGCTTCTCGTTTTGTGGATATGATGATCGGTGATCGTCTTGGTGTGTTTGTTTGTTTGTTTGAAATGAAGTTTCAACGGTTTGGCCTCGTTAAAGGCTTTCTTTCAAAACGCGTGTGTTTTGTGAACGATGTGTTTTGGGAATTGATTATGATTTGATTATTTTGAACGTTGAAGTCTTTGATGATGATACTCCTGTGTTTAAAGTTATGGGATCGTGTATTCCGTATTTAATCTTGTTATGGTGTTTTTGAAGAGTTTGATAACGGCGTCGAGTAAGTGGCCATTTCTAGTGAGTATTCTTAATGAACTTACATTCTTAGCATATTAGTATTGCATGAGTAACGTGTGTGTGTATGCTCACTACGGGTTAGATCCGACGGGGTCTCGGTAGGGGTCCACAAGAGACGTGGATCGACGAGCTTGCTTTTAACCACTACGGGTTAGATCCGACGGGGTCTCGGTAGGGGTCCACAGAGACGTGGATCGACGGTTAATTGTGGTGCATTTTGCAAATGTGATTTGATTATGGCATTTCCGGAAGTGAGTGCTTTCGAACGGTTTTCATGATTGCATGCATTGACTAAGTGTGTAAGAGGTAAGTTGTTCGTTTGGCCTACTTGGCTAGGATGGCACTAGAGTATATTGTTGTTTGTGTTAAATCCTTTAATTGTGGATTTTGATGTTGGAAGACGAACCTTGTGGTCGTTCTTGTGTACTGTGAGTTGATGAGATTTGGGGCTAAAATCCCAATGGTTTTGTAAAGGTCATTTTACGGATTTGGGGCTAAAATCCCAACGATTTGGTAAAGGTCATTTTACGGAAAGTAAACCTTTGGGTCGGTGACCCCTTTCGTCTTTTGGGTTTTGAAAAGCGGGATTTGATAATCCTAAATTGTTTCCTATTAAAACTCTCGATGGCATTCTAAACCGTTTTATAAATTATTTCCATTGATTTGTGATCTTTCGATTTTGAAATGTTTACTCAAACTCTTGCCTCGGGAAGTACTTTTCGTTTCGTTTGAATCTTTGAGGATTCCAAATTATTATCGTTCGTGGAATGTGAATTGTATAACTCGTATTTTTGCACCTGTACTTGCACTAGCAAAACAGTGGAGTTTTGCTAACCCCCGAGTATTCGGGGGGTGGATGTCTATTTTTGCATTCAGGTTTTGGAGCATAACACAGGGTCGGCACGAAGGATGATGAAAGATGATCGATACTAATCACATGAGGAACCGTACATTGTTTATTGGTTCAGTTGTACTTTATTTTCCGCTGCTATATTTTTCCCGTTGTACGGGTGTGGTTTTGTTTTGACCCCTGCGTGGGCATGAGTTGTACTTGAGTTGTATGTATTTATTGAAAGACCAAATCGGTCTACTGAGTCATTTTAGCCTTAAAGGCATGGTTGAGTTGTTATATGTTGTTACCAGCCTGGTAGATCCTTGAGGAAAGGTTCTACGGCGTGTAATATCCCTGAGCGGATTGGGGGTGTTACACGGCCAATGACGTCCGCCTCATGCCACGCGAAGCCATCACCCGTCTAGTCGGCGAAGGCCGAAGATCGAAGCAAGGACCCACGTGCAGATCCGGAAAAGGCGCCGCAGAACATGGATCGTTGACCACAGCCTGTCACCATCTGCCCACCTACCGACAGACCCGCCAAAAGGTGCAAAGTGGGGCCGCCCGGGACAGCAACTCAGGACGCGTGCAGGCTCCTCATTGGACCGCACAGCTGGCTACCAGCAGGAGCCGTGGACTTCAAGGAAGACAGCCCATGTGCTATTAGACGATCGCCCCTTATTATATTATGAGAAAGGCGATCGCCCGTCAGTAAAAGGCATCTCAGCTCCTATAAATAGAAGGCTTCCTACACTTAGGAAGGGGCTTGGCTTTTCCAGCTTTCACTCTCTTGGAAACGCTATACACTTCAGACATATCTCTCTCTCACTCTCGAGACCTCTTAATCCTAAGACGGACGGCAGAAACGAGAACAGGAACTCAGAGCAACTCTAGTTCTTCCGGCAAGCACTCGACAGCTAGATAACTAGGATCTTTTACACTCATTGTAATCGCATTCTTACATTAATATTTGTACTCAAACGTATTCTTATTAATAACATCTCGCGAGAGCATTCAAGCCCGGGCCTAACAAACCCAGCAAATCTTGTGTTATTTCCATTCCCTCGGACGTGCTCTCGCACCTTGTTTGCTGCCCGTCCATTCCAGCAATATCTATCTCCGGATAATATTTTGGGCATCAACATTACTGACTTCTTGGAGGTTTCACCATGTTACTGGCTACTTTCTTGACTGTGCTCTGGTGAATTCTTCTTTTTAAGAGAGAAGTGAGTGAGACATTGTCGCTATCATCAGAGGGCATATTAGATGGTGCAGGAGTTTGAGCTTCGTCACCAGCTTCCTCTTTAGAGTCATAAGAATTGGGCGGTTTGTAGGATGATGTCTGATAAGTGTCAGTTTTATATACTTATCCGTGATTAGTATTGATATATTTCATCCATAATTATGAGCTAGTCTACTCGTTTTTGCTTTGAATTAATTAATTTTTAATAATTTTATTTTTATAGGATGAAGATGTAAATTTAGTCTTAATCAGATTGAATTGCTGATTTCCTCAAGAAATAACATGTGTATAAAATATTCTCTTTGTTGAATTTTTATGTATTCATGTTGTAGGGCTTTCCAAGATGAGTTCGGCTGTCTTTCCGGATTCAAAATCAGAGTTATATATCAAAAGTTATCATCCGAAGAAGATTTGGGGTAAAAACGCAAAGTCTAGGAAATTCTGGGCTGAAAACATAACTCACAAAGCAACCAGTGTACAAAAAGCCGAAGCAATATTTCGGCCGTAACATCTGAAAGTTACGGCCGTAATACCTCAATGTTACGGCCGTAACATCTGCAAGTTACGGCCGTAATTCTTGACAGATTATTGATCATTGTCTAATTTTTTATGCTTTTGGTCTATTATTGAGGGGATGGCTGGCATTGATCCGATCTAATGTAATAATGCTGGATTTTTGGAGCTATTAGATGACTTTAGGTTTGTAAATAGACCCCTCAGATCCATCATTAAATCATTATTCATCTTATATTTTCTCACTTTGTAATACTTTTTCTTTTTGTGTGAAGAACACACTTGTGTTCTTGAGTGATTTGTGTAAGTGTGGTTTAGCTTATGTTGTTGAGGGAGTTTATTGCTTCTTTCTCCTTTATCTGCTAAGGGAGTTAGGATTAATTCTTTCTCTTTTTAAACTATTAATGACCGCTCAAGCTTGTAATATGTTGAATAAACCCTTCATGGGCTAAGTTATCTTTAGTTGAGATTATAAACAAGGTTTGTCATGTTATTTAAGTTTGTATAAAGATCTATTATGGATTACTTATTATTGTGTGTGATTTTCATTATTTTATCAATCTTTATTTATTTGGCCAATAAATAATGATATTTATGGTCTTCATATGTTTCGAAAGAAAATATGTTTGATTAGATCAAATGATCTTCACTCTAAGTTGTTTTAGGGGATAGAAATATACCTCTAGACCTTAGATGATTCTTTGAGTTATTTTCATAAAACCTAATGCTATGTATTGAATCAAATCAATATAGAAATATAGTGGATTGATTCAATATATAAGGGGCGTTTTGACATTCGAAAGAGGAACCGTCTTTTTAAGGAAAACCGAATCTACACAACATAATAAGTAATACATATTATGATCTCCTATACATCTTCTATAACTAATGATGAACTAAGTTTGTAATCCCATCTATTTCATTTTATCTCTTATTAATCTATTATTAGTGCAATCTTTCATTTCCTTGAATTTTAGAACTATTATTGCATTTTCATTGCAATTGTCAAACCAAACTCTTAAATTTTGTGTTTCAATCATATAAATCTCTATAACAAATAGATAAAGTGTATAATTCAATATATAACCTAACTTCCTCGTGGGATCGATAAACCGGACTCAAAAAATCCACTTACTACTTGATACGATATCGTGCACTTGCGATAGTTACACTAAAGACGTGTCAATGTCCCGGACCTCATCTCTCTTAGATGCTGCTCAATTTGGTTGGAGGGTTACCTTCAGCTCCAAATCCTTAATATGCTCGTTCTTGATTGGTAGAAAAATCAAAGTGGCCCATCAGTTTGTTGATATGGGACTTTTCAGACTTTTCTATGCCCTTATCTAGATGTTCAAGGATGTGACTTAGTTGGGTCCCATAGGTGAATCTACCACTAAATTTGTTTACATCAGTGAGACATTTGAATTCATTAACTTCTTGCACCAGCTGCCTATAGATAAAGTCTGGCCCATTGACTCTCTTTCTCTGAATCATTGCCCCAAATACGGGGGACTTTGTGTTTGATAGTTGGTCATAACTCCCTGACATAGCTATGACCATCTTGATCCACATATACAGAATATATCTATAGTATTTCTGGATTTCCATCTTCCTAGCATTGAGTTTGATTTTGCTAGGTTGTTTCGGAAATTTGATTAGATTCCATACCTCTTGATTCTCAATCTTCATTTGTACAAGTATCTTCCTGCCACTTTCCATGTTGAAAGGCTAAACAACAATAGTCTTGGTGATGAGCATATTGTGACGGGTCGGGCGAAAGCGACCCGGATGACCCTAACAAGAGTCTCTATGTATCAGAAGGTTCTGGAAGGTTCTAGAATGATCAAGAAAGACCAAGGGATCTCTACATACTTAGATGACTCTAGAAGAATGTAGAAATATACTTCTTACACACTTTGTAGAATGCTCATGTAAATGTACTATAAGAATCTAGAGTGTTCTATCTAGAAAGTTCTATCTAGAGAGTTCCACTCCAGAACTCTCCTAGGTTGGTATAAAAGCAGGAGGAGCCTCATTTGCTCACTCCATCCAGAAATCCTCAAGCAATCAAGCATTGTAAATCTCTCTTGTACTTAAGCATTCATACTTAATAAAATCCTTTTGTGCCATTGCCCCTTTTCTCGTTACTTTCACGCTTACTTAGCAACTCGACTCAGCTTAGTTGTTTAAGTGCCGCATGGGTTAGCTGCGCAAAACTCCCATCCCGTGACAAGTGGTATCGGAGCCACAGTTTGCACACAAACGACTCATATCACACGAGAACAATGGCCAACACTCAGGATGTTCCTATTGATGCTACCCAAGAGCAGCAACGCGGTCGTGAGGAGCAACGAGGTAACAAGGTCCGAGGCAAGTCCAAGGGACCCTCTGCCGACGCCTTCGTACCTCGGATTGCCACATTGGAAGCCTCGATGGCTAGCTTGGAGGAGAACCTTGATCAAGTCCATGACTAGTTCGACACTCTGGAGACGAAATACGCCGACATCGCTGGCGTACTGAAGAAACTTATGATGGACCAGTCGGATATGTTGCGTGGGCAACTTTTTGAATCCCAGAAGGAGATTCATGGCCTCTGTGGCTTTGAACAAGAAGAGCTACGCTCTATTCGCTCGGAAGTGGAAGAAGTCCGATCGGAATGGGCTAAACACAAGCGAGCCGCATCATTTAATTCCGCTGCCCTATTCGCTCTTGATGCGCGTCGCTTGGATGTGCCGAAGCCCGAAACCTACGATGGCACTCGGAATGCCACGGTGGTCGATAACTTCTTATTCGTCCTGGAATGGTACTTTGATGCTATGGGCGTGAAATACGAAGAACTAAAGGTCAGCGGCGCACCAAATTACCTGCGTGGTGCCGCCCAACTTTGGTGGCGCCAGAAGTATGGCGATATGGGCAAAGAGATCTGTACCATTGATACTTGGGCAGACTTCCAAAGAGAATTCTGAAAACAATTTGCCCCAAGCAATGCTGAACGAGATGTGAGAGCTCGCCTACGAAGACTCAAGCAGACAGGTACGATTCGTGACTATATCAATAAATTTACAACTCTCATGCTTGAAGTTGAAATGTCCGATAAAGATGCACTTTTCTATTTCACCGATGGCCTTAACAATTGGGCCAAAACCAAGCTGGATAGACACTATGTTCAGACCCTTGACGAAGCTATCGCCAAGGCTGAATCACTCTCTGACTACTCTGGGCAAGGTAAGGATAAGCGGCCCATTCATGGCAAAGGTGGGGGAGAAAATCGCAAAGAAGGATATGGCGGTAATCGCAAGAATTAGGGAACTAACCGACCCCCAAGTGGCAAGATCGGGCAACAAAAATTTCCTGGAAAGAAGGAGCAATCAAATCCCAAAAGCCCTTGCTTCATATGCAACGACAATCATTGGATACGTGACTGTCTGGAGAAGAAGACTCTAAACGCCCTTGCTGCCCACTTAAAGATTAGTGCCGATGATACCTCGGCCCCTCCATCAGAAGAACCCCGGCACAGCATGGGTTCTCTTCAATACATGTCCGCTCTTAAGGGACAAGCCCCGACGCCCGTTACTCCGAAGAAAGGGCTCATGTTTGCTTGCGCTACTATTAACGTTCACACCATTAGCGCATTACTCGACACTGGGGCATCTCATAACTTCATGTCCGAGGAAGAAGCCAAATGCCTAGGGCTCAAGACAGTCTATCGCGGAGGTGCGATGAAGGCGGTAAACTCACCTGCCAAGCCTATAGCCGGAATTGCTCATGACGTCCCACTCTCTCTTGGGACATGGTCCGGAAAGCTCGACTTTCCTATCCTCCCCATAGATGACTTCAAGATGGTTCTAGGCATGGAATTCTTCGACAGATTCCAAGCCTTTCCTATGCCGGACACAAACACTCTCGCCATCTACGACGGGGACAAGGCATGCATTGTAACGCCCTGGCTTTCTTAATTCAAAAGCACGTTACATGGCTCAATTTTTCCTTAAAATTTTTATATAAATTCGGAGTATTTGCGGAAGCGTTTTAGTCAGTAATCTTCAATAAAACTAATTTATTCAAACATCAGTACAGTTTTACAAAAACATGGGAAATCAATTATTCGGACATAGTCCGTTGAAATTACGTTTGTTGAAGAACATCAAGTGTTTCGTAAAAATAATAACAATTACGGTGACAAAATATTTTATTCTTTAGAACTTCATCGTGTTGGGAGTATGTATTCATCTTCTGCCTGTCCCGTTCATCGATTCCTTAGCCTGAAAAACATAAATGACGAGGTGTGAGTACGCGAGCATACTCAGTGAGATTAAACCCTTATAAATCGTCAAAATCATGTTGTGTAATGCACATAAAACATTCTTATCTGTGTGAGATATTAGGAGTATGCCCTTGAATGCCACTCAAAGGATGTTGAGTGAGGGCATTGTACTTGTTATTATGTAAATCATCAATATAAGGCAATGAATGTTTCTTTATTTACTGGTAGTTACTGGCATTCCCAACTCGTAAATTACATATAGAAACTAGTCCCTGTATTTGAGAGCAAAACGTTCCACTCCTTATTTGATAAGCGGGTCGGCACTGGAAAGGTTTATAGCTCAAATACTTAATCGTTCGCAAGTCGATGAAACTTGACTGGGCGTTAAGTTTATGTGAAGACTTGTATGACGTGTTCTTTGACAAGGAGAGTGCCTGTCGAACACTAATGGTTAGTGGGAGCATACGTTATAGGTATGCTAATTAGATTAGTATACTCGAACCGACTCACCCTCGATTCGTCACACGTATTTCACTCCGGGACAGTCAATGATGGAATCGAAAGGTTGTGATAGGTACTCGTGAACCTTCGACTTGAGGATTTAATAGGGATGTGCTTGTGACATCAAGATTTTCATTAGAGTAGTTCGACCCTATAAACCAGAAGGCGGGGGTCAACCTCGACGTGCATCTTGATGGGCAAGTAGCGAGTCCCTTGAATACCAAGATAGAATTCTTTCTCCTGTTAGTGAACGGGTTATATGTCCTATGCGATTATTGGCAGATGAGATCATAAGTCTTTGGCCAAAGCATTGGAGCTAGCTGTATTAGATACACGAGAGCTCGATGATCTCGATTTGCATTAACGCATGCATAGCGTCAAGTACAAATGGGGTTTGACTGACCGTGACCCCATAACTTGATCGGGACATTTGAAAGAAGGGTTTCTACGTTTACTGGTATTCACGACAGAATGGTTCTTGAATGATCCCAATCATTCGTTCTCAGTCGGGGTACAGTGTAGGCCACCAGGCTGGCTAGGTGGTGCTACTACTCTTTGGTTCCTCCCATTGCTGACTGAGACGAACCTACCGAGTCGCGCAATAGGATTGACGACGGAATGAATCAAGCTAATTCTCTCATTATGAATATTAGATATTGGATATCTAAATTTGGGACATTGGATGTTTAAATCGACTTATCAGATAAATTGATTTATGGATTAATGAATTAAATATATCACTGGGTGATTAATAAAATTCATGAATATAATTATTTCTTGGAGAAATTAATTATGTTATTTTGTATTTGATATGTTTTAATTAATTGGATTAATTAATCGATGCAAATACATCAAAACGGAATCGTAGTTTATTTGTTTGGACTCACGGGAGTCCAAAACGAACCGAACTCATCCGTTTCTGCATGGTAGCCGCCCCCCTAAGTTCCACCCACTTTCCTCTTGTCTTGTTGTTTTCATTTTATATGAAAAAGATGACTTTGTGGGGTTTGATCTCATGTGACATGAGTTGTTCACATGAGGGTGGAATAAGAATAAAAGGAGGAAGACTTTATATCTCTCCCATATGATTCCTACATGAAAGTGAGATAGATAGATAGAGAGAGAGAGAGAGAGAGAGAGAGACCATTTTCTCAATTGTCTTCTTCATCTTCTTCATTCACTTCTTCTTCATTTTTCTTGGAGAAAATTGAGAGAAATTATTGAGAGATATATTATACACTTAGAGTGTAGTTATAAAAGCTTCATCACTTGATTCTAGCTGTAACCTTAGAGGTTAATCAAGTGTTGTTATTCTGGTCATTTTTCCGGCGCGTGGCAAGTAGAGATGCGGTGCTTTCGGCGTTGGATCGTTCAAGGGCTTGGAGCGGATTGAACTCGTAGAGATCAAACTAAAGCTTGGGGAATTGCTCAACAGACTTCGAGGGTTAGTTTCTTATGACTCTTGCTTTTCGTTTATATATTCGTATATACGTAGCTCGATCGATCCTCGTAGGGATTCAGATCAAATTAATTTTCGTTTTACCGCTTCCGCTGGGCCTTCGTTTTAGGCACCGAATCCCAACAGTGGTATCAGAGCATAGGTCTTGCGATCGTATATACGATATTGGCATTTGGAATGCTCGATTAGATGGTGAATGATTTGGAATCATTTTAGTCATAATCATGTTATATGTTTTTACGTTCGTTGTAGTTATATTTTTCGTAAGTTTATGTCTAAATATAAATCTTAATTTCTTGGAAATATGATTTATATTGAAGATATGAATGTTGGAGAATATAGATATTGGATATCCGGTCGAAAAACTAGCCCCGAATTGCCGTTGGGCCAGTCAGGGGTGGTCGGAAGCGAGGGCCGCGGCCCGTGGCATTGCGGCCGGCACAGGCGGACATCTTGGGGGCCGCGGACCAGGCTCCATGGGCCGCGGCCCAGGGCCGCTGGGCAGCCCTGCCTGGCCGGCAGCTGCCGAGCGTGACTCGGCCATGCCAGGCCTGTCTGCCGGCATGCTGCCGAGGGTGACTCGGCGATGACAGGCCATTTTCGCCCCGACTCGATTTTTTCGTGTATTCTTGAAAATTAATCTCCCGCATGTTAAATTGGATTTAATATGATTAAAATGATTTATGGAATTTCATTTTATAAGGGAAAATTGATTTATTGGAATACTTGTGATCGACCGAATTATTTTGAACGTTTTCATATTACCGATTGTGTGAATCGATTTGATCGGTTTGTATTGTTGATTGGATCAATGTATCTCTACGCTTCCCATTTATTTAGTATTTATTGGATGAATGCTTTTGAATGGGGATGCGTTTCGTGGACTTAGTTTTTGAATCGTTCGTTTTATTCGATTGGGTTGTAAAGGCCGTTTTGAGCCTATTTATTTTACTAGAAAAAATTTGTATCTAGGATGCAATTTTCAATGTAAAATTTATATGTAATGACGAAGACCGGAGGAAGATCCATTTCGAGAAGACGAAGATTCAAGACGAAGACTTGTAATTAGATTACGGAGTTTTTGTTTTCTAGAAACGGTCCATGAACCACATGTTGGTAGCAACTAGGTTGTGAATGGTTGTTTTCATATTGTATGAATGCCACAAACGCGCTTAACTGATTAATGTGAAAAGTGTAACGTTAATCGCAAAAATTCTCCCACGACAAATTATTAAGTTTATAAGGTTTCAAGGTTTTCCTTCCCTCCATCGAGTTTTCGGGAAATTGAAATCCAAACCGGATGTGCTATGCTTACGAGTTATCGGGGTAGTCGTTCGGGGAGGACGGATAAATTACTGGGAGCGCATTTGGATGCCTTCGGTTGGAGCAAATTTTATCCCTAGTAACCTGATAGGTTGTCGGATAAGATTCAATTGTGAAACTGATTTGCGTCGATGGTATAAACTTAACTTGTTCACGAACCATAGAAACCATATAGGTTGAGGGGAGTGAACAAGGGGAAAAATAAGATCGAATCATCCATTAGATGGGTTGGTGTTGGACACCACTTTATGAAAATTAATAGACTAGAAACCTGTTCGGTTGCCCTCTATTAAGATTTATAAAGAACTCGATCACCACTATGAAGTAGAGCAACGATACTCCCGGATTTCACATGGGAGTATGTTATTCCGATAAAAATAGTGGGAGCTGGGTAACAAGAATAGAAAAGACCTTAATTATATACTCAGAACATAATTGAATGAGTCACTAATTAATCTATCGTACTTAATGCAGACTCAAATCTCAATATGACAATGAATCCACTCCGAATTCTGCTCGAAAAGAACACCTTAATGGGACCTAACTTTGTGGATTGGCTCCGCAATCTGATGATTGTTCTCAGTATAGAGGCACTAGGATACGTCTTGGAGACGGACATTCTGGCGCCTCCTGTGCGGACCCGAGCCAATCAGGAAGAGATTGAAAATCACGAAAAGTGGGTTAAGGATGACGTGAAAGTCCGTGCTTATATGATGACTTCCATGTCTAATGAGATTCAGAGAGCTCATGAGAAAATGACTTCTGCTAGGCAGATTCTATCTCACTTAACCGAACTTTATGGTGAGCATAGCAGAACTGCTAGATATGAGATATCCAAGCAACTATTCGGTCCAAGGATTAAGGAAGGTGAGAAGGTTGGGGAACACGTCATCAAAATGATATCCATGATCGAGAGATTGGAGGCTCTTGATTTTAAAATGGATACTTCTCTCCAAACCGACCTTATCCTACAGTCTCTCCCTGATTCCATCTCACAGTTTGTTATGAACTTCAACTAAAATCAGATTGCATGTAATTTAGCTGGGCTAATGAACAAACTGGTGACCGCTCATTCTCAGATGAAGACTCCGCGAATGAAAGAGTCTGCCCTTGTGATTTCTTCTGGACTTCGGAAGTCTAAGAATAAGAAGAAAAAGACCAAGAAGCGGACTAGACCACAAGCTAAGGACCTTAAGGGAAAGGGCAAGGCCCCGATGGTTCCGAAGAACAAGAAGAAGAAGGATGCTTGTCTCAAGTGCGGTGAGCTGGGCCACTGGGCTAGAGAATGTCCGATTCTTCATGGCACTTCAGGTACAGAACTTTTAGTTTTGGAAACAAATTGTTGCGCTCGTATTTTCTACTTCTGAATCTTGGATTCGGTGCTAGGTCTCATATTTGTACCGTGAATCAGGATCTGGAACAAAGTAGGACGCTTGGAGCTGGAGAAGTTATGATCACAGTCGGAAGCGGGCATAGTGTCGAGGCGACCGACATAGGATCACTTCTTTTGGGTTTAGAATCCGGCTTTGTTTTGACTTTAGAAGATGTACTTGTTTTGCCCAAGGGGCACAAAAACATTGTATCCATTCCGGTCATGGACCGAAAAGGCTTTTCATTTTTCATTGGTGATGGTTCGTGCAAAATTTATTTTAGAAATAAACTAGTGGGTACTGCTACATTGTTGAATGGATTGTATCATCTAAATCTCAGCAACAAAGTAGTTGTGAATACTATGACTAGAAAATGTGGTAGGGATGAAACCAATCAAGTTTTGAAATGGCATCTTAGACTTGGTCATGTTGGTCAGACCAAGGTTTACAAGATAGACTTATGGGTCCATTGGGATCAGATCCTTTCCTACTTGTGAATCTTGCCTTAAAGGAAAAATGACTAAATCCCCCTTCACAGGAACATTTGAAAGAGCCGCTGATAAACTGGGATTAATCTATACCGACGTATGTGGTGCTTTGGAAGCAGCACGTGACAGATATCAATATTTCATTACATTTACAGATGATCATACTAGGTATGGTTATGTATACTTAATGAAACATAAATCCGAGGCCTTTGAGAAATTCAAGGAATTCAAGGCCCTAGTCGAGAAACAAACTGGTAATCATATCAAAGCACTTCAGTCGGACCGAGGTGGCGAGTATATGAGTACGGAGTTTGACGAGTTCCTTAAAGAACATGGAATAGTTTCACAACTAACACCTCCAGGTACTCCTCAGTTAAATGGTGTGTCAGAAAGGAGGAACCAGACCTTGTTAAACATGGTCCGTTCCATGCTGGGCTATACTGACTTACCAATTTACCTGTGGGGTATGCACTCCTGACTGCCGCGTATATCTTGAACAGATGTCCTTCCAAATCCGTTCCTAAAACTCCACATGAGATGTGGGAGGGAAGGAAACTAAGTCTTAATCATATTAGGATTTCGGGATGTCCCGCCTATGTCAAGAAGACTAAGGTGGAAAAGTTGGAAGCTAGGTCTGCGAAGGGACGTTTCATTGGATTCCCGTCTGGGACGATGGGATATCTATTCTACATGCCCGAAGATCGAAAGATCGTTGTTGCTTTACAAGCACACTTCCTGGAAGATGAGTTCATTCAGGAAGGCGGAGCAGGTAGAAGTATTTCTTTAGAAGAATACAATGAAACTCCTCGGGAGACACCTGTGCAAGAAATCGCAACCGAACTTTACAAACTCAAGTACAACCACCTCGTAGGTCTAGTAGGGTGTCTCATTTACCTGAGAGGTATGGGCTTGTGCACTTGGAGGAGCTGGGTCTCCATGAGGTTCCAAGTGATAGCCAAGAGACCGACCCGACGACCTATGACCAAGCGATGGTGGATGTAGACTCCGCGAAATGGCGTGAAGCTATGGAAGCTGAGATAGACTCGATGCATGTCAATCAGGTCTGGACTCTAGTAGACCGCCCCAAGGGCATAGTGCCTATTGGGAACAAGTGGATCTACAAGAGAAAGACTGATGGTGATGGCAAGGTTGACGCCTATAAGGCCAGGCTTGTGGTAAAGGGTTATACCCAAAAGGAAGGGATCGATTACCACGATACCTTCTCGCCCATAGCCATGATCAAGTCTATTCGCATGATGCTTTCTATAACTACCTACCACGATTATGAGATATGGCAAATCAACGTAAAGACGGCTTTCCTTAATGGATTCCTCGAGGAAGAAATCTATATGGAGCAGCCTAAAGGCTTTGTGTCCGAAGTCGATATTCAGAAAGTGTGCAAGCTTCAGCATTCCATTTATGGACTGAAGCAAGCGTCGCATAGTTGGAACCTTCGTTTTGACGAGGCGGTCAAAGAGTTTGACTTCGTGCAAAATGAAGAGGAACCTTGTGTATACAAGAGGGTTAGTGGGAGCAAGATCGCATTCTTAGTACTATATGTAGATGACATTCTACGAATAGGAAATGATGTGGGAATGCTCAGTTCTGTGAAAGCTTGGCTTTCGAGTAATTTCTCCATGAAAGACTTGGGAGAAGCAACCTATATTCTTGGAATTCGACTCTACCGAGATAGAGCGAAGAGAACAATAGGCCTTTCCCAAGCCCTCTATATAGATAAGATCTTAAAGCGATTTAAGATGGATGATTCTAAAAGAGGGTTCCTACCAATGCAACATGGAATGAAACTCTCCTTGAAGATGTGTCCTCAAAGTGAGGAACAACGAAAGGAAATGAGTAATATGCCATATGCTTCGGCCGTGGGTAGCCTTATGTATGCTATGTTGTGTACAAGACCTGACATCGCGCATGCTGTAAGCGTGGTGAGTAGGTTTCAGGCAAACCCAAGTAGGGAACATTGGACTTCCGTAAAGAACGTTCTCAAGTACTTAAGAAGGACTAGAGATATGGTTCTTATGTATGGCGGTGGAGAATTGGATGTGGTGGGATTCACTGATTCAGACTTCCAAGGACTGAAGGACGATTCGATGTCTACTTCTGGCTACATATTTACTCTTAATGGAGGAGCAGTATCTTGGCGTAGCGCCAAGAAAAGCGCGACTGCTGATTCCACCTGTCAGGCTAAGTATCAAGCAGCCTCGGAGGCTTCCAAGGAAGGGTTCTGGAATAAGAACTTTCTGGGAGAACTTCAAGTGATACCATGTGCTGAGCTGCCTGTTCCGCTGTACTGTGACAACGACGGAGCTGTAGCGCAGGCCAAGGAGCGGAGGTTTCACAACAGCACCAAACATATTGAGAGGAAGTATCATCTCGTAAGAGAATTTGTTCGCAAAGGATACATTGTACTGCACAGAGTAGACTCGGCCGACAACGTCGCCGATCCACTGACCAAGACACTTTCTCAGACTAGCATGGAGCGTCATCTGGAGAACATGGGTATTAGATACCATAGTATGTGGCATTGAGTGCAAGTGGGAGATTATTAGGAGTATGCCCTTGAATGCCACTCAGAGGATGTTGAGTGAGGGCATTGTACTTGTTATTATGTAAATCATCAATATAAGGCAATGAATGTTTCTTTATTTACTGGTAGTTACTGGCATTCCCAACTCGTAAATATACATATAGAAACTAGTCCCTATATTTGAGAGCAAAACGTTCCACTCCTTATTTGATAAGCGGGTCGGCACTGGAAAGGTTTATAGCTCAAATACTTAATCGTTTGCAAGTCGATGAAACTTGACTGGACGTTAAGTTTATGTGAAGACTTGTATGACGTGTTCTTTGACAAGGAGAGTGCCTGTCGAACACTAATGGTTAGTGGGAGCACACGTTATAGGTATGCTAATTAGATTAGTATACTCGAACCGACTCTGTAACACCCCCGATATATTTAGGAATATTACAGTGCCGTAAATCCTTTACATAAGGATTTACAAGGCTGAAGAATTGAATAGACCTTAACAGGTACAAATAAATGCAAGTAACTGAATTAAGATACGACAGTTATGACAATACTGAACATACAAATATTCAATATAAACTTATTAATACATCACCAAATTCAAATTCATCATAAACGACTACGTACTCGAGTACTTATTGAAATAACTAACAAACAACAGAGGCGTAAACTCGGCCAAAACATCACTCTGCACCCCCGTCGTCATGCAGCTCCAGTGGTTGTTTCCCCGCTCTCCTGGATCCTGAACATAAACAAAATGTTCACCCCCGAAGGGGTTAGCACAACGATGCTAGTACAAGTACCACAACGTATTATTCAACATCTCACGTAGAATAATAATACGTAATTGACAAAAATACCAACGAGTCTTCTCCTACGAGAATCTCATAAATAACATACACAACTGATAATCACAACATGATATCATAACATACACATGGTAATACCGTCGATCCAGCGTTCACCGCCTAGAACCCACGATGATCCCGTCAGACCAACCCATGGTGGAAAAACCAGTCCGATGATCCAGCGCACGCTAGCATAGATCCCCCGATGATCCCGTCGAACCAACGCGAGGTGGACATACAACAACGACATACATGCACGACAATATGTATAACATCAATACACAAAACAAATAAGGTAATTGCCTCGATTCAAAGACAAGAACAATACTTCCACGAAAACGAACACTCGAAGGTCGTCCCCCTCAATCAATCACGTAACAAGCTCAATCCTTAACAAAATAAATAATATAGGATTTATCTCACATCATATGAATGACTAACAATTCGATTTACGGCCAAAAGCTCATAAATTGTAATCTGCCTGAACTGCTTAGCGCACGCTAAGTACTCTGTGTAGCGTGCGTTAAGTCTGCTCGATAGCGCACGCAAACAACAAAGCCTAGCGTACGCTAACTATGCATGGTCAGTACTTCACTGATCAGCCGACTGACTCGTCTGATGGCCTAACGTACGTTACATACCAAACGTAGCGTACGGTAACTTATGCTCGATAGCGCACGTTAATCTACATAGCTTAGCGTGCACTAACTGTGCATGGCAGTTTACTAATGGGCAGTAAACTGATCTCAACAAGATCAAACCAAATGAAATCTTCAGTGATAATTCATGTTACCTCCATGAATATCATGTTCATACGATTATGAATAATCTTACGAATAACAACAATTTCGTATTCAACAACTTCGGGTCTAGTTCATAATTGCTATGAAGACACCTACTAGATTCGAATTACCAATGATAGAAGCTTCCTCTACTTGTTCATTGTAATAAGATTCGAATCATGATGTTCATAATCAAGGTATTTAAGGCATACTCATCTCAATATTCCAAACATAAAGTGGTTTGGATAATTCACCCAAGAAACTCAATATATTTGGCTAGCATGATCATCTCATTCTCCATAACATGAATTTAGAGTTGGTGATAGAATCAACATACCTTAATATGACGAAATCACTGAACTCCAAAGGTAGAATCTGATTCTGGTTGGTTATATGCCACTCCAAGGTGTTACTTCTCTTCAATGATCACTCACAAGTGATAACCAATATACAAGGATCAATAAGATGTGTTCTAAGTGTGTTAGAAGGATTTTTATAGCTCTCTGGACTCTCAAGAATGAAGAATGGACAAAGGAAATGTAAGACAAAACGGGTTGTTGTCTCATTTATAATATTCTGCACTTTAGCTAATTAGCGCACGCTAGCATACAATACTTAGCGCACGCTAATAAGCGTTTACTCCAAATCTGTCCAGGTTCGTACGCAGGAATCTTATCCGGACCCATGTCCCGGCTGGCGCATGTGCTAGCCGCCTACCTCAATAATTCAGTGTCTAGCGCACGCAACTTATACATACGTAGCGTGCGCTAGTAATAGCCGATAGCGCGCGTTAAGCTACATTCTTAGCGTGCGCTATCACGAGTTTGTATGAGAAAATTTTGCATGTTGTTATACTTAAGTACAAGGATGCCAATGTAAGAAATATCATACTCCAATAATCAAAACCACAAATCAGAATAATACAGGGTTTGAATACAGATGAAATACACAGTAATAAATCCGGATATTACATACTCTCCTACTAAAAAGGAGTTTCGTCCCGAAACTCAAGACGAAAATAACTCGGGATATCTGGACTTCATACCAGCTTCCGTTTCCCATGTGGCTTCTTCCATTCCGTGACGTGACCATTGAACTTTGACCAAAACGATTGGTTTGTTCCTCAACTGCTTAACTCGACTCTCGAGTATCTTAACCGGTCTTTCTTCAAACGTCCCATCCTGTGCGACTTCGATCTCACCGAAATCAATGATATGACTGGGATTTGGTATATATTTCCGTAACTGGGATACGTGGAACACGTTATGAACATGGCACAATGACGGTGGTAATGCCAATATGTATGCCAATTCTCCAACTCTCTCAAGGATCTCAAATGGTCCGATATATCTCGGACTCAGCTTTCATTTCCTTCCAAAACAAAATATTCCCCGAGTAGGAGAAACCTTCAAAAGTACGTGGTCTCTAGTACTGAACTCCAATGGGCGACGACGTACGTCTGCGTAAGGTTTCTGGCGACTCTGGGCGGTCAACAGCCTTTCACGAATCAAGGTTATCTTCTCTCGAGTCTGTACGATTAACTCTGGTTCTATCCGTATTAAGTCTGATGAATCATCCCAACATAGGGGCAATCTACATCTCCTCCCGTATAATGCCTCAAACGGTGCCATCTTAATGGAAGCATGCCAACTATTGTTGTATGTGAATTCAATCAATGGTAGGTGAACTTCCCAATCGCTTGACCAATCTAAGGCACAAGCCCTTAGCATATCCTCCACCATTTGAATGGTCCTCTCGGATTGTCCGTCAGTCTGCGGGTGATATGCTGTACTGAAGTTCAATTCGGTCCCCAAGGCCTTATGAACTGCTTTCCAAAAGTGAGACACAAAACGGCCGTCTCGATCAGAAATAATGGTCTTCGGCGTACCATGCAATCGAACTATCTCCGAAATAAATACTCGTGCCAACCTCTCTGGTCCCCACGTGTTCTTAATGCCTAGAAAATGAGCTAATTTGGTTAAACGATCAACTATCACCCAAATCATGTTCATTCCTGTCTTGGTTCTCGGCATACTGGTGATAAAGTCCATCGATATGTCCTCCCACTTCTATTCAGTAATCGGGAGCAGCTTCAACATTCCGGCAGGCCATTGATGCTCGATCTTAACCTGCTGACAAGTCAAGCATTTCGAAACATAGTCCGCTACATCTTTCTTCATGTTGCCCCACCAGAAATTCTGCTTCAAGTCCTTATACATCTTACTGGTGCCTGGGTGGATAGGATAGGGCGAACTGTGAGCTTCCTTCATAATCGTCTATTTCATTACATTGACATCGGGAACGCAGAGTCGGTTCTGGAATCTCAAAACTCCATCATCATGAATTAGGAATCCGGGGGCCTTCCCCTTGATCACTTCATCACGTAACCGAATCATCAGAGGATCATCTGCCTGTCTAGATTTGATTTCTTCGGTTAGTGATGAAGTTATTTCCATCACGCATAGTTGTCCTTGGACTCTTTGTAACCACACTTCAATTCCTTCTCGAATCATCTCTCGTTGAAGGCTAAGTTCGGAGGTCAGCGTCTCCAGCATCTGAATAGAAATAGGCTTGCGGCTGAGTGCATCGGCCACTACATTCGCTTTGCCTGGATGATACAAAATCTCCAAGTCATAGCCCTTAATCAGTTCTAACCATCTTCTTTGCCGCATGTTCAACTCTTTCTGACTGAAGATGTATTTGAGACTCTTGTGATCCGTAAAGATCTGACAGTGAGTCCTGTACAGATAATGCCTCCAGATCTTCAAAGCAAAAACTACTGCTGCTAGCTCCAAATCATGTGTTGGGTAATTCACTTCATAAGGTTTCAGCTGTCGTGAAGCATAAGCGATCACCTTGTCATTATGCATCAATACGCATCCGAGTCCTTGGTTCGAAGCATCACTGTAAACTATGAATCCTCCAGTCCTTTGTGGAAGTGATAAAATTGGTGCTATCGTCAATCTCCTCTTCAATTCATCAAAACTAGTCTGACACGACTCGTTCCACTCAAACTTTTGAGTTTTCTGCAGGAGTCGAGTAAGTGGGCGGGAGATTTTGGAAAACCCTTCCACGAACCGACGATAATACCCAGCAAGTCCTAAGAAACTTCGGACTTCTTTCATGTTCTTTGGAGGCTTCCAATCCAAAACCGCTTCGATCTTCTAAGGATCTACTCGGACTCCTTTAGCTGATACCACATGGCCGAGGAACATTACTTCCTTTAGCCAGAATTCACACTTAGAGAGTTTGGCGTACAGTTGCTCGCTTCTCAAAGTTCTAATACAATCCGCAAATGCTGCGCATGTTCTTCCGGGCTCTTAGAATACACCAGAATGTCATCAATGAACACGACCACAAATTTATCCAAATATTCGATGAACACTCGGTTCGTCAACTGCATGAATACAACAGGTGCATTAGTGAGACCAAACGGCATCACTACAAACTCATAGTGTCTGTAGCGAGTTCTGAATGCTGACTTTGGAACATCAGATTCCTTAATGCTCAGCTGATGGTATTCTGATCTCAGATCGATTTTAGAAAATACTGTTGCTCCTTGCAACTGGTCAAATAAATCATCAATCCGTGGCAACGGATATTTATTCTTAATCGTCATCTTGTTCAGTTCTCGATAATCGATACACAGTCGAAGCGATCCATCCTTCTTTCAGACAAAAAGAACTAGCGCTCCCCAGGGCGATACGCTTGGCTGGATATAGCCTTTGTCCAGTAATTCCTCCAGCTGCTTTTTCTGTTCATACATCTCAGTAGGTGCCATACGATATGGAGCCTTAGAAATTGGTGTAGCCCCGGGTTCCAGCTCAATGGTAAATTCTACATCCCTTCGTGGAGGTAGTCCAGGTAACTCGTCAGGAAATACATCTGGAAATTAGTTCACAACAGGAATGGATGAAAGTTTCACAATTTCGTCTTCCTTCTTAATTGCATAGCACCAGTATCCGGTACAGCCCTGTCTCAACAATTTGACAGCTTTCATCGCTTTAATCGACTTTCCTGAACTTCCTGGTTTCCATCCTTCAAACAATATTTCGGAACCATCATCAGCGATCAGCGAGATATTCCTCCTTCGGTAGTTTACAATAGCCCCATATCGATTAAGCCAATCGTCTCTGAGTATCAGGTCGTCTCCTTGCATTTCTATTACAATCAGATTTGAGAGCCATTCTCTGCCTCCAAATGTTACAGGGAAATCTCTAGTTTCTAAATTCCCGAAAATCCTCTCTCCACTCGGTAAACCAACAACATAAGGTTCACAATTATGAAAACCAGAAACATTCAAACGATTTATACAAGACAAGGATATAAAAGAATGCGTAGCTCCTGTATCGAATAAAACGCTAACTGGCTGGGAAAGGATCTGGACAGTACCTGATGCGACAGCAGCATCCTCATCGTCTGTCCTCCTCATCTCGTACAGATGTGGGGGAGCAGATCCGGGACTCGATGTCCCCTTTCGGTCCCACTGTCCGCTGCCTCGCCCGCGGCCAAAATTCTGAGGCATCTGAACACTTTGCTGCGTCTGTTGGATACTGGCTTCCTTGTGGACTGGCTGTGGTGTACGAGCTCTAAAAGACTTCGCAGCCTCTTCACAGAACACCGCACGATGTCCCTCTCGACCACAATCAAAACAAGTCACGGCAGGTAGGGGGCAATTCCGTCGATAGTGCCCTGTCTGGGCACAGTTAAAGCATTTCCTGGTAACCTCAGTCATGGTTGATGTTGCTCCGAAGTTCTTTCCGCTCCTAACTAGGTGCGGAGGTTTCTTGAAAGAATGAAAAGATGACTGGGCCTTGTGGGGCCCGCTGCTCTTGTGCTCTGTAAAAGTACCAGAGACTTTCTGCTTCTTGGATTCCGTAAATTTCTCCATAGCTGCTTCCTTGATCTCATACGCCAACGCCTTATCCTGGTATTGACAGAGTGTGGTACATTCAAAACCGGACATGTACCTCTGGATTTCTGGTTTCATCCTCATATCAAAATTGATCATCATTTCTGCATCTGTTCTGACCAGATGTCGAACAAATGCCAGCTGCTGGTTAAACGTCTTAATTGCGTGAGATACTGGCACATCTGAAGGTTGAGCGGAGAAAAACTCCCGAACCTTGGCTTCCCTCACAGGACGAGGGCAGTACTGAGCTTCCATCATTAATTTAAACTCTGTCCAATCAGCATCATGGTCTACAGGCCGGATGGCTTCCCACCATTCGGACACTTCCCCTATCAAAAAGTATTGAGCGATAGAGGCTCTCCGGTCGTCTGGGCAGTTAATTCTGGCAAAGATTTTCTCCAGTTCCTTCAACCAATGGTCCTAGGTGGGAGTCTCAGAAATACCGTCGAATTTTGGTGGTTGCATCTTCGCCACCTCTTGCAGCCACCGGTCACCTCAATTTCCCATATCTGGGATCCCTTGTTGTCTATCTCCCTGCTGTAATCCCACCGCCACTTGCATTCGGTCCACGACCTGGGCGAACTGAGTTATCTGGTTCACCACCTGACGAAGAATTTCTGGTACAGCAGGTTCCGGTTCGTTATTGATAGATCGTTGCGGCTCGCCTGAGCTATGACTGGCCTGATTAGAAGGCGACGCCTCCCTTTCAGCATTCCTTCGTCCGCGTCCACGACCGAGACCACGTCCACGTCCGCCTCTCAACATACTGTAAGCATAAATACTCAATATATAGGAAACAATATCGTTCAAATGCTCAAGTACAAGGAAATATAACATGCAAAGGACGAGATAGAGTTTAGGAACTTACAACCACCGCCAGCACGAAGACGTAGGCAGTACAGTGATGTTATTCGCGGCCGATTACTTCAAAAGACATAAATGACCCCTATTTTAACCCAATGGCCAAGATATCCATAATCTTATCTCCGATACCATATTCTGTAACACCCCCGATATATTCAGGAATATTACAGCGCCGTAAATCCTTTACATAAGGATTTACAAGGCTGAAGAATTGAATAGACCTTAACAGGTACAAATAAATGGAAGTAACTGAATTAAGATACGACAGTTATGACAATACTGAAAATACAAATATTCAACAGAAACTTATTAATACATCACCAAATTCAAATTCATCATAAACGACTATGTACTCGAGTACTTATTGAAATAACTAACAAACAACAGACAAGTAAACCCGACCAGAACATCACTCTGCACCCCCGTCGTCATGCAGCCCCAGTGGTTGTTTCCCCGCTCTCCTGGATCCTGAACATAAACAAAATGTTCACCCCCGAAGGGGTTAGCACAACGATGCTAGTACAAGTACCACAACGTATTATTCAACATCTCACGCAGACGTAATTGACAAAAATACCAACGAGTCTTCTCCTACGAGAAACTCATAAATAACATACACAACTGATAATCACAACATGATATCATAACATACACATGGTAATTCCGTCGATCCAGCGTTCACTGCCTAGAACCCACGATGATCCCGTCAGACCAACCCATGGTGGAAAAACCCGTCCGATGATCCAGCGCACGCTAGCATAGATCCCCCGATGATCCCGTCGGACCAACGCGAGGTGGACATACAATAACGACATACATGCACGACAATATGTATAACATCAATACACAAAACAAATAAGGTACTTGCCTCGATTCGAAGACAAGAACAATACTTCCACAAAAACGAACACTCGAAGGTCGTCCCCTCAATCAATCACGTAACAAGCTCAAACCTTAACAAAAGAAATAATATAGGATTTATCTCACATCGTATGAATGTCTAACAATTCGATTTACGGACAAAATCTCATAAAATGTAATCAGCCTGAACTGCTTAGCGCACGCTAAGTACTCTGTGTAGCGTGCGTTAAGTCTGCTCGATAGCGCACGCAAACAACAAAGCCTAGCGTACGCTAACTATGCATGGTCAGTACTTCAGTGATCAGCCGACTGACTCGTCTGATGGCCTAACGTACGTTACGTACCAAACATAGCGTACGTTAACTCATGCTCGATAGCGCACGTTAATCTACATAGCTTAGCTTGCGCTAACTGTGCATGGCAGTTTACTAATGGGCAGTAAACTGATCTCAACAAGATCAAACCAAATGAAATCTTCAGTGATAATTCATGTTACCTCCATGAATATCATGTTCATACGGTTATGAATAATCTTACGGATAACAACAACTTCGGATTCAAGAATAAGTATACTATTATGAAACCATAATCCATTTCAAATACAATTCTTCATGTGATAATTCGGAAGGCTTAACGGTTGATATAAACACCTTTATATCAATGAAAACTATCACTCTGAAGTTTGAATAATCATTCCATCTTTACAAGATAAATCCTTCCGTGATTAATCTCTTATATCCGTCTAACAATAGTGATGCTAAAGTCAAGTTCATGATTGCTATGAAGACACCTACTAGATTCGGATTACCAATGATAGAAGCTTCCTCTACTTGTTCATTGTAATAAGATTCGAATCATGATGTTCATAATCAAGGTATTTAAGGCATACTCATCTCAATATTCCAAACATAAAGTGGTTTGGATAATTCACCCAAGAAACTCAATATATTTAGCTAGCATGATCATCTCATTCTCCATAACACGAATCTAGAGTTGGTGATAGAATCAACATACCTTAATATGACGAAATCACTGAACTCCAAAGGTAGAATCTGATTCCGGTTGGTTATATGCCACTCCAAGGTGTTACTTCTCTTCAATGATCACTCACAGGTGATAACCAATATACAAGGATCAATAAGATGTGTTCTACGTGTGTTAGAAGGATTATTATAGCTCTCTAGCCTCTCAAGAATGAAGAATGGACGAAGGAAATGCAAGCCAAAATGGGTTGTTGTCTCATTTATAGTATTCTGCACTTTAGCTAATTAGCGCACGCTAGCATACAATACTTAGCGCACGCTAATAAGCGTTGACTCCAAATCTGTCTAGGTTCATCCGCGGGAATCTTATCCGGACCCATGTCCCGGCTGGCGCATGTGCTAGCCGCCTACCTCAATAATTCAGTGTCTAGCGCATGCAACTTCTACATACGTAGCGTGCGCTAGTAATAGCCGATAGCACGTGTTAAGCTACATTCTTAGCGTGCGCTATCACGAGTTTGTATGAGAAAATTTTGCATGTTGTTATACTTAAGTACAAGGATGCCAATGCAAGAAATATCATACTCCAATAATCAAAACCACAAATCCAAATAATACAGGGTTTGAATACAGATGAAATACACAGTAATAAATCCGGATATTACAGACTCACCCTCGATTCGTCACACAGATTTCACTTCGGGACAGTCAATGATGGAATCGAAAGGTTGTGATAGGTATTCGTGAACCTTCGACTTGAGGATTTAATAGGGATGTGCTTGTGACGTCAAGATTTTCATTAGAGTAGTTCGACCCTATAAACCGGAAGGCGGGGGTCAACCTCGACGTGCATCTTGATGGGCAAATAGCCGGTCCTAATGAATACCAAGATATAATTCTTTCGCTTGTTAGTGAACGGGTTATATGTCCTATGCGGTTATTAGCAGATGAGATCATAAGTCTTTGGCCAAAGCATTGGAGCTAGCTGTATTAGATACACGAGAGCTCGATGATCTCGATTTGCATTAACGCATGCATAACGTCAAGTACAGATGGGGTTTGACTGACCGTGACCCCATAACTTGATCGGGACATTTAAAAGAAGGGTTTATACGTTTACTGGTATTCACGACAGAATGGTTCTTGAATGATCCCAATCATTCGTTCTCAGTCGGGGTACAGTGTAGGCCACCAGGCTGGCTAGGTGGTGCTACTACTCTTTGGTTCCTCCCATTGCTGGCTGAGACGAACCTACCGAGTTGCGCAATAGTATTGGCGACAGAATGAATCAAGCTAATTCTCTAATTATGAATATTATATATTGGATATCTAAATTTAGGACATTGGATGTTTAAATCGACTTATCAGATGAATTGATTTACGGCTTAATGAATTAAATATATCACTGGGTGATTAATTTAATTCATGAATATAATTATTTCTTGGAGAAATTAATTATATTATTTTGTATTTGATATGTTTTAATTAATTGGATTAATTAATCGATACAAATACATCGAAACGGAATCGTAGTTTATCTGTTTAGACTCAGGGGAGTCCGAAACGAACCGAACTCATCCGTTTCTGCATGGTAGCCGCCCCCTTAAGTTCCACCCACTTTCCTCTTGTCTTGTTGCTTTCATTTTATGTGAAAAAGATGACTTTGTGGGGTTTGATCTCATGTGACATGAGTTGTTCACATGAGGGTGGAATAAGAATAAAAGGAGGAAGACTTTATATCTCTCCCATATGATTCCTACGTGAAAGTGAGATAGAGAGAGAGAGAGAGAGAGAGAGAGAGAGAGAGAGAGAAACCATTTTTTCAATTGTCTTCTTCATCTTCTTCATTCACTTCTTCTTCATTTTTCTTGGAGAAAATTGAGAGAAATTATTGAGAGATATATTATACACTTAGAGTGTAGTAATAAAAGCTTCATCTCTTGATTCTAGCCGTAAACTTAGAGGTTAATCAAGTGTTGTTATTCCGGTCATTTTTCCGGCGCGTGGCAAGTAGAGACGCAGTGCTTTCGGCGTTGGATCGTTCAAGGGCTTGGAGCGGATTGAACTCGTAGAGATCAAACTAAAGCTTGGGGAATTGCTCAAGAGAAGGTTACCATTTAATCAACGGACTTCGAGGGTTAGTTTCTTACGACTCTTGCTTTTCGTTTATATATTCGTATATACGTAGCTCGATCGATCCTCATAGGGATTCAGATCGAATTAATTTTTGTTTTACCGCTTCCGCTGGGCCTTTGTTTTAGGCACCAAATCCCAACATGAGACTCGTCTCGGATTTCTTTCATTCTTTCGACCCCTCGCGGGTCGTCATGTTACACGACACAACGATGACCATAACATATTAAAACAGTATAACCTCACCTCGTTTGCTGAAATCTTGAAATATCTTCCTTTGAATTTGGCTCGGTTGTCCTTCTTGGATCCCGGATACGCTGCTCCTAGCACTTGAAAATACTTTTTCATATTTCCGGTCATAAATTGTTGATGTAAAATCTGAAATCTCTTTGAAGACTTTTATCAAATACCTTTGAAAAACTATCAGATTTGAGCTATCTAGTTGATCGGGATTTTTGTGGCTATTATTATTTTTGGAAAGAAAATATGTTACGGGCGTTTTTAAGTATAGGTTCACAACTTCAAAATGATATATGATATGTAGAAAAACACATCCGGGAACATGTATAAATAGGGGATCAAAGTCGGTTGAAAATCAACCTTACCCGGACAGTTGGAAGCCTTATCCAGACAGCTGGCCGAGAAGCTTCTGTCGGTCGTGACCGACCTTATCCAGAAAGCGTTCTCCGGACAGCGCCGAGAAACTTCTGTCGGTTGTGACCGGCAGCTGTCGGTAGGCGTGTCCGGCGGTGACCGGCAGATGTCCGTCAACTTGGCTCGGCCGGTTCGACCCCTTCCCAGTATCCAAATTCGATTTCCCAACCTGTTCCGGACTCGTCGGAGTTAAATCTTCGATATGCTTGGAACGGATTTTCGATAATATTAATAAAATAATTTAATATTATTTTTGCAATATAAGTGTTCTGTGATGAAAATTTTAACGTATCAAATCGTCGGAACTTTCCAAAAATCAGTTTCAAAATTCTAAAAATGATCCTTATAATTTATTTTGAAATCTTTTTCTTTTTAAGTCCTTCATTTTATGCTAGGAACGTATCGGTCCAAGTATCAGACAACCAGTAAATATTAAAATCAAAATCCATGATCGTTAGCAAAATAAATAGTATTTAAATAAGTATTGGGACATTACAATCCTCCCCCCTTTAAAAAATTTCGTCCTTGATATTGAGCTTCGTAAAGAACTTTGAAAATCTGTATCAAATTTTGTATGAGTATTTTCATCAATAAATTCTTTGAAATCATATTTTGTCCCTTTCAGACAATATTTAAACTTTCATATATCTTTTTAAATCTTTTGTCGACACAATCATTCTATACTCATACCATAATTTTTTAATTTTCGTAAAAGAGTGAACACTTGAAACCATTACCTCGGAGTTGACGTTGGGCAGCAGCGATGAACCACATATTCTCCCGAAAAATATTAATGCCGTAATTCGTTATACTTTCAAAAATAAAAAAGTTTTAAAATATCTTGTTTTGTATAAGTAAATCTTTTTTTTAAAACCTCCTTAACTGTATAGTCCCATACCTATAGTCTTGGAATACCTCTCGTTCTGGTGAGAATTCGGTTCAGTCATGTCCCCCTCCGCCTAGAAGCCTTGTCAAGAGCCGCTCGTTGTCCGTGCCCTTTTTCTTATTGCACCGGCGATCACTCCCCTTTCTCGGAGCCGCTCATTGTTTGTGCCCTTTTTTTATTGCACCGGCGATCACTCCCCGCCCTCGTCGGCCCCGGGTGTCACATGTTCACCAGCTTCCGCTTGGTTCATCCCCAAATCTCACCGTACTGAGAGAGGTCTTGCTCCGATACCATTCTGTAATGCCCTGGATTTCTTAATTCAAAAGCACGTTACACGGCTCAATTTTTCCTTAAAAATTTTATATAAATTCGGAGTATTTGCGGAAGCGTTTTAGCCAGTAAATCTTCAATAAAACTCATTTATTCAAACATCAGTATAGTTTTACAAAAACATGGGAAATCAATTATTCGGACATAGTCCGTTGAAATTACGTTTGTTGAAGAACATCAAGTGTTTCGTAAAAATAATAACAATTACGGTGACAACATCTTTTATTCTTTAGAACTTCATCGTGTTGGGAGTATGTATTCATCTTCTGCTTGTCCCGTTCATCGATTCCTTAGCCTGAAAAACATAAATGACGAGGTGTGAGTACGCGAGCATACTCGGTGAGATTAAACCCTTATAAATCGTCAAAATCATGTTGTGTAATGCACATAAAACATTCTTATCTGTGTGAGACTCGTCTCAGATTTCTTTCATTCTTTCGACCCCTCGCGGGTCGTCATGTTACATGACACAACGATGACCATAACATATTAAAACAGTATAACCTCACCTTATTTGCTGAAATCTTGAAATATCTTCCTTTGAATTTGGCTCAGTTGTCCTTCTTGGACCCCGGATACGCTGCTCCTAGTACTTGAAAATACTTTTTCATATTTCCGGTCATAAATTCTTGATGTAAAATCTGAAGTCTCTTTGAGGACTTTTATCAAATACCTTTGAAAAACTATCACATTTGAGCTATCTAGTTGAATGGGATTTTTGTGGCTATTATTATTTTTGGAATGAAAATATGTTACGGGTGTTTTTAAGTATAGGTTCACAGCTTCAAAATGATATATGATATGTACAAAAACACATCCGGGAACATGTATAAATAGGGGCTCAAAGTCGGTTGAAAATCAACCTTACCCGGACAGCTGGAAGCCTTCTCCGGACAGCTGGCCGAGAGGCTTCTGTCGGTCATGACCGACCTTATCCGGACAGCTGGACAGCCTTATCCGGACAGCTGGCTGATAAGCTTCTGTTGGTCGTGACCGACCTTATCCAGACAGCCTTATCCGGACAGCGCCGAGAAACTTCTGTCGGTTGTGACTGGCAGCTGTCGGTAGGCGTGTCCGGCGGTGACCGGAAGATGTCCGTAAACTTGGCTCGGCCGGTTCAACCCCTTCCTAGTGTCCAAATTCGATTTCCCGACCTGTTCCGGACTCGTCGGAGTTAAATCTTCGATATGCTCGGAACGGATTTTCGATAATATTAATAAAATAATTTAATATTATTTTTGCAATATAAGTGTTCTGTGATGAAAAGTTTAACGTATCAAATCGTCGGAACTTATCAAAAATCAGTTTCAATATTCTAAAAATGATCCTTATAATTTATTTTGAAATCTTTTCTTTTTAAGTCCTTCATTTTATGCTAGAAACGTATCGGTCCAAGTATCAGACAACCTGTAATATTAAAATCAAAATCCATGATCGTTAGCAAAATAAATAGTATTTAAATAAGTATTGGGACGTTACATGCATGGTCCCTATTGAACGAGCCCACATTGAGAAGAAACTGATCTTGGCCATTCAATTTAAGAAGGGGATGCGAAAGTACCCTAGCTACTTGGTAACAATTCGGTAGCTCAATGACGAAGAAGAACTCAACTCATCGCGGGCTGACCACCCGAAAATCTTGAAAAATATTCTCGAGGAGTACAAGGATGTGATGCCTAAAGAATTGCCTAAGAAACTTCCACCCAGGCAAGATGTGGTGTAATGCCCGGATAATTATTGTGTATCTATCTTGTAAGAATCAACTTTGTGATGTTATTATTTGGAGGTTGGTTTCCCTTATTTCGTATCCTTATGTTTTGGTATCTCCAGCATTCTGCATGCATGGTTCTGTACGTGTTAACGTACGCTATCAGGCGTCCATAACGTACGCTAAGACTGCAGTATTACGTACTTTATCTGATGTTCTTAGCGTACGTAAGCTAAGTCAACTTGGGATCGGATAAGGGTCGGCGTGTGGGGGCCGAGGAAGGGGCCGGGGAAGATTCGTGTGATTTTCGCGTGAACCTGGACATAGGTGTTACGTACGATATGGTGCATGTTTTACGTACGCTAAGGACATGGATATTACGTACGTAAAACCCTTGTGATTACGTATGTAAGGACATGGCGAAATCAGGCCAGTGAATTCTGGTCAGACGATTACGTACGCTAAAGCTACGGTATAACGTACGTTAAGTTTGTTACGTACGTAAGGGTAATTTCATAACGTACGTAATGCCCAGAATTCTATTTATAGACCTCAACCCTATTTCATTTCTCACCTTTCATTTGGCCGATTTTTCGTGTTCTGGAGATCTTTCATCACCTCTTATCCTTCATATCCTCTTCTGAGACGATTCTTGGGGAGCTTAGGCCTTGTAGATTGGTGTTCAAGCTTCTGGTGGTAGAGTTTATTCAAGTTCTTCATTGTTCATCAATTTATTGAGGTATGTGATCCTTCACCAACTAATTTAGCATGATCTCGATGCGTTTTGGACTGCTCGAGTAGACCGAACCAGTTATCTTCTTGAGGAGCCTTTCATCATGGTTTAGAAGATTAAATTCAATTATTTTCGATTCCTCTTGATTGTTGTAATCATTGAGCAAACCTTCTAGTGATTAGACTGTTGATTAGTGCATCTTGAGATGGTAAACCCAATCATATCTAGTTTTCGAAGATTATCTTAGTTCATAAGAATGCTATGATCGAACATTTCGGTGAAGAATTAATGGATTGAACTTAAGGATTTATTCGTAGAAGGAGAGGATATTGAAACTAGTGAACAAGTCTTTATGATGATTCATCGAAGTTCGGATATCTTGTTATAATAGAACATGATTACAATCCTCCTAGGATGAATTCCATGTTATGTTGTAACAATCAACCGAAGGAATTGTGTTGGAACTTATAAAGTATTCCATTGAGCTATTGCAAGGACGAATAGCGTAGTATCGGTCCAACCAAATTGTGTTAGGGCAGAATAGTCCATCGCCATGATAGATGCATCATGCCTTTTGATGATTCATTTGATGATTTGAACGATTATCTGGAACCGTTAGTTTTACCGACGTTATTGTTCGATGAAGGTTTGCATTCCGGTGAGCCGACCAAGCGAGAATTCTCTAACCAGATTGAAGACTATTGATTGTAGAAATTCTTGTCGCCATTTGTTGAGGCAAGTATCGTATTTTGAAAGTCTATGAATAATTGATGAACTTGATCATGCATATGGTTTATTCGTGTTGTTGACATGATATTATTTCATTAAATTGTCATGACATTTGCTATCGATTTAACGTACGTTCATATTGATGAACATGTCGATTTTCTTGCATATGTATATGCATAGTGTGTTATGTGTAAGTTGTGATGATCCGAAGGGATCAAGCGATCTATGCTGAGGGCGCTGGATCGGATGTCCACCTCGTGTTGTTCCGACGAGATCATCTTGGGATCTAGGTTGAGGGCGCTGGATCATTGCGTTAGGAGTATGCCCTCGAATGCCACTAAGAGGTTGTTGAGTGAGGGCATTGTACTTGTAATTATGTAAACCATTTATATAAGGCAAAGGAATGTTTCTTTATTTACTGGTAGTTACTGGCATTCCGAACTCGTAAATAAATATATAGAAACTAGTCCATGTATTTGAGAGCAAAACGTTCCACTCCTTATTGGATAAGGGGGTCGGCACTGGAAAGGTTTATAGCTCAAATACTTAATCGTTCGCAAGTCGATGAAACTTGACTGGGCGTTAAGTTTATGTGAAGACTTGTATGACGTGTTCTTTGACATGGAGAGTGCCTGTCGAACGCTAATGGTTAGTGGGAGCACACGTTATAGGTATGCTAATTGGATTAGTATACTCGAACCGACTCACTCTCGATTCATCACACGGATTTCACTCCGAGACAGTCAATGATGGAATCGAAAGGTTGTGATAGGTATTCGTGAACCTTCGACTTGAGAATTTAGTAGGGATGTGCTTGTGACGTCAAGAATTTCATTAGAGTAGTTCGACCATGTAAACCGGAAGGCGGGGGTCAACCTCGACGTGTACCTTGACGGGCAAGTAGCAGGTCCTACTGAATACCAAGATAAAATTCTTTCTCCTGTTAGTGAAGGGGTTATATGTCCTATACGGTTATTGGCAGATGAGATCATAAGTCTTTGGCCAAAGCATTTGAGCTAGCTGTATTAGATACACGAGAGCTCGATGATCTCGGTTTGCATTAACGCATGCATAGCGTCAAGTACAGATGGGGTTTGACTGACCGTGACCCTATAACTTGATCGGGACATTTGAAAGAAGGGTTTATACGTATACTGGTATTCACGACAAAATGGTTCTTGAATGATCCCAATCATTCGTTCTCAGTCGGGGTAAAGTGTAGGCCACGAGGCTGGCTAGGTGGTGCTACTACTCTTTGGTTCCTCCCATTGCTGACTGAGATGGACCTACCGAGTCGCGCATTAGGATTGACGACGGAATGAATCGAGCTTAATCTCTCATTATGAATATTAGATATTGGTTATCTAATTTGAGACATTAGATGTCTAAATCGATTTATTGGATAAATTGATTTACGGCCTAATGGATTAAATAAATTACTGGGTGATTAATTTAATTCATGAATATAATTATTTCTTGGAGAAATTAATTATGTTATTTTGTATTTGATATGTTTAATTAATTGCATTAATTAAACAATATAAATACATCGGAACGGAATTGGGGTTTATCTGTTTAGACTCTCGGGAGTCCGAAACGAACCGAACTCGTCCGATTTCTTCTAGAGGCCGGCCCCCACCTTGATTTCCTACCTTGATCATCGTCTTGTTTTCTTGTTGGAAGACTTTTGACATATGAGATTTCATATCTCTTATTATAAGGTTAAAGGTGATTTTGTGGGTGGAATCTTATCTTGTGAATGATTTTAAGACCAAAATAAAACTCTCATTCTCAAAACCATGCACATCTCACGGCAGCCTCATTTTGGAGAGAGTGGGAGAGAAAACTTGGTCTTGTGTTTTTCATCATTCACATTTTCTTAGAGAAAAATTATTGAGAGATATATTATACACTTAGAGTGTAATAATAAAAGCTTCATCACTTGATTCTAGCCGTAACCTTAGAGGTTAATCGAGTGTTGTTGTTCCGATCATTTTTCCGGCGCGTGGAAAGTAGAGACGCGGTGCTTTCGGTGTTGGATCGTTCAAGAGCTTGGAGCGGATTAGATTCGTAGAGATCAATCAAAGCTTGGGGAATAGCTCAAGAGAAGGTTACCATTTAATCAACGGACTTCGAGGGTTAGTTTCTTACGACTCTTGCTATTCATTTTGATATTCGTATATACGTAGCTCGATTGATCCTCGTAGGGATTCAGATCGAATTAATTTTCATTTTACTGCTTCCGCTGGGCCTTCGTTTTAGGCACCGAATCCCAACAGTGGTATCGGAGCGTAGGTCTTGCGATCGTATATACGATATTAGCATTTGGAATGCTTGATTAGATGGTGAATGATTTGGAATCATTTTAGTCATAATCGTGGTATATGTTTTTACGTTCGTTGTAGTTACATTTTTCGTAAGTTTATGTCTAAATATAAATCTTAATTTCTTGGGGATATGATTTATATTGAAGATATGAAGCTGCCGTTGGACGGTCCGGGAGGGGTCCGGGGGCAGGGGGCCGCGGCCCAGGGCTGTTGCAGCCGGCCTGGGCAGGGACTGTACTGGGGTCCGCAGCCCAGGCTCAAGGGGCCGCGGCCCAGGGCCGCTGTCCGTGTCCTGGCCGGCAGCTTCCGAGCGTGACTCGGCCATGCCAGCTCTGTGCAGCCGCCGAGGGTGACTTCGGCCAGCAGCTGTTTTCACCCCGGCTCGATTTTTTCGTGTATTCTTGAAAATTAATCTCCCACATGTTAAATTGGATTTAATATGATTAAAATGATTTTTGGTATTTCATTTTGTAAGGGAAATTTGATTAATTGGAATATTTATGGTCGACCGAATTATTTTAAACGTTATCATATTACCGATTGTGCGAATCGATTGGATCGGTTTGTATTGTTGATTGGATCAATGTATCTCTACGTTTTTCATTTATATAGTATTTATTGGATGAATGCTTTTGAATGGGGATGTGGTTCGTCGACTTAGTTTTGAATCGTTCGTTTTATTCGATTGGGTTGTAAAGGCCGTTTTGAGGCTATTTATTTTACTAGAAAAATTTGTATCTGGGATGCAATTTTCAATGTAAAATTCATATGTAATGACGAAGACCGGAGTAAGATCTATTTCGAGAAGACGAAGATTCAAGACCAAGACTTGTAATTAGATTACGGAGTTTTTTTAGTTTTCTAGGAACGGTCCATGAACCACATGTTGGTAGCAACTAGGTTGTGAATGGTTGTTTCATATTGTATGAATGCCACAAACGCGCTAATATGATTAATGTGCAAAGTGTAACGTTAATTGCGAAAATTCTCCCACGATAAATTATTAACTTTATAAGGTTTCAAGGTTTTCCTTCCCTCCATCGAGTTTTCGGGAAATTGAAATCCAAACCGGATGTGCTATGCTTCCGATTTATCGGGGTAGTCGTTCGGGGAGGACGGATAAATTACCGGGAGCGCATTGGATGCCTTCGGTTGGAGCAAATTTTATCCCTAGAAGCCTGATAGGTTGTCGGATAAGATTCAATTGTGAAACTGATTTGCGTCGATGGTATAAACTTAACTTGTTCACGAACCATAGAAACCGTATAGGTTGAGGGGAGTGAACAAGGGGAAAAAGAAGATCGAATCATCCATTAGATGGGTTGGTGTTGGACACCACTTTAAGAAAATTAATAGACTAGAAACCTGTTCGGTTGCCCTGTATTAAGATTTATAAAGAACTCGATCACCACTATGAAGTATAGCGACGATACTTCCGGATTTCACATGGGAGTGTGTTATTCTGATAAAAATAGCGGGAGCTGGGTAACAAGAATAGAAAAGACCTTAATTCTATACTCAGAACATAATTAAATGAGTTACTAATTAATCTATCGTACTTAATGCAGACTCAAATCTCAATATGACAATGAATCCACTCGCAATTCTGATCGAAAAGAACACCTTAATGGGACCTAACTTTGTGGATTAGCTCCGCAATCTGATGATTGTCCTCGGTATAGAGGCACTGGGATACATCTTGGAGACGGACATTCCGGCGCCTCCTGTGCGGACCAGAGCCAATCAGGAAGAGATTGAAAACCATGAAAAGTGGGTTAAGGATGATGAGAAAGTCCGCGCTTATATTATGGCTTCCATGTCTAATGAGCTTCAGAGAGCTCATGATAAAATGACTTCTGTTAGGCAGATTCTATCTCACTTAACCGAACTTTATGGTGAGCATAGCAGAACTGCTAGATATGAGATATCCAAGCAACTGTTCGGTGCAAGGATGAAGGAAGGTGAGAAGGTTGGGGAACACGTCCTCAAAATGATATCCATGATCGAGAGATTGGAGGCTCTTGATTTTAAAATGGATATTTCTCTCCAAACCGACCTTATCCTACGCCTCTCCACGATTCCTTCTCACGCTTGTTATGAACTTCAACCGCAATGAGATTGCATGTAATTTAGTGGGCTAATGAAGAAACTTGTGACCGCTCGGTCTCGATGAAGACTCGAGATGAAGGAGTCTCGCACTTGTGATTTCTTGGACTTCTAAGTCTAAGAATAAGAAGAAAAAGACCAAGAAGCGGACTGACCACAAGCTAAGGACCTTAAGGGAAAGGGCAAGGCCCCGATGGTTCCAAAGAATAAGAAGAAGAAGGATGCTTGTCTCAAGTGCGGTGAGTGGGCCACCGGGCTAGAGACTGCCCTATTCTTCATGGCACTTGGTCTGTAACTTTTAGTTTTGGAAACAAATTGTTCTGCTACTGTATTTTCTACTTCCTGGATAATGGATTCTGGTGCTAGTTCTCATATTTGTACCGTGAATCAGGATCTGGAACAAAGTAGGAAGCTTGGAGCTGGAGAAGTTATGATCATAGTCGGAAGCGGGCATAGTGTCGAGGCGACCGACATAGGATCACTTCTTTTGGGTTTAGAATCCGGTTTTTTTTTTACTTTAAAAGATGTACTTGTTTTGCCCAAGGGGCACAAAAACATTGTATCCATTCCGGTCATGGACCGAAAATGCTTTTCATTTTTCATTGGTGATGGTTCCTGCAAAATTTATTTTAGAAATAAACTAGTGGGTACTGCTACATTGTTGAATGGATTGTATCATCTAAATCTCAGCAACAAATTAGTTGTGAATACTATGACTAGAAAACGTGGTAGGGATGAAACCAATCTAGTTTTGAAATGGCATCTTAGACTTGGTCATGTTGGTCAGACCAAGGTTTACAAGATGGAAAAAGATGGACTTATGGGTCTATTGGGATCAGATCCCTTTCCTACTTGTGAATCTTGCCTTAAAGGTAAAATGACTAAGTCCCCCTTCACAGGGACTTTTGAAAGAGCCGCTGATAAACTGGGATTAATCCATACTGACGTTTGTGGTGCTTTGGAAGCAGCACGTGACGGATATCAATATTTCATTACGTTTACAGATGATCATACTAGGTATGGTTATGTATACTTAATGAAACATAAATCCGAGGCTTTTGAGAAATTCCAGGAATTCAAGGCCCTAGTCGAGAAACAAATTGGTAATTATATCAAAGCACTTCGGTTGGACCGAGGTGGCGAGTATATGAGTACGGAGTTTGACGAGTTCCTTAAGGAACATGGAATAGTTTCACAACTAACACCTCCAGGTACTCCTCAGTTAAATGGTGTGTCCGAAAGAAGGAACCGGACCTTGTTGAACATGGTCCGTTCCATGCTGGGCTATACTGACTTGCCGATTTACCTGTGGGGGTATGCACTCGTGACTGCCGCTTACATCTTGAACAGATGTCATTCCAAATCCGTTCCTAAAACTCCACATGAGATGTGGGAGGGCAGGAAACCAAGTCTTAATCACATTAGGATTTTGGGATGTCCCGCCTATGTCAAGAAGACTAAGGTGGAAAAGTTGGAAGCGAGGCCTGCGAAGGGACGTTTCATTGGATTCCCGTCTGGGATGATGGGATATCTATTCTACATGCCCGAAGATCGAAAGATCATTGTTGCTTTACAAGCACACTTCCTGGAAGATGAGTTCATTCAGGAAGGCGGAGCAGGTAGAAGTATTTCTTTAGAAGAATACAATGAAACTCCTCGGGAGACACCTGTGCAAGAAACTGGAACCGAACTTTCTGAAACACAAGTACAACCACCTCGTAGGTCTAGTAGGGTGTCTCATTTACCTGAGAGGTATATATTTATGCACTTGGAGGAACTGGGTTTCCACGAGGTTCCAGGTGATAAAAAAGAGATCGACCCGCAACCAATGACCTAGCAATGGTGGATGTAGACTCCATGATATAGACTGTAACAGTCTTCATGTAGTTGGGACCTTCATTTTGACGAGGTAGTCAAACAGTTTGACTTCGTACAAAATGAAGAGGAATCTTGTGTATACAAGAGGGTTAGTGGGAGCAAGCTCGCATTCTAAGTACTATATGTAGATGCCATTCTACTAGTAGGAAATGATGTGGGAATGCTCAGTTCTGTGAAAGCTTGGTTTTTGAGTAATTTCGCCATGAAAGACTTGGGAGAAGAAACCTATATTCTTGGGATTCGACTCTATTGGGATAGATCGAAGAGAATGATAAGTTTTTCCCAAGCCCTCTATATAGATTAAATCTTAAAGAGGATTCCTTCCGATGCGACATGAAATAAAACTCACCTTGAAGTTGTGTCCTCATATTGAGAAACAGTGAAAGGAAATGAGTTATATACCATACGATTCGGCAGTGGGTAGCCTTACATATGCTTTATTGTGTACGAGACCTGAATTGCGCATGCTGGGAGCGTGGTAAGTGGGTTTGGGCTAACCAAGTTCGGGAACATTAGACCGCCATAAAGAACGTTCTCAAGTACTTTAGAAGGACTAGAAATCTGGTTCTTATATATGGTGGTGGAGAACTGAATGTGATGGGATTCACTATATAGGACTTCCAAGGACAGAAAGATGATTCTATGTCTACTTATGGCTACATTTACTCTTAATGGAGGAGCAGTATCATGGCATAGTGCCAAGTATAGCGCGACTGCTAATTCCTCTTGTTAGGCTGAGTATAAAGCGGCCTCGGAGGCTTCTAAAGGAAGAATTTAGAAGTTACTGGGTAAACTTCACGTGACACCTTGTGCTGCACTGCCAGAGCAGTAGAAAAGGACTAGGAGCCGAGGTTTCACAACAGTACCAAACATATTGAGAGAGAGTATCATCTCGTAAGAGAATTTGATCGCATAGAGATACATTGTGCTGCATAGAGTAGAGTCATCCGACTACGTCGCTGATCCACTGACCAAGCCACTTTCTCAGATTAGCTTGGAGCATCATCTGGAGAACATGGGTATTAGATACCATAGTGTGTGGCATTGAGTGCAAGTGGGAGATTGTTAGGAGTATGCCCTCGAATGCCACTCAGAGGTTGTTGAGTGAGGGCATTGTACTTGTAATTATGTAAACCATTTATATAAGGCAAAGGAATGTTTCTTTATTTACTGGTAGTTACTGGCATTCCGAACTCGTAAATAAACATATAGAAACTAGTCCGTGTATTTTAAAGCAAAACGTTCCACTCCTTATTGGATAAGGGGGTCGGCACTGGAAAGGTTTATAGCTCAAATACTTAATCGTTCGCAAGTCGATGAAACTTGGCTGGGCGTTAAGTTTATGTGAAGACTAATATGACGTGTTCTTTGACATGGAGAGTGCCTGTCGAACGCTAATGGTTAGTGGGAGCACACGTTATAGGTATGCTAATTGGATTAGTATACTCGAACCGACTCACCCTCGATTCATCACATGGATTTCACTCCGGGACAGTCAATGATGGAATCGAAAGGTTGTGATAGGTATTCGTGAACCTTTTACTTGAGGATTTAGTAGGGATGTGCTCGTGACGTCAAGATTTTCATTAGAGTAGTTCGACCCTGTAAACCGGAAGGTGGGGGTCAACCTCGACGTGCATCTTGACGGGCAAGTAGCAGGTCCTACTGAATACCAAGAGAGAATTCTTTCTCCTGTTAGTGAACGGGTTATATGTCCTATGCGGTTATTGGCAGATGAGATCATAAGTCTTGGCCAAAGCATTGGAGCTAGCTGTATTAGATACACGAGAGCTCGATGATCTCGGTTTGTATTAACGCATGCATAGCGTCAAGGAGAGATGGGGTTTGACTGACCGTGACCCTATAACTTGATCGGGACATTTGAAAGAAAGGTTTATACGTATACTCGTATTCACGACAGAATGGTTCTTGAATGATCCCAATCATTCGTTCTTAGTTGGGGTACAGTGTAGTCCACCAGGCTTGCTAGGTGGTGCTACTACTCTTTGGTTCCTCCCATTGCTGACTGAGACGAACCTACCGAGTCGCGCATTAGGATTGACGACGGAATGAATCGAGCTTAATCTCTCATTATGAATATTAGATATTGGATATCTAATTTGAGACATTGGATGTCTAAATCGATTTATTGGACAAATTAATTTACGGGCTAATGGATTAAATAAATTACTGGGTGATTAATTTAATTCATGAATATAATTATTTATTGCAGAAATTAATTATGTTATTTTGTATTTGATATGTTTAATTAATTGGATTAATTAAACAATATAAATACATCGGAACGGAATTGGAGTTTATCTGTTTGGACTCTCGGGAGTCCGAAACGAACCGAACTCGTCCGATTTCTTCTAGAGGCCGGCCCCCACCTTGATTTCCTACCTTGATCATTGTCTTGTTTTCTTGTTGGAAGACTTTTGACATATGAGATTTCATATCTCTTATTATAAGGTTAAAGGTGATTTTGTGGGTGGAATCTTATCTTGTGAATGATTTTAAGACCAAAATAAAACTCTCATTCTCACAACCTTGCACATCTCACGGCAACCTCATTTTGGAGAGAGTGGGAGAGAAAACTTGGTCTTGTGTTTTTCATCATTCACATTTTCTTAGAGAAAAATTGTTGAGAGATATATTATACACTTAGAGTGTAATAATAAAAGCTTCATCACTTGATTCTATCCGTAACCTTAGAGGTTAATCGAGTGTCGTTGTTCCGATCGTTTTTCCGGCGCGTGGCAAGTAGAGACGCGGTGCTTTCGGCGTTGGATCGTTCAAGCACTTGGAGCGGATTGGATTCGTAGAGATCAATCAAAGCTTGGGGAATAGCTCAAGAGAAGGTTACCATTTAATCAACGGACTTCGAGGGTTAGTTTCTTACGACTCTTGCTATTCGTTTTGATATTCGTATATACGTAGCTCGATCGATCCTCGTAGGGATTCGGATCGAATTAATTTTCGTTTTACCACTTCCGTTGGGCCTTCGTTTTAGGCACCGAATCCCAACACATTGGACGGGTTTTTCCATCTCGTGTTGGTCCGACGGGATCATCTTGGGATCTATACTGAGGGCGCTGGATCGTTGGAATACCCATGTTGTGTTGATTGAATCTTGTGGATTCGTACTGTTGGATTCCGGAAGCGGAAGTCCATATTTGTGAATGTTTTTATGCAATGTCGTTGCATATTTGTGTGTTCCGATACTTGTACTAGCATTGTTTTGCTAACCCCTTCGGGGGTGGACATTTGTTTTGATGTTCAGGTAGCCGAGGAGTGGGGAAGCAGCCACAGTACCGTCATGACGATGAAGTAGCTCAGTGATGTTAAATGTTCGTTGTTTTTGTGATTTGTCTTCTTGGTTCATTTTCAGTACTCGAGTACGCGTGTCTTTTTAATATCATTTCGGTATGGTTGTAATGGATTAGTTGGAACCGGTTTTGTAATTTGAATTTCGGTGGGATTGTTGGTTTATATTCACATTTCTTTTAATCAGCCTTGTAAATCCTTACTTAAAGGGTTTGCGGCGCTGTAATTATTCCGATTATCTCGGGGTGTTACAGAATATGGTATCAGAGCTAAGATTCATGGATATCTTGGCAGTCGGGTTTTAGTTGGGTCAGTTTACATTATTTGATTTACGGGTCGTTCGTAACATCACTGTTCAGCCAAAGTCGTCATGTGGACCGTGGTTGTAAGTCTCCAAATCTCTTATACTACCATTTTACTTAATTTCTGTTTTGTGAGTATTGACGGGCTTTAATTTTGAAAATTTTGTCCTGGATATTGAGAAATTATGTTTACAGTATGTTGAGAGGAGGACGTGGACGCGGACGGGGTCATGGACGCGGACGTGGTAACATAAGATAGGAGGATTCCGCAACTACCCCAGAATTATCGGCTAGTCGAACCGATTCCCATTCTGGAGGACAGCAGGGTTCAGCGAATGACGACGCGAATCCTAACATGCCGGGAGTGCTTCAACAGGTGGTGGCTCAGATAAACCAGTTCGCTCAGGTAGTTGACCGCATGCAGACGGCAATGGGACAACAGCATAACGAGGATAACCGGGGAGACAGATGGCTTACTGAGGTGGTCAAATTGCACCCGCCAAAATTTGACGGTTCTTCTGAGGCACTCACTTGGGATCATTGGTTGAAGGAGTTAGAGAAGATATTTGCGGGGATTAACTGTCCCGAGGACCAGAAAGTTCTTATTGCCCAGTATTTTCTGACTGGGGAGGCTTTTGACTGGTGGGAGGCTATTCGACCCGAGAATCATAATGCTGACTGGACGGAATTCAAACTAATGATGGAAGCACAGTATTGTCCTTGTCCAGTTAGAGAGGCAAAAATCCGAGAGTTTTTGTCACCACAGAGTTCGGAAGAATCTGTGACAGACATAATCAAGACTTTTAACCATCAACTGACTTGTGTGCGACACTTGGTCAGAACGGAGGCAGAAAAGATTTTTCATTTCGATATGCGGATGAAGCCAGAGATTCAGCAGTACATGTCCGGATTCGAGTGTACTACGTTGTAACAGTATCAAGACAAAGCGCTGGCCTATGACATGAAAGAGGCGGCGGTGGAGAAATCGATGGAGGCAAAGAAGCAGAAAGTGTCCGGCAACTTCTCGGAAAACAAGAGTGGTGGGCCCCGCAAGGGCCAATCTTCATTTTATTCATCTAAGAAACCTCCACATCCTTCTAGAGGTGGAACGAAGTTCCGGACAACATCAGTAGTTTCGGACGCATCAAAGAAATGCTATAATTGTGGTCGAGCAGGGCATATTCGACGTGATTGCCCCGCATCTTCTGTGACTTGTTTCGATTGTGGGCAAGAAGGGCACCATGCAGCTTTCTGTGGAGTTGCGACTAGATCATTTGGTACTCGCACTCCAGCGCTAGTTCCGAAGGAGATGAGTGTGAACCAGACGCAGCAGAGTGGATTTCAGCAACAGAATGTTGGGAAGAGAGAGACATCCAGTGCTGGGTCCGTTCCTCCACGCCTATACGAGATGAGGAAATCTGACGATCACAACACTGCTGTTGCATCAGGTACGATTCAGATCCTTTTGCAACCAGTTAGTGTCTTATTCGATTCAGGAGCTACACATTCTTTCATATCATTGAACTGTGCTAATCGTTTGAAAATCTCGTGTTTATTTGATTGTGAACCATATGTTGTGGGTTTGCCGAGCGGAGAGAGAATTGTGGAACCCTAGAAACTAGAGATTTCCCAGTGTCTATAGGAGGGAGAGATTGGCCATCGAATCTTATTGTAGTTGACATCCATGGTGACGATTTAATTCTCGGAGTTGATTGGCTCAACCGTTATGGAGCTATTCTGAATTACCGAAAGAGAGTCATTTCTATCATTGCTGATGACGGATCTGAACACTTATTCAGAGGATGGAGACTGGGAAGCTCGGGAAAATTGATCAAAGCGATGAAAGCAGTGAAATTACTGAAGCATGGATGTCATGGACTTTGGTGTTATGCCATGAGGAAAGAGGAAGGAGTAGAGCTCTCATCTATTCCAATTATGAATAAATTCTGAGATGTATTCCCTGACGAACTACCTGGCTAACCTCCGCAGAGAAAAGTGGAGTTCACTATCGAATTAGAGCCTAGAGCCGCTCCTATTTCCAATGCACCATACCGCATGGCGCCAACCGAGATGTATGAACTAAAGAAGCAACTGGAGGAATTATTGCAGAAGGGTTACATTCAACCTAGCGTTTCTCCTTGGGGAGCACCCATTCTCTTTGTCCGGAAGAAAGATGGATCCCTCCGATTATGTATTGATTATAGGGAGCTAAACAAGGTGACGATCAAGAACAAGTATCCTATACCTCGGATCGACGACTTGTTTGATCAACTGCAAGGGGCAAGAGTATTCTCTAAGATCGACTTGCGATCAGGATATCATCAGCTGAGGATTAAGGAATCGGATATACCGAAATCTGCCTTGGATCCTTGCAGACGGCATTATGAATTTGTAGTGATGCCATTCGGACTTACCAATGCTCCTATGGTATTTATGCAATTGATGAATCGGGCATTCTTAGAATACTTGGATAAGTTCGTGGTCGTTTTCATTGATGACATCTTGATCTATTCGAAAGACCCCGAGGAACATGCTGAGCATTTGCGTATTGTTCTGAGCACCTTTAGGAATGAACAGTTGTATGCGAAACTTTCTAAATGTGAGTTCTGGCTTAAGGAAGTGACATTCCTTGGGCATGTGATATCATCTGACGGAGTTCAAGTAGATCCGAAGAAAGTCGAGGCAATCTTGGAGTGGGAATCTCCAAATAATGTGAAAGAAGTCCGGAGTTTCTTAGGACTTGCTGGATATTATTGCCGTTTCGTAGAGGGATTTTCCAAAATTGCTCGTCCGCCCACTCAGCTATTACAGAAAACTCAAAGGTTCGCGTGGAATGAGAAATGCCAGGCTAGTTTTGATGATATTAAGAGGAGACTGACGACAGCGCCTATACTAGCATTACCAGATGGAACTGATGGATTCATGGTATATAGCGATGCTTCAAATCAGGGTATGGGATGTGTGTTGATGCAAAAGGATATGGTGATTGCCTATGTCTCTCGACAGTTGAAACCGTACGAAGTTAATTACCCGACTCATGATCTGGAGTTAGCAGCTGTGGTCTTTGCTTTGAAAATTTGGCAACATTATTTATACGGCACTCGTTGTCAGATCTTTACAGATCATAAAAGCCTCAAGTACATTTTCAGTCAGAAAGAATTAAACATGAGGCAGAGAAGGTGGCTAGAATTGATCAAGGATTATGACTTGGAAATTCTCTATCATCCGGGTAAAGTAAACGTAGTAGCTGATGCATTGAGCCGTAAACCCGTTTCTCTTCGAGTGTTGGAAGCACTTACATCCCAAACCAGCATTCAACGAGAACTGATCCGTGAAGGGATTGAAGTATGGTCGCCAGGAGTCCAAGGGCAACTATATGCGATGGAACTAACTTCGTCACTAGTCAAGGAAATCAAATCTATGTAGTTGAACGATTCTCTGATCCTTCGGTTATGAGACGAAGTAAAGAAAGGAAAGGCCCTAGGATTCGTGATACAAGATAATGGAGTTCTGAGATTTCAGAGTCGACTTTGCGTTCCCGATGATGATGTTTTGAGGCAGACAATTCTGAAGGAAGCTCATAGTGCACCCTATTCTATTCATCCGGGCAGCAGTAAGATGTATAAGGATCTTAAACAAAACTTCTGGTGGGGAAATATGAAGAAGGATGTAGCAGAATACGTTTCGAAGTGTTTGACTTGTCAGCAGGTTAAGATTGAACATAAACGACCTACCGGAATGCTGAAGCCGCTTCCGATCCCTGAGTGGAAGTGGGAGGATATCTCTATGGATTTCATCACCAATATGCCAAGGACCAAGACGGGAATGAATATGATTTGGGATATAGTTGATCGACTAACCAAGTCGGCTCATTTCCTAGGAATTAAGGACACATGGGGACCCGAGAAATTGGCACGAGTATTTATTGCAGAGATAGTCAGATTGCATGGGACGCCGAAGACTATTATTTCAGATCGAGATGGTCGCTTCGTGTCGCACTTCTGGAAGGCAGTTCACAGGGCTTTGGGGACTGAGCTAAACTTTATCACGGCTTATCATCCTCAAACATACGGTCAGTCCGAAAGGACTATACAAACAGTAGAAGACATGCTTAGAGCTTGTGCTTTGGATTGGTCAACTGATTGGGAAGTTCACTTGCCTTTGATTGAATTCACCTACAACAATAGTTGGCATACTTCTATTAAGATGGCACCATTTGAAGCTTTGTATGGGAGAAGATGCCGATCACCCCTGTGCTGGAATGATTCTTCGGACTTGATCGGGATGGAACCGGAATTGATAGGTCAGACTCAAGAGAAGATAGCTTCAATTCGGGAAAGACTGTTGACTGCCAAGAGTCGACGGAAGTCTTATGCAGACGTGCGTCATCTCCCACTAGAGTTCGACATTGGGGACCACGTACTATTGAAGGTGTCTCCTACACGAGGAATTTTCCGTTTTGGGAGGAAAGGTAAGCTAAGTCCGAGATATATCGGACCATTTGAGATCCTCGAGAGAGTTGGGGATTTAGCATACAGGTTGGCCTTACCGCCATCGCTGAGTCACGTTCACAATGTGTTTCACATATCCCAATTGCAGAAGTATGTACCAGATCTCAGTCATATCATTGAGTTCGATGAGATTGAGATAGCTAATGACGACACCTTTGAAGACAAGCCAATCAAGATACGTGAGAGTCGAGTCAAGCAATTGAGGAATAAACCGATCTCATTGGTAAAAGTTCAGTGGTCTCGGCATGGAGTCGAAGAAGCAACTTGGGAGACGGAAGATAGTATGAAGTCGAGGTACCCGGAATTGTTTGCGATTTAAGGTTCGGGCCGAAACTTCTTTTTAGAGGGATAGTATGTAATGCCCGGATAATTATTGTGTATCTATCTTGTAAGAACCAACTTTGTGATTTTATTATTTGGAGGTTGGTTTCCCGTATTTCATATCCTTACATTTTGGTATCTCCAGCATTCTGCATGCATGGTTCTGTACGTGTTAACGTACGCTATCACGCGTCCATAACGTACGCTAAGACTGCAGTATTACGTACGTTATCTGATGTTCTTAACGTACGTAAGCTAAGTCAACTTGGGATCGGATAAGGGTCGGCGTGTGGGGGCCGAGGAAGGGGCCAGGGAAGATTCGTGTGATTTCTGCGTGAACCTGGACATAGGTGTTATGTACGCTATGGTGCATGTTTTACATACGCTAAGGACATGGATATTACGTACGTAAAACCCTTGTGATTACGTACGTAAGGAAATGGCGAAATCAGGCCAGTGAATTCTGGTCAGACGATTACGTACGCTAAAGCTAGGGTATAACGTACGTTAAGTTTGTTACGTACGTAAGGGTAATTGCATAACGTACGTAATGCCCATAATTCTATTTATAGACCTCGACCCTATTTCATTTCTCACCTTTCCTTTGGCCGATTTTTCGTGTTCTGGAGATCTTTCATCACCTCTTATCCTTCATATCATCTTCTGAGACGATTCTTGGGGAGCTTAGGCCTTGTAGATTGGTATTCAAGCTTCCGGTGGTAGAGTTTATTCAAGTTCTTCATTGTTCATCAATTTATTGAGGTATGTGATCCTTCACCAACTAATTTAGCATGATTTTAGTAACGTTTTGGACCTGTTCTTAGTAGACCGAACCAGTTATCTTCTTGAGGAGCCTTTCATCATGGTTTAGAAGATTAATTTCAATTATTTTCGATTCCTCTTGATTGTTGTAATCATTGAGCAAACCTTCTAGTGATTAGACTATTGATTAGTGCATCTTGAGATGGTAAACCCAATCATATCTAGTTTTCGAAGATTATCTTAGTTCATAAGAATGCTTTGATCGAACATTTCGGTGAAGAATTAATGGATTGAACTTAAGGATTTATTCGTAGAAGGAGAGGATATTGAAATTAGTGAACAAGTCTTTATGATGATTCATCCAAGTTCGGATATCTTGTTATAATAGAACATGATTAGAATCCTCCTATGATGAATTCCATGTTATGTTGTAACAATCAACCGAAGGAATTGTGTTGGAACTTAGAAAGTATTCCATTGAGCAATTGCAAGGACGAATAGCGTAGTATCGGTCCAACCAAATTGTGTTAGGGCAGAATAGTCCATCGCCATGATAGATGCATCATGCCTTTTGATGATTCATTTGATGATTTGAACGATTATCCGGAACCGTTAGTTTTACCGACGTTATTGTTCGATGAAGGTTTGCATTCCGGTGAGCCGACCAAGCGAGAATTCTCCAACCGGATTGAAGACTATTGATAGTAGAAATTCTTGTCGCCATTTGTTGAGGCAAGTATCGTATTTTGAAAGTCTGTGAATAATTGATGAACTTGATCATGCATATGGTTTATTCGTGTTGTTGACATGAAATTATTTCATTAAATTGTCATGACATTTGCTATCGATTTAACGTATGTTCATATTGATGAACATGTCGATTTTCTTGCATATGTATATGCATGGTTGTGTTATGTGTAAGTTGTGATGATCCGAAGGGATCAAGCGATCTATGCTGAGGGCGCTGGATCGGATGTCCACCTCGTGTTAGTCCGACGGGATCATCTTGGGATCTAGGCTGAGGGCGCTGGATCATTGGACAGGTTTTTCCACCTCGTGTTGGTCCGACGGGATCATCTTGGGATCTATGCTGAGGGCGCTGGATCGTTGGAATACCCATGTTGTGTTGATTGAATCTTGTAGATTCGTTCTGTTGGATTCCGGAAGCGGAAGTCCATATTTGTGTATGTTTTTATGCATTGTCGTTGCATATTTGTGTGTTCCGATACTTGTACTAGCATTGTTTTGCTAACCCCTTCGGGGGTGGACATTTGTTTTGATGTTCAGGTAGCCGAGGAGCGGGGAAGCAGCCACAGTACCGGCATGACGATGAAGTGGCTCAGTGATGTTAAATGTTCGTTGTTTTTGTGATTTGTCTTCTTGGTTCATTTTCAGTACTCGAGTACGCGTGTATTTTTAATATCATTTCGATGTGGCTGTAATGGATCAGTTGGAACCGGTTTTGTAATTTGAATTTCGGTGGTATTGTTGGTTTATATTCACATTTCTTTTAATCAGCCTTGTAAATCCTTACTTAAAGGGTTTACGGCGCTGTAATTATTCCGATTATCTCGGGGTGTTACAGGTGGATCATTGCATCGAGTTGGAACCTGGTGCCAAACCTCCAGCTGCTGCTCCCTACCACATGGCACCGCCCGAACTCACGGAACTACGAAGGCAAATCAAGGACCTTCTAGAAACAGGATACATACATCCCTCCAAGTCTCCCTACGGTGCACCCGTACTTTTCCAGAAGAAGAAGGATGGCACCATTCGAATGTGCATCGACTACAGGGCACTCAATCGGATCACTATCAAGAACAAATACCCAATACCATTGATAGCTGATCCCTTCGATCAACTTGGCAAGGCGCGGTACTTCACCAAACTTGACCTGCGCTCGGGGTACTATCAAGTGCGAATTGCTGAAGGAGATGAGGCCAAGACCACATGTGTGGCTCGATACGGTGCTTTTGAGTTCCTTGTCATGCCCTTCGGTCTCACAAATGCACCTGCAAGCTTTTTCACCCTCATGAACAAGGTACTACTCCCTTTCCTTGATCAATTTGTTGTTGTTTACTTGGATGATATTGTGGTGTACAGCTCGACTCTCGAAGAACATATTCAACACCTTAAGCAAGTCTTCCAAGTACTACGCAAGAACGAGCTCTATGTTAAGAAGGAAAAGTGCTCATTTGCCAAGAAGAAGTTGAATTCCTCGGTCACAAGGTTAAAGGAGGCAAAATCATGATGGAAAATGCAAAGGTGAAGGCGATTCTGGATTGGCAACCCCCGACCAAGGTTCCAGAACTTCGATCATTTCTCGGCTTGGTGAACTACTACCGCCGCTTTATAAGAGGATACTCGGCCAAAGCAGCCCCACTGACCGATCTACTTATGAAAAACTAAGTATGGCATTGGTCCAGCAAGTGTCAGAAAGCTTTCGAAGAACTCAAGCAAACGGTGTCTGATGAACCCGTACTGGCCTTGCCGGACCACATAAAAACTTTTGAGGTACACACTGATGCCTCTGATTTCGCTATTGGAGGAGTGCTCGTGCAATATGGACACCCCATTGCCTTTGAGAACCGGAAACTCAATGAGACGGAAAGATAGTATACGGTGCAAGAAAAGGAAATGACTTCGGTCATACACTGCCTGCGAACATGGCGACATTACTTGCTTGGCTCACACTTTGTGATCATGACAGATAACGTTGCTACGAGTTAATTTCATACCAAAAAGAAGTTAAGTCCCAAGCAAGCTTGATGGCAAGACTTCTTGGCGGAATTTGACTACCGACTTGAGTACAAGCCTGGGAAAGCTAATGTAGTCGCGGATGCCCTAAGTAGGAAGGCAGAACTGGCCACTCTGAGTTCAAGTATGCCGAAGTCCGACCTCATCCCACGGATTAAGGAAGGAGTCCAACAAGACGCCCAACTCAAAGATCTTTTGGACAAAATAAAGCAAGGCAAAACAAGGCGATTTTGGGAGGAAGATGGTATCGTACGCACTATTGGCGATCGGATATTTGTGCCTAATTGGGGAAAACTTCAGAAGGAGATCATAAAGGAGTGCCACGACACTAAGTGGGCTGGCACCCAAGAATCGAGCGTACCACTGCACTCGTACATGCCTCATACTATTGGCCGCAAATGAGGGACGAAATTGAAGCCTACGTGAAGACTTGTCTTGTGTGCCAGCAAGACAAGAATGAGCAGAATCTGCCGGCAAGATTGTTGGAGCCCCTGCCTATTGCATCAAGGCCCTGGGAGAGCGTCTCATTGGACTTCATCACAACTCTCCCAAAATCAGAAGGATCCGGAAGCATCATGGTGGTTGTGGACCGATACAGTAAGTATGCTACTTTCATTGCCACATCACCCGACTGCAATGCTAATGAAGCTGCCCGTCTATTTTTCAAACATATCATCAAACTGTGGGGGATTCCTTTAAGCTATGCGAGTAATCGAGACCCTCGATTCACTGGACGATTTTGGAGAGAACTATTCGAGCTATTGGGAACCGACCTTAAGTTCTCAACAAGTTTCCATACCCAAACAGATGGACAGACCGAACGAATCAATGCATTGCTGGAGCTATATCTAAGACACTATGTGAGCGCCCATCAGAAGGACTGGACATGATTACTTGATGTGGCCCAGTTTTCTTACAATCTGCAGAAAAGCGAGGCAACGGGTAAGTCTCGCATCGAAATCATTATGGGTTTTCAGCCACTAACCCCAAATGCTGTAGCCTCGACACATGAAGGAAAAAGTCCCACAACTTGCCGCATTGCCCGAGAATGGAATGAGGAGGCAGACATTACGCGCACCTACCTTGATAAGGCCGCTGGGAAGATGAAGAAGTGGGTTGATCCTAAAAGAAGAGACATTAAGTTCCAGGAAGGTGATCAGGTCATGGTCAAACTTTCTACCAACCAATTCAAGGCACTATGCAAAGTACACAAAGGTTTGGTGAGGAGGTACGAAGGACCATTTACATTAATCAAACGTGTTGGAAATGTCTCTTATATGTTGCAACTCCCTCCAAGACTTAAAATACATCCGGTCTTCCACGCGAGCCAATTGAAACTCTACCATGCTGACTCGGAAGACCCGCACCGAGGAGAGTCAAATCGTGCACCTACTGTCGTAATCACCTCATTCGACAAGGAGGTGGACTATAATGTGACCGAATGAGTTACTCGGAGGAGAGGCATGCCTCCCTGCACGGAGTACTTGGTAAAATGGAAAAACCTCCCTGATAGCGAAGCCACATGGGAACGGGAAGACGAACTTTGGCAATTTCAAGATCACGTCAAGAGGTTCAGATAAGAGAAAGCTCCGAGGACGTCGCTGAAATAGGTGGGAGTGGATGTGACGGGTCGGGCGAAAGCGACCCGGATGACCCTAACAAGAGTCTCTATGTGTCGGAAGGTTCCGGAAGGTTCTAGAATGATCAAGAAAGACCAAGAGATCTCTACATACTTAGATGACTCTAGAAGAATGTAGAAATGTACTTCTTACACACTTTGTAGAATGCTCATGTAAATGTACTATAAGAATCTAGAGTGTTTTATCTAGAAAGTTCTATCTAGAGAGTTCCACACCAGAACTCTCATAGGTTGGTATAAAAGGAGGAGGAGCCACATTTGCTCACTCCATCCAAAAATCCTCAAGCAATCAAGCATTGTAAAGCTCTCTTGTACTCAAGCATTCATACTTAATAAAATCCTTTTGTGCCATTGCCCCTTTTCTCGTTACTTTCAGGCTTACTTAGCAACTCGACTCAGCTTAGTTGTTTAAGTGCCGCACGGTTTAGCTGCGCAAAACTCCCATCCCGTGACAATATGCTCGCTAAAAATTGATCTGACTATCCCATCATCCGTATGTTAGGTTTTACATGTTTCTAATACAAGAGATTTCAGCAAAAGTGCAGCGGAATAATTACCGAAAAACCCAGAAAAAGATCTTCATGCAGTAATTTAATTAATATAATAAAGAGTCCGTGGAATTACCTTAATTCGAAGAACAGATCTAAATCCGGACCAGAAGTTGATGAAAATCGCCTTCCTCTTTTGGTGATCCACACACGAACAATGTGCACAAGCCGGATTGCTAGATTCTTACGAATAATGTTGATAAAACAGTACAGCAAACTAGAAAGATTTGTACTGTTGATCAAAATCAACTAGGGGAATAAGATGGAGATGGACGAAATGCACTTCCCGGACAAAATTTTTTTTGGCCTAACAGAAGAAGGGCAAGGGCCGATTTTTATCTTTACACAATTAGGGTTGTGTAATTTTTCTCTTATGACAACTCCTTATCAAGGACCCTTTATTTATACTAAGTAAACGCTAGAGTTAAAACTCTAGTATTTGCTTAGTACCCCTCAACTTATTAAATAATACAATACATATTATCTTATATTATATATCACTTATTATTTAATCCTCTAATAAATATAATATACAATAGTATATTTATCTTTTTCAGTTGATATAATTAAAGAATATAATATATAATATCCTTTATTATACATTACTCATTATTTAATTTCTTTAATAAATATAATATCCAATATTATATCTATTAATTATTCTTGCTTGTCTTTAATTATCGTATGTGTGACCCAAAATGCTTATATTATATTGGCAATCATTTAATATCTTATTAAATAATAAATCATACGCGGTCTCTAGCAAGACATTATGACTTCCCAAATAATATAAGTTTATAGTCCATTAAATCATTTAACGTGTCAAATCCATTTGTCGCGCGATATAATAATTGAACTATGTCATGGAAACTGTCTGTAACACCCCCAATCCGTTCGGGAATATTACAGCGCCGCAGACCCTCTTTAAAAGATCAACTAGGCTAGATACCAAAACAAGACATCACCTCTCTTATCAGAAAGGCTAAATACTGAATCAGTAGACCGATTTGGTCTTTCATCGATAACATACGACTTAAACTTCATATACATTTGTATTACAAAACTCTTACCCACACAGGGGTCAAAATACAACAACAGTCCCATAAGACGGGAGAACATTACAGCGGAAAGGATAATACAATTGGACTAACAAATCCCAATACTGGCCTCATGTGGTTACTATCATTTGTCTTCCATCATCCTTCGTACCAGTCCCGTGTTTTGCTCCTCAAGAACCTGCACGTACCTGAATGCAATATAGACATCCACCCCCTGATTAATATGGGGTTAGCAAAGTTCTACTATTTTGCTAGTGCAAGTATGAAGTGCAAATACGAGCCATACACAATCATATTCCAAGAATATAATAATCTGAACCAAACAATGGTAAATGTCTGAGGGTCACATGTAATCGATGGTGAATAGTTGTAATCATACAATTCAAGATCAGTATTCTGGAATAACTAACTCTTATAACATCTCATTTCGATACATACGTGATTAACCATGGAACCGCACCAGAGGCAACGGAACCCTCTGAGGCCCCGTCCGACCCTCCTAGAGTTGTTAACCCCAAAATATTCGTGGAACCGCACCAACAGCAACGGAACCCTCTGAGGCCCCGTCGGACCCTCCCAGAGTGAATATATATTTAATTAATCAGATTCAAGACTAGTATTCCGGAGTAACGAAGTCTCATTGTACGTCACATTCCATTTATATACATGATTAACCATGGAACCACACCAGAGGCAAAGGAACCCTCTGAGGCCCCGTCGGACCCTCCCAGAGTGGTTAACCCAAAATATATTCGTGGAACCGCACCAAAGGAAACAGAACCCTCCGAGGACCCGTCGGTCCATCCCAGAGTGAATATATGCATAATACCACAACCACGAGGAGATATAATTCTCAAACAACACCGAAAATTACCTCCTCATAAGGGAGTCAACAAGCAATGCAACACAACATTACACACCAACCAAATCAATATGCATTCCAACATACCACCCTTAACGAGGACAGAGATCTTTAATAGCGGCATAACAAAAGGAAATATGCTTCGATTTGCAACCAAAATACAATGTATTCATAAAGTTTATCTATTCACAAAGTACTCAAGCATTTTTAAAGAAAGCCATTAACGAGATTATACCAATCTTTGAAAGTTCGTTGTGAGTACTTGAATAACACACATAGTCGATTACCAATTATTGTATCTACGAAACACAAAATGTATGGGCAAGATACTTGCCTCAATAATCGATACCAAAAACTCCGACGAACGCGGATCGATTGGAAAACCTCAAACACCTACAACTTCCGCAAGACACGATGAAAACACGATTCCAACAAGGATCAAGACCAATAACAATGGAAATTGCCTCAATCAAATGAAGGAAGTCTAATATGATCATTTAATCGAAGATTAAATGTTCACGGTTCCTCAAGAACACTAAAATCATCAATCGGGTCGAACGAATCGAAGATATGGATATACAATCCATAGAACATGCTTAACAACATCATTTAACGCCAACTGATTCATCAAAATCGGATTGAATACGAAATCAAGAACAAATCTCCAAAAAGTCAACTCTAGGGAAATCAAGAAAAATACCTCGATCCGACGAAGAACAACTGATTAGATGATATTATAATCACCTAGAACTCTCCAAAACACCTCTGAATAGAATAGAGTCGGCTAAGATCACAAACCCTAGTTGCCCTGTACTCACACCCGAGGAGAGAAGAGAAAGAAGTGAGAATGGAGAAAAATAATTTGCTGTCCAGTTTATACACTTAGCGTGTGCTAATCACCCCAGATTAGCGTGCACTATTGAATCAACGTCTTCCCAAAAAGGACAGTTAGCGTGCACTAATCACGAATATTAGCATGCGCTAACGAGTCCCAATTTCAGTCCAGTAGCTCCTGGACTGCCCCAGAACTAACAGTTAACATGCGCTACTCTCACCGTAGCGTGCGACAACTTCTGCACCTTAGCGCGTGCTATAGAGATGCATAGCATGCGCTGCCGAACTCCCTAGTCGAAGGCAATATCTTCTGGACTGCCTCGGCCTATCTAGGTAGCGTGCGCTACATGCCACAAAGATGTGCGCTATCGTCAAATATTTGCGCGCGCTGCACTACTATAATTAGCATGCGCTATGCCTACTACAACGGCAGCAGGACAGTTCCGGAATTTCAACACAACAAGGTCCATCATACCGTACACAACATAGGGAAAATTTCCAATTAATCATCAACAGAACAAAATAACCGATATAACCGACAAATAATTTAAAGTAACTCGAAACGGAAATCTCGAGTATTACATTCTACCCTCCTTAAAACAAGTTTCATCCCCGAAACTTAAAATACGAAAACAAGGCAACAACAAAGAAACAACTGACAAATAACATCTCTCAAGGATTTCAAAGAGTCGATCCTGATATCGGTGTTGAAGTCCGGGTCTCAAAAGACTCGGCAACCAACTCGCAAAACTGGATTCGGTGCCCCTCTAGCCCACACTTGTAACAGGTTATTGGCGGGGAAGGACAATGTGCACGAACATATCCCGGCACATTACAGTTGAAACATCTCCTGGTCTTACCAGGATTCGATGCTGATGACTTAGAACCCTCGGTTCCCCTCGTCGATCGATGGAGCTTCACGGCAGAAAGACCACAGTGTTGTAGTTTAGAAACTCCAACTCCTGTACTGATAGGAAAATCATCAACATTATTGTACTTCTTCGACTCGGGCACATGCTCAGTCGATGATGAGGCTAGTTCGTAGGCTAATGCTTGATTCTGATATTCTCTCAACGTAGTACAAGTGAATCCCGCCATATGCTAGTGAAGCTCTGCCTTCATCCGCATGTCAAAGTGACGAATCTTATCTTCCTCTATCCTCATTTGATCCCGCACATAGCTGGGTTGTTTCCTATAATTGATGATGGCTTGAGACACCGATACATCTAACAGTTTGTCCAAATAAAAATCACGAACTCTCTGCTCTCTGAACGGTTCCGGACAAAACTCGGCTCCCATTAATTCATGGAATTCCGTCTACGTGACAACATGATCCCGAGTCTTAATAGCCTCCCACCAATTAGCGGCATCTCTGTCAAGAAGGTACTGAGCGATAGACATTTTCCGATCTCTGGGACAATCAACTGCTTCGATTATCTTTCTCAACAGGAAAAGCCAACCATCCCAGCCCAATATATCTGCGGCACTAGCGAAATGAGGGGAATTCATACGAACCACTTCTCATAGCCATTGGTTTGCGACGACATTCTGGGTCACATATATGTTACGTTGAATCGCCCGGGTCAGCTGAGTCAACTGTGTCGCTACTTGTTGCAATATAGTAGCAACACCAATGCCAATGCCATTCTCGGCAATATTCTCTTGGTCCTGCATCCGATCTCCATGGCCATCTGTACCGCGATTACGACCACGACCTCTGCCTATCAGCATACTGAGGAGATACCCAGTCAACATGATGTAAACAACATCGCAAAACAATGTACCAAAGTGCCAACTCAGCACAACATATCAACATAAGACAACAAATAGCAACACGATAAAAATATCCACTCCGGGTAATTACACGAATACAAAATTTACAAATGTAACAATTGAAACTTACGGTCATAACTCATGGATCACATGACCATATCAACAGAGAATTAATGACCATTATTGTCACAATCACGGACATAATATACCACTCATGGTAGTCACTCATTGTTAAAATTCCTCTAAAAACTCCATGAGGTATCCGTTTAAATAATATCATTTGAAAATTTTTGAATCTGTATGTCTATTTGAAAAATTTCAAAAGCACTTTTGGTACCTCAGGCTGTTTTATCCATACTAGAACCACACTTCATAACCGTTTGTTTTGAAAACCTTTGCAAAACCATAACTTGGAACAACAAGTTTCCTCGAAATAGGCGTCATCAACATGACCATGTCATCACTTATCATCATCTCAAATAACAACATATAAGGTAAACACATGTTACCACACAACATTCATAACGATAACAATACACAAGGTATCACGTGGCCATGCCCTCTTAGCATCGACCCTCGAAGGTTACACTGAACTGTTTCCATTTGTACAAACCATTCATATTAGTACTAATCACTCCTTCAACCAACAATCTCATCCGGATAACATCATATAAGCTACAAACAAATCATACCATGCCATCATAACATTCAGGTACACAACCATAATTCCCCAACGAGAATGGTAACACGATAATAATTCAAACCACTTGGCCTCACAAGAAATCACTTTAGTTTAATCTCTAGTCTCTAACTCTTAAGCGATAATTCCATGTTGCACACACATAGCATCTTAACGTGCCCTAAGTAACTCAATTCAGTCCACAATCCAGCCCAGGTTCGTTAACGTGCGCTAACGATAAGATTAGCATGTGCTATCGAATTAACATCTTCCCAAAAAGCACAATTAGCATGCGCTAATCACGAATATTAGCATGCGCTAACGAGTCTCATTTTAAGTCCCATAGCTCCTCGACTGCCCAGAACTAACAGTTAGCGTGCGCTACTCTCACTATAGCGTGCGCCAACTGCTGTACCTTAGCGAGCGCTATAGAACTGCATAACGTGCGTTGCTGAACTCCCTAGTCGAAGGCAGTAGCTTAGGGACTGCCTCGACCTATCCAGGTAGCGTGCGCTGCATCACACAAAGACGTGCGCTATCATCAAATATTAGCGTGTGTTGCACTACTACAATTAGCGTGCTCTATGCCGACTACAACGGCAATAAGACAATTCCGGAATTTCAACACAACACAATACATCATACCGTACACAACATTGTGAAAAATTCCAAATAATCATCAACGGAACAAAATAACTGGTACAACCGACAAATAATTTAAAGTAACCGGAAATGGAAATATCGGGTATTACATTCTACCTTCCTTAAAAGAAGTTTCGTCCCCAAACTTAAAACACGAAAATAAGGCAATAGCATAGAAACAACTGACAAATAACATCTCCCAAGGATTTCAAAGAGTTGATCCTGATATCGGTGTTGAAGTCCGGGTCTCAGAAGACTCGGCAACCAACTCGCAAAACTAGATTCGGTGCCCCTCTAGCCCATACTTGTAACACGTTACTGGCGGGGAAGGACAATTTGCACGAACATATCCCAGAACATTATAGTTGAAACATCTCCTGGCCTTACCAGGAGTCAACACTGATGACTTAGAACTCTTGGTTCCGCTCGTCGATCAATGGAGCTTCACGGCAGAAAGACCACACTGTTGTAGTTTAGAAACTCCAACTCCTGTACTGATAGGAAAATCATCAACATTATTGTACTTCTTCGACTCGGGCACATGCTCAGTCGATGATGAGGCTAGTTCGTAGGCTAATGCTTGATTCTGATATTCTCTCAACGTAGTACAAGTGAATCCCGCCATATGCTAGTGAAGCTCTGCCTTCATCCGCATGTCAAAGTGACGAATCTTATCTTCCTCTATCCTCATTTGATCCCGCACATAGCTGGGTTGTTTCCTATAATTGATGATGGCTTGAGACACCGATACATCTAACAGTTTGTCCAAATAAAAATCACGAACTCTCTGCTCTCTGAACGGTTCCGGACAAAACTCGGCTCCCATTAATTCATGGAATTCCGTCTACGTGACAACATGATCCCGAGTCTTAATAGCCTCCCACCAATTAGCGGCATCTCTGTCAAGAAGGTACTGAGCGATAGACATTTTCCGATCTCCGGGACAATCAACTGCTTCGATTATCTTTCTCAACAGGAAAAGCCAACCATCCCAGCCCAATATCCGCAGCACTAGCGAAATGAGGGGAATTCATACGAACCACTTCTCATAGCCATTGGTTTGCGACGACATTCTGGGTCACATATATGTTACGTTGAATCGCCCGGGTCAGCTGAGTCAACTGTGTCGCTACTTGTTGCAATATAGTAGCAACACCAATGCCAATGCCATTCTCGGAAATATTCTCTTGGTCCTGCATCCGATCTCCATGGCCATCTGTACCGCGATTACGACCACGACCTCTGCCTATCAGCATACTGAGCAGATACCCAGTCAACATGATGTAAACAACATCGCAAAACAATGTACCAAAGTTCCAACTCAGCACAACATATCAACATAAGACAACAAATAGCAACACGATAAAAATATCCACTCCGGGTAATTACACGAATACAAAATTTACAAATGTAACAATTGAAACTTACGGTCATAACTCATGGATCACATGACCATATCAACAGAGAATTAACGACCATTATTGTCACAATCACGGACATAATATACCACTCATGGTAGTCACTCATTCTTAAAATTCCTTTAAAAACTCCATGAGGTATCCGTTTAAATAATATCATTTGAAAATTTTTGAATCTGTATGTCTATTTGAAAAATTTCAAAAGCACTTTTGGTACCTCAGGCTGTTTTATCCATACTAGAACCACACTTCATAACCGTTTGTTTTGAAAACCTTTGCAAAACCATAACTTGGAACAACAAGTTTCCTCGAAATAGGCGTCATCAAGATGACCATGTCATCACTTATCATCATCTCAAATAACAACATATAAGGTAAACACATGTTACCACACAACATTCATAACGATAACAATACATAAGGTATCACGTGGCCATGCCCTCTTAGCATCGACCCTCGAAGGTTACACTGAACTGTTTCCATTTGTACAAACCATTCATATTAGTACTAATCACTCCTTCAACCAACAATCTCATCCGGATAACATCATATAAGCTACAAACAAATCATACCATGCCATCATAACATTCAGGTACACAACCATAATTCCCCAACGAGAATGGTAACACGATAATAATTCAAACCACTTGGCCTCACAAGAAATCACTTTAGTTTAATCTCTAGTCTCTAACTCTTAAGCGATAATTCCATGTTGCACACACATAGCATCTTAACGTGCCCTAAGTAACTCAATTCAGTCCACAATCCAGCCCAGGTTCGTTAACGTGCGCTAACGATAAGATTAGCATGTGCTATCGAATTAACATCTTCCCAAAAAGCACAATTAGCATGTGCTAATCACGAATATTAGCATGCGCTAACGAGTCTCATTTTAAGTCCCATAGCTCCTCGACTGCCCAGAACTAACAGTTAGCGTGCGCTACTCTCACTATAGCGTGCGCCAACTGTTGTACCTTAGCGAGCGCTATAGAACTGCATAACGTGCGTTGCTGAACTCCCTAGTCGAAGGCAGTAGCTCAGGGACTGCCTCGACCTATCCAGGTAGCGTGCGCTACATCCCACAAAGACGTGCGCTATCATCAAATATTACGGTGTGTTGCACTACTACAATTAGCGTGCTCTATGCCGACTACAACGGCAATAAGACAATTCCGGAATTTCAACACAACACAATACATCATACCGTACACAATATTGTGAAAAATTCCAAATAATCATCAACGGAACAAAATAACTGGTACAACCGACAAATAATTTAAAGTAACCGGAAATGGAAATATCGGGTATTACATTCTACCTTCCTTAAAAGAAGTTTCGTCCCCAAACTTAAAACACGAAAATAAGGCAATAGCATAGAAACAACTGACAAATAACATCTCCCAAGGATTTCAAAGAGTTGATCCTGATATCGGTGTTGAAGTCCGGGTCTCAGAAGACTCGGCAACCAACTCGCAAAACTAGATTCGGTGCCCCTCTAGCCCATACTTGTAACACGTTACTGGCGGGGAAGGACAATTTGCACGAACATATCCCAGAACATTATAGTTGAAACATCTCCTGGCCTTACCAGGAGTCGACACTGATGACTTAGAACTCTTGGTTCCGCTCGTCGATCAATGGAGCTTCACGGCAGAAAGACCACAGTGTTGTAGTTTAGAAACTCCAACTCCTGTACTGATAGGAAAATCATCAACATTATTGTACTTCTTCGACTCGGGCACATGCTCAGTCGATGATGAGGCTAGTTCGTAGGCTAATGCTTGATTCTGATATTCTCTCAACGTAGTACAAGTGAATCCCGCCATATGCTAGTGAAGCTCTGCCTTCATCCGCATGTCAAAGTGACGAATCTTATCTTCCTCTCTCCTCATTTGATCCCGCACATAGCTGGGTTGTTTCCTATAATTGATGATGGCTTAAGACACCGATACATCTAACAGTTTGTCCAAATAAAAATCACGAACTCTCTGCTCTCTGAACGGTTCCGGACAAAACTCGGCTCCCATTAATTCATGGAATTCCGTCTACGTGACAACATGATCCCGAGTCTTAATAGCCTCCCACCAATTAGCGGCATCTCTGTCAAGAAGGTACTGAGCGATAGACATTTTCCGATCTCCGGGACAATCAACTGCTTCGATTATCTTTCTCAACAGGAAAAGCCAACCATCCTAGCCCAATATCCGCAGCACTAGCGAAATGAGGGGAATTCATACGAACCACTTCTCATAGCCATTGGTTTGCGACGACATTCTGGGTCACATATATGTTACGTTGAATCGCCCGGGTCAGCTGAGTCAACTGTGTCGCTACTTGTTGCAATATAGTAGCAACACCAATGCCAATGCCATTCTTGGCAATATTCTCTTGGTCCTGCATCCGATCTCCATGGCCATCTGTACCGCGATTACGACCACGACCTCTGCCTATCAGCATACTGAGCAGATACCCAGTCAACATGATGTAAACAACATCGCAAAACAATGTACCAAAGTGCCAACTCAGCACAACATATCAACATAAGGCAACAAATAGCAACACGATAAAAATATCCACTCTAATTACACGAGTACAAAATTTACAAATGTAACAATTGAAACTTACGGTCATAACTCATGTATCACATGACCATATCAACAGAGAATTAACGACCATTATTGTCACAATCATGGACATAATATACCACTCATGGTAGTCACTCATTGTTAAAATTCCTTTAAAAACTCCATGAGGTATCCGTTTAAATAATATCATTTGAAACTTTTTGAATTTGTATGTCTATTTGAAAAATTCAAAAGCACTTTTGGTACCTCGGGCTGTTTTATCCATACTAGAACCACAATTCATAACTGTTTGTTTTGAAAACCTTTGCAAAACCATAACTTGGAACAACAAGTTTCTTCGAAATAGGCGTCATCAAGATGACCATGTCATCACTTATCATCATCTCAAATAACAACATATAAGTTAACCACATGTTACCACACAACATTCATAATGATAACAATACACAAGGTATCGCGTGGCCATGCCCTCTTAGCATCGACCCTCGAAGGTTACACTGAACCGTTTCCATTTGTACAAACCATTCATATTAGTACTAATCACTCCCTCAACCAACAATCTCATCCGGATAACATCATATAAGCTGCAAACAAATCAAACCATGCCATCATAACATTCAGGTACACAACCATAATTCCCCAACGAGAATGGTAACACGATAATAATTCAAACCACTTGGCCTCACAAGCAATCACTTTAGTTTATTCTCTAGTCTCTAACTCTTAAGCGATAATTCCATGTTACACACACATAGCATCTTAACATGCCCTAAGTAACTCAATTCAGTCCACAATCCAGCCCAGGTTCAATAACGCGCGTTAACGATAAGATTAGCATGTGCTATCGAATCAACATCTTCCCAAAAAGCACAATTAGCATGTGCAAATCACGAATATTAGCGTGCGCTAACGAGTCTCATTTTAAGTCCCGTAGCTCCTGGACTGCCCAGAACTAACAGTTAGCATGCGTTACTCTCACTATAGCGTGTGCCAACTGCTGTACCTTAGCGCGCGCTATAGAGATGCATAACGTGCGTTGCGGAACTCCCTAGTCGAAGGCCGTAGCTTCTGGACTGCCTCGACCTATCCAGGTAGCATGCGCAACATCCCACAAAGACGTGCGCTATCATCAAATATTAGCGCGTGTTGCACTACTACAATCCTACTACAACGGCAATATGACAATTCTGGAATTTCAACACAACACAATACATCATACCATACACAACATTGGGAAAATTTCCAAATAATCATCGACGGAACAAAATAACTGGTACAACCGACAAATAATTTAAAGTAACCAGAAACGGAAATCTCGGGTATTACATTCTACCTTCTTTAAAAGAAGTTTCGTCCCTGAAACATAAAACACGAAAATAAGGCAACATCATAGAAACAACTGACAAATAACATCTCTGAAGGATTTCAAAGAGTCGATCCTGATATCGGTGTTGAAGTCCGGGTCTCAGAAGACTCGGCAACCAACTCGCAAAACTGGATTCGGTTCCCCTCTAGCCCACACTTGTAACACGTTACTGGTAGGGAAGGACAATTTGCACGAACATATCCCGGCACATTACAGTTGAAACATCTCCTGGCCTTACCAAGAGTCGACACTGATGACTTAGAACTCTCGGTTGCACTCGTCGATCGATGGAGCTTCACGGCAGAAAGACCACGGTGTTGTAGTTTAGAAACTTCAACTCCTGTACTGATTGGAAAATCATCAACATTCTTCTACTTCTTCGACTCGGGCACATGCTCGGTCGATGATGAGGCTAGTTCATAGGCTAATGCTTGATTATGATATTCTCTCAACGTAGTACAATTGAATCCCGCCATATGCTGGCGAATCTCCGCCTTCATCCGCATGTCAAAGTGATGGATCTTATCTTCCTCTGTCCTCATTTGATCCCGCACATAGCTGGGTTGTTTCCTATAATCGATGATGGCTTGAGACACCAATACATCTAACGGTTTGTCCAAATAAAAATCACGAATTCTCTGCTCTATGAACGGTTCTAAACAAAACTCGGTTCCCATTAATTCATGGAATTCCGTCCACATGACAACATGATCCCGAGTCTTAATAGTCTCCCAACAATTATCGGCATCTATGTCAAGAAGGTACTGAGCGATAGACATTCTTCGTTCTTCAAGACAATCAACTGCCTCGATTATCTTTCTCAACTGGAAAAGCCAACCATCCCAGCCCAATATATCCGCGGCACTAGCGAAATGAGGGGAATTCATACGAACCACTTCTCGTAGCCATTGGTTTGCGACGACATTCTGGGTCACATATATGTTATGTTGAACCGCTTGCGTTAACTGAGTCATTTGTGTCGCTACTTGTTGCAATATAGTAGCAACACCAATGACAATGCCATTCCTAGAAATATCCTCTTGGTCCCCCATCCCATCTCCATAACCATCTGTACCTCGGTCACGACGACGACCTCTGCCACTCGGCATACTGAGCAGATACCCACTCAATACGATGAAACACAACATCGCAAAACAATGTACCAAGGTGCCAACTTAGTACAACATATCAACATAAGGCAACAAATAGCAACACGATAAAAATATCCACTCCGGGTCATTACACGAATACAAAATTTACAAATGTAACAATTGAAACTTACAGTCATAACTCACGGATGACAAGACCATATCAACAGAGAAATAACGACCATTATTGTCACAATCACGGCTATAATATACCACTCATGGTAGTCACTCATTGTGAAAATTCCTTTCAAAACTCTACGAGGTATCCGTTTAAATAATATCATTTGAAATTTTTTGAATCTCTATGTCTATTTGAAAAATTTCGAAAGCACTTTTGGTACCTCGGGCTGTTTTATCCATACTAAAACCAAAGTTCATAACCATTTGTTTTGAAAACCTTTGCAAAACTATAACTTGGAACAACAAGTTTCCTCAAAATCGACATCATCAAGATGGCCATGTCATCACTTATCATCATCTCAAATAACAACACATAAGGTAACCACATGTTACCACGCAACATTCATAACGATAACAATACACAAGGTATCGCGTGGCCGTGCCCTCTTAGCATCGACCCTCGAAGGTTACACTGAACCGTTTCCATTTGTACAAACCATTCATATTAGTACTAATCACTCCCTCAACCAAAAATCTCATCCGTATAACATCATATAAGCTGCAAACAAATCAAACCATGCCATCATAACATTCAGGTACACAACCATAATTCCCCAAAGAGAATGGTAACACGATAATAATTCAAACCACTTGGCCTCACAAGCAATCACTTTAGTTTAATCTCTAGTCTCTAACTCTTAAGCTATAATTCCATGTTACACACACATATCATCTTAATGTGCCCTAAGTAACTCAATTCAGTCCACAATCCAGCCCAGGTCCAATAACGCGTGCTAACGATAAGATTAGCATGCGCTATCGAATCAACATCTTCCCAAAAAGCACAACTATCATGCGCTAATCATGAATATTAGCGTGCGCTAACGAGTCTTATTTTAAGTCCCGTAGCTCATGGACTGCCCAGAACTAACAGTTAGCGTGCGCTACTCTCACTATAGCGTGTGCCACGAGCTGTACCTTAGCGTGCGCTATAGAGCTTCATAAAGTGCGTTGCGGAACTCCCTAGTCGGAGGCAGTAGCTTCTGGACTGCCTCGACCTATCCAGGTAGCGTGCGCTACATCCCACAAAGACGTGCGCTATCATCAAATATTAGCGCGTGTTGCACTACTACAATTAGCATGCGCTATGCCTACTACAACGGCAATATAACAATTTCGGAATTTCAACACAACACAATACATCATACCATACAAAACATTGGGAAAATTTCCAAATAATCATCGACGGAACAAAATAACTGGTACAACCGACAAATAATTAAAAGTAACCGGAAACGGAAATCTCGGGATTACATTCTACCTTCTTTAAAAGAAGTTTCATCCCCAAAACTTAAAACACGAAATAAGGCAACAGCATAGAAACAACTGACAAAGAACATCTCTCAAGGATTTCAAAGAGTCGATCCTGATATCAGTGTTGAAGTCCGGGTCTCAGAAGACTCGGCAACCAACTCACCAATTAGAGGCATCTCTGTCTAGAAGGTACTGAGCGATAGACATTTTCCGTTCTTTGGGACAAACAACTGCCTCGATTATCTTTTTCAACTAGAAAAGCCAACCATCCCATCCCAATATATCTGCGGCACTAGCGAAATGATGGGAATTCGTACGAACCACTTCTCGTAGCCATTGGTTTGCGACGACATTATGGGTCACATATGTGTTACGTTGAACTGCCTGGGTCAGCTGAGTCATCTGGGTCGCTACTTGAACCACTTCTCGTAGCCAATGCCAATGCCATTCTCGGCAATATTTGTTGGGATTCCGAAAATAAAACGAAATACGCAGCGGAAATAAATACGAATCCCAAACAGGATCGATCAAGTAACGTATATACGAAAAAAAAATACGAAGATTACGAATCATACCCTTGAAGCCTTTGAAATAGTTCTTCGTAAATTGATGATGATCACGAACCCCGTCCCGAAAACAAAATCCCTTCGTTCCAAGCACCGAAAGTTCGAAGCCTCTACTTCACACGCGTCGGATGTTGCCCGGAAAAATCTACAACACTCCGTTCTATGAAGAACACGGCTAGGAAGTGTTGTAGGAATTTATATATCACTTCTTCTTAACTTTTATATCATCTCCAATATGAAAAATAGAAAAGAAAAAATTTCTCCTCCCTCACTCTTTTAAGACACGGCTCAACTCCCTTAAAATGAATATGTGTTGTATCTTGTTTCATCTCATCATGTGTGTATATATATTATATCTCATATAATAATTATATATCATGTTATAATTATTTTGAGAATAAAAATCTCTACAAATAATTAAAACATGACAACACACATGCAAGGTGGTCATGTGAGGGGGCGTCCTACTAGGAAGATTCCTAGAAAACGAGCCGAGCCACTCGGCTCGTGTACCGGACGTTCGTCAAACGACTCCGTTAAATACACTCCGTTTAATTATCAATGTATTTATATTAATTAATTAATCTAATTAATTAATTATATCGAATACAAATATATTTCTCTAAGAAATATAATTTATGAATTAAATTAATTACCCGGTAACTTAATTTTAATTCATAAGACCGCTATTTGATTTATCCAATAAATCATAATTAGATATCCAATATCTAATATTAATAGAGAGATTATAAATTCACATTTATCCGTCAATGCTCCTAATGCGCGACTCGTAGGTCCGTCTCGGTAGGCATTGGGAGGAACTAATGAGTGCGGGCGGCACTTAGCCGGCTAGCGGGCCGCACTGTAAACCCCGACTGAGAACGAATGAAGGGATCATTCTAGAACCATTATGTCGTGAATACTATATACGTATAGACCCTTCATCAGATGTCCCGGTCAAGTCTTCGGGTCACGGTAAAGTCAAACCCTACTGTTGACTAAACTCTATACATGTGTTAATGCAAATCAAGACTAACTGATCAATAGTGTATCTAATACTACTATATCAGAATGCTTTGGCCAAAGACTTATGATCTTATTTGCCATTAACCGTATAGGACATTCGCCTGCTCACTAACAGGAGATAGAATCCTTTCTTGGCGTACAGTAAAGACTGCTACCTGCCCGTATAGTCCGCACTTCGAGGTCGACTCAGCAATTAAGCAAATGAGTCTAACTACTCTAATGACAAACTAAACGTCACAGGCACATCTTCTACTGAACCCTCAAGTCAAAGGTCCACGTATACTATCACAACCTTTCGATTCGTCATCGACTCTCCGAGAGTGAATACCGTGTGACTGAATCGAGTATGAGTCGTGTTCGAGTATACTGGTCCCACCAATATACTTATAACTATGCTATCAAGACATGCACATGTCCTAGCATTAGTTATACAAGTCTTATTAAAAACTCAATGCCCATTTAAGTTTATTGACTTGCGAACGATTTACGTAAATAAACTTTAAACACTTCCAGTGCATTTTCTCTTATCCCATAACGAGAATGGAATGTTCGATTTATTTACATGGACTTCACTTCAATGTTTACCAAGTCAAGAATGCAATTGAAATACAATAAACAGTGAATGAATCGAATTGCCTTTTTATTACTTATTATTCCATAATTACAAGTACAATGCCCATACTCTTTCATCCCCTGAGTGGCATTCGATGGCATATTCCTAACAATCTACCACTTACACTCAATGCCACATATCATGGTATCCAATACCCATGTTATTTAGATGTCTTTCCAAGACAGCCTGAGATAATGGCTTAGTCAGCGGGTCAGAGACATTGTCTTCTGAGTCTACTTTTTGCAATGAAACATATCCTTTTTCTACCATCTCTCGAACGATGTGGTACTTTCTCTCTATATCGGTTCCAAATTCCAATATCGTATATACGATCGTAAGACCTAGCTCCGATACCACTGTTGGGATTCGATGCCTAAAACGAAGGCCCAGCGAAAGCGGTAAAATGAAAATTAATTTGATCCGAATCCCTACGAGGATCGATCGAGCTACGAATATACGAATATATAAACGAAAAGCAAGAGTCGTAAGAAACTAACCCTCGAAGTCCGTTGATTAAATGGTAACCTTCTCTTGAGCTATTCCCCAAGCTCTAGTTTGATCTCTACGAGTCCAATCCGCTCCAATCTCTTGAACGATCCAACGCCTAAAGCACCGCGTCTCTACTTGCCACACGCCGGAAAAACGACCGGAATAACAACACTTGATTAACCTCTAAGGTTACGGCTAGAATCAAGTGATGAAGCTTTTATTACTACACTCTAAGTGTATAATATATCTCTCAATAATTTCTCTCAATTTTCTCCAAGAAAAATGAAGAAGAAGTTGATGAACAAAGATGAAGAAGACTTGGAGAAGTCTTTTCTCTATCTCTCTACACTCTATTCACGTTGGAATTGGTCTTCCCATGAGAAGTGAGATGTCTTATTCATTTATTCAACTCTCCACGTGAACCTCTCATGCATGTGGGAATCTAACCCCACCTCCACAATTATCATTCATTAAAGAATGAAGACATAAGTCCAAAAGGAAGGTGGCTAGAAATGGGGCGGCGGCCCATGGAGAAACGGATGAGTTCGGTTCGTTTTGGACTCCCGAGAGTCCAAACAGATAAACTCCAATTCCGTCACGATGTATTTGTATAGTTTAATTAATCCAATTAATTTCATCATATCAAATATATTATAACATAATTAATTTCTCCAAGAAATAATTATATCCATGAATTAAATTAATCACCCAGTGATATATTTAATTCATTAGGTCGTAAATCAATTTATCCAATAAATCGATTTAGACATCTAATGTCCCAAATTTAGATATCCAATATCTATAACACATAATGAGAGAATTAGCTTGATTCATTCCGTCGTCAATCCTAATGCGCGACTCGGTAGGTCCGTCTCAGTCAGCAATGGGAGGAACCAAAGAGTAGTAGCACCACCTAGCCAGCCTGGCGGCCTACACTGTACCCCAACTGAGAACGAATGATTGGGATCATTCAAGAACCATTATGTCGTGAATACCAGTATACGTATAAACCCTTCTTTCAAATGTCCCGATCAAGTTATAGGGTCACGGTCAGTCAAAACCTATCTGTACTTGATGCTATGCATGCGTTAATGCAAATCGAGATCATCGAGCTGTCATGTATCTAATACAACTAGCTCCAATGCTTTGGCCAAAGACTTATGATCTCATCTGCCAATAACCGCATAGGACATATAACCCGCTCACTAACGGGAGAAAGAATTCTATCTTGGTATTCAGTAGGACCTGCTACTTGCCCGTCAAGATGCACGTCGAGGTTGACCCCCGCCTTCCGGTTTATAGGGTCGAACTACTCAAATGAAAATCATGACGTCACAAGCACATCCCTACTAAATCCTCAAGTCGAAGGTTCACGAATACCTATCACAACCTTTCGATTCCGTCATTGACTATCCCGGAGTGAAATCCGTGTGACGAATCGAGGGTGAGTCGGTTCGAGTATACTAATCCAATTAGCATACCTATAACGTGTGCTCCCACTAACCATTAGTGTTCGACAGGCACTCTCCATGTCAAAGAACACGTCATACAAGTCTTCACATAAACTTAACGCCTAGTCAAGTTTCATCGACTTGCGAATGATTAAGTATTTGAGCTATAACCTTTCCAGTGCCGACCCCCTTATCCAATAAGGAGTGGAACATTTTGCTCTCAAATACACGGACTAGTTTCTATATGTTTATTTACGAGTTAGGAATGCCAGTAACTACCAGTAAATAAAGAAACATTCATTTGCCTTATATAAATGGTTTACATAATTACAAGTACAATGCCCTCACTCAACAACCTCTGAGTGGCATTCGAGGGCATACTCCTAACAATCTCCCACTTGCACTCAATGCCACACACTATGGTATCTAATACCCATGTTCTCCAGATGACGCTCCAAGCTAGTCTGAGAAAGTGGCTTGGTCAGTGGATCGGCGACGTTGTCGGCCGAGTCTACTCTATGCAGCATAATGTATCCCTTGCGAACAAATTCTCTTACGAGGTGATACTTCCTCTCAATATGTTTGGTGCTGTTGTGAAACCTCGGCTCCTTGGCCTGCGCTACAGCTCCGTCGTTGTCGTGATGCAGTAGACAGAATCGGCCACATGGTATCATTTGAAGTTCTCCCAGAAACTTCTTAATCCAGAACCCTTCCTTGGAAGCCTCCGAGGCTGCTTGATACTCAGCCTAATAGGTGGAATCAGCAGTCGCGCTTTGCTTGGCACTACGCCAAGATACTGCTCCTCCATTAAGAGAAAATATGTATCCAGAAGTGGACATCGAGTCGTCCTTCAGTCCTTGGAAGTCCGAATCAGTGAATCCCACCACATCCAATTCTCTACCGCCATACATAAGAACCATATCTCTAGTTCTTCTCAAGTACTTGAGAACGTTCTTTCTGACGATCCAATGTTCCCTACCTGGGTTTGCCTGAAACCTACTCACCACGCTTACAGCATGCGCGATGTCAGGTCTTGTACACAACATAGCATACATAAGGCTACCCACGGACGAAGCATATGGTATATTACTCATTTCCTTGCGTTGTTCCTCACTTTGAGGACACATCTTCAAGGTGAGTTTTATTCCATGTTGCATCGGTAGAAACCCTCTTTTAGAATCATCGATCTTAAATCGCTTTAAGATATTATCTATATAGAAGGCTTGGGAAAGGCCTATTGTTCTCTTCGCTCTATCCCAGTAGAGCCGAATACCAAGAATATAGGTTGCTTCTCCCAAGTATTTCATGGAGAAATTACTCGAAAGCCAAGCTTTCAAAGAACTCAGCATTCCCACATCATTTCCTATTAGTAGAATGTCATCTACATATAGTACTAAGAATGCGATCTTGCTCCCACTAACCCTCTTGTATACACAAGGTTCCTCTTCATTTTGCACGAAATCAAACTCTTTGATTGCCTCGTCAAAACGAAGGTTCCAACTACGCGATGCTTGCTTCAGTCCATAAATGGAACGCTGAAGCTTGCCCACTTTCTGAATATTGACTTCGGACACAAAGCCTTTAGGCTGCTCCATATAGATTTCCTCCTCGAGGAATCCATTAAGGAAAGCCGTCTTTACGTCCATTTGCCATATCTCATAATCGTGGTAGGCAGCTATAGCAAGCATCATGCGAATAGACTTGATCATGGCTACGGGCGAAAAGGTATCGTGGTAATCGATCCCTTCCTTCTGGGTATAACCCTTTGCCACAAGCCTGGCCTTATAGGCGTCAACCTTGCCATCACCATCAGTCTTTCTCTTGTAGATCCACTTGTTCCCAATAGGCACTATGCCCTTGGGGCGGTCTACTAGAGTCCAGACCTGATTGACATGCATCGAGTCTATCTCAGCTTCCATAGCTTCATGCCATTTCGCGGAGTCTACATCCACCATCGCTTGGTCATAGGTCGTGGGTCGGTCTCTTGGCTATCACTTGGAACCTCATGGAGACCCAGCTCCTCCAAGTGCACAAGCCCATACCTCTCAGGTAAATGAGACACCCTACTAGACCTACGAGGTGGTTGTACTTGTGTTTCAGAAGGTTCGGTTCTAGTTTCTTGCACAGGTGTCTCCTGAGGAGTTTCATTATATTCTTCTAAAGAAATACTTCTACCTGCTCCGCCTTCCTGAATGAACTCATCTTCCAGGAAGTGTGCTTGTAAAGCAATAATGATCCTTCGATATTCGGGCATGTAGAATATATATCCCATCGTCCCAGACGGGAATCCAATGAAACGTCCCTTCGCAGACCTAGCTTCCAACTTTTCCACCTTAGTCTTCTTGACATAGGCGGGACATCCCCAAATCCTAATATGATTAAGACTTGGTTTCCTTCCTTCCCACATCTCATGTGGAGTTTTAGGAACGGATTTGGAAGGACATCTATTCAAGATATACGCGGCAGTCAGGAGTGCATAACCCCGTAAATCGGCAAGTCAGTATAGCCCATCATGGAACGGACCATGTTCAACAGGGTCCGGTTCCTTCTTTCTGACACACCATTTAACTGAGGAGTACCAGGAGACGTTAGATGTGAAACTATTCCATGTTCCTTAAGGAACTCGTCAAATTTCATACTCATATACTCGCCACCTCGGTCCGACCGAAGTGCTTTGATATGATTACCAGTTTGTTTCTCGACTAGGGCCTTGAATTCCTGGAATTTCTCAAAGGCCTCGGATTTATGTTTCATTAAGTATACATAACCATACCTAGTATGATCATCTGTAAAGGTAATGAAATATTGATATCCGTCACGTGCTGCTTCCAAAGCACCACAAACGTCAGTATGGATTAATCCCAGTTTATCAGCCGCTCTTTCAAAAGTCCCTGTGAAGGGGGACTTAGTCATTTTGCCTTTAAGGCAAGATTCACAAGTAGGAAATGGATCCGATCCCAATGGACCCATAAGTCCATCTTTTTCCATCCTGTAAACCTTGGTCTGACCAACATGACCAAGTCTTAGATGCCATTTCAAAACTTGATTGGTTTCATCCCTACCACGTTTTCTAGTCATAGTATTCACAACTACTTTGTTGCTGAGATTTAGATGATACAATCCATTTAACAATGTAGCAGTACCCACTAGTTTATTTCTAAAATAAATTTTGCAGGAACCATCAGCAATGAAAAATGAAAAACCTTTTCGGTCCATGACCAGAATGGATACAATGTTTTTGTGCCCCTTGGGCAAAACAAGTACATTTTCTAAAGTCAAAACAAAGCCGGATTCTAAACCCAAAAGAAGTGATCCTATGTCGGTCGCCTCGACACTATGCCCGCTTCCGACTGTGATCATAACTTCTCCAGCTCCAAGCTTCCTACTTTGTTCCAGATCCTGATTCACGGTACAAATTTGAGATCTAGCACCAGAATCCAGTATCCAGGAAGTAGAAAATACAGTAGCAGAACAATTTGTTTCCAAAACTAAAAGTTCTGTACCTGAAGTGCCATGAAGAATCGGACAGTCTCTACCCCAGTGGCCCAGCTCACCGCACTTGAGATAAGCATCCTTCTTCTTCTTGTTCTTTGGAACCATCGGGGCCTTGCCCTTACCCTTATGGTCCTTAGCTTGTGGTCCAGTCCGCTTCTTGGTCTTTTTCTTCTTATTCTTAGACCTCCGAGGTCCAGAAGAAATCACAAGAGCAGACTCCTTCATCCGCGGAGTCTTCATCTGAGACTGAGCGGTCACAAGTTTGTTCATTAGCCCAGCTAAATTACATGCAGTCTCATTGCAGTTGAAGTTCATAACAAGCGTGAGAAGGAATCGGGAGAGGCGTAGGATAAGGTCGGTTTGGAGAGAAGTATCCATTTTAAAATCAAGAGCCTCCAATCTCTCGATCATGGATATCATTTTGAGGACATGTTCCCCAACTTTCTCACCTTCCTTCATCCTTGCACCGAACAGTTGCTTGGATATCTCATATCTAGCAGTTCTGATGTGCTCACCATAAAGTTCGGTTAAGTGAGATAGAATCTGCCTAGCAGAAGTCATTTTCTCATGAGCTCTCTGAAGCTCATTAGACATAGAAGCCATCATGTATGCACGAACTTTTACGTCATCCTTAACCCACTTTTCGTGGTTTTCGATCTCTTCCTGATTGGCTCACAGTCCGCACAGAGGCGCCGGAATGTCCGTCTCTAAGACGTATCCCGGTGCCTCTATCCGAGGACTATCATCATATTGCGAGCCATCCACAAAGTTAGGTCCAATCGGGGTGTTCTTTTCGAGCGAATGCGAGTGGATTCATTGTCATATTGAGATTTGAGTCTGCATTAAGTACGATAGATTAATTAGTGACTCATTCAATTATGTTCTGAGTATAGAATTAAGGTCTTTTCTATTCTTGTTACCCAACTCCCACTATTTTTATCGGAATAACACACTCCCATGTGAAATCCGGAAGTATCATCGCTCTACTTCATAGTGGTGATCGAGTTCTTTATAAATCTTAATAGAGGGCAACCGAATAGGTTTCTAGTCTATTAATTTTCATAAAGTGGTGTCCAACACCAACCCATCTAATGGATGATTCGATCTTCTTTTTCCCCTGGTTCACTCCCCTCAACCTATACGGTTTCTATGGTTCCTGAACAAGTTAAGTTTATACCATCGACGCAAATCAGTTTCACAATTGAATCTGATCCGGCAACCTATCAGGTTTCTAGGGATAAAATTTGCTCCAACCGAAGGCATCCAATGCGCTCCCGGTAATTTATCCGTCCTCCCCGAACGACTACCCCGATAACTCGGAAGCATAGCACATCCGGTTTGGATTTCAATTTCCCGAAAACTCGATGGAGGGAAGGAAAAACTTTGAAACCTTATAAACTTAATTATTTGTCGTGGGAGAATTATCGCGATTAACGTTACACTTTGCACATTAATCATATTAGCGCGTTTGTGGTATTCATACAATATGAAAAAAGCATTCACAACCTAGTTGCTACCAACATGTGGTTCATGGACCGTTCCTAGAAAACAAAAACTCCGTAATCTAATTACAAGTCTTCGTCTTGAATCTTCGTCTTCTAGAAATGGATCTTCCTCCGGTCTTCGTCATTACATCTTCGGGTTGAGCTCTGAAGAACTCGCTGACTCATGCTAGTTGTATCGGCGCTGGAAAATACTGAGCTTCTATCAATTCTTTAAATTCTTCCCAAGTGACATCACGGTCCTTGGTCTTAACAGCTCGCCACCAGTCCGAAGTGTCATCAATTGTCAGATATTGAGCAATCGGGACTCTCTTGGCTTCAGGACAACCAATACCGTCAAATATCTTCTCTAGATCAACTAACCAATGATCCCAGTTGTTCGCATCACCGGAACCATCGAATCTGGGAGGGTTCATCTTCATAACTTCTTGAAGCCATCGATCCTCAACCGTCCTGCCAGTATTAATATTCTGCACCACTTGTGCCAGTTGGTGCACTTGCGTTACGACTTGTTGAAGAACGTTAGGCACTTCGTCCTACAAGCCTCCATCTGAACCTCCGGAAGGGATCGGGTCTGACCTACTCACAGAACGAGATGCCGATTCAGAAACGGACCTCTCGGACTCAGACACTACCACTCTGCCACGGCCTCGACCACGACCGCGTTGACGGATAGCTCTACCTCTCGGCATACTGAAGAATAAGAATGATTCAACAAGGAAACAATTACAATAATAGATTGCACAATATTAAGGTAATTATTTCCGAAGGAAAGAAACAACCAACATCCGAAGAGTCTTCCAGCACAGGCAACACGGGGTGGTAGCATGCCAATGATATCGTAGACAACAACTGACTCAATTTAACAGACCCAAAACACCGACAGCCTAGGCATCCATAAACCTAGGCTCTGATACCATATTCTGTAACACCCCCATGATTTACGGAGATATTACAGTGCCGTAGATCCTTTTTGGAGAACCTACTAGGCTTAGACCAAAGTAAAACACCTTAAATTCGACAAACATAAACGTTCATACATTCAAAACCAACTTCAATTTCAACATGACATACATCACAATACCAAACAACATATCATCCCGTGGGATCATAACCAATACAACCGTTCACAACTGGAATACAACAACATCATTAACATTAATAATGACACGACATACAACACCGGACAGTACCCGCGCGAGTACAAAACCAAAACACGACTTTGACCATGAACATTTGACCACCAACTCAAAATGATGCACGATATCAATGCTGCCCACCAAGCTCATGTCCGTCCTGTGCTAGTCCTCCCACTGGACCTGTACCTGAATACACAAAAGTATATCCACCCCAGAAGGGGTCAGCAAGAAGCCGGTGCAAGTACAATGATTCTAGAGTATGTACAACAAGTGAATAATCAACAAAAACCACAAAAATCATAGTGCCATCAGAGATATTCCGAAATACCACATCACAGTCATCATCACAAAACAACTCCCGAGCTATATTGGCCCTGTACCTCTCAAGCAAGATACACACCCCAGAGACACCTCGTCAGGCCCTCCCTGGTGTATAGCCCAACCGAGTGATCCGTAGGGAAACGCAGCCTACTGGACCCCAAGGGACCCTCACTGGTTTTACTCGGCTCACACACACTCGATCAACAATTGGCACAAATTCCATTTTTTTTACATATTCACACGAAGTACATTAAACACAATCAAAGTACTTGCCTCAATTTGAACGACACGAGAAATGGCAAATGGATGAATGTACGGTCCGAACTTCCTTAAACGATTCGATCCTAACACATCGAAATACCGAATCAAAACACAACACTATAGAAACGGAAGGATTCCCTTCAAATTCTACTCTTAGGGACAAACTATCAAACACTACTAAGGCGGAGTTGTTCATACTCCAATCAATAGGTGGGAACTCAAACAAAATTCGTAGACTTCAAGAAAAATAAGGGATTATGGTCTCACAATCATAATCTGACCCAATTCAAGGTTTAAAACGGACTAGAAGGATGAGCTCTAAACAAACCCTCAAAATTCCGAAAAACTAGGGATCGAACAATCTTACCTTGATTTGGATGATACACTGGATGAAATCTTGTTAGATTGAGACTAGGAACTCAAAAATGTTGTTGGATGGTGAAAACTGGTCGAAAACCACGTCTAACTACACTCCAAATTGCCCAGCCGCCGAAGGGAAGAGGAAAAGGTGAAAAATGACATTTCTAGAACCTGCCCCCCATATATATACTGGGAGGTATTAGTGCACGCTACGGCTACAGGATTAGCGTGCGCTAACGAGCTGAGGGCGGTGCACTGCTGAAGAAAAGGCAGTCCAGAACATTCTATCAGACTCTGGTAGCGTACGCTAAACCATCTATTAGCGTGCGCTATCGATTGCCACTAGCGTGCGCTAACTCCATACAGTAGTGTGCGCTACCTGTAAGTACCTGCAGTCCAGAAACGTTTCTACCATTAGTGTGACATCCTAGCGCACGCTATCCTACAAGTAACGTGCGCTAGTATATCGAAATAGCGTACACTAGTTCGTCCATAGCATACGCTAATGCCCCATTCCAGAGTCCAAAAAGTTCAATGTCCAGCGGGCTTAACGCACGCTATTGCACAAGAGTAGCCTGCGCTACCTGAACCTGGTTAGCGTGTGCTAGACATACAATCTTAGCGTGCGCTTACTGCTATCCTCCATAAATTAAATTCGCAAAGTCCGGCCAAAACGAGCACAGTCCGAGAATCACAAAACTCAATAATTATCAGCCATGAACATACCAAGGTCAATCATCAATATATACGATCCAAATAACCACAATACCACAAAATACATCTAAAACAACACTCATAAAATACACGGGTATTACAGTCGTAGCGTACGTAATGTAGCGGTTTACTTGCTACAGTGCCATACTTGTTTACGTACGTAATGGGATGTCCTTAACGTTCGTAAAACTCGATGTTGACTCGCCTGTCCACATCCGCGCCGAAAGTTGCGGACACCGGGCCCACTCGCCGACCACAGCTTGGACCTGTTCGATTCTCTTCATAACGTACTTTATGTTCCCTTCCTAATGTACGTTAAGCTCACATCGTTACTTATGTAAGCTCCTCTACTTAACATACGTCACGCTTGCACCTTTACGTACGTAAGCTCTTAGGCTTAACGTACATAATGGCTTTTATACTTAGCCATTTTTGCTCTTGTCTGTCGTCTCAATACACTGAACATGTACACGCGACATACTGAATACATATACTCGTTTTGATAACATTCTCATACGATGCACCTGATGCACGATATCCTCAATTGAAATTGTCGACCAAGTACGACAATTATACAAATACTCATACAGTATATCGAACACTGAAAGACATATCAAACATTTAATATCCTAGAATTAAAAATAACCTCTATAGATATACTGGTACAACCGTCACAGTTCCCAAATTTATTCATCTATACTGCATCGGTCCCACTCTGTACAGTACAACTCAGATAAAACAATGCGAAATCATAGCAAAATTCTGGATATTACATATCTTCCCACTTAAATAAGTTTCATCTTTGAAACATAACACCTGTCATAATCAATATCTCAATCCGAAATATCTTAAAATCATGCCACCATGCTCAAATAATCATCATCAAAACTGAGTAACTGAAAGAACATACTTACAGGTCCGTGAAGTCGATGATCTCCCGTGATACTAGCATACGACTCCCACACAAAGCCTCAACACAATAACAACATACACGAATATCGTAATTATAGCAATTCGAAAATATCTCAAAAATTTTGGAACCTTCAAAAATCGGTTTGACTTAAAAGTCAGAAAATCATTTTCGAAAACCGCGCTACTACCGTACTGATAGAGCTTCATAACACACATTCCCGGGTTTCACAAAACTCAAGCTCCGATACCATCTTCTGTAACACCCCCAAAAATAACCGAGAATATTACAGTGCTGTGGGCCCCGTACCGGAACCCACAAGGCTAAAAATCATTTTCGCAAACGTTTCAAACACGCCAAAGAGGCGAAGATGGTGATATTTTAAATACTCAAATATTTTTCAAAATATAGTTTCCAGATACCATCATAAAATAACATTTGAAGTACAAGGAAAGGATTGTAACACCCCAAACTAGGCGGATATCACAGTGCCGTGGACCCCCAATTGGGACCCACCAGGCAAATGAAAATTAATGAATTAAATAATATAAATGTAGTACTGAACCATATTATATCATCAATTACTCCGATGAGGAGTTTCAAGTACAAAACACCCAGGAAATACAGAATACATGTATATTTCATATGGAGATAAAATATACAACACTGAATAAAATGAAAAATCCAAACGGAACTACAGCGGAAAAATACACATCAAAGACACAAGAGTAAATGGAGAGACTGGCCCTCCCTACTAGTATCACTGGGACTCCTCGCCGTCAACGTTATCTTCCCGTGCTTTTGCCTTGCCATGACCTAAAAACAACATCCCCAACGTGGTCAGTTACACAGAACAACAATCCTCAAGAGTTGATCAATTTACAATAATCACATGAATGAGTTATGAAATCAAGTTGAATGATGGGCATCATAGTACGCCACGAATGGGATGTGCAAGTGCACAAGCCTGCCGAGTGCCCGGCGTCCCGCATAAACACCTGCAAAACTTGGCCTAATTAGTCTCACGGAGGCACGTTACCGTGTGCACAGTCCAATGTGTTCGGATCCCCACATAAACACAATGACCTTAATGTTCCCGACTAGAAATTCCACACATATACCACCCAGAATGCAATACAATCCCGGAAAGGTCACAAGAACAAAAGCGACCATGATGAAGAATAATGAATAAAAATCCGACAAGGGCCAAGAATGACTCACCGAGGTGAAATAATAACTCAAAGAATGATAGCTTCAAATGAAATTATTGGAACCGTTGTTCCTCGTGAATTGAATGATTAGTTTGATAATTACAAGTCTCAACATGATTGATATACCATGAATGAATTATATGTATGAATGAACAACAACGAAAGGAGTGAGTATCATTTTAACCAAGTAAGAATTAACTTACACAAATACCGGTGAAGAAAAGTCCTTCCTCGAACAAATGTCCTAAGTGGAATTATCAGTCACTCGAACAACCTTGAACAACACAATTACCAACAATCTGCTTAATATACCAATCAAGAATGCTCACAACCAACTCAAAAGTCGATACAACAATATCCAAACTCATTGGGGCATTCTAATAAATACGTTGTAAACAACCCCCAATTGTTTACGATTAGTCTCAAATATATCTAACACCAACCTCCCAACGAGTGATATAATCCTATAAAATATCTTCAATGACATCAATAATCCAATAGAAATGCACAACTCGCGATTACGACAAACATCTAATCGGAAACCCCCAAAATTACCAAAGTCAACCATCAAGGGTTCTTGAATAATTCCCCAAATACTCAACAATTCCGAAAAATACACCAACAAATCCGTAGGAAACATTTGTATCCAAGGTAGATAATCTATATCCAACATATTCCAACACACAAGCAAGCTAACTCGAAGAGACCAGGAAGAAATCCCTCAATTCCTGAAATTCTAGATTCAAGAAAACTTACCTTGATTCGGAGTGGTGGAGAGGATAAAAAGTTGATTAATCCGAAACTAGAAGTTTGAAGATGTTGATAGTTGATTGCAGCTTGAAGAGCACTTCACAAAATGTCCAAAGTCGCCCTAAATCGCCCGGATGAGGAAGAGAGATGCAGAAATGACGAAATGGGGCTAAACTGTCCAATATAAACTAAACCCAGCTTAGCGCGCGCTAGCTCCTTGAACCCAGCCAGATCGCCTACTTGATCAAAAATCTCAAATGGTCCAATCAATATCGGACTCAACTTTCCCTGTTTACCGAAACGGAAAATACCTCGACTCGGGGATACCCTGACCAAAACGTGGTCACCTGCATCGAACTCTAATGGTTGACGACGGTTATCCGCATATGATTTTTATCAACTCCGATTGGTCAACAAACGACTCCTGATCAGCGCTATCTTCTCACGAGCGGTTATTAGCATATCGGGCTCAGTGCCTATTGATTCTGATAAGTCATCCCAACATAAGGGAGATCGACAACGACAACCATATAAGGCCTCATAAGGTCCCATCTTAATCGAAGAATGCCAACTGTTATAGTACGTGAACTCGATCAACGGTAGTTGGGTTTCCCAATCATCTTTCCAATCGAGAACGCATGCCCTCAACATGTCCTCTGATGTCTGAATAGTTCGCTCTGATTGTCCGTCGGACTGAGGGTGAAAACCTGTGCTGAAATTGAGCTGAGTTCCCATAGAACGATGAACGGAATTCCAAAAATATGACACGAATCGTCCATCACGATCAGAAACGATACTCTTAGGGATACCGTGCAATCTCATAATCTCTTTGATGAACAGCTGGGCAAGTCTCTCGGGACCCCACGTATCCTTAATCTCAAGGAAATGAGCTGAATTAGTTAAACGGTCCACAATTACCCAAATTGTATTCATGCCACGATGACTCGTCGGCAAACTCGTGATGAAGTCCATTGAAATATCCTCCCACTTCCATTATAGAATAGGAAGCGGTTTCAGCATACCCGCCGGTTGCTGATGTTCTATCTTGACTTGCTGACAGGTCAAACATCTCGAAACAAATTCTGCGACCTCTCGCTTCATATTAATCCACCAGTAATTTTGTTTCAAGTCCTTGTACATCTTGCTGGGCCCCAGATGGATAGAATAAGGGATAGCATGGGCCTCTCTCAAAATCGAGTTTTTCAACTCGTCATCCGCTGGAACACATAACTGGTTCTTAAATCATAAAAGTCCATCCTCGTGGACCACAAATCCAGGGGCTTTCCCCTGAGCCACATCATCTCGAATGTGTAAAAAAAATGGGTCTGAACCCTGATTCACTCTGATCGCCTCCTCAAGTGGCGATAAAATCTCTAACATGCAAAGTTGCCCTTGAACTCGCTGTAACCAAACCTCGATCTCATGCTTTAAGAACTCCTATCGAAGCTCCTTCTGAACGGTTAAACGAGCAAGCATTTGCTCCTGGACGGACTTACGGCTCAAGGCATCGGCAACGACGTTCGCCTTACCCGGGTGGTAATGTATCTCAATATCATAATCTTTAATCAGTTCCAACCACCGTCTTTGTCTCATATTTAACTCCTTCTTAGTAAATATATACTTCAAACTCTTATGATCGGTGAAAATCTGACAGGTGACGCCATAAAGATAATGACCCCAAATCTTCAACGCGAATACCACGGATGCTAGCTTCAGGTCGTGGGTCGGATAATTGACCTCGTAAGGTCTCAGTTGCCGCGTAGCATAGGCAATAATTTTCCCATTCTGCATTAGTACACATCCGAGACCAAGTCCAAACGCGTCACTATAAACCATGAATCCTTCCGTCCCTTGTGGTAAAGAAAGAACAGGTGCTGAAATTAAACGGATCTTGAGCTCCTCAAAACTCTGCTGACACGCGTCAGACCACATGTATTTCTTATCCTTCCGAAAAAGGTTCATCATAGGTTGAGCGATTTTAGAAAATCCTTCCATAAATCGCCGGTAATAGCCTGCTAATCTGAGAAAGCTTCGGATTTCCTTAACATTCTTTGGAGGTTACCAATCTCGGATAGCCTCCATCTTTTGAGGGTCGACACGTACTCCGTCTGATGAAATCACATGTCCGAGAAACGTCACCTCGGACATCCAGAATTCACATTTGGATAACTTTACATAGAGTTGCTCTCGTCTCAACACATCGAGAACCTGATGAAGGTGAAATTCGTGCTCCTCTCGGTCACGAGAATAAATCAAAATGTCGTCTATGAAAAAAACCACGAACCGGTCTAAATAGTCGATGAATACATCAGGTGCATTAGTTAACCCAAACGGAATCACCACAAACTCGTAATGTCCATGAATACATCAGGTGCATTAGTTAACCCAAACGGCATCACCACAAACTCGTAATGTCCATAGCGTGCTTGAAACGCTGTTCTAGTGATATCCGACTCTCGAATTCGCAACTGATGATACCCAGATCTCAAAACAATCTTGGAAAATACTGAAGCTCCCTGAAGTTGATCTAAGAGATCATTGATGCGGGGTAGGGGATATTTATTCTTGATCGTCACACTGTTCAGCTCTCGATAATCAATGCACAAGCGAAAAGAGCCATCCTTCTTCTTGACAAATAATACGGGTGGTCCCCACGGGGATGCACTCGGTCAGATATAACCTTTCTCGGTCAATTCCTCCAGTTGATTCTTCAGTTCCTGCATTTCGGTCGGGGCTATACGATATGGTGCTCTCAATATTGGAGACGTACCAGGCTCCAACTCTATCGTGAATTCCACATCTCTTTGTGGAGGTAAACTAGGTAACTCATCTGGAAATACATCGGCGTATTCTCTCACTACCGGGATATCCGCCAAAGTCACTGATGATTTCTTGGTCTTGGTCATGTAGCACCAATAACCAACACACTCCTGATTGAGTAATTTCACTGCTTTCATCATATTAATAACTCTTCCGGAATAGTTGGGATTACTCCCCTGAATTACACACTTGACTCCATCGTCTGAAATGATAGTGACCATACGCTTACGGACACTAAGGATGGCATCATGACGATCCATCCAATCAATACCCAAAATAACATCGTCTCTAGGCAAGTCTACCACGATCTGGTCCGCCAACCAATCACGGCCATTAAGCTGAATCGGACAATTCTTAATCTCACGATCTCCGATAATCCTTCTACCGTCAGGTAGTCCAATGATATAATATTCACAACTAGTAGCACTATCCAGGTGAAACCTACTCAAGCATGACTCAAAAATGAATGAATGTGATGCATCAGTATCAAAAAGGGTACACATATGTTGAGATAAAATTTCGAGTGTACCTGAGATCATTCAGGCCTTCGAATTGTCTGATAGCTCCCGTTTGATAGTTGTGGGATCTGCCTTTGTTTGCTCCCGTCGTCTTATACAACATGGACTGAGAGGCCTGATTCTGAACCGCTGACTGCTTCGGTGCCTGAGATGTCGTCGGAGTAGGTTTGGGGTCTCTTCGGCAGAAACGGGCCTTATGCCCGGCAATCCCACATTCATTACACGTGATAGTCTGCCTCGGACACTTAGTGCTGAAATGACCCTGTTCACCATAGTTGTAACAGGTGAAGGACGGACTGGCCGCTCGGGACTGAGATTTTGCTGGTTTAGGCATCGTAGGAGGTTGCTCAGAAAAAGTAGAGCCCGCACAAGGCTTCTTGAAGGTTGCCTGATTGCCTTCGGACTGATTACGTTTCTTCGATTTCTTGCCAGAAGATGAAGTTTGATACTTAGAAATCTCCTTCGCAGTAAGCTCATAAGTAAGAGCTTTCTCGATGAATTCGGCCAGAGTGGTGCAATGATGATTAAGTAATTGTAGCCGCATACGAGGTTTCAACCTCTTACTGAAATACTTGATCTTATCCACCTCAGAGTGGATAATAGATGAGGCAAATGGAAGTATCTCCTGAAACTTCTCGGCGATGGTAAGTACATCTTCTTCTACTGAGGGGTCGGGACTGAGTAACTCCGATAGCTTGGCCTCCCTAAGTGGGGCTGGATAATACCTTTCCATCATGAGAGTCTTGAACTGGTCCCAAGTGTAAGATCCGTAAGTGGGCTTCAAAGATAGCCACCAAGAGTGAGCGCTCTTACCCAGATAGTAAGCCGTAACTGAAACTTTGTGCCCTTCGGGACACTCCACCATAGCAAATAGTTTCCCAAAATGTTCAAGCCAATGAACAATATCCGCCGGCTCAGATGAGCCCTCAAAAGTAGGTGGCCTCTGGCGAGAGTTGTCGCCAATGATACTGCTCACACTCCTCTCTTGCCTCTGAGGTGGCGGCGGAGGGGCCTGTTGAGCCTAACTGGCTGAGTTCTACATCGTCTCCATCAGACGTGCCATCTGAGTCATTTGCGCCATCACGCCCTGCATAAAAGCGAGTGAATCAACCCGGACATCTTCCAATTGAGCTGTATCTTGGGTACGACTTCTTGACGGTGAATGATTATCTCCAGGTGAATGAGTCGCAGCGTCGCTGCTTGTTGAATTGACATTATTCCTCGCGTTCGCATGGGTATTCACTCGAGCTCCCGGGTTTTGACCCGCACCGCGGCCGCTTCCCCTGCGTCCTCTGACAGCTCTGTCCATACTGAAGGTAGGAAACACATGATTATATAGATCTCGTATGAATATCGCATTATGATTACGTTATGAAATGATACTAAGGAGCATACACGTTCTAACGCAATGAACGCATAAGTAACGCAATAAAATGATCGTCGACATTATGCCGAAATATGATAAGATCGCAAGAATGATCAACTGAAGTGACATGATAATCATCGCTATATGAATTATAAACGAATGAAACTGAAACCATTCATTAAATATTATAAATTGTGCAAGTAATAACTTGTCTCGATACCGATGAAGCCATTACCAATTCCTTGCCGTCGTCTACGAACTCCTCAGCCCCGACCAAAGCAATCTACGAACCTTCTCGAATACGACCGCAAAGCATGGTTCTAATCACCGATCAATAATCTCAACCTATTACAATAATCGATAAACAACAAGTTCAATAACAATCAACAATTGATATAACCAATTCACAAACCCAATGGCTCAAGAATATCTCAATTAACCACTAGTCCGAAAAATCCAACTCAATCCATTACAAACTCACAAACATAATACAAGTATGTACAATGTCTGTTGACATAGCGCACGTTAATCACTTAACGTGGCGTGCGCTAAGTCGCTTCCGTTAGCGTGCGCTAGCTAGTAACACTAGCGTGCGCTAATGACATGCAGTTGCATGCATTTCAGGTACCGATCAACATATGGCGATTACGAATACGAGTGTAAAGGAAATCATACTCCAAGATCAATCACTATCTTTCCAGATTCAATCTCGGTATCATACTCACATGATATATACCATTAACCAATCATCAATCAACATGACTTAATCCTAGATATGAACATTTCATCTTCGTATCTAAAACACCGATAATTCAACATACAATCGTCTTGCTATGGTATATTCATCAATAACTTCTTCAAGAACACCTAGTGATTCGAAACCATGTTCATAATCATCAAAGCAACATAATCAAACATCCTTTAACATGTAAATAATCATCCGATTCGTAATCCAAGTCATATACTTCCATTAAATCTCATATAACATCATAACATGATAATCCAACATACTCCCTCCCAGGTAATCATCCTTTAAAACGAAACATTAACAAAAGGATACGAAAATTACCTTGTAGACGAACCATGAAGAAGAACAATCAAACTCCATTCCAAGAATCATCAATAATATTCAAGAACAAGGCTTTAATCCATGCTCTCCATCTTATTATTGTTAAGAATGATCATCTCTCAGTGTTTGGAACCTCAAACTTCTCTCTATCAAAATAAGGGAAGGAATAGACGAATGAACATAATTCACATCTGCAATCATATATATACTGACTGTTACTAGCGTGCGCTACCTTACCTTGTTAGCATGCGCTATCGAGGTCCAGAGGCTATAGCCTTTCTTCGTACAATGATTTATGTACGCAATGCCCATGCAATAACGTATGTAAATGCCCCCTATTTAGAGTATGCAAGTGTTCGACCATAGTGTGCGCTACTCATAGTTGACTTGCTATAGTCTGCACCTACCCCGAAAATGCCAGTGCCCCCTCATGCCGTAAGTAACTTCACAAAGTCAAGATTCCTTTGGACCAATCTGATTAGCGTGCGCTAACAATATGCATTAGCGTGTGCTAATCCCTCATAACAAACATATATTTACCTTATCGGAACATGCGCCGAAAGTAGCCGGGTCCATATGTAGATTCCCTCTGATCTGTTCTGTACTAGCATGCGCTATTCTTTGCCCTTAGCGTGCGCTAAACCTGCACGATAGCGTGCGCCATGCTTGACTATTAGCGTGCGCTAATAAGGCTATACTTAGCCATTTTCAGCTATTCTTGTCCAACGTCTCAGCATACAGAATGTGAACATATGACATACCGAATACAAATACTCCTTCCAACAATGTTCTCATATGATACACACTATACTCAAATGCAATTGTCGACCAAGTACGACAATTATACCAAAACTGACATCTCAGTCGTTCATTTATTTTATCCATACTTTACAGATTCCACATTGTACCACATAACTCGGATAAAATAATATTAAACAATAGTAGTAGAAATTTCGGATATTACAAAATCAAGGACTTAAGGGTAAGGTCAAGGCCCCGATGGTTCCCAAAAGCAACAAAGGTCGGAAGAATGTCTCAGATGCGGTGAGCTGGGTGTTCGCTCTATTTTTAACTATCCGCAAGTGTACGGAGTAAATATAGGAAGTGGCGAGCAAGGTCGTATTCCATAGAGACTAATTATTCCTATTGCATTAATTACTAGATTATAATGATTCCAATTTTATTTAGACGATCGTTAAGTGTATGCATGGTTCACGAAATGAAATAAAAATAATAAAAATAATTCAAACAATTATAATATCCGAATCAAACAGAACTGTAAGAGTTTTGAAAGACAGATTCCAAGGCTATGTTTTCGTTGATTACTAAGTTTAGTCGGGATTGATTTCAAAAAGTTCTATGTATGCGTTTCCAAAATGATAATCACAACAATATCTTAAAGTCCCTCTCGAGATGCATTAAAATGTAGATTAAACAACCTATAATAACGTCTCCGTCTATTATAAATTATATAACTCCAAATTTTCATAAGATTATAGATAATCATAGTTTATCACCGATTTCTCAATCTCGTAATTAACTACGTCAAATACTCAAAAACCTATTAATGCCCTCTTCTCTCGAATTATGAGCAATTAAGTTAAACATGTAAAAATATTGATCAAGTATTCTAACATGAATCAAAACCAAGTATTTGAAAAAGAAATCACAATAGATATATATATAATCATCAATCCTTCAGAAACACAGTGAATCAACATACTCCCATGCCCGAAATCTAACAAGTTTAGCCAGATATGGTAATAAAAGAAAGATCAATGATCATCATGTTCATCATGTTCAAACTAAAATAAAACAACAAAAATGAGTAAAAGATAGGAAGAAGATAAAACTCGAATGATGTCTTGAGTGGTCTCGATTCACGACTTGAAGGGTTCTTGAGGTGTTCTTCTTTGTGTTTTCTTCAAAACCTCCTCCTCTTAGTGATTTTTTCTCTCAATCTTGTGTTTTCAACTCTCACCCACTCTCCAAATATGAATTCCTCTCCAAAGTCCAGTCAAGGACCCATTTATCAAGCCAAAAACACCATTTTTCTTGTTCATACTTTATTTAAACATCAATCAAGGGACTTTGCACCGAAAAGTGACTCAACCGTGTCGAAGTGTTCGAGAAATGAAAAATTGTCTGGCGCTGTAACTCGATCGAGTCGTTGGCCGTGTCATATGACACGGCCGATTCAATTTGACATGGTCGGGTCAGTCGACATGGCCGAGTTGTTTTGACACGGCCAAGGCCGTGTTGTTCTGTTCTAACTCTATTTTTCGGTCTATTTCGGCTCGATATTTCGTTCATACATCGCTTGCTATGTATCGGGGGTTGGGACTTCATTCATGCTTGATAATAGCCTTAAAAATGCCTATAAAAGTAACCAAACATACCCAAGCATGATCGAGTAAAACAAACACAATTTGAGCACAAACAACACAATTATACACATTTTAGGATCTTAAAATCCAAAAAAACCTTATAGAAACATGTGTAAAAATGATTGTTAACAAAATCCCCCAAACTTAAACGTTGATCATCCCGAGCAATGTACATTAAAATAACCACTCTTAAGAGAGCTCATCCCTCAACACACCTCAAAGGATCATTTTGAAAATTCATCAATACGCCTCGAGTAATAAATAAGTCGAGTTCTTTAAAGCATTAAAATCTCTAGGGTGCTTTAGCATCATAGCCAATACTTGGAAGATATAAACCTCACCGTTCAAGTGTATTCACTTACTCTCAAAGTGTATAAAGGGACATGTATCGCTTAGAACTCATTCAATGAAATAGAAATCCCCATAAGCTTGCCAATCGTCTACATCTCTACTACTATTTTGTGAATGCAAATTTGTGAATCAAAAAGGACTTCACTGGTTGTAATGTAGGCTCTTTGGTCGGGGTAGGATAAATATGGCTAAAGTGACTTGACTTAAGCTAATTATAATTAAATCACAATAATCACTTTGCTCCACTAAGTACTTAGAAGCTCAATTTTTTTGAAATTTGCTTCTTTCAACCCCTTAACTTTATAATAATTGCAACAAGGGCTTTTGAAAGTCAAAATCACAACATTATTATTCCTTATTGCTCCATTTATTTTTACTATCCATTTATCTGGGTAATTATCCGAGTAGACCCAGTGTGACCTTCCATATAATGGACAACATCGTTCTTTTTATATATAATTTCCAACCAACCCAATCGTGAACTTATACAATCTTTCCCGTTCGCCCCCACACATCTTATGTCATCCTTTTACCAATTAATTCAAACAAGCTCAAGTATAGGGAAAAAGAATATAAAGGAATGGGAGGCTCATTATGCAGCTAAAAAATGGGCTTTAGGCTCAACTGGGCTAACTAGGGAATTAACAATTGTCGGGTTGGCCAAAAAGATTGAAGGGCTAGATCAAAAACCGCATAAAATTATTTTCACTAATTTGCACAAACTTATAGTTTCAAATAAGATACCAAGGCAAGTTCTAGAGTCTTACAACATGAATGGCACACTCAACAACAAAACTTGCATTTTGATGATGCAAAAAGGCTCAAAAGCTCACAAGTTTATCATTCGTTCATATTTCCAAGATATTAAACCATTTATTTAATTCGACACCCTTTTTTATTATCTACAATTTTTCTCGTCAATCCATCCTCAACTTGTATATCAAAATGACAACATAAATCCCGATGTGTCCAAGACAAAAGTTCATTCTTCCAAGTTTCATCAAAGTACACAATACTAAAAAATAAATAAAATAAATTAAAAATTAAAAAGCACACCAACATCGATAATAGAAACAACAAACAATTAATATAAGTATTTCTTGACCCAATCTCTCCCTCAAACTTGAATTAAAGAATATACGCGAAGGGGGTATAGTATTTAAAAAAAACATGGGATCAATAAATACTTACAACCGATCCTACTGATTGGGCGGAGGGAAGTGGCCATGCTATACATGCCATTCGTGCATTTGTCTCAATAGAGTCAACATCTCGTCCTATCTCTATCGGGTCTCCTCTCTAAAGGCCTCAAACTCCTCTCTAAGTGTCAGACGAGATGGGGCATGTCTTGCTTCGGCTTTTCTGGATGTCTCAGGCCGATCCCTAGAACTTTCTTCTTTTTCATTGTCATCCGGCCCTCTCTCATAGGCCTCCTCTTCTTCCATTCTCTTGGCTCTATCCTCTTATTCCATCATATTGGCTCTGTCCTCATCTACCGTGCGCCGAGGTCGAACATTACGAGCAATAGGACTTTGACCTGGGGAGACCAAGCCTGTTGCGATCCGAGCTGATTTGTGCGCGTCTGTGGCCATATGTAAGTTTCCCAAGTCCCGAATACTATAAATTGTGGTCAGAGGCGTATTCGGGAGAAGGGAATGATCATTATCATTTTGAAGGGAATATCGTACACGATTCGTAATCCAGGATATTCATCATTTTCATCACGGATATAGATAACAGCTTGTTTCCTAGTAGGGGGGTTCTTTGGTCCAACTGTATATTATAATGAAGTGCGATAGGGGTAATCAAACCCCCTATCCAAATATCACCTCTTGGTTTCGTAGCTACATCCTCAAAATTCTCAGCTATCATTGCCCCGGTTGCTGGATTTGTCCCATCGAGTATGTGTGTCAGATTATATAATTCTCGCTGAGTAATCGGACCTGTTTCTTTTCGACCATAAATCATATTTGCAATCACTTTATGAAGTTATCGGAGTACTGGATTGCGAATAGATGATCCTTTGGCCGCCTTCGAGATGTAAGGCTTTGCTTTGCTCCCAGGGTATTCCACCATCGCTCTCCAGTAGGTTTCTAACTTGAATTTATTTATGAGGAATTCTCCTTCATTTCGCGTGCCATAAATATTTTCCAACTCTCTGGTAGATAATCTCTCATTTTCGTTGTTCAGTCGGAATATTATTGTGGTAGGTTCATGAGTAACATGATCTCTTCTAACTGTTAGAGTACTCAGAAACTCCAATGTGAGGCATATGTAAGTGGACCATTGTTGCGTCATCATCTAGTCCCACATGACCCTTTCCAGCAACTTTAGTACGTCTTCCTTGATCCCCATTGTTGTCATGCAATCATTGTCGGGCCATCGGGTGGGAAGCATTTTTTTCTGACCCAACATCGCCCACCGAGCTTGTCGTATTTTTGGGAGCTCAATACCGTATGTTTATGGTGTTTCAAAAACCCCTTGGACTGGTACTCTCGCCGGTTGCTCGGGTTCAACCGTTTGTCTCCCTCGTCCCCTTTCGGCATTACCTCGACCTAGTTGTCCTCTAGCCATTATTACTGCAAGATTTTTTTTCAGATCATTCATTTTAATTGTTTTTAACATTCTATCATGGCTCAACGATTCTCAATGATATATTCTCCCCCAAACTTATAGCAAATTATATATTCACCCCAAAATTTAATTGATTATCCAAAATAACCCCATGTAAAATTGATAACACCAATCTTCTTTAAACAAGTTTTCATTCATACACAACATCCTTTTAGGCACAAGAATTCCCAATATGTAATTAAATTTCTAAAAAAAATCGAGTTTCATGAAAATCCCAAAAAAAATCAACAAATGAACCCTAGATTAATCAAGAATTCACAATCCAAACAATCTTAGTATCCTCATCGACAAGGATTAATCATCCTAAATCGGATAACATACCTTAAATTCGGAGCAATTGATGAGATAGCCAACAAATAAAATTCTTGATTTTTTTTTCAAAAACCCTCCTTAGGAGCACTTAGATGGTTGGATGGTGATGGAATTGTGTTGGGTTTCTTGTTTCTTTGCTTGATTTTGCAAAAACTTCCTTTGAAAATAAAGATTCGAAGAGTGTTGGGGAATTAAGGTTATGGGAAAAGAAAAAAAAAATTGGGGAAGAAGATGAAGTGGGAGACACGACCGAGTGTCCCTTTTATATCACCGACCGACACGACCCGATGTTGGGTTTTCTATGTATCGAATACAAAATAATCGGAGTAAAAACGCAGCGGAACAATAAATGTGAAAACCCAATTTAGGATCTCATGCAGTAATTTAATTGTTTAATAAAAGAGTTAATCGAATTACCTTAATCCGATTGAACAATTCTAGATCCGGACTAGAAGTAGATGAATATCTCCTTCCTCTTTTGGTGATCCACACACGAACAATTCCACAAGCCGGATTGCTAGATCCTTACGAATAATATTGATAAATAGTACAACACAAATTCCTTACTAGAAGGATTGTACTATTGATCAAGATCAACTAAGGGAAGAGAGACGACCGACTCCGTTCTCCTACAATATGATGTAGATGGCCGATTTTTCTTCTCCTTGAAGGGCCGATTTTTAGGTCTTGTATTCTCATGACAACTCCTTGTCCAAGACCTTATATATATACTAAGTAAACCCTAGATTCAATAATCTAGTATTTGCTTAGTTGCCCCTCAACTTATTAAATAATACAATATATATAATATCCAATATTATATATATTACTTATTATTTAATCTCCTTATAAATATAATATCCAATATTATATTTATTATTCCCAGTTGATATTTATTCCTACTTGTCTATAATTGTCGTATGTGTGACCCAAAAGGCTTATATTATGTTGGCAATTATTTAATACCTTATTAAATAATAAATCATAAGCGGCCTCTAGCAAGACATTATGATTACCCAAATAATATAAGTTAATAGTCCATTAAACCTTTTAACGTGTCAAATCCCTTTGTCACGCGATATCATATTTGAACTAAGTCATGGAGTCTGTCATACTTATTTATGTTCAAATGCTTTCTCGATCTTAAGTAGACTGATTGAATCAAATGACTCTTCATTTGAGCATGGCCATGCATTTCCTTCAGTCCTACTTATCGAGGGGCCCAGCAGATATCTCTCTCACTTAAGAGAGGGACAAATCCCCATCTTGATTATTCATTGCCCTCTACATGACTCCCACTAATCCCGATCGCTAACCTTTATGATCACCATGTTTGAGATGACGTTGGATTACGTCAAGGCATAGCGATTATCATGTTGGACTCTATGATAATCTCGGGTTCAAGGATTTATTGACATACCGTATTGAGATTCACTTATGACATTTCCATGCGGTGATCTCAATGCGGGTCGGTCCAGTATTAGTTCTCCAACCAATACCCATAAGATTGATCCGTACCATACGCATAATCATCCGATGATTATCAATCAAACTTATACTAGTATATTAATCACTTGAGTCTCTACTCAACGCGATTTTACCAGGGACATTTGAATAATCTTATTATTCGTGAATAACTATTATTCGATTATTATAATATTAAAACATGCACACATTATAATAATCAACGAGAAATAAATGATATCAAATAACTTTATTTAAATGTGACAATTACAAATCTAGGCACATCGAATGTCCTAGGGCACTATTCCCAACAATCTCCCACTTGCACTAGGACCATTCATACATGACTTTTAGTCCTATCGCTCTAGCATGCTCAACATGCTTTCCTTGTGAGAGAGGCTTGGTAAGTGGATGCAACATTCTCTTCATTTGCTACTTTGCATATTGTAATATCTCCTCGTCACGATCTCTCGACTAGGTGATATTTTCCGAGTATATGTTTGGAATTATGATGGGACCTAGGCTCTTTAGCTTGTGCAATAGCACCATTATTGTCGCAATAAAGGCTTATGGGACCTGGATGGTTGGCACCACTCCTAGTTCGGTAACGAACTTCTTGATCCATACGGCTTCCTTAGCCGCATCCGATCTTGCCAGTACTCACTTCAGAATCGGCAACCGTGCTTTGCTTGGAACTCTTCCAACTCACAAGACCTCCATTCAATACAAACACATAACCAGTTTGCGATTTGAAATCGTCTCTGTCGGTTTGAAACTTGCATCGGCGTAACCTCTTACAAACCTGCTCGTTTCCCACCCTCCATAAACTAGGAAATCATCCTTAGTTCTTCTCAAGAACTTTAGGATGGTTTTCACTTCTTTATCGATGACTTTCACTGGATTCGATTGGTATCGACTTGTCATACTAAGAGCAAACGATACATCAGTCGAGTACAAATCATGGCATACATGATCGATCCAATAGCCGGCGTATGGTATCTTGCTCATACGGGCTCGCTCATCAGGAGTCTTAGGACTCTGAGTCTCACTCGGATGAATGCCATGTGACATTGGCAAGAGTCCTCTCTTGGAGTCTTGCATATTGAACCTCTTCAATATTTTATTAATGTATGTACTTTGACTCAGACCAATCAATCTCTTTGATCTATCTCTATAGATCTTTATCCCAAGAATGTAAGCAGCTTCTCCTAAGTCTTTCATTGAGAAACAACTTCCCAACCAAGTCTTGACTGTCTGCAAGGTGGGAATGTCATTTCCAATGAGTAATATGTCATCTACATATAAGACTAAGAAAACAACTATTCTCCCACTAACCTTCTTGTACACACAAGGTTCATCTTCATTTTGAATGAACCCAAACTCTTTGTGATTTCATCAAAACGAAGATTCCAGCTCCGAGAAGCCTGCTTCAACCCATAAATGGATCTTTGAAGCTTGCAAACCTTTTTAGAATTTTACGGATGAACAAAACCTTCAGGTTGTGTCATATACACATCCTCGAGTAAGTTTCCATTAAGGAATCTTTGTTTGACATCCATTTGCCATATTTCATAATCATAGTATGCAATGGCAAATAAAATTCTAATTGATTTAAGCATGACTATCGCGAAAAGGTCTCATCATAGTCAACACCATGAATCTGTTACATAACCTTTGCCACTAGTCTAGCTGTATAGGCTTGCAGATTATCAACCATGTCTTTCTTCTGTTTATAGACCCATTTGCACCCAAAGGTTGAAACACCCTCAGGTGGATCTATCAAGTTCCACACTGGATTGTCATAAATGGATTGCATCTCGGACTTCATGGCTTCTAGCCATTCCTCGGACTCGGTCTGAAGCAACTTCAGATAGGTACTAGGCTCATCATCTATGAGCGATGCATCATCATCCTCTGTTACGAGATAACCATATCTCTCAGGTTCATGTCGCATCCTATCCGATCTGCGTGGGACTTGTGTACTTTGAATGGGCTCTTCAACTGTTTGTTGAGCTTGTTCGGTTTCCATCGGTGAAGCGATGTCTTCTTGTGGTTCTCGAGTTTCCTCGAGAATTACTCTTCTCCCACTGTCTCTTTTGGAAATAAATTCCCTTTCTAAGAATACAGCATTTCGAGCAACAAACACTTTGTTCTCTGCGGGCTTGTAAAAGTAATATCCTTTAGTTTCCTTAGGATATCCCACAAATAAACATCTTTCAGATCCGGCTGCCGGTTTGTCAAACACTTGGCGCCTTAACGCAACCGCAACCCTGGATCTTTAGAAAAGACAAGTTTGGTCTTTTACCGGTCCATTTCTCAAATGGTGTCTTTTCAATCGCTTTAGATGGAACACGGTTAAGGGTGAATGTCATTGTTTCTAAGGCGTGGCCCCAAAATGATAATGGAAGCTCTGTTCGACTCATCATGGATCGAACCATATCTAATAAAGTTCGATTCCTCCTCTCGGACACTCCGTTATGCCGAGGTGTGCGGGAGGAGTAAGTTGCGAAACAATTCCACAACTCCTAAGATGATCATCGAATTCTTGGCTCAAGTATTCCCCACCTCGATCTGATCGAAGGGCTTTAATTGTCTTGCCAAGTTGATTACGTACTTCATTCGGAATATTTTGAACATTTCAAAAGATTCATGTTTATACTTCATAAGATAAACATATCCATATCGGCTAAAATCATCGGTGAATGTAATGAAGTATTGGTATCCGCCTCGGCATGAGTGCTAAGAGGTCCGCATACATCGCATGTATTAGGCCTAATAGATCACTAGCCCTTTCTCCATGACCGGTGAAAGGATTCTTCGTCATCTTGCCCAATAAACAAGATTCGCATGTCCCATATGATTTATAGTCAAAAGAGTCTAAAAGTCCATCATTATGGAGTTTAGAAATGCGTTTCGTTTATGTGACCAAGTCGACAATGCCATAAGTAAGTCGGATTAGAATCATTGAGCTTAGGTTTCTTGGATGCAATGTTATAGACTTCCAAAGTGTCGGACTCATCTAGATCAATATTGTAAAGGCAGTGTATAACTTTGCAGTACCATAAAGCAAGTCATCAAAGAAAATACGAATGATCTTATTCTTAATAAGAAAAGCGTAACCTTCACAATCTAATGTAGAAAGCGAAATAATATTCCTATTCATAGCAGGAACATAATAGCAATTGTTCAAAACTAACAAAAGCCCATTGGGCAAAACTAGATCATAAGTTCCTACGGCTAGTGCGGCAACTCTTGCTCCATTGCCAACTCTTAGATCTACTTCCCCTTTCTTGATTCTCTCGCTTCTCAACCCCTGCACATTTGTACAAATGTGAGATCCACATCCAGTATCTAATACCTGGAGTTAGAGGTAGATAAGTTAACTTCTATAACAAATATACTGTGGCGGTCTCATCGCCCTTGGTACGCTTTAGCTCTTCCAAGTAAATCTTGCAATTTCTTTTCCGGTGTCTGGTTTATTGCAATGATGGCAATTTCCATCTTTGGGAGCTTTAGCCTTGAAACCCGGCCTAGTAGGGTCTTTAGATTTGGCAACTTTTGCCTTACCCTTGCCCTTGCCTTTGTTCTTAAAGGATTTCCCTTTCGACCATCAACACATGGTTTGGTTTCTTCTTAATATTACCTTTCGGCCGTTTTAAGCATCCCATGCGGCTCGGAATGGACTTCTCCATCTCATTCATATTATAGTTCATAATGAACGGCCAGAAACTTTCGGGCAATGAGTTTAGGATCACATCCGTGGAGTGCTCCTTAGAAAGTGGAAAACCAAGCCTTTCAAGATGATCAATATATCCTTTCATCTTGAGCACGTGAGCACCGACAGATGTCCCTCAACCATCTTGCAAGCATACAAGGATTGAAAGGTCTCATACCTCTCTTGCCTAGCATGCTTCGAGAAAGTTTCCTTGAGGTGAGCATTTAGCTCATAAGCTTCCATTTCCTCCAGATTCTTCGAAGTTACGGACAAATGGTGGCCAACATAAGACAACCGACATCAATGGAATCATCACAATGTTTCTTCCATTTGTCTTTTGTTGCTTTATTTGCATTGTCAGCTGGCTCATCGGGAATTTCTTCCTCAAGAACATACAACTTTCTTTCTTGCTTGAGAACTATTCTCGTGCTCGGATCCAATCCAGGATAGTTCTCGCCATTTTCTTTCAGCTTGTCCTTCTCAAGGACGGATCGCAGTGAAATGGTGGATGTGTTGTTTGATGCCATTCTACAAAATTCAATATGCAAAATATTTAGTCACATTATTTTATTTCTCGAAAAATACTCCCACTAAAACAAAGTACCCTCAATTTACAACATTTGTAATTTTAGTGGGCTAAGATCCCATTTCGTACAATCCTAAACTCAGCTTTGGCATGACGCCTAGAATTGAACTACTTTAGGTGGATAACTCTTTATCGATTACATCATATGTAACTCTTAGATTATATCATGGGATTTGGCATCGTATGCCCAAGCATGTTATAATCCCATCTTATGCCTTAAGGTTCAAAACTATTTTGATTTCCAAATTCATTAAACGTATAGGTATCACCATTACCTATCCTACCTTACTAAGATAATCCGAGTGCCCACTTTGGCATGACCCACTCATGATGATCGAAGTCTTGATAGGTGTTTTACAAATGAACGGCATTAAAATTTTAACGAGGATTTTTATCCTATGTTAATGTCTATGTTTGCTAACATACATCTAAACATACATAGCATCACATACATGCATAAATTTAAACATACATCGCATCACATGACAATAAAGCATAGGACCGTGTATAGCATGACCATAATCTAACGTGATTTTCATGAGCCAACATGAAAATCACAAAGGTCATCTAAAGGGTTAAATATGGTCTTCATTGATCTTCCAACTCCTTGGAACATCATACGCGATCAATTTGCTCCTCGAGTCCATCTATCTCGTCCTTCTTGTCTTCATTACATTAATGAAATTTAATACTACACTAATAAATTAAATTACAAGAAGTACAAACGACACGCAGCCGTAAAATAATAAACAATTTAAATAGACGACTCGCAGCCGTAAAACCAATTATAATTAAACGACACGCAGCCGTAAAACCAACCCATAAGAAATTAAATTATCCAATCACATTGGTCAATTTATGGTCATGCCATACACCACACACATACCATAAATAATTATCAAATAATTAATAAAGCATGTAATATACTAAATAATCAATTTATCCGACAATCAGATAATAATTAAAATTTGTGTCATCACATGAACAAAATCGGACTCGGCCGAGATGGCTGCCCGGCGAGATCCGCACGGGTTTGCCCGGTTCGAAACCGTGTTGCGGTTGCAACATTTTGCAACTATTATTTCCAAATTTACTTTTATAACAAAAGGACTTATAAAAGGAACTGAAAAGTTACCAAAACAAGATCCACTGAGATGGTAAGTGGTGTGAAGGGTAGCCGAATGGCGCGGGATCGAATCCCGCTTTTGCGGAAGTATTTTTGCAATATTTAAAACAGATTTATTTGCTTTTAATAAAACCTTCCGTGTATTATTTCCAAAACAAACTCGCAGCGCACATGGTAAGTCGCTAGTCTTGGCCTGGACCTCCGTGGTTCGAACCCCCGGTGATGCAAAATTATTTTGCTAATTAATACAACCCAGGTCGGTCCACTCGACCCGGACCGAATCGCCTGACACGCATTGCATCTTGTTCAGCGATTACGGGCCAGCTTTTGCTTGATCCGAGAAAATTATTTTTGACGATCCGATTTAATAAAATTAAACCAGAAAAATATTTTATAAAATATATATTTTATAAACATAATCAGGAACATAATTTACACATAAATATGTTCTACACAAACAATTAAATTACATGCAAGTTGGCTCCGATACCACTGTTGGGTTTTCTATGTATCGAATACAAAATAATCGGAGTAAAAACGCAGCGGAACAATAAATGTGAAAACCCAATTTAGGATCTCATGCAAGAATTTAATTGTTTAATAAAAGAGTTAATCGAATTACCTTAATCCGATTGAACAATTCTAGATCCGGACTAGAAGTAGATGAATATCTCCTTCCTCTTTTGGTGATCCACCCACGAACAATTCCACAAGCCGGATTGCTAGATCCTTACGAATAATATTGATAAATAGTACAACACAAATTCCTTACTAGAAGGATTGTACTATTGATCAAGATCAACTAAGGGAAGAGAGACGACCGACTCGTTCTCCTACAATATGATGTAGATGGCCGATTTTTCTTCTCCTTGAAGGGCCGATTTTTAGGTCTTGTATTCTCATGACAACTCCTTGTCCAAGACCTTATATATATACTAAGTAAACCCTAGATTCAATAATCTAGTATTTGCTTAGTTGCCCCTCAACTTATTAAATAATACAATATATATAATATCCAATATTATATATATTACTTATTATTTAATCTCCTTATAAATATAATATCCAATATTATATTTATTATTCCCAGTTGATATTTATTCCTACTTGTCTATAATTGTCGTATGTGTGACCCAAAAGGCTTATATTATGTTGGCAATTATTTAATACCTTATTAAATAATAAATCATAAGCGGCCTCTAGCAAGACATTATGATTACCCAAATAATATAAGTTAATAGTCCATTAAACCTTTTAACGTGTCAAATCCCTTTGTCACGCGATATCATATTTGAACTAAGTCATGGAGTCTGTCATACTTATTTATGTTCAAATGCTTTCTCGATCTTAAGTAGACTGATTGAATCAAATGACTCTTCATTTGAGCATGGCCATGCATTTCCTTCAGTCCTACTTATCAAGGCTCCAGCCGATATCTCTCTCACATAAGAGAGGGACAAATCCCCATCTTGATTATTCATTGCCCTCTACATGACTCCCACTAATCCCGATCGCTAACCTTTATGATCACCATGTTTCGGATGACGTTGGATTACGTCAAGGCATAGCGATTATCATGTTGGACTCTATGATAATCTCAGGTTCAAGGATTTATTGACATACTGTATTGAGATTCACTTATGACATTTCCATGCAGTGATCTCAATGCGGGTCGGTCCAGTATTAGTTCTCCAACCAATACCCATAAGATTGATCCGTACCATACGCATAATCATCCGATGATTATCAATCAAACTTATACTAGTATATTAATCACTTGAGTCTCTACTCAACGCGATTTTACCAGGGACATTTGAATAATCTTATTATTCGTGAATAACTATTATTCGATTATTATAATATTAAAACATGCACACATTATAATAATCAACGAGAAATAAATGATATCAAATAACTTTATTTAAATGTGACAATTACAAATCTAGGCACATCGAATGTCCTAGGGCACTATTCCCAACACCCGATTCATAGGACATGGCCCGTGTCATACCTTTCTAGTTTTTTGAAAATACTTTCTTCCCACCTGACTCGACCGTGTCATTTGACACGGCCTGTGTCGTACTTGCTCAGATAACAAAATTGTTCTGCCCACCTGACTCGACCGTGTCATTTGACACGACCCGTGTCGTACGTGCTTGGAAAAGGCAAAACTTTCCGCCCTATTGACACGGTCGAGTTGTTTTTTTTACCCTGCCGTGTCATACCTGTTAGTCTGTTTTTCATTTTCGGGATCATTTTTCTGCATATTAGACGCCTACGGTTGAACCGGCCAATTCCACATCAAGTAAAAAGAAATAATAAAAATAAAATACGAATGTCAAAAATAAACAAACAAAAATCATTGGGTTGCTACCCAATTTAATATCATGAATTTCTACTAGAGTTGTTTAATGTTATTTTACCCGAATTATATCGTACAGTGTAGAATCTGTACAGTACGGATAATATAAATTGAGGACTGAGACAGTTGTGTTAGTATAATTGTTGTACTTAGTCGACAATTGCATTTTAAGATATTGTGTATCAGGTGTATCGTATGAGAATGTTATTGAAACGAATATGTGTACTCTGCATGTCGTGTATACGTATTCGATATATCGAGACGGCAGGCAGGGACAGTTGTAAATGGCCAAGTATATCATCCATAACGTACGTTAAGCATAGGAGATTACGTACGTTAACATACGAGTCTTACGTGCACTACGTGTAATACCCAGTTGTAATTCAGTAATTATCACTCAGTAATTATCATTCAGTATTTGATACTCAGTAATTTCATTCATTATTGATCATTTGTCACTCAGATTCAGTCATGGTATTCATCATTCAGAGTAATTGTATCGAGTATCGATCGTCATTCATCATTAATCTGATTGGAGTTTCGTGTCGTGTTTATCATCATTGTCATTTTCGTTGCAAGCTATGCTTGAGGAGTAGCGCACGCTACATACTCCTTTTAGCGTACGCTAATTGGGTATAGGTAGCGCACGCTACCGCTCAGCTTTAGCGCGCGCTAAGGCTACCTTGGCTGCGATCCGGAAAGGTCTTGGACTGCAGTGAGAATAATTGTAGCGCACGCTACGAGTGGTAAGTAGCGCGCTAACGGTCGAGTAGCGCACGCTATGTGTGTGGAGTAACGCGCGCTAGGGGCGGATCGTGGTTGAGTCCGGTGGCTACCGGATCGCACCGGTTTATTCATAGCGCACGCTATGCATTGTTGTTAGCGACGCAACCGATATGTTAGCGCACGCTAAATAATGGTTGTAGCGCACGCTATCGAGGTTAGATCGGAGGCGAGATGGTTTTCGGACTCCGATCGGGCGTCAAATATTTCGCTAGCGCACGCTAACAATGGATATTAGCGCACGCTAGTAGTATGGCCGTAGCGCACGCTACAAAGAGGTACGTGGCGCGCTACCGTGTTCGGACAGTGGTACTGGACTACCCAAACTACTCGTTAGCGCACGCTATGCACAAGGCTAGCGACGCTAACCTGGACCGAGTATAAATTGGACAGTTTAGTCGAGTTCGTCATTTTTCATCTCATTTCATTCCTTCGGTATTTTTGGCGATTAGAAGCGATCCAGAGGGGATTCTTCGAGGTGTAATCATCAATCATCATCTTCAAGTCTTTGAGTTGAATTTATCATCACTTCATCATCTCCAAACGTCGAATCAAAGGTATTAATCTCTTGGATCTAGAATTTGGATTTTGGGTTTTCCTTCCGATTTCTTCGTAAGCTTGGATTATCATTGGGATATGTTAAGTTATGGATTATCTACTTGGATAAATATATTCCTACGGATTTAATGGTTATTTTCGGAATTGTTTTCAAGAACCCTTGGGGTTGACTTCGGTTAATTGAGGATTTTCCGATTGATGTCGTTATAATCATGAATTATGGATTCCTAATGGATTATTGATATCATTGAAGTGTTTTGTTAGTTCGAAATACTCATTTTGGTGTGGGTTTCGACATATTCGGTTATGTATTCGTTGGAATGCCTATGAGTTTGATTATCGTTGTTTCGACCTTTAGGTTAGTCGTGTTTTGTTGTTTGATACGTGTATTGAACGATTGTTGGTAATTATTGTTATTCAAGGTTGTTCGAGCGATCGGTATCTTGGTTAGGACGTTGTTCGTGGACGGACATTCTTCATCGGTATTGAGTAAGTTAAATCTTACTCGGTTAAAAGGATACTCATTCCTTTTGTTGTTGATTGCTCATAATCATAATTCATTCATCATAATATTAATCATTTTGAGACTTGTAATAATCATTTCATTCACGAGGAACGACGGTTCCAAATCTTTTCATTGGTTTATCAATCACGTCACTATTACTTTCATATCGGTGAGTCATCTTGGCCTTGTCTAATTATTATTCATTGGTGTTCATCATGGTCATTCTCGTTCATGTGACCTTCCGGGTTCATATTGCGTGGCCGGGTGTGGCTGTGTGGAATTTTTAGTCGGGCACATGATGGTCATGTATTGGGTTCACCGATACATCGGACCGTGCACACGGTAACGCTTACCTCCGTGAGACTAATTAGGTACAAGGACGGGTGTGTCCGGACATTCGTCTTGTACACTTGCACAGGACATTACGGGCGTACTATGATACTCCTCTTCAGCGTAATTCATAATTAAGAATATTTCATCACTTCAGTTAATTCATGATTGTGTAATTTCAACTCTTGAGGATTGTTGTTACGTATGGCGGCCCGTTGGGGATTTTGTTTTAGTCACGGCAAGGCAAAGGCACGGGAAGAGCATGTTGACGGCGAGTCCCAGTGATACTAGTAGGGGCCCGGTCATTCCGTTTGTTCGGTCATTTTCATCATTTGATTATTTCGTCATTTGTATTTTCCGCTGCAAATTCCGTTTGTAATGTTTATTTATTCAGGGTGGTGTATTTTATCTTCATATAAAATACACTAGTATTCGGTATTGTCCTGGTGTGTTGTACTTAAACTCCTCATCGGAGTGTTTGGTAATATAATGTGGTTCGGTACTACAATTATATTATTTAATTCATCATTTTCATTTACCTGGTGGGTCCCAGTCGGGGATTCACGGCAATGTAATATCCGCCTAGTTTGGGGTGTTACACTACGTAGGATGCATAATGTATGTTATAAGGAGAATCGGATAGGGTCTGAGCTATGATCGACAGTGGGCCTGGTGTCAGCAACTTTCGGCACAGATCTGGACAGGCGAGTCAATGTAGAGATTTACGTACGTTATGGATAGACCATTATGTACGTCAAATGAGTGTCATACAGTAGCAAGTCAACGACCATATTACGTACGCTATGTCATGAGTGTTACGTACATAATCCATCGAACGAATTGAGGCAGTAGTTTCTGGACTATTGTTAAATACGTAATCAAAGATGGATAACGTATGTAAGGATATTTACGTAGACTAGGGAGTTCATGTAGCGTACGTAAGGTATGAGTTTATATAAATATGTGAGACCCGTCACTTTGGCATTTTTGGAGGTGTTCATTTTGTTTTTCGCCCTTCAACCCTCCAAGATGGATTTTTGGCTCTTCTAACTTGATTATGAGCTTCACGGCATGAATTGGAGCTTGAGATATGAAGATATTATTGATTCTTGAGGTGTTTGATTGTGTTATTCATATTCTTGAGGCATGTTGGTTAATCCGCTCTTTATTTTTGGGTTTTGATGTTGTTGTTGATGATTGTTTATGGAAGTGTTGTGATGATTCTTGAAGTTTCATGGAGATTGAGTTGAGGAAGATGATGATATGATGATATGTGTATATATATATATATATATATAAATATATATATATATATATATATTGGATTATGTTTTTATGAACATGATTATCGAATCATGGTGTTCTTGGTTTTGATTATAAACATGGATTTGATGGTTCGAACCAATATTGCATTGATTGTAGTTGCCGTTTTTGTATGTTCTTGATGAGTAATGAATCATGATATGAGGTTGAATCTGGAGAGGTTATGGTTAATGTAAGATTACGTTTATTCATGATATTGAGCTATTTGGATAGTTTGGATTTATGATGATAACCGGTAATTGTTTTTCTATGAATTTACGAGTATAAACAAGAAGGAACCTTGTTAATTCGTATTTAAGGTTGAAGTTAGAATCTAGATTATTGAGACACTTGTTAGAATTGATTGATTATCGAATTGCGTCTTGTATTCATAATTGTTTGAGTTGAATGGTTTAGGTTTGTATATGATTGAGATACTGTTGAAACGTTGAGTTTAATTGGTTGATTATATCGGTTGTTGATTACTATCGAACATGTTGTTACTTGATTATTGCATTAGGTTGTGATAAGTGATCGTTGATTTTAGCCGTTATGCTGCGATAGAGATTGGGATGTTCGTGAATTACTTTGGTCTGGGCCGAGGAGCTTGTAGACGAAGGCAAGGAAATTGTTAACGTCTTCATTATGATCGTATCGGTATCGAGGCAAGTTATTACTTGCTCAGTTTATAATATTTAGTGAATGGTTTCAGTTTCATTTCATTTATAATTCATATAGCAATGAGTATAAGTATGAATTCTGGAGATTTGGATAGTATATTGTCTTCCGGATTTTGGAGTTAAATCATAAGGTATATGGTTTATGTTCATTCTTAGTATGCTTGAGTATCACACATATATTTTGGTAAAGATGAGGATATGAGTTATCTACAATCTACGGTATTTTGGATCGCCGAATCTTGAGGATAATCATTGGTGATGTTTTTTATATCGAGATTGCTCTCGAAGGACTCGGGCAAGTACTCTAATCATTTTTGTCATTTTGTGTCGATCATGTTGTGGTACATTTGTGTATTGTTGTTACATTTGTGTATTGTTCTTATCATGTATTTGTGCATTGGTGTCGTATGTCCACCATGTGTTGGTCCAACTGGATCATCTTGGGGATCTATGCTGTGTGGGCCGGATCGTTGGATGGGTTTTCCACCATGTGTTGGTCAAACGGGATCATCTTGGGTATCTATGCTATGTGCGCTGGATCGTTGGATTACCATGTCTTGTTGTGTATATGTATATTGTTGGTTATCCATCTCGTGTTTATCTAATGGGATCATCTTGGGATCTATGCAATGAATGCTGCATCATCAGATTTCCATGAGTATACGTTGTTATTATTGTGGGTATATTGATGTGTCATGTGAGTATACATTTGTAAGTCTTTTGTATGACCATGTCCGTATGTTGTATTGATCTGATCTCGGATTAGAGTGACATGATTCGTCGTGGCATTACGTATATTGAGGTATGTTCTGTATTTCCTTCCTGGTACTTGTCTTTTTATAGATAGTTGACTATCGTGTTGAGATTTGATGGTGTTATCTAATGGACTGAATTGGTCAGAGTTGATATATTTTGCATCGGTGAGTTATGATGACGTTTTGATAATCCTGGGCATCGTTTGAGATATAGTACGAATGTTTGGGTATGAGTTTATTGTGTTATTGATAATACAAGATGTGAAATATGGAAGGATTACTTTGGTAAGGATTATTAGGAGTTGGTAAAGTTATGGCGGTAAGATTACATTAGTAGTATTCTTACGTAGTATTTTTAATTGGTATGTAATTATTGAAGTGATGTGATCGATATCGAGCTTATAGCGGTCGTGAAGAGATGAGCTTCCTGGAGAATACAGGCTATGGCATGTGTTTATAAATTGAGTACTTTGACTAGTCGTCATTTTTCCGCTGCAAAAGAATTTTTAGTTATTTGTTATATCCGCTGCGAGTGTGTTTTTAAATGGGTTGCTAGTATTTTGCGAATTTGTGTTCTTTCTGGAAAATCACTTTCTAAACTATTTTGTCGATACGTGCAAGCGGTGGCTTAACGTATACTTTTGAAACTGTTGAGTTTGTTAGTTTGGCCTTGTACTTTCAAATGAGATTTTGCTACGGTATTGATAAAAGGAATTTATAAAGTCTTTGAATATTTAAAAAGATATTACCGTCATTGCTGCTTAGTCGTATTTGAAATGTTTGTAAAAATGTCTCTTAGCCTTGTGGGTTCCGTTTTGGAGCCCACAGCGCTGTAATATTCCCGGATGGCTCTGGGGGTGTTACAAAATAGGGTATCAGAGCTTAGATTGTGGAAACCTAGGCTGTCGGGTCGAGTCAAGTTGTGTTTTTGTCATGTCATATGAGTTGTGAGTTGGCAAGTATTAGAGCCCTGGGTTTTTGTTGTTCACTCGGGCTTGTGTGTTATGTGGCATCCCACTGTGGTATTGTGGTCTTTTTAAACTTATCCAAATGGTATTAACGTGATTCTTTAGAAAGAGATGTGTCGTATTTTGAGTTGAACTGATTTTGCAAAATGTATGTTTTGAAAATATCTGTATCGAGTATTTTATAGAGTTGAGACATGTGCCAGTATCACGGGAAATCATCAGCTTCACGATTTGTAAGTATTTGGATTTTTTGATAGCATTGAGGTTATTTGCAGTTATAAGTTGATGTACTTTCAGATTTGGGAAGATATTACGTGTTATATTATGAGGTAGAAGAATCCAATAGTTGGGACAAAACCAATGATCTTGAGGAACTATGATTATGGAAAATCAATATGTCGGTTTAACTTGGAAAACGAAGATGTGAATTTTGGGAGAAATGTTGTGGACTGTTGAAAGGAACATGTAGTCATGGTAGTTTACTTTGAGATATATGAAACTGTTTTTGAACATTTGAAAATGATACTTTTCAGATATATTTTGAATAAACTATTTTGCTCGCTGTCATCGAAATATATTTTCTTAAATTTATTTTGAGAGACAGTATTGTTGTCTTTAAAAACAAGTTTCATCATGGCATAGTTCAAGTGTTGCGGAATGGAATTATGGTCGATATAGCAAGTCATATGTGGAAAAGATGATTTTAACAAAGTCTATACAATAAGATTTTGGATGTTATCGTGTGATTTTCCGACCGAATGTCAGTGGAATTGGTGACGAGCCGAACTGGTATACAGGAGTATGGATGTGGTCAATCATTTGCATAATTTCATTTTATTTAACCGCGTGTATTCGAAAGAATTGTCATAGAGAACTTGACATGAGCGAGCCGATTTAACTTTTCGAAAATTAACTTTAGTCGCATGAATATATACATATACATTTTTGGGGTTTTTGAAATTCTTGAAAGAACTTTCGGAAATGAACTTTTATTGACAAGATTATATAATTTGAAGCTGTTTTGAAAATGTGATTGGTATACGTGCAAACATAGTGCATAATGCATATCATGGTGAAGTTCTGAGTGAGACTCACAAACTGGATAACACATCAATGGTATGATGAAAAGAGGTTCGAAATTCAGTATGGTAGTTTGGTTAACCAGGGGTGACCGGCTGGTTGATCAGATAATAGAAATATGTCGCGTGTTGTAGATTCAGTATAGAATATGATTTTGGAACTTCGGGTTTGGTGAAACCGGGCCATATGTTCTATGTGGCTCTATTGGTGTGGTGGTAGCGTAATTACGCTATAGTGATTTTTGGCTTTTGAGCCAAATTGATTAGTCGTTCATACTCCATGTATGATTGGTTATGTTAGTCGGTTTGCGACTGGTTGTTCATACGCCGAGGAGTATGTTCAACAGTTGGGCCTATTTCTTTGAGATCCACTGTATGTGATTTGTGTAACGTTTTTAGAATTTTATTCTTTTATATATCTGTCCCTGTGGTTCTGTGTTGATCGTGTTGGATCTTGCCATGTGAGGGTATTCTCGGTTATTGTTGATCCTTCATTGATAGTATTGGAGTTTATCATGTTGATGATACTCTCGGTTGGGTTTTGACCTTTGGTTGGTCGTATTGGAGTTTATCATGTCGATGACATTCTCGGTTAATTTATTGGTTGATCATTGTTATTGATCATATGAGCATTTGGACTTTGTGTTAATGTTTCGGGATTTGTTGCCATGGTTTTGGGCAGTTATTTCATAGATGTATCGTGCATTATTGTTTTTTATCGGGACTGGGACTTGATTGTGCGATTAGGCAGACTGGCTTTGACATGGATGGATTATTCCATAATGGAGTTATAACGATGTATTTTGTTGAAATTTGTGAAATTGTGATTGTAAGCATATTGGGGCTTTGAAGTGGAGTCATTTGCTAGTATCGCAGGAGATCATCGACTTCACGCATTTGTGAGTATACTGTTTTGGTTACTCGTTAACGATGATGACTGATCGGTTTCGTGATGATTCTGGATATTGTGTTTGAACTCTTGATTGCGATCGGATTGCAAGTTTCGAGGATGAAACTTATTTTAAGTGGGGTAGAATGTAATATCCTGAATTTCTACTATGGTTGTTTAATGTTATTTCATCCGAATTATATTGTACAGTATAGAATCTGTACAGTATGATAATATAAATTGATGACTGAGATAGTTGTGTTAGTATAATTATTGTACTTGGTCGACAATTGCATTTGAGGATATTGTGTATCAGGTGTATTGTATGAGATGTTATTGGAACGAGTATGTGTATTCTGCATGTCGTGTATACATATTTGGTATATCGAGATGGCAGGCAGGGACATTTGTAAATGGCCAAGAATATGATCCATAACGTACGTTAAGCATAGGAGATTACGTACATTAAGATACGACTCTTACGTATGTTATGTAGGATACATAACGTACGTTATAAGGAGAATCGGACAGGGTCTGAGCTATTATCAACGAGTGGGCCCGGTGTCGGCAACTTTCGGCACAGATGTGGACAGGCGAGTCAATGTAGAGATTTACGTATGTTATGGATAGCCCATTACATATGTTAAATGAGTATCATACTGTAGCAAGTCTACGACCATATTACGTATGTTATGTCATGAGTGTTACATACGTAAGCCATCGAACGAATTGAGGCAATAGTTTCTAGACTGTTGTTACGTATGTAATCGAAGACGGATAATGTACGTAAGAATATTTATGTACGCTATGGAGTTCATGTAGCGTACGTAAGGTGTGAGTTTATATAAATATGTGAGATCGTCACTTTGGCATTTTTGGAGGTGTTCACTTTGTTTTTCGCCCATAAACACTCCAAGATGGTTTTTTTGGCTCTTCTAGCTTGATTATGAGCTTGATGACATTGATTGGAACTTTAGATATGAAGATATTATTGATTCTTGACGTGTTTGATTGTGTTATTCATCTTCTTGAGGTATGTTGGTTAATCCTCTCTTTATTTTTGGGTTTTGATGTTGTTGATGATTGATTCGTGTGATGATTGTTTATGGAAGTGTTGTGATGATTCTTGTAGTTTCATGGAGCTTGAGTTGAGGAAGGATGATATATATATATATATATATATATATATATATATATATATATATATATATATATATATGTGTGTGTGTGTGTGTGTGTGTGTGTGTGTATATATATATATAATATTGGATTATGTTGTTGTTGTGAACATGATTATGGAATAATGGTGTTCTTAGTTTTGATTATAAACATGGATTTAATGGTTAGAACCAATATTGCGTTCTAACACCCCCAGAAACAACCAAAAATATTACAGCGCCGGGGGCCCCGCGCCGGAACCCACAAGGCTAAAAATCATTTTCACAAATGTTTCAAACATGCCAAAGAGGCGAAGACGGTGATATATTAAATACTCAAATATTTTTCAAAACATAGTTTCCAGATACCGTGATAAAATACCATTTAAAGTACAAGGCAAGGATACGAAAAGGTCATTTTGAAAGTACACACGAGCTAGTGAAATAACGAAAGCCATTTAAAGATACACACGCAATGTATATAAACACATTAAGAAATATATTTGCAGCGGAATCATAACAATCAGAAAAGAACTCGAATCCTAATAATCGTGCCATAGCCAGTATCACCCGGGAAACTCACCCCTTCACTACCGCTATAAGCTCGATATCCCAAGAACCTAAAAAGAAATTCCACGACGGGGTCAGCCATAATACTCAACAATAATAACGATCACATCAACATAAACAATTACATACCAATGAAAACCCAGAGTACGAATAATTCCAATATAATCTTACCGTAGTAACCTTACCAATGGTGATAATTCATATCAAATCAACCCTTACCTCAATCCACACTTCGTGTCCTCAAGCGACAATGAATTCTAAAATAACCATCTGTACTGTATTCAATCAATGCCAAGATTCTCAAAACATAATTACATCTCCAATATGGTGTAATACCCGTAATTTTGATTTCCGGTAACTTTCTATTTTTGTCGGAAGTCCATTTTTACGACTCGATTGGGACCGTTTCGTCACCCTGAGAATGATTAATTCTACACTTTTTGACATCCGAGTTCATTTCGGTGTCGTTATGTTGAGTTCCGTGCTTTTCAGCGACTTTTCCGCACTTGAGTTCGATTCTTGCGAATCTCGTTCTAAACTGCTGTTTCGAGTTTCTCGTAAGTCCGTTTAACTTTGTTAGACGTGTTGTGAACTTCGGTTTGGTTATTCGATCACGTATCGTGATTTCCAGGCGTTTTGGGCCATTTTGTAATTTACCCAAAGTTATGGGTATTCGTATCTGTATTCGTTTTCTTGACCCTTTTCTTGGTCGCGTATGATTAATTATTGCATTACGTTTTCATTTCGAGTCGTTGATGTCGTCCGCGAACTTTTCGTCGTGTTCGTTCCGTACGGTTTCGGAAATCGAGTCGTCGAGCCCTGATGGTCGGACACTGGCCGGACGGTTGCGGGTTCTGGCCGGACGATGGCGGGCACTGACCGAGCAGGCACGGCAGGAACCGGCATAGCGCACGCTACGGACGGGACGCTGCGCGCGCTAGCTCGGCAGTGTAGCGCACGCTGTTGAGCACCAACAGACGCTATCGAAGTCCGGGCGGAGAGGTCCCGAGGTTCTCGACTCGGGTAGATCGGCAGTAGCGCACGCCATCGCTTGGCCGTGGGCGCACGCTAACTGGCAGGGGTAGCGCACGCTGTCGGCCGACTAGCGTACGTTACCTGGGCGAGTTGTTTAGTCCGGAGGTCACTGGACAGGTCGGCTAGCGCGCGCAGGCTACCGGCCGTAGCGCACGCTAGCGGGGGTCGGGCGGACGAGTCATGGTCGGCAGTATTGGTCGGTGGTGCCGGGTCGTGCGGGCCCTGGCCGAGGGTGCTGGGCCGATACTGGCCGATAGCGCACGCTAGTCCGGGAAGGCTAGCGCACGCTAGTTCCGGCCCAGTATATAAATGACAGAGCATCAACTTTTTCAGTCATTTTTCATTTCCTTCTCTTCGGTCCGCGGCTGGAACTTTGGAGGAGATGAAGCCATGTTGTTAAACAACAAATCCATGAAGTTTCTGAGTTTATATCACCAATCAATCATCCTATAACATCCTTCGATCCAACGAATCAAGGTTAGATCTTTAGAACCCTACTTTTGGGGAGATTTGGGGATTTTCGCGTTTTTGTCCGATTCATTCGGTTTTGCTGAGTAATTCATGATGAATATGATTAATCTTGTTGGTATTCTTAGTTTCCCTACGGATTCATGGTATATTTCGTGATTTTTACGAAATCGAGAGGGTTTGGTTGTAGTCCGCCCTCGTTGTCGTTTTTATACGAATATATATGAATCGTAGGCGGGTGTCCGAGCGTATTCCAATTCCGTATTCATTTAGAATCTGTTGTGATTGTATTCTTCGAATCGTTAGGTTCGGTTTCGATGGTTCCTTGCATTCGTCGGTGACTTTCCATTCCGTTCGTTGCGTCATCAACTATTCAAGGCAAGTATACATTTATGATTGTGCGTTCTCGACTTTGAAAGTAAGAAATATTGATGGTATGATACGAACGAACCGTTTCTACGGCATTCATAGATATATTGATGGCATGATATGAACGAACCGTTTCTACGGCATTCATATATGAATTGATGGCATGATATGAACGAACCGTTTCTACGGCATTCATACATGTATTGACGGATGATATGAACGAACCGTTTCTACGGCATTCATATACGTCTTGATGTGATGCTATGAGATTTAGTTATTCCGGAATACTAGTCTTGAAATGACGAATTGACGGTTACATTTACCTTATTGTCGAGGAGTATTGTGTTTCATACTTGATATACTTGCACTAGCTATTCGACGGCTAACCCCTTTATGGGGGAAATACTTTTTATGTATTTCAGGTTCCAGGAGAGCGGACAGGCGGGTATCAGGTCGGCATGAAGATGATGGGCAAGTGTGATACTGTGTCTTGTCTCCGGTTATCTTTTTGGATTCCTCCATTCAAAGGTTGTTGTCTCGGAATGGATTTTAAATACTCGAGTATTGTATTTCAGTTTCCTTGATGTTCCGGCCTGTGTTGCCGAGGTATTGATTTGTGCAGTGATGTATATGGTTTCATTGGTTATGGTTTTGAATACCATTTGTATCGTCTTTCTCTCCATTGTACGTAGACCTTCTCGGTCAAGTTTTATAGTTCCGCGTATGTTTAGCCTTGTGGGTCCCACGGCGGGGCTCACGGCGCTGTAATATACCCTGAATAACTTGGGGGTGTTACAGAATATGGTATCGGAGCTTAGGTTTATAGATACCTAGGCTGTCGGTCTTTTGGGTCGATTGAGTCGTCATTTGCCCACAGTATCACTACTCTGCCATCATCACAGTGCGACCGGTACTTGTAAGTCCTCTCACTCTTCTTGTATTTTTTCTTAATCGTTTCGTTTATAGCTTGGTATTCTTGGGAATTGGTCACTTCGAGAATGTGCGATTTGGATTATAGTTACGCACGTGTGTGCCCTTCAAAAGGTTGGCTGAAAGTAGGAAGAATCGTGGCCGTGGTCAAGGACGTGAACTCTTCCTTGAGATTTTGTTAAGTTGCTAATTGCGATATTGGTGTGTATCGGTATTATGTCGAGACTTTGTTTAGAAGTCGCATGCTAGTATCACGGGAGATCTTCGACTTCGCAGACTTGTAAGTATGTTGTTCGGATTGTTCGATAATTCTTGGTGAATTTGAATTTCCGTTGAAATGTTGTTTGTGCGAGTGATTGCAAGTTTCGAGGACGAAACATATTTTTAAGGGGGGTAGAGTGTAATACCCTGATTTTTCGGATATATTTTTTTTTTCATTTATTTGTTGGATGTCGTTGATGGATAATTGTGCTTGAGGATGATGTGAACCTATGACAATGTTGCTGAATGCGTATATGTATTCATTGTGCCGTATGATCGTTTGGTATGTCGAGATGTTGGTCGAGAATAGCGGAAAATGGCTAAGTACAGCTACGTTAGCGCACGCTACAAGGTATGCCTAGCGCGCGCTAAGATATATACTTAGCGTACGCTACGGTGCATACTTAGCGCACGCTAAGAGGTTCGGTTACGTACGCTAAGGAGGACCCCTAACGTACGTAATGACTTGCTGGGTTAGTTTCGGTAGGTGACCGACAGGTAGGCCCAGATTGATTTTTATATTCAGTTAGCGCACGCTAACGCATGTTGGTTAGCGCACGCTAACATCAGATCGCCAATAATGGAATCTTAGCTTTCGGCGGGTGGACCCGTCCATGTTCGACGCGTGCCCAGATAAGGTGAGCGAGTGTTTGTCGTGAAGAGCTAGCGCACGCTAAAACCGTATGATTAGCGCACGCTAATTCCATATCGGTCAAAGGAATCCCGGTAATCGCGGATGCTTTCGGCATGTGGGGGCATGATACTGTAGCAAGTCAACGACGATTAGTGCGCGTTAAGGTCAAGGAATAGCGCACGCTACTAAGCATTTCACTGTAGCAAGTCAATGCCTGTTAGCGTACGCTAATGCATGGGCATTACGTACGTTAGATGAATTTCGAAGCAATGTAGTAGCTTCTGGACTGCCCGATAGCGCACGCTATCAAGGAAGGATAGCGCACGCTAGTCCTGTAGCGCACGCTAAATATAAGGTCTAGCGCGCGCTAGTGATGTGTTTTTTTAGAGAGGATAGACGAGTGCTGGAGGCATTTTGTCCATTCTCCTTCCGTCAGTCAATAGTGAGAACCTTGGGAAATACTTGAAGTTCCTAAACATTGAGAGATGATTCTCTTAAACAAGATTAAGATGGAGAGCTCGGATTTAAGTATTGTTCTTGAAGTTTTTGATGATTCTTGGAATGGAGTTAAAATTATTCTTCTTCGTGATTCGTCCATACAAGGTAATCCTCGTATCCCTTTAATAGTGGTTCGTTTTTTTTAAGGATTACTACTTGGGAGGGAGTATGTTGGGAATCGTGTATTTTGATGTTCGTCTTATTTCAATGTAAATGCATAAATTGGACTGTACTTTTATCCGCTGCGTGAGTATTTTAAAATGGCTTTTGGTATTTTGCCAACTGAATTTTTATTTTGTAAAACCGATTCCCTAAACTGAGTTTTTGGCATTTTGGCCTTGATCATTTTGACCGTATTTGAAAAATGAATTTTTTTTAGTATTTTAAAAATATTACCGTCATCGGTCTTTTTGGCATTTTTGAAATGACGTGGAAAATTGTGCTTAGCCTGGTAAATCCTTGTGAGAAGGGTTTACGGCGTGTAATATTCCCAGGAGGATCTGGGGTGTTACAATTATGGTATCATGTGATAATGTTATACGAGGTTTATTGGAATTGTAATATGAAATTTCGGATGTTGATATGATTGTTGAGATCTTCTTCATATGATGATAACGGTATTGTTGCGATTCTTAAGGTTGTATGAATGGAATGATGAAGAAAATGGTAACATGGAGATATATACCTCGGATATGTTGTTCCGAACGGGATTTCGGATATTTCGTGTTCTTGAAGAACTCTCGAATTATACGAGGTGATGAAATTTTTTTTAGAAGTGTTGATGTTTTGAAAATGAATATGGAATATTCATATCTAGAGCTAAACTATGTGTTTGAAATAATATTCGTATAGGAATACGAATGTGATTATGAGTTTGATGAGACTATTATTCATCTCTGAATTTGGAAGCCCATACGTATGGAGCAAATGTTCAAGTCGAATGATTGGACTATTTGATAACCTTTTTAATAGGATTATCTATTGTTTTGAACCAGTCGGATGATTCGAATTGATAACGGTCATAAGTAAATTTTAACGATGGATTTACGAGAAGGGAACCTTATCAATTCGTATTCAAGAATTGAGTTTGGAACATTTAGACCGTTATTATTCGTCCTAATTGGTTGCTGATATGATCATCATATTTCGACTCGTATTGTGGACAGGATTTGTAAGTGTCTGAGTTGGTTTGTTCAGACTGTGATTAGTCGAGATATGGTGAAACGGTTGAGTTTGTGGTCTGGTGGTATTGGTATTGGTCGTCATCGAACCTGTTGATAAAAAATCCTTCATTTTACAATAAGATATGATGTTTGATCGTGAATTATGACTGTTGTGTTGCGGTTAAGGTTGAAGGGTTCGTAGATTAACTTGGTCGAGACTGAGGAATTCGTAAGACGAAATCAACTGAATTGGTAACAGTTCGTTATATTGATATCGAGGCAAGTTTTATACTCGTACTAATCGATGAGACTAATGTTATCGTGTAGGTGTACGAATGTGTGTATCATTCGAGACTTGGCCTCCTTATGATTGTATTGATATCAGAGGATTGTTTGATACGACACCCGTCGACAAATTATGCCAAATGTTATTGTTGTTCGTAAACGGCCGATTGAAGGAATTGATGTATTCGAATTTCATCTTCATTATCGGTAACTGATTTAAATGTGCCGAGACATCCATTGTAACGTTGTTATCGAGTTGCCGTTCTAAGGTAACCGAAGTATTGAATTAGGACTGTCGAAGATAGTTCCCATCCGTTGAGTCGTTATCGATTGGTCGTTCGAAGACAATCGAGATATTGAATGGGGATCGCCGAGGATAGTGCCCATCTGTGAGTTATTATTGTCGTGTTGGCCAACTCAAGGCAGCACACTATTATTCTTGTGAACTCGGTAATTTTGTGATCGTTAAGGGTTGAGGATTTCCCGGATCGTTGTGTTGCGATTATTGTTCGTGTTAATCGGTCCTTAGGGATTCTGATCCCAGGATGGTTGTTTTGAATATCGTTGGTCGTGTCGATTTTTCATTATTCGTGTGTCATCGTTCACTTGGTGAGTCGTATGATCCGTAATGGGTATTTTATCCTTTGAGTTTCGTTGTCATGTTGTATCATGGCATATCTGGAATCAGGTCTGCGTGCCGATTGGTTATGTGTAGGATTTTTAGCCAGACACTCGATAGTCATGCGTGGATGTTTCCGCATTGGACTGTGCACACGAGACGTAGTTCTTGAGGCTAATTAGGTACATTGTCACACGTATATTCTGGATTCCGTATACGGGGTGGACATGTGCACGAACACATTTCCGGATCGGGCGTACTGTGATGTCCCTCTTGAGCCTTATTGTTTGGTCGTTCGTAGTCCATGTTGTATTGGATATGTCCGACGATTTGCGGCTGGTTGTTCATACGCCGAGGGGTATGTCCGACAGTCGGGTTTGCTTCTTTGAGATCTGTATTGTGATGATTTACAGCTTCGGGCTGTTCGGCTTTCAGGCCATCGTGATATATAGCTTCGGCTGAGGGGTTTTCAGACCATTGTGATGTATTGGTATTTCCGTTGGAGCCTTCGGGCATTGTGATTCGCATCTCTTTCAGCATTGGTTTAGTTTACCTTCGGGTAATGTATTGTTGTGTTCTATATTGATGATTCGACGCTTTGGCGTAAGTTTCGGTTCTTGTGTATCTCGTTGAGTTTTTCCTAGCGGGATATTTCTTCTCCCTACTTGTTTTAAGTTTCGGGACGAAACTTCTTTTAAGGAGGGTAGAATGTAATACCCGTAATTTTGATTTCCGGTAACTTTCTATTTTTGTCGGAAGTCCATTTTTACGGCTCGCTTGGGACCGTTTCGTGACCGTGAGAATGATTAATTCTACACTTTTTGACATCCGAGTTCGTTTCGGTGTCGTTATTTTGAGTTCCGTGCTTTTCAGCGACTTTTCCGCACTTGAGTTCGATTCTTGCGAATCTCGTTATAAAGTGCTGTTTCGAGTTTCCCGTAAGTCCGTTTAACTTTGTTAGACGTGTTGTGAACTTCGGTTTGGTTATTCGATCACGTATCGTGATTTCCAGGCGTTTTGGGCCATTTTGTAATTTACCCAAAGTTATGGGTATTCGTATCTGTATTCTTTGTCTTGACCCTTTTCTTGGTCGCGTATGATTAATTATTGCATTACGTTTTCATTTCGAGTCGTTGATGTCGTCCGCGAACTTTTCGTCGTGTTCGTTCCGTACGGTTTCGGAAATCGAGTCGTCGAACCCTGGTGGTCGGACACTGGCCGGACGGTTGCGGGTTCTGGCCGGACGATGGCGGGCACTGACCGAGAAGGCACGGCAGGAACCGGCGTAGCGCACGCTACGACCGGGACGCTGCGCGCGCTAGCTCGGCAGTGTAGGGCACGCTGTTGAGCAGCCCAGCGTACGCTATCGAGTCTGGGCAGAGAGGTCCTGAGGTTCTGGACTCGGGTAGGATCGGCAGGTAGCGCACGCTACTGTCGGTCGTCGCGCACGCTAACCGGCAGGGGTAGCGCACGATGTCGGCCGACTAGCGTACGTTACCTGGGCGAGCTGTTTAGTCCAGAGGTCACTGGACAGGTCGGCTAGCGCGCGCAGGCTACCGGCCGTAGTGCACGCTAGCGGGGGTCGGGAGGACGAGTCATGGTCGGCAGTATTGGTCGGTGGTTCCGGGTCGTGCGGGCCCTGGCCGAGGGTGCTGGGCCGATACTGGCCGATAGCGCACGCTAGTCCGGGAAGGCTAGCGCACGCTAGTTCTGGCCCAGTATATAAATGACAGAGCAACAACTTTTTCAGTCATTTTTCATTTCCTTCTCTTGATCATGTTTGGAACTTTGGAGGAGATGAAGCCATGTTGTTAAACAACAAATCCATGAAGTTTCTGAGTTTATATCACCGATCAATCATCATATAACATCCTTCGATCCAGCGAATCAAGGTTAGATCTTTAGAACCCTACTTTTGGGGAGATTTGGGGATTTTCGCTTTTTGTCCGATTCATTCGGTTTTGCTGAGTAATTCATGATGAATATGATTAATCTTGTTGGTATTCTTAGTTTCCCTACGGATTCATGGTATATTTCGTGATTTTTACGAAATCGAGAGGGTTTGGTTGTGGTCCGCCCTCGTTGTCGTTTTTATACGAATATATATGAATCGTAGGCGGGTGTCCGGGCGTATTCCAATTCCGTATTCGTTTAGAATCTGTTGTGATTGTATTCTTCGAATCGTTAGGTTCGGTTTCGATGATTCCTTGCATTCGTCGGTGACTTTCCATTCCGTTCGTTGCGTCATCGACTATTCAAGGCAAGTATACATTTATGATTGTGCGTTCTCGACTTTGAAAGTAAGAAATATTGATGGTATGATATGAACGAACCATTTCTACGGCATTCATAGATATTGATGGCATGATATGAACGAACCGCTTCTACGACATTCATATATGAATTGATGGCATGATATGAACGAACCGTTTCTACGGCATTCATACATGTATTGACGGATGATATGAACGAACCGTTTCTACGGCATTCATATACGTCTTGATGTGATGCTATGAGATTTAGTTATTCCGGAATACTAGTCTTGAAATGACGAATTAACGGTTACATTTACCTTATTGTCGAGGAGTATTGTGTTTCATACTTGATATACTTGCACTAGCTATTCGACGGCTAACCCCTTTATGGGGGAAATACTTTTTATGTATTTCAGGTTCCAGGAGAGCGGACAGGCGGGTATCGGGTCGGCATGAAGATGATGGGCAAGTGTGATACTGTGTCTTGTCTCCGGTTATCTTTTTGGATTCCTCCATTCAGTGTTGTTGTACTGGAATGGATTTTAAATACTCGAGTATTGTATTTCAGTTTCCTTGATGTTCCGGCCTGTGTTGCCGAGGTATTGATTTGTGCAGTGATGTATATGGTTTCATTGGTTATGGTTTTGAATACCATTTGTATCGTCTTTCTTTCCATTGTATGTAGACCTTCTCGGTCAAGTTTTATAGTTCCGCATATATTTAGCCTTGTGGGTCCCACGGCGGGGCTCACGGCGCTGTAATATACCCTGAATAACTTGGGGGTGTTACATATGGAATAATAGGTCCATGTCCAATTCCGTCCATTGGGTCGCACAATCGTATCCCAATTCTGATAAGACTGATAATACATGATACCTTTGTGGACCAACTATCCCGAAACAATAACAAGTCCCGGATATCGATAAAAGTATGAATGCTTACACAATAATAATAAACAACCAATGCATCAAACGACAATATCATTGACATGATAACTCTACACAAGATCAACAAAGGACCAACCACGAACGAGAATACCACCAAGGTGATAAACTCCAACAAGGTCAAATAAAGGATCAACACGACCGAGACTACCAACGATATGGTAAACTCCCACAAGATCAATAAAGGATCAACGACGACCGAGAATTACAACGATATAATAAACTCCAAACGAGATCAATAAAGGATCAACGACGATCGAGAATACCAACGATATAGTAAACTCCAAACAAGATCAATAAAGGATCAACGACGACCAAGAATACCAACGATATAGTAAACTCCAAACGAGATCAATAAAGGATCAACAACGCCCGAGAATACCAACGATATAGTAAACTCCAAACAGGATCAATAAAGGATCAACGACGACCAAGAATTCCAACAATATGGTAAACACCAAACAAAATCAATAAAGTTCGATAACGACGAGAATACCAACGATATGGTAAACTCCAGCAAGATCAATAAGGATAAATGACGAACGAGATTACCAACAATATGGTGAACTCCAACGAGATCAATAGAGGATCAACCGCGAACAAGAATACCAACGATATGGTAAACTCCAAACAAGATCCATAAAGGACAACACAGACAAATACACGAGATAATAAAATCGTCAAACATATACGAATCACATATATGGGATCTCGAAGACAAACCCGACTGTCGAACACATCCGACCATACATGGACTATGAATGACCAATCAACATGACTCAAGATGGACGTCACGATATGTCCGATCCGGAAATGTGTCCGTGCACAAGCTACCCATGGGTATCGATCGAATACACGTCTTGTCTCGTGCCTAATCAGTCTCACGAAGTACATCTTGTGTGCACAGCTCAATGTGAGGTTGAAACCAACACATGATAACACGTGCCCGCCCTGAAAATCCTACACATGACCGATCAGTACGTATCTGACTCCAGATATGTCATGATATAACATGACAACGAAACTCAAAGAAATGCATAACCAATAAGGATCAGAAGACTTCCCAAATGAGCAACAATAGCTCGATCATGAAGGAACGACTCGACCACAATGTCATATCCCCGTCAGACAACGGTTCACAGAATGCTCAACAATGCATATAATATTAGCACATAAACTCCCAAGGCCGCAGCCAAGGGTCACAGAAGCATCTACACAGGAATATTCCGGACCGTGGGTGCCATATTCTGGTCTTATCCTTCAACACATTATATGTAATCACATAATACCCCAAGGTCGCAACCAAGGGTCACCAAAGCATCTACACAGGAATACTCCGGAACGTGGGTGCCATTTAGGTCTTATCCCTCAGCACATCGGCCCAACAAATTACAGTTTAAAGAAAGAGCACATCACAAAATATACTAAACGATGGTGCACACTCATCACATGAAGCATCAACACACACATGTACAAAAATGCATCAGGATAATTATCATGATTCAGCAATACTAAATTACCTCGAAGCCGGGGACACTAATCCTTCCACGGCCAACATTCCTAAACGAATACATAGTTATACGAATAGTCCAGAATAAAGTACAATTCATCACTATCAACAATCCACCACCTCGAGATTGATGTCGGCACGGTAAACTGTCCTCGATATCCAATCATTCCATAGAATTTACCAAAGATAATTCACATCTCTATTTCCACTAGGCATCATTAAATCATATACATTACGATTTATCCCAGTTCAAACATACTATGCATACCATCATCCCGACAATTCATATTCATAACATCATTTCTATATGAATCATAAATGAAGTGAAATCAAAATCATTTATTAAACATTGTCAACTGAGCAAGCATAACTTGCCTTGATACCGACACGCTGAAGTCGTTGCCAATCCCATCATCTTCATCTACAAGCTCCTCAGCCCCGACCAAGGCGATCCATGCATCTTCCAATCTCAATCCCAGCATAAAGGTTAATATTAATGGTAACTTATCACAACCTCAAGAACACAATCAAACACCTCAAGAATACGCAATATCTTCATATCTCAAGCTTCAAATCCATGCCCTCAAGTCCCCAATCCATTTGGAAGAGCCAAAATCGGTCTCATAGAGTTGAAGAGTGAATAAATGATATGAACATCTCCAAAACTGTCAAAGGGATGGGTCTCACATATATATGACTTCAACCATTACGTACGTTATATAATCATCTTAACATACGTAAGCTTCTTTACATACGTTAACTGACCTTGTTAACGTACGTAACACTATCCCAGGGGATACTGCCTCAATTCATGGCATGCATTACGTACGTAATCTCCTTGTCGTAGCGTACGTAATGTAGCGGTTGACTTGCTACAATGCCATACTTGTTTACGTACGTAATAGGATGTCCTTAACGTACGTAAAACTCGATGTTGACTCGCCTGTCCACATCCGCGCCGAAAGTTGCGGACACCGGGCCCACTCGCCGACCACAGCTCGGACATGTTCGATTCTCTTCATAACGTACGTTATGTTCCCTTCCTAACGTACATTAAGCTCGCATCATTACGTATGTAAGCTCCTCTACTTAACGTACGTCACGCTTGCACCTTTACGTACGTAAGCTCCTAGGCTTAACGTACGTAATGGCTTTTATACTTAGCCATTTTTAATTCTGTCTGTCGTCTTAATACACCGAACATGTACACGCGACATACTGAATACATATACTCGTTCTGATAACATTCTCATACGATGCACCTGATGCACGATATCCTCAATTGCAATTGTCGACCAAGTACGATAATTATACAAATACTCATACGGTATATCCAACACCGAAAGACATATCAAACATTTAATATCCTAGAATTAAAAATAACCTCGATAGATATACTGGTACAACCGTCACAGTTCCCAAAATTATTCATCTATACTGCATCGGTCCCACTCTGTACAGTACAACTCAGATAAAACAATGCGAAAAATTCATAGAAAAATTCTAGGATATTACATATCTTCCCACTTAAATAAGTTTCATCTTTGAAACATAACACCTGTCATAATCAATATCTCAATTCGAAATATCTTAAAATCATGCCACCATGCTCAAATAATCATCATCAAAACCGAGTAACGGAAAGAACATACTTACAGGTCCGTGAAGTCGATGATGTCCCGTGATACTAGCATACGACTCCCACACAAAGCCTCAACACAATAACAACATACACGAATATCGTAATTATAGCAATTCGAAAATATCTCAAAAATTTTGGAACCTTCAAAAATCGGTTTGGCTTAAAAGTCAGAAAATCATTTTCGAAAACCGCGCTACTACCGTACTGTAGAGCTTCATAACACCCATGCCCGGGTTTCACAAAACCCAAGCTCTGATACCATCTTTTGTAACACCCCCAAAAATAACCGGGAATATTACAGTGTTGTGGGCCCCTCACCGGAACCCACAAGGCTAAAAATCATTTTCGCAAACATTTCAAACACGCCAAAGTGGCGAAGATGGTGATATTTTAAATACTCAAATATTTTTCAAAATATAGTTTCCAGATACCATCATAAAATAACATTTGAAGTACAAGGAAAGGATTGTAACACCCCAAACTAGGCGGATATCACAGTGTCGTGGACCCCCAACTGGGACCCACCAGACAAATGAAAATTAATGAATTAAATAATATAAATATAGTACTGAACCATATTATATCATCAATTACTCCGATGAGGAGTTTCAAGTACAATACACCCAGGAAATACAGAATACATGTATATTTCATATGGAGATAAAATATACAACACTGAATAAAATGAAAAATCCAAACAGAACTGCAGCGGAAAAATACACATCAATGACACAAGAATAAATGGAGAGACTGGCCCTCCATACTAGTATCACTGGGACTCCTCGCCGTCAACGTTCTCTTCTCGTGCTTTTGCCTTGCCATGACCTAAAAACAACATCCCAACGTGGTCAGTTACACAGAACAACAATCCTGAAGAGTTGATCAATTTACAATAATCACATGAATGAGTTATGAAATCAAGTTGAATGATGGGCATCATAGTACGCCACGAATGGGATGTGCAAGTGCACAAGCCTGTCGAGTGCCCGGCGTCTCGCATAAACACTTGCAAAACTTGGCCTAATTAGTCTCACGGAGGCACGTTACCGTGTGCACAGTCCAATGTGTTCGGATCCCCACATAAACACAATGACCTTAATGTGCCCGACTAGAAATTCCACACATATACCACCCAGAACGAAATACAATCCCGGAAGGTCACAAGAACAAAAGCGACCATGATGAAGAATAATGAATAAAAATCCGACAAGGGCCAAGAATGACTCACCGAGGTGAAATAATAACGCAAAGAATGATAGCTTCAAATGAAATGATTGGAACCGTTGTTCCTCGTGAATTGAATGATTAGTTTGATAATTACAAGTCTCAACATGATTGATATACCATGAATGAATTATATGTATGAATGAACAACAACGAAAGGAAAGAGTATCATTTTAACCAAGTAAGAATTAACTTGCACAAATACCGGTGAAGAAAAGTCCTTCCTCGAACAAACGTCCTAAGTGGAATTATTAGTCACTCGAACAACCTTGAATAACACAATTACGAACAATCTGCTTAATATACGAATCAAGCATGCTAACAACCAACTCAAAAGTCGATACAACAATATCCAAACTCATTGGGGCATTCTAATAAATACGTTGTAAACAACCCCCAATTGTTTACGATTAGTCTCAAATATATCAAACACCAACCTCCCAACGAGTGAAATAATCCTACAAAATATCTTCAATGACATCAATAATCCAATAGAAATGCACAACTCGTGATTACGACAATATCTAATCGGAAACCCCCAAAATTACCAAAGTCAACCATCAAGGGTTCTTGAATAATTCCCCAAATACTCAACAATTCCGAAAAATACACCAACAAATCCGTAGGAAACATTTGTATCCAAGGTAGATAATCCATATCCAACATATTCCAACACACAAGCAAGATAACTCGAAGAGACCGGGAAGAAATCCCTCAATTCCTGAAATTCTAGATTAAAAAAAAACTTACCTTGATTCGGAGTGGTGGAGAGGATAAAAAGTTGATTAATCCAAAACTAGAAGCTTGAAGATGTTGATAGTTAATTGCAGCTCGAAGAGCACTTCACAAAATGTCCAAAGTTGCCCAAAATCGCCCGGATGAGGAAGAGAGATGCAGAAATGACGAAATGAGGCTAAACTGTCCAATATATACTAAACCCAGCTTAGCGCGCGCTAGCTCCTGATATAGCGTGCGCTAGAGGGCTCACCGGGTAGTCCAGTGAACTCTGCCTGCCTCATTAGCGTGCGCTACGTACCTGGTAGCATGCGCTAACACCTTCCTCTTAGCGTGCGTTAATCGAATGTTAGCGTGCGCTACCTGATAGTTGGTACCCAGTAACTGGAGTCCAGAACCTGCTGTCCAGTGTCTGATGGAGCCTTAGCGCTCTACACTGATTGCTTAGCATGCGTTATCAATACAACTAGCGTACGCTATATCCACTTCTAGCGTGCGCTAAGAATTTCCCATTTCAGTCCAGTACTTACTGGACTGTCTACCTCCAATACACTAGCGCGCGCTGATGAAGATCGATAGCATGCGCTACAAGTACCCACAACTAGCGTATGCTATTTCCCACTCATAGAGTGTGCTACGAATTCTCCAATTCAGTCCAGTACCTACTGGACTGTCTGCCTCAATTGCACTAGCGTGCGCTGATGAAGACCGATAGCGTGCGCTACCAGTACCCAAATAGCGCGCGCTATAAAGAGTATATAGCGTGCGCTACTCCCCACACACAGGCTACCAATTCGATTATAATTATAATATTCTTGACTTGATTCTCAAACAAGGTTCAAAGACGAATGACAAATGATCCAAGATTCCAAATACGCCGAACGGTGAATACAATGAATGAACATGAATGATGAATGACAATCAATGAGTGAAAAATTACTGAGTGACAATTTACTGAATGATAATGAATGAATTTACAACCGGGTATTACATACTCCCCCCTTAAAAATAGTTTCGTCCTTGAAACTAAGGGTCAAACAATCCGGGATAACTCTCTCGGATACTATCCTCGGTTTCCCAAGTAGCCTCTTCGATTCCGTGTATAGACTACTGAATTTAACCAAAGGAATCCTCTTGTTCCTCAACTGTTTGATTCGTCGCTCTAAGACTCGCATAGGACGCTCCTCGTACGTATGGTCATCCGCAATCTCAATTTCATCAAATTGAAGTATGTGACTCGGGTCGGCAACATACTTCCACAATTAAGAACCGTGAAACACATTATGAATTCGGCTCAAAGCTGTAGGTAAGGCCAACCGATAAGCCAGATCGCCTACTCGATCCAAAATCTCAAATGGTCCAATCAATCTCGGACTCAACTTTCCCCGTTTCCCGAAACGAAAAATACCTCGACTCAGGGATACCTTGACCAAAACATGGTCACCTACCTCGAACTCTAATGGTCGACGACGGTTATCCGCATATGATTTTTGTCGACTCCGAGCGATCAACAAACGACTCTTGATCAGCGCTATCTTCTCACGAGCGGTTATTAGCATATCGGGCTCAGTGCTGATTGATTCTGATAAGTCATCCCAACATAATGGAGATCGAAAAAGACAACCATATAAGGCCTCGTAAGGTGCCATCTTAATCGAAGCATGCCAACTGTTATAGTACGTGAACTCGATCAACGGTAGTTGGGCTTCCCAATCATCTTTCCAATCGAGAAAGCATGCCCTCAACATGTCCTATGATGTTTGAATAGTTCGCTCTGATTGTCCGTCAGACTGAGGGTGAAAAGCTGTGCTGAAATTGAGCTGAGTTCCCATAGAACGATGAATGGAATTCCAAAAATATGACATGAATCGTCTGTCACGATCAGAAACGATACTCTTAGGGATACCGTGCAATCTCACAATCTCTTTGATGAACAGTTGGGCAAGTCTCTCGGGACCCCACGTATCCTTAATCTCAAGGAAATGAGCTGACTTAGTTAAACGGTCCACAATTACCCAAATTATATTCCTGCCATGACGACTCGTCGGCAAACTCGTGATGAAGTCCATTGAAATATCCTCCCACTTCCATTCTAGAATAGGAAGCGGTTTCAGCATACCCACCGGTTGCTGATGTTCTATCTTGACTTGCTGATAGGTCAAACATCTCGAAACAAATTCTGCGACCTCTCGTTTCATATTACTCCACCGGTAATTTTGTTTTAAGTCCTTGTACATCTTGCTGGACCCCGGATGGATAGAATAAGGGGTAGCATGGGCCTCTCTCAATCGAGTTTTTCAACTCATCATCTGCTGGAACGCATAACCGGTTCTTAAATCATAAAAGTCCATCCTCGTGGACCACAAATCCAGGGGCTTTCCCCTGAGCCACATCATCTCGAATGTGTAAAAAAAATGGGTCTGAACCCTGATTCACTCTGATCGCCTCCTCAAGTGGCGATAAAATCTCTAACATGCAAAGTTGCCCTTGAACTCGCTGTAACCAAACCTTGATCTCATGCTTTAGGAACTCCTGTTGAAGCTCCCTCTGAACGGTTAAACGAGCAAGCATTTGCTCCTGGACGGACTTACGGCTCAAGTCATCGGCAACGATGTTCGCCTTACCCGGGTGGTAATGTATCTCAATATCATACTCTTTAATCAGTTCCAACCACCGTCTTTATCGCATATTTAACTCCTTCTTAGTAAATATATACTTCAAACTCTTATGATCAGTGAAAATCTGACAGGTGATGCCATAAAGATAATGACGCCAAATCTTCAACGCGAATACCACGGCTGCTAGCTCCAGGTCGTGGGTCGGATAATTGACCTCGTAAGGTCTCAGTTGCCGCGAAGCATAGGCAATAACTTTCCCATTCTGCATTAGTACACATCCGAGACCGTGTCCAGACGCATCACTATAAACCACGAATCCTTCCATCCCTTGTGGTAAATAAAGAACATGTGCTGAAATTAAACGGATCTTGAGCTCCTCAAAACTTTGCTGACACGCGTCACACCACATGTATTTCTTATCCTTCCAAAAAAGGTTCATCATAGGTTGAGCGATTTTATAAAATCCTTCCATAAATCGCCGGTAATAGCCTGCTAATCTGAGAAAGCTTCGGATTTCCTTAACATTCTTCGGAGGTTACCAATCTCGGATAGCCTCCGTCTTCTGAGGGTCGACACGTACTCCGTCTGATGAAATCACATATCCGAGAAATGTCACCTCGGACATCCAGAATTCACATTTGGATAACTTTCCATAGAGTTGCTCTTGTCTCAACACATCGAGAACCTGATGAAGGTGAAATTCGTGCTCCTCTCGGTCACGAGAATAAATCAAAATGTCGTCTATGGAGACAACCACGAACCGGTCTAAATAGTCGATGAAAACTTGTTTCATCAACTCCATGAATACATCAGGTGCATTAGTTAACCCAAACGGCATCACCACAAACTCGTAATGTCCATAACGTGCTTGAAACACTGTTCTAGCGATATCCGACTCTCGAATTCGCAACTGATGATACCCAGATCTCAAAACAATCTTGGAAAATACTGAAGCTCCCTAAAGTTGATCCAAGAGATCATTGATGTGGGGTAGGGGATATTTATTCTTGATCATCACCCTGTTCAGCTCTCGATAATCAATGGACAAGCGAAGAGAGTCATCCTTCTTTTTGACAAATAATACGGGTGCGCCCCACGGGGATGCACTCGGTCAGATATAACCTTTCTCGGTCAATTCCTCTAGTTGATTCTTCAGTTCCTGCATTTCGGTCGGGGCTAAACGATATGGTGATCTCAATATTGGAGACGTACCAGGCTCCAACTCTATCGTGAATTCCACATCTCTTTGTGGAGGCAAACTAGGTAACTCGTCTAGAAATACATCGGCGTATTCTCTCACTGTCGGGATATCCACCAAAGTCACTGATGATTTCTTGGTCTTGGTCATGTAGCACCAATGACCAACACACTCCTGATTGAGTAATTTCACTGCTTTCATCATATTAATAACTCTTCCGGAACAGCTGAGATTACTCCCCTGAAATACACACTTGACTCCATCGTCTGAAATGATAGTGACCTTACACTTACGGACACTAAGGATGGCATTGTGACGATCCGTCCAATCAATACCTAAAATAACATCGTCTCTAGGCAAGTCTACCACGATCATGTCCGCCAACCAATCACGGCCATTCAGCTGAATCGGACAAATCTTAATCTCACGATCTCCGATAATCCTTCTACCGTCAGGTAGTCCAATGATATAAGAATCACAACTAGTAGCACTATCCAGGTGAAGCCTACTCAAGCATGACTCAGAAATGAATGAATGTGATGCGTCAGTATCAAAAAGGGTACACACATGTTGAGATAAAATTTCGAGTGTACCTGAGATCATTCAGGCCTTCGAATTGTCTGATAGCTCCCGTTTGATAGTTGTGGGCTCTGCCTTTGTTTGCTCCCATCGTCTTATACGACGTGGACTGAGAGGCCTGATTTTGAACCACTGACTACTTCGGGGCCTGAGATGTCGTCGGAGTAGGTTTGGGGTCTCTTCGGCAGAAACAGGCCTTATGCCCGGCAATCCCACAGTTATTACACGTGATTGTCTGCCTCGGACACTTAGTGCTGAAATGACCCTGTTCACCATAGTTGTAACAGGTGATGGCCGGACTGGCCGCTCGGGACTGAGATTTCGCAGGTTTAGGCGCCGTAGGAGGTCGCTTAGAAAAAGTAGAGCCCGTACGAGGCTTATTGAAGGTTGCCTGACTGCCTTCGGACTGATTACGATTCTTCGATTTCTTGCCAGAAGATGAAGTTTGATGCTTAGAAATATCCTTCGCAGTAAGCTCATAAGTAAGAGCTTTCTCGATGAATTCGGCCAGAGTGGTGCAATGATGATTAAGCAATTGTAGCCGCATACGAGGTCTCAACCTCTTACTGAAATACTTGATCTTATCCGACTCAGTGTGGATAATAGATGAGGCGAATGGAAGTATCTCCTGAAACTTCTCGGCGATGGTAAGTACATCTTCTTCTGCTGAGGGGTCGGGACTGAGTAACTCCGATAGCTTGGCCTCCCTAAGTGGGTCCGGATAATACCTTTCCATTATGAGAGTCTTGAACTGGTCCCAAGTGTAAGATCCGTCAGTGGGCTTCAAAGATAGCCACCAAGAGTGAGCGCTCTTACCCAGATAGTAAGCCGTAACTGAAACTTTGTGCCCTTCGGGACACTCCACCATAGCAAATAGTTTCCTAGAGTGTTCAAGCCAATGAACAATATCCACCGGCTCAGATGAGCCCTCAAAAGTAGGTGGCCTCTGGCGAGAGTTGTCGCCAATGATACTGCTCACAATCCTCTCTTGCCTCTGAGGTGGCGGCGGAGGGTCCTGTTGAGCCTAAGTGGCTGAGTTCTACATCGTCTCCATCAGACGTGCCATCTGAGTCATTTGCGCCATCACGCCCTGCATAAAAGCGAGTGAATCAACCTGGACATCTTCCAATTGAGCTGTATCTTGGGTACGACTTCTTGACGGTGAATGATTATCTCCAGGTGAATGAGTGGCAGCGTCGCTGCTTGTTGAATTGACATTATTCCTCGCGTTCGCATGGGTATTCACTCGAGCTCCCGAGTTTTGGCCCTCACCGCGGCCTCTTGGCCTGCGTCCTCTGACAGCTCTGTCCATACTGAAGGTAGGAAACACATGATAATATAGATCTCGAATGAATATCACATTATGATTACGTTATGAAATGATACTAATGAGCATACACGCTCTAACGCAATGAACGCATAAATAATGCAATAAAATGATCATCGACATTACGCCGAAATATGATAAGATCGCAAGAATGATCAACTGAAGTGACATGATTATCTGATGAAATTCCTGAAATGATTATCTCGAACAAGTTAACAAGATTGATAATACGATCCACAAGATCAACAAATGAGCAATGAGATTGACTTAGTGATTAGTGAATTGACATGATCGACAAGATCCGAGAAAATGATGATTGAGTATTGTTGTCTAATGAATGATGAATGAGTGATTCTTATTGCCAGAAATTATACCATGGCGTCAGAAATCATACCGTTTCTTTGGTTTGAGGGGCTTGGCGCTTGCACAGGTCACACGTGACGTGAAAGTCCAATGACACTAGTATGATGAACGATGATTTCAAATGAGACAGGACTCGGAAGGGTAGTATTCAAAACCATGATCTGATACCAACTCTGTAACACCCCAAACTAGGCGGATATTACAGTGCCGTGGACCCCCAACTGGGACCCACCGGGCAAATAAAAATTAATGAATTAAATAATATAATTGTAGTACCAAACCACATTATAGCATCAATTGCTCCGATGAGGAGTTTCAAGTACAATACAACCAGGAAATACAGAATACATGTATATTTCATATGGAGATAAAATATACAACACTGAATAAAATAAAAAAATCCAAACGGAACCGCAGCGGAAAAATACACACCAAAGACACATGTATAAATGGAGAGACTAGGGGCCCCTACTAGTCTCACTGAGACTCCTCTCCGTCAATGTTCTCTTCCCGTGCTTTTGCCTTGCCATGACCTAAAAACAACATCCCCAACGGGTTTAGTTACATAGAACAACAATCCCCAAGAGTTGAAATTTATAATAATCACATGAATGAGTTATGAAATCAAGTTGAATGATAGGCATACTACTACGCCACGAATGGTATGTGCAAGTGCACAAGCCTGTCGAGTGCCCGGCGTCCCACATAAACACCGACAAAGCTTGGCCTAATTAGTCTCACGGAGGCATGTTACCATGTGCACAGTCCAACGTGTCCGGATCCCCACATAAACACAATGACCTTAATGTGCCCGGCTAAAATTTCCACACATATACCACCCGGAACGCAATACAATCCCGGAAGGTCACAAGAACAAAAGCGACCATGATGAAGAATAATGAATAGAAATCCGACAAGGGCCAAGAATGACTCACCGAGGTGAAATAATGATGCAAAGAATGATAGCTTCAAATGAAATGATTGGAACCGTTGTTCCTCGTGAATTAAATGATTAGTTTGATAATTACCATGAATGAATTATATGTATGAATGAACAACAACGAAAGGAATGAGTATCCTTTTAACCGAGTAAGAATTAGCTTACACAAATACCGGTGAAGAAAAGTCCTTCCTCGAACAAACGTCCTAAGTGGAATTATCGGTCGCTCTAACAACCTTGAATAACACAATTACCAACAATCCGCTTAATATACGAATCAAGCATGCTCACAACCAACTCAAAAGTCGATACAACAATATCCAAACTCATTGGGGCATTCTAAAGAATGCGTTGTAAACAACCCCCCATTGTTTACTGTAATACCCAGTTGTAATTCAGTCATTATCATTCAGTACATATCATTCTGTAATTGTCACTCAGTAATTTTCATTCATTAATGATCATTTGTCACTCATATTCAATCATTGTATTCACCGTTCAGAGTATTTGTATCGTGTATCAATCGTCATTAATCATCAATCTAGTTGGAGAATCGTGTCGTGTTTATCATCATTGTCATTTTCATAGTGGGCTAATTGAGTTCGTGTAGCGCACGCTACCTCTCAACACTAGCGCACGCTAAAGTAGTTCAAGCAGGCAGTCCAGAAGGCACTGGACTGTAGTTGGGTTGTAAGTAGCGCACGCTACGAATGGTAAGTAGCGCGCGCTAGTATGTCGGAGTAGCGCACTCTATACAGTCAGTGTAGCGCGCGCTAAGGTCGGATCAGGTTGAGTCCAATGGCTACTGGACTGAATGGGATTAATTCATAGCGCACGCTATGAGTGGTTTTTAGCGTACGCAAATGGTTTAGTAGCGCACGCTAAATATTGAATGTAGTGCACGCTACCGCGATCAGATCAGAGGACAGAAGGTTCTGGACTCCAGTACTGGGCATCAGATAATTCGTTAGCGCACGCTAACATTTCGGGGTTAGCGCACGCTAAGTGTACAGCCGTAGTGCACGCTACAAAAGGTACGTAGCGCACGCTACCGTTTTCGAACAGTGGGTACTGGACTACCCAAAACACCCGTTAGCGCACGCTGAGAACTGGGGGCTAGCGCGCGCTAAACTGGGATTACTATAAATAGGACAGTTCAGCCCTTTCTTCGTCATTTTCATTTCTCACTTCGTTTTTAGGCGATTCCGGGCGATTTTGGACGATTTGGAGAGTGTTCTTCGAGGTGCAATCATCAATCATCACCTTCAAGCTTATATTTGGATTAATCATCATTTCATCACCCCCATCATATCAAATCAAAGGTAATGATTTATTGAATCTAGAATTTCGGATATTTGGGGTTTTCCTTCCGATTTCTTCGTATGAGCTTAGATTGTTGTTGGAATATATTAGATATGGATTATCTACCTTGGATAAATGTATTTCTACGGATTTAATGGAATATTTCGGATTTCATGAATTGTTTGGGGTTTGATTCAAGAACACTTTGGGGTTGACTTTGATATTTTGGGGTTTTTGATTAGATTTTGTCGCTAACTCGAATTATGGATTCCTATGGGGTTATTGATATCATTAAAAGTGTTTTGATGGTTTGAAATACTCATTTTGGAGTGGGTTTCGATATATTCGCTATTGGATATTATCAAAGGATGTGTGTTTGCTAAGTGTTCGCTAGAATGCCTCAATGAGTTTGGATATTGTTGTATCGACGTTTGAGTCGGTTATAATCGTGTTTGATTCGTATATTGAGCATTGTTGGTATTGTCATTCAAGGTTGTTCGAGCAACCAACATCCCTTTTTGGACTTTGTTCGAGGAAGGACATTCTTCACCGGTGTGTAAGTTAATTCTTCCTCGGTTAAAAGGATATTCATTCCTTTTGTTGTTGTTCATTCATAATCATAATTCATTCATAATGCATTAATCGTATTGAGACTTGTAATTGTCAATTAATCACTTCATTCACAAGGAACGACGGTTCCAATCATTTCATTGAGCTATCATTCGTTTCACTATCATTTCATCTCGGTGAGTCATTCTTGACTTTGTCGGATTGTTATTCATTATTATTCTTCATGGTCATTCTTGTTCATATGACCTTCTGGGTTCATATTGTGCGGCCGGGTGTGGATGTGTGGGATTTTTAGTCGGGCACGTGATGGTCATGTGTTGGGTTCACCGACACATTGGACTGTGCACACGGTAATGTACCTCCGTGAGACTAATTAGGTACAATGACGGGTGTGTCCGGACATCCGTCTTGTGCACGTGCACATTCCATTACGGGTGTACTATGATGCCTCTCTTCAGCCTCATTTCATAATTAAGACATATCATGATTGTGTTTATTCAACTCTTGAGGATTGTTGTTATGTGTAACTGACCCCGTTTGGGGATATTGTTTTTAGGTCATGGTAAGGCTACGGCACTGGAAGAGAACGTTGACGGCGAGGAGTCCCAGTGATACTAGTAGGGTCCCCCAGTCCGTTTCAGTTATTCATGTCTTTTCATCTTTATTTCCGCTGCAGATTTCCGTTTGGATATTCATTTTCATTTAATGTTGTATATTTTATCTTCACATAAAATATACATGTATTTAGTATTCTTCCTGGGTGTATTATACTTAGACTCCTCATCGGAGTACTTGGTAATATGATGTGGTTCGGTACTACATTTACGTTGTTAGTTCATTAAGTTTCATTCGCCTGGTGGGTCCTAGTCGAGGGTCCATGGCACTGTAATATCCGCCTAGTTTGGGGTGTTACATTTATGACTAATCTAAAATATATCTAACACCAACCTCCCAACAAGTGATTTAATCCAACAAAATATCTTCAATGACATCAATAATCCAATAGGAATGCACAGCTCGCGATTACGACAACATCTAATCGGAAATCCCCAAAATTACCAAAGTCAATCATCAAGGGTTCTTGAATAATTCCCCAAATACTCAACAATTCCGAAAAATACACCAACAAATCCGTAGGAAACATATGTATCCAAGGTAGATAATCTATATCCAACATATTCCAACACACAAGCAAGCTAACTCGAAGAGACCGGGAAGAAATCCCTCAATTCATGAAATTCTAGATTCAAGAACTTACCTTGATTCGGAGTGGTGGAGAGGATGAAAAGTTTATCAATCCGAAACTAGAAGCTTGAAGATGTTGATAATTGATTGCAGCTCGAAGAACACTTCACAAAATGTCCAAAGTCGCCCAAAATCGCCCGGATGAGGAAGAGAGATGCAGAAATGACGAAATGGGGCTAAATTTTCCAATATATACTAAACCAAGCTTAGCGCGCGCTAGCTCCTGATATTAGCGTGCGCTAGCGGGCTCACCAGGTAGTCCAGTGAACTATGCCTGCCTCGTTAGCATGCGCTACGTACCTGGTAGCGTGCGCTAACACCTTCCTCTTAGCGTGCGTTAACCGAATGTTAGCATGCGCTACTTGATAGTTGGTACCCAGTAACTGGAGTCCATAACCTATTGTCCACTGCCTGATTGAGCCTTAGCGCGTGCTACACTGATTGCTTAGCATGCGCTATCAATACAACTAGCGTACGCTATATCCATTTCTAGCGTGTGCTAAGAATATCCCATTTTAGTCCAGTACCTACTGGACTGTCTGCCTCCAATACGCTAGCGCGCGCTGATGAAGACCGATAGCATGCGCTACAAGTACCCACAATTAGCGTACGCTATTTCCCACTCATAGCGTGCGCTACGAATTCTCGATTCGATCTAGTACCTCTTGGACTGCGCCTCAATTGCACTAGTGTGCGCTGATGAAGATCGATAGTGTGCGCTACCAGTACCCAAATAGCGCGCGCTATAAAGAGTATGTAGCATGCGCTACTCCCCACACACGGGCTACCAATTCGATGATAATGATAATATTCTCGACTCGATTCTCAAATAAGTTGAAAGACGAATGATAACTAATCCAAGATTCCAAATACGCCGAATGGTGAATACAATGAACGAACATGAATGATGAATGACTATCAATGAGTGAAAAATTACTGTGTGACAATTTACTGAATGATAATGAATGAATTTACAACCGGGTATTACAAAGATACCGAAAGGTCATTTTGAAAGTACATAGGAGCTAGCGAAATACCAAAAGCTGTTTAAAGATACACACGCAGTGGATATAAACACAGTAAGAAATACATTTGCAGTGGAATCCTAACAATCAGAAAAGAATACTCGAATCCCAATAACCGTGCCATAGCCAGTATCACCCGGGAAACTCACCCCTTCACGACCGCTACAAGCTCGATATCCCAAGAACCAAAAAAGAAAGCCCACGACGGGGTCAACCATAATACTCAACAATGATAACAATCACATCAACATAAATAATTACATATTAATGAAAACCCAGATTAAGAATAATTCCAGTGCAATCTTACCGTAGTAACCTTACCAATGGTGATAATTCATATCAAACCAACCCTTACCTCAATCCACACTTCGCGTACTCAGGCGACAATGAATTCTAAAATAACCATATGTACTGTATTCAATCAATGCCAAGATCAAAACATAATTATATCTCCAATATGGAATAATCGTTCCATGTCCAATACTGTCCACTAGGTCGCACAATCGTATCCCGATTCTGATAAAACCGATAATACACGATATCTCTGAGGACCAACTGTCCCGAAATAATAACAAGTCCCGGATATCGATAAAAGTATGAATGCTCACACATCAATAATAATAAACAACCAATGCATCAAACGATAATATCATTGACATTACAACTCCACACAAGATCAACAAAGGACCAACCACGAACGAGAATACCATCAAGGTGATAAAATCCAACAAGGTCAAATAAAGGATCAACACGACCGAGAATACCAACGATATGGTAAACTACGACAACATCAATAAAGGATCAACGAGGACTGAGAATACGAACGATATAGTAAACTCCAAACGAGATCAATAAAGGATTATCGACGACTGAGAATACCAACGATATAGTAAACTCAAAACAAGATCAATAAAGGATCAACTACGACCAACAATACCAACGATATAGTAAACTCCAAACGAGATCAATAAAGGATCAACGACGACCGAGAATACCAACGATATAGTAAATTCCAAACAAGATCAATAAAAGATCAACGACGACCAATAATTCCAACGATATGGTAAACACCAAACAAGATCAATAAAGTTCGATAATGACGAGAATAAAACAATATGGTAAACTCCACCATGATCAATAAGGATAAATAACGAACGATATTACCAACGATATGATGAACTCCAACGAGATCAATAAAGGATCAACCGCAAACAAGAATACCAACAATATGGTAAACTCCAAACAAGATCCATAAAGGACCACAGAGATAGATACACGAGAGAATAAAATCGTCAAACATATACGAATCACATATATGGGATCTCGAAGACAAACCCGACTATCGAACACATCCGACCATACATGGACTATGAACGACCAATCAACATGATTCAAGATGGACGTCACGATATGCCCGATCCGGAAATGTGTCCGTGCACAAGCCACCCATGGTATCGATCGAATACACATCTGGTCTCGTGCCTAATCAGTGTCAGGAAGTACGTCTCGTGTGCACAGCTCAATGTGAAGTTGACACCAACACATTACAACACGTGCCCACCCTGAAAATTCTACACATGACCGATCAGTACGTATGTGACTCTAGATATGTCACGATGCAACATGTCAACGAAACTAAAAGAAACGCATAACCAACAAGGATCAGAAGACTTACCAAATGAGCAACGATAGCTCAATCATGAAGGACTGACTAGACCACAATGTCATATCCCCGTCAGACAACGGTTCACAGAATGCTCAACAATGCATATAATATTATCACATAAATTCCCAAGGCCACAGCCAAGGGTTACGGAAGCATCTACACAAGAATACTCCGGACAGTGGGTGCCATATTCTGGTCTTATCCCTCAACACTTTACATGCAATCACAAAACACTCCAAGGTCGCAACCAAGGGTCACAGAAGCATCTACACAGGAATACTCTAGAACGTGGTTTCAACCTCTTACTGAAATACTTGATCTTATCCACCTCAGAGTGGATAATAGATGAGGCGAATGGAAGTATCTCCTGAAACTTCTCGGCGATGGTAAGTACATATTCTTCTACTGAGGGGTCGGGACTGAGTAACTCCGATAGCTTGGCCTCCCTAAGTGGGGCTGGATAATACCTTTCCATCATGAGAGTCTTGAACTGGTCCCAAGTGTAAGATCCGTCAGTGGGCTTCAAAGATAGCCACCAAGAGTGAGCGCTCTTACCCAGATAGTAAGCCGTAACTGAAACTTTGTGCCCTTCGGGACACTCCACCATAGCAAATAGTTTCCCAAAATGTTCAAGCCAATGAACAATATCCGCCGGCTCAGATGAGCCCTCAAAAGTAGGTGGCCTCTGGCGAGAGTTGTCGCCAATGATACTGCTCACACTCCTCTCTTGCCTCTGAGGTGGCGGCGGAGGGGCCTGTTGAGCCTAAGTGGCTGAGTTCTACATCGTCTCCATCAGACGTGCCATCTGAGTCATTTGCGCCATCACGCCCTGCATAAAAGCGAGTGAATCAACCCGGACATCTTCCAATTGAGCTGTATCTTGGGTACGACTTCTTGACGGTGAATGATTATCTTCAGGTGAATGAGTCGCAGCGTCGCTGCTTGTTGAATTGACATTATTCCTCGCGTTTGCATGGGTATTCACTCGAGCTCCCAGGTTTTGACCCGCACCGTGGCCGCTTCCCCTGCGTCCTCTGAGAGCTCTGTCCATACTGAAGGTAGGAAACACATGATAATATAGATCTCGTATGAATATCGCATTATGATTACGTTATGAAATGATACTAATGAGCATACACGCTCTAACGCACTGAACGCATAAGTAACGCAATAAAATGATCGTCGACATTATGCCGAAATATGATAAGATCGCACGAATGATCAACTGAAGTGACATGATAATCATCGCCATATGAATTATAAACGAATGAAACTGAAACAATTCATTAAATATTATAAACTGTGCAAGTAATAACTTGCCTCGATACTGATGAAGCCATTACCAATTCCTTGCCGTCGTCTACGAACTCCTCAGCCCCGACCAAAGCAATCTACGAACATTCTCGAATACGATCGCAAAGCATAGTTCTAATCACCGATCAATAATCTCAACCTATTACAATAATCGATAAACAACAAGTTCAATAACAATCAACAATTGATATAACCAATTCACAAACCCAATGGCTCAAGAATATCTCAATTAACCACTAGTCCGAAAAATCCAACTCAATCCATTACAAACTCACAAACATAATACAAGTATGTACAATGTCTGTTGACATAGCGCACGTTAATCACTTAACGTGGCGTGCGCTAAGTCGCTTCCGTTAGCGTGCGCTAGCTAGTAACACTAGCGTGCGCTAATGACATGCAGTTGCATGCATTTCAGGTACCGATCAACATATGGCGATTACGAATACGAGTGTAAAGGAAATCATACTCCAAGATCAATCACTATCTTTCCAGATTCAATCTCGGTATCATACTCACATGATATATACCATTAACCAATCATCAATCAACATGACTTAATCCTAGATATGAACATTTCATCTTCGTATCTAAAACACCGATAATTCAACATACAATCGTCTTGCTATGGTATATTCATCAATAACTTCTTCAAGAACACCTAGTGATTCGAAACCATGTTCATAATCATCAAAGCAACATAATCAAACATCCTTTAACATGTAAATAATCATCCGATTCATAATACAAGTCATATACTTCCATTAAATCTCATATAACATCATAACATGATAATCCAACATACTCCCTCCCAGGTAATCATCCTTTAAAACGAAACATTAACAGAAGGATACGAAAATTACCTTGTAGACGAACCATGAAGAAGAACAATCAAACTCCATTCCAAGAATCATCAATAATATTCAAGAACAAGGCTTTAATCCATGCTCTCCATCTTATTATTGTTAAGAATGATCATCTCTCAGTGTTTGGAACCTCAAACTTCTCTCTATCAAAATAAGGGAAGGAATAGACGAATGAACATAATTCACATCTGCAATCATATATATACTGACTGTTACTAGCGTGCGCTACCTTACCTTGTTAGCATGCGCTATCGAGGTCCAGAGGCTATAGCCTTTCTTCGTACAATGATTTATGTACGCAATGCCCATGCAATAACGTATGTAAACGCCCCCTATTTATAGTATGCAAGTGTTCGACCATAGTGTGCGCTACTCATAGTTGACTTGCTATAGTCTGCACCTACCCCGAAAATGCCAGTGCCCCCTCATGCCATAAGTAACTTCACAAAGTCAAGATTCCTTTGGACCGATCTGATTAGCGTGCGCTAACAATATGCATTAGCGTGTGCTAATCCCTCATAACAAACATATATTTACCTTATCGGAACATGCGCCGAAAGTAGCCGGGTCCATATGTAGATTCCCTCTGATGTGTTCTATACTAGCGTGTGCTATTCTTTGCCTTTAGCGTGCGCTAAACCTGCACGATAGCGTGCGCCATGCTTGACTATTAGCGTGCGCTAATAAGGCTATACTTAGCCATTTTTAGTTATTCTTGTCCAACGTCTCAGCATACAAAATGTGAACATATGACATACCAAATACAAATATTCCTTCCAACAATGTTCTCATATGATACACACTATCCTCAAATGCAATTGTCGACCAAGTACGACAATTATACCAAAACTGACATCTCAGTCGTTCATTTATTTTATCCATACTTTACAGATTCCACATTGTACCACATAACTCGGATAAAATAATATTAAACAATAGTAGTAGAAATTTCGGATATTACAAAATCAAGGACTTAAGGGTAAGGTCAAGGCCCCGATGGTTCCCAAAAGCAACAAAGGACGGAAGAATGTCTCAGATGCGGTGAGCTGGGTGTTCGCTCTATTTTTAACTATCCGCAAGTGTACGGAGTAAATGTAGGAAGTGGCGAGCAAGGTCGTATTCCATAGAGACTAATTATTCCTATTGCATTAATTACTAGATTATAATGATTCCAATTTTATTTAGACGATCGTTAAGTGTATGCATGGTTCACGAAATGAAATAAAAATAATAAAATTAATTCAAACAATTATAATATCCGAATCAAACAGAATTGTAAGAGTTTTGAAAGACAGATTCCAAGGCTATGTTTTCGTTGATTACTAAGTTTAGTCGGGATTGATTTCAAAAAGTTCTATGTCTGCGTTTCCAAAATGATAATCACAACAATATCTTAAAGTCCATCTCGAGATGCATTAAAATGTAGATTAAACAACCTATAATAACGTATTCGTCTATTATAAATTATATAACTCCAAATTTTCATAAGATTATAGATAATCATAGTTTATCACCGATTTCTCAATCTCGTAATTAACTACGTCAAATACTCAAAAATCTATTAATGCCCTCTTCTCTCGAATTATGAGCAATTAAGTTAAACATGTAAAAATATTGATCAAGTATTCTAACATGAATCAAAACCAAGTATTTGAAAAAGAAATCACAATAGATATATATAATCATCAATCCTTCAGAAACACAGTGAATCAACATACTCCCATGCCCGAAATCTAACAAGTTTAGCCAGATATGGTAATAAAAGAAAGATCAATGATCATCATGTTCATCATGTTCAAACTAAAATAAAACAACAAAAATGAGTAAAAGATATGAAGAAGATAAAACTCGAATGATGTCTTGAGTGGTCTCGATTCACGACTTGAAGGGTTCTTGAGGTGTTCTTCTTTGTGTTTTCTTCAAAACCTCCTCCTCTTAGTGAGTTTTTCTCTCAATCTTGTGTTTTCAACTCTCACCCACTCTCCAAATATGAATTCCTCTCCAAAGTCCAGCCAAGGACCCATTTATCAAGCCAAAAACACCATTTTTCTTGTTCATACTTTATTTAAACATCAATCAAGGGACTTTGCACCGAAAAGTGACTCGGCCGTGTCGAAGTGTTCGAGAAATGAAAAATTGTCTGGCGCTGTAACTCGATCGAGTCGTTGGCCGTGTCATATGAGACGGCCGATTCAATTTGACATGGTCGGGTCAGTCGACATGGCCGAGTTGTTTTGACACGGACAAGGCCGTGTTGTTCTGTTCTAATTCTATTTTTCTGTCTATTTCGGCTCGATCTTTCGTTCATACATCGCTTGCTATGTATCGGGGGTTGGGACTTCATTCATGCTTGATAATAGCCTTAAAAATACCTATAAAAGTAACCAAACATACCCAAGCATGATCGAGTCCAACAAACACAATTTGAGCACAAACAACACAATTATACACATTTTAGGATCTTAAAATCCAAAAAAACCTTATAGAAACATGTGTAAAAATGATTGTTAACAAAATCCCCCAAACTTAAACGTTGATCATCGCGAGCAATGTACTTTAAAATAACCACTCTTAAGAGAGCTCATCCCTCAACACACCTCAAAGGATCATTTTGAAAATTCATCAATACGCCTCGAGTAATAAATAAGTCGAGTTCTTTAAAGCATTAAAATCTCTAGGGTGCTTTAGCATCATAGCCAATACTTGGAAGATATAATCCTCACCGTTCAAGTGTATTCACTTACTCTCAAAGTGTATAAAGGGACATGTATCGCTTCGAACTCATTCAATGAAATAGGAATCCCCATAAGCTTGCCAATCGTCTACATCTCTACTACTATTTTGTGAATGCAAATTTGTGAATCAAAAAGGACTTCACTGGTTGTAATGTAGGCTCTTTGGTCGGGGTAGGATAAATATGGCTAAAGTGACTTGACTTAAGCTAATTATAATTAAATCACAATAATCACTTTGCTCCACTAAGTACTTAGAAGCTCAATTTTTTTGAAATTTGCTTCTTTCAACCCCTTAACTTTATAATAATTGCAACAAGGGCTTTTGAAAGTGAAAATCACAACATTATTATTCCTTATTGCTCCATTTATTTTTACTGTCCATTTATCTGGGTAATTATCCGAGTAGACCCAGTGTGACCTTCCATATAATGGACAACATCGTTCTTTTTATATATAATTTCCAACCAACCCAATCCTGAACTTATACAATCTTTCCCGTTCGCCCCACACATCTTATGTCATCTTTTTACCAATTAATTCAAACAAGCTCAAGTATAGGGAAAAAGAATATACAGGAATGGGAGGCTCATTATGCAGCTAAAAAAATGGGCTTTAGGCTCAACTGGGCTAACTAGGGAATTAACAATTGTCGGGTTGGCCAAAAAGATTGAAGGGCTAGATCAAAAACCGCATAAAATTATTTTCACTAATTTGCACACACTTATAGTTTCAAATAAGATACCAAGGCAAGTTCTAGAGTCTTACAACATGAATGGCACACTCAACAACAAAACTTGCATTTTGATGATGCAAAAAGGCTCAAAAGCTCACAAGTTTATCTTTCGTTCATATTTCCAAGATATTAAACCATTTATTTAATTCGACACCCTTTTTGATTATCTACAATTTTTCTCGTCAAACCATCCTCAACTTGTATATCAAAATGACAACATAAATCCCGATGTGTCCAAGACAAAAGTTCATTCTTCCAAGTTTCATCAAAGTACACAATACTAAAAAATAAATAAAATAAATAAAAAATTAAAAAGCACACCAACATCGATAATAGAAACAACAAACAATTAATATAAGTATTTCTTGACCCAATCTCTCCCTCAAACTTGAATTAAAGAATATACGCGAAGGGGGTATAGTATTTAAAAAAAACATGGGATCAATAAATACTTACAACCGATCCTACTGATTGGGCGGAGGGAAGTGGCCATGCTATACATGCCATTCGTGCATTTGTCTCAATAGAGTCAACATCTCGTCCTGTCTCTATCGGGTCTCCTCTCTAAAGGCCTCAAACTCCTCTCTAAGTGTCAGACGAGATGGGGCATGTCTTGCTTCGGCTTGTCTGGATGTCTCAGGTCGATCCCTAGAACTTTCTTCTTTTTCATTGTCATCCGGCCCTCTCTCATATGCCTCCTCTTCTTCCATTCTCTTGGCTCTATCCTCTTCTTCCATCATATTGGCTCTGTCCTCATCTACCGTGCGCCGAGGTTGAACATTACGAGCAATAGGACTTTGACCTGGGGAGACCAAGCCTGCTGCAATCCGAGCTGATTTGTGAGCGTTTGTGGCCATATGTAAGTTTCCCAAGTCCCGAATACTATAAATTGTGGTCAGAGGTGTATTCGGGAGAAGGGAATGATCATTATCATTTTGAATGGAATATCGTACACGAGTCGTAATCCAGGATATTCATCATTTTCATCACGGATATATATAACAGCTTGTTTCCTAGTAGGGGGTTCTTTGGTCCAACTGTATATTATAATGAAGTGCGATAGGGGTAATCAAACCCCCTATCCAAATATCACCTCTTGGTTTCGTAGCTACGTCCTCAAAATTCTCAGCTATCATTGCCCCGGTTGCTGGATTTGTCCCATCGAGTATGTGTGTCAGATTATATAATTCTCGCTGAGTAATCGGACCTGTTTCTTTTCGACCATAAATCGTATTTTCAATCACTTTATGAAGTTATCGGAGTACTGGATTGCGAATAGACGATCCTTTGTCTGCCTTCGAGATGTAAGGCTTTGCTTTGCTCCCAGGGTATTCCACCATCGCTCTCCAGTAGGTTTCTAACTTGAATTTATTTATGAGGAATTCTCCTTCATTTCGCGTGCCATAAATATTTTCCAACTCTCTGGTAGATAATCTCTCATTTTCGTTGTTCAGTCGGAATATTATTGTGGTAGGTTCACGAGTAACATGATCTATTCTAACTGTTAGAGTACTCAGAAACTCCAATGTGAGGCATATGTAAGTGGACCATTGTTGCGTCATCATCTAGCCCCACATGACCCTTTCCAGCAATTTTAGTACGTCTTCCTTGATCCCCAATGTTGTCATGCAATCATTGTCGGGCCATCGGGTGGGAAGCATTTTTTTCTGACCCAACATCGCCCACCGAGCTTGTCGTATTTTTGGGAGCTCAATACCGTATGTTTATGGTGTTTCAAAAACCCCTTGGACTGGTACTCTCGCCGGTTGCTCGGGTTCAACCATTTGTCTCCCTCGTCCCCTTTCGGCATTACCTCGACCTAGTTGTCCTCTAGCCATTATTCCTGCAAGATTTTTTTTCAGGTCATTCATTTTAATTGTTATTAACATTCTATCATGGCTCAACGATTCTCAATGATATATTCTCCCCCAAACTTATAGCAAATTATATATTCACCCCAAAATTTAATTGATTATCCAAAATAACCCCCATGTAAAATTGATAACACCAATCTTCTTTAAACAAGTAATTCATTCATACACAACATCCTTTTACGCACAAGAATTCCCAATATGTAATTAAATTTCTAAAAAAAATCGAGTTTCATGAAAATCCCAAAAAAAATCAACAAATGAACCCTAGATTAATCAAGAATTCACAATCCAAACAATCTTAGTATCCTCATAGACAAGGATTAATCGTCCTAAATCGGATAACATACCTTAAATTCGGAGCAATTGATGAGATAGCCAACAAATAAAATTCTTGATTTTTTTTTTCAAAAACCCTCCTTAGGAGCACTTAGATGGTTGGATGGTGATGGAATTGTGTTGGGTTTCTTGTTTCTTTGCTTGATTTTGCAAAAACTTCCTTTGAAAATAAAGATTCGAAGAGGGTTGGGGAATTAAGGTTATGGGAAAAGAAAAAAATAATTGGGGAAGAAGATGAAGTGAGAGACACGACCGAGTGTCCCTTTTATATCACCGACCGACACGACCCGATTCATATGACATGGCCCGTGTCATACCTTTCTAGTTTTTTGAAAATACTTTCTTCCCACCTGACTCGACCGTGTCATTTGACACGGCCTGTGTCGTACTTGCTCAGATAACGAAATTGTTCTGCCCACCTGACTCGACCGTGTCATTTGACACGACCCGTGTCGTACGTGCTTGGAAAAGGCAAAACTTTCCGCCCTATTGACACGGTCGAGTTGTTTTTTTTACCCTGCCGTGTCATACCTGTTAGTCTGTTTTTCATTTTCGGGATCATTTTTCTGCATATTAGACGCCTACGGTTGAATCGGCCAATTCCACATCAAGTAAAAAGAAATAATAAAAACAAAATACGAATGGCAAAAATAAACAAACAAAAATCATTGGGTTGCTACCCAATTTAATATCATGAATTTCTACTAGAGTTGTTTAATGTTATTTTACCCGAATTATATTGTACAGTGTAGAATCTGTACAGTACGGATAATATAAATTGAGGACTGAGACAGTTGTGTTAGTATAATTGTTGTACTTAGTCGACAATTGCATTTTAAGATATTGTGTACCAGGTGTATCGTATGAGAATGTTATTGAAACGAATATGTGTACTCTGCATGTCGTGTATACGTATTCGATATATCGAGACGGCAGGCAGGGACAGTTGTAAATGGCCAAGTATATGATCTATAACGTACGTTAAGCATAGGAGATTACGTACGTTAACATACGAGTCTTACGTACACTACATAGGATGCATAATGTATGTTATAAGGAGAATCGGATAGGGTCTGAGCTATGATCAACAGTGGGCCTGGTGTCAGCAACTTTCGGCACAGATCTGGACAGGCGAGTCAATGTAGAGATTTACGTACGTTATGGATAGACCATTACGTACGTCGAATGAGTGTCATACAGTAGCAAGTCAACGACCATATTACGTACGCTATGTCATGAGTGTTACGTACATAATCCATCGAACGAATTGAGGCAGTAGTTTCTGGACTATTGTTAAATACGTAATCAAAGATGGATAACGTATGTAAGGATATTTACGTACACTAGGGAGTTCATGTAGCGTACGTAAGGTATGAGTTTATATAAATATGTGAGACCCGTCACTTTGGCATTTTTGGAGGTGTTCATTTTGTTTTTCGCCCTTCAACCCTCCAAGATGGATTTTTGGCTCTTCTAACTTGATTATGAGCTTCATGGCATGGATTGGAGCTTGAGATATGAAGATATTATTGATTCTTGAGGTGTTTGATTGTGTTATTCATATTCTTGAGGCATGTTGGTTAATCCTCTCTTTATTTTTGGGTTTTGATGTTGTTGTTGATGATTGTTTATGGAAGTGTTGTGATGATTCTTGAAGTTTCATGGAGATTGAGTTGAGGAAGATGATGATATGATGATATGTGTGTATATATATATATATTGGATTATGTTTTTATGAACATGATTATCGAATCATGGTGTTCTTGGTTTTGATTATAAACATGGATTTGATGGTTCGAACCAATATTGCATTGATTGTAGTTGCCGTTTTTGTATGTTCTTGATGAGTAATGAATCATGATATGAGGTTGAATCTGGAGAGGTTATGGTTAATGTAAGATTACGATTATTCATGATATTGAGCTATTTGGATAGTTTGGATTTATGATGATGACCGGTAATTGTTTTTCTATGAATTTACGAGTATAAACAAGAAGGAACCTTGTTAATTCGTATTTAAGGTTGAAGTTAGAATCTAGATTATTGAGACACTTGTTAGAATTGATTGATTATCGAATTGCGGCTTGTATTCATAATTGTTTGAGTTGAATGGTTTAGGTTTGTATATGATTGAGATACTGTTGAAACGTTGAGTTTAATTGGTTGATTATATCGGTTGTTGATTACTATCGAACATGTTGTTACTTGATTATTGCATTAGGTTGTGATAAGTGATCGTTGATTTTAGCCGTTATGCTGCGATAGAGATTGGGATGTTCGTGAATTACTTTGGTCTGGACCGAGGAGCTTGTAGACGAAGGCAAGGAAATTGTTAACGTCTTCATTATGATCGTATCGGTATCGAGGCAAGTTATTACTTGCTCAGTTTATAATATTTAGTGAATGGTTTCAGTTTCATTTCATTTATAATTCATATAGCAATGAGTATAAGTATGAATTCTGGAGATTTGGATAGTATGTTGTCTTCCGGATTTTGGAGTTAAATCATAAGGTATATGGTTTATGTTCATTCTTAGTATGCTTGAGTATCACGCATATATTTTGGTAAAGATGAGGATATGAGTTATCTACAATCTACGGTATTTTGGAACGCCGAATCTTGAGGATAATCATTGGTGATGTTTTTTATATCGAGATTGCTCTCGAAGGACTCGGGCAAGTACTCTAATCATTTTTGTCATTTTGTGTCGATCATGTTGTGGTACATTTGTGTATTGTTGTTACATTTGTGTATTATTGTTATCATGTATTTGTGCATTGGTGTCGTATGTCCACCATGTGTTGGTCCGACTGGATCATCTTGGGGATCTATGCTGTGTGGGCCGGATCGTTGGATGGGTTTTCCACCATGTGTTGGTCAAACGGGATCATCTTGGGTATCTATGCTATGTGCGCTGGATCGTTGGATTACCATGTCTTGTTGTGTATATGTATATTGTTGGTTATCCATCTCGTGTTTATCTAATGGGATCATCTTGGGATCTATGCAATGAATGCTGCATCATCGTATTTCCATGAGTATACGTTGTTATTATTGTGGGTATATTGATGTCTCATGTGGGTATACATTTGTAAGTCTTTTGTATGACCATGTCCGTATGTTGTATTGATCTGATCTCGGATTAGAGTGACATGATTCGTCGTGGCATTACGTATATTGAGGTATGTTCTGTATTTCTTTCCTGGTACTTGTCTTTTTATAGATAGTTGACTATCGTGTTGAGATTTGATGGTGTTATCCAATGGACTGAATTGGTCAGAGCTGATATATTTTGCATCGGTGAGTTATGATGACGTTTTGATAATCCTGGGCATCGTTTGAGATATAGTACGAATGTTTGGGTATGACTTTATTGTGTTATTGATAATACAAGATGTGAAATATGGAAGGATTACTTTGGTAAGGATTATTAGGAGTTGGTAAAGTTATGGCGGTAAGATTACATTAGTAGTATTCTTACGTAGTATTTTTAATTGGTATGTAATTATTAAAGTGATGTGATCGATATCGAGCTTATAGCGGTCGTGAAGAGATGAGCTTCCTGGAGAATACTGGCTATGGCATGTGTTTATAAATTGAGTACTTTGACTAGTCGTCATTTTTCCGCTGCAAAAGAATTTTTAGTTATTTGTTATATCCGCTGCGAGTGTGTTTTTAAATGGGTTGCTAGTATTTTGCGAATTTGGGTTCTTTCTGGAAAATCACTTTCTAAACTATTTTGTCGATACGTGCAAGCGGTGGCTTAACGTATACTTTTGAAACTGTTGAGTTTGTTATTTTGGCCTTGTACTTTCAAATGAGATTTTGCTACGGTATTGATAAAAGGAATTTATAAAGTCTTTGAATATGTTAAAAGATATTACCGTCATTGCTGCTTAGTCGTATTTGAAATGTTTGTAAAAATGTCTCTTAGCCTTGTGGGTTCCGTTTTGGAGCCCACAGCGCTGTAATATTCCCGGATGGCTCTGGGGGTGTTACAAAATAGGGTATCAGAGCTTAGATTGTGGAAACCTAGGCTGTCGGGTCGAGTCAAGTTGTGTTTTTGTCATGTCATATGAGTTGTGAGTTGGCAAGTATTAGAGCCCTGGGTTTTTGTTGTTCACTCGGGCTTGTGTGTTATGTGGCATCCCACTGTGGTATTGTGGTCTTTTTAAACTTATCCAAATGGTATTAACGTGATTCTTTAGAAAGAGATGTGTCGTATTTTGAGTTGAATTGATTTTGCAAAATGTATGTTTTGAAAATATCTGTATCGAGTATTTTATAGAGTTGAGACATGTGCCAGTATCACGGGAAATCATCAGCTTCACGATTTGTAAGTATTTGGATTTTTTGATAGCATTGAGGTTATTTGCAGTTATAAGTTGATGTACTTTCAGATTTGGGAAGATATTACGTGTTATATTATGAGGTAGAAGAATCCAATAGTTGGGACCAAACCAATGATCTTGAGGAACTATGATTATGGAAAATCAATATGTCGGTTTAACTTGGAAAACGAAGATGTGAATTTTGGGAGAAATGTTGTGGAATGTTGAAAGCAACATGTAGTCATGGTAGTTTACTTTGAGGTATATGAAACTGTTTTTGAACATTTGAAAATGATACTTTTCAACATGATATATTTTGAATAAACTATTTTGCTCGCTGTCATCGAAACATATTTTCTTAAATTTATTTTGAGAGACAGTATTGTTGTCTTTAAAAACAAGTTTCATCATGGCATAGTTGAAGTGTTGCGGAATGGAATTATGGTCGATATAGCAAGTCATATGTGGAAAAGATGATTTTAACAAAGTCTATACAATAAGATTTTGGATGTTATCGTGTGATTTTCCGACCGAATGTCAGTGGAATTGGTGACGAGCCGAACTGGTATACAGGAGTATGGATGTGGTCAATCATTTGCATAATTTCATTTTATTTAACCGCGTGTATTCGAAAGAATTGTCATAGAGAACTTGACATGAGCGAGCCGATTTAACTTTTCGAAAATTAATTTTAGTCTCATGAATATATACATATACATTTTTGGGGTTTTTGAAATTCTTGAAAGAACTTTCGGAAATGAACTTTTATTGACAAGATTATATAATTTCAAGCTGTTTTGAAAATGTGATTGGTATACGTGCAAACATAGTGCATAATGCATATCATGGTGAAGTTCTGAGTGAGACTCACAAACTGGATAACACATCAATGGTATGATGAAAAGAGGTTCGAAATTAAGTATGGTAGTTTGGTTAACCAAGGGTGACCGGCTGGTTGATCAGATAATAGAAATATGTTGCGTGTTGTAGATTCAGTATAGAATATGATTTTGGAACTTCGGGTTTGGTGAAACCGGGCCATATGTGCTATGTGGCTCTATTTGTGTGGTGGTAGCGTAATTACGCTATAGTGATTTTTGGCATTTGAGCCAAATTGATTAGTCGTTCATACTCCATGTATGATTGGTTATGTTCGTCGGTTTGCGACTGGTTGTTCATACGCCGAGGAGTATGTTCAACAGTTGGGCCTATTTCTTTGAGATCCACTATATGTGATTTGTGTAACGTTTTGAGAATTTTATTCTTTTATATATCTGTCCCTGTGGTTCTGTGTTGATCGTGTTGGATCTTGCCATGTGAGGGTATTCTCGGTTATTGTTGATCCTTCATTGATAGTATTGGAGTTTATCATGTTGATGATACTCTCGGTTGTGTTTTGACCTTTGGTTGGTCGTATTGGAGTTTATCATGTCGATGACATTCTCGGTTAATTTATTGGTTGATCATTGTTATTGATCATATGAGCATTTGGACTTTGTGTTAATGTTTCGGGATTTGTTGCCATGGTTTTGGGCAGTTATTTCATAGATGTATCGTGCATTATTGTTTTTTATCGGGACTGGGACTTGATTGTGCGATTAGGCAGACTGGCTTTGACATGGATGGATTATTCCATAATGGAATTATAACGATGTATTTTGTTGAAATTTGTGAAATTGTGATTGTAAGCATATTGGGGCTTTGAAGTGGAGTCATTTGCTATTATCGCAGGAGATCATCGACTTCACGCATTTGTGAGTATACTGTTTTGGTTACTCGTTAACGATGATGACTGATCGGTTTCGTGATGATTCTGGATATTGTGTTTGAACTCTTGATTGCGATCGGATTGCAAGTTTCGAGGATGAAACTTATTTTAAGTGGGGTAGAATGTAATATCCTGAATTTCTACTATGGTTGTTTAATGTTATTTTATCCGAATTATATTGTACAGTATAGAATCTGTACAGTATGATAATATAAATTGATGACTGAGATAGTTGTGTTAGTATAATTATTGTACTTGGTCGACAATTGCATTTGAGGATATTGTGTATCAGGTGTATCGTATGAGATGTTATTGGAACGAGTATGTGTATTCTGCATGTCGTGTATACATATTTGGTATATCGAGATGGCAGGCAGGGACATTTGTAAATGGCCAAGAATATGATCCATAACGTACGTTAAGCATAGGAGATTACGTACATTAAGATACGACTCTTACGTATGTTATGTAGGATACATAACGTACGTTATAAGGAGAATCGGACAGGGTCTGAGCTATTATCAACGAGTGGGCCCGGTGTCGGCAACTTTCGGCACAGATGTGGACAGGCGAGTCAATGTAGAGATTTACGTATGTTATGGATAGCCCATTACATACGTTAAATGAGTATCATACTGTAGCAAGTCTACGACCATATTACGTATGTTATGTCATGAGTGTTACATACGTAAGCCATCGAACGAATTGAGGCAGTAGTTTCTGGACTGTTGTTACGTATGTAATCGAAGACGGATAATGTACGTAAGAATATTTATGTACGCTATGGAGTTCATGTAGCGTACGTAAGGTGTGAGTTTATATAAATATGTGAGATCGTCACTTTGGCATTTTTGGAGGTGTTCACTTTGTTTTTCGCCCATAAACACTCCAAGATGGTTTTTTTGGCTCTTCTAGCTTGATTATGAGCTTGATGGCATTGATTGGAACTTTAGATATGAAGATATTATTGATTCTTGACGTGTTTGATTGTGTTATTCATCTTCTTGAGGTATGTTGGTTAATCCTCTCTTTATTTTTGGGTTTTGATGTTGTTGATGATTGATTCGTGTGATGATTGTTTATGGAAGTGTTGTGATGATTCTTGGAGTTTCATGGAGCTTGAGTTGAGGAAGGATGATATATATATATATGTGTGTGTGTGTGTGTGTATATATATATATAATATATATTGGATTATGTTGTTGTTGTGAACATGATTATGGAATAATGGTGTTCTTAGTTTTGATTATAAACATGGATTTAATGGTTAGAACCAATATTGCGTTCTAACACCCCCAGAAACAACCAAAAATATTACAGCGCCGGGGGCCCCGCGCCGGAACCCACAAAACTAAAAATCATTTTCGCAAATGTTTCAAACATGCCAAAGAGGCGAAGATGGTGATATATTAAATACTCAAATATTTTTCAAAACATAGTTTCCAGATACCGTGATAAAATACCATTTAAAGTACAAGGCAAGAATACGAAAAGGTCATTTTGAAAGTACACACGAGCTAGTGAAATAACGAAAGCCATTTAAAGATACACACGTAATGTATATAAACACATTAAGAAATATATTTGCAGCGGAATCATAACAATCAGAAAAGAACTCGAATCCTAATAACCGTGCCATAGCCAGTATCACCCGGGAAACTCACCCCTTCACTACCGCTATAAGCTCGATATCCCAAGAACCTAAAAAGAAAGCCCACGACGGGGTCAGCCATAATACTCAACAATAATAACGATCACATCAACATAAACAATTACATACCAATGAAAACCCAGAGTAAGAATAATTCCAATATAATCTTACCGTAGTAACCTTACCAATGGTGATAATTCATATCAAATCAACCCTTACCTCAATCCACACTTCGTGTCCTCAAGCGACAATGAATTCTAAAATAACCATTTGTACTGTATTCAATCAATGCCAAGATTCTCAAAACATAATTACATCTCCAATATGGTGTAATACCCGTAATTTTGATTTTCGGTAACTTTCTATTTTTGTCGGAAGTCCATTTTTACGACTCGCTTGGGACCGTTTCGTCACCCTGAGAATGATTAATTCTACACTTTTGGACATCTGAGTTCGTTTCGGTGTCGTTATTTTAAGTTCCGTGCTTTTCAGCGACTTTTCCGCACTTGAGTTCGATTCTTGCGAATCTCGTTCTAAACTGCTGTTTCGAGTTTCCCGTAAGTTCGTTTAACTTTGTTTGACGTGTTGTGAACTTCGGTTTGGTTATTCGATCACGTATCGTGATTTCCAGGCGTTTTGGGCCATTTTGTAATTTACCCAAAGTTATGGGTATTCGTATCTGTATTCGTTGTCTTGACCCTTTTCTTGGTCGCGTATGATTAATTATTGAATTACGTTTTCATTTCGAGTCGTTGATGTCGTCCGCGAACTTTTCGTCGTGTTCGTTCCGTACGGTTTCGGAAATCGAGTCGTCGAGCCCTGGTGGTCGGACACTGGCCGGACGGTTGCGGGTTCTGGCCGGACGATGGCGGGCACTGACCGAGTAGGCACAACAGGAACCGGCATAGCGCACGCTACGGCCGGGACGCTGCGCGCGCTAGCTCGGCAGTGTAGCGCACGCTGTTGAGCAGCCAGACGCTATCGCAGGCGAGAGAGGTCACGAGGTTACGGACTCGGGTAGGATCGGCAGGTAGCACACGCCATCGTCGGTCGTGGCGCACGCTAACCGGTAGGTAGCGCCTGTCGGTGACTAGCGTCGTTACAGGCGAGCTGCTTAGTCCGAGGTCACCGGGCCAGTCGGCTAGCGCGCAGGCTACCGGCCGTAGCGCACGATAGCGGGGTCGGGCGGACGAGTCATTGTCGGCACTATTGGTCGGTGTTGGCGGGTCGTGCGGGCCCCGGACGAGTCTTTGGCGATCTTGGCGATAAGCGCACGCTAGTCAGGAAGGCTAGCGCACGCTAGTTCGGCCCGATATATAAATGATGAGCGAGGAACTTTTGATCATTTTCATTTCCTTCTCTTCGGTCATGTGGAACTTTGGAGGAGATGAAGCCATGTTGTTAAACAACAAATCCATGAAGTTTCTGAGTTTATATCACCGATCAATCATCCTATAACATCCTTCGATCCAGCGAATCAAGGTTAGATCTTTAGAACCCTACTTTTGGGGAGATTTGGGGATTTTCGCGTTTTTGTCCGATTCATTCGGTTTTGCTGAGTAATTCATGATGAATATGATTAATCTTGTTGGTATTCTTAGTTTCCCTATGGATTCATTGTATATTTCGTGATTTTTACGAAATCGAGAGGGTTTGGTTGTGGTCCGCCCTCGTTGTCGTTTTTATACGAATATATATGAATCGTAGGCGGGTGTCCGGGCGTATTCCAATTCTGTATTCATTTAGAATCTGTTGTGATTGTATTCTTCGAATCGTTAGGTTCGGTTTCGATGGTTCCTTGCATTCGTCGGTGACTTTCCATTCCGTTCGTTGCGTCATCGACTATTCAAGGCAAGTATACATTTATGATTGTGCGTTCTCGACTTTGAAAGTAAGAAATATTGATGGTATGATACGAACGAAACGTTTCTACGACATTCATAGATATATTGATGGCATGATATGAACGAACCGTTTCTACAGCATTCATATATGAATTGATGGCATGATATGAACGAACCGTTTCTACGGCATTCATACATGTATTGACGGATGATATGGACGAACCGTTTCTACGGCATTCATATATGTCTTGATGTGATGCTATGAGATTTAGTTATTCCGGAATACTAGTCTTGAAATGACGAATTGACGGTTACATTTACCTTATTGTCGAGGAGTATTGTGTTTCAAACTTGATATACTTGCAGTAGCTATTCGACGGCTAACCCCTTTATGGGGGAAATACTTTTTATGTATTTCAGGTTCCAGGAGAGCGGACAGGCGGGTATCGGGTCGGCATGAAGATGATGGGCAAGTGTGATACTCTGTCTGTAATACCCAGTTGTAATTCAGTAATTATCACTCAGTAATTATCATTCAGTATTTATCATTCAGTCATTATTACTCAGTAATTTCATTCATCATTGATCATTTGTCACTCATATTCAGTCATGGCATTCATCATTCAGAGTAATTGTATCGAGTATCGATCGTCATTCATCATTAATCTGACTGGAGTTTCGTGCCGTGTTTATCATCATTGTCATTTTCGTTGCAAGCTGTGCTTGAGGAGTAGCGCACGCTACATACTCCTTTTAGCGTACGCTAATTGGGTATAGGTAGCGCACGCTACCGCTCAGCTTTAGCGCACGCTAAGGCTACCTTAGGCTGGATCCGAAGGTCTTGGTGCGGTGAAATATTTGTAGCGCACGCTACGAGTGGTAAGTAGCGCGCGCTAGCGGGTCGTAGTAGTGCACGCTATGTGTGTGGAGTAAGCGCGCGCTAGGGCGGATCGGGTTGAGTCCAGTGGCTCCGGATCGCCTGCATTTATTCATAGCGCACGCTATGCATTGTTGTTAGCGTACGCAACCGACATATTAGCGCACGCTAAATAATGGTTGTAGCGCACGCTATCGAGGTTAGATCGGAGGCGAGATGTTTTTACGGACTCCAAGATCGGGCGTCAAATATTTCGCTAGCGCACGCTAACAATGGATATTAGCGCACGCTAGTAGTATGGCCGTAGCGCACGCTACAAATAGGTACGTAGCGCGCTACCGTGTTCGGACGGTGGAGTCTTGGACTACCCAAATTACTCGTTAGCGCACGCTATGCACAAGGGCTAGCGCACGCTAACACAGGGTAGTATAAATTGGGCAGTTTAGTCGAGTTCGTCATTTTTCATCTCATTTCATTCCTTCGGTATTTTTGGGCGATTAGGCGATCCAGAGGGGATTCTTCGAGGTGTAATCATCAATCATCATCTTCAAGTCTTTGAGTTGAATTTATCATCACTTCATCATCTCCGAAACGTCGAATCAAAGGTATTAATCTCTTGGATCTAGAATTTCGGATTTTGGGTTTTCCTTCCGATTTCTTCGTGTAAGCTTGGATTATCATTGGGATATGTTAAGTTATGGATTATCTACTTGGATAAATATATTCCTACGGATTTAATGGTTATTTTCGGAATTGTTTTCAAGAACCCTTGGGGTTGACTTCGGTTAATTGGGGATTTTTCCGATTGATGTCGTTATAATCATGATTTATGGATTCCTAATGGGTTAGTGATATCATTGAAGTGTTTTGTTAGTTCGAAATACTCATTTTAGTGTTGGTTTCGACATATTCGGGATTGGATATTTTCGAAGTCGTGTGGCTGGTTACGTATTCGTTAGAATGCCCCAATGAGTTCGATTATCGTTGTTTCGACCTTTGGGTTAGTCGTGTTTTGTTGTTTGATGCGTGTATTGAACGGTTGTTGGTAATTATTGTTATTCAAGGTTGTTCGAGCGACCGGTATTTCACTTAGGACGTTGTTTGTGGACGGACATTCTTCATCGGTATTGCGTAAGTTGATTCTTACTCGGTTAAAAGGATACTCATTCCTTTTGTTGTTGATCATTCATAATCATAACTCATTCATCATTGTATTAATCATTTTGAGACTTGTAATTGTCGGATAATCATTTCATTAGCGAGGAACGGCGGTTCCAATCATTTCATTGAAAACTATCAATCACTTCATTATCACTTTCGTATCGGTGAGTCATTCTTGACTTTGTCGGATTATTATTATTCATTGATATTCAATATGGTCATTCTTGTTCATATGACCTTACAGGTTCATATTGCGTGGCGGGTGCGGATGTGTGGAATTTTTAGTCGGGCACGTGATGGCCATGTATTGGGAGTGATACATTGGGTGTGCACACGGTAACGATTACCTCCGTGAGACTAATTAGGTACAAGGACGGGTGTGTCCGGTCATCCGTCTTGTACACTTGCACGAGAACACTACGGGCGTACTATGATACTCCTCTTCACGTAATTCATAATTAAGAATTTTTCATAACTTGATTAATTCATGATTGTGTAATTTCAACTCTTGAGGATTGTTGTTACGTATGGCGGCCGTTGGGATTTTGTTTTCAGTCACGGCAAGGCAAAGGCACGGGAAGAGCATGTTGGCGGCGAGTCGATGATACTAGTAGGGGCCCAGTCATTCCGTTTGTTCGATCATTTTGATCATTTGATTATTTTGTCATTTGTATTTTCCTTGCAAATTCCGTTTGTAATGTTTATTTATTGAGGTGGTGTATTTTATCTTCATATAAAATACACTAGTATTCGGTATTGTCTGGTGTGTTGTACTTAAACTCCTCATCGGAGTGTTTGGTAATATAATGTGGTTCGGTACTACAATTATATTATTTAATTCATCAATTTCATTTGCTGGTGGGTCCCAGTCGGGGATTCACGGCCCGTAATATCCGCCTAGTTTGGGGTGTTACGAGTTGGTATCGAGCGTGGTTTTGAATACTACCCTCCAAGTCATGTCTCATTTGAAATCATCGTCATCGGACTAGTATCATTGGACTTTCGCGTCACGTGTGACTGTGCAAATGCCGAGCCAATCGGACCAAGAATCGTAAGATTTCTAATGCCATGGTATAATTTCGGCATTAATCATTCATTCATAATTCATCGATTAACAATCCTCAATCATCATTGTCACGTTGACCGGGGCGGTCGAGTTAACTCATTAATCACCAATTCATTTCATTGTTCGATTGTTGATCGGGAAGATCGAATCATTAATCTTGTTAACTCATTCAAGATAATCATTTCAGTAACTTCATCAGATAATCATGTCACGTCAATTGATCATTCATGTAATCGCTGTATTTGAGCGTGTATGCTCATTTTCATCATTTCATAATATAATCATAATGTGATACTCATGCGAGATATATAATCATCATATGACTTTCCACTTCAGTATGGAAAGAATTTGGCAGAGGGCGTGGAGGACGAGGCCGTGGGCGGGCCGAATCCCAAGAGCTCGTGTGAATACACGTGCAAACGCGAGGAATAATGCTAATTCATCGGCGGCCAGCGCCACTCATTCACACAGGCGCGATCATTCATTATCGGGAGTCGTACCGGGACACGGCTCGGTCGAGAGGGTGTCGGGTTGATCCACTCGCAATTATGCGGGGCATGATGGCCCAAATGACTCGGATGGCTCGATTGATGGAGACGATGCATAACTCCGTCAATCGAATCGGCAGGCTCCTCCGCCGCCACCTCGAGAGGCAAGAGAGGAATGTGAGTAACATCATCGGCGATATCTCTCGCGGAGGCCACCTACTTTTGAGGGCTCGTCGAGGCAGCGAGATATCATTCATTGGCTCGAGCATTTCGAGAAATTTGTTTGCTATGGTAGAGTGTCCCGAGGGACACAAAGTTTGTTGCGGCTTACTACCTTGGTAAGAGCGCACATTCTTGGTGGTTGTCGTTGAAGCCCACCGAAGGATCTTGTACTTGGGATCGATTCAAGACTCTCATGATGGAGAGGTATTATCCGGCCCCACTCGGAGAGGCCAAGGCTGTCGAATTGCTCACCCCGACCCCTCAACAGACGAGGATGTTCTCGCTATTGCCGAGAAATTTGGGAACTTCTTCCTTTCGCCTCGTCCATCATTCATTCGAGGCGGATAAAATCAAGTATTTCGGCAAGAGGTGAAACCCGTATGAGACTTGATTACTTAATCATAATTGCACCACGTTGGCGAATTCATTGAAAGCTCTCACCTACGAGCTTACTGCTAAGGAAATTGCTAAGCGGCAACCTTCGTCTGCTAGCAAGAAATCGAAGAATCGTAATCGATCGAAGGCGGTCGACAACCTTCAAGAAACCCCGTGCGGGCTCTGCTTTACGAGCGACCTCCGGTGTCGTCTAAACCCGCGGAATCTCGATCACGAGCGGCCGGTTCGGCCATCACCTTTACAACTGTGGGGATCTTGGTCATGTCGGCACCAAGTGTCCGAGACGATGCATCACGTGTCATAAGCGTGGAATTGTGGGACATAAGGCCCGTTTTGCCGTAGGGACTCCAAACCTACTCGGAGCGTCATCTCGGGCACCTAAGCGATCGGCCGTTGAGAATCGAGGCCACTCAATCAGCGTCGTTTAAAGCAGCGGGAGCGACTAAAGGTGGAGCTTTTAGCCATCGACAGGAGCGTCCGGTGCAGGACTAGCAAGCCGGATTTATGAGATGAAGAAGACCGATGATCCGAGAGGCCGAATGATCTCGGTACACTCGATATTCTATCTCAACTTTGTGTGTACTCTTTTCGATCTTGGTGCATCGCATTCATTCATTTCGAGTCATGTTTGAGTAGACTACGTGCAGGTAGTGCTACTAGTTGTGAGCCTTATGTCATTGGCCTACGATGGTAGACGAATTATCGTGTCGTGAGATTCGTAATTGTCGATTGATTTCATGGTCGTGTATGGCCAGCGGACCTAATCGTGGTAGATTTGCCGAGGGACGACGTCATCTTGGGTATTGATTGGATGGATCGTCATGATGCCATCATTAATGTCCGTAAGCGTATGGTAACTATCATTTCAGGCGATGGAGTTGAATGTGTGTTTAAGGGAGGTAATCCCGGCTGTTCTGGTAAGGTCATTAATTCAATGAAAGCAGTAAGGTTACTCAATCAGGGGTGTGTCGGTTATTGGTGCTATATGGCCAAAATCGAGAAGTCATCAGTAATGTTAACTGATATTCCGGTGGTGAGGGAATATGCCGATGTTTTTCCAGACGAGTTACCTGGTTTGCCTCCACAGAGGGATGTGGAATTCACGATTGAGTTGGAGCCTGGTACGTCCCCGATATCGAAGGCGCCGTACCGGATGGCCCCGACCGAAATGCAGGAATTAAAGAACCAACTTGAAGAGTTGTTCGAGAAGGGTTATATTCGCCCGAGTGCGTCCCCGTGGGGAGCACCAGTGTTATTTGTCAAGAAGAAGGATGGTTCATTCCGCTTATGTATTGATTATCGGGAGTTGAACAGGGTGACGATCAAGAATAAGTACCCCTTACCCCGTATTGATGATCTCTTAGATCAACTTCAGGGAGCTTCAGTATTTTCCAAGATCGACTTAAGATCTGGATATCATCAGTTGCGGATTCGAGAGTCGGATATCGCGAGGACGGCGTTTCGAACTCGCTATGGTCACTATGAGTTTGTGGTTATGCCGTTTGGATTGACTAATGCACCTGCGGTATTCATGGAGTTAATGAATCGGGTTTTCATCGACTTTTTGGATCGGTTTGTTGTTGTCTTCATCGATGACATTTTGATTTATTCTCGTGACCGGGAGGAACACGAGTCTCACCTTCATCGAGTGCTCGACGTGTTGAGACGAGAACAACTTTATGGGAAGTTCTCCAAATGTGAGTTCTGGATGTCCGAAGTGACGTTTCTCGGACACGTAATTTCATCGACGGAGTTCGTGTCGATCCTCGAAGACGGAGGCTATTCGAGATTGGCTACCTCAGAAGCGTTAAGGAAATCCGAAGTTTCCTCGGATTAGCGGGTTATTATCGGCGATTTGTGGAAGGATTTTCTAAAATCGCTCAACCCTTGACGAACTTATTGCGGAAGGATAAGAAATACACGTGGTCCGACGCGTGTCGTGAGTTTTGAGGAACTCAAGAGCCGGTTAATGTCGGCACTTTGTACTTTCCTTGCCGCGAGGGACGGAAGGATTTGTGGTTTATAGTGATGCGTCGGACGGGGTCTCGGATGTGTGCTCATGCGAGCGGGAAGGTCATTGCCTATGCTTCACGGCAATTGAGACCTTACGAGGTTAATTATCCGACCCACGACCTGGAGCTAGCAGCCGTGGTGTTCGCTTTGAAGATTTGGCGTCATTACCTTTATGGCGTCACCTGTCAGATATTCACCGATCATAAGAGCTTAAAGTATATATTTACTCAGAAGGAGTTAAATATGCGTCAGAGACGGTGGTTGGAATTAATCAAAGATTATGATATTGAGATCCTCTAACACCCGGGCAAGGCGAACGTTGTCGCCGACGCCTTGAGTGGTAAGTCCGTTCAGGAGCAGATGCTTGCCCGTTTAACAGTTCAGAAGGAGCTTCAGCAGGAACTCCTTAGACCCGAGATCGAGGTCTGGCTTCAGCGAGTTCAGGGGTGGCTTTGTATGTTAGAGATTTCATCGTCACTAGAGGAGACAATTCGAGAGAATCAGGGTTCGGACCCATCATTGTTACGCATCCGTGAGGATGTGGCTCAGGGGAAAGCCCCTGGATTTGTGGTCCACGAGGATGGACTTTTGAGGTTTAAGAATCGGTTGTGTGTACCGGCGAATGACGAGTTGAAAAACTCGATTTTGAAAGAAGCTCATGCTACCCCTTATTCTGTGCATCCGGGGTCTAGCAAGATGTACAAGGACTTGAAACAAAATTACTGGTGGAGTAATATGAAGCGAGAAGTCGCGAGAATTTGTTTGAGATGCTTAACTGTCAACAAGTTAAGATTGAACATCGGCGGCCGTGGGTATCTTGAAACCTCTTCCTATTCCCGAATGGAAGTGGGAAGACATTTCTATGGATTTCATCACGAGTTTGCCGACAGTCGTCGTGGCATGAATACGATGCGGGTGATCGTGGACCGCTTAACTAAATCATCTCATTTCCTTGAGATCAAGGATACGTGGGGTCGAGAGACTTGCCCAACTTTTCATCAAAGAGACGGTGAGGCGCACGGTACTCCTAAAAGTATCGTTTCCGATCGTGACGGACGGTTTGTGTCGCATTTTGGAAATCGATTCATCGTGCTATGGGAACTCGGCTTAATCTCGATACCGCTTTTCATCCTCGGTCGACGGACAATCGAGAGGACCATTCGGACATTAGAGGACATGTTGAGGGCATGCGTCCTCGATTGGAAAGACGATTGGGAAGCCCAACTACCATTGATCGAGTTCACGTATAATAATAGTTGGCATGCTTCGATCAAGATGGCACCTTACGAGGCCTTGTATGGTCGTCGTTGTCGATCTCCGTTGTGTTGGGACGACTTATACGAATCATTGGGCACCGAGCCCGATATGCTTATAGCCGCCCGTGAGAAGGTAGCTTTGATCGAGTCGTTTGTTGACATTTCGAGTCGGCGAAATCATATGCGAATAACCGTAAATCGACCATTAGAGTTCGAAATTTGGTGACCATGTGTTGGTCAAGGTATCCCAGTCGTGGTATCTTCCGTTTTGGGAGGAGGAAAGTTGAGTCCGAGATTCATTGGACCGTTTGAGATTTTGGATCGAGTGGGCGAGTTAGCTTATCGATTGGCTTTACCTCCGGCGTTGAGCCGAATTCATAATGTATTTCATGTCTCTCGATTGCGGAAGTATGTTGCCGACCAGTCACATACTTGATTCGTGAATCGAGATCGCCGACGATCATTCATATGAGGAGCGTCCTATACGAGTTTTAGAGCGGCGAATCAAGCAGTTGAGGAATAAGACGATTCCTTTGGTTAAAATTCAGTGGTCTAGACACGGAGTCGAAGAGGCTACTTGGGAAACCGAGGATAGTATGCGGGAGAGTTATCCCGATTTGTTTGACCCTTAGTTTCGGGGACGAAACTCTTTTAAGGGGGGGTGTATGTAATACCCAGTTGTAATTCAGTAATTATCACTCAGTAATTATCATTCAGTATTTATCATTCAGTCATTATTACTCAGTAATTTCATTCATCATTGATCATTTGTCACTCATATTCAGTCATGGTATTCATCATTCAGAGTAATTGTATCGAGTATCGATCGTCATTCATCATTAATCTGATTGGAGTTTCGTGCCGTGTTTATCATCATTGTCATTTTCGTTGCAAGCTGTGCTTGAGGAGTAGCGCACGCTACATACTCCTTTTAGCGTACGCTAATTGGGTATAGGTAGCGCATGCTACCGCTCAGCTTTAGCGCACGCTAAGGCTACCTTGGCTGCAGTCCAGAAGGTCTTGGGTGCGGTGAGAATATTTGTAGCGCACGCTACGAGTGGTAAGTAGCGCGCGCTAACGGGTCGTAGTAGCGCACGCTATGTGTGTGGAGTAGCGCGCTAGGGCGGATCGAGGTTGAGTCCGGTGGCTCTTTGGATGCCAGGTTTATTCATAGCGCACGCTATGCATTGTTGTTAGCGTCTGCAACCCGACATATTAGCGCACGCTAAATAATGGTTGTAGCGCACGCTATCGAGGTTAGATCGGAGGGCGGATGTTTTTCGGACTCGATCTGGGCGTCAAATATTTCGCTAGCGCACGCTAACAATGGATATTAGCGCACGCTAGTAGTATGGCCGTAGCGCACGCTACAAATAGGTAGCGCGCACTACCGTGTTCGGACAAGGTACCTTGGACTACCCAAATTACTCGTTAGCGCACGCTATGCACAAGGGCTAGCGCACGCTAACACGGGTAGTATAAATTGGACAGTTTAGTCGAGTTCGTCATTTTTCATCTCATTTCATTCCTTCGGTATTTTTGGGCGATTCCGAGCGATCCAGAGGGGATTCTTCGAGGTGTAATCATCAATCATCATCTTCAAGTCTTTGAGTTGAATTTATCATCACTTCATCATCTCCGAAACGTCGAATCAAAGGTATTAATCTCTTGGATCTAGAATTTCGGATTTTGGGTTTTCCTTCCGATTTCTTCGTGTAAGCTTGGATTATCATTGGGATATGTTAAGTTATGGATTATCTACTTGGATAAATATATTCCTACGGATTTAATGGTTATTTTCGGAATTGTTTTCAAGAACCCTTGGGATTGACTTCGGTTAATTGGGGATTTTTCCGATTGATGTCGTTATAATCATGATTTATGGATTCCAAATGGGTTATTGATATCATTGAAGTGTTTTGTTAGTTCGAAATACTCATTTTAGTGTTGGTTTCGACATATTCGGGATTGGATATTTTCGAAGTCGTGTGGTTGGTTATGTATTCGTTAGAATGCCCCAATGAGTTCGATTATCGTTGTTTCGACCTTTGGGTTAGTCGTGTTTTGTTGTTTGATGCGTGTATTGAACGGTTGTTGGTAATTATTGTTATTCAAGGTTGTTCGAGCGACCGGTATTTCACTTAGGACGTTGTTCGTGGACGGACATTCTTCATCGGTATTGCGTAAGTTGATTCTTACTCGGTTAAAAGGATACTCATTCCTTTTGTTGTTGATCATTCATAATCATAACTCATTCATCATTGTATTAATCATTTTGAGACTTGTAATTGTCGGATAATCATTTCATTAGCAAGGAACGGCGGTTCCAATCATTTCATTGAAAACTATCAATCACTTCATTATCACTTTCGTATCGGTGAGTCATTCTTGACTTTGTCGGATTATTATTCATTGATATTCAATATGGTCATTCTTGTTCATATGACCTTCTGGGTTCATATTGCGTGGCCGGGTGCGGATGTGTGGAATTTTTAGTCGGGCACGTGATGGCCATGTATTGGGAGTGATACATTGGACTGTGCACACGGTAACGATTACCTCCGTGAGACTAATTAGGTACAAGGACGGGTGTGTCCGGTCATCCGTCTTGTACACTTGCACAGAACACTACGGGCGTACTATGATACTCCTCTTCAGCGCAAATCATAATTAATAATATTTCATAACTTGATTAATTCATGATTGTGTAATTTCAACTCTTGAGGATTGTTGTTACGTGTGGTGACCCGTTGGGATTTTGTTTTCAGTCACGGCAAGGCAAAGGCACGGAAAGAGCATGTTGGCGGCGGCGAGTCGATGATACTAGTAGGGGCCTGTCATTCCGTTTGTTCAGTCATTTTCAGTCATTTCAGTTATTTCTGTCATTTGTATTTTCCGCTGCAAATTCCGTTTGTAATGTTTATTTATTCAGGGTGGTGTATTTTATCTTCATATAAAATACACTAGTATTCGGTATTGTCCTGGTGTGTTGTACTTAAACTCCTCATCGGAGTGTTTGGTAATATAATGTGGTTCGGTACTACAATTATATTATTTAATTCATCAATTTCATTTGCCTGGTGGGTCCCAGTCGGGGATTCACGGCACTGTAATATCCGCCTAGTTTGGATTGTTACACTAGTCTTGTCTCCGGTTATCTTTTTGGATTCCTCCATTCAGTGTTGTTGTACTGGAATGGATTTTAAATACTCGAGTATTGTATTTCAGTTTCCTTGATGTTCCGGCCTGTGTTGCCGAGGTATTGATTTGTGCAGTGATGTATATGGTTTCATTGGTTATGGTTTTGAATACCATTTGTATCGTCTTTCTTTCCATTGTACGTAGACCTTCTCGGTCAAGTTTTATAGTTCCGCGTATGTTTAGCCTTGTGGGTCCCACGGCGGGGCTCACGGCGCTGTAATATACCCTGAATAACTTGGGGGTGTTGCAGAATATGGTATTGGAGCTTAGGTTTATAGATACCTAGGCTGTCGGTCTTTTGGGTCGATTGAGTCGTCATTTGCCCACAGTATCACTACTCTGCCATCATCACAGTGCGACCGGTACTTGTAAGTCCTCTCACTCTTCTTGTATTTTTTCTTAATCGTTTCGTTTATAGCTTGGTATTCTTGGGAATTGGTCACTTCGAGAATGTGCGATTTGGATTATAGTTACGCACGTGTGTGCCCTTCAAAAGGTTGGCTGAAAGTAGGAAGAATCGTGGCCGTGGTCACGGACGTGAACTCTTCCTTGAGATTTTGTTAAGTTGCTAATTGCGATAATGGTGTGTATCGGTATTATGTCGAGACTTTGTTTAGAAGTCGCATGCTAGTATCACGGCAGATCTTCGACTTCGCAGACTTGTAAGTATGTTGTTCGGATTGTTCGATAATTCTTGGTGAATTTGAATTTCCGTTGAAATGTTGTTTGTGCGAGTGATTGCAAGTTTCGAGGACGAAACATATTTTTAAGGGGGGTAGAGTGTAATACCCTGATTTTTCGGATATATTTTTTTTTTCATTTATTTGTTGGATGTCGTTGATGGATAATTGTGCTTGAGGATGATGTGAACCTATGACAATGTTGCTGAATGCGTATATGTATTCATTGTGCCGTATGATCGTTTGGTATGTGGAGATGTTGGTCGAGAATAGCGGAAAATGGCTAAGTACAGCTACGTTAGGGCACGCTACAAGGTATGCCTAGCGCGCGCTAAGATATATACTTAGCGTACGCTACGGTGCATACTTAGCGCACGCTAAGAGGTTCGGTTATGTACGCTAAGGAGGACCCCTAACGTACGTAATGACTTGCTGGGTTAGTTTCGGAAGGTGACCGACAGGTAGGCACAGGTTGATTTTTATATTCAGTTAGCGCACGCTAACGCATGTTGGTTAGCGCACGCTAACATCAGATCGCCAATAATGGAATCTTAGCTTTCGGCGGGTGGACCCGTCCATGTTCGACGCGTGCCCAGATAAGGTCAGCGAGTGTTTGTCGTGAAGAGCTAGCGCACGCTAAAACCGTATGATTAGCGCACGCTAATTCCATATCGTTCAAAGGAATCCCGGTAATCGCGGATGCTTTCGGCATGTGGGGGCACGATACTGTAGCAAGTCAACGACGATTAGCGTGCGTTAAGGTCAAGGAATAGCGCACGCTACTGAGCATTTCACTGTAGCAAGTCAATGCCTGTTAGCGTACGCTAATGCATGGGCATTACGTACGTTAGATGAATTTCGAAGCAATGTAGTAGCTTCTGGACTGCCCGATAGCGCACGCTATCAAGGAAGGATAGCGCACGCTAGTCCTGTAGCGCACGCTAAATATAAGGTCTAGCGCACGCTAGTGATGTGTTTTTTTTAGAGAGGATAGACGAGTGCTGAGAGGCATTTTGTCCATTCTCCTTCCGTCAGTCAATAGTGAGAACCTTGGGAAATACTTGAAGTTCCTAAACATTGAGAGATGATTCTCTTAAACAAGATTAAGATGGAGAGCTCGGATTTAAGTATTGTTCTTGAAGTTTTTGATGATTCTTGGAATGGAGTTAAAATTATTCTTCTTCGTGATTCGTCCATACAAGGTAATCCTCGTATCCCTTTGATAGTGGTTCGTTTTTTTTAAGGATTACTACTTGGGAGGGAGTATGTTGGGAATCGTGTATATTGATGTTCGTCTTATTTCAATGTAAATGCATAAATTGGACTGTACTTTTATCCGCTGCGTGAGTATTTTGAAATGGCTTTTGGTATTTTGCCAACTGAATTTTTATTTTGTAAAACCGATTCCCTAAACTGAGTTTTTGGCATTTTGGCCTTGATCATTTTGACCGTATTTGGAAAATGAATTTTTTTTAGTATTTGAAAAATATTACCGTCATCGGTCTTTTTGGCATTTTTGAAATGACGTGGAAAATTGTGCTTAGCCTGGTAAATCCTTGTGAGAAGGGTTTACGGCGTGTAATATTCCCAGGAGGATCTGGGGTGTTACAATTATGGTATCATGTGATAATGTTATACGAGGTTTATTGGAATTGTAATAAGAAATTTCGGATGTTGATATGATTGTTGAGATCTTCTTCATATGATGATAACGGTATTGTTGCGATTCTTAAGGTTGTATGAATGGAATGATGAAGAAAATGGTAACATGGAGATATATACCTCGGATATGTTGTTCCGAACGGGATTTCGGATATTTCGTGTTCTTGAAGAACTCTCGAATTATACGAGGTGATGAATTTTTTTTTAGAAGTGTTGATGTTTTCAAAATGAATATGGAATATTCATATCTAGAGCTAAACTATGTGTTTGAAATAATATTCGTATAGGAATACGAATGTGATTATGAGTTTGATGAGACTATTATTCATCTATGAATTTGGAAGCCCATACGTATGGAGCAAATGTTCAAGTCGAATGATTGGACTATTTGATAACCTTTTTAATAGGATTATCTATTGTTTTGAACCAGTCGGATGATTCGAATTGATAACGGTCATAAGTAAATTTTAACGATGGATTTACGAGAAGGGAACCTTATCAATTCGTATTCAAGAATTGAGTTTGGAACATTTAGACCCTTATTATTCGTCCTAATTGGTTGCTGATATGATCATCATATTTCGACTCGTATTGTGGACAGGATTTGTAAGTGTCTGAGTTGGTTTGTTCAGACTGTGATTAGTCGAGATATGGTGAAACGGTTGAGTTTGTGGTCTGGTGGTATTAGTATTGTTCGTCATCGAACCTGTTGATTATTAATCCTTCGTTTTACAATAAGATATGATGTTTGATCGTGAATTATGACTGTTGTGTTGCGGTTAAGGTTGAAGGGTTTGTAGATTAACTTGGTCGAGACTGAGGAATTCGTAAGACGAAATCAACTGAATTGGTAACAGTTCGTTGTATTGATATCGAGGCAAGTTTTATACTCGTACTAATCAATGAGACTAATGTTATCGTGTAGGTGTACGAATGTGTGTATCATTTCGAGACTTGGCCTCCTTATGATTGTATTGATATCAGGGGATTGTTTGATACGACACCCATCGACAAATTATGCCAAATGTTATTGTTGTTCGTAAACGGCCGATTGAAGGAATTGATGTATTCGAATTTCATCTTCATTATCGGTAACTGATTTAAATGTGCCGAGACATCCATTGTACCGTTGTTATCGAGTTGCCGTTCTAAGGTAACCGAAGTATTGAATTAGGACTGTCGAAGATAGTTCCCATCCGTTGAGTCGTTATCGATTGGTCGTTCGAAGACAATCGAGATATTGAATGGGGATCGCCGAGGATAGTGCCCATCTGTGAGTTATTATTGTCGTGTTGGCCAACTCAAGGCAGCACACTATTATTCTTGTGAACTCGGTAATTTTGTGATCGTTGAGGGTTGAGGATTTCCCGGATCGTTGTGTTGCGATTATTGTTCGTGTTAATCGGTCCTTAGGGATTCTGATCCCAGGATGGTTGTTTTGAATATCGTTGGTCGTGTCGATTTTTCATTATTCGTGTGTCATCGTTCACTTGGTGAGTCGTATGATCCGTAATGGGTATTTTATCCTTTGAGTTTCGTTGTCATGTTGTATCATGGCATATCTGGAATCAGGTCTGCGTTCCGATTGGTTATGTGTAGGATTTTTAGCCAGACACTCGATAGTCATGCGTGGATGTTTCCGCATTGGACTGTGCACACGAGACGTAGTTCTTGAGGCTAATTAGGTACATTGTCACACGTATATTCTGGATTCCGTATACGGGGTGGACATGTGCACGAACACATTTCCGGATCGGGCGTACTGTGATGTCCCTCTTGAGCCTTATTGTTTGGTCGTTCGTAGTCCATGTTGTATTGGATATGTCCGACGATTTGCGGCTGGTTGTTCATACGCCGAGGGGTATGTCCGACAGTCGGGTTTGCTTCTTTGAGATCTGTATTGTAATGATTTACAGCTTCGGGCTGTTCGGCTTTCAGGCCATCGTGATATATAGCTTCGGCTGAGGGGTTTTCAGACCATTGTGATGCATTGGTATTTCCGTTGGAGCCTTCGGGCATTGTGATTCGCATCTCTTTCAGCATTGGTTTAGTTTACCTTCGGGTAATTTATTGTTGTGTTCTATATTGATGATTCGCCGTTTGGGCGTAAGTTTCGGTTCTTGTGTATCTCGTTGAGTTTTTCCTAGCAGGATATGTCTTCTCCCTACTTGTTTTAAGTTTCGGGACGAAACTTCTTTTAAGGAGGGTAGAATGTAATACCCGTAATTTTGATTTCCGGTAACTTTCTATTTTTGTCGGAAGTCCATTTTTACGACTCGCTTGGGACCGTTTCGTCACCCTGAGAATGATTAATTCTACACTTTTTGACATCCGAGTTCGTTTCGGTGTCGTTATTTTGAGTTCCGTGCTTTTCAGCGACTTTTCCGCACTTGAGTTCGATTCTTGCAAATCTCGTTCTAAACTTGTGTTTCGAGTTTCCCGTAAGTTCGTTTAACTTTGTTAGACGTGTTGTGAACTTCGGTTTGGTTATTCGATCACGTATCGTGATTTCCAGGCGTTTTGGGCCATTTTGTAATTTACCCAAAGTTATGGGTATTCGTATCTGTATTCGTTGTCTTGACCCTTTTCTTGGTCGCGTATGATTAATTATTGCATTACGTTTTCATTTCGAGTCGTTGATGTCGTCCGCAAACTTTTCGTCGTGTTCGTTCCGTACGGTTTCGGAAATCGAGTCGTCGAGCCCTGGTGGTCGGACACTGGCCGGACGGTTGCGGGTTCTGGCCGGACGATGGCGGGCAGCCGAGCGAGCACGGCGGGAGCCGGCGTAAGCGCACGCTTCTGGCCGGGGCCGCGCGCTAACTTCAGCGATGTAGCGCCTGTTGAGCGACCAGCAGACGCTATCGAGTGCAGGCGAGAGAGGTCCTCGGGTTACGGACTCGGGTAGGATCGGCGAGTAGCGCACGCTCTTTGTCGGTCGTGGCGCATGCTAACCGGAGGGTAGCGCCGCCTGTCGGCCGACTAGCATACGTTACAGGCGAGCTGTTTAGTCCGAGGTCACCGACGGAGTCGGCTAGCGCGCTGAGCACTGCGGCCGTAGCGCACGCTAGCGAAGTCGGGAGGACGAGTCATGGTCGGCGGATTGGTCGGTGGTGCCGGGTCGTGCGGGCCACGGCCGAGTCTTTGGGCCGATATTGGCCGATAGCGCACGCTAGTCCGGGAAGGCTAGCGCACGCTAGTTCCGGCCCAGTATATAAATGACAGAGCAGCAACTTTTTCAGTCATTTTTCATTTCCTTCTCTTCGGTCCGCGGCTGGAACTTTGGAGGAGATGAAGCCATGTTGTTAAACAACAAATCTATGAAGTTTCTGAGTTTTTATCACCGATCAATCATCCTATAACATCCTTCGATCCAGCGAATCAAGGTTAGATCTTTAGAACCCTACTTTTGGGGAGATTTGGGGATTTTCGCGTTTTTGTCCGATTCATTCGGTTTTGCTGAGTAATTCATGATTAATATGATTAATCTTGTTGGTATTCTTAGTTTCCCTACGGATTCATGGTATATTTCGTGATTTTTACGAAATCGAGAGGGTTTGGTTGTGGTCCGCCCTCGTTGTCGTTTTTATACGAATATATATGAATCGTAGGCGGGTGTCCGGGCGTAATCCAATTCCGTATTCGTTTAGAATCTGTTGTGATTGTATTCTTCGAATCGTTAGGTTCGGTTTCGATGGTTCCTTGCATTCGTCGGTGACTTTCCATTCCGTTCGTTGCGTCATCGACTATTCAAGGCAAGTATACATTTATGATTGTGCGTTCTCGACTTTGAAAGTAAGAAATATTGATGGTATGATATGAACGAACCGTTTCTACGACATTCATAGATATATTGATGGCATGATATGAACGAACTGTTTCTACGGCATTCATATATGAATTGATGGCATGATATGAACGAACCGTTTCTACGACATTCATACATGTATTGACGGATGATATGAACGAACCGTTTCTACGGCATTCATATACGTCTTGATGTGATGCTATGAGATTTAGTTATTCCGGAATACTAGTCTTGAAATGACGAATTGACGGTTACATTTACCTTATTGTCGAGGAGTATTGTGTTTCATACTTGATATACTTGCACTAGCTATTCGACGGCTAACCCCTTTATGGGGGAAATACTTTTTATGTATTTCAGGTTCCAGGAGAGCGGACAGGCGGGTATCGGGTCGGCATGAAGATGATGGGCAAGTGTGATACTGTGTCTTGACTCCGGTTATCTTTTTGGATTCCTCCATTCAGTGTTGTTGTACTGGAATGGATTTTAAATACTCGAGTATTGTATTTCAGTTTCCTTGATGTTCCGGCCTGTGTTGCCGAGGTATTGATTTGTGCAGTGATGTATATGGTTTCATTGGTTATGGTTTTGAATACCATTTGTATCGTCTTTCTTTCCATTGTATGTAGACCTTCTCGGTCAAATTTTATAGTTCCGCGTATGTTTAGCCTTGTGGGTCCCACGGCGGGGCTCACGGCGCTGTAATATACCCTGAATAACTTGGGGGTGTTACATATGGAATAATAGGTCCATGTCCAATTCCGTCCACTGGGTCGCACAATCGTATCCCGATTCTGATAAGACTGATAATACATGATACCTTTGTGGACCAACTATCCCGAAACAATAACAAGTCCCGGATATCGATAAAAGTATGAATGCTTACACAATAATAATAAACAACCAATGCATCAAACGACAATATCATTGACATGATAACTCTACACAAGATCAACAAAGGACCAACCACGAACGAGAATACCACCAAGGTGATAAACTCCAACAAGGTCAAATAAAGGATCAACATGACCGAGAATACCAACGATATGGTAAACTCCCACAAGATCAATAAAGGATCAACGACGACCGAGAATTACAACGATATAATAAACTCCAAACGAGATCAATAAAGGATCAACGACGATCGAGAATACCAACGATATAGTAAACTCCAAACAAAATCAATAAAGGATCAACGACGACCAAGAATACCAACGATATAGTAAACTCCAAACGAGATCAATAAAGGATCAACAACGCCCGAGAATACCAACGATATAGTAAACTCCAAACAAGATCAATAAAGGATCAACGACGACCAAGAATTCCAACAATATGGTAAACACCAAACAAAATCAATAAAGTTCGATAACGACGAGAATACCAACGATATGGTAAACTCCAGCAAGATCAATAAGGATAAATGACGAACGAGATTACCAACAATATGGTGAACTCCAACGAGATCAATAGAGGATCAACCGCGAACAAGAATACCAACGATATGGTAAACCCCAAACAAGATCCATAAAGGACAACACAGACAAATACACGAGATAATAAAATCGTCAAACATATACGAATCACATATATGGGATCTCGAAGACAAACCCGACTGTCGAACACATCCGACCATACATGGACTATGAATGACCAATCAACATGACTCAAGATGGACGTCACGATATGTCCGATCCGGAAATGTGTCCGTGCACAAGCTACCCATGGGTATCGATCGAATACACGTCTTGTCTCGTGCCTAATCAGTCTCACGAAGTACATCTCGTGTGCACAGCTCAATGTGAGGTTGAAACCAACACATGATAACACGAGCCCGCCCTGAAAATCCTACACATGACCGATCAGTACGTATCTGACTCCAGATATGTCACGATAGAACATGACAACGAAACTCAAAGAAATGCATAACCAATAAGGATCAGAAGACTTCCCAAATGAGCAACAATAGCTCGATCATGAAGGAACGACTCGACCACAATGTCATATCCCCGTCAGACAACGGTTCACAGAATGCTCAACAATGCATATAATATTAGCACATAAACTCCCAAGGCCGCAGCCAAGGGTCACAGAAGCATCTACACAGGAATATTCCGGACCGTGGGTGCCATATTCTGGTCTTATCCTTCAACACATTATATGTAATCACATAATACCCCAAGGTCGCAACCAAGGGTCACCAAAGCATCTACACAGGAATACTCCGGAACGTGGGTGCCATTTAGGTCTTATCCCTCAGCACATCGGCCCAACAAATTACAGTTTAAAGAAAGAGCACATCACAAAATATAGTAAACGATGGTGCACACTCATCACATGAAGCATCAACACACACATGTACAAAAATGCATCAGGATAATTATCATGATTCAGCAATACTAAATTACCTCGAAGCCGGGGACACTAATCCTTCCACGGCCAACATTCCTAAACGAATACATAGTTATACGAATAGTCCAGAATGAAGTACAATTCATCACTATCAACAATTCACCACCTCGAGATTGATGTCGGCACGGTAAACTGTCCTCGATATCCAATCATTCCATAGAATTTACCAAAGATAATTCACATCTCTATTTCCACTAGGCATCATTAAATCATATACATTACGATTTATCCCAGTTCAAACATTGTCAACTGAGCAAGCATAACTTGCCTTGATACCGACACGCTGAAGTCGTTGCCAATCCCATCATCTTCATCTACAAGCTCCTCAGCCCCGACCAAGGCGATCCATGCATCTTCCAATCTCAATCCCAGCATAAAGGTTAATATTAATGGTAACTTATCACAACCTCAAGAACACAATCAAACACCTCAAGAATACGCAATATCTTCATATCTCAAGCTTCAAATCCATGCCCTCAAGTCCCCAATCCATTTGGAAGAGCCAAAATCGGTCTCGTAGAGTTGAAGGGTGAATAAATGATATGAACATCTCCAAAAATGTCAAAGGGATGGGTCTCACATATATATGACTTCAACCATTACGTACGTTATATAATCATCTTAACATACGTAAGCTTCTTTACATACGTTAACTGACCTTGTTAACGTACGTAACACTATCCCAGGGGATACTGCCTCAATTCATGGCATGCATTACGTACGTAATCTCCTTGTCGTAGCGTACGTAATGTAGCGGTTGACTTGCTACAATGCCATACTTGTTTACGTACGTAATAGGATGTCCTTAACGTACGTAATACTCGATGTTGACTCTCCTGTCCACATCCGCGCCGAAAGTTGCGGACACCGGGCCCACTCGCCTACCACAGCTCGGACCTGTTCGATTCTCTTCATAACGTACGTTATGTTCCATTCCTAACGTACATTAAGCTCGCATCATTACGTATGTAAGCTCCTCTACTTAACGTACGTCACGCTTGCACCTTTACGTACGTAAGCTCTTAGGCTTAACGTACGTAATGGCTTTTATACTTAGCCATTTTTAATTCTGTCTGTCGTCTTAATACACCGAACATGTACACGCGACATACTGAATACATATACTCATTCTGATAACATTCTCATACGATGCACCTGATGCACGATATCCTCAATTGCAATTGTCGACCAAGTACGATAATTATACAAATACTCATACAGTATATCCAACACCGAAAGACATATCAAACATTTAATATCCTAGAATTAAAAATAACCCTGATAGATATACTGGTACAACCGTCACAGTTCCCAAAATTATTCATCTATACTGCATCGGTCCCACTCTGTACAGTACAACTCAGATAAAACAATGCGAAAAATTCATAGAAAAATTCTAGGATATTACATATCTTCCCACTTAAATAAGTTTCATCTTTGAAACATAACACCTGTCATAATCAATATCTCAATTCGAAATATCTTAAAATCATGCCACCATGCTCAAATAATCATCATCAAAACCGAGTAACGGAAAGAACATACTTACAGGTCCGTGAAGTCGATGATGTCCGTGATACTAGCATACGACTCCCACACAAAGCCTCAACACAATAACAACATACACGAATATCGTAATTATAGCAATTCGAAAATATCTCAAAAATTTTGGAACCTTCAAAAATCGGTTTGACTTAAAAGTCAGAAAATCATTTTCGAAAACCACGCTACTACCGTACTGGTAGATCTTCATAACACCCATGCCCGGGTTTCACAAAACCCAAGCTCCGATACCATCTTATGTAACACCCCCAAAAATAACCGGGAATATTACAGTGTTGTGGGCCCCTCACCGGAATCCACAAGGCTAAAAATCATTTTCGCAAACGTTTCAAACACGCCAAAGTGGCGAAGATGGTGATATTTTAAATACTCAAACATTTTTCAAAATATAGTTTCCAGATACCATCACAAAATAACATTTGAAGTACAAGGAAAGGATTGTAACACCCCAAACTAGGCGGATATCACAGTGCCGTGGACCCCAACTCGGACCCACCAGGCAAATGAAAATTAATGAATTAAATAATATAAATATAGTACTGAACCATATTATATCATCAATTACTCCGATGAGGAGTTTCAAGTACAATACACCCAGGAAATACAGAATACATGTATATTTCATATGGAGATAAAATATACAACACTGAATAAAATGAAAAATCCAAACAGAACTGCAGCGGAAAAATACACATCAATGACACAAGAATAAATGGAGAGACTGGCCCTCCATACTAGTATCACTGGGACTCCTCGCCGTCAACGTTCTCTTCCCGTGCTTTTGCCTTGCCATGACCTAAAAACAACATCCCCAACGTGGTCAATTACACAGAACAACAATCCTGAAGAGTTGATCAATTTACAATAATCACATGAATGAGTTATGAAATCAAGTTGAATGATGGGCATCATAGTACGCCACGAATGGGATGTGCAAGTGCACAAGCCTGTCGAGTGCCCGGCGTCCCGCATAAACACTTGCAAAACTTGGCCTAATTAGTCTCACGGAGGCACGTTACCGTGTGCACAGTCCAATGTGTTCGGATCCCCACATAAACACAATGACCTTAATGTGCCCGACTAGAAATTCCACACATGTACCACCCAGAACGCAATACAATCCCAGAAGGTCACAAGAGCAAAAGCGACCATGATGAAGAATAATGAATAAAAATCCGACAAGGGCCAAGAATGACTCACCGAGGTGAAATAATAACGCAAAGAATGATAGCTTCAAATGAAATGATTGGAACCGTTGTTCCTCGTGAATTGAATGATTAGTTTCATAATTACAAGTCTCAACATGATTGATATACCATGAATGAATTATATGTATGAATGAACAACAACGAAAGGAAAGAGTATCATTTTAACCAAGTAATAATTAACTTGCACAAATACCGGTGAAGAAAAGTCCTTCCTCGAACAAACGTCCTAAGTGGAATTATTCATCACTCGAACAACCTTGAATAACACAATTACCAACAATCTGCTTAAGATACGAATCAAGCATGCTCACAACCAACTCAAAAGTCGATACAACAATATCCAAACTCATTGGGGCATTCTAATAAATACGTTGTAAACAACCCCCAATTGTTTACGATTAGTCTCAAATATATCAAACACCAACCTCCCAACGAGTGAAATAATCCTACAAAATATCTTCAATGACATCAATAATCCAATAGAAATGCACAACTCGTGATTACGACAATATCTAATCGGAAACCCCCAAAATTACCAAAGTCAACCATCAAGGGTTCTTGAATAATTCCCCAAATACTCAACAATTCAGAAAAATACACCAACAAATCCATAGGAAACATTTGTATCCAAGGTAGATAATCCATATCCAACATATTCCAACACACAAGCAAGCTAACTCGAAGAGACCGGGAAGAAATCCCTCAATTCTTGAAATTCTAGATTAAAAAAAACTTACCTTGATTCGGAGTGGTGGAGAGGATAAAAAGTTGATTAATCCGAAACTAGAAGCTTGAAGATGTTGATAGTTGATTGCAGCTCGAAGAGCACTTCACAAAATGTCCAAAGTTGCCCAAAATCACCCGGATGAGGAAGAGAGATGCAGAAATGACGAAATGAGGCTAAACTGTCCAATATATACTAAACCCAGCTTAGCGCGCGCTAGCTCCTGATATAGCGTGCGCTAGAGGGCTCACCGGGTAGTCCAGTGAACTCTGCCTGCCTCATTAGCGTGCGCTACGTACCTGGTAGCATGCACTAACACCTTCCTCTTAGCGTGCGTTAACCGAATGTTAGCGTGCGCTACCTGATAGTTGGTACCCAGTAACTGGAGTCCAGAACCTGCTGTCCAGTGTCTGATGGAGCCTTAGCGCTCTACACTGATTGCTTAGCATGCGCTATCAATACAACTAGCGTACACTATATCCTCTTCTAGCGTGCGCTAAGAATTTCCCATTTCAGTCCAGTACTTACTGGACTGTCTACCTCCAATACACTAGCGCGCGGTGATGAAGATCGATAGCATGCGCTACAAGTACCCACAACTAGCGTATGCTATTTCCCACTCATAGAGTGCGCTACGAATTCTCCAATTCAATCCAGTACCTACTGGACTGTCTGCCTCAATTGCACTACCGTGCGCTGATGAAGACCGATAGCGTGCGCTACCAGTACCCAAATAGCGCGCGCTATAAAGAGTATATAGCGTGCGCTACTCCCCACACACAGGCTACCAATTCGATTATAATTATAATATTCTCGACTTGATTCTCAAACAAGGTTCAAAGACGAATAACAAATGATCCAAGATTCCAAATACGCCGAACGGTGAATACAATGAATGAACATGAATGATGAATGACTATCAATGAGTGAAAAAATACTGAGTGACAATTTACTGAATGATAATGAATGAATTTACAACCGGGTATTACATACTCCCCCCCTTAAAAATAGTTTCGTCCTTGAAACTAAGGGTCAAACAATCCGGGCTAACTCTCTCGGATACTATCCTCGGTTTCCCAAGTAGCCTCTTCGATTCCGTGTATAGACTACTGAATTTAACCAAAGGAATCCTCTTGTTCCTCAACTGTTTGATTCGTCGCTCTAAGACTCGCATAGGACGCTCCTCGTACGTATGGTCATCCGCAATCTCAATTTCATCAAATTGAAGTATGTGACTCGGGTCGGCAACATACTTCCACAATTAAGAACCGTGAAACACATTATGAATTCGGCTCAAAGCTGTAGGTAAGGCCAACCGATAAGCCAGATCGCCTACTCGATCCAAAATCTCAAATGGTCCAATCAATCTCGGACTCAACTTTCCCCGTTTCCCGAAACGAAAAATACCTCGACTCGGGGATACCTTGACCAAAACATGGTCACCTACCTCGAACTCTAATGGCCGACGACGGTTATCCGCATATGATTTTTTTCGACTCCGAGCGATCAACAAACGACTCTTGATCAGCGCTATCTTCTCACGAGCGGTTATTAGCATATCGGGCTCAGTGCCGATTGATTCTGATAAGTCATCCCAACATAATGGAGATCGAAAAAGACAACCATATAAGGCCTCGTAAGGTGCCATCTTAATCGAAGCATGCCAACTGTTATAGTACGTGAACTCGATCAACGGTAGTTGGGCTTCCCAATCATCTTTCCAATCGAGAAAGCATGCTCTCAACATGTCCTATGATGTTTGAATAGTTCGCTCTGATTGTCCGTCAGACTGAGGGTGAAAAGCTGTGCTGAAATTGAGCTGAGTTCCCATAGAACGATGAACGGAATTCCAAAAATATGACATGAATCGTCTGTCACGATCAGAAACGATACTCTTAGGGATACCGTGCAATCTCACAATCTCTTTGATGAACAGTTGGGCAAGTCTCTCGGGACCCCACGTATTCTTAATCTCAAGGAAATGAGCTGACTTAGTTAAACGGTCCACAATTACCCAAATTGTATTCCTGCCATGACGACTCGTCGGCAAACTCGTGATGAAGTCCATTGAAATATCCTCCCACTTCCATTCTAGAATAGGAAGCGGTTTCAGCATACCCACCGGTTGCTGATGTTCTATCTTGACTTGCTGACAGGTCAAACATCTCGAAACAAATTCTGCGACCTCTCGCTTCATATTACTCCACCGGTAATTTTGTTTTAAGTCCTTGTACATCTTGCTGGACCCCGGATGGATAGAATAAGGGGTAGCATGGGCCTCTCTCAATCGAGTTTTTCAACTCATCATCCGCTGGAAGACATAACCGGTTCTTAAATCATAATAGTCCATCCTCGTGGACCATAAATCCAGGGGCTTTCCCCTGAGCCACACCATCTCGAATGTGTAAAAAAAAATGGGTCTGAACCCTGATTCACTCTGATCGCCTCCTCAAGTGGCGATAAAATCTCTAACATGCAAAGTTTCCCTTGAACTCGCTGTAACCAAACCTCGATCTCATGTTTTAGGAACTCCTGTTGAAGCTCCTTCTGAACGGTTAAACGAGCAAGCATTTGCTCCTGGACGGACTTACGGCTCAAGTCATCGGCAACGATGTTCGCCTTACCCGGGTGGTAATGTATCTCAATATCATACTCTTTAATCAGTTCCAACCACCGTCTTTATCGCATATTTAACTCCTTCTTAGTAAATATATACTTCAAACTCTTATGATCGGTGAAAATCAGACAGGTGATGCCATAAAGATAATGACGCCAAATCTTCAACGCGAATACCACGGCTGCTAGCTCCAGGTCGTGGGTCGGATAATTGACCTCGTAAGGTCTCAGTTGCCGCGAAGCATAGGCAATAACTTTCCCATTCTGCATTAGTACACATCCGAGACCGTGTCCAGACGCATCACTATAAACCACGAATCCTTCCGTCCCTTGTGGTAAATAAAGAACATGTGCTGAAATTAAACGGATCTTGAGCTCCTCAAAACTCTGCTGACAAGCGTCAGACCACATGTATTTCTTATCCTTCCGAAAAAGGTTCATCATAGGTTGAGCGATTTTAGAAAATCCTTCCATAAATCGTCGGTAATAGCCTGCTAATCTGAGAAAGCTTCGGATTTCCTTAACATTCTTCGGAGGTTGCCAATCTCGGATAGCCTCCGTCTTCTGAGGGTCGACACGTACTCCGTCTGATGAAATCACATATCCGAGAAACGTCACCTCGGACATCCAGAATTCACATTTGGATAACTTCCATAGAGTTGCTCTCGTCTCAACACATCGAGAACCTGATGAAGGTGAAATTCGTGCTCCTCTCGGTCACGAGAATAAATCAAAATGTCGTCTATGGAAACAACCACGAACCGGTCTAAATAGTCGATGAAAACTTGTTTCATCAACTCCATGAATACATCAGGTGCATTAGTTAACCCAAACGGCATCACCACAAACTCGTAATGTCCATAACGTGCTTGAAACACTGTTCTAGCAATATCCGACTCTCGAATTCGCAACTGATGATACCCAGATCTCAAAACAATCTTGGAAAATACTGAAGCTCCCTAAAGTTGATCCAAGAGATCATTGATGTGGGGTAGGGGATATTTATTCTTGATCGTCACCCTGTTCAGCTCTCGATAATCAATGCACAAGCGAAGAGAGCCATCCTTCTTTTTGACAAATAATACGGGTGCTCCCCACGGGGATGCACTCGGTCAGATATAACCTTTCTGGGTCAATTCCTCTAGTTGATTCTTGAGTTCCTGCATTTCGGTCGGGGCTAAATGATATGGTGATCTCAATATTGGAGACGTACCAGGCTCCAACTCTATCGTGAATTCCACATCTCTTTGTGGAGGCAAACTAGGTAACTCGTCTAGAAATACATCGGCGTATTCTCTCACTACCGGGATATCCACCAAAGTCACTGATGATTTCTTGGTCTTGGTCATGTAGCACCAATGACCAACACACTCCTGATTGAGTAATTTCACTGCTTTCATCATATTAATAACTCTTCCGGAACAGCTGAGATTACTCCCCTGAAATACACACATGACTCCATCGTCTGAAATGATAGTGACCTTACACTTACGGACACTAAGGATGGCATTGTGACGATCCGTCCAATCAATACCCAAAATAACATCGTCTCTAGGCAAGTCTACCACGATCATGTCTGCCAACCAATCACGGCCATTCAGCTGAATCGGACAAATCTTAATCTCACGATCTCCGATAATCCTTCTACCGTCAGGTAGTCCAATGATATAAGAATCACAACTAGTAGCACTATCCAGGTGAAGCCTACTCAAGCATGACTCAGAAATGAATGAATGTGATGCGTCAGTATCAAAAAGGGTACACACATGTTGAGATAAAATTTCGAGTGTACCTGAGATCATTCAGGCCTTCGAATTGTCTGATAGCTCCCGTTTGATAGTTGTGAGCTCTGCCTTTGTTTGCTCCCATCGTCTTATACGACGTGGACTGAGAGGCCTCATTCTGAACCACTGACTGCTTCGGGGCCTGAGATGTCGTCGTAGTAGGTTTGGGGTCTCTTCGGCAGAAACGGGCCTTATGCCCGGCAATCCCACAGTTATTACACGTGATTGTCTGCCTCGGACACTTAGTGCTGAAATGACCCTGTTCACCATAGTTGTAACAGGTGATGGCCGGACTGGCCGCTCGGGACTGAGATTTCGCAGGTTTAGGCGCCGTAGGAGGTCGCTTAGAAAAAGTAGATCCCGCACGAGGCTTATTGAAGGTTGCCTGACTGCCTTCGGACTGATTACGATTCTTCGATTTCTTGCCAGAAGATGAAGTTTGATGCTTAGAAATATCCTTCGCAGTAAGCTCATAAGTAAGAGCTTTCTCGATGAATTCGGCCAGAGTGGTGCAATGATGATTAAGCAATTGTAGCCGCATACGAGGTCTCAACCTCTTACTGAAATACTTGATCTTATCCGACTCAGTGTGGATAATAGATGAGGCGAATGGAAGTATCTCCTGAAACTTCTCGGCGATGGTAAGTACATCTTCTTCTGCTGAGGGGTCGGGACTGAGTAACTCCGATAGCTTGGCCTCCCTAAGTGGGTCCGGATAATACCTTTCCATCATGAGAGTCTTGAACTGGTCCCAAGTGTAAGATCCGTCAGTGGGCTTCAAAGATAGCCACCAAGAGTGAGCGCTCTTACCCAGATAGTAAGCCGTAACTGAAACTTTGTGCCCTTCGGGACACTCCACCATAGCAAATAGTTTCCTAAAGTGTTCAAGCCAATGAACAATATCCACCGGCTCAGATGAGCCCTCAAAAGTAGGTGGCCTCTGGCGAGAGTTGTCGCCAATGATACTGCTCACACTCCTCTCTTGCCTCTGAGGTGGCGGCGGAGGGTCCTGTTGAGCCTAAGTGGCTGAGTTCTACATCGTCTCCATCAGACGTGCCATCTGAGTCATTTGCGCCATCACGCCCTGCATAAAAGCGAGTGAATCAACCTGGACATCTTCCAATTGAGCTGTATCTTGGGTACGACTTCTTGACGGTGAATGATTATCTCCAGGTGAATGAGTGGCAGCGTCGCTGCTTGTTGAATTGACATTATTCCTCGTGTTCGCATGGGTTTTCACTCGAGCTCCCGAGTTTTGGCCCTCACCGCGGCCTCTTGGCCTGCGTCCTCTGACAGCTCTGTCCATACTGAAGGTAGGAAACACATGATAATATAGATCTCGAATGAATATCACATTATGATTACGTTATGAAATGATACTAATGAGCATACACGCTCTAACGCAATGAACGCATAAATAATGCAATAAAATGATCATCGACATTATGCCGAAATATGATAAGATCGCAAGAATGATCAACTGAAGTGACATGATTATCTGATGAAATTCCAGAAATGATTATCTCGAACAAGTTAACAAGATTGATAATACGATCCACAAGATCAACAAATGAGCAATGAGATTGACTTAGTGATTAGTGAATTGACATGATCGACAAGATCCGAGAAAATGATGATTGAGTATTGTTGTCTAATGAATGATGAATGAGTGATTCTTATTGCCAGAAATTTTACCATGGCGTCAGAAATCATACCGTTTCTTTGGTTTGAGGGGCTTGACGCTTGCACAGGTCACACGTGACGCGAAAGTCCAATGACACTAGTATGATGAACGATGATTTCAAATGAGACAGGACTCGGAAGGGTAGTATTCAAAACCACGATCTGATACCAACTCTGTAACACCCCAAACTAGGCGGATATTACAGTGCCGTGGACCCCCAACTGGTACCCACCGGGCAAATAAAAATTAATGAATTAAATAATATAATTGTAGTACCAAACCACATTATAGCATCAATTGCTCCGATGAGGAGTTTCAAGTACAATACAACCAGGAAATACAGAATACATGTATATTTCATATGGAGATAAAATATACAACACTGAATAAAATAAAAAATCCAAACGGAACCGCAGCGGAAAAATACACACCAAAGACACATGTATAAATGGAGAGACTAGGGCCCCCTACTAGTCTCACTGAGACTCCTCTCCGTCAATGTTCTCTTCCCGTGCTTTTGCCTTGCCATGACCTAAAAACAACATCCCCAACGGGTTCAGTTACATAGAACAACAATCCCCAAGAGTTGAAATTTATAATAATCACATGAATGAGTTATGAAATCAAGTTGAATGATAGGCATACTACTATGCCACGAATGGGATGTGCAAGTGCACAAGCCTATCGAGTGCCCGGCGTCCCACATAAACACCGACAAAGCTTGGCCTAATTAGTCTCACGGAGGCATGTTACCATGTGCACAGTCCAACGTGTCCGGATCCCCACATAAACACAATGACCTTAATGTGCCCGACTAAAATTTCCACACATATACCACCCGGAACGCAATACAATCCCGGAAGGTCACAAGAACAAAAGCGACCATGATGAAGAATAATGAATATAAATCCGACAAGGGCCAAGAATGACTCACCGAGGTGAAATAATGATGCAAAGAATGATAGCTTCAAATGAAATGATTGGAACCGTTGTTCCTCGTGAATTAAATGATTAGTTTGATAATTACCATGAATGAATTATATGTATGAATGAACAACAACGAAAGGAATGAGTATCCTTTTAACCGAGTAAGAATTAGCTTACACAAATACCGGTGAAGAAAAGTCCTTCCTCGAACAAACATCCTAAGTGGAATTATCGGTCGCTCTAACAACCTTGAATAACACAATTACCAACAATCCGCTTAATATACGAATCAAGCATGCTCACAACCAACTCAAAAGTCGATACAACAATATCCAAACTCATTGGGGCATTCTAAAGAATGCGTTGTAAACAACCCCCCATTGTTTACTGTAATACCCAGTTGTAATTCAGTCATTATCATTCAGTACTTATCATTCTGTAATTGTCACTCAGTAATTTTCACTCATTAATGATCATTTGTCACTCATATTCAATCATTGTATTCACCATTCAGAGTATTTGTATCGTGTATCAATCGTCATTAATCATCAATCTAGTTGGAGAATTGTGTCGTGTTTATCATCATTGTCATTTTCATAGTGGGCTAATTGAGTTCGTGTAGCGCACGCTACCTCTCAACACTAGCGCACGCTAATGTAGTTCAAGCAGGCAGTCCAGAAGGCACTGGACTACAGTTGGGTTTTAAGTAGCGCACGCTACGAATGGTAAGTAGCGCGCGCTAGTATGTCGGAGTAGCGCACTCTATACAGTCAGTGTAGCGCGCGCTAAGGTCGGATCAGGTTGAGTCCAATGGCTACTGGACTGAATGGGATTAATTCATAGCGCACACTATGAGTGGTTTTTACGCAAATGGTGTAGTAGCGCACGCTAAATATTGAATGTAGTGCACGCTACCGCGATCAGATCAGAGGACAGAAGGTTCTGGACTCCAGTACTGGGCATCAGATAATTCGTTAGCACACGCTAACATTTCGGGGTTAGCGCACGCTAAGTGTACAACCATAGTGCACGCTACAAAAGGTACGTAGCGCACGCTACCGTTTTCGAACAGTGGGTACTGGACTACCCAAAACACCCGTTAGCGCACGCTGAGAACTGGGGGCTAGCGCGCGCTAAACTGGAATTACTATAAATTGGACAGTTCAGCCCTTTCTTCGTCATTTTCATTTCTCACTTCGTTTTTAGGCGATTCCGGGCGATTTTGGACGATTTGGAGAGTGTTCTTCGAGGTGCAATCATCAATCATCACCTTCAAGCTTATTATTTGGATTAATCATCATTTCATCACCCCCATCATATCAAATCAAAGGTAATGATTTATTGAATCTAGAATTTCGGATATTTGGGGTTTTCCTTCCGATTTCTTCGTATGAGCTTAGATTGTTGTTGGAATATGTTAGATATGGATTATCTACCTTGGATAAATGTATTTCTACGGATTTAATGGCATATTTCGGATTTCATGAATTGTTTGGGGTTTGATTCAAGAACACTTTGGGGTTGACTTTGATATTTTGGGGTTTTTGATTAGATGTTGTCGCTAACTCGAATTATGGATTCCTATGGGGTTATTGATATCATTAAAAGTGTTTTGATGGTTTGAAATACTCATTTTGGAGTGGGTTTCGATATATTCGCTATTGGATATTATCAAAGGATGTGTGTTTGCTAAGTGTTCGCTAGAATGCCTCAATGAGTTTGGATATTGTTGTATCGACGTTTGAGTCGGTTATAATCGTGTTTGATTCGTATATTGAGCATTGTTGGTATTGTCATTCAAGTTTGTTCGAGCAACCAACATCCCTTTTTGGACTTTGTTCGAGGAAGGACATTCTTCACCGGTGTGTAAGTTAATTCTTCCTTGGTTAAAAGGATATTCATTCCTTTTGTTGTTGTTCATTCATAATCATAATTCATTCAAAATGCATTAATCGTATTGAGACTTGTAATTGTCAATTAATCACTTCATTCATAAGGAACGACGGTTCCAATCATTTCATTGAGCTATCATTCGTTTCACTATCATTTCATCTCGGTGAGTCATTCTTGACTTTGTCGGATTGTTATTCATTATTATTCTTCATGGTCATTCTTGTTCATATGACCTTCTGGGTTCATATTGTGCGGCCGGGTGTGGATGTGTGGGATTTTTAGTCGGGCACGTGATGGTCATGTGTTGGGTTCACCGACACATTGGACTGTGCACACGGTAATGTACCTCCGTGAGACTAATTAGGTACAATGGCGGGTGTGTCCGGACATCCGTCTTGTGCATGTGCACATTCCATTACGGGTGTACTATGATGCCTCTCTTCAGCCTCATTTCATAATTAAGATATATCATGATTGTGTTTATTTAACTCTTGAGGATTGTTGTTATGTGTAACTGACCCCGTTTGGGGATATTGTTTTTAGGTCATGGCAAGGCTACGGCACTGGAAGAGAATGTTGACGGCGAGGAGTCCCAGTGATACTAGTAGGGGCCCCCAGTCCGTTTCAGTTATTCATGTCTTTTCATCTTTATTTCCGCTGCAGATTTCCGTTTGGATATTCATTTTCATTTAATGTTGTATATTTTATCTTCACATAAAATATACATGTATTTAGTATTCTTCCTGGGTGTATTATACTTAGACTCCTCATCGGAGTACTTGGTAATATGATGTGGTTCGGTACTACATTTACGTTGTTAATTCATTAATTTTCATTCGCCTGGTGGGTCCCAGTCGAGGGTCTACGGCACTGTAATATCCGCCTAGTTTGGGGTGTTACATTTATGACTAATCTAAAATATATCTAACACCAACCTCCCAACGAGTGATTTAATCCAACAAAATATCTTCAATGACATCAATAATCCAATAGGAATGCACAGCTCGCGATTACGACAACATCTAATCGGAAATCCCCAAAATTACCAAAGTCAATCATCAAGGGTTCTTGAATAATTCCCCAAATACTCAACAATTCCGAAAAATACACCAACAAATCCGTAGGAAACATATGTATCCAAGGTAGATAATCTATATCCAACATATTCCAACACACAAGCAACCTAACTCGAAGAGACCGGGAAGAAATCCCTCAATTCATGAAATTCTAGATTCAAGAACTTACCTTGATTCGGAGTGGTGGAGAGGATGAAAAGTTTATCAATCCGAAACTAGAAGCTTGAAGATGTTGATAATTGATTGCAGCTCGAAGAACACTTCACAAAATGTCCAAAGTCGCCCAAAATCGCCCGGATGAGGAAGAGAGATGCAGAAATGACGAAATGGGGCTAAATTTTCCAATATATACTAAACCAAGCTTAGCGCGCGCTAGCTCCTGATATTAGCGTGCGCTAGCGGGCTCACCAGGTAGTCCAGTAAACTATGCCTGCCTCGTTAGCATGCGCTACGTACCTGGTAGCGTGCGCTAACACCTTCCTCTTAGCGTGCGTTAACCGAATGTTAGCGTGCGCTACTTGATAGTTGGTACCCAGTAACTGGAGTCCATAACCTATTGTCCACTGTCTGATTGAGCCTTAGCGCGTGCTACACTGATTGCTTAGCATGCGCTATCAATACAACTAGCGTACGCTATATCCATTTCTAGCGTGTGCTAAGAATATCCCATTTTAGTCCAGTACCTACTGGACTGTCTGCCTCCAATACGCTAGCGCGCGCTGATGAAGACCGATAGCATGCGCTACAAGTACCCACAATTAGCGTACGCTATTTTCCACTCATAGCATGCGCTACGAATTCTCCAATTCAGTCCAGTACCTACTGGACTGTCTGCCTCAATTGCACTAGTGTGCGCTGATGAAGATCGATAGTGTGCACTACCAGTACCCAAATAGCGCGCGCTATAAAGAGTATGTAGCATGCGCTACTCCCCACACACGGGCTACCAATTCGATGATAATGATAATATTCTCGACTCGATTCTCAAATAAGTTGAAAGACGAATGATAACTAATCCAAGATTCCAAATACGCCGAATGGTGAATACAATGAACGAACATGAATGATGAATGACTATCAATGAGTGAAAAATTACTGTGTGACAATTTACTGAATGATAATGAATGAATTTACAACCGGGTATTACAAAGATACCGAAAGGTCATTTTGAAAGTACATAGGAGCTAGCGAAATACCAAAAGCTGTTTAAAGATACACACGCAGTGGATATAAACACAGTAAGAAATACATTTGCAGTGGAATCCTAACAATCAGAAAAGAATACTCGAATCCCAATAACCGTGCCATAGCCAGTATCACCCGGGAAACTCACCCCTTCACGACCGCTACAAGCTCGATATCCCAAGAACCTAAAAAGAAAGCCCACGACAGGGTCAACCATAATACTCAACAATGATAACGATCACATCAACATAAATAATTACATATTAATGAAAACCCAGATTAAGAATAATTCCAGTGCAATCTTACCGTAGTAACCTTACCAATGGTGATAATTCATATCAAACCAACCCTTACCTCAATCCACACCTCGCGTACTCAGGCGACAATGAATTCTAAAATAACCATATGTACTGTATTCAATCAATGCCAAGATCAAAACATAATTATATCTCCAATATGGAATAATCGTTCCATGTCCAATTCTGTCCACTAGGTCGCACAATCGTATCCCGATTCTGATAAAACCGACAATACACGATATCTCTGAGGACCAACTGTCCCGAAATAATAACAAGTCCCGGATATCGATAAAAGTATGAATGCTCACACATCAATAATAATAAACAACCAATGCATCAAACGATAATATCATTGACATTACAACTCCACACAAGATCAACAAAGGACCAACCACGAACGAGAATACCATCAAGGTGATAAAATCCAACAAGGTCAAATAAAGGATCAACACGACCGAGAATACCAACGATATGGTAAACTACGACAACATAAATAAAGGATCAACGAGGACTGAGAATACGAACGATATAGTAAACTCCAATCGAGATCAATAAAGGATTATCGACGACTGAGAATACCAACGATATAGTAAACTCAAAACAAGATCAATAAAGGATCAACTACGACCAAGAATACCAACGATATAGTAAACTCCAAACGAGATCAATAAAGGATCAACGACGACCGAGAATACCAACGATATAGTAAATTCCAAACAAGATCAATAAAAGATCAACGACGACCAATAATTCCAACGATATGGTAAACACCAAACAAGATCAATAAAGTTCGATAATGACGAGAATAAAACAATATGGTAAACTCCACCATGATCAATAAGGATAAATAACGAACGATATTACCAACGATATGATGAACTCCAACGAGATCAATAAAGGATCAACCGCAAACAAGAATACCAACGATATGGTAAACTCCAAACAAGATCCATAAAGGACCACAGAGATAGATACACGAGAGAATAAAATCGTCAAACATATACGAATCACATATATGGGATCTCGAAGACAAACCCGACTGTCGAACACATCCGACCATACATGGACTATGAACGACCAATCAACATGATTCAAGATGGACGTCACGATATGCCCGATCCGGAAATGTGTCCGTGTACAAGCCACCCATGGTATCGATCGAATACACATCTGTTCTCGTGCCTAATCAGTGTCAGGAAAGTACGTCTCGTGTGCACAGCTCAATGTGAAGTTGACACCAACACATTACAACACGTGCCCACCCTGAAAATTCTACACATGACCGATCAGTACGTATGTGACTCCAGATATGTCACGATGCAACATGTCAACGAAACTAAAAGAAACGCATAACCAACAAGGATCAGAAGACTTACCAAATGAGCAACGATAGCTCAATCATGAAGGACTGACTAGACCACAATGTCATATCCCCGTCAGACAACGGTTCACAGAATGCTCAACAATGCATATAATATTATCACATAAATTCCCAAGGCCACAGCCAAGGGTTACGGAAGCATCTACACAAGAATACTCCGGACAGTGGGTGCCATATTTTGGTCTTACCCCTCAACACATTACATGCAATCACAAAACACTCCAAGGTCGCAACCAAGGGTCACGGAAGCATCTACACGGGAATACTCTAGAACGTGGGTGCCATTTATGTCTTATCCCTCAACACATCGGCCCAACAAATTATATTTCAAAGAAAGAGCACATCACAAAATATACCAAACGATGGTGCAGACTCATCACATGAAGCATCAACATACACATGTACAACAATGCATCAGGATAATTATCATGATTCAGCAATACCAAATTATCTCAAAGCTGGGGACACTAATCCTTCCACGGCCAATATCCCTGAACGAATACACAGTTATATGAATAGTCCGGAATGAAGTACAGTTCATCACTATCAACAATCCACCACCTCGAGATCGATGTCAGCACGGTAAACTATCCTCGATATCCAATCATTTCATAGAATATACCAAAGATAATTTACATATCTATTTCCACTAGGCATCTTTAAATCATATACATTACGATTTATCCCAGTTCAAGCATACTATAATTCATATTCATAATATCATTGCAATATGAATAATAAATGAAGTGAAATCAAAATCATTTATTAAACATTATGAACTGAGCAAGCATAACTTTCCTTAATACCGATACAATGAAGTCATTGCCAATCCCATCGTCTTCATCTACAAGCTCCTCAGCCCCGACCAAGGTGATCCATGCATCTTTCAATCTCAATCACAGCACAACGGTTAATATCAACGGTCACTTATCACAACCTCAAGAACACAATCAAAAACCTCAAGAATACGCAATATCTTCATATCTCAAGCTTCAAATACATGCCCTCAAGTCCCCAATCCTATTAGAAGAGCCAAAATCGGTCTTGTAGATTTGAGGGGTGAATAAATGATGTGAACATCTCCAAAAATACCAAAGGGACGGGTCTCACATATATATATGATTTCAACCATTACGTACGTTATATAATCATCTTAACGTACGTAAGCTTCTTTACGTATTTTAACTGACCTTGTTAACGTAAGTAACATAATCCCAGGGGCTACTACATCAATTCGTGGCATGCATTACATACGTAATCTCCTTGTCGCAGCGTACGTAATGTAGCGGTTGACTTGCTACAGTGCCATACTTGTTTACGTATGTAATGGGCTGTATGTAACATACATAAAGCTCAATGTTGACTCGCCTGTGCACATCCGTGCCAAAAGTTGCCGACACCGGGCCCACTCGCCGACCACAGCTCGGACCTGCTCGATTCTCTTCATAACGTATGTTATTTTCCCTTCCTAATGTATGTTAAGCTCACATTGTTACATACGTAAGATCCTCTGCTTAGCGTACGCCATGCTTGCACCTTTACGTACGTAAGCTCCTAGGCTTAATGTACGTAATGGCTTTTATACTTAGCCATTTTTGCTCCTGTCTATCATTTCAATACACCGAACACGTACACGCGACATACTAAATACATATACTCATTCCGATAACATTCTCATACGATACACCTGATGCAAGATATCCTCAATTGCAATTGTCGACCAAGTACGACAATTATACAAATACTCATACAGTATATCCAACACCGAAAGACATATCAAACATTTAATATCCTAGAATTAAAAATAACCTCGATAGATATACTGGTACAACCGTCACAGTTCCCAAAATTATTCATCTATACTGCATCGGTCCCACTCTGTACAGTACAACTCAGATAAAACAATCCGAAAAATTCATAGCAAAATTCTAGGATATTACATGCATTGATTGTAGTGGCCGTTTTCGTATGTTCTTGATGAGTAATGAATCATGATATGAGGTTGAATCCGGAGAGGTTATGGGTAATGTTAGATTACGATTATTCATCATATTGAGCTATTTGGATAGTTTGGATTTATGATGATAACCGGTGATTGTTTTTCTATGAATTTATGAGTATGAACAATAAGGAGCCTTGTTAATTTGTATTTAAGGTTGAAGTTAGAATCTAGATTATTGAGACACTTGTTAGAATTGGTTGATTATCGTATTGCGACTTGTATTCATAATTACTTCAGTTGAATGGTTTAGGTTTGTATATGATCGAGATACTGTTGAACCGTTGAGTTTAATTGGTTGATTATATCGGTTGTTGATTACTATCGAACATGTTGTTAATTGATTATTTCATTAGGTTGTGATAAGTGATCATTGATTTTAGCCGTTATGCTGCGATAGAGATTGGGATTTTCGTGAATTGCTTTGGTCAGGGCCGAGGAGCTTGTATACGAAGGCAAGAAAATTGTTAACGGCTTCATTATCATCGTATCGGTATAGAGGCAAGTTATTACTTGCTTAGTTTATAATATTTAATTAATGGTTTTAGTTTCGTTTCGTTTATAATTCATACAGCAATGAGTATAAGTATGAATTCTAGAGAAATGGATAGTATGTTATCTTCCGGATTTTGGAGTTAAATCATAAGTTATATTGTTTATGTTCATTCTTGGTATGCGTGAGTATCAACATATATTTTGGTAAAGACGAGGATATGAGTTATCTTTAATCTACGGTATTGTGGATCGCCGAATATTGAGGATAATCATTGGTGATGGTTTTTATATCGAGATTGCGCTTGAAGGACTCAGGCAAGTACTCTAATCATTTTTGTCATTTTGTGTCGATCATGTTGTGGTACATTTGTGTATTGTTGTTGTCATACATTTGTGTATTGTTGTTATCATGCATTTATGCATTGTTGTTCTATGTCCACCATGTGTTGGTCCGACAGGATCATCTTGGGGATCTATGCTATGTGCGATGGATCATTGGACGGGTTTTCCACCACGTGTTGGTCCGACGGGGCCATATTGGTTATCTATGCCGTGTGCGCTGGATCGTTGGATTATCGTGTGTTGTTGTGTATATGTATATTATTGGTTATCCACCTCGTGTTTATCTAATAGGATCATCTTGGGATCTATGTAATGAATGCTGGATCATCGGATTTCCATGAGTATACGTTGTTGTTATTATTGTGGGCATATTGATGTTGTCATGTGAGTATGAATTTGTAACTCTTTTGTATGACCATATCCGTATGTTGTATTGATCAGATCTCAGATTAGACTGACATGATTCGTCGTGGCATTGCGTATATTGAGGTATGTTCTGTATTTCCTTCCTGGTACATGTCTTTAGATGGACAGTCGATTATCGTGTTGAGATTTGATGGTGTTATCCGATGGACTGAATTGGTCAGAGTTGATATATTTCGTATCAGTGAGTTATGATGATGTTTTGATACTCCTTGGTATCGTTTGAGATACAATACGAATGTTTGGGTATGAGTTTATTGTGTTGGTGAGAATACGAGATGTGAAATATGGAAGGATTACTTTGGTAAGGATTATCAGGAGTTGGTAAAGTTATGGCCGTAAGATTACATTAGTAGTGTTCTTATGTAGTATTTTTTATTGACGTGATGTGATCGTTACCATTGTTGGATATTATGACTGACCCCGTCGTGGGCGCTTTGTTTTTAGGTTCTTGGGATATCGAGCTTGTAGCGGTCGTGAAGAGATGAGCTTCCCGGAGAATACTGGTTATGGCATGTGTTTATGAATTGAGTGCTTTGACTAGTCGTCATTTTTCCATTGCAAAAGAATTTTTAGTTATTTGTTATATCCGTTGCGAGTGTGTTTTAAAATGGGTTGCTAGTATTTTGTGAATTTGGGTTCTTTCTGGAAAATCGCTTTCTAAACTATTTTGTCGATACGTGCAAGCGGTGGCTTAACGTATACTTTTGAAACTGTTGAGTTTGGCGTTTTGGCCTTGTACTTTCAAATGAGATTTTGCTACGATATTAATAAATGGATTTTATAAACTCTTTGAATATTTTAAAAGATATTACCGTCATTGCCGCTTAGGCGTATTTGAAATGTTTGTAAAAATGTCTCTTAGCCTTGTGGGTTCCGTCTCGGATCCCACGGCACTGTAATATTCCCGGATGGCTCTGGGGGTGTTACACCCAATTAGCGTTAAGTTTAATATCTTTATCCGGACGCTTGAAATGGGAAGTTCTATGGCTCGGTCAATGTCATCATGGATACGACCTCCTTTTGATTTGGATGATAATAGTGTTTGACTCATTGTCCATTAACTTTGAATAGCTCACCATCTCTACTCATGAGCTCGACTATCCCGGGCAGAAGTAATTTCTTGATCATAAATGGACCCGACCATCTTGTTTTTAATATTCCGGGAAACAATTTTAATCTCGAATTATAAAGAAGCACTTGTTGTCCCGACACAAATTCACGCTTTAAGTTCCTCTAGTCGTGCCATCTTTTTGATCTTTCTTTGTAGATTCGAGAATTTTCATAACATTCATCGCGGAATTCCCCCAATTCGTTTAGCTCCAACAATCTCTTTATTCCAGTAGCCTCAAAACCCAAATTTAACTTTTTTACCGCCCACATTGCTCTGTGCTCCAACTATAAAGGTAGATGACATGATTTTCCGAATATGGGTTGGTAAGGAGATGTACCCAAAGATTTTTTATATGCAGTGCGATAGGCCCATAGAGCATCATAAAGCTTTGACGACCAATCTTTTCGGTATGTACTCACCGTTTTTTATATGCAGTGCGATAGGCCCATAGAGCATCCTCTTCTTCTATTTATTAGCCGCTTCAGCCTGCTCGTTTGCTTGCGTATGATGATAAGCCAAGGATTTATTCGATCGGACCCCATACTTTCGAAGAAGCTTATCCATGATTTTGTTTACAAATCGTGATCCTTAATCACTGATTAAGGCCTGTGGGGTTCCAAACTGGCTAAATATGTTCTTTTTTAAAAAATTCATCACCACTTTAGCGTCATTTATTGGAGAATCAATTGCCTCGACCCATCTAGATACATACTCGACTGCTAGCAGAATATACCTATTTCCAAATGATGAGGAAAAGGGCCCCATGTCAATGCCCCATACGTCAAAAAGTTCAACCTCAATTACATTGGTCATGGGCGTCTCATGACGCCTTAAAATATTCCCCACTCATTGCCATCGATCGCATTGTTGAATGAAGAGTTAACAATCTTTGTATAACGTAGGCCAATAAAATACACTTTGCAACACCTTTGCAGCAGTCGGAGTTGCTTCGAAGTGTCTTCCGGTTGGTGAGGAATGACATTGTTGAAGAATTCCGTCCCACTCTTCTTGCGGCACACACCTCCGCACTATAATGTCTGCACATCTCTTCAATACTAGTGGGTCATCCCATATATAGAATTTGATATCATGGTTGAATTTCTTCTTTTGATAATGAGACTGTAACACCCCAAACTAGGCGGATATTACAGTTCCGTGGACCCCCGACTGGGACCCACCAGGCGAGTGAAAATGAATGAAATACACAGGATAAATGTAGTACCGAACCACATTACATCATTAATTACTCCGATGAGGAGTTTCATACAACACACCCAAGATAATACATAATACATGTATATTTTATATGGAGATAAAACATACGACACTGAATAAAATGAGTATTCAAACGGAAGTCTGCAGCGGAAATAAAATAAAGAAAGCACGAGTGAATGAAAAGGACTGGGGCCCCCTATTAGTATCACTGGGACTCCTCGCCGTCAACGTTCTATTCCCGTGCTTTTGCCTTGCCATGACCTGAAAACAAAATCCCCCAACGGGGTCAGTTACACAGAACAACAATCCTCACGAGTTGAACAAACACAATCATATATGCTGTATAAACCACAAGTTCGATCAAAAATCTCAAACCGTCGAACACATGCGATCAAAAGTGAATCGGTCAGATTATAACCCAATCCTGTTGAAAACATAAGCAATCAAACATGCTGTATGAATCAACTAACAGTACGGCTCAAAGGGTGGCGCCACACTACGCTTGGGATGGAAATGTGTTCGTGTACAAGCCACCGACGAGTATCGATCGAATACACGTGTGGTCTTGTACCTAATCAGTCTCACGAAGTGATCTTCTCGTGTGCACAGTCCAATGTGAGGCCAACAACCAACACACGACTTAATATGTGCCCGACATGAAAATCCTACACATACCAACCGGCACGCCAGTATGACCCGGAATGTCACAAGATAACAAAAGTGACATCGAAAACAATAATGACTCACCGAGATGAAATGATACTGAAATGAATGATAGCTCAATGAAATGATTGGAACCGTCGTTCCTCGTGACTGAAGTGATTAATTGACAATTACAAGTCTCAAAACGGTTAATACATCATGAATGATCTATAATTATGAATGAACAACAACGAAATGAATGAATATCCTTTTAACCGAGTAAGAATTAACTTACACAACGCCGATGAAGAATGTCCTTCCACGAACAACGTCCTAAATGAGATGTCGGTCGCTCGAACAACCTTCAATAACATAATTACCAATAATCCGGTTCAAGACACGAATCAAACATAAGTATAACTAACTCAAAACGTCGATACGACTAAACCAAGTTCATTGGGGCATTATATCGAACACGTTGTGTCCAAACTTCGATTGTTTTTAACCAAACCTCAATAATACCAATATCAAATCCCCAAGAAGTGTTTCAAACCAACAAAACATCTTCAATACGATCAAAAATCCAATATGAATATCCAAATTCATGATTTCAACAACAACTAATCGAAAACCCCCAAATCCAACTCAATATTCAAAGTGTTCCTGAATAACCTTTCAATAATCCGATGAATATTCATACATACTCATAATCATATGTATATCTCTTTATACAACATGATTATAACATCCAAAACATCATATCAATCAAAATCCAAGAGGTTTGGGAATATTACCTTTGAAGATCCAAACACTTTGATTCGATGAACACGAGTTAGATCGACGATCCGAGCTTCACAACCGAATGAAAATGATGAAGAATCGAGTATTCAAGTGATTGATGATGAAAATTTCTCCCACAAACCCTCTCTCTCGGATGTAGGATTAAAAATGAACTTGTTCCTCTCAAAAAACGCAATTATAGTGCAGCCTGCACTGTGTGCCGCGTCCCGGCCGAGTGTGGCGCAGTACAGGGCCAAAATCTGCCCCCAGTGCTCGGCGGTGTGCCGAGGCCCGGCCGAGTGTGCCACGGAAGTGACTCGGCAGTGTGCCGCAGCCCTGCCGGCGGGAGCCGCGGCCCCCGGTACAGGCGGGTCAGCCAAAACTGCAACATGTGTGTGCCGCGGCGCACACTCCCTTGTGCCGCGACCCACACCCCCTTGGGTCCTCAAATGATGAAAAATGACCCGGGAAGAGAATAAAAGCAATAGGAATCAATATTTGGGAAATAATAACACGAAATGGAAGTGCAGAAACCCCATAACGGTGGTTCCAAGCAATGATTACAAGGGTTCGCCCAACAAAAACACAATTTGAACAATGAGGAGATTTGAAATGACATGAACTCCAACGTCAACATCGACTAATGAATCAATTACAACAATCAAGATAATACTCTTATCTCGATTCCCATGTAAGGTTGAAACAATGAACAATATCGATACACAACTCGAAGTTATTCCGAACAGTGAACACGGATGAATGAATGTGGATGATGAACGATTATTAACAAGTGAAAAATTACATAGTGACAATTACCGAATGAAATTACTGAATGATAATGACTAAATTACAACCGGGTATTACATACACCCCCCCTTAAAAGAGTTTCGTCCCCGAAACTAAGGGTCAAACAACTCGGGATACCTCTCCCGCATACTATCCTCGGTTTCCCAAGCAGCCTCTTCGACTTCGTGACTCGACTACTGAATTTAACCAAGGGATCGTCTTGTTCCTCAACTGTTTGATTTGCCGTACTATGATTCGCACGGGATGCTCCTCATACGTATGATCATCTTATCTCGATTTCATCAAACTGAAGTATGTGGCTATGGTCGGCAATATACTTCCGCAACTGAGATACGTGAAACACATTATGAATTCGGCTCAACACCGGAGGTAGGTCTAATCGATAAGCTAGCTCGCCTACTCGATCAAAAATCTCAAACGGCCCAATGAATCTCGGACTCAACTTTCCCCTCTTCCCAAAAATGAAGACACTACGACTCGTGGATACATTGACCAAAACATGGTCACCTGTCTCGAACTCTAATGGTCGACGACGATGATCTGCATATGATTTCTGTCGACTCTGAGCGGTCAACAAACGACTCCTGATCAAAGATACCTTCTCACAGGCGGCTATAAGCATATCGGGCTCGGTGCTGATTAATTCTGATAAGTCATCCCAACACAAAGGAGATCGACAACGACGACCATACAAGGCCTCGTAAGGTGCCATCTTAATCGAAGCATGCCAACTATTATTGTACGTGAACTCGATCAACGGTAGTTGGGCTTCCCAATCATCTTTCCAATCGAGAACACATGCCCTCAACATGTCCTCCAAAGTCTGAATAGTCCTCTCCGATTGTCCATCGGACTGAGGATGAAAAGCTGTACTGAGATTAAGGTGAGTTCCCATGGCATGATGAACTGATTTCCAAAAATGAGACACGAATCGCCCGTCACGATCAGAAACGACATTCTTAGGAGTACCGTGCAATCTCACTATTTATTTGATGAACAACTGGGCAAGTCCCTCGGGACCCCACGTATCCTTAATCTCAAGGAAATGAGATAATTTAGCTAGGCGATCCACAATTACCCAGATTGTATTCATGCCACGACGACTCGTTGGCAAACTCGTGATGAAGTCTACTGAAATATCTTCCCACTTCCATTCTGGAATAGGGAGAGGTTTCAGAATACCCGCCGGTCGCTGATGTTCTATCTTGACTTGCTGACAGGTCAAACATCTCAAAAAAAATTCCGCGACTTCCCTCTTCATATTACTCCACCAGTAATTTTGTTTCAAGTCTTTATACATCTTGCTAGACCCCGGATGAATAGAATAAGGGGTAGCATGAGCTTCTCTCAAAATCGAGTTTTTCAACTCGTCATTCGCCGGTACGCACAACTGATTCTTAAAACGCAAAAGTCTATCCTCGTGGACCACAAACCCGGGGGCTTTCCCCTGAGTCACATCCTCTCGAATGCGTAACAAAAATGGGTCCGAACCCTGATTCTCCCTGATCGCGTCCTCAAGTGGTGATGAAATCTCCAACGTACAAAGTTGCCCTTGTACTTGATGTAATCAGAAACTCAATCTCAGGTCTCAGAAATTCCTGTTGAAGTTCCTTCTGAACTGTTAATCGAGCAAGCATCTGCTCCTGAACTGACTTACGATTCAAGGCATCGGCAAACACGTTTGCCTTACCCGGGTGGTACAGAATCTCGATATCATAATCTTTGATTAGTTCCAACCACCGCTTCTGTCGCATATTTAACTCCTTTTGAGTAAATATATACTTCAAACTCTTATGATCGGTGAATATCCGACAGGTGACGCCATAAAGGTAATGACGCCAAATCTTCAATGCGAATACCACGGCTGCTAGCTCCAGGTCGTGGGTCGGATAATTAACCTCGTAAGGTCTCAATTGCCGTGAAGCATAAGCAATAACTTTCCCGTTCTGCATTATTACGCATCCGAGACCCTGTCCGGACACATCACTATAGACCACAAATCCTTCTGTCCCTTGCAGTAAAGAAAGGACAGGTGTTGAAATTAACCGGCTCTTGAGTTCCTCAAAACTCTGTTGACACGCGTCGGACCACGTGTATTTCTTATCTTTCCTTAAAAGATTCATCATGGGTTGAGCAATTTTAGAAAATCCTTCCACAAATCGCCGATAATAACCAGCTAATCCAAGGAAACTTTAGATTTCCTTAACATTCTTCGGAGGTTGCCAATCTCGGATAGCCTCCGTCTTCTGAGGATCAACACGAACTCCATCTGATGAAATTACATCTCCAAGAAACGTCACTTCGGACATCCAGAATTCACATTTGGAAAACTTTCCATAAAGTTGCTCTCGTCTCAACACGTCGAGAACCTGATGAAGGTGAAGCTCGTGCTCCTCCCGGTCACGAGAATAAATTAAAATGTCATAAATGAAGACAACCACGAACCGATCTAAATAGTCGATGAAAACCCGATTCATTAACTCCATGAATACCACAGGTGCATTAGTTAACCCAAACGGAATTACCACAAACTCATAATGACCATAGCGTGTTCGGAATGCCGTCATAGCAATATCCGACTCTCGGATTCGCAACTGATGATACCCAGATCTTAAATCGATCTTGGAAAATACTGAAGCTCCCTGAAGTTGATCCAAAAGATCATCAATACGGGGTAGGGGATATTTATTCTTGATCGTCACCCTGTTCAGTTCTCGGTAATCAATACACAAACGAAAAGAACCGTCATTTTTTCTTGACAAATAATACCACTCGGCCGAATATAACCCTTCTCGAACAATTCCTCGAGTTGATTCTTCAACTCCTGTATTTCGGTCGGGGCCATCCGATATGGTGCCTTCGATAATGGGGACATACCAGGCTCCAACTCTATCGTGAATTCCACATCCCTCGGTGGAAGTAAAACAGGTACCTCGTCTGGGAGTACATCGTCAAATGATAACAATGATACCACGAATGGTAGAACACCTCGATTGCCTTAAAACGGCCAATCGATGAAAATGATACAATGAATGATTGAACACCTCGACTGCCTTAGAACGGCCAATCGATGACAATGATACAATGAATGATTGAGCACCTCGATTGCCTTAGAATGGCAAATCGACGACAATGATATAAGGAATGATGGAACATCTCGATCGCCTTAGAATGGTCCATCGATGACAATGATATAAGGAATGATGGAACATCTCGATCGCCTTAGAATGGTCAATCGATGACAATGATATATAATGAATGATTGAACATCCCTGGTTGAGTAATTTACTGCTTTCATCATATTAATGATTCTTCCGGAACAACGGGGATCACCTCCTTGAAATACACACTCGACTCCAACGACGGAAATGATAGTGACCATACGCTTACGAACATTGAGAATGGTATCATGACGATCCATCCCACTAATACCTAATATTACATCGTCCTTCGGTAAATCCACCACGATTAGGTCCACCAACCACTCGCGGTCATTAAGCTTAATTCAGTCAGTTCTTAACCTCATGATTTTCGAAAAAAAAAATCTTCTACCGCCAGGTAGACCAATGATATAAGGTCCACAATTAATCGGACTAACCAAGTGAAGTCTATCCAAACATGATTCAGAAATGAATGAATGCGATGTACCAGTATCAAAAAGAGTACACACAGGTTGAGATAGAATTACGAGTATACCTGAGATCATTCGGGCCTCCGGATCGTCGGTCCTCTTCATCGCGTGAACCCGGGATTTGCCGGCCCCCGAACCGGATGCTCCCGTATGATAAATATGAGTTCCGCCTTTATTCGCTTCCCTCGTCTTAAACGACGCTGACAGAGCAGTCTGATTCTGAATCACTGATTGCTTCGGGGCCTGAGATGCTGCCGGAGTCAACTTGGGGTCCCTTCGACAAAAACGGGCCTTATGCCCAAAAATCCCACAATTATGGCACGTGATAGATGGTTTCAGACACTTAGTGCTGTAATGACCCGGCGCTCCACAGTTGAAACAGGTGATGGCCGAACTGGCCACTCGGGACTGAGATCCCGCACGATTATGCGCCGTAGGAGGTCGCTCAGAAATGTTATGGCCCGCACGAGGCTTCTTGAAGTTAAACTGACCGCCTTCGGACTGATTACGCTTCGTTGATTTCCTGCTGACAGGTGAAGGTTGTTGCTCAGCAATTTCCTTAGCAGCAGGCTCACACGGGAGACTTCTCTCGATTAAATCGGCCAGAGTGGTGCAATGATGATTGAGCAATTGCATATGGGTCATCATGACCTGCATAAAAGTGAGTGGATCAACCCGAACATCTTCCGAACGAGCTGAGTCCTGGGTACGACTTCCTGGCAGTGAGTGATTATTTCCAGGATTTCGGACCGCACCGCGACCTCTCCCCGTGTATCCCCTGACACCTCTCTCCATACTGAAGTAGGAAGGTCGCATGATAATCATAGATCTCGTATGAGTACCGCATTATGATTTACCTCATAAAATGATGAAAATGAGCATATGCGCTCTAACACCGTGATTACATGAATGATTAACTGAGGTGACATGATTATCTGATGATATTCTTGAAATGATTATCTTGAACAAGTTAAGAAGATTAATGATATGATCCTCAAGATTAACAACTGAGTGATGAAATGAATTGAGTGATTAATGAGTTAACATGATCAACATGATTACAAATGAAAATGATCAATGGGGAAATCTTACTATTCTTTGGTCTGAAGGGCTCGGCTCTTGCACAGGTCACACGTGACGCGAAAGTCCAATGATACTAGTCTGATGAATGATGATTTCAAATGAGACATGACTCGGAAGGTAGTATTCAAAACCACGCTCTGATACCAACTCTGTAACACCCCAAACTAGGCGGATATTACAGTGCCGTGGACCCCCGACTGGGACCCACCAGGCGAGTGAAAATGAATGAAATACACAGGGTAAATGTAGTACCGAACCACATTACATCATTAATTACTCCGATGAGGAGTTTCATACAACACACCCAAGATAATACAGAATACATGTATATTTTATATGGAGATAAAATATACGACACTGAATAAAATGAGTATTCAAACGGAAGTCTGCAACGGAAATAAAATAAAGAAAACACGAGTGAATGAAAAGGACTGGGCCCCCCTATTAGTATCACTGGGACTCCTCGCCGTCAACGTTCTATTCCCGTGCTTTTACCTTGCCATGACCTGAAAACAAAATCCCCCAACGGGGTCAGTTACACAGAACAACAATCCTCAAGAGTTGAATAAACACAATCATATATGCTATATAAACCACAAGTTCGATCAAAAATCTCAAACCGTCGAACACATGCGATCAAAAGTGAATCAGTCAGATTATAACCCAATCCTGTTGAAAACATACATAATCAAACATGCTGTATGAATCAACTAACGGTATGGCTCAAAGGGTGGCGCCACACTACGCCCGGTATGGAAATGTGTCCGTGTACAAGCCACCAACGAGTATCAATCGAATACACGTGTGGTCTTGTACCTAATCAGTCTCACGAAGTGATCTTCTCGTGTGCACAGTCCAATGTGAGGCCAACAACCAACACACGACTTAATATGTGCCCGACATGAAAATCCTACACATACCAACCGGCATGCCAGTATGACCCGGAATGTCACAAGATAACAAAAGTGACATCGAAAACAATAATGACTCACCGAGATGAAATGATAGTGAAATGAATGATAGCTCAATGAAATGATTGGAACCATCGTTCCTCGTGACTGAAGTGATTAATTGACAATTACAAGTCTCAAAACGGTTAATACGTCATGAATGATCTATAATTATGAATGAACAACAACGAAAGGAATGAATATCCTTTTAACCGAGTAAGAATTAACTTACACAACGCCGATGAAGAATGTCCTTCCACGAACAACGTCCTAAATGAGATGTCGGTCGCTCGAAAAACCTTGAATAACACAATTACCAATAATCCGGTTCAACACACGAATCAAACACGAGTATAACTAACTCAAAACGTCGATACGACTAAACCAAGTTCATTGGGGCATTATATCGAACACGTTGTGGCCAAACTTCGATTGTTTACAACCAAACCTCAATAATACCAATATCAAATCCCCAAGAAGTGTTTCAAACCAACAAAAAATATTCAATACGATCAAAACTCCAATATGAATATCCAAATTCGTGATTTCAACAACAATTAATCGAAAACCCCCAAATCCAACTCAATATTCAAAGTGTTCTTGAATAACCTTTCAATAATCCGATGAATATTCATTCATACTCATAATTATATGTATCTCTCTTCATACAACATGATTATAACGTCCAAAACATCATATCTCAACACAAATCGAAATCCAAGAGGTTTGGGAATATTACCTTTGAAGATCCAAACACTTTGATTCGATGAACACGAGTTAGATCGACGATCCGAGCTTCACAACCGAATGAAAATGATGAAGAATCGAGTATTCAAGTGATTGATGATGATAATTTCTCCCACAAACCCTCTCTCTCGGATGTAGGATGAAAAATGAGCTTTTTCCTCTCAAAAAACGCAATTATAGTGCAGCCTGCACTGTGTGCCGCGGCCCGGCCGAGTGTGCCGCGGCACAGGGCCAAAATCTGCCCCCAGTGCTCGGCAGTGTGCCGCGGCCCGGCCGAGTGTGCCGCGGCAGTGACTCGACAGTGTGCCGTGGCCACCCGCCGCAGAGCCGTGGCCCCGTGCAGACGGGTCGTCAAAATCGCAACATGTGTGTGTGCCGCGCACACTCCTCAGGCCGCGCCCACACCCCTTGGGTCCTAAAATGATGAAAAATGACCCGGGAAGATAGTAAAAGCAATAGGAATCAATATTTGGGAAACAATAACATGAAATGGAAGTGCGGAAACCCCAAAACGGTGGTTCCAAGCAATGACTACAAGGGTTCGCCCAATAAAAACACAATTTGAACAATGAGGAGATTTGAAATGACATGAACTCCAACGTCAACATCGACTAATGAATCAATTACAACAATCAAGATAATACTCTTGTCTCGATTCCCAAGTAAGGTTGAAACAATGAACAATATCGATACACAACTCGAAGTTATTCCGAACGGTGAACATGGATGAATGAATGTGGATGATGAACGATTATTAACAAGTGAAAAATTACATAGTGACAATTACCGAATGAAATTACTGAATGATAATGACTGAATTACAACCGAGTATTATAGAGACAAGTCCGGAGGTAGTACGCCTGCAACCAAAAAATTAACAATGTCAGCATACCAAGGAAATTTAGCTTCGACTACATAAAGCCGCTCGTCCGGAAACTCTTCTTTAATCCCTTCAATTTCGGGATCCTCCTCCTTCTTGAACTCAAGGCGAGATAAGTGGTCAGCCACCATATTCTCACAACCCTTCCGATCTTGAACTTCCATGTAAAACTCTTGCATAAGGAGAACCCATCGAATCAAGCGAGGTTTGGAATCTTTTTTATCAAACAGGTACTTGATAGTTGCGTGGTCCGTATGTACTATCGTCTTTGTCCCAATTAAGTATGATCAGAACTTATCAAAAGCAAATACCATGACAAGCATTTCTTTCTCTGTTGTTGTGTAATTTTGATGGGCTCCATCTAATGCCTTGCTTGCATAGTAAATATCCCGAAAGAGTTTCTCACGACGTCCCAACACAGCTCTAACCGTAAAATCACTTGCATCGCACATGATCTCAAAAGGTTGAGACCAATCCGGTACTACGAGGATAGGAGAACTCACTAGTGCATTCTTTAAAGTTTCAAATGCCTGCAAACACTCATTAGAAAGAATGAAAGCAGTATCTTTTTCTAACAATTTACTTAAAGGTTTAATATTTTTTGAAAAAGGTCGAATGAACCTCCTATAAAAACCGGCGTGACCAAGAAAGCTCCTAATGGCCTTTTCATTCTTCGGAGGGGGAAGTTTCTCAATGGTGATAGTCTTCACTCTATCCACCTCTAATCCTGCAGTGGATACTCTATGGCCTAGGACAATCCCTTCTTGCACCATAAAGTGGCATTCTTCCTAATTTAGCACAAGATTAGTATCTTCACAGTGCTGCAAAACTAAAGTGAGATTATGCAAGCAATGATCAAATGAATTACCAAACACAAAAAAACATCCATGAATACATCCATTATATTTTCAGTTAAACCATGGAAGATAGCCATCATGCAATGCTGAAAAGTGGCTGGGGCATTACATAAGCCAAACAGCATTCTACAATAAGCATAAATTCCATAAGGACATGTGAAGGCCGTTTTTTCTTGATCTTCTGGCGTTATGTAAATTATATCCTGAATAGCCATCAAGAAAGCAGAAAAATTCATGCCCCACCAATCTATCAAGCATTTGACCATTGAAAGAGAGAGGAAAATGATCTTTGCGAGTAGCCGCATTCAACGCCCTATAATCTATACACACTCACCATCCCATAACTACCCTCATAGTAATTAATTCATCTTTCTCATCTTTAGTCACGGTCATTCCCTCCTTTTTAGACACTACTTGTGTAGGACTCACCCACTCACTATCAGAAATCGGGTAAATCATTCCAGTATCTAACAGTTTAAGTACTTCTTTTTTAACTACCTCTTGCATTATGGGATTAAGCCTTGTTTGATTTTGCACTTTAGGTTTATAATTTTCTTCAAGCAAAAAACCCTATGCATGCATATTGAGGGGCTAATTCCCTTCAAATCTGAGATAGACCATCCTATAGCAGACTTATGTGCTCTCAAAACACGAAGTAGTTTATCTAACTGACTAGAGGTAAGAGAAGACGATACAGTAACCAGATTTGTATTATTACAACCTAGAAATGCATACTTCAGGTGTTTTGGAAGGGTTTTAAGGTCCTGGCTTGGTTATGATGCACCCGACTGAGATGAAACAGACCGTAAGTTTTGGACGTGTCATTGATACGGTCGAGTTGCCAGTCGTGTCATCTGGCAGTTTAATATCAGAAACTACTGCATGCTTCTCTTGTTCCGTTTCAATTTCGAAATATTCGAATCTATCGATTTTTGGTTCTTCCTGCAGAGAATTTAATTAACAAACATAACCTAACAAGCCATAATCATCAAACTCCAATGTTGACTCACTATAAAAGCATGAGTTCACAAGTGCAAACTCCAACGGATCGGAATATAATGAGTGTGAGACTTCATTTTTTCCATACATATTTATACTATCAATAATATTACAATATTCAATATCATCATGAAATTTCATAGCTTTATATATGAAAAAAGAACATGCTCATCATTAACACGTAGGGTAAGTTCTCCCATTTGAACATCAATAAGAGCCTTTCCCATTGCTAAAAACAAACGTCCAAGGATAAGTTGTAAATCTTCATCTTCCTCCATGTCGAGATCGACAAAATCCGTTGGAAATATAAATTTGTCGACCTTTACGAGCACGTCTTCGGCAATTCCCTTGGGGTATGTTATTGATCGATCCGCCAATTATAAAATTACCGTTATTGCTTTTACTTCCCCAACTCTTAATTTCCTCAAAATAGATAAAGGCATAAGGTTAATTGAAGCACCAAGATCACACAAAGCGTTATAAAATTAAACTTTTCCAATGGTGTAGGGAACACCAAAGCTTCCAGGATGCTTAAGCTTTTTAGGTAGTTTGCGTTGGAGAATAGTGCTACATTTTTCGGTTAATTTAACCATCTCATCATCTTCCATCCTTCTTTATCTTGACATCACATCCTTCAAGAATTTTGCATAATTAGGAATTTGCTCAAAGCATCTTTAAAAGGGATATTGATGTTAATTTTCTTGAAGATGTATAAATTTTTTGCAAATTGCGCATCCAATTTTTTCTTTTTAAAACGTTGAGGAAAAGAGAGAGGAATTTTAAAAGTTGAAGTAGAGTTAGAAGGTATTTTAGGCTTCTGAGCCCCCTTAGATGCGTCATGCTTCACTTCTTCCTCTACAAGTTTGGTTTGATCCTCTATGCCTTCCTCTCTTTGTTGGTCCATTTGCATCTTTGGCCCTTCATACTTCGTCCTGCTTCTTAATGTGATAGCTTGACAAGATTCTTTAGGATTTACTTCGGTATTACTCGAAAATTTTGCCCGGTGATGTTGAATCCCAGCAACCTTAGCCAACAATCCAATTTGAGTCTCGAGGTTTTTCATTTGAGCTCCCACGGTAGTAGCTAATTGGGTCACATGACCCTCGATTTTGTCTAATTTTTCCTCATCTCGACTGAATCGACTCTTTGTTTCCATCATAAAAGTAGCTAAAATATTCTCTACATTAGAAGTAGGTTTTGATTCTTCAATTATTTCACCATTTGACACTTAGAACCCGGTCGGCTGTTGTAGAGCATTTTTTTTATTAGCATAGCTAAAATTTTCATGATTTCTGTTGGAGGGATGGTAGAAACCCGGAGGTGCATTGTTCCAGAAATTGTTAAAATTCCAATTATTAATGTAGTGGGCTTCCTCCAATGGGTCTGATAGTAGTGCACTTCCTTGAGGAGTTATTTTCACATCTCCTCCCTTTGTTAGGGCCCCCAGCTGATTAGTTAACATTGAAATTTTTCGTTTCTCCCATAAGACCATTGTACAAGAAACACATTTGTTGGTATTCTGGGAAACCATGTCGAGGATATCGCCTGAGTAAATCTTGAAACATTCCCATGCTTCATATATGGTTCCGAGTCTAACTGATGAAATTGCGTAATCTCACTTTTTAACTTCATCGTCTTGTTAAGTGGGAAAAATTTGAACAAGAATTTTTCACTTACGTCCTCCCATGTACTTATACTTCCTGGAGCTCAGGTCCCAAGCCAGTTTCGTGCTCTCTCTCAAAGAGAATGGGAACAAGCATAGGCGTATTGCATCATCCAATACCCCATTCATTTTGATAGTATCACATATTTACATGAAATGTGTGAGATGAGCATGCGGATCCTTGACAGCAAATCCTCCGAATTGATTCTGTTGAACATTTGAAATTAAAGTGGGTTTCAACTCAAAATTCAGAGCATTTATTGGAACATGAGTAATTTCTCCAAAGTTTCGGTCAAGCTTTGGTCAGAATCCATCCCGAATTGACTGTACCCTAGTTGGCGGATTCTCAATTTGTGTGCCACCGTTATCCTGGGCTACTGCATTTTCATTTCTTGTGTTCGTGTTATTCATCCCCGTGTTGTCTCCTGCTCTCTCCATGTCTTCAAAAATATCCCTTCTTAGTTTCCTTGAGGTAGCACTTATTCTTTGGGAAAATGTTTCTACTTCTGGGATGAAGGTTTCTAAAGGCACTCGAGATGAATGGTGTTCATGCACTCCCTGAGTAGGAGAGAAATTTTCACTACATGAGCTATGCAACAAAAATAAGAAAATGTCTAAAGTAAGACTAGAATCAGTTATCGAAATATCAATACTAATAAAATAAATTAGTCCCCGGCAACAACGCCAAAACTTATTCGCTCTATTTTTAACTATCCGCAAATGTATGGAGTAAATGTAGGAAGTGGCGAGCAAGGTCGTATTCCACATAGATTAATTATTCATATTGTGATGATTACTAGATTATAGTGGTTTCGATTTTATTTAGACGATCGTTAAGTGGATGAATGATTCACTAAATGAAATAAAAATAATAAAACTAATTCAAACAATTATAGTATCCGAATCAAAGAGAATTTTAAGAGTTTTGAAAGATAGATTCCAAAGCTACGTTTCCGTTTATTACTAGTTTACTCGGGATTGCTTTCAAAAAGTTCTATGTGCATTTCCAAAATGATAATCACAACATCTTAAAGTCCCTCTCGAGATGCATTAAAACATAGATTAAACAACCTATAATAACGTCTTATTCTATTATAAATTATCTAACTCAAAATATTCATAAGATTATAGATCATCATAGTTTATTACCGATTTCTCAATCTCGTAATTAAGTACATCAAATACTCGAAAACCTATTAATGCCCTCTTCTCTCGAATTATGAGCAATTAAGTTAAACATGTAAAAACATTGAGCAAGTGTTCTAACATGAATCAAAACCAAGTATTTGAAAAAGAAATCACAATAGATATATATAATCATCAATCCTTCAAAAACATATTGAATCAACGTACTCCCATGCCCGGAATCTAATAAGTTTAGCCGGACATGGTAATAAACTAAAGATCAATAATCATCATTTTCATCATGTTCAAACTAAAATAAAACAACAAAATGAGTAAAAGACATGAAGAACATAAAACTCGGATGATGTCTTGAGTGGTCTCGATTCAAGCATGGAAGTGTTCTTAAGGTGTTCTTCCTTGTGCTTTCTTCAAAACCTCCTCCTCTTGGTGAGTTTTTCTCTCAATATTGTGTTTTTCAACTCTCACCCACTCTCCAAATCTGAATTCCCCTCCAAAGTCCAGTAAAGGACCCATTTATCAAGCCAAAAGCACCATTTTTCTTGTTCAAACCGTATTTAAACATCAATCAATGGACTTTGCACCGAAAAGTGACTCGGCCGTGTCAAAATGACACGGCCCGTGTCGAAGTGTTCTAGAAATGAAAAATTGTCTGGCCGTGTAACTCTATTAAGTCGTTGGCTGTGTTATATGACACGGTCGAGTCAATTTGACATGGTCGGGTCAGTCGACACGGTCGAGTTGTTTTGACACGGCCAAGGCCGTGTTGTTCTGTTCTGACTCTGTTTTTCTATCTATTTCGGCTTGATCTTTCATTCATGCATCGCTTCATATGTATAGGCGGTTGGAACTTCATTCATGCTTGATAATAGCCTTAAAAAATACATATAAAAGTAACCAAACATACCCAAGCATGATTGAGTCCAACAAACACAATTTGTGCACAAACAACACAATTATACACATTTCAGGATTTTAAAATCCGAAGAAACCTTATAGAGACATGTGTAAAAACAAAAGACTATTCAAAGCTTCATTACGCTTTAGGTACAGAACTTTTAGTTTTAGAAATATATCATTCTGCTACCGTATATTTTACTTCTTGGATACTAGATTCAGGTTCTAGTTCTCATATCTATATAATGAATTACGATATGGAATAAAGTAGGAAGCTTGGAGCTCGGGAAGTGATGATTACTATCGGAAGCGGCAATAGTGTCGCAATAACTGATATATGATCACTTCTTTTGGATTTGTAATCCGGCTTTGTTTTAACATTAGATGATGTACTAGTGTTGCCCAAGGGGAATAAGAATATTGTATCTATTCCAGTCAAGGATCGGAAAAGGTTTTTTTATCTTTTATTGGTAATAGCACTTGCAAAATTTATTTAGAAATAAATTAGTAGGCACTACTACATTGTTAAATGGACTGTATCATCTAAACCTAGGTAACAAAGTCATTGTGAACACTATGACCAGGAAGCGTGGTAGGGATGAACCTAATCAAGCTTTGAAATGGCATCTTAGGCTTGGTCATATTGGTCAGACCAAGGTTTACAAAATAGAAAAAGATGGACTTATGGGCCCATTGGAATCAGATCCCTTTCCAACTTGTAAATCTTGCCTTAAATGCAAAATGACTAAGTCCCCCTTCATAAGGAAGTTGTGGAAGCTGAGATAGAATCAATACATGAAAATTAGGTAGGTAGCCTTATGTATGCCATGTTGTGTACAAGACCTGACATTGCACACGCTGTGAGGGTGGTAAGTAGATTTAAGGCAAACCCAGGTAGGGAACATTGGACTATCGTAAAGGACATTCTCAAGTATTTAAGAAGGACTAGAGATCTAGTTCTTATGTATGGTGGTGGAGAACTGAATGTGATGGGCTTCACTGATTCAGACTTCCAAGGACATAAAGATGACTCAATGTCTACTTCTGTCTACATTTCTACTCTTAATGGAAGAGCAGTATATTGGTGAATCACCAAGCAAAGCGCGACTGCTGATTCAACCTGTCAGGCTGAGTATCAAGTGACCTCGGAGGTCTCTAAGGAAGGGTTTTGAATTAAGAGTTTTCTGGTGAACTTCAATTGATACCATGTGCAGAGCTACCTGTTCCGATTTCGTGTGATAATGACGATGCTGTAGGAAAAGACAAGGAGCCTAGGTTTCACAACAGCAGAAAACACATCGAGAGAAAGTATCATCTCGTGAGAGAATTTGTTCGCAAAAGATACATTGAGCTGCATAGAGTAGACTCAGAAGATGAAGTTATTGATCCACTCATCAAGCCACTTTCCTATATGAGCTTGGAGCATCATCTGGAGAACATGGGTATTAGATACCATAATGTGTGGCATTGAGTACAAGTGGGAGATTGTTAGGAGTATTTGTTAGGAATACTTGTTGAATTTTTATGATGACATCCCTATATTGATAATTATTCAAATGTATGTTTTCAATACATGGCTGTAACACCCCCAATCCACTCAGGGATATTACACGCCGTAGACCCTCTCCTCGAGGATCTACCAGGCTGGTAACAACATTTAACGTCTCGACAATGCCTTCAAGGCAAAAATGACTCAGTAGACCGATTTGGTCTTTCAATAAATACATACAACTCGAATACAACTCATGCCCACGCAGGGGTCAAAAATACAACCACACCCGTACAACGGGAAAGATATAGCAGCGGAAATAAAAGTACAACTATACCAATACGACAACAACGGGTCCTCGTGTGATTAGTATCGTTCATCTTTCATCATCCTTCATGCCGACCCTGTGCTCTGCTCCAAAACCTGAATGCAATACAGACATCCACCCCCCGAATACTCGGGGGTTAGCAAAACTCCACTGTTTTGCTAGTGCAAGTATAAAATACGAAAACGAGCCATACATATCATACTCCACGGAACATGTTAATCATAAACATACTTCCCGAGGTAAATCACTTAATCAAAACGGTTAAATCGAAAGATAGGGGTAAACCCGATATACATCTTGTGAAAACATTTTACGATCTCGGGAGTTTTGAAAACACTTGGGATTTTAAGAATTCTCAAACCTTTCAAAAACATTTAGGGACACAGCCCAAAAGTCATTCTCCAAAATTCAAGTTCCGGTAACAATACGCAGGGTCCATAACCCATTTCACAAAACACGGGGTCCGTGACCCAAATCACAAATCACATGTTCCTAAGGATTATTCGTGTCCCGTGCTAACAAGCCACGAACCTCAGATGCTCCCGAAGAACAAACCCGAGTGAATAACCCAATAGGAAAAACATATCAAATCACATGTCACCGTAACCGCAGTCACGTGACTACAAGCACATATACGTACATAATCAAACCACAACCATAAGTTATCCCGGCATCGCGCTAACAAGCCACGAACCTCGGAGTCCCCGCAAGACATACCCGATGATAACCCTACAAGTTATCCCGGCATCGGGCTAGCAAGCCCCGAACCTCGGAGTCCCCGCAAGACATACCCGTATTGGATAACCTTACGGTTTCGCCCGACCCATACTAGCAAGTATGGATCCCGGAGATTCAACAAATCCTACCCGGAGGCACATCACAATACATCAAGCACACAACAATAATCACTTATCAATCCAAACACCATTAAGCATCACAAACTCCTTTCAAGGAGTAACAACTAATATCACACACATTACGTTCTTACCGAACAAGTACATAATAACAATACGTAATCCCCGACAAAGGATTACGGTCTATCAAACTCACTCGAATTGATCATATTATCTTTCAACATACAAAACCAACACACATATTCTGAGAATACATATTCACGAAGTATACGAATTATCGTTGAAAGACAACATTTATCGAGAACATACCAATCCCTTTTTACGTTCATTAAATATTGGATTTCGCATAAAATCATTTATCAAGAATTATATCAACGAAACATGAAATGTATGGGCAAGATACTTGCCTCAAAATCGATACGCAAGTATTCCGGCGAACACGGCTCAACCGGAAAGCTTCAAACGCCCAATGCTATCGAAGCGGAAGACGGCGGCGAGCGAAAGGGTTCAACACGATTTCTTAGCAATAAACACGAACCTAACATCATACAATCAATAAATCATCGACCATACGAGGAAGAATAATCGTAGAACGCCCGAAAACCCCTCTAAGACATTTCTGGACACCTTCAAGGCGTCGGTCAAGAACTCGACTCAAACAACGAATCGATACGATCCAACCATGGAATAACAAGGAAATGATATAATACATCTAAATAATCATCAATCCATCAAAATCCTAAGTTAAATCGGATTAAACGGACGAAATCGAACAAAATACCCAAAATCCCCAAAATTAGATTTCTAGAAAATCGGACTGATTCGCTCGATCAAAGGATGTTATAGGACGGATGATTGATGATATGAGCCTCAAAACTTCATGGATTGAAAGAACAACATCATGTCTCCATGATGTATACACCACACGCATGACGGGAAGAAAAGGAATGAGAAATCAAGCGAAAATACGCTGCCAGGCCTTAAATAGGTGACAGACTCGACCGTGTCCGACATGACACGGTCGTGGCGCGCAGATTGGCGAGGGCTCGGCCGTGTCTGCATGACACGGTCGTGTCGCGAAGGCGCTCGGCATTGACTCGACCGTGTCCGAACACGGTCGGGCCTCGGCGACGCTACACCGGCTTATCCGGACGAGTACGGCTCGGCCGTGCCAGCGACACGGCCGAGTCCGTCGGCGATGATCGCCAAATGAGCGGGTGAGCTAAACGACCATAACTCTCTCGTCCGGACTCCGATTGACTCACCGTTTGAACCATTGGAAAGCTAATTCGATGCTCTATAATATTGCAAAGATTTAGAATTTTTGGGGTTACCAAAAATTAATGGTGACTTTACAAAGTCGAACTCATACTTAGAAAAGTCGATTAAGGACACGGAACTCAATAAAACGACACCGAAACGAACTCGGATGACAAAAAGTGCAGAATTAATCATTCTCGAAATGACGAAAGGTCATGAGCGAGTCGTCAAAACGAACTTCCGCCGAAAAAATAAAATTACCGAAATTCGAAATTGCGGATATTACATTCTACCCTCCTTAAAAGAAGTTTCGTCCGAAACTTAAAACAAGTAGGGGAGCAATATACCCGCAGAAAACTCGACGAGATACACAAAAATGGAAAACTCGCGCCAACGGCGAAACTGCAAGAAACGCAAAGAGACATACGGCGTGAAAACACGCTCCACGACGACCAACACAATGTCGCCGTTAGGGATACAATAAAACCAACAAATGACAAGCGTCATCAAGCGGATAATATAGCCTAGTCAATTATCCGTCTATCTCAATTCACAACGATCGAAAGTCTGTATGATTGACCATCCCTACGGTACATCAATCAAACGCGAGCCAATCACGAACTAATCGAATTCCACCGCCAGGGTTGGAAGATCAACGAGACTAATTTCCCAAACTTAAGGGAATTAGGAAGGAGCCCGAATGCTCAACGATCACGAAACGAGGACAAAAACCGAACAAACAAACGACCGAACCACAACGGTCGAGACAACAAAAGCGAACAATCATGTTCGAATCACGAAGAACAATAAAATTCAAACAACAACTCCAAGGTTCACATCTCGACTCGAGACAATATATGATCCGGTGAAAACAACAACGTATGCATTCACATAAGATCCACATGAAAGGGAATAGAAATTGAAAAGTCACAACGATAAACTAGTTATTCCGAAATGATGCCACACTCGCTCGATAAACAAAAACAAGGGGCGGGACAAGCTCAGAAATGTCAACGAACATAAACGAGTCGACAGAGTCGAAAATACCGAAGTTCCAAATCCGATCCACTTCGAATAAGAGAACGAGTAAAACCAGATGATGTCACTTCCGTACAAGGTTCTCAAGAATCGAACCGAACTCGACAAAGTCACAGCGATAACCAGTTGACCCAAAAACAAGATCACGGCTCGTTCGAGCAGCGAAACCGAAATCTGAGAACAAGTTCGAAAGTATCAACGAACACGAGCGAGTCGATAGACTCGAGAAAGAGAAAATGCAGGAGTCTAAAAACAACACGGGTACTACATTCGACCTCTTATAAAAGAAGGTTGCCCCGCAACTCACAACAATAAATCAAGGTGACGACACAACAAGCAACCGACGAAACATCCTTGAAGGCCTCTCAAAGCCGATTCGATACTTGTCTTTGAGCGCGAACTCCGAAAGTCTCGGTAGCCATTCGCAAAATCGAATTCGGTGTCCTCGAGTCCACACTTGAAATGTGTTACCGACGAGAAGGACAAATTTACACGTGCATGCCCCGGCACATTACGGTTGAAACGTCTCGGCTCGGCATACCGAAAATACAAATGTTCGATACAATGGATCAAAACACCGCAAAACAACATACCGGAGATGCCAACTCAGCATAACATATCAACGCATACAAAAATCACAACAACAACGGCATCATTCGACGATTACAACATCCCGAACGACAGCCAGCACACAATCACAAACATCATGAAACAATCACCCATGTGTATAACGCACAAAAATCCAGGCTTTAACAACTCACACTAGTGCGACAACACGCAAATCACCACGAGGCGATAAACAGTAAACACCAGTTCACACCTCTCACAGAGGGCCAACAAAACATATGCGTGGCGAACGACTCGACGCTCACGCCACCCATTCAATCACAATTCGGGGTTGACACCGTAACGAAAGTTCGAAAACCATACACGCATTTCCGGTCCGTAAACAGGAATGATAGGTTTTAAAAACGAAAACCACCTTTGAAGATAGTTTGGTAACACCAGTTGATCTTGAGTATCATTTTACAAAAAGTAGTACAAACACCATTATCGAGACTTTGAAAGTCATCTTGCGTTTGAACAAAAATGAGGACACCTTTCCTTTAGTGAAAAACTTTCAAAAATATTCGACCCTTGGGTCTAAGCAACTGCATTTGAAAATATCTCAAAAATATTTTTGGTCCTCAACCGGAAATTTTTTGAAATCTATTGCGGCATTAGAAAACACCTTGAAAACACTGCAAGAAAATAATTCGTTTTAAAAGTACGTCTCGAATTTTAATTTTCTAAGATACTCAAGGTTTTCAAAAAAAAATAATTCAATGGGCTAGAATGCCCAAAAATTTCAGGTAATTACAAGGAACAATATAGCGCCGTGGGTCCCGCGCCGGAACCCACCAGGATAAAACCATTTACAAAAACGCCAAAAAGGCCGATGACGGTAATATTTCAAAAACTCACAGAAGCCATTTAGAAAATAATAAATACCGTCATAAGAATTTCGCCAAAACGATCAAGGCCGTAATGCCAAAAACTCGGTTAAGGAATTGGTTTTCAAAATAAAACTCAGTCGGTAAAATACCGAAAGCCATTACAGAAGAACTCACGCAGCGGATAAAAAGAAATAAAGTCAAACATGCACAAGACAGCAACATTACTCCTCATATGAACGAAAAATGGGAGTTAAATAATCACATATCACGAAATCAAAATCCATAAGAGGATTCCGTCACTTAACAAATAATCATAAAAATAGCTCGTGTCACACGAGGCACAACACAAGGAAGGGAGACTTACATTCACAGGTCGCACGAAGATGATGATCGCCCACGATACTAATCACGACCAACAAACTCGGGCAGCAGCGTCGCGACACGACTTAGTCAGACAAAATCCGACGAGACAAAAACTCAATAGACACCACTAACCCGACAGCCTAGGTTTCCTCAACCTAAAGCTCTGATACCATTCTGTAACACCCCCAATCCACTCAGGGATATTACACGCCGTAGACCCTCTCCTCGAGGATCTACCAGGCTGGTAACAACATTTAACGTCTCGACAATGCCTTCAAGGCAAAAAATGACTCAGTAGACCGATTTGGTCTTTCAATAAATACATACAACTCGAATACAACTCATGCCCACGCAGGGGTCAAAAATACAACCACACCCGTACAACGGGAAAGATATAGCAGCGGAAATAAAAGTACAACTATACCAATACGACAACAACGGGTCCTCGTGTGATTAGTATCGTTCATCTTTCATCATCCTTCATGCCGACCCTGTGCTCTGCTCCAAAACCTGAATGCAATACATACATCCACCCCCCGAATACTCGGGGGTTAGCAAAACTCCACTGTTTTGCTAGTGCAAGTATAAAATACGAAAACGAGCCATACATATCATACTCCACGGAACATGTTAATCATAAACATACTTCCCGAGGTAAATCACTTAATCAAAACGGTTAAATCGAAAGATAGGGGTAAACCCGATATACATCTTGTGAAAACATTTTACGATCTCGGGAGTTTTGAAAACACTTGGGATTTTAAGAATTCTCAAACCTTTCAAAAACATTTAGGGACACAGCCCAAAAGTCATTCTCCAAAATTCAAGTTCCGGTAACAATACGCAGTGTCCATAACCCATTTCACAAAACACGGGGTCCGTGACCCAAATCACAAATCACATGTTCCTAAGGATTATTCGTGTCCCGTGCTAACAAGCCACGAACCTCAGATGCTCCTGAAGAACAAACCCGAGTGAATAACCCAATAGGAAAAAAAAACATATCAAATCACATGTCACCGTAACCGCAGTCACGTGACTACAAGCACATATACGTACATAATCAAACCACAACCATAAGTTATCCCGGCATCGCGCTAACAAGCCACGAACCTCGGAGTCCCCGCAAGACATACCCGATGATAACCCTACAAGTTATCCCGGCATCGGGCTAGCAAGCCCCGAACCTCGGAGTCCCCGCAAGACATACCCGTATTGGATAACCTTACGGTTTCGCCCGACCCATACTAGCAAGTATGGATCCCGGAGATTCAACAAATCCTACCCGGAGGCACATCACAATACATCAAGCACACAACAATAATCACTTATCAATCCAAACACCATTAAGCATCACAAACTCCTTTCAAGGAGTAACAACTAATATCACACACATTACGTTCTTACCGAACAAGTACATAATAACAATACGTAATCCCCGACAAAGGATTACGGTCTATCAAACTCACTCGAATTGATCATATTATCTTTCAACATACAAAACCAACACACATATTCCGAGAATACATATTCACGAAGTATACGAATTATCGTTGAAAGACAACATTTATCGAGAACATACCAATCCCTTTTTACGTTCATTAAATATTGGATTTCGCATAAAATCATTTATCAAGAATTATATCAACGAAACATGAAATGTATGGGCAAGATACTTGCCTCAAAATCGGTACGCAAGTATTCCGACGAACACGGCTCAACCGGAAAGCTTCGAAACGCCCAATGCTATCGAAACGGAAGACGACGACGAACGAAAGGGTTCGACACGATTTCTTCGCAAGAAACACGACCCTAACATCATACAATCAATAAATCATCGACCATACGAGGAAGAATAATCGTAGAACGCCCGAAAACCCCTCTAAGACATTTTACCGGACACCTTCAAGGCGTCGGTCAAGAACTCGACTCAAACAACGAATCGATACGATCCAACCATGGAATAACAAGGGAAATGATATAATACATCTAAATAATCATCAATCCATCAAAATCCTAAGTTAAATCGGATTAAACGGACGAAATCGAACAAAATACCCAAAATCCCCAAAATTAGATTTCTAGAAAATCTGACCTGATTCGCTCGATCAAAGGATGTTATAGGACGGATGATTGATGATATGAGCCTCAAAACTTCATGGATTGAAAGAACAACATCATGTCTCCATGATGTATACACCCACAATGCGACGGGAAGAAAAGGAATGAGAAAGCGGCGAAAATACGCTGCCAGGCCTTAAATAGGTGACAGAGACTCGGCCGTGTCCGACATGACACGGTCGTGGCGCGCGATTGGCCGGCGAGGGCTCGACCGTGTCTGCGCATGACACGGTCGTGTCGCGAAGGCGCTCGGCATTGACTCGGCCGTGTCTGGAACACGGTCGGGCCTCTGGCGACGCTACCGGCTTATCCGGACGAGTACGGCTCGGCCGTGCCAGCGACGGCCGAGTCCGGTCGGCAGTGATCGGCCAAATGAGCGGGTGAGCTAAAACGACCATAACTCTCTCGTCCGGACTCCGATTGACTCACCGTTTGAACCATTGGAAAGCTAATTCGATGCTCTATAATATTGCAAAGATTTAGAATTTTTGGGGTTACCAAAAATTAATGGTGACTTTACAAAGTCGAACTCATACTTAGAAAAGTCGATTAAGGACACGGAACTCAATAAAACGACACCGAAACGAACTCGGATGACAAAAAGTGCAGAATTAATCATTCTCGAAATGACGAAAGGTCATGAGCGAGTCGTCAAAACGAACTTCCGCCGAAAAAATAAAATTACCGAAATTCGAAATTGCGGATATTACAATGGCAATTGTAAAGAAGAACCAAATGAGTATCTTCTATAGGCCTTTAAATTTAGGCCAAGTCTTGATCAAATGTTGATCAGTAGAAAATAGACTAAGTATAGAACTGCCATTTATCAGAGATGTTATCAGGAAAGTTAATTATCAGAGAAGTTTTGGTCAACGCAAAATATCATAGAGGTTTGACCAAAACCTAGCTGCAGATAAGTTCTGAAGAAGGCGCTACAATAGACAAGTTTTGGTCAACACAGAATATCAGAGAGGTTTAGCCAAAACCAATCTACAGTCGAGTCATGAGGCGAGAAACTGGTCAACAAATATCAGCTGAAGTTTCACCATCAGATCAGAGAATATTCATCAGGCCAGAGAACTTCATATCAGAGGACTTCAAATTCAGAGCAGAGAACTTTATCTCAGAGAAGTCCAGAGCAAAGAACTTTATCTAGAGAACTTCTACCAAGATACATCAGAGAAGTTTACTTCAGAGAAGGTTGATTGCACATCAGGAAGGTTTGACCAAGAGATATCAGATAAGTTCTCAGTCAATTTATCAGCCAAGTTCAAGATACTCAGTCCACGTCAGCAAGCGTTGAAAGTCAACAATCACGGAACGTCACATGCAAGACGTAGGAGACAAATTGAAAAGATTCCCGTAAGGTTAGGACTAAAATATTATTAGAGATCCGCGTTCTGAAGACTTGTGATTATTCTAATCAAGAATACCGGCACGAACAAAGAAAGTCTTTCAAACGGCCAGAATTGAAAAAAGGAATCAAGCCGTGCAACGGAATGATAATAAACAAAGAAGTCCACTCTCCAACAGACGGATTTATTACAGTGATGCAACGACTATGAAGAAAGCTCAAAGGATCGTACTATAAATACCTGAAGATATGAATTGATCAAAGTACGATGCGAACAATACTTACAAGCGAACAAAGCAATTAAATCAAACAAAGCTATCAAAGAGATCTATAGCATTGTGAAAGAGCAAATCTTAAATAGTCATATTTTGAGAAGCTCTTTAGTTGGAGAAGACAAACACTCTTATCTTTAAAGCTGAGTAAGGGGTACTTCTGTGAACGAGGTTTCAGAAGTTTCGTGACTAATAAGGCATCCACGGGTTCTTGATTGGAAGGTGATAGACAGCTCAAGAGTTGTTGAGGCATCCAAGGGTTTTCGATCAAGAGGTGCTAGGCAGTCAAGGGAGTTGCAACGGCCGCGGATTTCCACTGGTTGGAAGCTGTTGTAACAAGGAAGAATTCATTGTAACTTTTATCACTGTTTGACAGTTATAGTGAATTTATCTCCAACTAGTTTGGAGAGAAGTAGACTAGTAGAGGGTTACCCCACCTCTGAAACCACTATAAGTGCTTGTGTGATTTACTGCTTTAAACATCATACTTAACTGCTGCATTCATATTTACTAGTTCCATTAGAAGTTAACTACAGATGATATTAAGTTATGTGTATCGTCATCAGCTGTGTCTTCCGCATTATGTGTCTGCAGACGACATAAGTCATCTGTACTTAATCACCACTGAGAAACTCACCTGACCTGCAGGAAATAATTTAATAAGTCTATTCACCCCCCACTAGACTTATTCCTGATGACTTGTGACCTACAAATGGTATCAGAGAGGTTGGTTCAATTTTTTACAGAACCAGATCCATATGTCTGAGCATATATACATTAATCTCTCATTTAGAATGGAACACATGCAACACATGTGCTCTAGATTACCTGTATTCTCTGTAGATGAATATGACTTTATGCAGGCTCATCTGTTATCCATTCATGATGACATGTGGTGTATCATTGAGGAAGGTCCTTTCATCTTTGAAAAGGATAATACACCTGAATAAATTGCTGCTGGGAAGCCAGAGAAGATTCCCAAGAAGAGGACCAAGATGTCCCCTGAAGAGAGAAAGTTGGCCAACCTTGACAATCGATCCAGAGATATCCCATATCAGACCTTCGATCAAACGACCATGTTAAAGATCAAACATTGCAAAAACGCAAAAGAAACATGGGACACATTAGCAACAATGTGTGAAGAAACAAAGCTAATCAAAGAAAACATGGAATCAACAAGTGGATTCCTATCAGATAATGATGACGTAATCGGCTGCCTTATGGCCAATCTTGCTGATGAAGAGATAACATCTAAACCTCAAACTACAGAAGGTTTCAGTTCATATGTCTGAAGATATTGATATTCACAAATCTGTAAACCAATTATTAAAAGATTTTGAAATTCTTAAAAAGGCACACTTGGATGCAACAGTTAAGAATACCTAACTGAGAAATGATAAAACACATCTAGAAAAGAATTTTGACAATCTCAGCTAGGATACAAAAAATTTCAAAACCAGTCAGGCCAAAACTGAAAAAATAGCTTTTGCTGAAATAGATAGACTAACAGCCTTGAACAATGAAAAATCAGGTGCACTCACAAATCTTGAAGTTGAACTTTCAAAACTCAGACAACTATACGATGCTCAAGCTAAAGAGATTACATCATTGAAAGCATCTATAACCTTAGATGGATTGTGCATAAACCAAATGCCACTTTATTTAAAATCAGGCCTTGGATATGACCCAACACTCCCTCCACTTCTAAAACTACTTTTATAAAGGAAGAAACACTTGTTCAGGCTGCTGAACCAACAATATTAAAAAATATACAGCAGTCAAGATTTTCAAAACAGCCACCTAGATAAAAGACTAGGCAATGGCCAAAAAAGCATTATTCTACTTATTACCAAAAACTCCCTAAAAACAGATTTCAAAATGGGAGAGGTAAATGGAAACCTCAGGGTTATCCAAATTTCCAAAAAGACCAGGTATGGAGACCTCAAAACTTTCATAATAGGTCTCAGCCAAGATTTTACAATGGCTCATACCACACAAACTACCAGTCATATCCTATACACAATTCAAATCAAGGATATAGACCTAGATACTATGCATCTTATAGAGGTAATGAACATAATTTTCAAAATATGTGGAACTACCATAACAAACCACATCCAACTAGTTACCAACCATATTATACGCATGATCCAAACCAAGGATAAAGAAAACGTAAGGATGCATACAGAAACGAGGTTCACATTGTTAGATTGATACCGCCACTAGAAGGGGGGTTGAATAGTGCGGTTAAGAGTATTGTACTCTTTTTCGTGCGGAAGCAAAAATAGCGGAGAATAAAAGTGCAGAAAAGAAAGAACACAAGAAATTGTTCGAGAGGTTCGGCTATTAACGAAGCCTACGTCCCCTACCTAGTTTTATCGACTAGGACTTTTCTTAGAACTTGGAATTTGCACTTTCTAGTTTAGTGCCAACTTCTTACAACTTCTTGATTTCCGGGCTCAAGAACAACCTCACAAAAACACTCTTGTTTTTCTAGGTACAAGATAACCAATACACAAAAATAAGTGCGAGTAGAAACTCGGCTTTCACGATATATCGCTCTAAGATACAAGAATGAAGATTGGAAATTATAGAACAAATCTTCTTGTATCACAAAGAATATCTTTCAGAATGTTTGCTTGATATTGCTTGAATATGCTAGTAGGCTCAGAATTCTTGTGTATCTTCAATGTCCATGAAGGTGGCTATTTATAGCCTTCTTGAGCTCATTTTCCCGTTGGAACAGTAAAATGAGTTACGTACGTTATATGATGCCGCCACGACGTTACATACGTTACGTACGTTATATGAACTGAATAACGGCCGTAATGAAAGTGCCAAAACTGTCCAGTGAACTCTGATGAAATGCGTTACGTACGTTACGATCCTTAGGGTTACGTACGTAATATCCTGGTCAAAGATCCGTTGATTGAGACGACTTGTTGCAACGGCTAGTGGCTTTTCCAACGGTCAGAATAATTCAAACCTTACGTACGTTATATTCTCCTGGTTACGTACGTTACCTGTACAGAAAAGCTTACGAAAATAGTGAATGTTACGTACGTTAGTAAAGATGTGTTACGTACGTTATCTGTTAAATTTTACGTGCGTTAATGTGATATATGTTACGTACGTTAACTGAAGAGAAAGTATGTTTTAAGTAAATTTTGGTTTAAATAAATACATCATCAAAACGATCTAAAAAATATTGTTCCAACAATCTCCCCCTTTTTGATGATGACAAAATTTACTTTATGTGAGTTTTTGAAAAACATGATTTTGATAAAAATTAGAAACTCCCCCTGAACACGAGCATTGCAAAATAATATGCTCCCCCTGAAAACGTGCACGGGTTAGTTTCAAAAGTTGATTTCAAAAACGAATACATATTATTCTCTCCCTTTTTGTCATTAACAAAAAGTTGAGAAAACCTGTAAGAGACATCAATGATCAACATAAACAAAGTAAGAGACATCAATGATCAACAAAACGATAACCAACATAATGTATGAAAATATAGTCATTACAGGCAAGCATGAATATGAAATGTTTGGTCTTTTAATAAACAGGAAACATCATCATTAGAAAGGATAGCCCGACTAGTCAAGGTCCGCCTCCGGCGGTGTCGGCGGTATCCCGAAATGTGTGCAAATGCTCTTCACCATGATCTTGACCTCACTCATGTCCTTCTCAAGTCTATCCATACGAGAAGCCATCTGGGAAGAGGAGGATTCCGGACGAGGACGGGAGGAACCAAGCTGTGATGACGGACGAGGTCTAGTATGATCGAGCCCCCTCGATGTGATCCTCTCCTCCGGTCTCGGAAGAGTGCCCCCATCAATGAGCCGATCATCATCCTTAATATAAGCAAAGTATATCCAGCCACGATTTCTCGTGCGGAGATACCTCATCGTCCGTAACGTCCCTTGGTGACGAGGCTCCCCGGGAATCGGAACCCCGTGGACCCCAGATGTCAACTCCGGCTTTCTCAAAAATTTCGGTTAAGATAGAACCAAAAGGCATTCTGACCTTCTCGACGATCAACTTTTGCGTAGCTCTTTTTGTGGAAAATTTGTCCCTTTTCCACAAACCATTTAGACAATAGACGAAGTTGACTTGGTGATTCTTCCACACATGATAGATAATCTCCATATCGATATTCACAAGACGAAGTTGAGCATTAACTTTCGGCATAAGACAACGAGTGATAGCATCATGAAGCAACCGAATGTTTATGCCAAAGTCATTATTTTCAAACCTTAGGAATGAACATTTAAAACGGCTTTGTCCGATAAGAAATCACGGACTTTCGACTCGTGAACACTATAACTTTCATCATCGGACGGTCGTTAAAGACTTCGTCCGGAGGAGCAAACTCTCCCTTGCAACGAAAACCCTCATTCGGGAGTCCAAAAATCTCCGAAAGTTTCGCTTCATCAAAAGATATTGATTTACCACGCACAAGCGAGTTAACAACGGCAAGTCCGTCGGCATCATAAGTGACAAAGAAATTCGCATAAAACTCTTTCACACATTCTTCATAAATAGGTCGAGCAAGACTAACGAACTTATTGATCCCAAGCATATCGAAAAATTCTTCGATAGCAACACCAGCATTATTCAGCGATTCAAAATCAAAGTGATGACTCGGAGTTACCTCTTCGTCAATAAGGATTTCGTTGAAGACCTTCATGGCTTGAGCATTCCGAAATGAAAGATCGCTGGAAACCGTGGGGGATGCTTCAGAGGTTTCTCCTCTTCTCTTTTTGCCAGTTCTGGGAGCCATGAGGATTGAATCGGTTGAAAAACAATGAAGTTTTGATGAAGTGATTCGGAACAGTTCGTCAAATGTCGCTAGGGATTTTGTGGAAATGAACAGGGAAACTGACGGTGGGTTTATATATGAGATGGTCAACGATCGCTTACGTACGTTATATCCCCTATGTAACGTACGTAGCGTAAAAACCTAAACTCTCTGGACTGATTCCTGTGTTTCGTTACGTACGTAACGTAACAACATGTTACGTACGTAAGGTCCTATTAAATGCGTAATGGACCGCGTATATAAATGCGTAAGCAAGACCAAATGAACAGTCTTTTCCTTTCGATGATGTCCCGTTTTGAATGACCATTTTAATGTTACTATGATGAGTATGCAATATTTAAAAATGATCAGCATGTCCCATTCCTAAATTTATGCGAATAAAGTTGAAAGCTTCTTCGGGTAATGGTTTTGTAAAGATATCCGCCAATTGTTCATTAGTACCAACAAATTGGAGACGAACATTCCCGTTTTGGACATGGTCACGAATAAAATGGTGACGAATTTCGATGTGCTTTGTCCTACTATGCAAAATGGGGTTTTTACTTAAATTAATGGCACTTGTATTGTCACAAAAATAGGAGTATTTTTAAGTTCGATGCCATAATCAAGTAATTGATTTTTGATCCAAAGAACTTGTGCACATGCACTTCCCGACCACATATTACGCCTTCATGTGGAAGTAGCGACACTAGTCATTTCTTACTTCCCCATGAAATTAAACATGAACTCATAAAATGACAAGTTCGGTGGTGCTTTTTCTATCAATTTTACAAACAAAGAAATCGGCATCACTATATGAAAAAAGTTGAAAATCAATTCTTGAAGGATAACATAGTCCTATAAAAGAAATATATTTTAAATATCGAAAAATTCGTTTACATTCTATGAGATGAGATTCTTTAGGGTTAGCTTGAAAACGAGCACATAGACAAGTAGCAAACATAATATCGGGTCTAGATGCAGTTAAATAAAGTAAGGATCAGATCATACCTCGATCTGTTTTTGGTCAATGATTTACCTTTTTCATCTTTATCGAGTTTAAGAGTGGAAGACATAGGAGTGGATATTTCTTTGCAATCTTCCATCTTAAATTTCTTTAGTAGCTCATTGACGTACTTGGATTGGTGAATGAATATTCCGTCATTGAGTTGCTTAATTTGGAGTCCGAGAAAGTTTTTCAACTCTCCCATCATACTCATTTCGAACTCTCCCTTCATAAGATTTGAAAATTCCTTGGACAGAGTTTCGTTAGTTGCACCAAAAACAATATCATCCACATAGATTTGACAAATTAACATATCATCATTTAAGACCTTAATAAGCAGTATTATCAACATTTCCTCTTTTATAACCATTTAAGATAAGAAAAGAGCTTAGACGATCATACCATGCTCTCGGAGCTTGTTTTAATCCATAGAGAGCTTTATGGAGCTTGTACACATGATCCGGATGATCATAGTCTTCAAAACCCGGAGGTTGCTTGACATAAACTTCCTCCTGGATGATTCCATTTAGGAACGCACTTTTTACATCCATTTGATGGAGTTTGATCTTCTTGTATGCGGCAAAGGCACAGAGAAGACGAATAGCTTCAAGACGAGCAACAGGAGCGAACGTCTCTTCATAGTCCAAGCCTTCTTCTTGATTATAACCTTGGGCGACCAACCTCGACTTATTTTTAATAGGGAGACCATCATCATCGGTTTTGATTTTATGAACGCATTTGGTACCAATGATTGATTTGCCTACCGGTGCCGGAACTAATTCCCAAACTTTATTTCTTTCGAATTGGTTTAGCTCTTCTTGCATAGCAATAGCCCAATTCTCATCATTTATGGCCTCATCGATGTTCTTTGGTTCTGTAAGAGAAATAAATGCAATATTGTTAATACAATCATTTATATTTCTCCTAGTTCGTACACCTTCATCGATTTTTCCGAGAATTTGTTCCATCGGATGGTCTTTCACATTTGCCCAATCTTTAGGAAGGTTGTAAGTATTTTCCTCCTGTTTGTCCGAGCTTACGTCGAGCTTCTCCAATTCCTTTGATACTTCGGATACTTCTTTAGCTGGAACCATACCTGCATCATCATCAAAAACAACCTTTCTCGGGGGTAAAACTGTATCATCGAATTTTACATGAATGGACTCTTCTACCGAGCCTCTTCTACAATTAAATACACGATAGGCTTTACTATTAGTAGAATAACCAAGAAATATTCCAATATCTGATTTAGAATCGAATTTACCCAAATTGTCTTTTCCATTATTATGAATGAACACTTTACACCCAAATGGATGAAAATAAGATAAATTGGGCTTTTTACCTTTAAAAATCTCATAGGGAGTCATCATTTTATTTCTCCTGAGATGGACACGATTTATAACATAACAAGCAGTGTTAACGGCTTCGGCCCAAAAGTATTTAGGAAGACCATACTCGTTGAGCATTGTTCGGCTCATTTCTTCTAGAGAGCGATTCTTCCTCTCGACAACTCCATTTTGTTGAGGTGTCCGAGGTGCCGAAAAGTTGTGCCCAATACCATATTTATCGCACCAATCTTCAAAGAGATTAGAATCAAATTCTCCACCATGATCGGTTCGAATGGCGATAACTGGTAATCCTTTTTCCTTCTGGGTAACCTTACACCACTTAACAAACTCGTTAAAAGCATCATCTTTATTGGCTAAGAATTTTACCCAAGTAAATCTAGAAAATGTTGACACAAAATGTATTTTGATGATGGTTACATACAAAACATTTAATTGAATCTATCTCGGCTCGATAATATTTTGAAGGGACACAATATGGCTAGCGCACGCTACGTATCATACCGTAGCGCACGCTATCGAGACTCTCATACACAGCCCAGTCAAGTCAGCTGCAGCCTACTCAAGTCGCCTGAATCGATAGCGCACGCAAACTATTGAATGATAGCGTACGCTAATAAACTATAGATAGCGCACGCTATACAACATACATAACGCACGCTATCGCAAGTCTCCAGAAGTCAGTGAAAGGAATTCAGAATTGGACGTTGCGCACGCTACAGACATATTCTTACGTACGTTAAAGTGAAGACTTAGCGCACGCTAATTTTCATATCTAGCGCACGCTACCGAAATAATGGTCAGTAGTCCAGTAGCCACTGGACTCACTTCGTCTAGGTCTTTACGTACGCTACACAAGGCAACGTACGTTATTGAAATAATTCAGTAGCGCACGCTAAAGTAAAGGTGCTAGCGCACGCTAAATGGAATATGCAGTTTACCGTTTGAAATTCAACCGTTGGAAGCAAGAGTCAATGCAGATCCGGAAAATCTGGAAATATTGGATTTAATTAATGCTAGCGCACGCTATGCATACTTGCTAGCGCACGCTAATCATGATTTAGCCGTTGGAAAAAGAGACGTTGGAGAGGAAATCGGATTTTGTCAAAGTCAAGATCAAAGACTAGTTGACCAAGACGATAGCGCACGCTACCATATCAGTACTAGCGCACGCTAAACACAGAATTTTACCGTTGCAACAGTCTTTGTGACCGTTCGGAGAACTCAAGTCAAAATTCGCTAACGCACGCTACAAGGATCTATTAGCGCACGCTAATAGTATATTTTTTTCAGATTTTGAAGGTTGTCTCACTCCTATAAATACCCGAAGGACTTGGGTATCAAACACACAACTTCAAGCATTCAAGCATTCTAGCATACAAGCAATCAAAGCATTCTTGAGCTCAGATTTACATATTTTGTTGTATTACAAGTTGTGAGAAAAGTAAGATACAAGAGCGATTTCAATTGTATTATACATTATTCCTTGTATTCTTTCATTTGGTTGTAAGTGTTGCATCACTTATACTTGAGCGAAAAAGAAACGAATCAAGAGTCACTAATCCGGTGTTATTAGGATCTTTGATCCGGCATTATTAGGATTATACTCCCATATTCGTATAGTGAGGATTATCTAGTTCCTATAGAACACTAGATAAACAATTATTCATATTGAGGGAAAGGTTGAGCTTGGACCGATAGAAGACAAGCGGATTGTAACGGTTGTGAACTCGGACCGATAGAAGACGAGTTAAGGTTGTGGTTCTTCTTTAGCCAATAGAAAAGAAAGTCGGAGAGAGGACGTAGGCAAGTTGCCGAACCTCTATAAATTCTTGAGTCTTTATTTTCCGCATTATTTTCTTTTTACTCGCAAGAAATTTCGGTATTCCGCATCACCACTATTCAACCCCCTTCTAGTGGTGAATTTATCTCTTGATTGGTATCGGAGCGGGTCTCTTTTTTAAAGGTTTAACCACCTAGAGAAAAAGATCCGCAAATGGCACTTCTAGGCCAAATTGAAGGAAATGCTCTCAACCGTCCTCCTTTCTTGACGGTTCCAATTTCATGACGTGGAAAAAGAAGATGGCGATCTTCGTTCAAGCCTACGATATTGAAATCTGGAAAGTTATTGCTCTCGGTCCTAAACTTGCTAAGAAAGAAGATGGATCGTTGAAAAGATCGAAGAATTCAATGATGAGGATTGGAGAAACACGCATGTCAACTCCCGAGCTACTCAACTTCTCTATTGCGCTCTCAATCCCGAAGAACTTAATAGGATATCATCCTATGAAAGTGCCAAAGAAATTTGGGAAATTCTCGAAGTCACTCACGAGGGAACCACTCAAGTCAAGGAGACCAAGATTAATATGTTACTCCATGACTACGAATTATTTTCCATGAAAGACGAGGAAACGATCACAAATATGTTGGATCGATTTTCGGCTATAACAAACGGTCTTGCATCTTTTGGAAAGCCTATATCGAGCAGTGACAAAGCTAAGAAAATTCTGCGATCGTTGCCACGAGAATGGGATGCCACGGTCACCGCGATCATGGAATCCAAGGATCTCAATAAGCTCGAATTTAGTGCCCTCATCGGGTCACTCATCAACTATGAGATCGTTCTCAAGTCTAGAGGCACAAAACCAAAGCCTCGGGAAAGAGTAGTCGCATTCAATGTTGATAGCGACGTTGAGGAAGATGTTGCCGAAGATGAAGACGACGAGGAACTCGCTCTTTATGCCAAAAACTTTAGAAGGTACAAAAACCTAATTCAAAAGAGGCGAAGTTTTCTTGGTCGGGATGGCAAACCGGAGCAAAAGAAGAGTGGCTACACTCCTGTCAAGAAGTTCGACAATAATTGTCGGAAATGTGGTCAAGCCGGTCATTATGCCAAAGAATGCCGAGGATCCTCTTCAAAACCGCAAATGGAAAGATTCAAAAAGAAGGAGGTTCTAATCGCTTCTTGGAGTGATGACGAGGAGGAGATTGAAAGATCTCTAGACGCAAACCTTGCATTCATGGCCCTCGACTCCGAAAGCAATATCGAGGTAAGCTCTAAACTCAATGACGATGAATATGACTCTTTTGATTTTTGTGATTCACAAGAAGTTCATCAAGATGATGAGTTGTTGAGTGCGTTTGAATCGTTAAATACGGAGTATGACGAGATGGTTAAGTTAAACATATCTTTAAAAAGAAAAATAAAATCTCTAGAACTCGAAAACTCCTCGCTTCAAAACAAGGGCAAAACTATTGAGATTGACCATACATCATGTATTGAAAAAGAAAATGTTTTGAAAATCGAGTTAACAAAAACTCAAAAGGAGCTAAAATATATTGTGAACAAATTTACTCTCGGAAACGAGAAATTCGAAAGGCTCCTATCTATTCAAAAATCACCCTTGCTCAAACACGGTCTTGGTTTCGACCCTTTTAAACGGGAACAATCCCTTATTAATCTCGACAAAATAAAGAAAACCGAAACCGAGAACTCAAAAGTTCCGCTCAAACGAGTTCACAATGTTAATCCTCATTCAAAGTTAAGAACTATCAAAGTTAAGCAAATATGGGTTCCGAAAGGGACAATTGTTCCAAATGCTATAAGCATAATTAACTTTGGAGGACCCAAACGGGCTTGGGTACCGAAACAACCGAGAAATTCTATTTTTGTAGGTACCGGCACCAAGGAAAAACAAGTGGTACATTGATAGCGGATGCTCAAGGCACATGTGCGGTTCCGAGGACCTATTTGAGGACCTCGAATATCAAGATCAAGGACATGTGACCTTTGGAGATAACCAAAAGGGAAAAATCAAAGGAATCGGCAAAGTCGGTAAGGAACCTTCTCCATCTATCAACAAAGTACTTTTTGTTGAAGGTTTGCATCATAATCTCCTTAGCGTTTCGCAACTTTGTGATGAAGGTTTTAAAATTCTATTTGAGCAAACGCATTGCACGGCATTTAGAAATAATAAAATTGCATTCATTGGCTTGAGATGCGGAAACATCTATATTGTTGATCTTAATGATAAGAGTTCATTCAATGAAAAATGCCTTATTACCTTGGATGACAATGCATATTTATGGCATCGAAAATTGGGGCATACTTCTCTACCCATTATTTCTATTTTATCTAGACACGACCTTGTTCGTGGATTGCCCAAACTCAAATTCGATAGAAAACATTTGTGTGAATCATGCATTAAAGGGAAACATACTCGAGAATCGTTTAAACCAAAATTCGAGGTTTCCACTAGTCGAGTTCTTGAACTCGTGCATATGGATTTGATCGGACCATCTAGACATGTTAGTTTAAATGGTAAACTTTATACTTTGGTTATTGTTGACGATTTCTCTCGATTTACTTGGGTTAGATTTTTAGCTCATAAAGATGATGCATTTTCCGAGTTTTCTAAATGGTGTCGCTTGGTATCAAATGAGAAAAACCTCTCCATAATTTCTATTCGCACCGACCACGGAGGTGAATTTGATTGCACCCCGTTTGAACTTTTATGCGATAAATACGGTATTAATCACAATTTTCGGCTCTAGAACGCCTCAACAAAATGGAGTTGTTGAAAGGAAAACCGATCTTTGGAAGAAATGTCGAGAACAATGCTTAATGAATACTCTCTTCCACGATACTTTTGGGCCGAAGCAATTTTTACGGCATGCTATGTGATTAACCGAGTTCACGTTCGTAGAACTCATCTTAAAACGCCTTATGAATTATGGAAGGGCAAAAAGCCTAATATTGCTTACTTTCATCCTTTTGGTTGCAATGTATTTATTTTGAACAATGGCAAGGATAACTTGGGCAAGTTTGATGCCAAATCCGACTCCGGAATTTTTCTTGGTTATTGTACTAATAGCAAAGCGTATCGTGTGTATAATATTAGAACGAATAAAGTTGAAGAATCCATACACGTTAAATTCAATGATATGATCTCACCCCCGAGAAAGGTAGAATATTTTGATGATGCAGGTACCTTTCCGGATCCCTCACCCGAAGTGAAGAAAATTTCGGAAATCGAAATGAACACAATCGTTGATTTACCGAAAGATTGGAGGCACATCAAGGACCATCCGAAGGATCTCGTGATCGGAAACATTGAAGACGGTGTTCAAACCCGAAGGAGGACCACCGAATTTATGGCTCATTGTGCTTTTGTATTCGAAATAGTTCCCAAAAATATATCGGAAGCTCTCGATGATGAAAGCTGGGTAATGGCAATGCAAGAGGAGCTTGTGCAATTCAAGCACAATAATGTATGGAATTTAGTTCCCGCGCCTAAAGATAAAACAATTATCGGAACTAAATGGGTGCATAAAATCAAGAGTGACGAAGACGGCTATCCTATTCGAAATAAATCTCGTTTGGTCGCTCAAGGATATAATCAAGAAGAAGGCCTTGATTACGAAGAAAGTTTTGCTCCCGTGGCTCGACTCGAAGCCATTCGCTTGCTTTGTGCATTTGCCGCTCATAAGAAGATAAAGCTATTTCAAATGGATGTCAAAAGTGCATTCTTGAATGGTTTCATTCAAGAAGAAGTCTACGTCAAGCAACCTCCCGGTTTTGAAGACCATCATTTTCCAGATCATGTCTACAAGCTCAACAAGGCACTCTACGGGTTGAAACAAGCACCCCGAGCATGGTATGATCGTTTAAGTCAATTTTTAATAGCAAATGACTATAAAAGAGGCAAAGTCGATAATACCTTGTTTGTTAAAGTACTAAATGATGATATACTTGTTTGCCAAATTTACGTTGATGACATTGTTTTTGGAGCTACTAATGAATCCTTTTGCCAAGATTTTTCTAATCTTATGAAAGGAGAATTCGAAATGAGTATGATGGGAGAATTAACGTTCTTCCTCGGGCTTCAAATCAAACAATGCGAAGATGGAATTTTTATCCATCAAACGAAGTACTCAAACGACCTCCTCAAGAAATTCAATATGGAAAATAGCAAGGTGATATCTACGCCAATGTCGTCATCATTAAAGCTCGAGAAAGATGAAAATGGCAAATCCGTAGATCAAAACTATATCGAGGTATGATCGGATCTTTGCTATATTTGACGCATCTAGGCGGATATAATATTTGCTACATGTCTATGTGCTCGATTCCAAGCTAATCCCAAGGAATCACATTTAATTGCTTGTAAACGCATTTTTCGTTATTTGAAAGGAACTATTGGACTAGGTCTATGGTATCCTTCTTGCTTGGATTTTAATTTAATTGCCTATAGTGACGCGCCGATTTCGGCGGATGCAAAATTGATAAAAAGAGTACTAGTGGTACATGTCATTTTATTGGATCTTGCTTAATATCTTGGGAAGTAAAAAGCAAACCAACAGTAGCATTGTCTACCTGAGGCCGAATATGTCATTGCAGGAGCGCACGTGCTCAAGTGCTATGGATTAAAAATCAACTACGCGACTACGGCATTCATTTTGAAAATACCCCTATTTTATGTGATAACACTAGTGCTATTAATCGAGCAAAATCTGTTTTGCAGTCGAACCAAGCATATAGATATCGGACATCACTTTTACGTGATCATGTTCAAAAGAAAGATATCTGTTTAATTTTTGTCGGGACGAAGGATCAACTTGCTGACATCTTTACGAAACCTCTTCCCGAAGAATCTTTTAATTCCATTCGTTTACAACTTGGCATGAGACATATAGACAATTTTTGAAATAAGCTTCTACTCAAAACATCAAAATCGGTGAGTCAGATCAATCGCTAGCGCGCGCTAGCTTCATATTCTTAACGCGCGCTAAAATTTTATTTCGCTAGCGTACGCTAAACCTTTCCTTCTTGCGTACGCTAATTAAAGTTTCTTCGATTTTCACTGAACAGTCCAGTGAGCCTCTATTTTTTGCCTAACGTACGCTAACCTTATAAATTCTAGCGTACGCTAACTTAAAACTCGCTGACTTTATATGCCGTACAACCCTAAATCACAACACATCCCTTAACGCACGCAATCGACTTCTCTCTTGCAAAAACCCTAGACAGCATCCGATCCAATCTGCGATCTTCTTCCTAAAAAATCTTCGATTCCCTTCGTTTTTCTCCTTCTCCGATCATGTCTAGCAAGAATCGAACTGCTATGGGCAAGCAATACAACAATTTGAAGCGTCCTCTAAACGCCCAATTCGATTCGGATCGATTCGTCTCAGCCACTGCTTCAAGAGTGTTCTTCGACATACTCCCTCAAGAACACATCACGGATTGCTACTTTTTCAATCTTCTAAGTCTCGAACGGGTAAACGTTAACATCTCCAATTTTTTCTCCTCACTCGGTATCTCTCGCTTCGTTGAATGCAAAAATCCTGTGTTTCCTGAGCTCGTCCGGGAATTCTATGCCAACCTTCACGTGGCCGAGAGTGAAGGTTCTTCAGCCCTTGTGCTAGGTAGCCTTGTCGGAGGAACCAAGGTGAAAGTTTCTTCCGATATCCTATTTCAAATTTTTGGTTTGCCCAGAGATGGCTTGATTTGCACTGGAAAATCATTGGTCGACGATAATGAAATTGGTGAAATTGACGTGAAAGAATTTCTGAGCACGAAAGCCGTTATTGACATAACGGATGATTTCTTTGAGAACAACGACTTCGGAATCAACATTCGATTGCTTTTGGTAGCCCTCACAAAATGTCTTATGCCAAAGGTCAATTCGCAGCATAAACTTGTAGGCGTGGACAAGCACGTGGTTTACCGCGTTCTAAATGACGATAAGGTTGACTTCTCCGACATCATCATTAGTTGGATGAAGGTGAAAGGAGATTTGTTCCGGTCAAAGAATTACGCCACTCGCTCTCGCAAGGTGGAATGCCTTATGGCTCTATCTTGTCGGCTATCTTTAGCTTCCATCAAGTTGAATTGTCGTAGGCCAAGGGTGTCCCCCCTCTCCCTCGGGCATGAGATCTCGGACGCGTCACTTAAAGCAATGCATTACGTCCGTACGATCAACGGAGAATTTGGATTCTCTTCCGTACCTTCGCGATGATGACCAAGTTGAGAAAGGGTCACGGAAGCCCTCTGCCGAAGAAATGATCACTCGTCGGGACCTCACACCCTTCGAGAAATGCAACCGGGAATTCATCAGAAACCTACTTCGAAAGGCAAGCACCCGATGCGAAATGTGGTGACGGAGGAAGAAGAGAGTGATCTCTTTGCTCGGATGCGGGGCATCGAGACTTCACACGCTGAGTTACGAGAGGACTTTCGGGCTCTGCGTTCGGAAGTCAGAGATGTGCATTCAGAAGTCCGGGAACTTCGTGGACTGTTATCCGAGTTCATACGCTACACTCACCCCTCGTTTCCCTTTCCTTCATCCTCCTCCGATCCTTAGACTTAATGATCTTTGATGTTTGATGTAGACACTTGTGTTCGAACAAGCTATATGTTTCGTTTGTCATGGAAAACTAGTTGTATTCACTGCATTTTATTATTAATGAAATTCGCATTTCTTAATTTGGCATTTATTATGTACACGTATTTAATATCTCCTAGTATTGTTACTATCGTTGCTACCATCATTGTTGATTGCACCATTGAGAATGGCAAAATTTAGTTAATGTTTATTAATAATGCAACAATTCAGGGGGAGTTCCTTTCTGTTTCTGTCAAAAAGGGGGAGAAAACTCCAAAAACGAAAATCGACTAACATATCGAACAAGTTTATCTTGATTCGAATCATTTCAAAACGTTTTTGCAGGTATTAATTAAATGTTTTGACATCATCAAAAAGGGGGAGATTGTTGACACAAAATGTATTTTGATGATGGTTACATACAAAACATTTAATTGAATCTATCTCGGCTCGATAATATTTTGAAGGGACACAATATGGCTAGCGCACGCTACGTATCATACCGTAGCGCACGCTATCGAGACTCTCATACACACCAGTAAGTCACCGCACTACTCAAGTCGCTCGAATCGATAGCGCACGCAAACTATTGAATGATAGCGTACGCTAATAAACTATAGATAGCGACGCTATACAACATACATAACGCACGCTATCGCAAGTCTCCAAGTCGGTGAAAGGAATTCGGGTGGACGTTGCGCACGCTACGAACATAGTCTTACGACGTTAAAGTGAAGACTTAGCGCACGCTAAATTTCATATAAATCTCACGCTACCGAGATAATGGTCGTAGTCCAAAGAGCCACTGGACTCACTTTGTCTAGGTCTTTACGTACGCTACACAAGGCAACGTACGTTATTGAAATAATTCAGTAGCGCACGCTAAAGTAAAGGTGCTAGCGCACGCTAAATGGAATATGCAGTTTACCGTTTGAAATTCAACCGTTGGAAGCAAGAGTCAATGCAGATCCGGAAAATCTGGAAATATTGGATTTAATTAATGCTAGCGCACGCTATGCATACTTGCTAGCGCACGCTAATCATGATTTAGCCGTTGGAAAAAGAGACGTTGGAGAGGAAATCGGATTTTGTCAAAGTCAAGATCAAAGACTAGTTGACCAAGACGATAGCGCACGCTACCATATCAGTACTAGCGCACGCTAAACACAGAATTTTACCGTTGCAACAGTCTTTGTGACCGTTCGGAGAACTCAAGTCAAAATTCGCTAACGCACGCTACAAGGATCTATTAGCGCACGCTAATAGTATATTTTTTCAGATTTTGAAGGTTGTCTCACTCCTATAAATACCCGAAGGACTTGGGTATCAAACACACAACTTCAAGCATTCAAGCATTCTAGCATACAAGCAATCAAAGCATTCTTGAGCTCAGATTTACATATTTTGTTGTATTACAAGTTGTGAGAAAAGTAAGATACAAGAGCGATTTCAATTGTATTATACATTATTCCTTGTATTCTTTCATTTGGTTGTAAGTGTTGCATCACTTATACTTGAGCGAAAAAGAAACGAATCAAGAGTCACTAATCCGGTGTTATTAGGATCTTTGATCCGGCATTATTAGGATTATACTCCCATATTCGTATAGTGAGGATTATCTAGTTCCTATAGAACACTAGATAAACAATTATTCATATTGAGGGAAAGGTTGAGCTTGGACCGATAGAAGACAAGCGGATTGTAACGGTTGTGAACTCGGACCGATAGAAGACGAGTTAAGGTTGTGGTTCTTCTTTAGCCAATAGAAAAAGAAAGTCGGAGAGAGGACGTAGGCAAGTTGCCGAACCTCTATAAATTCTTGAGTCTTTATTTTCCGCATTATTTTCTTTTTACTCGCAAGAAATTTCGGTATTCCGCATCACCACTATTCAACCCCCCTTCTAGTGGTGAATTTATCTCTTCAGAAAAATCATCGACAATAACTAAGGTATAAAGTTTACCTGTTAGACTGGCATGTCGAGACGGACCAATTAAATCCATATGAATTAATTCAAGAATGCGACTAGTGGAAATTTCCATTTTTGGTTTAAACGAGCCTCTTGCATGTTTACCTTTAATACAGGCCTCACAAATGTGGTCTTTTCTAAAATTCAATTTTGGTAGACCACGAACAATATCATTTTTGGCCAATTTTGAAAGAAGTGGTAAAGAGGCATGTCCCAATTTTCGGTGCCAAACAACGGCATTTTCATCGTATGAAAGTAGACATTTTTCGTTAAACGAAGATTCATCTTGGAGATCAACAATGTAAATATTTCCATAGCGCAATCCAATAAAAACGATTTGGTCTTTTCTCATTGCCGTGCAATGCGTAATTTCAAAAATTAATTTAAGACCGGTGTCACATAGTTGAGAAACACTTAGGAGATTATGGCAAAGTCCATCAACAAATAGAACATTTTCAATAGTGGGTAAAGGTTTCTTACCAATTTTACGTGTCCCTTTTATTTGGCCCTTTTTATTATCGCCAAAGGTAACGCAGCCACGATCTTCCTTTTTCAGCTCCGTGAAGAGATGTTCATTTCCACTCATGTGGTTTGAACATCCACTATCAACATACCATTTATTTGATAATGTTGTCTTCCTTGCTTGTACCTACAAAAACCATTTTCTTCCGTTTTATCGGTACCCAGGCTAATTTGGGTCCTGAGGAGTTAGATATAAAAACTTGGTTTTTAATAACGGTCCCTTTTGGTACCCAAATTTGTTTAACCCTTATAGTACGTCTAGCGTCTCGACAGTAGGTTTCGGTATGTCCAGGTTTTAAACATTTTGGACATGATGGGATACCCGTTTTTAAAGTGTCCGAATCTTTTGTGGTAATTTCTAAGGACTTTTTCATTGGAAATGAATTATATCCAAGTCCTTGTTTTGAAAGAGAAAATTTTTGACCAAATAATAATTGCTCGAATTTGTCATTACCACATGAAAACTTTCTGACATAAAGTTTAAATTCTTTTTGAGTTTTATGCAATTCATCTTTCAGAATTTTCTCAGTTTCCAAGCAATTTGTATGATCAATAGAAACTTCCTTGTTTTTCAATAATTTAGCATTTTCATTTTCAAGGAGTTTTATTTTCTTTTTCAAATCTCTATTGCTATTGCAAGCCTTTTCGTATTCATTATTTAGAGATTCAAAAGCATCAAGTAGTTCTTCATGAGAATCACTAACCTCGACTTCTTCGTCACTCTCTTCGGATGCGCGGGCCATAAGAGCAAGATTGGTTTGGACTTGTGGTTCATCATCCTCATCATCGTCACTCCATGTGGCGACATAAACCTCCTTCTTTTTGAACTTTTCATGCGGTGGTTTTGATGAACTTATTGGAGCCGCAGCACGACAATCTTTTGCAAAATGGCCTGGAATGCCGCACCTTCGACAAGTGTTGTCGAACTTTTTGTTTTGAGGGAAGTGAGTCTTTTTGGATTCATCCCTTGATTCTTGCTTTATATCTCTCCGGCGCCTTTGAAGAAGATTTTTAAATTTCTTTATGTTTTTGGCATAGAAGGCGGTTTCTTCGTCCTCTTCCTCGATAGGTTCATCCTCTAGGTCGCTTTCTTCTTTGGCTTTGAAAGCGATAGTCCTTTCTCTCTCCTTAGGTTTTGGTTTCGAGCTGCGAGATTTGATGACGATCTCATAATTGATGAGAGATCCGATGAGAGCGCTGAACTCTATTGTATTGAGGTCTTTCGACTCCATAATAGCCGTAACGGTGAAGGCCCCATTCTCTTGGTAGAGACCGAAGGATTTTCTTGGCTTTATCACTACTTGATATCGGTTTCCCGAATGAAGCTAGCCCATTTGTGATTGCCGAGAAACGGTCAAGCATTGTGGTGATGCTTTCTTCTTCTTTCATGGCGAAGAGTTCATAATCGTGAAGAAGCATATTGATTTTGGTTTCCTTCACTTGACTCGTACCTTCATGAGTGATCTCTAGCATTTTCGATTTCTTTGTTGTTTCGCAGAAGAGATTCTATTGTGATCTTCGGATTGAGAGCACAATAAAGCAATTGTGTAGCTTAACTGTAGAAGTGATCGTTCTTCCAGTCGGCATCGTCGTACTCTTCGAAACTTTTGAGAGAGCCATCCGATTTCTTAGGAATGGTAGGTCCAAGAGCAATGACCTTCCATATTTCAATATCATGAGCTCGGATGAAGATGGACATCTTCTTCTTCCACGTCATAAAGTTTGAACCATCGAAGAAAGGAGGGCGATTGAGAGCGTTGCCTTCAACGGAGGAGTGGATAAAGGCCATTTGGATCTTTTCTCTAGCGGGTGTTAATCCGGTGGTAAAGAGACCGCTCTGATACCAATTGTTAGATTGATACCGCCACTAGAAGGGGGGTTGAATAGTGCGGTTAAGAGTATTGTACTCTTTTTCGTGCGGAAGCAAAAATAGCGGAGAATAAAAGTGCAGAAAAGAAAGAACACAAGAAATTGTTCGAGAGGTTCGGCTATTAACGAAGCCTACGTCCCCTACCTAGTTTTATCGACTAGGACTTTTCTTAGAACTTGGAATTTGCACTTTCTAGTTTAGTGCCAACTTCTTACAACTTCTTGATTTCCGGGCTCAAGAACAACCTCACAAAAACACTCTTGTTTTTCTAGGTACAAGATAACCAATACACAAAAATAAGTGCGAGTAGAAACTCGGCTTTCACGATATATCGCTCTAAGATACAAGAATGAAGATTGGAAATTATAGAACAAATCTTCTTGTATCACAAAGAATATCTTTCAGAATGTTTGCTTGATCTTGCTTGAATATGCTAGTAGGCTCAGAATTCTTGTGTATCTTCAATGTCCATGAAGGTGGCTATTTATAGCCTTCTTGAGCTCATTTTCCCGTTGGAACAGTAAAATGAGTTACGTACGTTATATGATGCTGCTTACGTACGTTACATACGTTACGTACGTTATATGAACTGAATAACGGCCGTAAGGAAAGTGCCAAAACTGTCCAGTGAACTCTGATGAAATGCGTTACGTACGTTACGATCCTTAGGGTTACGTACGTAATATCCTGGTCAAAGATCCGTTGATTGAGACGACTTGTTGCAACGGCTAGTGGCTTTTCCAACGGTCAGAATAATTCAAGCCTTACGTACGTTATATGCTCCTGGTTACGTACGTTACCTGTACAGAAAAGCTTACGAAAATAGTGAATGTTACGTACGTTAGTAAAGATGTGTTACGTACGTTATCTGTTAAATTTTACGTGCGTTAATGTGATATATGTTACGTACGTTAACTGAAGAGAAAGTATGTTTTAAGTAAATTTTGGTTTAAATAAATACATCATCAAAACGATCTAAAAAATATTGTTCCAACACACATGAGAAACCACTCCTCAGTGAGAACCACTAACCCTAGAGGACCCACCCAAATCTCTTATTATATGATTGCAGATGAAATAAGAAGACTACTGGGTTGCAACCACAAAGTCATAAGCAAGGGTTGAAGAATGATATGCACTCTCAAGGTCGTTCAGGCATATGCCCGGGAACAAGAATGCCATTAAAGCCCAATCAAAGGAATCCAAAAACATTAATAGAGGAGAGCTTTTGGGGACAAACCAACATTCTGGAAAGCAGCACAAAGAAAAACCTGGCATCCCAAAGAGGGGGAACTTGTTCAGAACTTGTTAGGAATAAAAGCAATGCTGGTAGAAAAAAGTCTTCCGAGTATGATGAAACAGATTTTGATGAAGCATTCAGCAGCAAGGAATCAAGTACCTGATTAAAATTCTCAATGTTATCTGAAGAATACCCTAATAAGAAAAAGTCATCTGATCAGATCCAGTTGAGAAAGGTTACCTGATCAGAAGCACTTGGGAAAGTTACCTGATCAGAACAAGTCAAAGTTATCTAATCATAAAGGTCAAAGAAACATGTCACCTGATCTAAGGAACAGGACAGGAAAAATTATCTGATCTGAACCTGGCGAGAAAGCTACCTGATGCAGAAAGATACCTGATGATCAGACCAGACGGCAAGAAGGCTACTTGATGTGGAGACCAAACGAGAAATCTACCTGATCAGTCAAGACAAGGAAAAGTTAGCTGACATCAACCACAGGCGACACAACTTACCTGATCCAGAGCAGACAAGAAGTTAAACGGTTAACCAGCTAAGTTTCTAATTCTTAGACCAACTTAATTGTTATATTACACGTGGACAAACACATGATCACACTCCAATCAAAGTCAACCGTCATTTTAACTTCTCAAAAATTGGACCACCGCTTACTTATTTTATTATTATTAAATTCAAAACATCCTTTCAAATGGCTATATAAGACGCGAAACCATTTCACAAAAACTTTATCGTCTTCAAGCTTACGAACCCTAATTTTCAAAAGCAAGAGAAATTCCTAAATATTCACTGCACTAAATCAGAACCGTAATTTTATTTGCAGAAATGGACGTTACTCAATATTTCGAAGGAGTCAACATAAGGATGGTGAAGGAGAAAATTATTTTCAGTATTGTGGTGGATTTTGAAGGTTTGCTGGATACAAACATGCGGACATCGACGAAATGCGCTATATCATCTGAATGATGAAGAACAATAGCATCTATCACGTTCTGGACATCAACCCAAAGCAGCTATCCAAGGAAGTGTTATTTGCTTCTTCAAGGAAGCTCAAGTCACCGAGCACTGTATCACCAGTTCAATTTTCGGTGAAGAAATCACTATCCATCCCCAGACCATTGCGGATGCATTCAAAATGGAGAATAGGGGCATTGCTGTAGAAGCCCTAAAACAAAGCACTGTGGAAACCTGGTATGAGATCAAATTACCTGAGCAACCCACCAAGGTCAAATTCACAGCGAAGAGAGGTGACATGAAGAAAGATTACAGATATTTCCTTGACATCACCAACAAGATTGTCATGGGCCTGGCAGGCAGTTATGACCAACTATCATCTGGAAAATTTGTTGCGCTGGGAGCTCTTATCCAGCATCAAATAATTAACTGGCCTGAATACATTTACAGGCAGTTAATCCGCGAAGTAAACAAGGTAAGGTGGATTGCAGAGGAGAAGAAGTTTAAGCAAAAGCTGGCTTATGGAATCCAGATTAGTTGAATATTGGAGTTCCTTGGAAAGGCAAAAGGAACTGCAGACCCTTTCCATGGAAGCAAAAGACTTGGTCATCTGGACCAAGAAAATTTGAAGAAGCTAGGAGCTGAGAGGAAAGCAGCCAAGGACTTAAGGGAGATGACCAGTGGAAGCCCTCCCTGCAGAGTTCCTTCGGACTCAGTCGAAGTTCGCTCTAATGCAGCAGAGCAGAAACCCAATGAGTTACCTGCAGATGAGATCATATCAAATCCATCTGCAGTGAAGAAGTCACCTATCGAAAAGTCACCTGCAGAGAAGTCACCTACAGATGACACTACCTCATACAATGTTCCTCTATCAAATATATTAAAGAGAAAGTTACCTGAAGCATAGAAAGTTGTTCACATCACTTCTTCACCAGATCAGTCCCCAAAGAGACAAAGAGAACTGGTGGACTATCCCTCAGACGAAGAACAAGAGGTGCAGCCTTCCTCATCACCTACACCTACAGAATCTAAAGATCATCCTCAAGATTCATCAGAGCTAGTGCCCACTGTGGTTCACCTCCTAACTCTTCCAAGCCAAACATAGGAAGAAGCAGAGGAGATAGCTGAAGTACCTCAAGCGGGATACTCTTTCAATATCAGAGAAAACAACTGTCTGAACCTGACCACAGCTCAACTACAGATGGTAAGGAAGGAAGTTATAAAGTACTCTTTTATTAATATATATGAAGAATGGAAAGAACTTAAATTTCTCAACTTCTCTCAACTAAAAATTTTTGTGGAGAGAAGTACTTGGGAGGACCCCATTGCTGTAGAACAGCTAATTTTATATTTTTGTCAAGAAAAAAGGTGGGAAAGTTACTGGAGGAAAACTGGTTCATCTCTCACTTTATACAAAACATGGACCAGTTCATCCTCCATGAATGATGTATTTCAGGGAAATTTTTTTGGCCGAGGATGAAGTAAGAAAATAAGGAGAAAGAGAAAAAATTATCATTGCTGAAACTGAAGAAGTTAGAAAAAGAAAAGGTAGAAGTTGAACAAAAAGATGAAGTTGAAAAAAAGGATGAGGAAAAGGAGGAAGAAAAAAAAAGAAAAGACTGAAGAAGAAAAGGAGAAAGAAGAAGAAAAAGAGAAAGAAGAAGAGAAGGAAAACGATGATGAAAAGAAGGAAGAAGAAAGAAGAGATGAAGATGAGGATCATGATCAACAGGAACCTGATCATGCTTCTGGTTCAACCCAAGCTGAAAGAGATAATCAGGGGGAACAACCTGAGCGAAACCCCCCCAGAAACAAAAAGTCATCTGCAGAGCAGAAGTCCTTTGCAGAGAAGAAACAACCATCTGCAGAGAGAAAGTCCCCTGCAGACAAGAACTTATCAGATGGCAAATCAGGAACACCTGAGAAGACCCCATCTGATCAGGCAACCGCTAATAGGAAGGTCTCTTCTGAGAACTCAATTGCTCAGAGACCAACTGCACAAGAGGATTCAGGAGAAAATTCTGTTCGTGCAGAGCCACCTGTGTATCAGCTACGTCCAAATCTCACTTAGCTGACCATAGGCATTATTGAAGAGACAGTTGCTAAGCTTCTTTCAAATGAAGTCAAGCCTGAAGTGCAGTCCCTAAATGCCATGTTGGATACCCTGATCAACAAGAAGGAACCTTCCCTAACACCCACTAACAACAGAATGCCTCTTGCCATGTCTGATTTCATGAGAAGAGTGGAGGAGCAGCTTGCCACTATTATTGATGCTGGAAGGTAGGGGGAAGATAAGGGGAAAGATAAAGACAATGGGGAATACATCAGGTAGGGGGAAGGCAGAGAAGAAATAGCCGACAAGACCTCCCTCTTATATAGGCAGGTCCCTCTCATATGAAGAGAAAAGAAGTAGCTGCACCATCTGATCCACCTGCAGCCAAGATGAGGAGGACAAGACATGATCCAGAGGTCAGATATCAATGGGAAGGGAAGGATCTTCAATATGTTGAAGAGTTCATGCCTGTAGAGGCAGAAAACATGTGGGGGGTGCAAGAAAGCAGTTTATAGAGAAGTATTATCTCTGGGAGATGCTTCAAGACAAAGGTTGCTCCCTATAGCAGACCTTCATTAATTTTATAGATATGAACTTCCCAAAACTCTGGGCAGGCTTGAAGAAATATGCTGCCAAGAACTTCAACGCCTACCCAATGATCCCTAATTTCACACCTGAAGAAGATCCTACACTAATGAATAATTAACTTGATGAGATGGATCTTCAGGAAGAGATCAGAGAACTTTGCATGGAAAATAACTTCACAACTCCTGAGCAGCAAGAGTTTGCTTCATTGGTAGTCAAGAGGAAGTATGGGCTAGCCCCAGTATCTAAGAAGCCAATTGGAGCGAAACCATTGAGGTCACTCCTGCCTTCAAGGCAGCAGATCAGAGGAAGAAGAAGAGGGAGAGGAAGATAATTTTTGTTATATACTTGTAATTTTACTTATGTAATTTACTTGTAATTTTGTATACTTGTAAGTTTCTTACCTGCATTTTGTTTCATTCAACTGCACTGTAATGTAAACATCAAAAATAAATTTATAATAGTCACTTGAATGACAACCACTAGTTATCTCAAAACAGATTGAGTTTTATTGTCTTGCACTTCATTCTGTGCAAACTTGTCTTACATTTGAAATGTTCTAGTTTTGCCACCGTCAAAATAGGGGGAATTTGTTAGGAATACTTGTTAGATTAGGATGATGTCATCCCTGTATTGATAATTTTAAGTATTTGGAACTTGTAATGAAGAACCAAATGAGTATCTTCTATAGGCCTTTAAATTTAGGCCAAGTCTTGATCAAATGTTGATCAGCAAAAAATCGACCAAGTATAGAAATGCCATTTATCAGAGATGTTATCAGGCAAGTTCATTATCAGGGAAGTTTTGGTCAACGCAAAACATCAGAGAGGTTTGACCAAAACCTAGCTGCAGATAAGTTCTGAAGAAGGCACTACTTCAGCCATGTTTTGGTCAACGCAGAATATTAGAGAGGTTTAACCAAAACCCATCTACAGTCGAGTCATTAGGCGAGAAACTGGTCAACAAATATCAGTTGAAATTTGACCATCACATCAGAGAATATTCATCAGTTCATATAACTTCAGTTCATAGGACTTCATATCACAGAACTTTAGAGCAGAGAACTTTATGTCAGAGAAGTCCAGAGCAGATAACTTTATCTTAGAGAACTTCTACCAAGATACATCAGAGAATGTTGACTGCACATCAGGCAGGTTTGACCAAGAGATATCAGATAAATTCTCAGTCAAGTTATTAGCCAAGTTCAAGATACTCAGTCCATGTCAGCAAGAGTTAAAAGTCAACAATCACGGAAAGTCACATGCAAGACGTAGGAGAAAAACTGGAAAGATTCCCGAAAAACTAGGAATAAAATATTCCTATAGATCCGCGTTCTGAAGACTTATGATTATTCTAATCAAGAATAACAGCGCTAACAAAGAAAGTCTTTCAAACGGTCGGAATTGAGAAAGGGAATCAAGTCATGCAATGGAATGATAAGATAAACAAAGAAGTCCACTATCCAACGGACGGATTTGTTATAGTGATGAAACAGCTATGAAGAAAGCTCAAAGGATCGTACTATAAATACCTGAAGATATGAATTGAGCAAAGTACGATGTGAACAAAACTTGCAAGCGAACAAAGCAATCAAATCAAACAAAGCTATCAACAAGATCTATAGCATCGTGAAAGAGAAAATCTTAAACAGTCATATTCTGAGAAGCTCATTAGTTGGAGAAGACAAACACTCTTGTCTTTAAAGCTGAGTAAGGGGTACTTCTGTGAATGAGATTTCAGAAGTTTCGCGACTGATAAGACATCCACAGGTTCTTGATTGGAAGGTGATAGACAGGTCTAGAGTTGTTGAGGCATCTAAGGGTTTTCGATCAAGAGGTGCTAGGTAGTCAAAGGAGTTGCAATGGCCACGGATTTCCACTGGTTGGAAGTTGTTGTAACAAGGAAGAATTCATTGTAACCGTTATCACTGGTTGACAGTTATAGTGAATTTATCTCCAACTGATTTGGATAAAAGAGGACAAGTAGAGGATTACCCCACCTCTGAAACCACTATAAGTGATTGTGTGATTTACTGCTTTAAACATCATACTTAACTGCTGCATTCATATTTACTGTTCCATTAGAAGTTAACTGAAGACGACATTAAGTTATCTGTATCGTCATCAGCTGTGTCTTTCGCATTATCTGTCTGCAGATGACATAAGTCATTTGTACTTAATCACAGCTCAGAAACTCACCTGACCTTCAGGTAAGAGTTTAATAAGTCTATTCACCCCCCCTCTATACTTATTCCTGAAGACTTGTGACCTACAGTATTCCCTCGAATGCCACTCAGAGGATGTAAGAGTGAGCGCATTATACTTGTTATTATGTAAATTATTATCAGAAGGTGTTGGTATAAACAATCCTGTTTTGATAAAGTGCCAACATACACCAAGTAGTCCCAAAGAAGATCATAAATTGTTGGGATAAAACTTCTCATGGAAGCTGTTAGAACTTATCATACAGCAGAGAAGTCGAAAGAGCTAAAATGCCGCTAAGTATGGAAGCTGTCTGGAAACAACCCTTACATACAGCATTGAAGATCTCATACAGTCTACCCTACAGAGTCTACAGCTACATCAAAGAGACATAACATGTTGGATACAACAAACAGGCTGAAAGTATTGGGAAAATTATATCACTTATCCAACAGGACTGAAGACCGTTGTGAGAGAATCTATTTTATTCACAAAAGTCAAAACACCATTTTGAAAGAAGTATTTAAATACTAATTTAATACAATATTTAAATATCAACCGATAACGATCTTCAGACAAGGAGAAAAATCCGGATCAAGCATCTTGAAAGTCAAACATTCTGAAAAGAGCCAATCAGAAAGGACTTTTGCTCACCAATAAGCCAACGGACATATTTGTAACGGATCTATTCCAAAGTTATAATTAGGCCACATAAGAGAACACTTAAGAAACAATTGATTCATTCATTTATCGCAGAAACTCTGAGAAGATTATTCTGTCTTTCAAGCTTACAAGAGCAAATATATTTCTCCAAGCATATAACAATACTTGAGAGAAGAAATATACACAGTCAACATGAACAACACATCATCAGCCTAAGATCATCAATCATTCGAGCTGCTGTTCATACCTGTGATTTCACCATTGTTACCATTGAGTAAACTTAGCCCTGTGTGGACTGAGGGAAAGATATTCTGACCTGTCTGGGACGAATAGGACAAAGCTACAATCTGTGTGAGAAGAAGCAAGTCAAAGAATCATATAAACAATATGTGTGAACAGTTGGAAGCTACAATCTTTGTATCAATCTGTGTGAACGATACAAGGACAGGTTTGATTAAAGTCATGTAGTTGTGTACGTAGTGATTTTAATAAATATTTTACTCATGTGTCGAGGACCAGTGGACGTAGAGGGGTTTACCTTGAACAACTTTAAATTGCGTGTTATTTACCTTCTGCCTTTATTATTTTCTTTGCTGCGATTTATACAAGTACACATTGCAAAACCCTGTACGCACTAAGCAAACAGGAAAAAGCTTAGTTGCTGTATTTATAGTGACCCACTTTAACGAACTTCTGGTACACACTCACATTTAAAAACTATACATCTTGTTGTACTATTACTTTCCAAGCTGCATACTGTATACTTAGTGGCCAACAAGTTGTATCGGAACGGTTGATTCTAAAAAGAATCAGTTGTATTTTTAACCGAATCATATCTAAAAATCACACATTCTTTTTGCAAACAGTCTTTATCTTTCCTGTTTGTTGGGTACCAAATCGGATATTTGCGCCGTTTTATGCGGAAGCTAAAATAAATTGCGGAAAAATAAAGGACACGAGGATTTATAGAGGTTCGGCTATTAACGAAGCCTACGTCCTCTCTCGATGTATCTTTTTCCTTAGGCTTAAGATCAAAACCTCTACGCCTCTCTTCTATCGGTCGAGGGATTACCATTACAAGCTTGTCTTCTATCGGTCCGAGTAAAACCGTTTTTCCTTTTCTATTGGATAAGGAATCAACCACTCTAGCTTTCTATGGGTACTAGATAAACCTCACTAAGATAGCGATTGTGATTCTAACAATGCCGGATCCTTGATCCTAATAACACCGAATCAAATCGTATCTTTTCTTTTTATCGCTCGTGTATGATCTTGTGTATAACACTCAATCACTCTTAATTAAGCTCAAGAACAACAACTATAATGTTTACAATGATATAACACGTATGTATGCTTTGCTCAATGTTTATGTATGGAATAATACCAACTCCTTGGTATTTATAGCCTTCTTCCTCCTTACTAGCCGTTGCTGCCAGTTGACTAGCTAGCGTGCGCTAGCCTTCCTTCTTAGCGTGCGCTATCGCACATTTTTGCTCTAGCGTACGTAAAGGCTTTCATGTAGCGTGCGTTAATCACTTTATATTTCAGTCCAGTAGCTACTGCCCTTAACAGTTAGCGTGCGCTACCACTTCCTTTGTAGCGTGCGCTAATCCAATATATCCGTTGCATGGATTGTCAAAGTGACCGTTTGTTATGCTGACTTTGACCTGCTTTTCCCAACGTTCGGATTGACTAGATTCAAACATCTTAGCGTGCGCTAATCATCCTTTGTAGCGTGCGCTAATGATGGCTTCATTGCATACGTCATTCATTGTTTGAATATCTTCCACAACAGTAACATGGCTCGATAGCGTGCGTTAATACTTATGTGTAGCGTGCGCTATCGTTCAGCTTTTCTTCACTGCAGCTTACTTCGAAACTTGGCTGGGATGCAGCTTACTCCGCGTTAGCGTGCGCTAACTAGTATGCCTTAGCGTGCGCTAATTCAGTCCAGATTGTAACTTTTTGCGTCTTCGTCTTCTTCGCCGTTTTGCTTCGCCTCGATGTTGTTTTGTAGTTTAGCAACTTTAATCATCAAAACACAAATTAAATAATGTGTGGAATAAATATTCCAACAATCTCCCCCTTTTTGATGATTACAAAACAACCCTTGAATTGGATAATCTGTAAAAAATAATATCTGTATATTTATACGAATCAAAGTTTTCGGCTTTGATCGTTTCGTTAGATTCTCCATTTCTTTTCTTTTTCTTCTTTTTCGACTTCTTCATTTTTCAACTCCGTCATTTTTCGTTTTTCAATTTTTTTTTCAACTCCCCCTATTTGTATGCTTTTCTTTTCTTTTCGACTTCTTCGATTTTTCTCATTTTTATCTCCTCTTCATCTCCTTCTCATTTTTATCATTTTTATCTCAATTCATATCCTTCTCCCCCTTTTTGTCTTCATCAAAAAGTAAAAAAAATATAAAGGATACCAAATGAAATATAAATATGCATGATACCAATTTATGCATTAATAAGGGTATAAACTCCCCCTGAAAATATTATTTCCTTCTCCCCCTTTGTAAAATATCATTTGTCAAAGTTTATTTTTGGGGATCCAACCGATAGTTGGTTTTTCTTTTGAAACATAGACGATGTTTGAAACGTTTTTTCCTTTAGGAACCCAAATCCTTTTAGTTTTTATCGTCCATCTTGGGCTTTTGCAATTGGAAATATGATGCCCGATTAGTAAACACTTTTCGCAATGGGGTATATTGAAATTAACGGATTCGTTTTTCGAACGTGATTTGAATCCTAACCCCTCTTTATTTAGAGTATATTTTTGAACACATAACATTTGTTCAAATTTATCGTTCCCGCACGAAAATTTCTTTGTCAAAATTTTTAGTTCATCTTGAACTTTTAAAAGATCATTTTTCAAAATATTTTCATTTTCAAGGCATTTCGAATGATCAATTTCGACAAATTTCCCTTTTTCAAGTATTTTGGAATTTTCAATTTCCAAAGTTTTATATTTAGACTTGAGGGACTTAATTTCATTTAAAGCATTTTGATAGTCCGTATGTAGTAACTCGAATGCTTCAAAAAGTTCGTCGTAGGAGTTACTTACTTGGCTTTCGACGTCGCTATCGTCGAATGAACTCCGGGCCATGAGCGCGAGATTATTTTGTTCAAGAAAATCTTCATCGGGATCCTCGTCGCTCCATGTTGCGATTAGAACCTCCTTTTGCTTTACTCGACAATTCTTAGCAATGTGGCCTGGGTTGCCACATAATCGACAAGTGTTGTCGAATTTCTTAGGTTCGCCCGCTTGAATGTCCTTCTTTCTCCGGTTTAATAAGTGTTGGAACTTATTAATATTTTTGGCATAATATGCCATTTCTTCGTCACTTTCGTCCACCGGGGTTTCTTCTTTCTTCTTCGACATTTTAGCCTTGAAGGCTATCGACCTCTCCTTCGGTTTTGGTTTGGCATTCCGAGATTTTAGAACAATCTCGTAGTTGATAAGAGAACCAACGAGAGCACTAAAATCGAGAGTATTTAAATCTTTGGATTCCATTATTGCCGTAACCGTACCGTCCCATTCTCGAGGTAGTGATCGGAGAATTTTCTTTACTTTCTCACTACTCGATAGTGGTTTTCCGTAACATGCTAATCCATTTGTGATAACCGAAAATCGGTCAAGCATAATCGAGATGGATTCGTCGTCCTTCATTTGAAATAATTCATAATCGTGAAGGAGCATGTTTATCTTCGTCTCCTTGACTTGAGACGTACCTTCGTGTGTTACCTCAAGCATTTTCCAGATTTCTTTGGCACTATCACACGATGATATCCGGTTGTGTTCTTCCGGATTTAAAGCACAATAGAGAAGTTGAGTTGCCTTACAATTGTAGTGGTCGTTTTTCCAATCGGAATCGTCATATTCTTCGAAGGTTTTGAGCGTACCGTTGGAATTTGTTGGAATTTTCGGACCAAGACAAATCACCTTCCAAAGCTCGATGTCATATGCTCGGATGAATATAGACTTCTTCTTCTTCCACGTCATGAAGTTTGAGCCATCAAAAAATGGTGGTCGGTTGAGAGCAAGGCCTTCGACGGGAGCCATTTGAAACGCCATTTTGGATCTTCTCCTCGGATGTTAAGCCGCGTATTGGAGTACCGCTCCGATACCAATTGTTGGGTACCAAATCGGATATTTGCACCGTTTTATGCGGAAGCTAAAATAAATTGCGGAAAAATAAAGGACACGAGGATTTATAGAGGTTCGGCTATTAACGAAGCCTACGTCCTCTCTCGATGTATCTTTTTCCTTAGGCTTAAGATCAAAACCTCTACGCCTCTCTTCTATCGGTCGAGGGATTACCGTTACAAGCTCGTCTTCTATCGGTCCGAGGAAAACCGTTTTTCCTTTTCTATTGGATAAGGAATCAACCACTCTAGCTTTCTATGGGTACTAGATAAACCTCACTAAGATAGTGATTGTGATTCTAACAATGCCGGATCCTTGATCCTAATAACACCGAATCAAATCGTATCTTTTCTTTTTATCGCTCGTGTATGATCTTGTGTATAACACTCAATCACTCTTAATTAAGCTCAAGAACAACAACTATAATGTTTACAATGATATAACACGTATGTATGCTTTGCTCAATGTTGTTGTATGGAATAATACCAACTCCTTGGTATTTATAGCCTTCTTCCTCCTTACTAGCCGTTGCTGCCAGTTGACTAGCTAGCGTGCGCTAGCCTTCCTTCTTAGCGTGCGCTATCGCACATTTTTGCTCTAGCGTACGTAAAGGCTTTCAGCGTGCGTTAATCACTTTATATTTCACCCAAAGAGCTACGCCTTAACAGTTAGCGTGCGCTACCACTTCCTTTGTAGCGTGCGCTAATCCAATATATCCGTTGCATGGATTGTCAAAGTGACCGTTTGTTATGCTGACTTTGACCTGCTTTTCCCAACGTTCGGATTGACTAGATTCAAACATCTTAGCGTGCGCTAATCATCCTTTGTAGCGTGCGCTAATGATGGCTTCATTGCATACGTCATTCATTGTTTGAATATCTTCCACAACAGTAACATGGCTCGATAGCGTGCGTTAATACTTATGTGTAGCGTGCGCTATCGTTCAGCTTTTCTTCACTGCAGCTTACTTCAAAACTTGGCTGGGATGCAGCTTACTCCGCGTTAGCGTGCGCTAACTAGTATGCCTTAGCGTGCGCTAATGCAGTCCATATTGTAACTTTTTGCGTCTTCGTCTGCTTCGCCGTTTTGCTTCGCCTCGATGTTGTTTTGTAGTTTAGCAACTTTAATCATCAAAACACAAATTAAATAATGTGTGGAATAAATATTCCAACACTGTTCTCTTACATGGATACCTCAATGGTAAACAAGGTTCCTATGTTTTCTATTAACGAATTTGATGACTGGAGAATCAAGATGGAAGATCATCTTGCTGCCATGCACGAGGAGATGATATTTGTCATCTAAGATGGCCCCATAATGATATTGAAGGTTAATCCTGCTGCAAGGATAGAAGGACAACCTCATGTTGAAATGCTCGAGAAGAAGCGCGAGCAATGGACAACAGACGAGCGCAAGCGTGCGAACCTCGACAATGTTGCTAAGAATGCACTGTTTGTCACTCTTGATAAAGGCACATTCTCAAAGGTAAAGAGCCGTAAGACAGCAAAGACAATCTGGGAGAAACTCAAGATGATTTGTGAGGGAATTGAGCTCTCAAAAGAAATAAGATATCAAAACTCACTCAGTAATTTGAATCATTTGGAATGAAATCTTCCGAGACTCTTGAGGAGCTATCTCAGATTCACTGGCATTATCGGTGAACTTGAAACATTGGGTAAAGTGTATACCCAAAAGGAGAAAAACTTGAAAACACTACTACAAAACTAGCCTTTAACAGCGCCCTTTTAACAACGGTTGTTCGAAAACCGCTGTTAAAATGACGTGGTGGCATACTTGTAAATAGTGTGCAACAAACTAACAACGGTTATTAAAATAACTGATGTTAAAATAGCAACTTAACAGCAGTTTTCTAATAACCAGTGTTAAATTTATCCCGAAAAATAAAAAAAAATGAACTTGCAATTTAACATCGGTTATTAAGGAAAACCGATGTTAAAATTTTTTTCAAAAAAAAAGTAAAATTAAATTTAAAAGTGACGATTAACAGCGGTTTACACAATAACCGCTGTTAATTTTTTTCAAAAAAAAAAAGATAATTAACAGTGGTTTTACTTGATAACCGCTGTTATTTGCACATTACATTTAACAGCGGTTGTTGATTAACAACCGCTGTTGTTTGATAATTATTAAGAAAACGAATAATAGTTCAGGTCATTATTTTTCTTCCTCCGCCTCTCTCTACCCTGTACTGACTCAAAATACTCTGATTTTCCCATCGCCCTTCCCGTCGCCGTTGTCGTTGCCGTGCATCTCGATTTTTTTCCATTGCGTCCCTACCATCTCGCTAGAAGATTAACCCCTGGCCCTGAACAATCTCGCCGGACGAATAACCCTGTCCCCGAACAATCTCGTCGGTCGATTAACCCCTGGCCCCAAACAATCCCACCGGACGATTGGCCTTCATCATTTTTTGCTGGACGTGGCCTGAGCGACCATCTCCGAGCTACCCCCACCGTTGGCCACTTCTATTTCCGCGGCTCTGTCTTCTCGGATTTTCTGGCCGCCGCGGGGTTAAAACGCGCTGAGGTAAGCATTTACTGGCTTTATTCCATTTTTTTACATTTTTCTGTACCCTACGTTAGTTTGCATTGCATATTGGTTTCATTTTGTTTGTGCTAATTTCGAATATAATTATTCACTAACATGAATAATTTGTTCGGGTACTTGTACTTCTGGTAGAGTTAATCCTTGCTTTTGGGTTCTGCTTTGCACTTCTATTTAGGCCAGACATCTTCTGTTCTTGAGATAGTTGAAGTGAGATACTTCTCGTAGGAATCTCACTCCCTCTGCTCGTAGTACCTAGGGAAGAGTAGTTTGATAATATTATGTCCAAATTTTTCTTAAAAAATAAAAGATAGTCACTTGAGTTCAATAAGTATCGGTAATGGACAATCAATAGTTTAACATAGAGAAGATTATTAAGATGTTAAATTCTAAGAAAATTTTATGAGTTAAAGGTATGTTCTGACCTAAAGGTATATCTACTATATGGTCGAGAAGGATAGTGTGATTACTCTTGTGAGTCTTTCAGTTTTTGTCTGTTACCTTTTAAAGCATGAATTACGTTGGGATAGATGTGGTTAACTTCTTAAGGATCTTCTCCCTTTGGGATAGATGTTAACTTTCATCTTAAGGATCTTCTCCCAATAGTTAATGCAGGCTCGTCTAGACCTAGAGGATATGGGTATTCGTCCTCAGTTGCATCCGCAATCAGTTGGTAAACGAACTTATCTCCCCCCGGCATGTTATACTTTATCGAAAAGGGAGAAAATCTGGTTTTGTAAATGTTTACAAGGCATTAAAGTGCCACAAAGTTACTCTTCAAATATTAAGAGTCTTGTGTCGTTGCAAACTCTTAAATTGGTTGGCTTAAAGTCCCATGACTGTCGTGTCTTGATGCAACAACTTCTAGCAATGGCTATATGTGATGTTTTGCCTAAAAAAGTGAGGCATGTCATAACTCGCTTGTGCTTTTTTTTCAATGCTATATGTAGTAAAGTGATAGATCCTCTAGTTTTGGATGAGTGGAAAAATGAGGTTGTTGTTATCTTATGTCAATTGGAGTTGTATTTTCCTCCTTTTTTTGATATCATCGTTCACTTACTTGTCCATCTAGTTAGAGAGATTGAAAAGTATGGGCCTGTTTATTTGAGATGGATGTACCCCATTGAGCGATACATGGAGATTTTCAAAGGGTATACCAAAAACCCACTTCGTCCGGAAGCATCTATTGTGGAGAGGTACATTGCAGAAGAAGCTATCGAGTTTTGCACGGATTACATGTCACAAGTGGAATCTGTAGGGCTTCCTAAGTCTCGACATGAGGATAGAATTAGAGGAAAGGGTACACGAGGTGTTAAAGTTGTAACCAAGAGTCGAGATGAGGTGCTTCAAGCACATTTCTACATTTTGAATAACACTGATGATGTTCTTCCCTACTTGTCAGGTCACAAGAATCATTTGTAGATAAAGAATCCCCGAATGAGTGAAAAATGGTTGTGGATCGAACATAATAAGACTTTCTTGAAATGGTTTAAGGAACAAATTTCTAGCAGTGAATCTGAAACATTATAATGGCTAGCTTACGGACCCAAATCTAATGTCGTAACTTGGAGTGGATACGATATTAATAAGTACTCATTCTATACAAAGTCACAAGATGACAAGAGTACGGTTCAAAATAGTGGAGTTACTCTTCAATCCGAGTCTATGCACTTTTCAAGCTCAAAAGACAAAAACCCAGTTTTGGCATCAACGAGTTACTATGGAGTTATAGAAGAGATCTGGGAACTTGATTATGTTAAGTTTAGAGTGCCTGTGTTTAAGTGTAAGTGGGCTGATAATAATACGGGTGTGGAAACCGATGAGTTAGGATTTACTTTGGTAGATCTTCACAAGGTAGCTTACAAAGACGAGCCTTTTATCAGGGCACACCAAGCAAAACAAGTGTTCTATGTCAACGATCTATGTAATGAAAGATTGTCCGTGGTTATTCCTGGTAGAAGTGTGGATATGAATGAAACTGAAGAATCAACGTTTGGCAATTGTGAATTTATTCCTTTGTCAACACGGTTACCCATTATCGTTGAAGAAAATGAAGCTGACGACATACATGCCATTCGAAATGACCATGATGAAGGTGTTGCTACCCAAAATATTATCCGTAGATAGATATTGCTGGAATGGATGGATAGCAAACAAATGCGAGAACACTTCCGTGGGAAAAGTAAATAACACAAGATTTGCCGGGGTTGTTAGTCCCGGGCTTGAATGCTCTCGCGAGATATTAGTAATACGAATACTTTGGAGTACAAATATTAATATTAGAGTACAATTACAATGAGTGTAAAAACCCTAGTTATCTTAGCTAGTGAGCGTGAAGATTGCCGGAAGAACCAGATATGATGCTCTGTGAGTACTTGTAGCAACGATGGGGTGCTGTGACGACTGTGAGGAAATCGACGGTCTCTCACAGTGTGTATTAGCTATATAGCTGATCTCCTGGACTTGTGAGTCTCTTCGAATCTGTGCTGTGGAGACTTCGTGCCTCTGCCGACCGTCTTTAGGTTGAGAGGTACTGAGAGAGAAATCCTAAGATAGATTCGGGAGATGAAGCCGAGAGCTTGAAAGTATGTATGTTTGTATGTAATTGCCAACGTATTTGCCAACTGAGCGTTTTCTCTGAACAGAATGGAGAACCTTTTTCCAGTTGCTGGGGGTTCTCTATTTATAGCACTGGGAGATGATGGGTGATCGCCTCTGCTATATTATAATAAGCGGGCAATCGTCTTTTAGCACATGGGCTTGTCTCCTTAAAGTCCGCAGGAGTTGCTGGCAGCTAGCTGTGCGGTCCAATGAGAAGTCTGCATGCGTCTGAGCCGCTGTCACGGGCGGTCCCACCTTGTACCTTTCGGCGGGTCTGTCGGTAGGTGGGCAGATGGTGACAGGCTGTTGTCAAAGATCCATGTTTTGCGGCGCCTTATCCGGATCTGCACGTGGGTCCTTGCTTCGAGCTTCGGCCTTCACCGACTAGACGGGTGATGGCTTCGCGTGGCGTGAGGCGGTCGTCATTGGTCGGGCACCAGATTCGATCGCCAGATGACGAGAGATGATCGCCCTAGATGTCGATCGCTCGGAACTTGGGTTTGATCTGGGGCCTTCGATCGGTAGGTCTAAGTTGGTCTATTTGGCTCTGGCTCGGTCGCCCGGTCTCTGTGCCGATCGCCTGTTGAGATTTATAAATCTCGACACAACAATTGCCCCCAGCTTGCTCCGATGTTGAAGACATGGGGTGAGGTGGTTCTTTATTGGCGATCGTTGAGAATAAGGATGGGCGATCCGTTGAGCGGACTTTGGTCTCAGACTTGGGCGATCTGATCGATTTGGCGAGCTATCTTCAGTCTTGTACCTGCAATTTTCAAATTTGCCGATCCCTCATAGAAAGCTGATTGTTTCGTCGTTGAGGAACCGTGCACAGTCGCGGAGTTCGATGGACCGACCTCCATGACCATGTCTTGTGCGTGAGCTACATTGTCTGTCTCGTGACTCATTTTTTTATGAGGGTCCTCCGTTAGGCTGCGCCTCGCCTCGTATTTAAACGAAGGACGTGCGGTCTTGGTCTGGTGGAGTCCTTGCGCGGGGTGTCGCCGGATTGATAGAATCCACGTCCGCGGATTGTTAGCACTTTTCTACCTCGGATCGTCATGCAGATGGCAATCCTCGATGGTATACGTTGTGATGGGGTAGGGACGTGTCGCATTGTCCGGGTTCACCAAGTTAGATGATGAACCTTTGAGGTTGGGCGAGCGTGTCCACTGATTTGTTTGGAGGGTCCTTCGGCTACGCCTGCCTCGTATTTAAACGAAGGGCAAGCGATCTCAGCCCAAAGGAACCTTGCATGGCCGAAGCAGTCGGTTCCATCTACCACCAGGACCATGGCTGCACTCTTCTACCTCGGATCGCCATGTTAGATGCCGATCCTCGACGGTGTACATTGTGCGGGGGAGGCAATCTCGTGCCTTAGTCCAACATGTTGGATGATGAACTGTAGGTGGCGAGCGAGTCCTCCAGTTTCGGAGATGTTGTTTGATAATGGTGATTGGGTTGGAAGACTGGTGATCGTCGTTCGGTTGCCGATCGCGTTGTTCATAGGTTAAAAAGTAACCTTTGCCTGGCCAAAAAGTCTGCGGCCTTAGCGCGGAAGATCGCGTAGATCGGGGGGATGTCCTTCGTAAGGTGCCTGAACATAGGCGAAAGTCCATGGAATCCCCCTAAGACCGAGTAGAGGGCGATCTCGTCGCTTACGGGCTCGCCATTGAGGATTATCTCGTCCACCCGGTCGATGTAGTCTGCGTCGGACTCTTCTTCCCCTTGCCTGATCTGCATCATGCGATGGGGACCTTCCGGCCGAGCGACCTTGGCGGAGAAGTACGATGTTAAGTTGTTCGCCAGTTGGTCAAAGGAATTGATGGATCACGGCGGTAATGAGATGTACCATCTATGGGCCAGGTCGCCCAGCATTAGCGGGAACATTCGGCACCTGGTCGCGTCGGATACCCCACACCCAGTCATGTAGATCCAGAACTTGCTCAGGTGAGTACTGGGATCCGACCTTCCCTCGTACAGAGGTGTTTGCGTAGGAGCGATCTTACGCTACACGGGGGCGAGCTCGATGTGGACCGCGAGTGGCTCGCTCGGCCCGGGGATCTCTCTCTTGGCGCCTGCCCCAGATTCTACGAGCGCCTTCATGTAGTCGAGCTGGCGTTGCATCGCGGCCATCGCTGTAGCTTGGTCGCTCGCGGTTCGGCTTTCGGAGCAGGAGCCGAGGCGATCGTGTACCTATCTCCTGATTCTGCGGTAGGCGATGAGGTCGTCGCCGCCAATATCGGTTCTTCGGCGAGGAACCAGATGGTTGGCCTGCCCTCTGGGAGTTGGGTATGCCGAACTCCTGGTGACGGATTCGGGCTCCGTCGTCTCGTGGCTGGGGCCAGACTGACCCGGTCGCCAAAATGGGTCTCTTCCTAGGCGGCTGAAGACGGAGGTATCCCGCCTTGCGAGCGCCTCTTCTTGCGAATCGGGGCTTCCTGGCGATCGCTCGGTCAGTAACCCCTTGAACTTCCATTTGCTCACGCGGCGGATGGCCGGGGGGGTTATAGCGGGCGCGTCGAATGCTCTCCGTCGCTCCCGTAGGATGGCCAAGGCCTCTTCGATTAGTTCCGTGGTTTGGAACTGATCGAGCGAGAGGCTTGGGCCATCCTTCGGGAGCGGGATCGAGAGTCTCGTGTCGCCGCGGCAACCCTCCGCCATAAGTTGTGGCTCGGATTGAGACGGAATGAGGCATCTGGTGGATCGGCCAGCGGCTTTCTTCGATGTGGAGGCAGAAGTCATGATTCTGAAAGCTTTCTTTGAAGAGCAGTGAGTGTCTCTTCAAGTGTATGCCCCAGAGAACAGTGAGTGTTCTTCGAGACGGTAGGTATAAAAATGAGGGTTAAGATGCCCTCCTTCTAGCGCCAATTGTTGCTACCCAAAATATTATCCGGAGATAGATATTACTGGAATGGATGGATAGTAAACAAATGCGAGAACACTTCCGTAGGAAAAGTAAATAACACAAGATTTTCCGGGGTTGTTAGTCCCGGGCTTGAATGCTCGCGCGAGATATTATTAATACGAATACTTTGGAGTACAAATATTAATGTTAGAGTACAATTACAATGAGTGTAAAGACCCTAGTTATCTTAGCTAGTGAGCGTGAAGATTGCCGGAAGAACCAGATATGATGCTCTGTGAGTTCTTGTAACAATGATGGGGTGATGTGACGACTGTGAGGAAATCGACGGTCTCTCACAGTGTGTATTAGCTATATGGCTGAGCTCTTGGACTTATAAGTCTCTTCGAATCTGTGCTGTGGAGACTTCGTGCCTCTGCCGACCGTCTTTAGGTTGAGAGGTACTGAGAGAGAAATCCTGAGATAGATTCGGGAGATGAAGCCGAGAGCTTGAAAGTATGTATGTTTGTATGTAATTGCCAACGTAGTTGCTAACTAAGCGTTTTCTCTGAACAGAATGGAGAACCTTTTTCCAGTTGCTTGGGGTTCTCTATTTATAGCACTGGGAGATGCTGGGCGATCGCCTCTGCTGTATTATAATAAGCAGGCGATCGTCTTTTAGCATATGGGCTGGTATCCTTAAAGTCCGCAGGAGTTGCTGGCAGCTAGCTGTGCGGTCCAATGAAAAGTCTGCACGCGTCTAAGCCGCTGTCACGGGCGGTCCCACCTTGTACCTTTCGGCGGGTTTGTCGGTAGGTGGGCAGATGGTGACAGGCTGTGGTCAACGATCCATGTTTTGCGGTGCCTTATCCGGATCTGCACGTGGGTCCTTGCTTCGAGCTTCGGCCTTCGCCGACTAGACGTGTGATGGCTTCGCGTGGCGTGAGCCGGTCGTCATTGGCCGGGCGCCAGAGTCGATCGCCAGGTGCCGAGAGACGATCGCCCTAGATGTCGATCGCTCGGCACTTGGGTTTGATCTGGGGCCTTCGATCGGCAGGTCTGCCTTGGTCTATCTGGCTCTGGCTCGGTCGCCCGGTCTCTGTGCCGATCGCCTGTTGAGATGTATAAATCTCGACACAACAGAAGGTTTATGGGAGAACTATGTTATCTCAAAAGATAAATAAAAATCAGGTACATGAATCACTACATCTAAGTTTTGCATAAATACATATGCCATTTTTGTTCTCATTCTAATTCTAACCGAATTAATTTATTCTCCTCTTATAAAGTGAGTAGGTCTTCACTTAGGAATCGGTAGATTTTGTACTTACTAGTCAAAATGTAGGCAATTAGATGTTATGTTAAAATAAGAGTCAATTTAGACAACTAGGTAATACGTTGTGTTTGACAAGTATGAGTTTTTTGACAAAGAGTTTTTCAAACAAAAAATATTACTGTTGTGTTTGACAAGTATTAGTTTTTTGACAAAGTGTTTTTCAAACAAAAAATATTATTGGTGCATGTTGTGTTTGATAAATATTATTTTTTTTGGTTTATGTTGAACATATTTGGGTAAACTTGTGAAAGATCATGTTTCTATATTGTACGATCGATGGAATCACGTACCAGACAAGCCCGATAAGGAAATGCTGTGGCAGGATGTTTTGTGGTTGGATGCTGTTTTTGGTGTTTAGGATGCTGTTTTATGCGGTTCTTAGGAGAAACCGCTGTTAATTTTGCAGTTCAAATTTAACATCGGTTTCTGTAGGGAACCGCTGTTAACTGGACATTTAACAGCGGTTCCCGTAAAAACCGATGTTAAATTAACAACGGTTTCTTCAGGAACCGATGTTAACAGTACAGTTAACAACGGTTTTTTTTAAACATCGATGTTAAATTAACAACGGTTTTTAACTGGAACCGCTGTTAAATGTCCAGTTAACAGCGGTTTTTAGGGGAACCGCTGTTAAATTTAACAGCGGTTTTTCTGCCGAACCGCTGTTAAATTAACAGCACCACCTTTAACAGCGATTCCAGAACCGCTGTTAATGTGGCTCCAGAACCGCTGTTAAAGGCCCAGTTTTGTAGTAGTGAAATCTTTAGATCACTCCCTGCCCGATGGGACATTAAGACTACAGCTATGCATGTGTCGTGTAATCTTAATGAAATTTCTACTTTTGACCTCTTCTCTGACCTAAAAGCTTTTGAGTATGATATTGACAAGAGAGAGAAGGCCGAAGAGTCACCTGCTCACACTACAACACTAGCCGATGTACCTAACAGGAGATATAGCACACCCAACACATCCGAGTCTGCTCACAAGACTGCTGACAGTGATGATGATATCCTGTCACAAGATGAAATGACCCTTCTCATGCACAAATTCAGAAAGTTCATCAAACAGTCTGGAAAGACTCCCTAGAAGCCCAAGCCTTTTCACAAGGTAAGTTCGGAATATCCTTCAGGTGATTCTAACCTGTGTTACAACTGTAGGAAACCCGGACATTATGCAAATAAATGTCCGCACCCAAAAGTCCAAAAGTTGTCGGGAGCCGAGCAACAAGAAAAGGATGAAAGGAGGCGTGCTTGGAAAAACAAGCTCAAAGACCTACTTGGTGAATCAGAAGCATCGCCCGCATCAACCAAGACCGAGGAGTGTCTTCAGGCAGTCACTGACAGTGACTCGTCCGATGATGAGCTTAGAGATAAACCCTATATGTGCTTTATGGCCAAAGAAATAGGGGACGATGAAGACAGCGATGATGAGGTAAGCTCAACATCAATTACTCCTGTAAATACATCTCATACCTTTGAAAACATGATGAATGAATTTAAAAACATTCAAAAGGCCCATGAGACGTTGAAACAAGAAAATTTACAGCTCCAAATTTCTAACGTAGAGCTGAAAGAAGAAAATGACTTGCTGAAAAATAACTACGAAAATATGTCCATCAATTGTGAAAACAGCAAAGTCACACTTGAAAAACTCATGTTAATATATTGTGTTAATTTTATCTTTTTAATAAATGAGTCCTTCCATTCTTATCTACAGTGTCGCATTTGTGAAGTTTTAGAAAGTTTGACAATAAACTCCTTCACTAGCATTTTCAACATTATTCGCATGAGTGATTGAGTTTAAGCAATAAAAATACACACTAAACTTCTACAAAACCCTTTGAAAGATCATCCATGCCCTAAATGAGGTCAAGATCTACTAGGAACCGGTTCAAACACTCCAAGAACCGGATCATAACTACTTGAGTCGATCCATTCTTTCAAACCTGGTCTCTAGAAGTCATTCGAGGGTATTTTGGATATTTCACCTTCATAACCGACTTAACACACCCTCAACCCTCATTTACAGTCTAGACATGAACAAGAAGCTCCACACTTCGAAAATTCACCAAAAATTCAAGAAGAAATCATCAAAACATCAACACCTCAATTCCTTTGACAATCAAGGTGAGTTTCCTTTGTTTCTTCCTCGTTCTTGATATGATTCTTAGCTATTTCGAAGGTGTGAGCGCTTTTATATGTTCTTATACATGTTATAATAATATTAAGAATTCATACATGGCTAACCCTTGTGTTAAATATGGATTTATAGGGCTTAAAACTCACTAAGGCAATAAAGGAATCAATTCTGCCACCTTTTGGAATTAATGGTATATGTTACTTGATCCGTACGTTTCAGGGGCAGGAGTTTCAATATACTTGTTCTTAAGTATCTTAGTGATATTATGTCAAAAATTGGTGCAAATCCAATTTATATTCTAGTGGTTATAAGCAAAACAAAATCTGATTATGACAAGACTTTGATAAACTCTCTTAATCAAGTGTTTGTTATAAAACCTTGGAATTTTAAGTTGTGAGAGTTGAATGAACTTTATAAACAGAGACTAATAGATTCATTAATGAATTATAAGTCCAAAATTTATTGGTTAATGGTCTGGTATACGTCGATAAACAGACATAAAATACGTAGAACACTGGTTATGTGTCTACATAGGAAGTGATAAAGCCTTTCGATATGAAGAGAGTTAAACCTTGCGGGTGGTATGTAAGTGCTTTAAACACATTCTTTGAAACAGGTTTGAAGATATATCATCACAACCACATCCTATTGGTATAAACGTAAGGGTATTACCCGATCAAGGTAAGTAGAAATCTATCTGCAACTACAATACATAAACATAGTATTGTTTGTATAACTAGTTGTTGAACTTGATAATATCTTGAGAGTGTTCTATTATATTGTATGATTGGTATGTATATGCCTAGAGTGTTTGGTTGCACCTTACATGATCATGGCATCCATTAGCATCTCCACATGCATTCATAACAGGAGACTCACTAGTGTCTGCATGCATGGTACGATCATGGAAAGAAAGAAAAGAAAAATGTTTTGTTGGCCGCTGCTAGAGCACTGAGGCATGGTAGATGCATGCTTTTATGATATATTTAGCACAGTAGATGCGTGCTTATATGATGTGTGTGTTGGAATATAAAACGCAGCGGAAGCAAGTTGGTGGAAATTATTTAATGAAAAGTTTTATAAACTAACCAACAGAAAAACCAGATCTATTTAGGCTTGTCAATTAATTAACTAAATAGATTAATAAATAATTAAATAAACATATTTACGCATGGGAGTCAGTAATTTATACCTTTCACGCGAAGTGGTAGAAATTCCCTTTTGGTCGATTTATCTCCTCTTCCTGTTCCTCTCCGATCTTCTTGTATTTCTACCTCAAGATCTTCTAGAGTATATCCCGCCTACGTCCGGATGTCGTGTGGGCAACAATCTACCGGATCAAATTAAGAATAAAATTTGTAGTAGTTTTTAATATTAAAATCTAAATAAAAGATACTTCGTTTACAATTGGTTTTACAGTTGGTTTTTACAGTTTTCATGTTTCTTCTATATGATTTAGGATATTGAGCGACCCGAGACACCTAAGAAACATGCTCGTCAAGATGACTGGTCGAGTGACAGTGACACGTTGAGAGAGTTATTTAGTGTTGCAGCGACTCTCTTTAGTGAGCCGTTACAGGTGCCATGGGATACAGCTTCCTTTGGTTGTGGTGGTGATGACGTTCCCTTGTACATGTCTTTTGGAAATCATTCAAGACAAGCAGTGGCTTAGCTTACCGATTCTACAGTTTTGGACTTTGTAAGTAATTCTTTACATGCATATTTATGTATTTTTATCAAAAATTCATATTTTGTAACGTAAATAAGGTAGTAATATTTTGTTTAACAAATTAGGTATTTATCGAAATTGAACATGGGCACGATGGACGAGGATTTGTATGGATATTTTGATCCTCAATCCATACAAAATATGGGAAATAAGGGAGAGGAGGCCTCCGGATACATCGCTTCGCGTATGTCGGATGCCAGAAAACAGATATACCTTGGAGCTTACCATCATGAGTAAGATCTAACATTCGTCTCACTACTCTCTTTTTTTCTCTAAAAGTCTTAATATTTTTTCCTTGTCTTTGTAGATTATTATATATTAATAATTATGTAAGTAGATGGATTTAGATTGATTATAGAAAAATTAAATATTCCGTTTGTTAATGCAGTGAGCATTGGAAACTTTTGGTCATTATTCTGGCAAAATCCGAAGTTGTGTGGTTTTGCTCACTATACCATAAGCCCGACAATCGCATTAAGGCCGTAGTCCAGAAGTAAGTTTTAACTTGTAGAATTTACTTGAAAAATATGTATTATATATATGTGTGTGTTATTTAAATAAAAATTAGTGGAAAAAACAAATAATCCTTGGTCCGAGTGAAAGTGTAGAATTTGGACATATATAAGTACTGTTCTAGAGTATAGAACGATAATTGAAATTATTCACTGAAAAAATAAATTTTTTTTATTAAATTAAATTAGGATGGATTTTAGAATGAATGAAGTATGTATTGCGATTCAGTCAAAATTACACAATCTATTGGTATCTATTTTCTACTTGTTTAATTATTACATACTACTAACAGAAACTTGGTCATTTAATTTGATAATTAATTGATACATTATTACCTTTTTTAAACAGTGTCATGACCGCGTATAAGGTGATGGGGGGTATGCATACAAGTAGATCCAAACAGACGATTACTTGGATATATCCCAAAGTAAGTAATACATTCAATCATATATATATATATATATATATATATATTAGCTATATATGTATATATTATATTATATATTATATAATTGAGCAACATATTCTTTTTAGTGTAATAAACAAAACGGAGGTTGGGAGTGTGGGTATTACGTCATGCACTGGATGTCGACTATTGTCCGAGCTCGTATTATCGATGGATGGATGGAGGTGATAAACTTTTATTTCAGTTTATTAAATTATTTAAATTAATTTCAGTTTTTTAAATTATTTCAGTTTAAAAGTGATTCGTTTAAGTTGATGAGTTTGTTAATTTATATATATGTTTATATGTACAGATGTTTGATGATGTTGCGGCACTTACTACAGATAGTATTCGTGCAATTCGAACCGAATGGGCAAAATAATTTTTGGAGGTTATGGACCGTTTATGTGCGTAGACCTTTGACATTTAATTTTGTAAGAATACCATTGTTTTGTTTAGTTAGTTCTTGAATTGTATTCGTTGTTGTGTTCTTCTTCTTCCTTTTCTCCTTTTACTTGTGCTTGATTTTGCTTGTTGTTGTTTGTTGCCGATGTACTTGAATTATGTTGTATTTTTTTTGAATTGAATAGAATGTTACTGTATTTGATGGTTGGATAAAAGTTGTTTAGTTGTATTGGTGAATGGATGAAATAAAGTTGTGTTGTTGAGGTTTTATTTGATGTTTTGTGGTTGGATGCTGTTTTTGGTGTTTAGGATGCTGTTTTATGTGTATGTGTATAACAGGTTGGAAATAATAAAAAAAAAACCTGGTATTAAAAAAAATAGAATTAACAGCGGTTCTTAAGAGAAACCGCTGTTAATTTTGCAGTTCAAATTTAACATCGGTTTATATAGGGAACCGCTGTTAACTGGCCATTTAACAGCGGTTCCTGTAAAAACCGCTGTTAAATTAACAACGGTTTCTTCAGGAACCGATGTTAACAGTACAGTTAACAGCGTTTTTTTTTAACGATTGATGTTAAATTAACAGCGGTTCTTAACTGGAACCGCTGTTAAATGTCCATTTAACAACGGTTTTTAGGAATCATTGTTAAATTTAACAAATGTTTTCTCGCCGAATCATTTGTTAAATTAACAAAGACCACCTTTAATGCGATTCCGTAACCGGCATTAATGTGGCTCCGTAAGCTCGCCGTTAAAGGCCCAGTTTTGTAGTAGTGAAATCTTTAGATCACTCCCTGCCCGATGGGACATTAAGACTACAGCTATGCATGTGTCGTGTAATCTTAATGAAATTTCTACTTTTGACCTCTTCTGTGACCTAAAAGCTTTTGAGTATGATATTGACAAGAGAGAGAAGGCCGAAGAGTCACCTGCTCACACTACAACACTAGCCGATGTACCTAATAGGAGATATAGCACACCCAACAAATCCAAGTCTGCTCACAAGACTGCTGACAGTGATGATGATATCCTGTCACAAGATGAAATGACCCTTCTCATGCACAAATTCAAAAAGTTCATCAAACAGTCTAGAAAGACTCCCTAGAAGCCCAAGCCTTTTCACAAGGTAAGTTCTGAATCTCCTTCTGGTGATTCTAACCTGTGTTACAACTATAGGAAACCCGGACATTATGCAAATAAATGTCCGCACCCAAAAGTCCAAAAGTTGCCGGGAGCCGAGCAACAAGAAAAGGATGAAAGGAGGCGTGCTTGGAAAAACAAGCTCAAAGACCTAATTGCGAATCAGAAGCCTCGCCCGCATCAACCAAGACCGAGGAGTGTCTTCAGACCGATGATGAGCTTGAAGATAAAGCCTATATGTGCTTTATGGCCAAAGAAATAGGGGACGATGAAGACAACGATGATGAGGTAAGCTCAACATTAGTTACTCCTGCAAATACATATCATACATTTGAAAACATGATGAATGAATTTAAAAACATTCAAATGGCCTATGAGACGTTGAAACAAGAAAATTTACAGCTCCAAATTTCTAACGTAGAGCTGAAAGAAGAAAATGACTTGCTGAAAAATAACTACGAAAATATGTCCATCGATTGTGAAAACAGCAAAGTCACACTTGAAAAACTCATGTTAATATATTGTTTTAATTATATATTTTTAATAAATGAGTCCTTCCATTCTTATCTACAGTGTCGCATTTGTGAAGTTTTAGAAAGTTTGACAATAAACTCCTTCACTAGCATTTTCAACATTATTCGCATGAGTAATTGAGTTTAAGCAATAAAAATACACCCTAAAATTCTAAGAAACCCTTTTAAAGATCATCCATGCCCTAAATGAGGTCAAGATCTACTAGGAACCGGTTCAAACACTCCATGAACCGGATCATAACTACTTGAGTCGATCTATTCTTTCAAACCTGGTCTCTAGTAGTCATTCGAGGGTATTTTGGATATTTCACCTTCATAACCGACTTAACACACCCTCAACCCTCATTTACAGTCTGGACATGAACAAGAATCTCTACACTTCGAAAATTCACCAAACATTCAAGAAGAAATCATCAAAACATCAACACCTCAATTCATTTGACAATCAAGGTGAGTTTCCTTTATTTCTTCCTTGTTCTTGATATGTTTCTTAGCTATTTAGAAGGTGTGAGAGCTTGTATATGTTCTTATACATGTTATAATAATATTAAGAATTCATACATGGCTAACCCTTGTGTTAAATATGGATTAATAGGGCTTAAAACTCACTAAGGCAATAAAGGAATCAATTCTGCCACCTTTTGGAATTAATGGTATATGTTACTTGATCCGTATGTTTCAGGGGCAGGAGTTTCAATATACATGTTCTTAAGTATCTTAGGAATATTATGTCAAAAATTGGTGCAAATACAATTTATATTATAGTGGTTATAAGCAAAACAAAATCTGATTATGACAAGACTTTGATAAACTCTCTTAATCAAGTGTTTGTTATAAAACCTTGGAATTTTAAGTTGTGAGAGTTGAATGAACTTTATAAACAGAGACTAATATATTCATTAAAGAATTATAAGTCCAAAATTGATTGGTTAATGGGCTGGTATACGTCGATAAACAGACATAAAATACGTAGAACACTGGTTATGTGTCTACATAGGAAGTGATAAACCCTTTCGATATGAAGAGAGTTAAACCTTGCGTGTGGTATGTAAGTCCTTTAAACACATTCTTTGAAATAGGTTTGAAGATATATCATCACAACCACATCCTATTGGTATAAACGTAAGGGTATTACCCGATCAAGGTAAGTAGAAATCCATCTGCAACTACAATACATAAACATAGTATTGTTTGTATAACTAGTTGTTGAACTTGATAATATCTTGAGAGTGTTCTATTATATTGTATGATTGGTTTGTATATGCTTAGAGTGTTTGGTTGCACCTTACATGATCATGGCATCCATTAGCATCTCCACATGCATTCATAACAGGAGACTCACTAGTGTCTGCATGCATGGTACGATCATGGAAAGAAAGAAAAGAAAAATGTTTTGTTGGCCGCTGCTAGAGCACCGAGGCATGGTAGATGCATGATTTTATGATATGTTTAGCACGGTAGATGAGTGCTTATATGATGTGTGTGTTGGAATATAAAATGCAGCGGAAGCAAGTTGGTGGAAATTATTTAATGAAAAGTTTTATAAACTAACCAACAGAAAAACCAGATCTATTTAGGCTTGTCAATTAATTAACTAAACAGATTAATAAATAATTAAATAAATATATTTACGCATGGGAGTCGGTAATTTATACCTTTGATGCGAAGTGGTAGAAATTCCCTTTTGGTCGATTTATCTCCTCTTCCTGTTCCTCTCCGATCTTCTTGTATTTCTACCGCAAGATCTTCTAGAGTATATCCCGTCTACGTCCGGATGTCGTGTGGGCAACAATCTACCGGATCAAATTTGGACAGCAAGGGGTCGGCCGAAATCTCTTCTCAAGAAACTTACGATTTTTGTTCTCTCTATTTTTCTTGAATATTGTGAGTATTTTAGAAAAATATTGTGTTAACTAAATTGTGGAATCGAAGACACAAGTCAAGATCCACAATTAAACACACACACAGAAAATCGATTTTCTTGGGAAATGAAGGTTGGAAAATCGGCCACCCCTATGTCTTTATTTATAGGTGTTTTGGGCTACTTTAGGGACCTTAAGGAGGATATGGTAATGACTCCCAATAGATATCTTCTTCCAATATTAGGACGCTTCCTAATATTAAGACTCTATTAATATCAACTTAGTCAACTAAAAGGTTGATATTGCACTTCCTACCAAAATCCCAAATTACGAAATTGGGCTCCTTTTTAAATTAATTATTTCCCGTGTTTAAGATATTCCATGTCCATTAATTAATTTAAGCTACTGGCAGCTTTTAATTAATTAATGTGTTATACATGAGTATACCACTCGACATTTATTATTATATCGGAAAATTAATTCCACTTGCAGGGTTTAATATAATAATCCTTTCGAGTGCCTCAAGGGACATAATCAACCCGACTGGTCGGGATACGATTTCTAGCTATAATATTAATTATCATATAAATAATAATATTGCCCCAAATATCGAGCATATTGAGTCAATCATTGTGGCTCTCACCCATGATAAATCAAAACAATAAATATTAAATATATATATATAATTAAATATTAATCACTAGAATTAAGAAATAATAATTGTCCGAGATGTACGTTCTTCTTATAGTCAGTACAGAAGAGTCTATCTCACCTCGATCCTGTTCAACGTATAACGAATATGCTAATATATGCTAATGGTCAAGACCAACCAATCTCAAGCATATACTACAACCTCTCACATAACGGTCTAATGTTATATAGGTTGTGAACTAAATATTAGTAAGTTTTAACTTGTAGAATTTACTTGAAAAATATATATTATATATGTATGTGTTATTTAAATAAAAATTAGTGGAAAAAACAAATAATATTTGGTCCGAGTGAAAGTGTAGAATCTGGACATATATAAGTACTGTTGTAGAGTATAGAACGATAATTGAAATTATTCACTGAAAAAATAAATCTTTTTTATTAAATTAAATTAGGATGGATTTTAGCATGATTGAAGTATGTATTGCGATTCTGTGAAAATTAAACAATCTATTGGTATCTATTTTCTACTTGTTTAATTATTACACACTACTAATAGAAACTTGGTCATTTAATTTGATATTTAATTTGATACATTATTACTTCTTTTAAACATTGCCATGACCGCGTATAAGGTGATGGGGGGTATGCATACAAGTAGATCCAAACAGACGATTACTTGGATATATCCCAAAGTAAGTAATACATTCAATCATATATATATATATATATATTAGCTATATATGTATATATTATATTATATATTATATAATTGAGCAACATATTCTTTTTAGTGTAATAAACAAAACGGAGGTTGGGAGTGTGGGTATTACGTCATGCACTGGATGTCGACTATTGTCCGAGCTCGTATTATCGATGGATGGATGGAGGTGATAAACTTTTATTTGCTTTATTAAATTATTTAAATTAATTTCAGTTTTTTAAATTATTTCAGTTTAAAAGTGATTCGTTTAAGTTGATGAGTTTGTTAATTTATATATATGTTTATATGTACAGATATTTGATGATGTTGCAGCACTTACCACAGATAGTATTCGTGCAATTCGAACCGAATGGGCAAAATAATTTTTGGAGGTTAGGGACCGTTTATGTGCGTAGACCTTTGACATTTAATTTTATAAGAATACCATTGTTTTGTTTAGTTAGTTCTTGAATTGTATTCGTTGTTGTGTTCTTCTTCTTCCTTTTCTCCTTTTACTTGTGCTTGATTTTGCTTGTTGTTGTTTGTTGCCGCTGTACTTGAATTGTGTTGTATTTTTTTGAATTGGATAGAATGTTACTGTATTTGATGGTTGGATAAAAGTTGTTTAGTTGTATTGGTGAATGGATGAAATAAAGTTGTGTTGTTGAGGTTTTATTTGATGTTTTGTGGTTGGATGTTGTTTTTGGTGTTCAGGATGCTGTTTTATGTGTATGTGTATAACAGGTTGGAAATGAAAAAACAAACCTGGTATTAAAAAAAATAGAATTAACAGCGGTTCTTAGGAGAAACCGCTATTAATTTTGCAGTTCAAATTTAACATCGGTTTCTGTAGGGAACCACTGTTAACTGGACATTTAACAGCGGTTCCCGTAAAAACCGCTGTTAAATTAACAACGGTTTCTTCAGGAACCGATGTTAACAGTACAGTTAACAGCATTTTTTTTAACGATTGATGTTAAATTAACAGCGGTTCTAAACTGGAACCGCTGTTAAATGTCCATTTAACAACGGTTTTTAGGGGAACCGCTGTTAAATTTAACAGCGGTTTTTCTGCCGTACCGCTGTTAAATTAACAGCACCACCTATAACAGCGATTCCAGAACCGCTGTTAATGTGGCTCTAGAACTGCTGTTAAAGGCCCAGTTTTGTAGTAGTGAAATCTTTAGATCACTCCCTGCTCGATGGGACATTAAGACTACAACTATGCATGTGTCGTGTAATCTTAATGAAATTTCTACTTTTGACCTCTTCTCTGACCTAAAAGCTTTTGAGTATGATACTGACAAGAGAGAGAAGGCCGCAGAGTCACCTGCTCACACTACAACACTAGCCGATGTACCTAACAGGAGATATAGCACAGCCAACACATCCAAGTCTGCTCACAAGACTGCTGATAGTGATGATGATATCCTGTCACAAGATGAAATGGCCCTTCTCATGCACAAATTCAAAAAGTTCATCAAACAGTCTGGAAAGACTCCCTAGAAGCCCAAGCCTTTTCACAAGGTAAGTTCTGAATCTCCTTCTGTTGATTCTAACCTGTGTTAAAACTGTAGGAAACCCAGACATTATGCAAATAAATGTCCGCACCCAAAAGTCCAAAAGTTGCCGAAAGCCGAGCAACAAGAAAAGGATGAAAGGAGGCGTGCTTGGAAAAGCAAGCTCAAAGACCAAATTGGCAAATCAGAAGCCTCGCCCGCATCAACCAAGATCGAGGAGTGTCTTCAGGCAGTCACTGACAGTGACTCGTCCGATGATGGGCTTGAAGATAAAGCCTATATGTGATTTATGGCCAAAGAAATAGGGGACGATGAAGACAGTGATGAGGTAAGCTCAACATCAATTACTCCTGCAAATACATCTCATACCTTTGAAAACATGATGAATGAATTTAAAAACATTCAAAAGGCCCATGAGACGTTGAAACAAGAAATTTTATAGCTCCAAATTTCTAACGTAGAGCTGAAAGAAGAAAATGACTTGCTGAAAAATAACTACGAAAATATGTCCATCGATTGTGAAAAAAGCAAAGTCACACATGAAAAACTCATGGAGAGCCATCATCAACTTGCCCACGAACTTAATGAGACCAAGTCTCATAATGAGAGAAAGACAAATGATTTCGCTATACTTGAATCCAAAGTGAAAAATCTCGAAAAGCGAGAAGAAGAACTAGAGACCATCTTGAAATCTTTCGAGAAATCATCTAAAAGGATGGAAGAAATTCTAAGCATCGTGAAACATACTCATGATAAAAGTGGCTTAGGATAAAACTCATTATCGAACAAAGGGAAAATTAATACGGTGTTCATAAGGGGTGTGGAACCCATTCCTGTACCGAAAGAGACCCGGAGTCCCGTAAAGGTAACGGTTGCCCCGCGTACAGCAAAGGCTGTGATTCTGCCACCATGTTCATATCACAGGCAGCGGAAACCTCAGCCTCCCAGACCTGTAAGGCGTAACCAATAGCATGCTCCCCGAGCATATCAGAAGCGCCAACAGCCATTCAGAAAGAAGGTTGTATCTAAATATCAAAGGCCTGTATAGCAGTACTTCAAACAGTACAGTACGCCTAGATATTAGATACAGGAGCCCCAGTATCTATCCAGAAAGCAAGTCGCCGTGCATTATAAGCAACATCTTTGGGAATCCAACTGGTGACCCAGGAGGCAAGCTGTAAGGCCAAAGAAAATGGCTCCACCTTCGAGACAGTATTCGTACTGGAATAATAATAATAATAATAACCCTCGTTTTTACATGCGTCATAACCAAGGTTACAGCAACTACGTGCCTGGCCCACGTAGACATCGCAAAAACGGACCAAAAGTAACCTACAACAAGTCAATTGCTGTCAGGCAAATTTGGGTACCAAAAGGCACTAACATACCAGGACCCAACAATCAAAGGGGACCTAAATTTACTTAATCTCTTTGCTTACAGGACATCAAAGAGAAGGACATCTGGTACTTCGACAGCGGATGTTCTTAGCACATGACAGGAGATATCAGCAAGCTGTCAGATTACGTAGAAAGTCGCGGTCCAAAAGTGTGTTTCGGTGATAAGTCCAAAGGGAGAACAGGAGGGAAGGAAACCCTACTTGTAGGAAAGTTCAAAGTCACCAACGTCGCTTATGTTGAAGGCTTACGGTACAATCTACTTAGTATTAGCCAGTTCTATGACAAACGGTTCTCAGTGAAATTCTATATATATCACTGTAGAGTTAAGAACATTCTGACCAAAGAAGTTGTGCTCACAGGAAGCAGGTCAGGTAACATGTATATCACTGACTAGAAGCCTACGAGCTCCACTATTCCTTGTTTTGTTGCCAAAGGCACTGCAGATGAAAGCTAGCTATGGCACAAGAGGATGTCTCTTTTGGGAGTATGCCCTCAAATGCCACTCAGAGGATGTTGAGTGAGGGCATTGTACTTGTAATTATGTAAATCATTAATATAATGCAATGGATGTTTCTTTATTTACTGGTAGTTACTGGCATTCCTAACTCGTAAATAAACATATAGAAACTAGTCCGTGTATTTGAGAGCAAAATGTTCCACTCCTTATTAGATAAGGAGGTCGGCACTGGAAATGTTTATAGCTCAAATACTTAATCGTTCGCAAGTCGATGAAACTTGACTGGGCGTTAAGTTTATGCGAAGACTTGTATGACGTGTTCTATGACATGGAGAGTGCCTATCGAACACTAATGGTTAGTGGGAGCATATGTAATAGGTATGTTAATTGGATTTGTATACTCGAACCGACTCACCCTCGATTCGTCACATGGATTTCACTCCGGGATAGTCAATGACGGAATCGAAAGCTTGTGATAGGTATTTGTGAACCTTAGACTTGAGGATTTAGTAGGGATGTGCTTGGGACGTCAAGATTTTCATTAGAGTAGTTCGACCCTATAAACCGGGAGGCAGGGGTCAACCTCGACGTGCATCTTGACGGGAAAGTAGAAGGTCCTACTGAATACCAAGATTGAATTCTTTCTCCCGTTAGTGAGCGGGTTATATGTCTTATGCGGTTATTGGCAAATATGAGCATAAGTCTTTGGCCAAAACATTGGAGCTAGTTTTATTAGATACACGAGAGCTCGATGATCTCGATTTGCATTAATGCATGCACAGCGTCAAGTACAGATAGGGTTTGACTGACCGTGACCCTATAACTTGATCGGGACATTTGAAAGAAGGGTTTATACGTATACTGGTATTCACGACAGAATGGTTCTTGAATGATCCCATCATTCGTTCTCAGTTGGGGTACAGTGTAGGCCGCCAGGCTGGCTAGGTGGTGCTACTACTCTTTGGTTACTCCCATTGCTGACTGAGACGGACCTACCGAGTCGCGCAATAGGATTGACGGCGAAATGAATCGAGCTTATTATCTCATTATGAATATTAGATATTAGATATCTAAATTGGGACATTGGATGTCTAAATCGATTTATTGGATAAATTGATTTACGACCTAATGAATTAAATATGTCACTGGGTGATTAATTTAATTCATGAATATAATTATTTCTTAGAGAAATTAATTATGTTAATTTGTATTTGATATGTTTAATTAATTAGATTAATTAAATGATATAAATACATCGGAACGGAATTGGAGTTTATCTGTTTGGACTCACGGGAGTCCGAAACGAACCGAACTCATCCGATTCCTTCTAGAGGCTGCCCCACCCTGATTCCTTGCCTTTTATCTTAGTCTTGATTTGTTTGGTGAAAGACTTATGACTTGAGAGATTTGATATCTCTTAAAATAAGGTAAAAGAGGATTTTGTGGAGAAGGAAGAAGAATAAATGTGAAGACATATATTGAGGACTTGCTCCAACTTCTTGATGTTCCATTCCATCTGTGAGTTTTAGTTTGAGAGAGAGAAAAGAGTTTCTCAAAGTGTTCTTCAACATTCTTCTTCATCTTCATATATTTTCTTGGAGAAAATTATAGTGAGATAGAGAGATGAAAGATTAAACACTTCGAGTGTTGTAATTTTGATTAGAAAAGCTTATACAACCTTGTTCTAGCCGTATCCTTAGAGGATAACGAGGTTTAGTCATTCCGGCTGTTTTTCCGATGCGTGGCAAGTAGAGACGCGGTCCTTTCGGCGTTGGATCATCCAACAGCTTGGAGGGGATTGGATTCGTAGAGATCAAGCAAAGTTCGGGGAATAGCTCAAGAGAAGGATACCATTTAATCAACAGACTACAAAGGTATGTTTTCTCCTATCTATTGTGTTTCGTATTATATTCGTACATACGTAGATAGATCGATCCTCGTAGGGATTCAAATCGAATTAATTTTCGTTTTACTGCTTCCATTGGGCCTTCGTTTTAGGCACCGAATCCCAACAGTGGTATCAGGGCGTAGGTCTGGCGATCGTATATACGATATTGGCATTTGGAATACTTGATTACATGGTATATGATTTGGAATCATAATTGTATTAATCGTTGATTTTCTATTGTTCATCCAAAAATTATTTTTTCATGATTTTATGTTACAATGTAAATCTATTTTTCTTTTGAAAAAACGATTTAAAGTGTAATATAAAAATTAGAAAAATATTATTTTTGGAATCGGGCAAAACCGAAAAAATGTAATCGCACTCAGAGTCTGGTCAAGCCGGCGCCTCGCGGTCCGAGGTAGCAGATCGCGATATGGACCCGTGATCGGCCAGGCTCGGTAGTCTGTGCCGGCCGGTGCCTGGCAATGGTCTCGGTCCTGTCGTCATCGGCCCCGCTGGCAGCCGGGCGACTTTTGTTGGCAAAGGTTCTGGCCGTGTTTTCCGACTCTATTTTTTATATTTCGTTCGATAATTAATTTCCCACAAATTAAATTGGATTTAATTTGACTAAGATTTAATTATGATGATTTTAATCTTAGGAGAATTAATTTAATTAAATATTTTATCGTCTGAAACAAGTTAAAATTGATGGTTGTTTGAATTAATTAGATTAATTCATTTTGAATGAATTGATTGGATCGGTTCGTATTGTTGATTGGATCAATGTATCTCTACGCTTTCCATTTATATAATATTTATTGGATGAATGCTTTTGAATGGGGATATAGTTCGTGGACTTACTTTTTGAATTGTTCATTTTATTTGATTGGGTTGTAAATGCCGTTTTGAGCCTATTTATATTACTAGAAATATTTGTATCTAGGATGTAATTTTCAATGTAAAATTTATATGTAATGACGAAGACCGGAGGAAAATCCATTTCGAGAAGACGAAGATTCAAGATGAAGACTTGTAATTAGATTACGGAGTTTTTGTTTTCTAGGAACGGTCCATGAACCACATGTTGGTAGCAACTAGTTTGTGAATGGTTGTTTCATATTGTATGAATGCCACAAAATGCACTTAAATGAATTAATGTGCAAAGTGTAACATTAATCGCAAAAATTCTCCCACGACAAATTATTAAGGTTTCAAGGTTTTCCTTCCCTCCATCGAGCTTTCGGGAAATTGAAATCCAAATCGGATGTGCTATGCTTCCGAGTTATCGGGGTAGTCGTTCGGGGAGGACGGATAAATTATCGGTAGCGCATTGGATACCATTGGTTGGAGCAAATTTTATCCCTAGAAACTCGATAGGTTGCCGGATAAGATTTAATTGTGAAATTGATTTGCGTCGATGGTATAAACTTAACTTGTTCACGAACCATAGAAATCGTATAGGTTGAGGGGAGTGAACAAGGGGAAAAACAAGATCGAATCATCCATTAGATGGGTTCGTGTTGGACACCACTTTATGAAAATTAATAGACTAGAAACCTGTTCGGTTGCCCTCTATTAGGATTTATAAAGAACTCGATCACCACTATGAAGTAGAGCGAATGATACTTCCGGATTTCACATGGGAGTGTGTTATTCCGATAAAAATAGTGGGAGCTGGGTAACAAGAATATAAAAGACCTTAATTCTATACTCAGATCATAATTTAACAAGTCACTAATTAATCTGTTATACTTAATGCAGACATAACTCTCAATATGACAATGAATACACTCGCAATTCTACTCGAGAAAAACATATTGAACAGACCTAACTTTGTGGATTGGCTCCGCAATTTGATGATAGTCCTCAGTATAGAGGCACTGGGATACATCTTGGAGATGGACATTCCAGCACCTTCAGTGCGGATAAGAGCCAACTAGGAAGAGATTGAAAACCACGAAAAGTGGGTTAAGGATGACGTGAAAGTCCGTGCATATGTGATTGTAATATCCGGATTTACTACGGTGTATTTCATCTGTATTCAAACCCTGTATTATTCGGATTGGTGATTTTGATTATTGCAGTATGATATTTCGTGTATTGATATCATTGTACATAAGTATAGAAACATGCAAAATTGCTCATGCAACCTCGTGATAGCGCACGCTAAGAATGTATCTTAACGCGCGCTATTGGGCCATTATTAGCGCACGCTATGAAGATAGGAGTTGCGTGCGCTAAGAACTCAATTATTGAGCGGGACGGCTAGCACATGCGCCATCCGGGACATGGGTCCGGATAAGATTCCCGCGGACGCACCCGGACAATTCTGAAGTCAACCATTATTAGCGCACGCTAAGTAATGCTTAGTAGAGTGCGCTAACTTGTTAATAATGCAAAATATTATAAATGGGACAACAACCGTTTTGGCTTTCATTTCTTTCGCCCATTCTTCATCCTTGAGAGTTCAGAGAGCTGTAATAATACTCCTATACACTTAGAACACATTTTGTTGGTGTTTGTATATTGGTTATCACTTGGGAATATTCATTGAAGTGGAATAGCACCTTGGAGTGGCATACAACCAATCGGAGTTGGATTCTACCTTACGGTTCAGTGATTTTCATCATATTAAGGTATGTTCAATCTATCTCAAGACTTAGAGTTGGATTCTAACGATTTGGATGATCATGTTAACAAGATATGGATTTTCATAGATGAATTATCCAAGTATATCATGTTTGGAATAGTGAGATGAATAAGCCTTAAATACCTTGATTATAATCATCATGATTCGAATCTTATTACACTGAATATGTGAAGAGAAGCTTCTATCATTGGTAAACCGAATCTAATAGATGATTTCATAGTAATCTTGGACTAGACGTTAACATCCTTATTGTTAGATAAATCTAAAGGTTTGATCATGGAAGGATTTATCTAGTATAGATAGAACATTTATCAACTTCAGCATGATAATATGGATTGATATAGAGGTGTTGATATCAACCGTTAAGCTTTTCGAATTGTCGTATGAAGATTTGAAGTCGGAATGGAATATGGTTTTAAATTGGTATGCATATCCTTGAATCTGAAGTTGTCTTTATCCGTAAAATCATTCATAAGGGTATGAACATGGTATTCATGGAAGTAACATGAATTATCACGCAAGATTTCATTGTTTCGATCATGGCAAGAATAGTTTATCGCCGCAAGAATCGCCATGCATAGATAGCGCACGCTATGCTATGAAGTTTAACGTGCGCTATCGAGCACGAGTTAGCGTGCGCTACGTTTGGTACGTAACGACGCTAGACCATCAGACGAGTCAGTTGGCTGGTCAGTGAAGTACTGACCATGCATAGTTAGCGTACGCTAGTCTTTGTTGTTTACGTGCGCTATCGGGCAGACTTAACGCACGCTACACAGAGTACTTAGCGTGCGCTAAGCAGTTCGGGCAGATGGCATTTTATGAACTTTTGGCCGTGAATCGAATTGTTAAACATTCATACGACGTGAGATAAATCCTATATCATTTCTTTTGTTAAGGTTTGGTCTCGTTATGTGATTGATTGAGGAGGACGATCTTCGAGTGTTCATTTTCGTGGAAGTGTTGTTATTGTCTTCAAATCGAGGCAAGTACTTTATTTGTTTTATGTATTGTTGTTATACATATTGTCATGCATGTATGTCGTTGTTGTATGTCCACCTCGTGTTGGTCCGACGGGATCATTGGGGGATCTATGCTAGCGTGCGCTGGATCATCGGACGGGTTTTTCCACCACGGGTTGGTCTGACGGGATCATCGTGGGTTCTAGGCAGTGAACGCTGGATCGATGGAATTACCATGTGTATGTTATGATATCATGTTGTGATTATCAGTTGTGTATGTTATGTTTGAGTTTCTCATAGGAGAAGACTCGTTGGTACTTTGTCGTTTACGTTATTATTCTTCGTGAGATATGAATAATATGTTGTGGTACTTGTACTAGCATCGTTGTGCTAACCCCTTCGGGGGTGAACATTTTGTTTGTGTTCAGGATCCAGGAGAGCGGGGAAACAACCACTGGAATTGTATGACGACGAGGGTGCAGAGTGATGTCCCGACCGGGTTTATTTATCTGTTGTTTACTCGTTATTTCAATAAGTACTCGAGTATGAAGTCATTTGTGATGATTTGAATTTGGTGATGTATTATTGAGTTCTGTTGAACAATTGTACTATTTCTGTATTGGGTCAGAACTGTTGTACCGTAATTTCGTTATTTCCATTCGTTAGTACCTTTTAATGCCTGTTCAATTCTTCAGCCTTGTAAATCCTTATGTAAAGGATTTACAGCGCTGTAATATTCCTGAATATATCAGGGGTGGTACAGAATATGGTATCAGAGCTAAGATTATGGATATCTTGGCCGTTGGGTTAAAATAGGGGTCATTTATGTCTTTTGGGGTAACCGGCCGTGAATGACATCACTGCACTGCCTACGTCTTCATGCGAACAGTGGTTGTAAGTTCCTAAACTCTATCTTGTTCTTTACATGTTGTGTCTCTTTATACTCGAATATTAGAACGATGTTGTTTCCTGTATATTGAGTATTTATGCTTACAGTATGTTGAGAGGCGGACGTGGACGTGGTCGCGATCGTGGACGCGGACGGAGAAATGCCGAAAGGGAAGCGTCGCCTTCTAACCAGCTAGCCATAGCTCAAAGTAGCCGCAACAATCTATTAATAATGAACCAGATCCTGTTGTACCAGATCCTTCACAAGTGGTGAACCAGATGACTCGGGCCGCCTGTGTCGTGGACCGAATGCAAGTGGCGGTGGGACTACGGCAGGAGAGAGAGACAAGGGATCCTGACATGGGAAATCGAGGTGACCGGTGGTCGCAAGAGGTGGCGAAGATGCAACCACCCAAATTCGACGGTATTTCTGAGACTCCCACCTGGGATCATTGGTTGAAAGAACTGGAGAAAATATTTGCCGGAATCAACTGCCCAGACGACCGGAGAGCCTCTATCGCTCAATATTTTCTGATAGCGGAAGCGTCCGAATGGTGGGAAGCCATCCGGCCTGTAGACCATGATGCCGATTGGACAGTGTTTAGATTGATGATGGAAGCTCGATTGCCTCGCCCCGTGAGGGAAGCCAAAGTTCGGGAGTTTTTCTCTCGCTCACCTTTCCGATGTGTCGCATCCTGGCGATTAAGACGTTTAACCAAAGAAATGGCATTTGTTCGACATCCGGTCGTAATGATGCAAATGATGATCCATTTCGATATGAGGATGAAACCAAATCCGTAAGTACATGTCCGGATTTGAATGTACCACACTCCGTCAATACCAAGATAAGGCGTTGGCGTATGAGATCAAGGAAGCCGCCATGGAGAAATTTTCTAATCCAAGAAACAGAAAGTCTCTCGGTACTTTTACAGAGCACAAGAACAATGGGCCCCGTAAGGCCCACCATCCTTTCACTCTTTCAAGAAACCTCCGCACCCGCTTAGGAGCGGAAAGAACTTGAGCGACATCAACTATTACCGATGTTACCAGAAATGCTTTAATCGCGCCAGACGGGCACTATCGACGGAATTGCCCCTTCCTACCGTGACTTGTTTTGATTGTGGACGAGAGGACATCGGGCGGTGTTTTGTGAAGAGGCCGCAAAGTCTTTAGAGCCCGTACACCACAACCACCCGTAAGGAGGCCAATATTCCATGACGCAAAGACAGTTGTTCGATGCCTCAGAATTTTGGCCGCGGGCGAGGCAGAGGACAATGGGACCGAAAGGGGACATCGAGTGCCGGATCTGCTCCCCCACATCTGTACGAGATAAGGAGGACAGACGATCAAGATGTCTTGCCGCATCGCATCGGCCCAGATCCTTTCCCAGCTAGTTAGCGTTTTATTCGATACAGGAGCTACACATTCTTTCATATCTTTGTCTTGTGTAAATCGTTTGAATATTTCCGGTTTTCATGCTTGTGAACCTTATGTTGTTGGTTTACCGAGTGGAGAGAGGATTGTCGGAAATTTAGAAACTAGAAATTCCCTTGTATCATTTGGAGGCAGAGAGTGGCTCTCAAATCTGATCGTGATAGAAATGCAAGGAGACGACCTGATACTCGGAGACGATTGGCTTAATCGGTATGGAGCAATTGTAAACTACCGAAAGAGGAATATTTGTGATCACGACGATGGTTCCGAAATATTGTTCGAGGGGTGGAAACCAGGAAGCTCAGGGAAATTGATCAAGGCGATGAAAGCTGTCAAATTGTTGACACAGGGCTGTACCGGGTACTGGTGTTACGCAATGAAAAAAGAAGACGAAATTGTGGGACTTTCATCCCTTCCTGTTGTGAACGAATTTCCAGATGTATTTCCTGACGAGTTATCTGGGCTACCTCCACGAAGGGATGTAGAATTTACCATTGAGCTGGAACCCGGAGCTACACCAATTTCCAAGGCGCCGTATCGTATGGCACCTACTGAGATGTACGAACTGAAGAAACAGCTAGAGGAGTTACTGGATAAGGGCTATATTCAGCCAAGCGTTTCACCCTGGGGAGCGCCAGTTCTTTTTGTCCGAAAGAAGGATGGATCGCTCCAACTGTGTATTGACTATCGAGAGCTGAACAAGATGACGATTAAGAACAAGTATCCGTTGCGCATTGATGATTTGTTTAACCATTGCAAGGGGCAACGGTATTTTCTAAGATCGATCCGAGATCGTGATATCATCAATCGAGGATTAAGGAATCGATGTTCAAATCAGCTCGAACTCGCTACGGACATTATGAGTTTGTAGTGATGCCGTTTGGTCTCACTAACGCACTTTGTATTTATGCAATTGATGAACCGTGTGTTCATTGAATTTTGGATAAATTTGTGGTCGTGTTTATTGATGACATTCTCGTATTCTAAGAGCCCTAAGAACATGCGAGATTTGCGGATTGTATTGGAACTTTTGAGAAACGAGCAATTGTACGCCAAACTTTCTAAGTGTGAATTCTGGCTAAAGGAAGTAATGTTCCTCGGCCATGTAGTGTCAGCTGAAGGAGTCCGAGTAGATCCTCAGAAGATCGAAGCAATTATGGATTGGTAGCCTCCAAAGAACGTGAAAGAAGTCCGAAGCTTCTTAGGACTTGCTGGATATTATCGTCGATTCGTGGAAGGGTTTTCTAAAATTTCCCACCCACTTACTCGACCTCTGCAGAAAACTAAAAAGTTTGAGTGGAACGAGTCGTGTCAGACTAGTTTTGATGAGTTAAAGAAGAGATTGACGACGGCACCGATTCTATCACTCCCACAGGGAACTGGAGGATTTATAGTTTACAGTGATGCTTCGAACCAAGGACTTGGGTGCGTATTGATGCAGAATGATAAGGTGATCGCTTATGCGTCACGACAGCTGAAACCTTATGAAGTGAATTACCCAACACATGATTTGGAGCTTGCAGCAGTAGTTTTTGCTTTGAAGATCTGGAGGCATTATCTGTACGTGACTCACTGTCAGATCTTTACGGATCACAAGAGTCTCAAGTACATATTCAGTCAGAAATAATTAAACATGCGGCAAAGAAGATGGTTGGAACTGATTAAGGACTATGACTTGTAGATTTTATATCATCCAGGCAAAGCGAATGTAGTGGCCGATGCACTTAGCCGCAAGCCTGTCTCTATTTAGATGCTCGAGACGCTGACCTCCCAACTTAGCCTTCAGCGAGAGATGATTCGTGAAGGAATTAAGGTATGGTTACAAAGAGTCCAAGGACAACTGTGCGTGATGGAGATAACTTCATCTTTAACCGAAGAAATCAAATCTAGACAGGCAGATGATCCTCTAATGATACGGTTACATGATGAAGTGATCAAAGGAAAGGCCCCCGGATTCATAATTCATGACGATGGAGTTTTGAGATTTCAGAACCGGCTCTGCGTTCCCGATGTTGATGTTCTGAAACAGACGATTATGAAGGAAGCTCATAGTTCGCCCTATTCTATCCACCCGGGCACCAGTAAAATGTATAAGGACTTGAAGCAGAATTTCTGCTGGGGCGACATGAAGAAAGACGTAGCGGACTATGTTTCGAAATGCTTGACTTGTCAGCAGGTTAAGATCGAGCATCAACGGCCTGCTAGAATGTTGAAGCCGCTCCCGATTCCTGAATGGAAGTGGGAGGACATATCGATGGACTTTATCACTAATATGCCGAAAACCAGGACAGGAATGAACATGATTTGGGTGATAGTTGAACGTTTAACCAAATCGGCTCATTTTCTAGGTATTAAGGATACGTGGGGACCAGAGAGGTTGGCACGAGTATTTATTTCGGAGATAGTTCGATTGCATGGTACGCCGAAGACCATTGTTTCTGATTGAGATGGCCGTTTTGTGTCTCACTTTTGGAAAGCAGTTCATAAGGCCTTGGGGACCGAATTGAACTTCAAGATGACTTATCACCCGCAGATCGACGGACAATCTGAGAGAACTATACAAACGGTGGAAGACATGCTAAGGGCCTGTGCCTTAGATTGGTCAAACGATTGGGAAGTTCATCTACCGTCGATTGAATTTACCTACAACAATAGTTGGCATGCTTCTATTAAGATGGCACCGTTTGAGGCATTATACGGAAGGAGATGCAGATCGCCCCTATGCTGGGACGATTCATCGGACTTGATCGAATGTAACCGAGTTGATCGAGCAGACTCGAGAGAAGATAGCCTTAATTCGTGAAAGGCTGTTGACTGCCCAGAGTCACCAGAAATCCTATGCGGACGTACGCCGCTGCCCATTGGAGTTCAGTACTGGAGATCACGTACTTTTGAAGGTTTCTCCTACTCGGGGAATCTTTCGTTTCGGAAGGAAAGAAAAGCTGAGTCCGAGATATATCGGACCATTTGAGATCCTCGAGAGAGTTGGGGAGTTGGCATACAGATTGGCATTGCCGCCGTCATTGTGCCATGTTCATAACGTGTTCCACGTATCCCAGTTACGGAGGTATATACCAGATCCCAGTCATATCATTGATTTCGGCGAGATCGAAGTCGCGCAGGATGGGACGTTTGAAGAAAGACTTGTCAAGATACTCGAGAGTCGAGTTAAGCAACTGAGGAACAAACCAATCGTTTTGGTCAAAGTTCAGTGGTCACGTCACGGAATGGAAGAAGCCACCTGGGAAACGGAAGCTGATATGAAGTCTAGATATCCCGAGTTATTTTCGTCTTGAGTTTCGGGACGAAACTCCTTTTTAGTAGGAGAGTATGTAATATCCGGATTTACTACGGTGTATTTCATCTGTATTCAAACCATGTATTATTCGGATTGGTGATTTTGATTATTGGAGTATGATATTTCGTGTATTGATATCATTGTACATAAGTATAGAAACATGCAAAATTGTTCATGCAACCTCGTGATAGCGCACGCTAAGAATGTATCTTAACGTGCGCTATCGGGCCATTATTAGCGCACGCTATGAAGATAGGAGTTGCGTGCGCTAAGAACTCAATTATTGAGCGGGACGGCTAGCACATGCGCCAGCCGGGACATGGGTCCGGATAAGATTCCCGCGGACGCACCCGGACAATTCTGAAGTCAACCATTATTAGCGCACGCTAAGTAATGCTTAGTAGCGTGCGCTAACTTGTTAATAATGCAGAATATTATAAATGGGACAACAACCGTTTTGGCTTTCATTTCTTTCGCCCATTCTTCATCCTTGAGAGTTCAGAGAGCTGTAATAATACTCCTATACACTTAGAACACATTTTGTTGGTGTTTGTATATTGGTTATCACTTGGAAATATTCATTGAAGTGGAATAGCACCTTGGAGTGGCATACAACCAACCGGAGTTGGATTCTACCTTACGGTTCAGTGATTTTCATCATATTAAGGTATGTTCAATCTATCTCAAGACTTAGAGTTGGATTCTAACGATTTGGATGATCATGTTAACAAGATATGGATTTTCATAGATGAATTATCCAAGTATATCATGTTTGGAATAGTGAGATGAATAAGCCTTAAATACCTTGATTATAATCATCATGATTCGAATCTTATTACACTGAATATGTGAAGAGAAGCTTCTATCATTGGTAAACCGAATCTAATAGATGATTTCATAGTAATCTTGGACTAGACGTTAACATCTTTATTGTTAGATAAATCTAATGGTTTGATCATGGAAGGATTTATCTAGTATAGATAGAACGTTTATCAACTTCAGCATGATAATATGGATTGATATAGAGGTGTTGATATCAACCGTTAAGCTTTTCGAATTGTCGTATGAAGATTTGAAGTCGGAATGGAATATGGTTTTAAATTGGTATGCACATCCTTGAATCCGAAGTTGTCTTTATCCGTAAAATCATTCATAAGGGTATGAACATGGTATTCATGGAAGTAACATGAATTATCACGCAAGATTTCATTGTTTCGATCATGGCAAGAATAGTTTACTGCTCAGCAGTGAACTGCCATGCATAGATAGCGCACGCTATGCTATGAAGTTTAACGTGCGCTATCGAGCACGAGTTAGCGTGCGCTACGTTTGGTACGTAACGTACGCTATACCATCAGACGAGTCAGTTGGCTGGTCAGTGAATTACTGACCATGCATAGTTAGCGTACGCTAGTCTTTGTTGTTTGCGTGCGCTATCGGGCAGACTTAACGCACGCTACACAGAGTACTTAGCGTGCGCTAAGCAGTTCGGGCAGATGGCATTTTATGAACTTTTGGCCGTGAATCGAATTGTTAAACATTCATACAACGTGAAATAAATCCTATATCATTTCTTTTGTTAAGGTTTGGTCTCGTTACGTGATTGATTGAGGAGGACGATCTTCGAGTGTTCATTTTCGTGGAAGTGTTGTTATTGTCTTCAAATCGAGGCAAGTACTTTATTTGTTTTATGTATTGTTGTTATACATATTGTCGTGCATGTATGTCGTTGTTGTATGTCCACCTCGTGTTGGTCCGACGGGATCATCGGGGGATCTATGCTAGCGTGCGCTGGATCATCGGACAGGTTTTTCCACCACGGGTTGGTGTGACGGGATCATCGTGGGTTCTAGGCAGTGAACGCTGGATCGATGGAATTACCATGTGTATGTTATGATATCATGTTGTGATTATCAGTTGTGTATGTAATGTTTGAGTTTCTCATAGGAGAAGACTCGTTGGTACTTTGTCGTTTACGTTATTATTCTTCGTGAGATATGAATAATATGTTGTGGTACTTGTACTAGCATCGTTGTGCTAACCCCTTCGGGGGTGAACATTTTGTTTGTGTTCAGGATCCAGGAGAGCGGGGAAACAACCACTGGAACTGTATGACGACGAGGGTGCAGAGTGATGTCCCGACCGGGTATATTTATCTGTTGTTTACTCGTTATTTCAATAAGTACTCGAGTACGAAGTCATTTGTGATGATTTGAATTTGGTGATGTATTATTGAGTTCTGTTGAACAATTGTACTATTTCTGTATTGGGTCAGAACTGTTGTACCGTAATTTCGTTATTTCCATTCGTTAGTACCTTTTAATGCCTGTTCAATTCTTCAGCCTTGTAAATCCTTATGTAAAGGATTTACGACGCTGTAATATTCCTGAATATATCGGGGGTGTTACAGTGATGGCTTCCATATCTAATGAGCTTTAGAGAGCTCATGAGAAAATGACTTCTGCTAGGCAGATTCTATCTCACTTAACCGAGCTTTATGGTGAGCACAGTTGAACTGCTAGCTATGAGATATCTAAGCAACTGTTCGGTGTAAGGATGAAGGAATATGAGAAGGTTGGGGACCACGTCCTCAAAATGATATCCATGATCGAGAGATTGGAGGCTCTTGATTTTAAAATGGATATTTCTCTCTAAACCGACCTTATCCTACAGTCTCTCTCTGAATTCTTCTCACAGTTTGTTATGAACTTCAACTGCAATGAGATTGCATGTAATTTAGCTGGGCTAATGAACAAACTTGTGACCGCTCAGTCTCAGATGAAGACTCCGCGGATGAAGGAGTTTGCTCTTGTGATTTCTTCTGGACCTCGGAGGTCTAAGAACAAGAAAAAAAAGACCAAGAAACAGACTGGACCACATGTCAAGGACTTCAAGGGCAAGGGCAAGGCCCCAACGGTTCTGAAGAACAAGAAGAAGAAGGATGCTTGTCTCAAGTGCGGTGAGCTGGGCCACTGGGCTAGAGACTGTCCGATTCTTCATGGCACTTCAGGTACAGAACTTTTAGTTTTGGAAATAAATTGTTCTGCTACTGTATTTTCTACTTCCTGGATACTGGGTTCTGGTGCTAGTTCTCATATTTGTACCGTGAATCAAGATCTGGAACAAAGTAGGAAGCTTGGAGCTGGAGAAGTTATGATCACAGTCAGAAGCGGGCATAGTGTCGAGGCGACCGACATAGGATCACTTCTTTTGGGTTTAGAATCCGGATTTGTTTTAACATTAGAAGATGTACTTGTTTTTCCCAAGGGGCACAAAAACATTGTATCCATTCCGGTCATGGACCGAAAAGGCTTTTCATTTTTAATTGGTGATGGTTCCTGCAAAATTTAATTCAGAAATAAACTAGTGGGTACTGCTATATTGTTTAATAGATTGTATCATCTAAATCTCAGCATCAAAGTAGTTGTGAATACTATGACAATAAAACGTGGTAGAGATGAAACCAATCATTGAAATGGCATCTTAGACTTGGTCATGTTGGTCAGACCAAGGTTTACAAGATGGAAAAAGATGGACTTATGGGTCCATTGGGATCGGATCCATTTCCCACTTGTGAATCTTTCCTTAAAGGCAAAATGACTAAGTCCCCCTTAGGGACTTTTGAAAGAGCCGCTGATAAACTGGGATTAATCCATACCGACGTATGTGGTTGATGCGACCCCCACACGACGTGCCGTGGTAACCGCTATCGCTAGTATGATTTTAGTTCCCAAGATCGTTCCAATATTAAGCAAATGATTGTTTTACTTCAAGCCCTCTACGTGACGCGCCGTAGCAAACCGGAAGGTGCGATTCAAACACGCCACGAGGTTTCTAACGCCTCGATAAGTGAATTGAAATCACGATTTATATTTTGGAGACACACTCAACAAAATAAGAAGAAAGTTTGTTAACACAAACACTCACAATTTTGATAAATTTCAAGGTGTCCTTACAAATGAAAATGAGGGCTATTTATAGCCAAAATTCCTACAACTATTACAATATAAAATTATAAAATAAAGACTAAAAAAATATAAATTCAACATTCAGAGCTCCTAAAATCTGAACATGACAAATCAACCCATAAGTTAAGGAGTCAACACATTTTTAGGGGACAAAAATCAAGGACCAAGACTTGAGTTTTGAAAATAAGAAAACAAAGTTAAAGAAAAATATGCTGTTGTCGTTTTAGTGGAATAACAGATCCTAGACTTCGGATTTTGATCTTGATGTCTTCTAGATAATTGTAGTACTGCCTCTTAGCTTTCCAAATCCACCTGAATAGTCTCAATTGGATATCGTACGTGAAAGTTATGATAAAAATACGAACATGTATCGTATCTGAAATTCCAACGCCTGCTTTCAATTGTATCGCATCTTCAGTTAGGCTTATTGCTTGGAATGATGACATCAACACTTTTAATCTAACATGTGACGGCTTCAATAACACAAATTAATATGTTATTATATTTATGATCACCGGTCTGATTAAAATGATTTTGCACGAGCATTGTTAATGAATTCTTTATCGCATTTGCTCGTGATCTTGTTATTGGTCCCACAGGAATGTATAGTTCTTCTTCTGACTGACTGACTGCTTCTTGATTCACATCATTCCCTCCATCCTCAAAAGGATTCGTCCTCGAATCTGAAAATTCAAAAGGGCTTAAGTCAGCAACATTGAAGGTAGCAGAAACATTATATTTATCAGGTAGATCCACTTTGTAGGCATTATCATTGACGCGTTCTAAAATTTGAAATGGTCCGTCTCCCCTTGGCATCAATTTAGACTTCCTTTGTGCGGGAAACCTCTCTTTCCTTAAGTGAATCCAAACCCAGTCACCTGGTTCAAAGAATACTTGCTTCCGTCCCTTATTCTTTATTCGGACATTATGTTCGTTGCGTTTTTTAATTTGTTCTCGAACTTTTGCGTGCAGTTGTTTGATCATTTCAGCCTTTTTCTTGCCATCGATACTCCCCATGTCATCTATAGGAATAGGCAACAAGTCTAAAGGAGTTATCGGATTAAACCCATATACAATTTCAAATGGAGAAAATGTAGTGGTAGAATGAACGGTTCTGTTGTAAGCAAATTCAATGAACGGTAAAGTTGTTTCCCAATTTTTCAAGTTCTTGTTAACAACAGTTCGTAACAATTGACCAAGTGTTCGGTTAACTACCTCGCTTGTCCATCACTTGGGGATGACAAGTTGTCGAATAAAGTAATTTTTTTCCCGCCGCCCACAAAACTTTCCAAAAATGGCTAAGAAATTTAGTATCCCGATCGGACACTATACTTTTGGCATTCCATGTAAACGGACAATTTCTTTGAAAAATAAATTTGCAATATGAGTGGCATCGCTTTGTGACATGCAATGAAATGTGCTATTTTGCTAAATCTATCAACAACGACAAATATCGAATCACATCCAGATTTTACCTTTGGTAACCCCAACACAAAGTCCATAGAAAGATCAACCCAAGGCTCGTTAGGAACTGGGAGTGGCATGTACAAACCATGTGGTAACACTCGTGATTTTGCCCTTCGACAAATAATGCATGAATTGACAATTTTATAAACATCATGTTTCATTTTAGGCCAAAAGAAGTGTTCATGCAATATTTCAAAAGTTTTGGCAATTCCGAAATGTCCCATTAATCCCCCACTATGTGCTTCCCTTACTAACAACTCCCGTGTCGAACAAAAAGGAATGCAAAGTTTATTTTCACGGAATAAAAATCCATCATCCCGATAAAATTTATCCACACTTTTTGTCTCGCAAGCAACATATGTTTCGCCAAAATATTTATCTCCCACGTAAGATCCTTTCAAGAGCTCAAATCCCAACAATTTACAAGAAAGCGTATTAAGTAATACATACCTTCTCGACAATGCATCGGCAACGATGTTCTCCTTACCTTGTTTATACTTGATGATGTAAGGAAACGATTCGATCTCCTCTAACCATTTGGCATGTCTTTTACTCAACTTATTTTGTCCCTTGAGATGCTTCAATGATTCATGATCCGTGTGAATCACGAACTCCTTAGGCCATAAGTAGTGTTGCCACGTACGTAAAGCTCTAACCAAAGCATACAATTCTTTATCATATGTAGGATAGTTCAACATCACTCCTCCAAGTTTTTCGCTAAAGTAAGCAATCGGCCTCTTTCCCTGCATTAATCTGCTCCAATTCCTACTCTGAAGCATCACACTCAACTTCAAAAGTGTTAGAAAAATGCGGTAATGCTAACACAGTGCCCGCATAATTTATCCTTTAATGTGTTAAAGGCATTTTCTTGATCATCACCCCAATGAAATTTAGCATGTTTCTTTATAAGTTCATTTAACGGGCGACAATCGTGCTAAAATCTTTAACAAAGCGTCGATAAAAACACGCTAAACCGTGAAAACTTCTTACCTCGGATTGCATTAGTCGGTCTAGGCCATTCACGTATGGCCCTTATCTTTTCTTCATCAACTTTTATGCCGTCAATACCAACGACATACCCAAGGAATATAACCTCACTCATGCAAAAGTACATTTCTTAAGACTAGCATATAATTGTTCCTTTTTCAAGGTAATTAAAACCAATCTTAAATGTTCAACGTGTTCGTCGTACTCTTGCTATAAATGAGAATATCATCAAAGTATACGACAACAAATTTTCCAATATAAGCACGCAAAACATGATTCATTAGCCGCATAAAAGTGCTCGGTGCATTTGTAAGACCAAAAGGCATTACCAACCATTCATATAATCCGTATTTAGTTTTAAAGGCGTTTTCCATTCATCCCCTTCTTTCATACGAATTTGGTGATAACCTTTCATTAAATCAATTTTACTAAACACACGCGAACCATGTAATTCGTCAACATATCATCTAACCTTGGAATTGGATGTCGATACTTTACCGTGATATTGTTCACCGCTCGGTGCACATTCTCCAAGTCCGTCTTTCTTTGGTACGACAATTATCTAACGGCACAAGGACTCAAACTTTCTGGATATACCCAATACTTAATAACTCCTCGACTTGCCGCTGAATCTCCTTAGTTTCTTGAGATTATTTGGTATCTTTGGTCGGTTTGGAATGACGGCTCTGGCACAAAGTCGATTTGGTGCTCGATCCTCTTTTGGTGGCAAACCGTGGTAGCTCTTAGGAAAAACATCATTGAAGTCCTGCAATAGAATTTTTATAGTACTCGGAACATTCCGGTTTTTATCATCATCAAGAGTGCAAATTCGTTTGGTAAGAAGTAAGTATACGGGTTGCCCCTCCTCAACTTCTTTAACGACTTCCTTTGCACTTATAAATAAACATTTTTTTGATTTTTCATTTTTTTCTTTTTCTTTCTTTTCTTTTTCTTTTTCTCTTTGTTTTTCTTTTTCCTTTTCTTTTTCTTTTTCCTTTTCTTTCTCTTTTTCTTTTCCTTTTTCTACGGTGATGCTCATCCTCTTTATTTTTTTGTAAATTTTTGATCGCTTCTTCTTGTCGATCTTGTCTTCTAATTAATTGGGTGAGCATTTCTTGTATGTTCTGAAGGGCTTCGTTTCCTTCATTTTTCTCAATATCGGATTTCGACATTTTTTTTTTTGCTCTTTTTTTTTTTGCCCTTTTTTTTGCTTTTTTTTTTGGGTTTTTTTTTTTGCCTTTCTTTTTTTTTTTTTATTTTTTTTTTTGCCCTTTTTTTTTCTCTCTTTTTTTTTGACACACACACAAATTAGTCCTCACAAGATCCTCACGTATATCGCTCGATCACTCAACGCTCGTGTATCACTCTTTTTTTTTCTTTTTTTTTTTTTTGCACTATTCTTGCCTTTAATCACTCGGCTTTATATAAATATCCCACAACTCACAAGGTGATTATATAGGCTAGTATTGTGACAAGTATTTAATTTTACAGGGGCGGTAATCCGCACTCCAGCTTTATATTTATTTTATATTTCACTGTGGTGGTAGAACCGACCTTCGTGATAGATATGTATATGTATATATATAATATATATATATATATATATTCACTGTGGTGGTAGAACCGACCTTCGTGATAGATATGTATATGTATATATATTCACTGTGGTGGTAGAACCGACCTTCGTGATAGATATGTATATGTATATATATTCACTGTGGTGGTAGAACCGACCTTTGTGATAAATAGGTATATTTATATATATAGGTATTTTTTTTTATACTTTTTTTTTTGTATACTTTTTTTTTTGTATACTTTTTTTTTTGTATACTTTTTTTTTGTATACCTTTTTTTTTGTATATATATTTTTTTTTGTATACTTTTTTTTTTGTATACTTTTTTTTTTATATTAAGAAGACGGAAGGTTTAGAAGATAGAAAGAAAGAATAGGATGGTAAGATAAGAAGATTATGAAAATGAAGGAAAATAGATACCACTTAGTAATGGAAAAAACCGAGCTCAGAAGCCAACTTATGCGACCCCCACACGACGTGCCGTGGTAACCGCTATCGCTAGTATGATTTTAGTTCCCAAGATCGTTCCAATATTAAGCAAATGATTGTTTTACTTCAAGCCCTCTACGTGACGCGCCGTAGCAAACCGGAAGGTGCGATTCAAACACGCCACGAGGTTTCTAACGCCTCGATAAGTGAATTGAAATCACGATTTATATTTTGGAGACACACTCAACAAAATAAGAAGAAAGTTTGTTAACACAAACACTCACAATTTTGATAAATTTCAAGGTGTCCTTACAAATGAAAATGAGGGCTATTTATAGCCAAAATTCCTACAACTATTACAATATAAAATTATAAAATAAAGACTAAAAATATATAAATTCAACATTCAGAGCTCCTAAAATCTGAACATGACAAATCAACCCATAAGTTAAGGAGTCAACACATTTTTAGGGGACAAAAATCAAGGACCAAGACTTGAGTTTTGAAAATAAGAAAACAAAGTTAAAGAAAAATATGCTGTTGTCGTTTTAGTGGAATAACAGATCCTAGACTTCGGATTTTGATCTTGATGTCTTCTAGATAATTGTAGTACTGCCTCTTAGCTTTCCAAATCCACCTGAATAGTCTCAATTGGATATCGGACGTGAAAGTTATGATAAAAATACGAACATGTATCGTATCTGAAATTCCAACGCCTGCTTTCAATTGTATCGCATCTTCAGTTAGGCTTATTGCTTGGAATGATGACATCAACACTTTTAATCTAACATGTGACGGCTTCAATAACACAAATTAATATGTTATTATATTTATGATCACCGGTCTGATTAAAATGATTTTGCACGAGCATTGTTAATGAATTCTTTATCGCATTTGCTCGTGATCTTGTTATTGGTCCCACAGGAATGTATAGTTCTTCTTCTGACTGACTGACTGCTTCTTGATTCACATCAGTGGTGCTTTGGAAGCAGCACATGACGGATAACAATATTTCATTACGTTTACAGATGATCATACTAGTATGGTTATGTATACTTAATGAAACATAAATTCGAGGCCTTTGAGAAATTCCAGGAATTCAAGGCCCTAGTCGAGAAACAAACTGGTAATCATATCAAAGCACTTCGGTCGGGCTGAGGTGGCGAGTATATGAGTACGGAGTTTGACGAGTTCCTTAACGAACATGGAATAGTTTCACAACTAACACCTCGAGGTACTCCTCAGTTAAATGGTGTGTCAGAAAGAAGGAACCAGACCTTGTTGAACATGGTTCGTTCCATGTTGGGCTATACTGACTTACCGATTTACCTATGGGGGTATGCACTCCTGACTGCAGCTTACATCTTGAACAGATGTCCTTCCAAATCCATTCCGAAAACTCCAAATGAGATGTGGGATGGCAGGAAACCAAGTATTAATCATATTAGGATTTGGGGATGTCCCGCTTAGGTCAAGAAGACTAAGGTGGAGAAGTTGGAAGCGAGGTCCGCAAAGGGACGTTTTATTGGATTCCCGTCTGGGACAATGGGTTATCTATTCTACATTCCCAAAGATCGAAAGATCATTGTTGCTTTGCATGCACACTTTCTGGAAGAAGAGTTCATTCAGGAAGGCGGAGCAGGTAGAAATATTTCTTTGGATGAATACAATGAAACTCCTTAGGAGACACCTGTGCAAGAAATTGGAACCGAACATTCTGAAACACAAGTACAACCACCTCGTAGGTCAATCAGGGTGTCTCAATTACCTGAGAGGTATAGTTTTATGCACTTGGAGGAACTAGGTTTCCACGAGGTTCCAGGTGATAAACAAGAGACCGACCCACGACCAATGACCTAGCAATGGTGGATGTAGACTCCATGAAATAGACTGTAGCAGTCTTCATGTAGTTGGGACCTTTGTTTTGATGAGGCAGTCAAAGAGTTTGAATTCGTGCAAAATGAAGAGGAACCTTGTGTATACAATAGAGTTAGTGGGAGCTATATCGCATTCTTAGTACTGTATGTAGATGACATTCTACTAATAGGAAATGATGTGGGAATGCTAAGTTATGTGAAAGCTTGGTTTTTGAGTAATTTCTCCATGAAATACTTGGGAGAAGAAACCTATATTCTTGGGATTCGACTCTTCTGGGATAGATCGAAGAGAATGATAAGTTTTTTCCCAAGCCCTCTATATAGATAAAATCTTAAAGCGATTTAAGATGTATTATTCTAAAAGAGGGTTCCTATCGATGCGACATGGAATAAAAACTCACCTTGAAGATGTGTCCTCATAGTGAGGAACAATGAAAGGAAATGAGTAATATACCATATGCTTCGAAATTTGGGTAGCCTTATATATACTTTATTGTGTACGAGACCTGACATTGCGCATGCTGGGAGTGTAGTAAGTAGGTTTCGAGCTAACCCAGTTAGGGAACATTAGACTGCCGTAAAAGAACGTTCTCAAGTACTTTGGTAAGACTAGAGACCTGGTTCTTAAATACGGCGGTGGAGAACTAAATGTAATGGGATTCACTGTATTGGACTTCCAAGGACAGAAAGACGATACCATGTCTACTTCTGGCTACATTTACTCTTAATGGAGGAGCAGTATCATGGCATAGTGCTATGTATAGCGCGACTGCTGGTTCCACCTGTTAGGCTGAGTATAAAGCGGCCCCGGAGGCCTCCAAAGGAAGGGTTAAGAAGTTACTGGGTAAACTTCACATGACACCATGTGCTGCACTGCCTATTTTTGTTTTTTATACAATAATAATAGAGCGGTAGCACAGGCCTGGGAGCCGAGGTTTCATAATAGTATAAAACATATTGAGAGAGAGTATCATCTTGTAAGAGAATTTATTCGCAAAGAGATATATTGTGCTGCATAGAGTAGAGTCAGTCGACTACGTCGCGGATCCACTGACCAAGCCACTTTCTCAGATTACCTTAGAGCGCCATCTGGAGAACATGGGTATTACAGACCATAGTATGTGGCATTGAGTGCAAGTGGGAGATTGTTGGGAGTATGCCATCGAATGCCACTCAGAGTATGTTGAGTGAGGGTATTGTACTTGTAATTATGTAAATCATTAATATAAGACAATGAATGTTTCTTTATTTACTAGTAGTTACTAGCATTCCTAACTCATAAATATATATATAGAAACTAGTCCATGTATTTGTGAGCAAAACGTTCCACTCCTTATTGGATAAGGGGGTCGGCACTAGAAAGGTTTATAGATCAAATATTTAATCGTTCGCAAGTCGATGAAACTTGACTGGGCGTTAAGTTTATGTGAAGACTTGTATGACATGTTCTTTGACATGGAGAGTGCCTGTCGAACACTAATAGTTAGTAGGAGCACACGTTATAGGTATGCTAATTGGATTAGTATACTCGAACCGACTCACCCTCGATTCGTCACACGGAATTCACTCAGGGACAGTCAATGACGGAATCGAAAGGTTGTGATAGGTATTCGTGAACCTTCGACTTGAGGATTTAGTAGGGATGTGCTTGTTATGTCAAGATTTTCATTAGAGTAGTTCGACCCTATTAACCGGGAGGCGGGAGTCAACCTCGACGTGCATCTTGACGGGAAAGTAGCAGGTCCTACTGAATACCAAGATAGAATTCTTTCTCCTTTTAGTGAGCGAGTTATATGTCATATGCGGTTATTGGCAGATGAGATCATAAGTCTTTGGCCAATGCATTGGAGCTAGTTGTATTAGATACACAAGAGCTCGATGATCTCGAGTTGCATTAACGCATGCATAGTGTCAAGTACAGATAGGGTTTGACTGACCGTGATCCTATAGCTTGATCGGGACATTTGAAAGAAGGTTTTATATGTATACTGGTATTCACGACAGAATGGTTCTTGAATGATCTCATCATTCGTTCTCAGTTGGGGTACAGTGTAGGCCGCCAGGCTGGCTAGGTGGTGCTACTACTCTTTGGTTCCTCCTATTGCTGACTGAGACGGACCTACCTAGTCGCGCAATAGGATTGACGACGGAATGAATCGAGCTTATTATCTCATTATGAATATTAGATATTGGATATCTAAATTGGGATATTGGATGTCTAAATTGATTATTGGATAAATTGATTTACGGCCTGATGAAATAAATATATCACTGGGTGATTAATTTAATTCATGAATATAATTATTTCTTAGAGAAATCAATTATGTTATTTTGGATTTGATATGTTTAATTAATTGGATTAATTAAGTGATATAAATACATCAGAACGAAATCGGAGTTTATCTGTCTGGACTCACGGGGGTCCGAAACGAACCAAACATGTCTGATTCCTTCTATAGGTCGCCCCACCTTGATTCCTTGCCTTTTGTCTTAGTCTTGATTTGGTTGGTGAAAGACTTATGACTTGAGAGATTTGATATCTCTTAAAATAAGGTAAAAGGCGATTTTGTGGAAAAGGAAGAAGAATAAATGTGAAGACATATATTGAAGACTTGCTCCAACTTCTTGGTGTGCCATTCCAGCCGGGAGTTTGAGTTTGAGAGAGAGAAGAGTTTCTCAAAGTGTTCTTCAACATTCTTCTTCATCTTCATATATTTTCTTGGAGAAAATTATAGTGAGATAGAGAGATAAAAGATTAAACACTTAGAGTGTTGTAATTTTGATTAGAAAAGCTTCTACAACCTTGTTCTAGCCGTATCCTTAGAGGATAACAAGGTTTAGTCATTCCGGTCATTTTTCCGGCGCGTGGCAAGTAGAGATGCGGTCCTTTCGGCGTTGGATCATCCAAGAGCTTGGAGCGGATTGGATTCGTAGTGATCAAGCAAAGCTCGCGGAATATCTCAAGAGAAGGATACCATTTAATCAACGGACTACAAAGGTATGTTTTCTCATATCTCTTGTGTTTCGTATTATATTCGTATATACGTAGCTCGATCGATCCTCGTAGGGATTCAGATCAAATTAATTTTCGTTTTACCCCTTCCGCTGGGCCTTCGTTTTAGGCACCGAATCCCAACAGTCTCATATCAACTTCAAGATGATCAACAAACTCGCCAAACAGGGAATAGTTAGAGGCTTGCCCGATGTGTCATTCCAAAAAGACAATATTTGTTGATCCTGTCAGAAAGGAAAACAAGTCAAAACCAAACTGAAAAGTAAATCATACTTGTCCACTCATAGAGTTCTGGAAATGCTATATATGGATCTATACGGTCCTGTAGACCCTGTAAGTTTGGGAGGTAAGAAATATTATCTCATTATTGTTGATGATTATTCTAGGTGTGCTTGGATAATCTTTCTAGCAAGAATAAAGAAACCACAACAAAGTTGCCGGAGCACCTAAGAATGCTTCAGAATGAGAAAGAGTTTATTATCTTGTCCATTCGTTCCGACAGAGGCACTGAATTCACTAACCACTTTATAGAGCAATACTGTTTGAAAAATGGAACACAGCACGAATACTCAGCTGCTCGGACTCCTCAACAAAATGGTGCTGCCGAGTAAAATAATAGGATGCTCAAAGAAGCCACAAGAACCATGATCGCCGCAAGCAAGTTGCCGCAGCGTTTCTGAGGCGAAGCAACAAATACAGCGTGCTATACACAAAACCGCTGTATCATCAACAAACATCACAACAAAACAGCATACGAGGTATGGAACAACAAAGCTCCACTAATTTCATATTTTCACATATTTGGATGTATATGTTATGTTCTGAATAACGGGAAAGACCAACTCAATACTTTTGATAAGAAGCCGGATGACGGAATATTTGTAGTATATTTCTCTATCAGCAAGGATTTTAGAATTTTTAACAAAAGGAAGCTGACAATCGAGGAATCTGTGCATATAGTGTTTGATGAACCTCATCATGATCCTACAGGAGAAGAAGAGCTGAATCAGAATATACAAACACTCTCCATTAATAACCCTACAACTACAATAGAGCCCGTCGTAGACTTAGAGATCAACTCCGCAGCTGTAAGATCAGAAGTAGTTGAAGCCGATGCTGTACAAGGAGAAGCTGAAACTACAGCACCACAAGATATAGTATGGGATACCGAACTAGAACCTAACAGGAGATGGTTGAGAGATCACCCACATGAGTTAATCATATGAGACATTAATGCTGGAGTATCTACCTGCAGGAGAATACATAGTACACAAGGAACTGTACTATGTGCACAAGAAAAACCCGAATCTGAGAAATATCCATTTCTTGTATGGAAATCTCAAGATGAACTTAGAAGACTTGCCATGTGCACTCTAGCTGTATTCTTAGCTCAATCCGAACCTGTTTCTACCAATGAAGCCCTGAATAACTCTCACTAGATCACTTCTATGGAAGAAGATCTTAATGGTTTCGAACGAAACAATGTATGGTATCTAGTACCCAGACCAGAACATCAAGCTGTAATTGGAACCAAATAGGTATTTAGAAATAAGAAGGATGAGAATGGACTAGTAATCTGGAACAAATCCCGTCTAGTCGCACAAGGCTACAGATAGAAAGAAGGCATAGACTATGATGAAACATTTGCCCCTGTAGCCAGACTAGAAGCCATCGGGCTATTTTTAGCTTTTGCCGCCCATAAGAGCTTCATAGTATATCAAATGGACGTTAAGAGCGCATTCCTAAATGGAGACCTCGCCAAAGAAGTCTATGTTGAACAACCACCAGGGTTTGTCAACACAGAAGGTGGAGACCTTGTATACAGACTACGAAAAGCTCTGTATGGACTTAAGCAAGCACCTAGAGCATGGTACGAAACCCTGTCCATGTACCTCACAAATGGACTTGAGAAAGGTGATGTGGACAAGACTCTATTTAAGATACAAGAAGGAGACGACCTGTCGATGGTTCAAATATATGTAGGTGATATTATATTTGGTTCTACTAACCTTGCTTTATGTAAAAGGTTCTCTCATCTCATGCAAAGTAAGTTTTAAATGAGTATGATAGGGGAACTTATTTATTTCCTAGGATTGCAGGTGAAGCAGTTGCCTACAGGAATCTTCATCAACCAGGATAAGTACAACAAGGAGCTACTCAACAAGTTTGGGAGGAACAACTCCAAATCCTCGTCAACCCCCATGAGCACTTCCGTGCAAATTAGTGATGACGAAGCTGGAAAGTCGGTTGATCAATTACTCTACAGGAAGCTTATTGGATCACTCATGTACCTAACAGCTAGCAGGCCCCATATCCAGTTTGCTGTAGGAGTGTGTGCTCGGTACCAATTAGCACCTAAGGAGTCACACTTCACAACAGCCAAACGAATCCTTAAGTACGTCAAAGGAACAGCTGATGTAGGATTGTGGTATCTTAAGGAAGGTGGGTTTGATTTGGTTGGCTACAACGACTCGGATCTCGGAGGCTGTAAGTTGGATAGGAAGAGTACAAGCGGTACTTGTCACTTTCTTGGACCTAGACTTGTGTCATGGTTCAGTAAGAAGAAATTGACAAACTCGCATGCTACAGCTGAATCGGAATACTATGCTGTTGGAAGTTGTTGTATGCAGATTCTCTGGATGCAACAGTAGTTATCAGATTATGGAATCATTGCCAAAGAAACACCGATCATGTGCGATAGCACGAGTGCAATTGCATTAAGGCACAATCCAGTATTGCACTCGTAAACTAAGCATATTGATATGAAGCATCACTTTATCAGGAATCATGTTGAGAATAAGGATGTTCGGATCGAGAAAGTTCATACAGATATCCAGTTAGCCGACATCTTTACAAAACCTCTCAGCACAACCAGATTCTGTATGCTTCAACAAGAATTAGGAATGCTGCAGCCTGACTCCCTGTAAGTTTTTATGATTTTACTCATCAATCAAGGGGGAATGCTGTAAGATCCAAGAATACAGTTTCCACCAGTAATTAATTATACACTCAGACAGTCAGACACTACTGTAGGACAAAGAAGGCATGAAACCTTCCTACAGCTGACATGTGCATTAATCAAGGGGGAATACAGTACGACCCATGAATACAGTACTAATCCAAACATTGATGTAAGAATTGAATCATGTATGTACCTTTTAAGGGGGAACCCTATATTATTCGCGGATACAACACATACACTGTGGGACATCAATTAAAATTATATTATTATTCTATTTCGTACCGAAAATGTTTTAAGTCCACGTGCTCTGTTTTTAAAATTCAAACGTTTTATCTTTAATGATTTAAACGACATCTAGACTTTATTATCTCAAACACCGTGATATTAATAAATTAAAACCGCCTCTTCGTGCAATAAGTGGAGATGAACTGTCAGAAGTGGGACCGATTGTCATCTTCAAAAATGGATGGATAAGATGTACCAGTTACTCTAAGTCCATTCTTTTCATTCTTTTAAAAGATAGTTCCCATCCCTTAAATTTGAACGTTCACTGTATGTAACCCTAATCCTCACTGCACACTATAAAAGGACTGTACATTGCTCCCTTTGACTCTTTACACTTTCTGCAAAATTAAACGAGTCCAGAGCAAACATCCTACATTCTCTGCAAATTTTCTGCACTTTTTTTCTTTGTTTCTTCAAATCCTTTATTTGAAAGAATGGCAACTTCACATACTTCCTCTCAATCTCTTAAGAAGAAGAAATCCATCATCGACGGAAGAATCTTCGCCAGATCTGTCGTCATGGAAAGAGTAAATGTTGAAACTGAAGATACTGGCGGAATGGAACTGATCATTTCCAGAATCAAACAACAAGGCTTATACCACCTTGGAAGTCAACAGCCCGATCTCTACAATGAGCTTATTATTGAAGAATTTTACATTGATGCCTCCATCAAGTTCTTTTCCCAGAAAAGAGGAGGATATGTCTCTGACATCACAGCTACTGTTCGCGGAATCGAAGTTTCGGTGAACCAGGAGCTTCTACAATACTTGTTCAGGCTACCGTCCGATGGCCTGAGAATTGAGGAACACGAATCATTCGGATCGGATGAACTGCTAACGGCCTACTAGGGGCTATTCACAAGTGACGGATCCGACAAGAACGAACACCCCTCATGTCAGAAGAAAAATTTATGCCTACCGTGCATATATCTTCATGATTTTTGCTGCCGAGTCATTGAGAATAGGACTGGAGCATTTGAGATATGCACTAACCTTCACTTTAGGATGATGATATCCATCATGTCCGGTGAACGAGTTAACTGGTGCCAAGTTGTTCTCAAGAGGTTATAGGAAGTGGCCGCCAAGCCTGTTTCACAAAAGAAATCCTTTGACCTCATCTTTAACTACAACTTACCGTAGTCTAGAGATGCCAAGAAGATTGGCCCTGGGAAATTCATATGTGGAAGCAAGCCCTCTGTATTCAACAGAGCCGGTCCATTCGGAAACATGCCTCATCCCCAAACCATGCCTATATCTAATGATCCAGGGATGTTACAATCAAGGCCGTGTGCAAGGAGATAAAGAAGCGAAAAAGATGTATCTCTGATAGCAAGTCACTTGAGGCTGCAGAGAAGCCACAGAAGAAGTTCAAGAAAGCTTCCAAGACTAATCCTACAGCGGCTACGGCGGCCACTATAGATGCACCAACGGTGCAACCCGCTGTTCAAATCCCCAAGGGCGCAACTCATTCGGAATAAATAATTGCTGCACAAGCTGTAGATCCCGACCCAGTGGCGGCTATAACAGATGATCAATTATTTGCCAATATAGAGGGCTCTGGCGAGTCGGCTGCCCCAACGGAGCCAAAGGCCATCTCTCCTGTAAGGGAACCTACACCCATACAGGATCCCTCTCCCAACAGGGTGCCATCCCCTGTTAGGGATCCCTCTCCTATCAGGGTAACAACCCCTGTTAGGATTCTCTCTCCAATACAGGCACCCACACCTATTGCGGATCCCATCCCTACAGTAGACCCGATCACTATAAGGAGTCCCTCCCCAAAAGTACTCACAAATGAAACTCTTCTCCAGTTACAAATTTATCAAGCCTTTGAGCGCTTTGTATCTTGGAAGAACTATAGGGTCGCCCCTTATGACGTCATGTACAACTGGCTAGAGTGGAAAGAAGAAGAAAATTTTGTTCTGGAGGTGACGGATACCCAGAACATCTAAGTTCTGATTCAATGGGATAATAACTTTTGTCGTGAGCTAATTTCAAAATTCTATCTGGCAAAAGAAGAGGCTCGATTGAAAGGGAAATCCAAATCTAATGACAAAACTCCTTCGGACAGCCATTAGTCCGACCTGGACTTAGATGACGACGACGACACTCTTAAGGCAGGTCTGAGGATCAGTCGCAAAGAAGCTCGGGAAGGAGAAATGTCTTGTATGCAAGATCAGCAGGGTCAGGGACCTCAGGAAGAATTCAGCCCCCCACCCCTCCACAGAAAGCTGTTCGAGATCAGGAGGAATCAGTCCCTCCCGTCACTGAAGAACAACCGAAAGTTCCTGAATAGGCATCCGAGCATGTATCTATTTCAGAAAAAGAAGCCCGCGCCATTCGATAAAAGGAATCAGTCCCTCTGCCGGAGCAGGCAGATGCTGAGAGTCAACAGTAGGATTCAGTCCCTCCTGTATGCCCGACTACAGATAACCAAACAGATCAGGAAGAATCAATCCCTCCTATTTTCGAGACTGAAAGAGGCGCACAACCATCCGAAGCACCTGGCGCTGATGAGCCCGCCGCAAGATGCCCCTGCATGTCCTATCTCCGTAAGCTCCAAGTCAGAATCCGATAACGGATTCTTGCCAGACAATAGGCCATGATGCCCTCATCACCATGTGGTTCTACACAAACTCAACGAGACCGAGGATGAAAAGTTAGGGCACCCTGGATCCCCGCACAGTGAGGCCTGGATCGAGCAACTTCACGCAATCGACCGCCAAACATTCTTCATGTATGATGCAGTAAAGGCACTGTATGATGTTGGAAAAGAGCTAGATTGGATGCGTGAGACTACCCAGGATGAGCTTACTGGTTTGAAAAGAGAAGTTACCAAGGTTGAGGATGCGTTTCACATTCTACCTAGTGTATTGTGGCAAGCGCTTACTCAGTTGCAACAGCGCCAAGAGCAGATCCTGAAGCAAGAGCAGGAGAATCTCCGTGTTTCCAAAGCCAAGACTATCGCCGCCCTCCAAGAGACTGGATCCAGACTGTCAGGACATGATAAGAAAATAGACATGTCTCTCATCCTTAGTACTCTTGTTGATAAAATCATGAATCTGGAGACCAAACAGAATGATGATATGAAGATCCTTGAAAGGATTGATGCAAAGGTCACAGATCCTGATGATGCCAAAAAGGGGGAAGAGGTCAGAGAGGCTGTCCGGCAATAGAGGATGGAGAGATAGAAAGAAATGGATGCTGCTTTAGAGGAAAGCATCGCTGCTGTAATAGGCTGTCTGGCCGCGCCTGCAAGAGGATACAGGGTATCTCGTTCTCGTCCAGAGTTCCATGATCCCAAAAAGTTCTATGTGGGTTTCCAAAATGATACCCACAACACTATCTTAAAATCCCTCTCGAGATGCATTAAAACGTAGACTAAACACCTATAATAACGTCTCCATCTATTATAAATTATCTAACTCTAAACTTTCATAAGATTATAGATCATCATAGTTTATCACCGATTTCTCAATCTCGTAATTAACTACGTCAAATACTCGAAAACCTATCAATGCTATCTTGTCTCGAATTATGAGCAATTAAGTTTAACATGTAAAAACATTGATCGAGGGTTCTAACATGAATCAAACCAAGTATTTGAAAAAATAAATGACAATAGATATATAAAATCATCAATACTTCAAAAACATAGTGAATCAACGTACTCCCATGCTCGGAATCTAACAAGTTTAGCCGGACATGGTAATAAACGAAAGATAAATAATCATCATGTTCATCATGTGCAAACTAAAATAAAACAACAAAATGAGTAAAAGATAGAAAGAAGATAAAACTCGAATGATGTCTTGAGTGGTCTCAATTCAAGCCTCGAAGTGTTCTTGAGGTGTTCTTCCTTGTGCTTTCTTCAAAATCTCCTCCTCTTGGTGAGTTTGTCTCTCAATCTTGTGTGTTTCAACTCTCAGCCGCTCTTCATATCTGAATTCCTCTCCAAAGTCCAGCCAAGGACCCTTTAATCAAGTCAGAAACACCATTTTTCTTGTTCAAACCGTGTTCAAATGCCAATCAAGGTACTTTACCTCAAAAAGTGACTCGGTCGTGTCAAAATGACACGGCCCGTGTCGAAGTGTTCTAGAAATGAAAAATTGTCTGGCCGTGTAAGTCGATTGATTCGTTGGCTGTGTCATATGACACTGTTGAGTCAGTTTGGCACGATCAGGTCAGTCGTCACGGCCAAGTTGTTTTGACACGGCCAAGGCCGTGTTGTTCTGTTCTGACTCCGTTTTTATGTCTATTTCAGCTCGATCTTTCGTTCATGCATCACTTGATATGTATCGTGGGTTGGGACTTAATTCATGCTTGATAATAGCCTTAAGAAATACCTATAAAAGTAAACAAACATACCCAAGCGTGATCGAGTCCAACAAACACAATTTGGGCACAAACAACACAATTATACACATTTTATGTAATACCCGCCATTTTTATATTGCAATATTATTATTTTATAATAATATTATAATGCATTTCATGTTAGTTAATTTCATTTAGGGAATCATGAACATTTATTTCGACATATCACAAGTCCTAGCCCGAATCATTTTTGTCGGTTATATTCTAGTAGTCATTTACTACTAATAATATTAATTGTTAGGAGTATGCCCACGAATGCCACTCAGAGGTTGTTGAGTGAGGGCATTGTACTTGTAATTATGTAAACCATTTATATAAGGCAAATGAATGTTTCTTTATTTACTGGTAGTTACTGGCATTCCTAACTCGTAAATAAACATATAGAAACTAGTCCGTGTATTTGAGAGCAAAACGTTCCACTCCTTATTGGATAAGGGGGTCGGCACTGAAAGGTTATAGCTCAAATACTTAATCGTTCGCAAGTCGATGAAACTTGACTGGGCGTTAAGTTTATGTGAAGACTTGTATGACGTGTTCTTTGACATGGAGAGTGCCTGTCGAACACTAATGGTTAGTGGGAGCACACGTTATAGGTATGCTAATTGGATTAGTATACTCGAACTGACTCACCCTCGATTCGTCACATGGATTTCACTCCGGGACAGTCAATGACGGAATCGAAAGGTTGTGATAGGTATTCGTGAACCTTCGACTTGAGGATTTAGTAGGGATGTGCTTGTGATGTCAAGATTTTCATTAGAGTAGTTCGACCCTGTAAACCGGAAGGCGGGGGTCAACCTCGACGTGCATCTTGACGGGGAAGTAGCAGGTCCTACTGAATACCAAGATAGAATTATTTCTCCCGTTAGTGAGAGGGTTATATGTCCTATGCGTTTATTGGCAGATGAGATCATAAGTCTTTGGCCAAAGCATTGGAGCTAGTTGTATTAGATACACAGCTCGATGATCTCGATTTGCATTAACGCATGCATAGCGTCAAGTACAGATAGGGTTTGACTGACCGTGACCCTATAACTTGATCGGGACATTTGAAAGAAGGGTTTATACGTATACTGGTATTCACTACAGAATGGTTCTTGAATGATCCCAATCATTCGTTCTAGATCGGAAGTGGTGTAGGCCAAGTGGCTAGGTGGTGCTACTACTCTTTGGTTCCTCCCATTCTTGATCGAGACGGACCTACCGAGTCGCGCATTAGGATTGACGACGGAATGATTCGAGCTAATTCTCTCATTATGAATATTGGATATTGGATATCTAAATTTGGGACATTGGATGTTTAAATCGATTTATCGGATAAATTGATTTACGGCTTAATGGATTAAATATATCCGGTGATTTATTTAATTCATGAATATAATTATTTCTTGTATAAATTAATTTTGTTTTTTGTTGTTTGATATGTTTAATTAATTGGATTAATTATTCGACACAAATACATCGGAGCAGAATCGGAGTTTATCTGTTTGGACTCACGGAGTCAAACGAACCGAACTCATTCGTTTTTCATGATAGCCGCCCCATTATGCTTCCACCCACTTTCCCATTGTCTTTTCTTCCATTTATTAAATGATGATAATGACTTGGTGGGACAAGACTTCATGTTACATGGGTTGTACACATGAGGGTGGAAATAATATAAGATGATGTCTTTGACAAACTCTCCCAAGACACTTGATTCCATTTCCAACGTGAGGTTGAAGAGGAGAGAGAGATAGAAGTCTTCTTCATCATCTTCTTTATTCATCTCCTTCATTCATCTTCTTCACAACTTCTTCGAGAAATTTTGTGAGGAAATATTGAGAGAGATAGATATTCATACACTTAGAGTGATATTAATATCTATAACAAGCTTCATCACCTACCGTATCCTCGGAGGATAGCAAGGTGTTGTCATTCCATTCGTTTTTCCGGCGCGTGGCAAGTAGAGACGCGGTGCTTTCGGCGTTGGATCATTCAAGAGCTTGGGGAATAGCTCAAGAGAAGGTTATCCATCTAATCAACGGACTACAAGGGTGAGTTTCTATATCTCTTGTGAATTCGTTTTTGATATTCGTATATACGTAGCTCGATCGATCCTCGTAGGGATTCGGATTGAATTAATTTTCGTTTTACCGCTTCTGCTGGGCCTTCGTTTTAAGGCACTGAATCCCAACAGTGGTATCGTAGCGTAGGTCTTGCGATCGTATATACGATATTAGCATTTGGAATGCTTGATTAGATGGTGAATGATTTGGAATCATTTTAGTCATAATCGTGGTATATATTTTTACGTTCGTTGTAGTTATATTTTTCGTAAGTTTATGTCTAAATATAAATCTTAATTTCTTGGAAATATGATTTATATTGAAGATATGAATGTTGAAAAATATTGATATTGGATATCCGGTCGAAAATCGAGCTCCGAATCGTTGTCGGACGATTTTTCGGACAAAGGCGTGAAGTCGGGTGACTCGGCCGTGTCGGTGACACGGGCCGTGTCGGCGATCCCGATCCACGCCGAGACCCGACCGTGTCGAGACACGGGCCGTGCCCCGCCGGCATTTGCCGAGTGTGACTCGGCCATGCCAGCGTCTGCCGAAGTGCCGAGGTGACTCGGCCAGCGAATTTTTCGCCGGCTTTTTTTTTGTGTATTCTTGAAAATTAATCTCCCGCATGTTAAATTAGATTTAATATGATTAAAATGATTTATGGTATTTCATTTTATAAGAGAAATTTGATTAATTGGAATATTTATGGTCGACCGAATTATTTTGAATGTTATCATATTACCGATTGTGTGAATCGATTTGATCGGTTCGTATTGTTGATTGGATCAATGTATCTCTACGTTTTCCATTTATTTAGTATTTATTGGATGAATGCTTTTGAATGGGGATGTGGTTCGTGGACTTAGTTTTGAATCGTTCGTTTTATTCGATTGGGTTGTAAAGGCCGTTTTGAGCCTATTTATTTTACTAGAAAAATTTGTATCTAGGATGCAATTTTCAATGTAAAATTTATATGTAATGACGAAGACCGGAGGAAGACCCATTTCGAGAGGACGAAGATTCAAGACGAAGACTTGTAATTAGATTATGGAGTTTTTTGTTTTCTAGGAACGGTCCATGAACCACATGTTGGTAGCAACTAGGTTGTTAATGGTTGTTTCATATTGTATGAATGCCACAAACGCGCTGAAACGATTAATGTGCAAAGTGTAACGTTAATCGCGATAATTCTCCCACAACAAATAATTAAGTTTATAAGGTTTCAAGGTTTTCCTTCCCTCCATCGAGTTTTCGGGAAATTGAAATCCAAACCGGATGTGCTATGCTTCCGAGTTATCGGGGTAGTCGTTCGGGGAGGACGGATAAATTACCGGGAGCGCATTGGATGCCTTCGGTTGGAGCAAATTTTATCCCTAGAAACCTTAACTTGTTCACGAACCATAGAAACCGTATAGGTTGAGGGGAGTGAACAAGGGGAAAAAGAAGATCGAATCATCCATTAGATGGGTTGGTGTTGGGCTACTTTATGAAAATTAATAGACTAGAAACCTGTTCGGTTGCCCTCTATTAAGATTTATAAAGAACTCGATCACCACTATGAAGTAGAGCGACGATACTTCCGGAAATAACATGGGAGTGTGTTATTCCGATAAAAATAGTGGGAGCTGGGTAACAAGAATAGAAAGGACCTTAATTCTATACTCAGATCATAATATAACAAGTCACTAATTAATCTGTTATACTTAATGCAGACAAATCTCAATATGACAATGAATCCACTCGCAATTCTACTCGAAAAGAACACCTTAATGGGACCTAACTTTGTGGATTAGCTCCGCAATCTGATGATTGTCCTCAGTATAGAGGCACTGGGATACGTCTTGGAGACGGACATTCCGGCGCCTCCTGTGCGGACCGGAGCCAATCAGGAAGAGATTGAAAACCACGAAAAATGGGTTAAGGATGACGTGAAAGTCCGTGTGTATATGATGGCTTCCATGTCTAATGAGCTTCAGAGAGCTCATGAGAAAATGACTTCTGCTAGGCAGATTCTACCTCACTTAACCGAGCTTTATGGTGAGCACAGCAGAACTGCTAGATATGAGATATCCAAGCAACTGTTCGGTGCAAGGATGAAGGAAGGAGAGAAGGTTGGGGAACACGTCCTCAAAATGATATCCATGATCGAGAGATTGGAGGCACTTGATTTTAAAATGGATACTTCTCTCCAAACCGACCTTATCCTACAGTCTCTCCCTGATTCCTTCTCACAGTTTGTTATGAACTACAAATGCAATGAGATTGCATGTAACTTAGCTGGGCTAATGAACAAACTGGTGACCGCTCAGTCTCAGATGAAGACCCCGCGAATGAAGGAGTCTGCACTTGTGATTTCTTCTGGACTTCGGAAGTCTAAGAATAAGAAGAAAAAGACCAAGAAGCGGACTGGACCACAAGCTAAGGACCTTAAGGGAAAGGGCAAGGCCCCGATGGTTCCAAAGAACAAGAAGAAGAAGTATGCTTGTCTCAAGTGCGGTGAGATGGGCCACTGGGCTAGAGACTGTCCGATTCTTCATCGCACTTCAGGTACAGAACTTTTAGTTTTGGAAACAAATTGTTCTGCTACTGTATTTTCTACTTCCTGGATACTGGATTCTGGTGCTAGTCTCATATTTGTACCGTGAATCAGGATCTGGAACAAAGTAGGAAGCTTGGAGCTGGAGAAGTTATGATCACAGTCGGAAGCGGGCATAGTGTCGAGGCGACCGACATAGGATCACTTCTTTTGGGTTTAGAATCCGGCTTTGTTTTGACTTTAGAAGATGTACTTGTTTTGCCCAAGGGCACAAAAACATTGTATCCATTCCGGTCATGGACCGAAAAGGCTTTTCATTTTTCATTGGTGATGGTTCCTGCAAAATTTATTTCAGAAATAAACTAGTGGGTACTGCTACATTGTTGAATGGATTGTATCATCTAAATCTCAGCAACAAAGTAGTTGTGAATACTATGACTAGAAAACGTAGTAGGGATGAAACCAATCAAGTTTTGAAATGGCATCTTAGACTTGGTCATGTTGGTCAGACCAAGGTTTATAAGATGGAAAAAGATGGACTTATGGGTCCATTGGGATCAGATCCCTTTCCTACTTGTGAATCTTGCCTTAAAGGCAAAATGACTAAGTCTCCCTTCACAGGGACATTTCAAAGAGCCACTGATAAACTGGGATTAATCCATACAGACGTATGTGGTGCTTTGGAAGCAGCACGTGACGGATATCAATATTTCATTACGTTTACAGATGATCATACTAGGTATGGTTATGTATACTTAATGAAACATAAATCCGAGGCTTTTGAGAAATTCCAGGAATTCAAGGCCCTAGTCGAGAAACAAACTGGTAATCATATCAAAGCACTTTGGTCGGACCGAGGTGGCGAGTATATGAGTACGGAGTTTGACGAGTTCCTTAAGGAACATGGAATAGTTTCACAACTAACACCTCCAGGTACTCCTCAGTTAAATGGTGTGTCAGAAAGAAGGAACCGGACCCTGTTGAACATGGTCCGTTCCATCTTGAGCTATCTTGACTTGCCGATTTACGTGGGGTATGCACTCTGACGCGTATATCTTGAGCAGATGTCCTTCCAAATCCGTTCCTAAAACTCCACATGAGATGTGGGAGGCGAAACCAAGTCTTAATCATATTAGGATTTGGGGATGTCCCGCCTATGTCAAGAAGACTAAGGTGGAAAAGTTGGAAGCTAGGTCTGCGAAGGGACGTTTCATTGGATTCCCATCTAGGACGATGGGATATCTATTCTACATGCCCGAAGATCGAAGGATCGTTGTTTCTTTACAAGCACACTTCCTGGAAGATGAGTTCATTCAGGAAGGCGGAGCAGGTAGAAGTATTTCTTTACAAGAATACAATGAAACTCCTCGAGAGACACCTGTGCAAGAAACTGGAACCGAACTTTCTGAAAAACAAGTACAACCACCTCATAGGTCTAGTATGGTGTCTCATTTACCTGAGAGGTATGGGCTTGTGCACTTGGAGGAGCTGGGTCTCCATGAGGTTCCAAGTGATTGCCAAGAGACCGACCCGACGACCTATGACCAAGCGATGGTGGATGTAGACTCCGCGAAATGGCGTGAAGCTATGGAAGCTGAGATAGACTCGATGCATGTCAATCAGGTATGGACTCTAGTAGACCGCCCCAAGGGCATAGTGCCTATTGGGAACAAGTGGATCTACAAGAGAAAGACTGATGGTGATGGCAAGGTTGACGCCTATAAGGCCAGGCTTGTGGCAAAGGGTTATACCCAAAAGGAAGGGATTGATTACCACGATACCTTCTCGCCCGTAGCCATGATCAAGTCTATTCACATGATGCTTGCTATAGCTGCCTACCACGATTATGAGATATGGCAAATGGACGTAAAGACGGCTTTCCTTAATGGATTCCTCGAGGAGGAAATCTATATGGAGCAGCCTAAAGGCTTTGTGTCCGAAGTCGATATTCAGAAAGTGTGCAAGCTTCAGCGTTCCATTTATGGACTGAAGCAAGCGTCGCGTAGTTGGAACCTTCGTTTTGACGAGGCGGTCAAAGAGTTTAACTTCGTGCAAAATGAAGAGGAACCTTGTGAATATAAGAAAGTTAGTGGGAGCAAGATCGCATTCTTAGTACTATATGTAGATGACATTCTACTAATAGGAAATGATGTGGGAATGCTCAGTTCTGTGAAAGCTTGGCTTTCGAGTAATTTCTCCATGAAAGACTTGGGAGAAGCAACCTATATTCTTGGTATTCGACTCTATCGGGATAGAGCAAAGAGAACAATAGGCCTTTCCCAAACCCTCTATATAGATAAGATCTTAAAGCGATTTAAGATGGATGATTCTAAAAGAGGGTTCCTACCGATGCAACATGGAATAAAACTCACCTTGAAGATGTGTCCTCAAAGTGAGGAACAACGCAAGGAAATGAGTAATATACCATATGCTTCTGCCGTGGGTAGCCTTATGTATGCTATGTTGTGTACAAGACCTGACATCGCGCATGATGTAAGCGTGGTGAGTAAGTTTCAGGCAAACCCAGGTAGGGAACATTGGACTGCTATAAAGAACGTTCTCAAGTACTTGAGAAGAACGAGAGATATGGTTCTTATGTATGGCGGTGGAGATATGGATGTGGTGGGATTCACTGATTCGGACTTCCAAGGACTGAAGGACGACTCGATGTCCACTTCTGGCTACATATTTACTCTTAATAGAGGAGCAGTATCTTGGCGTAGTGCCAAGCAAAGCACGACTGCTGATTCCACCTGTCAGGCTGAGTATCAAGCAACCTCGGAGGCTTCCAAGGAAGGGTTCTGGATTAAGAAGTTTCTGGGAGAACTTCAAATGATACCATGTGCTGAAATTGCTGCATTCCCATCGCGACAACGACGGAGTCAGCGCAGCCAAGGAGCCGAGGTTTCACAACAAGACCAAACATATTGAGAGGAAGTATCATCTCGTAAGAGAATTTGTTCGCAAGGGATACATTGTCTTTGCCTGAGTAGACTCGGCCGACAACGTCGCCGATCCACTGACCAAGCCACTTTCTCAGACTAGCTTGGAGCGTCATCTGGAGAACATGGGTATTAGATACCGTAGTGTGTGGCATTGAGAGCAAGTGGGAGATTGTTAGGAGTATGCCCTCGAATGCCACTCAGAGGTTGTTGAGTGAGGGCATTGTACTTGTAATTATGTAAACCATTTATATAAGGCAAATGAATGTTTCTTTATTTACTGGTAGTTACTGGCATTCCTAACTCGTAAATAAACATATAGAAACTAGTCCGTGTATTTGAGAGCAAAACGTTCCACTCCTTATTGGATAAGGGGGTCGGCACTGAAAGGTTATAGCTCAAATACTTAATCGTTCGCAAGTCGATGAAACTTGACTGGGCCTTAAGTTTATGTGAAGACTTGTATGACGTGTTCTTTGACATGGAGAGTGCCTGTCGAACACTAATGGTTAGTGGGAGCACACGTTATAGGTATGCTAATTGGATTAGTATACTCGAACCGACTCACCCTCGATTCGTCACATGGATTTCACTACGGGACAGTCAATGACGGAATCGAAAGGTTGTGATTGGTATTCGTGAACCTTCGACTTGAGGATTTAGTAGGGATGTGCTTGTGACGTCAAGATTTTCATTAGAGTAGTTCGACCGTGTAAACCGGAAGGCGGGGGTCAACCTCGACGTGCATCTTGACGGGCAAGTAGCAGTCTGCGAATACCAAGATAGAATTCTTTCTCCCGTTAGTGAGCGGGTTATATGTCCTATGCGGTTATTGGCAGATGAGATCATAAGTCTTTGGCCAAAGCATTGGAGCTAGTTGTATTAGATACACAGCTCGATGATCTCGATTTGCATTAACGCATGCATAGCGTCAAGTACAGATAGGGTTTGACTGACCGTGACCCTATAACTTGATCGGGACATTTGAAAGAAGGGTTTATACGTATACTGGTATTCACCACAGAATGGTTCTTGAATGATCCCAATCAATCGTTCTCAGTCGGGGTACAGTGTAGGCCACCAGGCTGGCTAGGTGGTGCTACTACTCTTTGGTTCCTCCCATTGCTGACTGAGACGGACCTACCGAGTCGCGCATTAGGATTGACGACGGAATGATTCGAGCTAATTCTCTCATTATGAATATTGGATATTGGATATATTAATTTGGGACATTGGATGTTTAAATCGATTTATCGGATAAATTGATTTACGGCTTAATGGATTAAATATATCACTGGGTGATTAATTTAATTCATGAATATAATTATTTCTTGTAGAAATTAATTATGTTATTTTGTGTTTGATATGTTTAATTAATTGGATTAATTAATCGACACAAATACATCGGAACAGAATCGGAGTTTATCTGTTTGGACTCACGGGAGTCCGAAACGAACCGAACTAATTCGTTTTTCATGATAGCCTCCCCATTATGCTTCCACCCACTTTCCCATTGTCTTTTCTTCCATTTATTAAATGATGATAATGACTTGGTGGGACAAGACTTCATGTTACATGGGTTGTACACATGAGGGTGGAAATAATATAAGATGATGTCTTTGACAAACTCTCCCAAGACACTTGATTCCATTTCCAACGTGAGGTTGAAGATGAGAGAGAGATAGAAGTCTTCTTCATCATCTTCTTTATTCATCTTCTTCATTCATCTTCTTCACAACTTCTTAGAGAAATTTTGTGAGGAAATATTGAGAGAGATAGATATTCATACACTTAGAGTGATATTAATATCTATAACAAGCTTCATCACCTAGCTCTAGCCGTATCCTCGGAGGATAGCAAGGTGTTGTCATTCCGTTCGTTTTTCCGGCGCGTGGCAAGTAGAGACGCGGTGCTTTCGGCGTTGGATCGTTCAAGAGCTTGGGGAATAGCTCAAGAGAAGGTTATCCATCTAATCAACGGACTACGAGGGTGAGTTTCTATATCTCTTGTGAATTCGTTTTTGATATTCGTATATACGTAGCTCGATCGATCCTCGTAGGGATTCGGATCGAATTAATTTTCGTTTTACCGCTTCCGATGGGCCTTCGTTTTAAGGCACTGAATCCCAACATTAATAAGGCATTTTATTTCATTTAATCTCATTTCATTACCGATTGAGTAATTGTGATATAATTACTTTCACCGCACGTACAAGTCAACTTCATGTAATGTCATTAATACGATCAGACATTTTCATGATATCTCACATGTTCTAAACCCGAGTCAATTTCTCAAGATAATTTCAGAACATTTAATATTAGTCATTTTTTTTAGTATGATAATTAAAGGTGTTATTATTATTATTAATAATAATATTTATAATGGGAGGAATATTAATATTAACGGTATTAATATTTTTATCTTCATTATTTCCATATCATCATTTATATTACTCTCGATATTATTATTATTATCGACGTTATTAATATTACTACTACTGTTATTATTAAATTTTATCATTATTATTATTATTATTATTATTAGCATTATTGTTATTATCTTTACCATTGGCCCAATAGTTTGTGCTGACCCAGGAAATTAATACAAGCCCAGAATAATTAAACCCTAACCCTAAACCTACAGTATAAATATACAACCTCTACTGTACAAATACATAATACAACATAGAATACACTTTCCTTCCTTCCGAGCGCCGTTCATCATCCAGAATAAAAAAAATAGAGAAAAGAAAATACAACACAAAAAATTTGCTGCAAAGAGGGAGGAGGAGCAAACACGTCTTCATCTTCATCGACCGTCCAAATTCAACGAGTCATCTGAATCTTAATAGGAGGTAATCTGCCGATTTATTCTCGGAATCATATTCTCATTTTCTTATTTCCTGCTAGAAAATTAGATAATTCTCCTTCGTGATTTTTAATCTATAACAGAAAATCATAATCATAAATCCACACCAGACCCTACTCTAATCAAAACCGAAACACATAAACCTTCGAACACAACTTTGATTTATCACTTTTCGGCCAAACCAACAAAAATCAACAAACCAAAAGGGAATCGAACTCAGTCCCGACTTACCTTTACATCTGAGCTCGTCAAATTCATACAACCCGAAAACACTATCAATCTCTAATCGACAGAAACCCGAACTCAAATTCGGAAATCAAAACTCAGTAACTTATCTGAACAAAAAAATAAAAATTAAAAAATTTAATACTTTCAATTTCCGAGCAGAAGACACAAAATCGGGCCAAGCCCGGAAACCACAGCCCACATCGGGTATTCTTCCGACCCATAGCCCGAATCCGACAAAGAATTGGAATGCAAATCGGGAATAAAATTACACCTAAACACGTATCAATTTCAACCCATTTCAAATTTTTCGGTTGTGAGCCGAAACCTTCAAGCCCGAGCCTGTAGCCGACCAAAATACTTTCTCAAACCCGAACCAGATTCGATTCCGACTCACCCTGTTGCTAGTCCGATGGGAAACGGACCTCCTTGGCGACTAGCTACCGTCGATGAATGGCCTGGACTCAGCAACCATGTTCCTTCCGAACCCGTATGCACATCTCCGCCCTAGATTCGCACGTCACCGCCGGAAACTACCACTTCGGTCGGAAGACATCGCCGCCGCCATAGCCCGTCGCGGCAGGTCTAAACCGAGCTTGGGCGAGCAGGGTGTGTTCTTCCCATCACGATGTGTGTGTGTGTGTTTTGGTCGGTGTGTGGGTGTGTGATTCGCGGTGTGTGTGTGTGTGTTTCGGTCGGTGTGTGGGTGTGTGTGATATTTTTTCTCCCGGCCGAGAGGGTTAGAGAGAGAGGGAAGAGTGCAGAGAGGGAGAGAAGTTAGCTTTGTCGGCTGCAGTTAGGTTAGGTGTATTTATACCCCCGAATTTTTAGGACTTTTCAATTTAGTCCTCCTAATTTTCAGAAATGTTCAATTCAGCCTCTATCAGTATAATTAATTCGATTTTAACCCATTTAGCTTCTCAATTTGACAATCTGACCCCAGTCAACCTTCAAACTTAAATTAAATCCTAATTTTGACCAAAACATTTAAAATATTGACTTCCAATTAATATTAATAATTAATCTAAAATTATGCATACGTATTTTAATTTCAGTCATTAATAATGTTAACTCTTCGGTTAATATTAATTAGTAATTATAATTTATTTTCAGTTATTATATAGTGTTATTCGTATCCTTTCATTTATTATATAAATAATAAGTTGTAAGGATTTTAATTATTACTATTATATGTAGACTTTGTCAAGGATTTACGGGCTTAGGACTGTGAGTCGAGCACATTCATTTCAGTCAGACATCATCATCATCATTTATTCAGGTGGGAATTTTCACTATCACTTTAATTGCTTTAATTGGACTGTGTATGTGATGTTCTATTCATATTTAAAATTTATATGCACGTTGTAATTCAGGCTAACCCGTATTCGTGTAAGAGGCTATCTTAAGATATATGTTGTTGCGGGGACACCTGCGCAACCTCAATACTCACATGCGTGCTCGATTCATGTTATATATGGTATTGTGTTTATGTTTGATGTTGTTGCGGGGGCACCTGCGCAACCTCAATATTCGTGTATGCGTGCTCGATTCATACGTAATATTGTGAGTATGCATTTATGTTGAGGAAAAATGTGATAGATTATTCATGTTATGCTTTCCATGAGATTGTATATTACTGCGATCAGTGTGATTTCCACGAGCTGAAAGAAGCTCACCCCACCTTTATTTATCCCGCAGGTTGAACCGAGCCGGATGGACGAAGGAGCGAGCCGAGGGAGCATATGAAAAAGAATTTATTAAATGTTTTTTTTCTTTATGTCAACTGTTTTGAAACTTTTGGGGAAACTTCGACTAGAAATATTAAATTATGATTTATTTTCTTCCGCCGCAAATTTTTACCTCGTATTTATGATGAAATTTTACCTTATTTAAAAGTATTTATTTTCACGACATTGTAGCGACTCGACTTTGTAGGCGAGAATTTTTATATTCTCAAGAAATTATTTTTCTCAAAATTTACCTTTTATTTATTTTTCCTCAATATTTACCCTAGAAAGTCGGGGCGTTACATTTTAGGATCTTAAAATCCGAGAAAACCTTATAGAAACATGTGTAAAAATGATTGTTAACAAATCCTCCAAACTTAAACGTTGATCGTCCCGAGCAATTCACTTTAAAATAACTACTCTTAAGAGAACTCATCCTTCAACACACCTCAAATGATCATTTTGGAAATTCATCAACACGCCTCGAGTAATAAATAGGTCGAGTTCTTTAAAGTATTCAAATCTCTAGGGTGCTTCCTTAACATCATAGCCAATACTTTGAAAATATAAACCTCACCGATCAAGTGTATTCACTCACTCTCAATGTGTATAAAGGGACATATCCACCACAACTATGATTGACCCATACCCCTCCGATTTAGGTAATGCCGTAATAAAGTCCATTGAAACACTTTCAAAATGATGTTCCGGTATGGGTAAGGGTTGAAGTAGTCCACCAGGTTATTGTTGCTCCACCTTGTCTTGTTGGCATACGAGACATGTCCGGACGTATGGCTCTACGTCCTCACGCATCCTGGGCCAAAAGTAAGAATTGTCAATTAAAGCCATTGTACGGTGCATACCTGGGTGTCCAGCCCATAGTGAATCATGGAATTCCTTCATGATGTCCCTCCATAACTTTTCCCATTTGGGCACGTACAAACGGTTGCCTTTGTATCTCGTCTTTTTCCCAGAACCATCTTGTCTTGCCGCTCCTAGCAAGTTCCATGATGTTTCTTGCGAAAGGGTCCTGCCTTAGTCCATCGCGTATGCGGTCCTTGATGCTTCCCTCGGCTTTGGTCAAGGCTGCACGCTCGGCCTTCCGGCTTAATACATCAGCTACTCAGTTAAGCATTCCCGGCTTATACTCCTGGCTATAATCGAACTCGGCTAGGAATTCCTGCCATCTTGCTTGCTTTGGCGTGAGCTTCTTCAGGGTTTGAAAATAACTCGTGGCTATGTTGTCTGTTCGTACCACAAACCTGCTCCCATGTAAATAATGCCTCCAAGCCCTGAGCCAATATACCACGGCAGTCATCTCATTCTCGTGTACCGAGTACCGTCTCTCGGTGTCATTCAATTTTCTACTCTCGTAGGTAATGGGATGCCCTAGCTGCTTCAATACTCCACCGATGGCATAATCAAATGCATCGGTCTTAACCTCGTATGCCTTGGCATGATCTGGCAAGGCAAGAACTGGTTACTCCGTCACTTTGCCTTTGAAATTCTCAAAGGCCTCTCAGCATTTGTCCGTCCACTCCCATTTGTGGCCCTTCTTCAATAGGTCCGTTAATGGTGCTGCAATCCGGGAGTATCCCTCGATGGACTTCCGGTAGTAGTTCACGAGTCCCAAAAATGATCGGAGTTGGGTTACGCTGGTCGGCGGTTCCTAATCTCCAAGGGCTTTCACTTTGGCCTCGTCCATCATTATGCGGCCATCCTTGATATATGATGCCCCAAAAAAGTCACTTCCTGTTGGGCGAACGTGCACTTCTCTAACTTTTCATAGAGTTTATGGTCCCGCAGTGCTTGGAACACCTGTCGCAAGTGTTCTACATGCTCTTCCATCGATGGTGAGTAAATGACTATATCGTCCAAATAAAAGACAACAAATTTGTCTATGTATGGTTGAAATACCTTGTTCATCAATGTGCAAAAGGTCGCTGGGGCGTTTGTAAGCCCGAACGGCATCACAAGAAAATCGAACAATCCATACCTGGTTGCCATAGCGGTCTTGGGTTCGTCTCCTTTGGCTATCCTGACCTGCCAATATCCGGATCTTAGATCAATCTTTGAAAAGTATTTGGCACCTCCCAGTTGATCAAACAATTCTCCAATAAGTGGAATGGGATACTTGTTGTGAACCATCAGCTTGTTGAGTGCCCTATAGTCCACGCACATACGTAAGGATCCATCATGCTTCTTCTGGAATAGAACGGGGGATCCATAAGGAGATTTGGCTGGTTGGATCATCTTGGAATCCAACAACTCTTTCAATTGCTTCTGCAACTCCTTCAGTTCCGGTGGTGACATCCTATAGGTTGTCCTTGAAGGTGGTTTCGCATCAGAAATCAATTTAATTTTGTGGTCCACATCCCGTCTGGGTGGTAACTTCTTAGGTAGTTTCACGGGCATCACGTCCTGGAACTCCTTCAGTACAGCTTAAACTTCATTTGGCACATCCTTCCCTTCCATATCGTTTCCATCATCAGGAACGTAAAATGCAGCGAAGGTCTCTTCCTGCTTCTGAAGTCCTCGACTAAGTTGTATGGATGAAAGGGTGCTTGTCCCCTTCGCTTCCCTCTTGGCCGGAATGGCCTGTGTCCTGTCGGAGTCCAAAATGACTAAGGAATATGAAAATGGAAGAATGCAAGCCCGTACCTGATCTAACCATTGTAACCCAAGAACCAAATCGTAGTCATCGATGTTCACTATGGTGAAGGTGATCATTCCCTGCTAATCACCTATCTTTGGTTTCACTCCTCGTGCTTCGCTGGTCACCGGTTTAGCAAGTGAGTTCACTGACTTGATCGATCCATTTGTTGGGGTGACGGTAAGTCATAATGCTTTGGCTACACTGTCCCGCCTGAGGTTGTGCGCAGCTCCTGTATCTACTAAGGCTTTAATATGTGTACCTCCGATCAAGGCATCCACGAACATAGACCCTTTCCTGGGTCCTTTCGCCGGCTCCACAACGGCTTTGACCGCATTGAGCAGACTCAATAAGCCCATGTGCGCACCATCCGCAACCTTGGTCTCCGTGGTCTCTTGAATGGCTGTGACCTTCTTTCTACGAAATGGGCAATCGTACTTCATGTGATAGGTACTATGACAAATGTGACAACCTCTCGGCTTATCGGTCTCATCCACTGGTTGCTTGCCCGAGTATTTGTTTGGCTTGAACCTTGATGGGCGGTCTCCCCCACCTTTGCCTTTGTCTATGAAGAAAGTCCTTAGCTTATCACTGGTTTTCAACTCCCTTAAGCCCTCGGCCACAGCAATGGCAGTCGCCACATCCTGGACATTGTGCCTTTACAACTCTTGCCTCGCAAAAGGCTCGAGTCCGTCCATAAATGCAAACAGCTTGTCGGTCGCCGTCAAGCTTGGTATCTCCAGTGCAATTCTTGGAACTCCTTTACATAGTCTTTGATATTGCGAGTGTGGCTATGTATCTTCGGCCTGCCCTGAGCTTCGAACTCCACATTCTTGGGATAGAATTGCTTCTTCAATTCAGTCTTGAAGTCTTCCCAGGAAGGCATTCTGCACGCACCGCTCTCAATGTCAGCCTGCTTAGTCCTCCACCATAGTACGGCTGTGTCGGCTAAGTACAAGGGCACCGTCCGCAACTTGGTGTCATCATCTCGAGTGTTCGATGCACCAAAGTACTGTTCCAGGTTCCATAAGAAACTGTCAATCTCCTTGGCGTTTCTTGATCCGTTGAACTTCCTAGGGTTTGGGATGTCAATTCGTGCGTGTGTCGCACCCACATGTCCTTCTCCATTTGCAATCGCCCTCTTCACTGTTGCCATCTCCATCTTGAGAACCTCCATGCTTTCTTGCATGACCAAGATCATGGCCCGAAAGTCGGCCAACTATTGCTTCATGTCCCATCACAAGCATTAATAGTAGAAAGTACCTGGTTGTGCAGCTCTTCTCCAGCATCTTCTAAGTCATCCACCCTATTTGCAACCTCATCATAGACCTCCTCCAGTCAAGTCATTTGGATGTCCATCGCAGCAATCTGGTCGACATACTTGTCTCTGCCCTTCTTGGTCTTCTCGGCTTAAGTGTTAGGTTCGGTAACGTCGGATGATTGTGCCATCTTCCTCCTTGCACGATCAGCTAGCAATCTTCGAAAATCCGCCTTGGTTGTCTCAACCTTGGCTCCCATACCAACTGTCACGGGGTTATACTTGCGTCTCGCGAAGTTACCTTGCCATGCGGCATTATCTTAGATTGTCACAAGTCTGAGTAGTAAGCCTTTCAACAACTAAGATTGCTAGGAAAGAAAGTAGGAGAATGCTTGGGGAAAAGTTTTGCTTGTATTACTGTAGCAAATCAGATTTGTCAAGATGTGTTACAAATGAGCCCAAAGGGGGTATTTATACTAATCCTCCAAGCCTACAAATTACCATCATCACACTACTATTCCAAGTATGTACAAGAATGACATCATCTAGATTATTCTTTACAATTATAGGTAATTATAGGAAGACTCCTTGGAGTCCCCAGACCTCTTTGGAACGTCTGGCTTGACCCGGCCCGAAGTGTCCCGACCGGGCCCGACTAAGGCCCGATTCAGCCCGTAGCAATCCGACCCGATTTCTGAGCTTCTGGAATCCTCTTTGACCTTCTGGAACTGATTGGTCTCCATCTTGAAGCTTCTAAGGTCTTCTTTCGGAAGAGTGTACTCCTCGGGTTTTTAGTGTCTACTGCACTCACAAGGCTTTTTTCGTCTAAGCCTATTATAGGGAGGGTAGTCCTCTGTGAGCTTGACACGGTCCCTGCACGCACGCAGCCATGCTGCCCATCCGTACGCACGGCTTCGTCCGGATGATACGAGTTGCCTGATGCCTTAAGGTGGGGTGTGACATTATCCCCCACCAAAGTCGTGACCGTCTTCGACACTATACTGTCCCGATACTATTCGATCTTCTGCCAGAATTGCCATAGGTGAGCCTCATGTTCCCAGCTATTTTCAGTGTTTGGGAGTCCCTTCCAATGCACAAAGTATTTGGTGTATGGGGCCACTCCCCTTCGTCGAACTTCCCGATGCGAAATAATCTCAGCTACTTCATTGTCGAAGGAAGTAATCATGGCAGTAGGTGCTCGATGTGACTGAGATCGGTCCGTATCTTCCATGTCCTGATGGTATGTCTTCAGTTGTCTAACATGAAAGACTGGGTGTATCTTCATCTTTGGTGGAAGTTCAACTCGATATGAAACTGTCCCAACACGCCGCTCGATCTTGTAGGGTCCCTCGTATCTCCGGATAGGTCCCTTATGCACAGCCCGAAATGCTTTAAATTGCTGTGGGAGAAGTTTCACCATAACCAAGTCCCCTTCATTGAACTCGACCGCTCGTCGCTTGGGATTGGCCCATTTCTTCATCTTCTTGGCCGCCTTGTCCAATGATGCTCGGGCTAAATCCGATTCCTCCTGTAATGACTTAGCAAAGGTATATGCTGCGGAACTCTGTCCCGTGTATCCGGTGGCAATGTAATTCGTTGTCGCTGGTTGTCTCCCTATGGCAAGCTCGAATGGACTTCGTCCGTTTGATTCACTCTTCTGCAAATTGTATGAGAGTTGGGCCGTGTCTAAGAGTTTGGCCCAATCCCACTGATTGGCACTCACATAGTGCCGCAAGTAGCACTCAAGCAGTGCATTAACTCTTTCTATCTGCCCATCCGTCTGTGGGTGCAAACTTGCTGAGAATGCTAAATTCGAGCCCAATAGCTTGAAAAGTTCGGACCAAAACTTCCCTGTGAAACGTGGGTCTCGGTCACTCACGATTGTCCTTGGAATGCCCTAATGTTTTACCACATGTTTTAAGAACAACTTCGCCGTCTGCAGAGCAGTTACGTCCGCCGGTGGTGGAATAAAGGTTGCGTATTTTGAGAACCTGTCCACCACAACTATGATTGACCCATACCCCTCCGATTTAGGTAATTCCGTAATAAAGTCCATTGAAACGCTTTCAAAAGGATGTTCCGGTATGGGTAAGGGTTGAAGTAGTCCACTAGGTTGTTGTTGCTCCACCTTATCTTGTTGACATACGAGACATGTCCGGACGTATGCCTCTACATCCTCACGCATCCTGGGCCAAAAGTAAGAATTGTCAATTAATGCCATTGTACGGTGCATACCTGGGTGTCCAGCCCATAGTGAATCGTGGCATTCCTTCATGATGTCCCTCCGTAAGTTTCCCCATTTGGGCACATACAAACGGTTGCCTTTGGTAAAGAGTAGCTCGTCTCGTTCTCAGAACCGTCTTGTCTTGCCGCTTCTGGCAAGTTCCATGATGTTGCTTGCGAAAGGGTCCTGCCTCAGTCCCTCGCATATGCGGTCCTTGATGCTTCCCTTGGCTTTGGTCAAGGCTGCAAGCTCAGCATTCCGGCTTAATGCATCGACTACTCAGTTAAGCACTCCCGGCTTATACTCCAGGCTATAATCGAACTCGGCTAGGAATTCCTTCCATCTTGCTTGCTTTGGCGTGAGCTTCTTCTGGGTTTGAAAATTACTTGTTGCTATGTTGTCTGTTCGTACCACAAACTTGCTTCCAAGTAAATAATGCCTCTAAGCCCTGAGGCAATGTACCACGTCAGTCATCTCCTTCTCGTGTACCGAGTGCCGTCACTCAGTGCTATTCAATTTTCTGCTCTCGTAGGCAATGGGATGCCCTAGCTGCATCAACACTCCACTAATGGCATAATCAGATGCATCGGTCTGAACCTCGTATGCCTTGGCATGATCTGGCAAGGCAATAACTGGTTGCTCTGTCACTTTGCCTTTGAGTCGCTCAAAGGCCTCTCGGCATTTATCCGTCCACTCCCATTTGTGGTCCTTCTTCAATAGGTCCATTAATGGTGCTGCAATCCGGGAGTATCCCTTGATAAAATTTCGGTAGTAGTTCACGAGTCCCAGAAATGATCGGAGTTGGGTTATGCTGGTCAGCGGTTCTCAATGTTGAACGGCTTTCACTTTGGCCTCGTCCATCATTATGCGGCCATCCTTGATACGATGCCCCAGAAAAGTCACTTCCTGTTGGGCGAACGTGCATTTCTCCAACTTTGCATAGAGTCCATTGTCACGCAGTGCCTGGAGCACCTGTCGCAGGTGTTCTACATGCTCTTCCATCGAGGGTGAAATGACTATATCGTCCAAATAAAAGACAACAAATTTGTCTATGTATGGTTGAAATACCTTGTTCATCAATGTGAAAAAGGTCGATGGGGCATTTGTAAGCCCGAACGGCATCATAAGAAAATCGAACAATCCATACCTGGTTGCCATAGCGGTCTTGGGTTCGTCTCATTCGGCTATCCGGACCTACCAATATCCAGATCTTAGATCTATCTTTGAAAAGTATTTGGCACCTCCCAGTTGGTCAAACAATTCTCCAATGAGTGGAATGGGATACTTGTTGCGAACCTTCAGCTTGTTGAGTGCCCTACAGTCCACGCACATACGTAAGGATCCATCATACTTCTTCTGGAATAGAACGGGGGATCCATAAGAAGATTTGGATGGTTGGATCATCTTGGAGTCCAACAACTCTTTCAATTGCTTCTGCAACTCCTTTAGTTCCAGTGGTGACATCCTATAGGGTGTACTTGAAGGTGGTTTCGCATCGGAAATTAGTTAAATTTTGTGGTCCATATCCTGTTTGGGTGATAAATTCTTAGGTACTTCTGCGGGCATCACGTCCTGGAACTCCTTCAGAATGGCTTGAACTTCCTTTGGTACATCCTTCCCTTCCATATCATTTCCATCATCAGGAACGTAAAATGCAGCGAAGGTCTCTTCCTGCTTCCGAAGTCCTCGACTAAGTTGTATGGCTGAAAGGGTTCTTGTCCCCTTCGCTTCCCTCTTGGCCGGAATGGCCTGTGTCCTGTCGGAGTCCAAAGTGACTAAGGAATCTGAAAATGGAAGAATGCAAGCCCGTACCTGATCGAACCATTGTAACCCAAGAACCAAATCGTAGTCATCGATGGTCACTACGGTGAAGGTGATCATTCCCTGCCAATCACTATCTTTGCTTTCACTCCTCGTGCTTCGCCGGTCACCGGTTTATCAAGTGTGTTCACTGACTTGATCGATCCGTTTGCTGGAGTGACGGTAAGTTGTAATGCTTTGGCTACGCCGTCCCACATGAAGTTGTGCATACCTCCTGTATCCACTAAGGCTTTAATGTGTGTGCCTCCGATCAAGGCATACACGAACACAGACCATTTCCTGGGTCCTTTCGCCAGCTCCACAACGGATTTGACCGCATTGAGCCCATGTGCGCACCATCCGCAACCTCGATCTCTGTGGTCTCTTGAATGGCTATGACCTTCTTCCTATGAAATGGGCAATCGTACTTCATGTGAGAGGTACTATGACAAATGTGACAACCTCTCAGCTTATCGTTCTTGTCCACTAGTTACTTGCCCGAGTATTTGTTCGGCCTGAACCTTGATGAGCGGTCTCCCCCACCTTTGCATTTGTCTATGCGGAAAGTACTTAGCTTATCACTGGTTTTCAACTCCCTTAAGCCCTCGGCCACAGCAATGGCAGTCGCCATGTCCTGGACATTGCGCCTTTCCAGCTCTTTCCTCGCAAAAGGCTTGAGTCCATCCATAAATGTAAACAGCTTGTCGGTCGCCGTCAAGCTTGGTATCTCCAGCACAATTTCTTGGAACTCCTTGACATAGTCTTTGATAGTGCGAGTGTGTCTAAGTCTCTTCAGCCTGCCCCGAGCTTCGAATTCCACATTACCGGGATAGAATTGCTTCTTCAATTCAGTCTTGAAGTCTTTCCAGGAAGCCATTCTGCACGCACTGCTTTCAATGTCAGCCTGCTTGGTCCGCCACCATAGTACGGCTGTGTCGGCTAAGTATAAGGGCGCCATCTGCAACTTGGGGTCATCATCTCGAGTGTTGGATGCACCAAAGTACTGTTCCAGGTTCCATACGAAATTGTCAATCTCCTTGTCATTTCTCGATCCGTTGAACTTCCCAGGACTTGGGATGTCAATTCGTGCGGGTGTCGCACCCACATGTCCTTCTCCATTAGCAATCGCCCCCTTCACTGTTGCTATCTCCATCTTGAGAACCTCCATGCTTTCTTGCATGGCCATGATCATGGCCCGAAAGTCGGCCAACTCTTGCTTCATGTCCCCATCACAAGCATTAATAGTAGAATGTACCTGGTTGTGCAGCTCTTCACCAGCATCTTCTAAGTCATCCACCCTCTTCGCAACCTCATCATAGACCTCCTCCAGTCGAGTCATTCGACTGTCCATGGCAGCAATCCGGTCGACAGACTTGTCTCTGCCCTTCTTGGTCTTCTCGGCTTGAGTGTTGGGTTGGGTAACGTCGGATGATTATGCCATCTTCCTCATTGCACGATCAGCTAGCAATCTTTGAAAAATACGCCTTGGTTGTCTCAACCTTGGCTCTGATACCAACTGTCACAGGGTTATACTTGCGTCTCGCTAAGTTACCTTGCCGTGCAGCACTATCTTATATTGTCACAAGTCTAAGTAGTAAGCCTTTCAACAACTAAGATTGCTAGGAAAGAAAGTAGGAGAATGCTTGGGGAAAGTTTTGCTTGTATTACTGTAGCAAATCAGGTTTCTCAAGATGTGTTACAAATGAGCCCCAAGGGGGTATTAATACTAATCCTCCAAGCCTACAAATTACCATCATCACACTACTATTCTAAGTATTTAAAAGAATACCATCATCTAGATTATTCTATACAATTCTAGGTAATTCTGAGAACACTCCTTGGAGTCCCCAGACCACTCTGGATATCTCGGCCCAGCCAGGCCAAGGCCCGATTCAGCCCGTAGCAATCCGACCGAATTTATGAGCTTCTGGAATCCTCTTTGACCTTCTGAAACTGATTGGTCTCCATCTTGAGGCTTCTAAGGTCTTCTTTCGGAAGAGTGTACTCCTCGGCTTTTTAGTGTCTACTACACTCACAAGACTTTTTCCGTCTAAGTATATTATAGGGAGGGTAGTCCTTTGTGATCTTGACATGGTCCCTGCACGCGCGTGGCCATGCTGCCCGTCTGTCCGCACGGCTTCGGACGGATGATACAAGTTGCCTGATGCCTTAAGGTGGGGCGTGACAATGTGCTATGTTTTTAAAATTCAAACATTTTATCTTTAATGATTTAAATGACATCTGGACTTTATTACCTCAAACACCGTGATATTAATAAATTTAAACCGCATTTTCATGCAATAAGGGGAGATGAACTGTCAGAAGTGGGACCGGTTGCCATCTTCAAAAATGGATGGATAAGATGTACCAGTTACTCTAAGTTCATTCTGTTCGTTCTTTTAAAATACAATTCCCATCCCTTAAATTTGAACGTTCACTGTATGTAACCCTAATCGTCACTGCACACTATAAGAGGACTGTACATTGCTCCCTTTGACTCTTTACGCTTTCTGCTAAATTAAACGAGTCCAGAGCAAACATCCTACATTCTCTGCAGATTTTCTGCACTTTTTTTCTTTGTTTCTTCAAATACTTTCTTTGCAAAGAATGGAAACTTCACAGACTTCATCTCAATCTCTTAAGAAGAAGGAATCCATCATCGACGAGAGAATCTTCGCTAGATCCGTCGTTATGGAATGAGTAAATGTTGAAACTGAAGATACTGGCGGAATGGAACTAACCGTTTCCAGAATCAAACAACAAGGCTTATACCACCTTGGAAGTCAACACCCCGATCTCTGCGACGAGCTTATTGTTGAAGAATTTTACCTTGATGCCTCCATCAAGTTCTTTTCCCATAAAATAGGAGGAGAGGTCTCTGACATCACGGCTACTGTTCAAAGAATTGAAGTTTCGGTGAACCAGGAGCTTCTGCAATACTTGTTCAGGCTACCGTCCGATGGCCTGAGAATGGAGGAACATGAATCATTCGGGTCGGATGAACTGCTAACGGCCTACTAGGGCTGTTCAAAGGTGACGGATCCGACAAGAATGAACACCCCTCATGTCACAAGAAAAATTTATGCCTTCCATGCATATATGTTCATGATTTTTGCTGCCGAGTCATTGAGAATAGGACTGGAGCATTTGAGATGTGCACTAACCTTCGCTTTAGGATGATGATAGCCATCATCTCCGGTGAACGAGTAAACTGGTGCCAAGTTGTTCTGAAGAGGTTACAGGAAGAGGCTGCCAAGCCTGTGTCGCAGAAGAAATCCTTTCGCCTCATCTTTAACTACATCTTAACTCACTGTGGTGTCCCGCAGTCTAGAGATGCCAAGAAGATTGGCCCTAGGAAATTCATAGTTGTATGCAAGCCCTCTGTATTCAACAGAGCCGGTCTATTCGCAAACATGCCTCATCCCCGAACCATGCCTATATTTGACGATCCCAGGGATGTTACAATCAAGGCCGAGTGCATGGAGATAAAGAAGCGAAAAAGATGTATCTCTGATAGCAAATCACTTGAGTCTGCAGAGAAGCCAAAGAAGAAGCTCAAGAAATCTTCCAAGACCAAGCCTACAGCGGCTACAGCGGCCATTGTAGATTCACCAACGGTGCAACCCGCTGTTCAAATCCCCAAGGGCACAACCCATTCGGAAGAAATAATTGCTGCACAAGCTGCAGATCCCGCGCCAATGGCAGTTATGACGGATGATCAATTATTTGCCAATATAGAGGGCTCTAGCGAGTCGGCTGCCCCTACGGAGCCAAAGGCCATCTCTCCTGTAAGGGAACCCACACCCATACAAGATCCCTCTCCCAATAGGGTGCCATCCCCTGTTAGGGATCCCTCTCCTATCAGGGTACCAACCCCTATTAGGATTCCCTTTCCAATACAGGCACCCACACCTATTGCGGGTCCCATCCCTACAGTAGACCCAATCACTGTAAGGAGTCCCTCCCCGACAGTACTCACAAATGAAACTCTTCTCCAGTTACAAATTTATCAAGCTTTTGAGCGCTTTGTATCTTGGAAGAACTACAGGGTCGCCCCTTATGATGTCCTGTACAACTGGGTAGAGTGGAAAGAAGAAGAAAATTTTGTTCTGGAGGTGACGGATACCCAGAACATCTATGCTCTAATTCAATGGGATAATAACTTTTGTCGTGAGATGATTTCAAAATTCTATCTAGCAAAAAAATAGGCTCGATTGAAAGGGAAATCCAAATCCAATGACAGAACTCCTTCGAACAGCCATTAGTCCGACCCAGACTCAAATGACGACAACGACGCTCTTGAGACAGGTCTGAGGATCAGCCGCGAAAAAGCACGAGAAGGAGAAATGTCCTGTATGCAAGATCAACAGGGTCAGGGACCTCAGGAAGAATTCAGTCCCCCACCCCTCCACAGGAAGCTTTTCGAGATCAGGAGGAATCAGTCCCTCCCGTCACTGAAGAACAACCGATAGTTCCTGAACAGGCATCCGAGCATGTATCTGTTTCAGAAGAAGAAGCCCACACCATTCGACAAAAGGAATCAGTCCCTCTGCCGGAGCTGGCGGAAGCTGAGAGTCAACAGGAAGATTCAGTCCCTCCTGTACTCCCGACTACAGATAACCAAACAAATCAGGAAGAATCAGTCCCTCCTGTTTTCGAGACTGAAAGAGATGCACAACCACCCAAAGCACCTCCCGCTGACGAGCCCGCCGCAAGATGCCCCTGCATCTCCTATCTCCGTAAGCTCCAAGTCAGAATCCGATGACAGATTCTTGCCAGACAATAGACCACGACGCCCTCGTCACCGGTTCTACATAAAATCAACGAGCCCGAGGATCAAAAGGTAAGGCACCCTGGATCCCCGCGCACTAAGGCCCGGATCGAGCAACTCCACGCAATCGACCACCAAACAGTCTTCATGTATGATGCAGTAAAGGCACTGTATGATGTTGGCAAAGATCTAGATTGGATGAGTGAGAATTCCGAGGATGAGCCGACTGGTTTGAAAAGAGAAGTTACCAAAGTTGAGGACGCGTTTCACATTCTACCCAGTGTATTGTGGCAAGCGCTTACTCAGTTGCAACAGTGCCAAGAGCAGATCCTGAAGCAAGAGCAGGAGAATCTCCGTGTATCTGAAGCTAAGACTGTCGCCGCCCTCCAAGAGACTGGATCCAGACTGTCAGGGCATGATAAGAAAATAGACATGTCTCTGATCCTCAGTACCCTTGTTGACAAAATCATGAATCTGGAGACCAAACAGAATGATGCTATGAAGATCGTTGATAGAATTGATGCAAAGGTCACAGATCTTGATGATGCCAAAAAGGGGGAAGAGGTCAGAGAAGCTGGCCGGCAATAGAGGATGGAGAGATAGAAAGAAATGGACGCTGCTTTAAAGGAAAGCATCGCTGCTGCAATAGGCCGTCTGGCCGCGCCTACAAGAGGATACAAGGTATCTAGTTCTCTTATAGAGTTCCATGATCCCAAAAAGTTCTATGTGGGTTTCCAAAATGATAACCACAACAATATCTTAAAATCCCTCTCGAGATGCATTAAAACGTAGACTAAACACCTATAATAACGTCTCCATCTATTATAAATTATCTAAATCCAAACGTTCATAAAATTATAGATCATCATAGTTTATCACCGATTCTCAATCTCGTAATTAACTACGTCAAATACTCGAAAACCTATCAATGCTCTCTTGTCTCGAATTATGAGCAATTAAGATTAACATGTAAAAACATTGATCGAGGGTTCTAACATGAATCAAAGCAAGTATTTGAAAAAAAAAATGACAATAGATATATATAATCATCAATCCTTCAAAACATAGTGAATCAACGTACTCCCATGCTCGGAATCTAACAAGTTTAGCCGGACATGGTAATAAAAGAAAGATAAATAATCATCATGTTCATCATGTGCAAACTAAAATAAAACAACATAATAAGTAAAAGATATGAAGAAGATAAAACTCATATGATGTCTTGAGTGGTCTCGATTCAATCCATGAAGTGTTCTTGAGGTGTTCTTCCTTGTGCTTTCTTCAAAATCTCCTCCTCTTGGTGAGTTTGTCTCTCAATCTTGTGTGTTTCAACTCTCACACGCTCTCCAAATCTGAATTCCGCTCCAAAGTCCAGTATCAAGTCAGAAACACCATTTTTCTTGTTCAAACCGTGTTCAAATGCCGATCAAGGGACTTTACATCGAAAAGTGACTCGGCCGTGTCAAAATGACAAGGCCCTTGTCGAAGTGTTCTAGAAATGAAAAATTGTCTAGCCGTGTAACTCGATTGATTCGTTGGCTATGTCATATGACACGGTTGAGCCAGTTTGACACGATCGGGTCAGTCGACACGACCAAGTTGTTTTGACACGGCCAAGGCCGTGTTGTTCTGTTCTGACTCCGTTTTTCTGTGTATTTCAGCTCGATCTTTCGTTCATGCATCACTTGATATGTATCGTGGGTTGGGACTTCATTCATGCTTGATAATAGCCTTAAGAAATACCTATAAAAGTAACCAAACATATCCAAACGTGATCGAGTCCAACAAACACAATTTGAGCACAAACAACATAATTATACACATTTTAGGGTCTTAAAATCCGAGAAAACCTTATAGAAACATGTGTAAAAATGATTATTAACAAATCCCCCAAACGTAAACGTTGATCGTCCCGAGCAATGCACTTTAAAATAACTACTCTTAAGAGAACTCATCCCTCAACACACCTCAAAGGATCATTTTATAAATCCATCAATACGCCTCGAGTAATAAATAGGTCGAGTTCTTTAAAGTATTCAAATCTCTAGGATGCTTCCTTAACATCATAGCCAATACTTGGAAAATATATATCGGTCAAGTGTATTTACTCACTCTAAAAGTGTATAAAGGGACATGGACACATTCAGCACTAATTCAATGAAAAAAGAATCCCATAAGCTTGCCAATCGTCTACATCTCTACCACTATTTTGTGCATGCAAATTTGTGAATCAAAAAGGACTTCACTGGTTGTAATGTAGGCTTTTGGTCGGGGTAGGATAAATATGGCTAAAGTGACTTGACTTAAACTAATTATAATTAAATCATAATAATCACTTTGCTCCACTAAGTACTTTGAAGGTCAAAATTTTTTGAAATTTGCTTATTTGAACCCCTTAACTTTATAATATTGCAACAAGTGCTTGTGAAAGTGAAAATCACAACCTAATTCTTCCTTATTGCTCCATTTATTTTATTGTCCCTTTATCTGGGTAATTGTCCTAGACCCAGTGTGACCTTCCATATAATGGACAACATCATTTTTTTATATATACAATTGCCAATCCTGAACTTAAAGAATCTTTCCCCTTCGCCTCCACACATCTTATGTCATCTTTTTACCAATTAATTCTAACAAGATCAAATATAGGGAAAAATAATATAAAGGAATGGGAGACTCATTATATGGCTAAAAAAAATAGACTTTAGGCTCAATTGGGCTAACTAGGGAATTAAGAATTGTCGGGTTGGCCAAAAAGATTGAAGGTCTAGATCAAAAACTGCCTAAAATCATTTTCACTAATTTGCACACACTTGTAGTTTCAAATAAGATACCAAGGCAAGTTCTAGAGTCTTACAACATGAATGGCACACTCAACAATAAAACTTGCATTTTGATGATGCCAAAAGGCTCAAAAGCTCACAAGTTTATCATTCGTTCATATTTCCAAGATAATAAACCACTTATTTAATTCCACACCCTTTTTGATTATCTACAATTTTTCCTCGTCAAACTATTCTCAACTTATATGTCCAAATGACAACATAAATCCCGAGGTGTCCAAGACAAAAGTTCATTATTTTGAGTTTCATCAAAGTACACAATACTCAAAAATAAATAAAATAAATGAAAAATTAAAAAGCACACCAATATCGAAAAAAGAAACAGCAAACAATTAATATAAGTATTTCTTGACTCAATCCCTCCCCCAAACTTGAATTAAAGAATATACACACTAAGGGGGTATAGTATTTAAAAAAAATATGGGGTCAAGAAATACTTACAACTGGTTCTACTGATTGGGCGGAGGGAAGTGGCCCTGCTATATATGTGATGAGTCGATTCTTGATCGACTCATTCTGTTCTACTTAGTCGTGTTTTTGTTTGATTTTTAGTATTTTTATTCTCTTTTATGCGTGGTATGTTGTGTTTTTAATTTATAGGTAACCAAGCGAAGATTGTGGTGAAACCTGCGCTTTCATAGCTAAAATTGGAGTTTATGACGATCAAGAGCTAAAACGGGGCCTAAAACGATAAAAGATTGAAGCAATATTGGTCGTATCTTCTAAATTCCAGAATCACCACTCCGAATTAAGATGTGTTCTACTTTGATATAAATTCCTCGTGAAATTGGCTTCGAAATGGTATATCATATGTTAAATTCCGAAGTGTATTGATACAAGAACAAAGGATCAAGCCGAAGAAGACCAAAAACCGGAATCAAAACAGAAGAAAATAACTCGGACCGCATCAGGCAACTCGGCCATGTCACAAGACACGACCGGGTCTCATTCCAGCGTGAATTACATTTTGCAGAAGAGTACAACACGGCCGAGTCATGGGACACGGCCGAGTCACGATCCAGCCGGTTTTGCATTTCTAGCATAGTACAACACGGCCGTGTCATGGGACATGTCCGGGTCCTTGGATAGTGGGTTTTTCTTCTTTTCAGGGTAGTACGACACGGCCGTGTCACAGGACACGGGTCGTGTCACTTTTCGGTGCAAGTCACTTTCTTTGACATTTTTGCACTATTTTGAGCCCTTTTCTTGATCATTTGGATATAAAAAAAGGGTGTGGAGACCCTAGGTGGGATATTCTCATTTTGTTGAAGACATTTTGGTGTGAAAAACACAAGATTAGGGAGGAAAACACCAAAAAGAGGGGAAAAAGAGAGATTTTCATCATCTTCTTTGTAATTTCATCTTGAAGAAAAATACATTTTGTGAGTGAATATTGTTCCTTGTACCATATTGTTTATGAGCTCTTGAAGGAAGAACATCAAATCATCATCGGGAATTCAATTTCGGCATTTACAAGGGAAGTTTCTACCATGTTTTGTTTTACAATTTTCATTATTGTTGTTGAAATAATCATGAGTTGCTAAGCATTTCATATGGGTTTTTGGATTTAGCCACACACATGTTATCGATTGTTAGTTCCTTTTGATTTTCCGGGTAAAAGTTTGGGATTATTCCTCCTTGTTTGTTCTTCGTATAAGAACTTTTGATTTAGATCATCAAACCTATTTCTTAGTTATTATTATTATTCCAATCGAGGGGTTTTGTCGGTGTTCACCATCAAACGACCCGATTGAAGCGATTGTGAATGTTCTAAAACATTTTTCGCGATCTTTTAGCGAATTATCCCATCAAAAGTATTAGCTAGTCGATTGTTAGTAGAGATTCGTCCCCATCAAAGGAGTGTCTCTTATTTTCGTTGAAAACAATCGTGATTTTAGAATTGCCGCCATCAAACGGATTTCTTTTAATCGTGAGCAATAATTCCAAACCTTAATTCTTTGTGTATCGGAACTAATAATTGATTACGTGTGTGTCGGTGATTCTAAATTCCCATATCATTCTCATTATTGTGATCTCTCAATTATCCGACTATTAAATTGGTGTTTGTAACGCTTAGTTTATTTCAATTTTATGTATTAGTAATTGTAATCCTATCAAACCAATGATGTATTTTAATTTATTTTACTTTTGCTCATTCGACTATTTGCCGAACATTATCAAACTTTAAACCGTTTCCAATTCCTCGAGAGACCGACCTCGGAGTTACTTGCCGCTTCCTACAAAAGCGATTCGTACACTTGCGAGTTTATAATTTGTTCATCAAGTTTTTGGCGCCGTTGCCGGGGACTTGGCGTTTAATTTTTACTCTTGTTCTAATAATAGTTGAATTGTTATTCTTGATCATTTTTTTTTTGTTCGTTCTCATTATTTTTGATAAAATTTAAAAATTCACTCTAAATTCTTTTGTTTATGCTTGGTAGGAGATCGTTGGGTAACCCGATTCTTCCGCCCATAGACGAAGTTCAAAGGATTAGAGCACCAAAAATAATGGCCACAACATCAATGGCAAACGACGAGGTGAATCCGGATCTTGAAGAGCAACTTTTGCTCCAAGAAGATAACCCTCGTCAACCGAGGGTTGAGAATGTTGCACAGAATATAGATGAGGAAGACATTCGTCAACCAAGGTTTCCGAGATATGAGAATGTTGGGTGCAATCAACGGATACCCGAAGCTCAACATGGGAGATACTTCTATCCGAGACAACCACCCGTTGGAGTGCAATATGGAGCGAATTATTATCCCGGACCTCAATATGGGATGGAAGCAAACTATAACATGCCGCAACAACCTCCGGTCGATCATCTAATGAGAGACTATGCAAAGCCCGTGGTGAACACCGCCATTTCATGCATTCAATTAGCACCGGACGCAAGGAACTACCACATAAGCGGATTTCACATCGAGCAATTGCCCTCATTTCATGGATTAGCACATGAGGATCCGTTATCATTCATCCGAGACTTCTATGTGGCGATTGACAACTTCCCATTAAATGGGTTGAGCGAGGATCAACTAAGAATGAAGTGCTTCCCTTATACACTCAAGGATGGGGCGAAACAATGGTTGATGACTTTGGCGCCCGGCTTACTAAGAACATGGGATGAAGTTTACGATAAATTCATTACCAAGTACTTCTCTCATTTAAAGACTACGCAATTGAGAACTCAAATCTCAACTTTCGGACAACAAGACGGAGAGGCATTTCATGAAGCATGGGACCGATTCAAAATGCTCCTCATTCAATGCCCACACCATCACTATCCGCTTCAACTACTTAATCAATTCTTCTATGACGGATTGACTCAATATTGCCAAGGAGCGGTAGATAATGCAGCCGGTGGTTCGTTTTGGGGTTTGACGGAGAGACAAGCGTATGATGTGTATGAAACATTGGGAGCCAATTCTCAACAAAAAAGTGTACGTGTTCGTAGGGGAGCCGTGCACCAAGTAAGCGGGAAGGACGAGATGCAATCTAAAATCGATGAGTTGACAAGTGAACTAAGACAACTCAAGACTCAAAATAAATCTTCTAGCTCAGGAGTTTGCGAGATTTGCGGAGCACCCAGACATGATGCCAATTCATGCCCTCATACTTTTTCGGGAGAACAAACCGAACAAGTTAATTGGGCTATGGGACAAAGCACGGGAAGGCCCGATTGAGAAGAGAGGAGAAATAATTATGGCGGAACCGCAAGAAATGCACCTCTCCCAAATACTTATCATCCTGGGCTAAGAAACCATCCGAATTTCTCATGGAGAAACAACAACCCGGTGCCATACGACACAAGCGCCCAAGCTCAATACAACGGAGGAAACCGAGCACATCAACCAATGAAAAGTGAACCACCTCCACAAGAAAGGAACTCTCTTAAGGAGAGTATTGCGGCATTCATTAAGGAGATCAAGGAAAACCGAGCGGAGAACAATAAAAGGTTCGAATCTTTAGAAGCTTCGATGAAGAAAATGGAGATTCAAATTGGGCAACTTGCTACCGAGGCACGTAGACAAGAAAGGGGTAAACTACCAAGTCAACCTGTAATATCCGGATTTATTACGGTGTATTTCATCTGTATTCAAACCCTGTATTATTCGGATTTATGGTTTTGATTATTGGAGTATGATATTTCTTGCATTGATATCTTTGTACATAAGTATAACAACATGCAAAATGTCTCATGCAAACTCGTGATAGCGCACGCTAAGAATGTAGCTTAACGCGCGCTATCGGGCTATTACTAGCGCATGCTATGAATGTATGAGTTGCGTGCGCTAAGAACTCAATTATTGAGCGGGACGGCTAGCACATGCGCCAGCCGGGACATGGGTCCGGATAAGATTCCCGCGGATGAACACAGGGCCGATTAAAGTCAACTCTTATTAGCGCGCGCTAAGGAAAGCTTAGTAGCGTGCGCTAATCAGTTGAAATGCAGAATATTATAAATGGGACAACAACCCATTTTGGCTTACATTTCATTCGTCCATTCTTCATTCTTCAGAGGCCAGAGAGCTGTAATAATCCTTCTACACACATAGAACACATCTTGTTGGCCTTTGTATATTGGTTCTCACTGAGTGATCATTGAAGTGGAATAGCACCTTGGAGTGGCGTACAACCAACTGGAGCCGGATTCTACCTTACAGTTCAGTGATTTTCGTCATATTAAGGTATCTTCAACCTATCTCCAGACTTAGAGTTGGATTCTAAAGAATTGGATGATAATATTAATGAGATATTGATTTTCATAAGTGAATTATCCAAAGTACATCATGTTTGGAATATTGAGATGAATAAGCCTCAAGTACCTTGATTATTATCATCATGATTCGAATCTTATTACATTGAACAAGTAAAGGAAGCTTCTATCATTGGTAATCCGAATCTAGTAGATGACTTCATAACAATCATGGACTTGACGTTAACATCATTATTGTTAGATGAATCTAAGGGATTGATCATGGAAGGATTTATCTAGTATGGATGGAATGTTAAACAACTACAGCATGATAATTTCGATGGATATAAGGTGTTGATATCAACCGTTAAGCCTTTCGAATCGTCATATGAAGAATTGTAGTCGAAATGGAATATGGTTTTATAATGGTATGCATATCCTTGAATCCGAAGTTGTTGTTATCCGTAAGATCATTCATAATCGTATGTACATGATATTCATGGAGGGAACATGAATTATCACGGAAGATTTCATTGTTTTGATCATGATGAGAACAGTTTATTGCCGGTGATGGCGCCATGCCTGAATAGCACGTTAAGCTATAAAGATTAACGTGCGCTATCGAAACGCAGTTAGCGTCACGCTACGTTTGGTACGTAACGTCGCTAGGCCATCGAGCAAGTCGATCGGCCCGATCGGTGAAATCTTGACCATGCATAGTTAGCGTACGCTAGGCTTTGTTGTTTGCGTGCGCTATCGAGCAGACTTAGCGCACGCTACACAGAGTACTTAGCGTGCGCTAAGCAGTTCAGGCAGATTACATTTTATGAACTTTTGGCCGTAAATCGAATTGTTAAACATTCGTACGACGTGAGATAAATCCTATATCATTTCTTTTGTTAAGGTTTGATCTTGTTACGTGATTGATTGAGGAGGACGACCTTCGAGTGTTCATTTTCGTGGAAGTATTGTTCTTGTCTTTGAATCGAGGCAAGTACCTTATTTGTTTTACATATTGATGTTATACATATTGTCATGCATGTATGTCGTTGATGTATGTCCACCTCGTGTTGGTCCAACGGGATCATTGGGGGATCTATGCTAGCGTGCGCTGGATCATCGGACAGGTTTTTCCACCACAGGTTGGTCTGACGGGATCATCGTGGGTTCTAGGCAGTGAACGCTGGATCGTCAGAATTACCATGTGTATGTTATGATATCATGTTGTGATTATCAGTTGTGTATATTATGTATGAGTTTATAGCATGAGAAGACTCGTTTGACATTTTATCACTTACGTTAATGTTATTCTGCGTGTGGCGTTGGATAATATGTTGTGGTACTTGTACTAGAATCGTTGTGCCAACCCCTTCCGGGGTGAACATTTTGTTTATGTTCAGGATCCAGGAGAGTGGGAAAACAACCACTGGAGCTGCATGACGACGAGGGTGCAGAGTGATGTTCCGGCCGGGTTTATTTGTCTGTTGTTTATTGCTAATTTCAATAAGTACTCGAGTACGAAGTCATTTATGCTGAATTTGAATTTGGTGATGTATTATTCAGTTCCTGTTGAACAATTGTACTTTCAGTATTTGGTCAGAACTGTTGTATCTTAATTCCGTTATTTCCATTCGTTAGTACCTTTTAATGTCTGTTCAATTCTTCAGCCTTGTAAATCCTTATGTAAAGGATTTACGGCACTGTAATATACCTGAATATATCGGGGGTGTTACAGAATATGGTATCAGAGCTAAGATTATGGATATCTTGGCCGTTGGGTTAAAATAGGGGTCATTTATGTCTTTTGAGGTAACCGGCCGTGAATGACATCACTGCACTGCCTACGTCTTCATGCGAACGGTGGTTGTAAGTTCCTAAACTCTATCTCGTTCTTTACATGTTGTGTCCCTTTATACTCGAATATTAGAACGATGTTGTTTCCTGTATATTGAGTATTTATGCTTACAGTATGTTGAGAGGCGGACGTGGACGTGGTCGCGGTCGTGGACGCAGACGAAGAAATACTGAAAGGGAAGCGTCGCCTTCTAACCAGGCCAGTCATAGCTCAGGCGAGCCACAACAATCTATTAATAACGAACCAGATCCTGCTGTATCAGAGATCGTTCGTCAAGTGGTGAACCAGATGACTCAGTTCGCCCAAGTCGTGGACCGAATGCAAGTGGCGGTAGGACTACAGCAGGGAGAGAGACAGCAAGGGATCCCAGACATGGGAAATCGAGGTGACCGGTGGCTGTAAGAGGTGGCGAAGATGCAACCACCCAAATTCGACGGTATTTCTTAAACTCCCACCTGGGATCATTGGTTGAAGGAACTGGAGAAAATCTTTGCCGGAATTAACTGCCTAGACGACCGGAGAGCCTCTATCGCTCAATATTTTCTGATAGGGGAAGCGTCCGAATGGTGGGAAGCCATCCGGCCTGTAGACCATGATGCCGATTGGACAGAGTTTAGATTGATGATGGAAGCTCAGTATTGCCCTCGTCCTGTGAGGGATGCCAAAATTCGGGAGTTTTTCTCCGCTCAGCCTTCTGATGTGCCAGTATCCCAGGCAATTAAGACGTTTAACCAGCAGCTGGCATTTGTTCAACATCTGGTCAGAACAGATGCAGAAATGATGATCCATTTCGATATGAGGATGAAACCAGAAATCCAGAGGTACATGTCCGGATTTGAATGTACCACACTCCGTCAATACCAGGATAAGGCGTTGGCGTATGAGATCAAGGAAGCAGCTATGGAGAAATTTTTGGAATCGAAGAAATAGAAAGTCTCTGGTACTTTTAGAGAGCACAGGAACAGCGGGCCCCATAAGGCCCAGTCATCCTTTCACTCTTTCAAGAATCCTCCGCACCTAGTTAGGAGCGGAAAGAACTTCGGAGCGACATCAACTATTACTGATGTTACCAGAAAATGCTTTAACTGCGCCCAGACGGGCCACTATCGACGGAATTGCCCCCTTACTACCGTGACTTGTTTTGATTGTGGACGAGAGGGACATCGGGCAGTGTTTTATGAAGAGGCTGCAAAGTCTTTTAGAGCCCGTACACCACAGCCAGTCCAGAAGGAAGCCAGTATCCAACAGACGCAGCAAAGTGTTCAGATGCCTCAAAATTTTGGCCGCGGACGAGGCAAAGGACAATGGGACCGAAAGGGGACATCGAGTGCCGGATCTGCTCCCCCACGTCTGTACGAGATGAGGAGGACAGACGATCAGGATGCTGCTATCGCATCAGGTACTGTCCAGATCCTTTCCCAGCCAGTTAGCGTTTTATTCGATACAGGAGATATGCATTCTTTTATATCTTTGTCTTGTGTAAATCGTTTGAATATTTCCGGTTTTCATACTTGTGAACCTTATGTTGTTGGTTTACCGAGTGGAGAGAGGATTGTCGGAAACTTAGAAACTAGAAATTTCCCTGTATCATTTGGAGGCAGAGAGTGGCTCTCAAATCTGATCGTGATAGAAATGCAAGGAGACGACCTGATACTCGGAGATGATCGGCTTAATCGATATGGAGCAATTGTAAACTACCGAAGGAGGAATATCTCGCTGATCGCTGACGATGGTTTCGAAATATTGTTCGAGGGGTGGAAACCGGGAAGCTCAGGAAAATTGATCAAGGTGATGAAAGCTGTCAAATTGTTGAAACAGGGCTGTATCGGGTACTGGTGCTATGCAATGAATAAAGAAGACGAAATTGTGGAACTTTCATCCATTCCTGTTGTGAACGAATTTCCAGATGTATTTCCTGACGAGTTACCTGGGCTACCTCCACGAAGGGATGTAGAATTTACCATTGAGCTGGAACCCGGAGCTACACCAATTTCTAAGGCGCCGTATCGTATGACACCTACTGAGATGTACGAACTAAAGAAGCAGCTGGAGGAGTTACTGGACAAGGGCTATATTTAGCCAAGCGTTTCACCACAGGGAGCGCCCGATTCTTTGTCCGAAAGAAGGATGGATCGCTCCGACTGTGTATTGACTATCGAGAGCTGAACAAGATGACGATTAAGAACAAGTATCCATTGCCACAGATTGATGATCTGTTTGACCAGTTGCAAGGGGCAACAGTATTCTCTAAAATCGATCTGAGATTAGGATATCATCAGCTGAGGATTAAGGAATCTGATGTTCCGAAATCAGCGTTCAGAACTCGCTACGGACATTATGAGTTTGTAGTGATGCCGTTTGGTCTCACTAACGCACCTGCTGTATTTATGCAATTGATGAACCGAGTGTTCATCGAATTTTTGGATAAATTTGTGGTCGTGTTCATCGATGACACTCTGGTGTATTATAAGAGCCCGGAAGAACATGCGCAGCAATTGCGGATTGTATTGGAACTTTTGAGAAGCGAGCAATTGTACGCCAAGCTTTCTAAGTGTGAATTCTGGCTAAATGAAGTAATGTTCCTTGGCCATGTGGTGTCAGCTGAAGGAGTCCAAGTAGATCCTCAGAAGATCGAAGCAATTACGGATTGGAAGCCTCCAAAGAACGTAAAAGAAGTCCGAAGCTTCTTAGAACTTGCTGGATATTATCGTCGATTCGTGGAAGGGTTTTCTAAAATCTCCCGCCCACTTACTCGATTCCTGCAGAAAACTCAAAAGTTTGAGTGGAATGAGTTGTGTCAGATTAGCTTTGATGAATTGAAGAAGAGATTGACGACGGAACCGATTCTATCACTTCCACAGGGAACTGGAGGATTTATAGTTTACAGTGATGCTTCGAACCAAGGACTTGGGTGCGTATTGATGCAGAATGATAAGGTGATCGCTTATGCGTCGCGACAGCTGAAACCTTATGAAGTGAATTACCCAACACATGATTTAGAGCTAGCAACAGTAGTTTTTGCTTTGAAGATCTGGAGGCATTATCTGTACGGGACTCACTGTCAGATCTTTACAGATCATAAGAGTCTCAAGTACATATTCAGTCAGAAAGAGTTGAACATGCGGCAAAGAAGATGGTTAGAGATGATCAAGGACTATGACTTGGAGATTTTGTATCATCCAGGCAAAGCAAATGTAGTGGCCGATGCACTTAGCCGCAAGCCTGTTTCTATTCAGATGCTGGAGACGCTGACCTCCCAACTTAGCCTTCAACGAGAGATGATTCGTGAAGGAATTGAAGTGTGGTTACAAAGAGTCCAAGGACAACTGTGCGTGATGGAGATAACTTCATCATTAACCGAAGGAATCAAATCTAGACAGGCAGATGATCCTCTGATGATTCGGTTACGTGATGAAGTGATCAAAGGTAAGGCCCCTGGATTCATAATTCATGATGATGGAGTTTTGAGATTTCAGAACCGACTTTGCGTTCCCGATGATGATGTTCTGAAATAGACGATTATGAAGGAAGCTCACAGTTCGCGCTATTCTATCCACCCGGGCACCAGTAAAATGTATAATGACTTGAAGCAGAATTTCTGGTGGGGCAACATGAAGAAAGATGTAGCGGACTATGTTTCGAAATGCTTGACTTGTCAGCAGGTTAAGATCGAGCATCAACGGCCTGCCGGAATATTGAAACCGCTCCCAATTCCTGAATGGAAGTGGGAGGACATATCGATGGACTTTATCACTAATATGCCGAGAACCAGGACAGGAATGAACATGATTTGGGTGATAGTTGATCGTTTAACCAAATCAGCTCATTTCCTAGGCATTAAGGATACGTGGGGACCAGAGAGGTTGGCACGAATATTTATTTCGGAAATAGTTCGATTGCATGGTACGCCAAAGACCATTGTTTCTGATCGAGACGGTCATTTTGTGTCTCACTTCTGGAAAGCAGTTCATAAGGCCTTGGGGACCGAATTGAACTTCAGCACAGCTTATCACCCGCAGACTGACGGACAATCCGAGAGGACTATACAAACGATGGAAGACATGCTAAGGGCCTGTGCCTTAGATTGGTCAAACGATTGGGAAGTTCATCTACCATTGATTGAATTTACCTACAACAATAGTTGGTATGCGTCCATTAAGATGGAACCATTTGAGGCATTATACGGGAGGAGATGCAGATCGCCCCTATGCTGGGACGATTCATCGGACTTAATCGGAACAGAACCAGAGTTGATCGTGCAGACTCGAGAGAAGATAGCCTTGATTCGTGAAAGGCTGTTGACCGCCCAGAATCGCCAGAAATCTTACGAAGACATACGCCGTCGCCCATTGGAGTTCAATACTAGAGACCACGTACTTTTGAAGGTTTCTCCTACTCGGGGAATCTTTCGTTTCGGAAGAAAAGGAAAGCTGAGTCCGAGATATATCGGACCATTTGAGATCCTCGAGAGAGTTGGGGAGTTGGCATACAGATTGGCATTGCCGCCGTCATTGTGCCATGTTCATAACGTGTTCCACGTATCCCAGTTACGGAGGTATATACCAGATCCTAGTCATATCATTGATTTCGGTGAGATCGAAGTCGCGCAAGATGGGACGTTTGAAGAAAGACCGGTCAAGATACTCGAGAGTCGAGTTAAGCAGCTGAGGAACAAACCAATTGTTTTGGTCAAAGTTCATTGGTCACGTCACGGAATGGAAGAAGCCACCTGGGAAACGCTAGCTGATATGAAGTCTAGATATTCCGAGTTATTTTCGTCTTGAGTTTCGGGACGAAACTCCTTTTTAGTAGGAGAGTATGTAATATCCGGATTTATTACGGTGTATTTCATCTGTATTCAAACCCTGTATTATTCGGATTTATGGTTTTGATTATTGGAGTATGATATTTCTTGCATTGATATCTTTGTACATAAGTATAACAACATGCAAAATGTCTCATGCAAACTCGTGATAGCACACGCTAAGAATGTAGCTTAACGCGCGCTATCGGGCTATTACTAGCGCACGCTATGAATGTATGAGTTGCGTGCGCTAAGAACTCAATTATTGAGCGGGACAGCTAGCACATGCGCCAGCCGGGACATGGGTCCGGATAAGATTCCCACGGATGAACCTGGACAGTTCTGAAGTCAACTCTTATTAGCGCGCGCTAAGGAAAGCTTAGTAGCGTGCGCTAATAAGTTGAAATGCAGAATATTATAAATGGGACAACAACCCATTTTGGCTTACATTTCATTCGTCCATTCTTCATTCTTGAGAGGCCAGAGAGCTGTAATAATCCTTCTACACACTTAGAACACATCTTGTTGGCCTTTGTATATTGGTTATCACTTGGGAGTGATCATTGAAGTGGAATAGCACCTTGGAGTGGCATACAACCAACCGGAGGCGGATTCTACCTTACGGTTCAGTGATTTTTGTCATATTAAAGTATGTTCAACCTATCTCCAGACTTAGAGTTGGGTTCTAAAGAATTGGATGATCATATTAACGAGATATTGATTTTCATAAGTGAATTATCCAAAGTACATCATGTTTGGAATATTAACATGAATAAGCCTTAAGTACCTTGATTATGATCATCATGATTCGAATCTTATTACATTGAACAAGTAAAGGAAGCTTCTATCATTGATAATCCGAATCTAGTAGATGACTTCATAACAATCATGGACTTCATGTTAACATCATTATTGTTAGATGAATCTAAGGGATTGATCATGGAAGGATTTATCTAGTATAGATGGAATGTTAAACAACTACAGCATGATAATTTCGATGGATATAAGGTGTTGATATTAACCGTTAAGCCTTTCGAATCGTCATATGAAGAATTGTAGCCGAAATGGAATATGGTTTTATAATGGTATGCATATCCTTGAATCCGAAGTTGTTGTTATCCGTAAGATCATTCATAATCGTATGTACATGATATTCATGGAGGTAACATGAATTATCACGGAAGATTTCACTGTTTTGATCATGATGAGAACAGTTTACTGCCCAGCAGTAAACTGCATGCACAGATAGCACACGCTAAGCTATAAAGATTAATGTGCGCTATCCAGCACGAGTTAGCATACGCTACGTTTGGTAAGTAACGTATGCTAGGCCATCAGACGAGTCAGTCGACTGATCAGTGAAGTACTGACCATGCATAGTCAGCGTATGCTAGGCTTTGTTGTTTGTGTGCGCTATCGAGCAGACTTAATGCACGCTACACAGAGTACTTAGCATGCGCTAAGCAGTTCAGGCAGATTACATTTTATGAACTTTTGGCCGTAAATCGAATTGTTAAACATTCGTACGACGTGAGATAAATCCTATATCATTTCTTTTGTTAAGGTTTGATCTTGTTATGTGATTGATTGAGGAGGACGACCTTCGAGTGTTCGTTTTCGTGGAAGTATTGTTCTTGTCTTCGAATCGAGGCAAGTACCTTATTTGTTTTACGTATTGATGTTATACATATTGTCATGCATGTATGTCGTTGTTGTATGTCCACCTCGTGTTGGTCCGACGGGATCATCGGGGGATCTATGCTAGCGTCTTGGATCATCGGACGGGTTTTCCACCACGGGTTGGTCCGACGGGATCATCGTGGGTTCTAGGCGATGAAGCATTTGGATCGTCGGAATTACCATGTGTATGTTATGATATCATGTTGTGATTATCAGTTGTGTATATTATGTATGAGTTTCTCGCAGGAGAAGACTCATTTGACATTTTATCACTTACGTTATTGTTATTCTGCGTGTGGCGTTGGATAATATGTTGTGGTACTTGTACTAGCATCGTTGTGCTAACCCCTTCGGGGGTGAACATTTTGTTTATGTTCAGGATCCAGGAGAGCGGGAAAACAACCACTGGAGCTGCATGACGACGAGGGTGCAGAGTGATGTTCCGGCCGGGTTTATTTGTCTATTGTTTATTGGTTATTTCAATAAGTACTCGAGTACGAAGTCATTTATGCTGAATTTGAATTTGGTGATGTATTATTAAGTTCCTGTTGAACAATTGTACTTGCAGTATTTGGTCAGAACTGTTGTATCTTAATTCTGTTATTTCCATTCGTTAGTACCTTTTAATGTCTGTTCAATTCTTCAGCCTTGTAAATCCTTATGTAAAGGATTTACGGCGCTGTAATATTCCTGAATATATCGGGGGTGTTACACAACCCGAGCAAGCTCAAGCTATTACCACTCTCCGAAGTGGTAAAGTGATTAATAAAGAAGCTAATTCCGAAGTAAAAGAAAGGGGCGGTGAGAAAGAAGACGAGTCGGAAAATCAAGAAGAGAAAATAGACGAAGCAACTTCGACTTCCAAGCTTCACAAATCTGCTCAACCATATAAGCCACCAATCCCTTTTCCGAGCCGACTTAGAAAAGCAAAGCAAGATGAGCAATTTTCCGAAATCTACGACATGCTTTCAAAGGTTCATGTCAACTTACCTCTCTTGGATATTGTGAAGAACATTCCCGCTTATACAAAATTATTCAAAGAGTTGACATCCAACAAAAGAAGATACAATGGGAACGAGAAAGTGGTGCTCTACGAGGTAGAAGCAAGGGGTCAAAATAAAGGCGATACCAGAAGTTTTATGATCGACATCACTATGGGAGATAAGAAAGTTGCTCGTGGGATGTTAGATTTGGGAGCAAGTGTAAATATCATGCCATACTCGACCTATTTGAGGCTTGGACTCGGGGGAATTAAACCGACAAGAATGACTCTTCAAATGGCGGATAGGTCGGTGAAATACCCCAATGGAGTCATTGAAGACCTATTAGTGCAAGTGGACAAGTTGGTGATTCCGGCCGATTTTGTTATCTTGGAGATGAGTGATTTCAGAACAAGCGAAAATGAAGGGACAATACTTCTAGGACGGCCATTCATGCGTACAAGAAAAACAATCGTCTATGTTGATGAAGGAAAGGTCACCATAACCATCTTAGGCGAAACTGTGGAAATCGACGTGTTCGGTTCATCTCCTATCCCTTATCATATTTATGCTGCCCATGATGTGAATTTTATTGATTGCATTGATTCTTTGGTTAATGATATATATTTGCATGATGATGTAGGGGACACGTTGCATGATGCTCTAACCGTTGAGCATGATATGGGGCTGAATAATTTAGAAATTGGAGAATATGTTGCATTGTTAGATAATTCCGAAACCATTGGTGAAGTTGACGGTCTTAAGATACCATTGGAATTAAATTTTGAGGAGCCCGTTGAAATCACCCCACCCCAACTTGAATTGAAAGAACTTCCGGCACATCTTAAATATGTTTTCTTAGGCAAAAAGTGACACTTACCCTGTAATTGTATCTTCCAAATTAACTCCCTTGCAAGAAAACAAATTAGTAGAAGTTTTGACTAAATTAAAGGAAGCAATTGGGTGGAGTATTTCCGATATCAAGGGGATAAGTCCTGTTAGGTGCATGCATAAAATAATCCTTGAGGATAATGTTAAATCGGTTAGGCAACCTCAAAGGCGTTTGAATCCGAACATGCAGGAAGTTGTGAAAAAAGAAGTTTTGAAATTGCTAGATGTCGGAGTCATCTACCCGATATCCGATAGTAAGTGGGTGAGTCCTGTGCATGTAGTGCCTAAGAAATCTGGAATAACGGTGGTTCGTAATGATAAAAATGAATTAGTGCCCACTAGAACAGTAACCGGTTGGAGAATGTGCATTGATTACCAGAAATTAAATGCCATAACAAAAAAGGATCATTTTCCCCTTCCCTTCATTGATCAAATGTTGGAACGTTTAGCTGGGCATGATTATTACTGTTTTCTAGATGGTCTTTCAGGTTTCTATCAGATTCCCATTGCTCCGGAGGATCAAGAGAAGACCACTTTCACTTGCCCTTTTGGCACTTTTGCCTTTAGGAGGATGTCGTTTGGTCTTTGCAATGCTCCCACTACTTTTCAAAGGTGCATGCTTTCCATATTCTCCGACTTGTTAGAAAAATCTATCGAGGTATTCATGGACGACTTTTCTGTGTTTGGAACCACTTTTGATGATTGTTTAAATAATTTGACTATTGTGCTAGAACGATGTATTGAGTGTAATCTTACACTTAGTTGGGAAAAGAGTCATTTTATGGTAAAACAAGGTCTTGTTCTGGGTCATGTGGTTTCCAATAAAGGAATGGTGGTTGATAAGGCTAAAGTTGATTTAATTGTTTAATTACCTCCGTCTTTATGTGTCAAAGAGGTTAGAAGCTTTTTAGGGCATGCCGGGTTTTATAGGCGTTTCATTAAAGATTTTTCGAAAATTGCCCGCCCTTTAAATAACCTTTTGTGTAAGGATGCCAAATTTGATTTTACCGAGGAATGTTTAGTCGGTTTTAATGCTTTGAAAGAAAAGTTAACTTCCACACCTGTTGTTGTTTCTCCCGATTGGTCTCTCCCATTTGAAATTATGTGTGATGCGTCCGACTTTGCTATTGGTGCCGTTTTAGGGCAAAGAGTGAATAAATTTTTCCACGTAATTTACTATGCTACCAAAACGCTCGATGAAGCTCAGGCTAATTACACCACTACCGAAAAAGAATTTTTAGCCATTGTGTTTTCTTTAGACAAATTTCGATCCTACTTGGTTGGCTCAAAAGTAATTGTGCATACGAATCACGCCGCATTGAAATATTTATTAAAAAAATCCGATGCAAAACCAAGATTAATTCGGTGGGTTCTTCTGCTGCAAGAATTTGATTTGGAGTTTAAGGATAAAAAGGGTTCGGAAAATGTAGTTGCCAACCATCTATCCAGGTTAACCGAGGGAGATAATTTTAAACTCGATAATTCTTTGCCGATTGTTGAAACTTTCCCTGACGAGCAATTATTCGATGTAACAAGGACACCTTGGTATGCTGAAATTGTTAATTACATTGTTAGTGGTGTTTTGCAGCCCGACTTGACCTATCAAGGGAAGAAGAGGTTTGTTTCCATGTGCAGGCATTACTTTTGGGACGAGCCCTACTTATTGAGGTTGGGTGCTGATCAGATATTCCGACGTTGCGTCCCGGAGGAAGAGCACGAGAGCATATTGTCATTTTGCCATGAGTTGCACTGTGGGGGACATTTTAGCGCAAAGAAAATGATGCACAAGGTCCTTCAATCGGGATTCTACTGGCCAACATTATTTAAGGATGCCTATTCCCATTGCAAGAGTTGCGATCGTTGTCAACGAACGGGGAATATAAGCAAAAGGAATGAGATGCCGTTGACAAACAATCTTGTTGTGGAACTTTTTGATGTTTAGGGAGTTGATTTTATGGGTCCTTTTCCACTTTCCCATGGCTTTGAATATATTTTAGTGGTTGTGGACTACGTCTCTAAGTGGATGGATGCAATTCCAACCCGAACTAACGATGCTAACGTGGTTTGCAATTTTTCTAGGGATGTGTTTTTCTGCAGGTTCGGGACGCCTAGAGCTATAATCAGCGATAGAGGCACGCATTTTTGCAATAAACAACTTGCAGGCTTGCTTAAGAAGTATAATGTGATGCATAAGGTCGCAACGGCTTACCATCCACAAACTTCCGGGCAAGTCGAAGTGAGCAATAGACAAATAAAGGCAGTACTCGAAAAGACGGTGAAACCGACAAGGAAGGACTGGGCATTAAAGTTGAACGATGCTTTATGGGCATACCGCACGACTTACAAAACTCCAATTGGAATGAGCCCGTATCGCCTAGTATTTGGGAAAGCATGTCACCTACCCGTTGAGTTGGAACACAAGGCATATTGGGCAATCAAAGCGCTCAATTTAGATCAAGAAAAGGCGGGCGAGGAATGAATTTTACATTTAAATGAGCTTGATGAGATGCGATATGAGGCGTACGAAAATGCTAAGCTTTACAAAGAACGGACGAAACTGTATCATGATAAGCGTATTATTCGCAAATCTCTCGAACCTGGGATGGATGTTTTGTTACATAACTCCCGTCTTAAGCTCATGCCCGGAAAATTGGTGTCGCGATGGGGCGGACCGTTCAAGGTCGTTAAAGTATGGCCACACGGAGCAGTATAACTTCTTGATCCGCGGAAGAACGAGCACTTTAAGGTAAACGTGCATAGAGTGAAGCCGTATTTCGGACGAATCGAAGAAATCAATGCGTTTGAGTGCATAGAGGTGCACAATATTGAAGCTTGAGCAAAACGGGAAGAAGTCGAGCTAATGACTATAAAAAGCGCTACTTGGGAGGCAACCCAACAGTTTAGTTAGATTTTTCGTCTTTTGTTTTTTGAATTTATTTTCCTTATTTGTTTTTACTCGATTCGAAACTGACCGGTTCAACTGTGGGTGTTAAAAATGCAGGAAACGAGTGCGTTATCAGAAACTAACAATCTGGGCAGGTTGGACACGGCCGAGTTGCATCTGACACGATCGAGTCTCAAAACAGAGAGAATTTGATTTTCTAGAACAGTACGACTCGACCGTGTCACAGGACATCGAAGAGTGTCTAAACAGTTGGTTTGTGCTTATTTTGAACAGTATGACACGACCATGTCACAGGACACGGCCGGGTGTCAAAACAGTGAGATTTCGTTTTTCCAGGATAATATGGCACGACCGTGTCATAGGACACGGCCGAGTCGATGAGGCAGTGAGTTTTGCTTATTTCGAACACTTCGACACGACCGTGTCATATGCAACACGGCCGTGTCATATGCAACACGGCCGTGTCAGTCGGTCCTTTATAAAGGGAAGCATGGCCGAATCGCCATTTCCATCTTCTCCAGATTTTTTTTTCTCCCCCTCCGTACCCTAGCATCATCCTATTCATTTTTCTTTTCAATTTCAAAGGAATTTTGTGCAAAAACAAGGGGACATACAAGAATCAATTACGAAATCATCATTTTTCAACCAATTTCACTTTTCAAGGGAGCAAATCGGATGAATTGGGGCTGGTTTTTAATTTTTTTTCTCTCTTAAATATCTCTGAAATCAAGGGATGTTTCTCATGTTTTTTATGATTATTCTTGGTTATGAACATGCTATGATGATTTGAATCACTAGTCCTTGATTATCTAGGGTTCTTGAATAAATTGAAGGTGATGAAATTGGGGATTTTCGGTAATTCTCCATGCTTGATGATTAAATTTCTCGATTGGAAATTCTTGTAGTTAAGGGATATTTTTCATGATGAAGATGATTAATTCAAATGATAAATTTTGCTTGGGAGTTGTTTTGATCAAAAATGGCTATATTAGGGGGTATTTCATCGTTTGTTTTAAGTTTGGGGGAGGAATATGTTATTAAATGATAAACTGAAATTTTTTTTCAGAAAATGGCACGAGGACGTGGACGAGGGAATTCTCAGTGCGGAAGGGGGAGGAATGGCGGAGAACAAGTGCAGTCGGAAAGAATGGCGATTCAAAGGGCTGTGGAAACTCCGGATTCTTATGGAATTGATCTCCCTGAAACACAATATGCAAGGTGGGAGATGCTGGGCCAGAAAAAGATGCTACCTACGCGATGGCCCGATGTTGAATGCATGAACGCAATGGGAATAAGAGAAGACGTGATAAAATTCCTTGAAAGAGTGAATTGTGCCTGGAGGATGACGCAACATTATCCGACTTATAGGTGTCTCACCATGGAGTTTCTCAGCACTCTTACTGTCAGAAGAGATCCAGTGACTCGAGAACCAACCGAAATGACATTCCGGCTCAACAATAATGAAGAGAGACTAACCATCGTCCAGCTGGAAGATATTTATCATGCAAGACACAACGGCCATTACTCAATAAACCAGTTCGCATGTGAAACCTATTGGAGAGAAATGGTGGAATACCCGGGGAGCGAGGCGCGATATTATATTGCAAGATCGGCTAAAGGATCAAACATTCGCAATCCAATACTCAGATATCTACACAAGGTGATTGCGAATACTATATATGGCCGAAAGGAAACCGGGCCCATTTCACTGCGGGAGTTATACATCCTGACTCACATGCTCGATAACTCAATTCCAGCAATCGGGGCTATGGTAGCGGAACATTTTGAGGATGTCGCGACAAAGCCAAAAGGGGAGATATGGATAGGGGGTTTGATTACCCCTATCGCACTTCACTTCGATATTTCCTTAGCCCAGAGGACTCCCCTTCCAGGAAATAAGCTACTCTCTATCTCCGTGATGAACGTAATGAACATCCTGGATTACGAACCGCGCATAGTCTTCCTCTATACCAACAGTGACCACTTCCTTCTCCCGAATACGCCTTTGACAACCATAAATAATATTCGGGACATGGCAAATCTGCAAATGGCTATGGAGGCACACCGACGAGCACAGATGGCAGCTGGATTGGATCCCCCGAGTCACAGCCCTCTAGACCGAAATGTTCGACCTCAGTACATTATGGATGAAGATAGAGCCGAGAGGATGGAAGAGGAGGAGGCTTACGAAAGAGGCCCGGATGAAGAGGAAGAAGAGGAGAATGAAGAAGAGGAAGAAGAAAGCTCCAGAGATCGGCTCGAGACGTCAAGGCGGGCCGAAATTGGACATGCCCCCTCGCGCCCAACATTGTGGGAGGATTTCGTAGCCTTCCGAGAGGAGTTCGTAGCCTTCCGAGAGGATAGTAGACAGAGGCTAGAGGAGGCTAGACAGGAGCGACACGAGATATTGTCTCTTATGAGACAAATGCACGGGTGGCATGTGCAGCAAGGCCACCTCCCTCCACCCCACCAGTAAAACCGGTCGTAAGTATTTCTTGATCAATGAAATTCTTTTGTTTAAATACTATACCCCCTTCATTCGTATATTCTTTAATTCAAGTTTGGGGGGGATTGGTCAAGAAATACTTCATTACTCTTGTTTTTGTTTGTTTTTTTGGATATTATTATGCTTGTTTATTTTTGGTTGTTTTTGCTAGTAGACTTATTTGTGGTGTGTTTTTATTTACATTTGGTGTGTTTTGAGCATTTTGCAAACTTGATAAAAACTTTGAAGTATGAACTCTTTTCTTGGAATGCCTCGGGATTTATTTCGTTGTTTTGATATACAAATCAAGGATAATTTGTAGAGGAAAAATTGTTGATAATCGAAACGGGTGTGAAATTGAATAAGTAGTTTTAATACCTTGGAGGTATGAACAAACCTACTTGTGAGCTATCGAGCCTTCGTGCATTTTCTAAAATGCAAGTTTCATTGTCGAGTGTTTCATTCTTGATTTAAGACTCTAGAACTTGCCTTGGTATCTTGTTCAAAACTAATAGTGTGTGTGTGCAATTGAGTGAAAATGATTTTTGGCACCTTTGATCTTAACCCTTCGATTTTGGCCAACCCGATATTTGATCATTCCTTAAATAAACCCAATTGAGGTCATTATCTATTTCATTGTTAAACCACATATCGAGCTTTCCATTGCTATAATCCTTCGATCCATACTTGAGCAATTAGAAATTATTTTTGACGAGGATACAAAGATTGTGGTGACATTGGGTGATATACATATTGTTGGGAGTGTTGAAATGGTGAAAATAATTCCTCCGCTATTTTTGGGAACTTAGTAACCGGGTGTATTCATGTGACCCATGTTTATATTCGCGTAAAACAGTTACCTTAGATATGAGTATGCTTGGAAGCAGTTATGTATATTTTGATCCTAGAAACCGGGTGTATTCATGTGACCCATCGTTTACATTCGCGTAAAACGGATCCTAAATCAACCCAAGCCAAAAAAAAATCAGAGCAATAAGAAGGGTTTGACGCTGCGTTTTTCACTTTCAAAAGTGCTTGTTGCAAGTGGTTCATAGTTAAGGGGATGAAAGAAGCAAACCTCAAAAATCTTGAGCTTCTAAAGCGACTATGGTGATTTAGTTCTAAAATTGCTCAAGTCAAGTCAGTTTAGCCATATTTATCCCACCCCGACCAAAGCCTACATTTCAAGCCGAGTAAATCCCTTTTTGATTCACGAAAATTTTGCATGCACAAAACAGTGGTAGAGATGAAGACGATTGGCAAGCCTATGGGGTTCCTTATTTCATTGAATGAGTTCCGAGCGTATACTTATCACTATCACTTTGAGAGTGAGTGAATACACTTGACCGGTGAGGTTTATATTGCCAAGTATTGACTATGATGTTAAGGAAGCACCCCGGAGGTTTGAAAACTTGTAGAACTCGACTTATTTTACTTGTGAGAATTGATGAAATTTTCGAAGAGGTCTCTTGATGTATTTTAATAGTTGAGTTCCCCTTTCAGAGTGGTTATTTTAAAGTGATTTGCTCGGGGCGATCAAAGTTCAAGTTTGGGGGGATTTGATGAGTCGATTCTTGATCGACTCATTCTATTATATTTAGTCGTGTTTTTGTTTGCTGTTTAGTATTTTTATTCTCTTTTATGCGTGGTATGTTGTGTTTTTAATTTATAGGTAACCAAGCGAAGATTGTGGTGAAACTTGCACTTTCATAGCTAAAATTGGAGTTTATGACGATCAAGAGCTAAAACGGGGCCTAAAACGATAAAAGATTGAAGCAATATCGGTCGTATCTTCTAAATTCCAGAATCACCACTCCGAATTAAGATGTGTTCTCCTTAGATATAAATTTTTCGTGAAATTAGCTTCGAAACGGTATATCATATGCTAAATTCCGAAGTGTATTGATACAAGAACAAAGGATCAAGCCGAAGAAGACCAAAAACCAGAATCAAAATAGAAGAAAATAACTCGGACCGCATCAGGCAACTCGGCCGTGTCACAAGACACGGCCAGGTCTCATTCCAGCATGAATTACATTTTGTAGAAGAGTACAACACGGCCGAGTCACGATCCAGCCGGTTTTGCATTTCTAGCATAGTACAACACGGCCGTGTCATGGGACACGGCCGGATCCTTGGACAGTGGGTTTTTCTTCTTCTCAGGTTAGTACGACAAGGCCGTGTCCCAGGACACGAGCCGTGTCACTTTTCGGTGCAAGTCATTTTCTTTGACATTTTTGCACTATTTTGAGCCCTTTTCTTGATCCTTTGGCTATAAAAAAGGGTGTGGAGACCCTAGGTGGGATATTCTGATTTTGTTGAAGACATTTTGGTGCGAAAAACACAAGATTAGGGAGGAAAACACCAAAAAGAGGGGAAAAAGAGAGATTTTCATCATCTTCTTTGTAATTTCATCTTGAAGAAAAATACATTTTGTGAGTGAATATTGTTTTTTGTACCATATTGTTTATGAGCTCTTGAAGGAAGAACATCAAATCTTCATCGGGAATTCAATTTTGGCATTTACAAGGGAAGTTTCTACAATGTTTTATTTTACAATTTTCATTATTGTTGTTGAAATAATCTTGAGTAGCTAAGCATTTCATATGGGTTTTTAGATTTAGCCACACACATGTTATTGATTGTTAGTTCCTTTTGATTTTCCGGGTAAAAGTTTGGGATTATTCCTACTTGTTTGTTCTTCGTATAAGAACTTTTGATTTAGATCATCAAACCTATTTCTTAGTTGTTATTATTATTCAAATCGAGGGTTTTTGTCGGTGTTCACCATCAAACGACCCGATTGAAGCGATTGTGAATGTTCTAAAACCTTTTTCGGCGATCTTTTAGCGAATTATCCCATTAAAAGTATTAGCTAGTCGATTGTTAGTAGAGATTCGTCCCCATCAAAGGAGTGTCTCTTATATTCGTTGAGAAGAATCGTGATTTTAGAATTGCCGCCATCAAACGGATTTATTTTAATCGTGAGCAATCAATAATTCCAAACCTTAATTCTTTGTGTATCGGAACTAATAATTGATTACGTGTGTGTCGGTGATTCTAAATTCCCATATCATTCTCATTATTGTGATCTCTCAATTATCCGACTATTAAATTGGTGTTTGTAACGCTTACTTTATTTCAATTTTATGCATTAGTAATTGTAGTCCTATCAAACCAATGATGTATTTTAATTTATTTTACTTTTGTTCATTCGACTATTTGCCGAACATTATCAAACTTTAAACCATTTCCAATTCCTCGAGAGATCGACCTCGGAGTTACTTGCCGCTTCCTACAAAAGCGATTCGTACACTTGCGAGTTTATAATTTGTTCATCAATATGCCATTCCTGCATTTGTCTCAATAGAGTCAACATCTCGTCCTGTCTCTGTCGGGTCTCCTCTCGGAAGGCCTCAAACTTCTCTCTAAGTGTCGGACGAGATGGGGCATGTCTTTCTTCGGCTTGTCTGGATGTCTCAGGCCGATCCGTGGAACTTTCTTATTCATTATTGTCATCCGGCCCTCTCTAATAGGCCTCCTATTCTTCCATTCTCTCGGCTCTATCCTCTTCTTCCATCCCTCGGCTATGTCCTCATCTACCGTGCGCTGAGGTCGAACATTATGAGCAAGAGGACTTTGACATGGGGAGACCAAGCCTGCTGTGATCCGGCCTGATTTGTGCACATCCGTGGCCATCTGTAAGTTTCCCAAGTCCCGAATACTATCAATTGTGGCCAGAGGCGTGTTCGGGAGAAGGAAATGATCATTATCATTTTGAAGGAATATCGTACGCGAGTTGTAATCTAGGATATTCATCATTTTCATCACGGATATAGATAACAGCTTGTTTCCTGGTATGGGGATTCTTTGGTCCAACTGTATATTATAATGAAGTGTGATAGGGGTAATTAAACCCCCTATCCAAATCACCCACTTGGTTTCGTAGCTACATCCTCAAAATGCTCAGCTAGCATTACCCCGGTTGCTGGATTTGTCCATCGAGCATGTGTGTCCGAATATATAATTCTCGTTGAGTAATCGGCCCTGTTTCTTTTCGGCCATAAATGGTATTTGCAATCACTTTATGAAGGTATCGGAGTACTAGATTGCGAATACCTGATCCTTTGGCCAACTTCGAGATATAAGGCCTTGCTTCGCTCCCAAGGTATTCCACCATCGCTCTCCAGTAGGTTTCGCACTTGAATTTATTTATGAGAAATTCTCGTTTGTTTTGCGTGCCATAATATTTTCCAACTCTCTGGTAGATAATCTCTCATTTTCATTGTTCAGTCGTAATATTATTGTGGTAGGTTCACGAGTAACAGGATCTCTTCCAACTGTTAGAGTAATCAGAAACTCCAATGTGAGGCATCTGTAAGTGGACCATTGTTGCGTCATCATCCAGTCCCACATGACCCTTTCCAGCAATTTTAGTACGTCATCCTTGAACCCCATTGTTGTCATGCAATCATTGTTGGGCCATCGGGTGGGAAGCGTTTTTTTGTGACCCAAAATCGCCCACCGAGCTTGTCGTATTTACGGGAGCTCAATTCCGTAAGTTTATGGTGTTTCAACAGCCCCTTGGACCGGTACTCTCACCAGTTGCCCCGGTCAAACTGCTTATCTCCCTCATCCCCTTTGGGCATTACCTCGTCCAAATTTTCCTCTAGCCATTATTCCTACAAGACTTTCTTTCATATCATTCGTTTTAATTGTTTTAAACATTCTATCATGGCTCAACAATTCTCAATAATATATTCTCCCCCAAACTTATAGCAACTTATATATTCAGCCAAAATTTTGATTGATCATCCAAAACAACCACCATGTAAAATTGATAACACCAATCTTCTTGAAACAAGTATTCATTCATACACAACATCCTTTTAGGCACAAGAATTCCCAACATGTAATTAAATTTCTTAAAAAAATCGAGTTTCATGAAAAATCCCCAAATAATTCAACAAATGAACCCTATATTAATCAAGAATTCAGAATCCAAACAATCTTAGTATCCTTATAGACAAGAATTAATCATCCAAAATCGGATAACATACCTTAAATCGGAGCAATTAATGAGATAGCCACCAAATTAAATTCTTGATTTTTTTTTTCAAAAACCCTTCTTAGGAGCACTTAGATGGTTGGATGGTGATGGAATTGTGTTGGGTTTCTTGTTTCTCTCCTTGATTTTGCAAAATTTTCATTTGAAAATAAAGATTGGAACAGGGTTGGGGAATTAGGGTTCTGGGAGAAAGGAAAAAATTTTGGGAAGTAGATGAAGTGAGAGACACGGCCGAGTGTCCCTTTTATATCACCGACCGACATGGCCCGTGTCATACCTGTCTAGTTTTTTGAAAATACTTTCTGCCCACCTGACTCAACCGTGTCATTTGACACGGCCCGGGACGTACTTGCTCAGATAATGAAATTGTTCTGCCCATGTGACTCGACTGTATCATTTGACACGACCCGTGTCGTACTTTCTTGGAAAAGGCAAAACTTTCTGCCCTATTGACACTGTCGAGTTGTTCTTTTACCCGATCGTGTCATACCTGTTAGTCTGTTTTGGTTTCCGGGATCGTTTTTCGGCATATTAGACGCCTACGATTGAAACAGTCAGTTCCACATCAAGTGAAAATAAATAATAAAAATACAATACGAATGACAAAAATAAACTAACAAACCATTGGATTTCCTCCCAATTAGCGCTACATTTAACGTCTTGAGTCGGACGCTTGAAATGTGATGTTCTTTAGATCGGTCGATGTCATCATGGATACGGCCTCCTTTTAATTTAGAATGATAATAATGTTTGACTCATTGTCCGTTAACTTTTAATAGCTTACCATCTCTACTCATGAGCTCGACTATCCCAGGCGGAAGTACTTTCTTGATCACAAATGGACCCGACCATCTTGATTTTAATTTTTCCAGAAACAATATTAATCTCGAATTATAAAGAAGCACTTGTTGTCCCGGCACAAATTCACGCTTTAATATCATCTTGTCGTGCCATCTTTTTGATCTTTCTTTGTAGATTCGAGAATTTTCATAACATTCATCGCATAATTCCTCCAATTAGTTTAGCTCCTATAATCTCATTTTTCCAGCAGCCTCAAAATCCAAATTTAACTTTTTTACCGCCCATATTGCTCTATGCTCCAACTCTAAAGGTAAATGACATGATTTTCCAAATATGAGTTGGTAAGGAGATGTATCCAAATGTGTTTTATATGCAGTGCGATAGGCCTACAAAGCATCGTCAAGCTTTGACGACCAATCTTTTAGGGATGTACTCACCGTTTTTTCCAGAATTAGTTTAATCTCTTTATTAGCCGCTTCAGCTTGCCCATTTTCTTGCAGATGATAAGCCAAGGATTTCTTAGATCGAGCCCCGTACTTTTGAAGAATCTTATCCATGATTTTGTTTACAAAGTGTGATCCTCGATCACTGATTAAGGCACTTGGGGGTTCCAGCTAAAGATGTTCTTCTTTAAAAAATTCATCACCACTTTAGCGTCATTTGTTGGAGAAGCGGTTGCCTCGACCCATCTATATACATACTCGACTGCTAGAAGAATATACCTATGCCCAAACTATAAGGAAGAGGGGCCCATGAAGTCAATTCCCCAGACATCAAAAAGTTTAAACTCAATTACATTGGTCATAGGCATCTCATGATGCCTTGAAACACTCCCCACTCGTTGGCATCGATCGCATTGTTGAATGAAGTGATAACGATCTTTGTATAACGTAGGAAAATAAAATCCACTTTGCAACACCTTTACAGCATTCCGAGTTACTCCGAAGTGTCCTCCGGTTAGTGAGGAATGACCTTGTTGAAGAATTCCCGCGCACTCTTCTTGCGGCACACACCTCCGCACTATCATGTCTGCACATATCTTGAAAAGTAGTGGGTCATCCCACATATAGAACTTGATATCATGGAGGGATTTCTTATTTTGATAATGAGACAAGTCTGGAGGTAGTATGCCTGCAACCAAAAAATTAACAATGTCAGCATATCAAGGAAATTTAGCTTCGACTATATAAAGTCGTTCGTCCGGAAACTCTTTTTTAATCCCTTCAATTTCGGGCTCCTCCTACTTCTTGAACTCAAGGCTATATAAGTGGTCAGCCACCACATTCTCACAACCGTTCCTAACTCGAACTTCCACGTCAAACTCTTGCAGAAGGATAACCCATCGAATCAAGTGAGGTTTGGAATATTTTTTATCAAACAGGTACTTGATAGCTGCTTGGTCCGTATGTACTATCGTCTTTGTTCCAATTAAGTATGATCGGAACTTATCAAAAGCAAATACTACGGCAAGCATTTCTTTCCCATTGTTGTGTAATTTTGCTGGGCTCCGTCTAATGCCTTGCTTGCATAGTAAATAGCTCGAAAGAGTTTCTCACGACATTGTCCCAACACAGCTCCAACCACAAAATCACTTGCATCGCAGATGATGTCAAAAGGTTGAGACCAATCCGGTACTATGAGGATAGGAGCACTCGCTAGTGCCTTCTTTAAAGTTTCAAATGCCTTTAAACACTCATTATAAAAAATGAAAGTAGTATCTTTTTCTAATAATTTACTCAAAGGTTTAGTAGTTTTTGAAAAATATCGAATGAACCTCCTATAAAAATCGGCGTGACCAAGAAAGCTCCTAATGGCCTTTTCATTCTTCGTAGGGGGGAAGTTTCTCAATGGCGATAATCTTCACTCTATCCAACTCTAATCCTGCAGTGGATACTCTATGGCCTAGAGAGGTTTGGCCAAAACCCATCTACAGTCGAGTCATGAGTCAAGAAACTAGTCAACAAATATTATCTGAAGTTTGGCCATCAGATCAGAGAATATTCATCAGGTCAGAGAACTTAATATCATAGAACTTCAGAGCAGAGAACTTTATCTCAGAGAAGTCCAAAGCAGAGAACTTTATCTCAGAGAACTTCTACCAAGATACATCAGAGAAGTTTACATCAGAGAAGGTTGACTGCACATCAGGCAGGTTTGACCAAGAGATATCAGATAAGTACTCAGTCAAGTTATCAGCCAAGTTCAAGATACTCAGTCCACGTGAGCAAGAGTTGAAAGTCAACAATCACAGAAAGTCACATGTAAGACGTAGGAGACAAACTGAAAAGATCCCGAGAAAGTTAGGAATAAAATATTCCTAGAGATCCGCATTTTGAAGACTTATGATTATTCTAATCAAGAATAACGGTGCTAATAAAGAAAGTCTTTCAAACGGACGGAATTGAAAAAGGGAATCAAGCCGTGCAAACTCTCCAACAGACGGGTTTGTTACAGTGATGCAACGACTATGAAGAAAGCTCAAAGGATCGCACTATAAATACCTGAAGATATGAATTGAGCAAAGTACGATGCGAACAATACTTACAAGCGAACAAAGCAATCAAAGCAAACAAAGCTATCAAACAGATCGATAGCATCACGAAAGATCAAATCTTCAAAAGTCATATTCTGAGAAGCTCTTTAGTTGGAGAAGACAAACACTCTTGTCTTTAAAGCTGAGTAAGGGGTACTTCTGTGAATGAGGTTTCAGAAATTTCGCAACTGATAAGGCATCCAAGGGATCCTGATTGGAAGGTGATAGACAGCTCGAGAGTTATTGAGGCATCTAAGTTTTTTCGATCAATAGGTGCTAGGCAGTCAAGGGAGTTGCAACGGCTATGGATTTCCACTGGTTGGAAGCTGTTGTAACAAGGAAGAATTCATTGTAACCTTTATCACTGGTTGACAATTATAGTGAATTTATCTCCAACTGGTTTGGAGAGAAGTGGACTAGTAGAAGATTACCCCACCTCTGAAATCACTATAAGTGATTGTGTGATTTACCGCTTTAAACATCATACTTAACTGTTGGATTCATATTTACTGGTCCATTAGAAGTTAACCACAGACAACATTAAGTTATCTGTATCGTCATCAGCTGTGTCTTCCGCATTATCTGTCTGCAGACAACATAAGTCATCTGTACTTAATGACAGATGAGAAACTCACCTGACCTTCAGGAAGGAATTTAATAAGTCTATTCACCCCCCCCCCCCAGACTTATTCCTGACGACTTGTGACCTACAGTATTCCCTCGAATGCCACTCAGAGGATGTCAGAGTAAGGGCATTATACTTATTATTATGTAAATTATTATCCGAAGGTGTTGGTATAAACAATCCTATTTTGATAAAGTGCCAACATACACCAAGTAGTCCCAAAGAAGATCATAAATTGTTGGTCTAAAACTTCTCATGGAAGCCGTTAGAATTTATCATACAGCAAAGAAGTCGAAAGAGCTAAAATGCCGCTAAGTATGGAAGCTGTCTGGAAACAACCCTTACATACAGCATTGAAGATCTCACACAGTCTATCTTACAGAGTCTACAGCTACAGCAAAGAGACGTAACGTGTTGGATACAATAAACAGGCTGAAAGTATTGGGAAAACTAAAACACTTATCCAACAGGACTGAAGACCGTTGTGAGAGAATCTACTTTATTCACAAAAGTCAAAACACCATTTTGAAAGAAGTATTTAAATACTGTATCAACCGATAAGGATCTTCAGCCAAGGATCAAAATCCGGATCAAGCATATTGAAAGTCAAACATTCTGAAAAGAGCTAATCAGAAAGGACTTTTACTCACCAATAAGCCAACGGACATATTTATAACGTATCTATTCCAAAGTTATAAATAGTCCATATAAGAGAACACTTAAGAAACAATTGATTCATTCATTTATCGCAGAAACTGTGAGAAGATTATTCTGTCAATCAAGCTTACAAGAGCAAATATATTTCTCCAAGCATATAACAAGACTTGAGAGAAGAAATATATACAGTCAACGTGAACAACACATCATCAGCCTAAGATCATCAAGTATTCAAGCTGCTGTTCAGACCCGTGATTTCACCATTGTTACCATTGAGTAAACTTAGCCCTGTGTGGACTGAGGGAAAGATATTCTGACGTGTCTGGGACGAATAGGACAAAGCTACAATCTGTGTGAGAAGAAGCAAGTCAAAGAAGCCTACAACCAATCTATGTGAATGGTTGGAAGCTACAATCTTTGTATCAATCTGTGTGAACGATATAAGGACAGGTTTGATTAAAGTCACGTAGTTGTGTACATAGTGATTTTAATAAACATTTACTCCTGTGTGGAGGACCAGTGGACGTAGAGGGATTTACCTTGAACAACTTTAAATTGCGTGTTATTTACCTTATGCCTTTATTATTTTCGTTACTGTAATTTATACAAGTATACATTGCAAAACCCTGTACGCACTAAGCAAACAGGAAAAAGCTTAGTTGTTGTATTTACAGTAACCCACTTTAACGAACTTCTGCTACGCACTCACATTTAAAAAACCGTACATCTTATTGTACTATTACTTTCCAAGCTGTATACTGTATACTTAGTGGCCAACAAGTGGTATCGGAATGATTGATTCTAAAAATAATCAGTTGTATTTTTAACCGAATCAGATCTAAAAATCACACGTCCTTTTTGAAAGCAGTCTTTATCTTTCCTATTCTCTTACGTGCATACCTCAATGATAAACAAGGTTTCTATGTTTTCTATTAACAAATTTGATGACTAGAGAATCAGGATGGAAGATCATCTTGCTTCCATGCATGAGGAAATGATATTTGTCATCTAAGATGGCCCCATAAAGATATTGAAGGTTCATCATGCCGCAAGGATAGAAGGACAACCTCATGCTGAAATGCTCGAGAAGAAGCGCGAGCAATGGACAACAGACGAGCGCAAGCGTGCGAACCTCGACAATGTTGCTAAGAATACACTGTTTGTCACTCTTGACAAAGGCACATTCTTGAAGGTAAAGAGCCGTAAGACAGCAAAGGCAATCCGGGAGAAACTCAAGATGATTTGTGAGGGAAATAAGCTCTCAAAAGAAATAATATTTCAAAACTCACTCAGCAATTTGAATCATTTGAAATGAAATCTTCCGAAACTCTTGAGGAGCTTGATCTCAGATTCACTGGCGTTGTTGGTGAACCTAAAACATTGGGTAAAGTGTATACCCAGAAGGAGAAAAACTTGAAAATCTTTAGATCACTCCCTGCCCGATGGGACATTAAGACTACAGCTATGCGTGTGTCGTGTAATCTTAATGAAATTTCTACTTTTGACCTCTTCTCTAACCTCAAAGCTTTTGAGTATGATATTGACAGGAGAGAGAGAAGGTCGAAGAGTCACCTGCTCAGACTACAGCACTAGTTGCTGTACCTAACAGGAGACATAGCACACCCAACACATCTAAGTCTGCTCACAAGACTGCTGACAGTGATGATGATATCCGGTCACAAGATGAAATGGCCCTTCTCATGCACAAATTCAAAAAGTTCATCAAATAATCTGGAAAGACTCCCTACAAACCCAAGCCTTTTCACAAGGTAAGTTCCGAATCTCCTTCTGGTGATTCTAACCTGTGTTACAACTGTAGGAAACCCGGACATTATGCAAATAAATGTCCACACCAAAAAGTCCAAAAGTTGTCGGAAGCCGAGCAACAAGAAAAGGATGAAAAGAGGCGTGCTCGGAAAAACAAGCTCAGAGCCCTAATTGAAAAATCAGAAGCCTCGCCCGCATCAACCAAAACCGAGGAGTGTCTTCAGGTAGTCACTGACAGTGACTCGTCCGATGATGAGCTCGAAGATAAAGCCTATATATGCTTTATGGCTAAAGAAATAGGGGACGACGAAGACAGCGATGATGAGGTAAGCTCAACATCAATTACTCCTGAAAATGTATCTCATAACTTTGAAAACATGATGAATGAATTTAAAAACATTCAAAAGCCCCATGAGACGTTGAAACGAGAAAATATACAGCTCCAAATTTCTAACTTAGAGCTAAAAGAAGAAAATGACTTGCTGAAAAATAAGTACGAAAATATGTCCATCGATTGTGAAAACAGCAAAGTCACACTTGAAAAACTCATGGAGAGCAATCATCAACTTTCCCACGAACTAAATGAGACCAAGTCTCATAATGAGAGCAAGACAAATGATTTCGCTCTACTCGAAGCCAAAGTTAAAACTCTCGAAAAGCTAGAAGGAGAACTAGAGACCATCTTGAAATCTTTCAAGAAATCATCTAAAAGGATGGAAGAAATTCTAAGCATCGAGAAACATTATCATGATAAAAGTGTCTTAGGATACAACTCATTCTCCAACAAAGGGAAAACTAGTACGGTGTTCGTAAGGGGTGTGGAACCCATTCATGTACCTAAAGAGATCCAGAGTCCCGTAAAGGTAACAATTGCCCTGCGTACAGCAAAGGCTGTGATTCCGCCACCATGTTCATATCAGAGACAGCGGAAACCTCAGCCTCCCAGACCAGTAAGGCGTAACAAATAGCATGCTCCCCGAGCATATCATAAGCGCCATCAGCCATTCATAAAGAGGGCTGTATCTAAATATCAAAGGCCTGCATAGCAGTACTTCCAACAGTACAGTACGCCTAGATATTAGATACAGGAGCCCCGGTATCCATCCAGAAAACAGGTCGCCATCCATTATAAGCAATAGCTTTGGGAATCCAACTGGAGACCCAGGAGGCAAGCGGTAAGGCCTAAGAAAATGGCTCCACCTCCGAGACAACATTCGTACTGGAATAATAATAATATCCCTCGTTTTTACATGCATCATAACCAAGGTTACAGCGACTACATGTATGCCCCACGTATACATCACAAAAACGGACCAAAAGTAACAGCAAGTCAATTGCTGTCAGGCAAATTTGGGTACCAAAAGGCACTAACATACCAGGACCCAACAATCAAAGGGGACATAAATTTACTTAATCTCTTTGCTTACAGGACATCAAAGATAAGGACATCTGGTATTTCGACAGTGGATGTTCTCAGCACATGACAGGATATATCAACAAGTTGTCCGATTACGTAGAAGGTCGTGTTCCAAAAGTGCGCTTCGGTGATAAGTCCAAAGGGAGAACAATAGGGAAGGGAACCCTACTTGTAAGAAAGTTCAAAGTCACCAACGTAGCTTATGTTGAAGGCTTACAGTACAATCTTCTTAGCATTAGCCAGTTTTGTGACAAACAGTTCTCGGTGAAATTCTATATATAACACTGTAGATTCAAGAACATTCTGACCAAAGAGGTTGTGCTCACAGGAAGCAGGTCAGGTAACATGTATATCGCTGACTGGAAGCCTACGAGCTCTACTATTCCTTGTTTTGTTGCCAAAGTCACTGCAGATGAAAGCTTGCTATGGCACAAGAGGATATCTCATATCAACTTCAAGACGATCAACAAACTCGCCAGACAGGGAATGGTTAGAGGCTTGCCCGATGTGTCATTCCAAAAAGACAGTATCTGCAGACCCTGTCAGAAAGGAAAACAAGTCAAAACCACACTAAAAAATAAATCATACCTATCCACTCATAGAGTTCTGGAAATGCTATATATGGATCTCTACGGTCCTGTAGACCTTGTAAGTTTGGGAGGTAAGAAATATTATCTCGTTATTATTGATGATTATCCCAGGTATGCTGGGATAATCTTTTTGAGCAAGAAGAAAGAAACCACAACAAAGTTGCCGGAGCACCGGAGAAAGCTTCAGAATGAGAAAGGGTTGAGTATCGTGTCCATTCATTCCGACAGAGGCACTGAATTCACTAACTGCATTATAGAGCAATACTGTTCGGAAAATAGAATACAACTCAAATACTCAGCTGCCCGGACTCCTCAATAAAATGGTGTTGCCGAGCAAAAGAATGGGATGCTCAAAGAAGCCACAAGAACAATGATCGCCGCAAGCAAGTTGTCGCAGCGTTTCTTGGGCGAAGCAACAAATACAACGTGCTATACACAAAACCGCTGTATCATCAATAAACATCATAATAAAACAGTATGGAACAACAAAGCTCCACAATTTTATATTTTCACATATTTGGATGTAGATGTTATGTTCTGAATAACGGGAAAGACCAACTCAAGACTTTTGATGAGAAGCCGAATGAAGGAATATTTGTAGGATATTCCTCTATCAGCAAGGCTTTCAGAATCATTAACAAAAGGAAGCTGACAATCGAGGAATCTGTGCATGTAGTGTTTGATGAACCTCATCATGATCCTATAAGAGTAGAAGACCCGACTCAGAATATCCAAACCTCTCCATTAATAACCCTACAACTACAATAGAGCCCGTCGTAGACTTAGAGATCAACCCTGAAGATGTAAGATTAGAAGTAGTTGAATCCGATGCTGTACAGGCAGAAGCTGAAACTACAGCACCATAAGATACAGTATGGGATGCCGAACTAGAACCTAACAGGAGATGGTTGAGAGATCGACCACATGAGTTAATCATAGGAGACATTAATGCTGGGGTATCTACCCACAGGAGAATACAAAGTACATAAGGAACTGTACTATGTGCGCAAGAAGAACCCAAATCTGAGAAATATCCATTTCCTGTATGGATATTTCAAGCTGAACTTAGAAGACTTGCCATGTGCACCCTAGCTGTATTCTTAGCTCAATCCGAACCTGTTTCTACCAATGAAGCTCTAAATAACTCTCACTGGATCACTTCTATGGAAGAAGAGCTTAATGGTTTCGAAAGAAACAATGTATGTTGTCTAGTACCCAGACCAGAACATCAAGCTGTAATTGGAAGAAAATGGGTATTTAGAAATAATAAGGATGGAATGGACTAGTTATGAGGAACAAATCCGGTCTAGTTTCACAAGGCTACAGACAGGAAGAAGGCATAGACTATGATGAAACATTTGCCCCTGTAGCCAGACTAGAATCCATCAGGATATTTTTAGCTTTTGCCGCCCATAAGAGCTTCATAGTATATAAAATGGATGTTAAGAGTGCATTCCTAAATGGAGAGCTCGCCGAAGAAGTCTATGTTGAACAACCACCAGGGTTTGTCAACACAGAAGGCGGAGGCCTTGTATACAGACTACTGAAAGGTCTGTATGGACTTAAGCAAGCACGTAGATCATGGTACGAAACCCTGTCCCTATACCTCACAAATAATGGATTTGAGAAAGGTGATGTGGACAAAACTCTATTTAAGATACAGGAAGGAGACGACCTGTTGATGGTTCAAATATATGTAGGTGATATTATATTTGGTTCCACTAACCTTGCTTTATGTCAAAGGTTTTCTTATCTCATACAAAGTAAATTTTAAATGAGTATGATATGGAAACTTAGTTATTTGCTAGGATTGCAGGTGAAGCAGTTGCCTACAGAAATCTTCATCAACCAGGAGAAGTACAGTAAGGAGCTACTCAACAAGTTTGGGATGAATAACTCCAAATCTTCGTCAACCCCCCTGAGCACTTCCATGCAAATTAGTGCTGACAAAGATGGAAAGTCGGTTGATCAATCACTCTACAAGAATCTTATTGGCACACTCATGTACCTAACAGCTAGCAAGCCCGATATCCAGTTTGCTGTAGGAGTGTGTGCTCAGTACCAAGTAGCACCTAAGGAGTCACACTTCACAACAGCCAAACGAATCCTTAAGTACGTCAAAGGACAGTTGATGTAGGATTCTGGTATCTTAAGAAAGGTGGGTTGATTTGGTGGGATACAGCGACTTGGATCTCGGAGGCTGTAAGTTGGATAGGAAGAGTACAAGCGGTACTTGTCAATTTCTTGGACCTAGACTGGTGTCATGGTTCAGTAAGAAGCAATTGGCATACTTGCTTGCTACAGTTGAATCGGAATACTATGCTGTTGGAAGTTGCTGTATGCAGATTCTCTGGATGCAACAGCAGTTATCAGATTATGGAATCATTGCGAAAGAAACACCAATCATGTGCGATAGCACGAGTGCAATTGCAATAAGGCACAATCCTGTATTGCACTCGCAAACTAAGCATATTGATATAAAGCATCACTTCATCATGAATCATGTTGAGAATAAGGATGTTCGGATCGAGAAAGTTCATACAGATATACAGTTAGCCGACATCTTTACAAAACCTCTCAGCATAACCAAATTTTGTATGCGTCGACAAGAATTAGGAATGCTACAGCCTGACTCCCTATAAGTTTTTATGATTTTACTCATCAATCAAGGGGGAATGCTGTAAGATCCAAGAATACAGTTTCCACCAGTAATTAACTGTACAATCAGACAGTCAGACACTACTGTAGGACAAAAATGCATGAAACCTTCCTATAGCTGACATGTGCATTAATTAAGGGGGAATACAGTACGACCCATGAATACAGTACTAATCCAAACATTGATGTAAGAATTGAATCCTGTATGTACCTTTTAAGGGGGAACCCTGTATTATTCGCGGATACAACACATATACTGTGGGACATCAATTAAAATTATATTATTATTCTATTTTGTACTAAAAACGTTTTAAGTCTACGTGCTCTATTTTTAAAATTCAAACATTTTATCTTTAATGGTTTAAAAGACATCTGGACTTTATTTCCTCACACACCGTGATATTAATAAATTAAAATTTCCGGTTCGTGCAATAAGGGGAGATGAACTTTCAGAAGTGGGACCGGTTGTCATCTTAAAAAACGGATGGATAAGATGTACCAGTTACTCTAAGTTCATCCTGTTCGTTCTTTTAAATGACGGTTCTTATCCCTTAAATCTGAACGTTCACTATATGTAACCCTAATCTTCCCTGCACACTATAAAAGGACTGTACATTGCTCCCTTTGACTCTTTATGCTTTCTGCAAAATTAAACGAGTCCAGAGCAAACATCCTACATTCTCTGAAAATTTTCTGCACTCTTTTTCTTTGTTTCTTCAAATACTTTCTTTGCAAACAATGGCAACTTCATAGACTTCCTCTCAATCTCTTAAGAAGAAGGAATCCATCATCGACGGGCAAATCTTCGCCAGATCCGTCGTCATGGAAAGATTAAATGTTGAAACTTAATATACTGGCGGAATGGAACTGATCATTTCCAGAATCAAACAACAAGGCTTATACCACCTTGGAAGTCAACACCCCGATATCTACGACGAGATTATCGTTGAAGAATTTTACATTGATGCCTCCATCAAGTTCTTTTCCCAGAAAAGAGGAGGAGATGTCTCTGACTTCACGGCTACTGGAATCGAAGTTTCGGTGAACCAGGGGCTTCTGCAAAACTTGTTCAGGCTACCGTCCGATGGCCTGAGAATGGAGGAGCTCGAATCATTCAGGTCGGATGAACTGGTAACGGCCTACTGGGGGCTGTTCGCAGGTGACGGATCTGACAAGAATGTCCACCCCTCATGTCACAAGAATAATTTCTGCCTACCGTGCGTATATCTTCATGATTTTTGCTGACGAGTCATTGAGAATATGACTGGAGCATTTGAGATATGCACTAACCTTCGCTTTAGGATGATGATAGCCATCATGTCCGCTGAACGAGTTAACTGGTGCCAAGTTCTTCTGAAGAGGTTATAGGAAGAGGCCGCCAAGCCTGTGTCGGAGAAGAAATCCTTTGGCCTCATCTTTAACAACATCTTAACTCACTATGGTGTCCCGCAGTCTAGAGATTCCAAGAAGATTGGCCTTGAGAAATTCATAGGTGGAATCAAGCCCTCTATATTCAATAGAGCTGGTCTATTCGCAAACATGCCTCATCCCCGAACCATGCCTATATCTGACGATCCCAGGGATGCTATAATCAAGGCATGAGCAAGGAGAAGCGAAAAAGATGTATCTCTGATAGCAAGTCACTTGAGGCTGCAGAGAAGCCAAAGAAGAAGCTCACCAAAAACTTCCAAGACCAAGCCTACAGAGGCTACAACGACCACTGTAGATGCACCAACGGTGCAACCCGCTGTTCAAATCCCCAAGGGCGCAACCCATTCGGAAGAAATAATTGCTGCACAAGCTGCAGATCCAAAGCCAGTGGCGGCTATGACGGATGATCAATTATTTTCTAAGATAGAGGGCTCTGGCTAGTCGGCTGCCCCCATGGAGCCAAAGGCCATCTCTCCTATAAGGGAACCCCCACCCATACAGGATCCCTCTCCCAATATGGTGGCATCCCCTATTAGTGATCCCTCTCCTATCAGGGTACCAACCCCTGTTAGGATTCCCTCTCAAATACAGGCACCCACTGTAACACCCCAAACTAGGCGGATATTACAGTGCCGTGGACCCCCGACTGGGACCCACCAGGCGAATGAAAATGAATGAATTACACAGGTAAATGTAGTACCGAACCACATTACAACATCAATTACTCCGATGAGGAGTTTTATACAACACACCTGTGATGATATCAATACAAGTATATTTTATATGGAGATAAAATATACAACAATGAGTGAAATGAATATTCAAACGGAATGTCTGCAGCGGAATAAATAAAAGAAACATAATGACTGAAAAGACTGGGGCCCCCTACTAGTATCACTGGGACTCCTCGCCGTCAACGTGCTCTCCCCGTGCCTTAGCCTTGCCATGACCTGAAAAAAAGCATCCCACAACGGGTACAGTTACACACAACAACAAACCTCAAGGGTTGAAAATACACAATCATGATATATCCGAAATTATGAATTATCCTGCCGAAACATACGCAATCAAACATGCTATATGAATCGACTATCGAGACGGCTCAAAGGAATGGCGCCACACTAGGTCCGTGATGGAAATGTGTCCGTGCACAAGCCACCAACGAGTATCGATCGAATACACGTGTGGTCTTGTACCTAATCGATCTCACGAAGCCATCAACTCGTGTGCACAGTCCAATGTGAGGCCACCAACCAACACACGACTATAATGTGCCCGACATGAAAATCCTACACATACCAACCGCACGCCAAGATGACCCGAATGCCACAATATGACAAAAGTGACAACGAAAATGAATAATGACTCACCAAGATTAAATGATGGTGAAATGAATGATAGCTCAATGAAATGATCGGAACCGTCGTTCCTTATGACTGAGGTGATTAATTGACAATGACAAGTTTTGATACGATTAATACAATGATGAATGAGTTACGATTATGAATGAACAACAACAAAAGGAATGAATATCCTTTTAACCGAGTAAGAATTAACTTACTCAATACCGATGATAATGTCCTTCCATGAACAACGTCTTAAATGAAATGTCGGTCGCTCGAACAGCCTTGAACAACAATAATTACCAACAACCAATCAATACACGAATCAAATATGATCATAACCGACCCAAACGTCGATACAACAATATCCGAACTCGTAGATGAACTCTAACGAAAATGTTGAGATACCCGTTGGTTAAAACCAAACCCAAATAATCGAACCAACTCCAACATGATTGTTTCAAACCAGCAAAACATTACCAATGACATCAATAATCTCATAGAAATCCACAATTCAAGTTTATAATAACGACAATCGGAAATCCCCAAAATAACCGAAGTCAACCCCAAGGGTTCTTGAAATAATTCCGAAAATAACCATTAAATCCGTAAAAATATACTTATCCAAGGTAGATAATCCATATCTAACATATTCCAATGATAATCCAAGCTTACACGAAGAAATCGGAAGGAAAAACTCAAAAATCCGAAATTCTAGATCCAAGAGATTAATACCTTTGATTCGATACGATGAAGATGATGAAATGATGATTAATCCAAAAGATGAGATTGAAGATGATGATTGATGATTACACCTCGAAGAATCCTCTCCGAATCGCTCGAAATCGCCCAAAATGACCGAAGGAATGAAATGAGATGAAAAAATGACGAACTCTGACTAAACTGTCTAATTTATAGTCAGTTCAGGTTAGCGTGCGCTACCCCTTGTGCGTAGCGTGCGCTAACGAGTAATTTGGGTAGTCCAGTACCCACTGTCCGAACACGGTAGCGCGCGCTACGTACCTTCTTGTAGCGTGCGCTACGACCATACTACTAGCGTGCGCTAAGACCCATTATTAGCGTGCGCTAACGAAATATTGATGCCCGGACCGGAGTCCGTAAAACGCACGACCTCCGATCGGCCCGATAGCGTGCGCTACAACCATTGTTTTGCGTGCGCTAATATATCGGTTGCGTACGCTAACAACAACACCTAGCGTGCGCTATGAATTAATCCCGTGCAGTCCAGTAGCCACTGGACTCAACCTGATCCGTCCTTAGCGCGCGCTACACCTCATATTAGCGTGCGCTACTTCAACCCACTAGCGCGCGCTACTTATCAATCGTAGCGTGCGCTACTTATAACTCACCTGCAGTCCAGTACCTTACGGATCGCGGCCAGTAACCTTAGCGTGCGTTAAAGCTGAGTGGTAGCGTGCGCTACCTATACCCAATTAGCGTACGCTAGAAGGAGTATGTAGCGTGCGCTACTCCTCACGCTCAGCTCGCAACGAAAATGACAATGATGATAAACACGACACGAAACTCCAATCAGATTAGTGATGAATGGCGATTGATACACGATACAATTACTCTGAATGATGAATACCATGACTGAAAATGAGTGACAAATGATCAATAATGAATGAAAATACTGAGTATCAATTACTGAATGATAAATACTGAATGATAATTACTGAATTACAACTGGGTATTACATACACCCCCCCTTAAAAGAGTTTCGTCCCCGAAACTAAGGGTCAAACAACTTGGGATAACTCTCCCGCATACTATCCTCGGTTTCCCAAGTAGCCTCTTCGACTCCGTGTCTAGACCACTGAATTTTAACCAAAGTAATCGTCTTATTCCTCAACTGTTTGATTCGCCGCTCTACAACTCGTATAGGACGTTCCTCATATGAATGATCGTCGGCGATCTCGATTTCGTCGAACTGAAGTATTTGACTCGGGTCGGCAACATACTTCCGCAACTGAGAGACGTGAAACACATTATGAATTCGGCTCAATGCCGGAGGTAAAGCCAATCGATAAGCTAACTCGCCTACTCGATCCAAAATCTCGAACGGTCCAATGAATCTCGGACTCAACTTCCCCCTCTTCCCAAAACGGAAGATACCACGACTCGGAGATACCTTGACCAACACGTGGTCACCTGCCTCGAACTCTAATGGTCGACGACGGTTATCCGCATATGATTTCTGTCGACTGAGTCACAACAAACGACTCCTGATCAAAGCTACCTTCTCACGGGCGGCTATAAGCATATCGGGCTCGGTGCCGATTGATTCTGATAAGTCGTCCCAACACAAAGGAGATCGACAACGACGACCGTATAAGGCCTTGTAAGGTGCCATCTTAATCGAAGCATGCCAACTATTATTATACGTGAACTCGATCAATGGTAGTTGGGCTTCCCAATCGTCTTTCCAATCGAGGACACAGGCCCTCAACATGTCCTCTAAGGTCTGAATCGTCCTCTCTGATTGCCCGTCGGACTGAGGGTGAAAAGCGGTACGGAGATTAAGCTGAGTTCCCATAGCACGATGAACTGATTTCCAAAAATGCGACACAAACCGTCCGTCACGATCGGAAACGATACTTTTAGGAGTACCGTGAAGTCTGACTATCTCTTTAATGAACAACTGGGCGAGTCTCTCGGGACCCCACGTATCCTTGATCTCAAGGAAATGAGCTGATTTGGTTAAGCGGTCCACGATCACCCAGATCGTGTTCATGCCACGACGACTCGTCGGCAAACTCGTGATGAAATCCATAGAAATGTCTTCCCACTTCCACTCGGGAATAGGAAGAGGTCTCAGCATACCCGTCGGTCGCTGATGTTCAATCTTAACTTGTTGACAGGTTAAGCATCTCGAAACAAATTCTGCGACTTCTCACTTCATATTACTCCACCAGTAATTTTGTTTCAAGTCCTTGTACATCTTGCTGGACCCCGGATGAACAGAATAAGGGTAGCATGAGCTTCTCTCAAAATAGAGTTTTTCAACTCGTCATTCGCCGGTACGCACAACTGATTCTTAAACCTCAAAAGTCCATCCTCGTGGACCACAAATCCAGGGGCTTTCCCCTGAGCCACATCCTCTCGGATGCGCAACAACGATGGGTCTGAACCCTGATTCTCTCGGATTTCTTCCTCTAGTGACGATAAAATCTCTAACATACAAAGCTGCCCCTGAACTCGCTGAAGCCAGACCTCGATCTCGGGTCTAAGGAATTCCTGCTGAAGCTCCTTCTGAACTGTTAAACGGGCAAGCATCTGTTCCTGAACGGACTTACGACTCAAGGCGTCAGCGACAACGTTCGCCTTGCCCGGGTGGTAGAGGATCTCGATATCATAATCTTTGATTGATTCCAACCACCGTCTCTGACGCATATTTAACTCCTTTTGAGTAAATATATACTTTAAGCTCTTATGATCGGTGAATATCTGACAGGTAACGCCATAAAGATAATGACGCCAAATTTTCAAAGCGAACACCATGGCTGCTAGCTCCAGGTCATGGGTCGGATAATTAACCTCGTAAGGTCTCAATTGCCGTGAAGCATAGGCAATAACCTTCCCGTTCTGCATGAGTACACATCCGAGACCCTGTCCGGACGCATCACTATAGACCACAAATCCTTCCATCCCCTGCGGCAAGGAAAGTACAGGTGCTTACATTAACCGGCTCTTGAGTTCCTCAAAACTCTGTTGACACGCGTCGGACCACGTGTATTTCTTATCCTTCCGCAAAAGGTTCGTTAAGGGTTGAGCGATTCTAGAAAATCCTTCCACAAATCGCCGATAATAACCCGCTAATCCGAGAAAACTTCGGATTTCCTTAATGTTCTTCGAAGGTAGCCAATCCCGAATAGCCTCCGTCTTATGAGGATCGACACGAACTCCGTCTGATGAAATTACATGTCCGAGAAAAGTCACTTCGGACATCCAGAACTCACATTTGGAAAACTTCCCAAAAAGTTGTTCTCGCCTCAACACGTCGAGCACTTGATGAAGGTGAAACTCTTGTTCCTCCCGGTCACGAGAATAAATCAAAATGTCATCGATGAAGACAACAACAAAACGATCCAAAAAGTCGATGAAGACCCGATTCCTTAACTCCATGAATACCACAGGTGCATTAGTCAATCCGAACGGCATAACCACAAACTCATAATGACCATAGCGTGTTCGAAACGCCGTCCTCGCGATATCCGACTCTCGAATCCGCAACTGATGATATCCAGATCTTAAGTCGATCTTGGAAAATACTGAAGCTCCCTGAAGTTGATGTAAGAGATCATCAATACGGGGTAAGGGATACTTATTCTTGATCGTCACCCTGTTCAACTCCCGATAATCAATACATAAGCGGAATGAACCATCCTTCTTATTGACAAACAACACTGGTGCTCCCCACGGGGACGCACTCGGTCGGATATAACCTTTCTCTAACAACTCCTCAAGTTGGTTCTTTAATTCCTGCATTTCGGTCGGGGCCATCCGGTACGGTGCCTTCGATATCGGGGATGTACCAGGCTCCAACTCAATCGTGAATTCCACATCCCTCTGTGGAGGCAAACCAGGTAACTCGTCTGGAAAAACATCGGCATATTCCCTCACCACCGGAATATCCGTCAATATTACTGATGATTTCTCGGTTTTGGCCATATAGCACCAATAACCGACACATCCCTGATTGAGTAACCTTACTGCTTTCATCAAATTAATGACTTTACCAGAACAGCCGGGATTACCTCCCTGAAACACACATTCGACTCCATCGTGCGAAATGATAGTGACCAAACGCTTAGGACACTAATGATGGCATCATGACGATCCATCCAATCAATACCCAAGATGATGTCGCCCTCGGCAAATCTACTACGATTAGGTCCGCCGGCCATACACGACCATGAAGTCAATCGACAATTACGAATCTCACGACTTCCGACAATTCGTCTACCATCGTAGGCCAATGACATAAGGCTCACAACTAGTAGTACTACCTGCATTTAGTCTACTCAAACATGACTCGGAAATGAATGAATGAGATGCACCAGTATCAAAAAGGGTACACACAGGTTGAGATAGAATATCGAGTGTACCTGAGATCATCCGGGCCTCCGGATCGTCGATCTTCTTTATCTCATAAATTCGGGGCTTGCCGCCCCGAACCGGATGCTCCGTCCTGATAGCTCTTGGCTCCGCCTTTAGCTCTGCTGCTTTTGAACGACGCCGTCTCGAGTGGCTTTGATTACGCACCGCTGAATGACTGGGGCTTGAGATGACGCCGGAGTGGGTTTAGAGTCCCTACGGCAAAAACGGGCCCTATGCCCGGCAATCCATGATTGTGGCACGTGATGCATCGCCGGACATTTGGTGCTGAAATGACCTGTTCCCCAGCTGAAAGCAGTGATGGCCGAACTGGCCGCTCGCGACTGAGATTCCGCGGGTTTAGACGTCGTGGGAGGTCGCTCAGAAAAAGTAGATCCCGCACGTGGCTTCTTGAAAGTGGCCTGACTCCCGTCAGACTGATTACGGTTCTTGGACTTCTTGTTAGCAGACGAAGGTTGCTGCTTAGCAATTTCCTTAGCCGTAAGCTCGTAAGTGAGAGCTTTCTCAATGAACTCGGCCAGAGTGGCACAGTTATGATTAAGTAACTGAAGTCTCATACGGGGTTTCAGCCTCTTGCTGAAATACTTGATCTTGTCCGCTTCTGAGTGAATGATAGATGAGGCGAACGGAAGAAGTTCCTGAAAATTTTCGGCGATGGCGAGAACATCATCATCCGCCGAAAGGTCGGGAGTGAGTAATTCCGACAACTTGGCCTCCCTGAGTGGGGCCGGGTAGTACCTCTCCATCATGAGAGTCTTGAACTGATCCCAAGTACATGTTCTGTCTGTGGGCTTCAACGATAACCACCATGAATGAGCGCTCTTACCGAGATAGTAAGCCGCAACTGAAACTTTATGCCCTTCAGGGCAATCCACCATAGCAAATAACTTCTCAAAATGCTCAAGCCAATGAACAATATCCGCCGGCTCAGATGAGCCCTCAAAGGTAGGTGGTCGCTGGCGAGAGATATCGCTAATGATATTGCTTACACCCCTCTCTTGCCTCTGAGGTGGCGGCGGAGGAGCTCGCTGATTTTGATTGACGGAGTTATGCATCGTCTCCATCAACCGAGCCATCCGGGTCATTTGGGCCATCATGCCCTGCATAAATGCGAGTGGGTCAACCGGACACCCTCTCGACCGAGCCGTGTCCCGGTACGACTCCCGATAGTGAATGATCGCATCCAGTGAATGAGTGGCGCTGCCGCTTTCGATGATTTAGCATTATTCCTGGCATTTGCACGTGTATTCGCACGAGTTCTCGGGATTCGGCCCGCTCCACGGCCTCGTCCTCCACGTCCTCTGCCAGCCCTTTCCATACTGAAGTGGAAAGTCATATGATGATTATATATCTCGCATGAGTATCACATTATGATTATATTATGAAATGATGAAAATGAGCATACGCGCTCAAATACAGCGATTACATGAATGATTAGTTGATGTGACATGATTATCTGATGAAGTTACTGAGATGATTATCTTGAATGAGTTAACAAGATTAATGATTTGATCTTCCTGATCAACAACTGAATGACGAAATGAATTGAGTGATTAATGAGTTAACCTGACCGTCCTGGTCAAAACGACAATGATGATTGAGGATTGTTAACTGATGAATTACGAATGAATGATTAATGCCATAAATTATACCATGGCATTAGAAATCTTACAGTTCTTGGTCTGATTGGCTCGGCATTTGCACAGGTCACACGTGACACGAAAGTCCAATGATACTAGTCCGATGACGATGATTTCAAATGAGACATGACTTGGAGGGTAGTATTCAAAACCACTCTCCGATACCAACTCTGTAACACCCCAAACTAGGCGGATATTACAGTGCCGTGGACCCCCGACTGGGACCCACCAGGCGAATAAAAATGAATGAATTACACAGGTAAATGTAGTACCGAACCACATTACAACATCAATTACTCCGATGAGGAGTTTTATACAACACACCCAGGATGATACTGAATACAAGTATATTTTATATGGAGATAAAATATACAACAATGAGTGAAATGAATATTCAAACGGAATGTTTGCAGCGGAATAAATAAAAGAAACATAATGACTGAAAATACTGGGGCCCCCTACTAGTATCACTGGGACTCCTCGCCGTCACCATGCTCTCCCCGTGCCTTAGCCTTGCCATGACCTGAAAAACAGCATCCCCCAACGGGGCCGCCATACGTAACAACAATCCTCAAGGGTGAAAATACACAATCATGATATATCCGAAATTATGAATTATCTGTCGAAACATACGCAATCAAACATGCTATATGAATCGACTATCGAGACGGCTCAAAGGAATGGCGCCACACTACGTCCGGGATGGAAATGTGTCCGTGCACAAGCCACCAACGAGTATCGATCGAATACACGTGTGGTCTTGTACCTAATCAGTCTCACGAAGCCATCAACTCGTGTGCACAGTCCAATGTGAGGCCACCAACCAACACACGACTATAATGTGCCCGACATGAAAATCCTACACATACCAACCGACACGCCAGTATGACCCGGAATGCCACAATATGACAAAAGTGACAACGAAAATGAATAATGACTCACCAAGATTAAATGATGGTGAAATGAATGATAGCTCAATGAAATGATCGAACCGCTGCTCCTTATGGTGAGGTGATTAATTGACAATGACAAGTTTTGATACGATTAATACAATGATGAATGAGTTACGATTATGAATGAACAACAACAAAAGGAATGAATATCCTTTTAACCGAGTAAGAATTAACTTACTCAATACCGATGATAATGTCCTTCCACGAACAACGTCTTAAATGAAATGTCGGTTGCTCGAACAACCTTGAACAACAATAATTACCAACAACCGATCAATACACGAATCAAATATGATCATAACCGACCCAAACGTCGATACAACAATATCCGAACTCGTAGATGAACTCTAACGAAAACGTTGAGATACCCGTTGGTTAAAACCAAACCCGAATAATCGAACCAACTCCAACATGATTGTTTCAAACCAGCAAAACATTACCAATGACATCAATAATCTCATAGAAATCCACAATTCAAGTTTATAATAACGATAATCGGAAATCCCCAAAATAACCGAAGTCAACCCCAAGGGTTCTTGAAATAATTCCAAAAATAACCATTAAATCCGTAAAAATATACTTATCCAAGGTAGATAATCCATATCTAACATATTCCAATGATAATCCAAGCTTACACGAAGAAATCGGAAGGAAAAACCCAAAAATCCGAAATTCTAGATCCAAGATATTAATACCTTTGATTCGATACGATGAAGATGATGAAATGATGATTAATCCGAAAGATGAGCTTGAAGATGATGATTGATGATTACACCTCGAAGAATCCTCTCCGAATCGCTCGAAATCGCCCAAAATGACCGAAGGAATGAAATGAGATGAATAAATGACGAACTCTGACTAAACTGTCCAATTTATAGTCAGTTCAGGTTAGCGTGCGCTACCCCTTGTGCGTAGCGTGCGCTAACGAGTAATTTGGGTAGTCGAGTACCCACTGTCCGAACACGGTAGCGCGCGCTACGTACCTTCTTGTAGCGTGCTCTACGACCATACTACTAGCGTGCGCTAAGACCCATTATTAGCGTGCGCTAACGAAATATTGATGCCCAGCACTGGAGTCCAGAAAACTGCCTGACCTCTGATCTGACCCCGATAGCGTGCGCTACAACCATTGTTTAGCGTGCGCTAATATATTGGTTGCGTACGCTAACAACAACACCTAGCGTGCGCTATGAATTAATCGATGCGGTCCAAAGAGCCACCTGGACTCAACACGATCCGTCCTTAGCGCGCTACACCTCATATTAGCGTGCGCTACTTCAACCCACTAGCGCGCTACTTATCAATCGTAGCGCGCTACTTATAACTCACTGCACCCGGTACCTCGGATGCAGCTGGTAACCTTAGCGTGCGTTAAAGCTGAGTGGTAGCGTGCGCTACCTATACCCAATTAGCGTACGCTAGAAGGAGTATGTAGCGTGCGCTACTCCTCACGCTCAGCTCGCAACGAAAATGACAATGATGATAAACACGGCACGAAACTCCAATCAGATTAGTGATGAATGACGATTGATACACGATACAATTACTCTGAATGATGAATACCATGACTGAAAATGAGTGACAAATGATCAATAATGAATGAAAATACTGAGTATCAATTACTAAATGATAAATACTGAATGATAATTACTGAATTACAACTGGGTATTACACCCACACCTATTGCGGAACTCATCCCTACAGTAGAATAAATCACTGTAAAGAGTCCCTCCCCGACAGTACTCACAAATGAAACTCTTCTCCAGTTACAAATTGATCAAGCCTTTGAGCGCTTTGTATCTTGGAAGAACTACAGGGTCGCCCCTTCGACGTCCTGTACAACTGGGTAGAGTGGAAAGAAGAAGAAAATTTTGTTCTCGAGGTGATGGATACCCAAAACATCTAAGTTCTAATTCAGTGGGATAATAACTTTGTCGTGAGCTGATTTCAAAATTCTATCTGGCAAAAGAACATGCTCGATTGAAAGGAAAATCCAAATCCAATGACAGAACTCCTTTGGACAGCCATCAGTCTGACCTGGACTCAGATGACGACGACGACACTCTTGAGGCAGTTCTGAGGATCAGTCGCGAAGAAGCACGGGAATGAGAAATGTCCTGTATGCAAGATCAACAAGGTCAGGGACCTCAGGAAGAATTCAGTCCCCCACCCCTCCACAGGATGCTGTTCGAGATCAGTAGGAATCAGTCCCTCCCGTCACTGAAGAACAACCGTCAGTTCCTGAACAGGCATCCGAGCCTGTATCTGTTTCAGAAGAAGAAGCCCGTGCCATTCGACAAGAGGAATCAGTCGCTCTACCGGAGCAGGCGGAAGCTGAGAGTCAACGGGAGGATTCAGTCCCTCCTGTATGCCCGACTATAGATAACCAAACAAATCAGGAAGAATCAGTCCCTCCTGTTTCTGAGATTGAAAGAGGTGCACAACCATCCGAAGCGCCTGCCGCTGACGATCCCGCGCAAGATGCCCCTGCATCTCCCATCTACGTAAGCGCCAATTCAGAATTTAATGACGGATTCTTGCCAGACAATAGACTATGACGCCCTCGTCACCATGTGGTTATACATCAACTCAATGAGCCCGAGGATGAAAAGTTAGCGCACCCTGGATTCCCACGCACTGAGACCCGGATCGAGCAACTCCATGCAATTGACCGCCAAACAATCTTCATGCATGATGCAGTAAAGGCACTGTATGATGTTGGCAAAGAGCTAGATTGGATGAGTGAGACTGACCAGGATGAGCTGAATGGTTTGAAAAGAGAAGTTACCAAGGTTGAGGACGCATTTCACATTCTACCTAGTGTATTGTGGCAAGCGCCTACTCAGCTGCAACAGTGGCAGGAGCAGATCCTGAAGCAAGACCAGGAGAATCTCCATGTATCCGAAGCCAAGACTGTCGCCGCCTTCCAAGAGACTGGATCCAGACTGTCAGGACATGATAAGAAAATAGACATGTCTATGATCATCAGTACTCTTGTTGACAAAATCACTAATCTGGAGACTAAACAGAATGATGTTATGAAGATCCTTGAAAGGATTGATGCAAAGCTCACAGATCTTGATGATGCCACAAAGGGGAAAGAAGTCAGAGAGGCTGGCCGACAATGGAGGATGGAGAGAGAGAAGGAAATGGATGCTGCTTTAGAGAAAAGCATTGCTGTTGCAATAGGCTGTCTGGCCGTGCCTACAAGAGGATACAGGGTATCTGGTTCTGGTCCAGAGTTCCATGATCCCAAAAAGTTCTATGTGCATTTACAAAATGATAACCACAATATCTTATAATCACTCCTGAGATGCATTAAAACGTAGACTAAACACCTATAATAATGTCTCCATCTATTATAAATTATCTAACTCCAAACGTTCATAAGATTATAGATCATCATAGTTTATCACCGATTTCTCAATCTCGTAATTAACTACGTCAAATACTCGAAAACCTATCAATGCTCTCTTGTCTCGAATTATGAGCAATTAAGTTAAACATGTTAAAACATTGATCGAGTGTTGTAACATGAATCAAACCAAGTATTTGTAAAATAAATGACAATAGATATATATAATCATCCATCCTTCAAAAACATAGTGAATCAACGTACTCCTATGCCCAGAATTTAACAAGTTTAGATGGACCTGAGAATAAAAGGAAGATCAATAATCATCATGTTCATCATGTGCGAACTAAATTAAAACAACAAAATGAGTAAAAGATAGGAAGAAGATAAAACTCGGATGATGTCTTGAGTGGTCTCGATTCAAGCCTTGAAGTGTTCTTGAGGTGTTCTTTCTTGTGCTTTCTTCAAAACCTCCTCCTTTTGGTGAGTTTTTCTTTGAATCTTGTGTGTTTCAACTCTCACCCGCTCTCCAAATCTGAATTCCCCTCCAAAGTCCAGTCAATGTCCCTTTTATCAAGTCAGAAACACCATTTTTCTTGTTCAAACCGTGTTCAAATGCCGATCAAGGGACTTTGCATCGAAAAGTGACTCGGCTGTGTCAAAATGACACGGCCCATGTCGAAGTGTTCCAGAAATGAAAATTTGTCTGGCCGTGTAACTCGATCGAGTCGTTGGCTGTGTAATATGACACGGTTGAGTCAGTTTGACACGATCGGGTCAGTCGACACGGCCGAGTTGTTTTGACACAGCCAAGGCTGTGTTGTTCTGTTCTGACTCTATTTTTCTGTCCATTTCAGCTTGATCTTTCGTTCATGCATCACTTGATATGTATCGGGGTTGGGACTTCATTCATGCTTGATAATAGCCTTAAGAAATACCTATAAAAGTAACCAAACATACCCAAGCGTGATCGAGTACAAAAAAACATAATTTGAGCACAAACAACACAATTATACACATTTTAGGATCTTAAAATCCGAGAAAACCTTATAGAAAAATGTGTAAAAATGATTGTTAACAAATCACCCAAACTTAAATGTTGATCGTACCGATCAATGCACTTTAAAATAAGAATCCCACAAGGTTGCCAATCGTCTACATCTCCACCACTATTTTGTGCATGCAAATTTGTGAATCAATAAGGACTTCACTGGTTGTAATGTAGGATTTTGGTCGGGGTAGGATAAATATGACTAAAGTGACTTGACTTAAACTAATTAGAATTAAATCACAATAATCACTTTGCTCCACTAAGTACTTAAAAGCTCAAAATTTTTTGGAATTTGCTTATTTGAACCCCTTAACTTTATAATATTACAACAAGTGCTTTTGAAAGTGAAAATCACAACCTTATTCTTTCTTATTGCTCCACTTATTTTTATTGTCCCGTTATCTGGGTAATTGTCCTAGACCCAGAGTGACCTTCCATATAATAGACAACATCATTTTTTTTGATATATAATTGCCAACCAACCCAATCATGAACTTAAACAATCTTCCCCGTTCGCCCCCACACATCTTATGTCATCTTTTTACCAATTAATTATAAAAAGCTCAAGTATAGGGAAAAAGAATATAAAGGAACGGGAGGCTCATTATGAGGCTAAAAAAATAGGGTTTAGGCTCAATTGGGCTAACTAGGGAATTAGGAATTGTCGGGTTGGCCAAAAAGATTGAAGGGATAGATCAAAAACCGTCTAAAATCATTTTCACTAATTTGCACACACTTGTAGTTTCAAATAAGATGCCAAGGCAAGTTCTAGAGTCTTACAACATGAATGGCACACTCAACAACAAAACTTGCATTCTGATGATGCCAAAAGGCTCAAAAGCTCACAAGTTTATCATTCGTTCATATTTCCAAGATATTCAACCACTTATTTAATTCCACACCCTTTTTGATTATGTACAATTTTTCCTCGCCAAACTATCCTCAACTTGTATGTCCAAATGACAACATAAATCCCGAGGTGTCCAAGACAAAAGTTCATTCTTCCGAGTTTCATCAAAGTACACAATACTCAAAAATAAATAAAATAAATGAAAAATTAAAAAGCACACAAATATCGAGAATAGAAACAGCAAACAATTAGTATATGTATTTCTTGACTCAATCTATCCCCCAAACATGAATTAAAGAATATACGCACGAAGGGGGTATAGTATTTAAAAAAAATATGGGGTCAAGAAATACTTACAACCGGTCCTACTGATTGGGCGGAGGGAAGTGGCCCTGCTATATATGCCATTCGTACATTTGTCTCAATAGAGTCTACATATCATCCTGTCTCTGTTGGGCCTCCTCTCGGAAGGCCTCAAACTCCTCTCTAAGTGTCCGACGAGATGAGGCATGTCTTTCTTCGGCTTGTCTGGATGTCTCAGGCCGATCCTTAGAACTTTCTTATACTTTATTGTCATCCGTCCCTCTCTAATAGGCCTCCTCTTATTCCATAATCTCGTCTCTGTCCTTGTCCACCATGCTCTTGTAATACCCGAATTTTCAGTATAATTTTTTTGCGTTATTTTATCTCAGATATACTGCATAGCTTGGTGTCTGTACAGTATGGATAAAATAAATTGAGAACCGAGACAGTTATACTTGTGTAATTGACGTGTTTGATTGACAGTTATATTGAGGATATGGTGTATCAGGTTGAACTAATTTGGAGATCAGGTATATCGTATGAGAATATTTTTGGGATGAGTATATGTATTCAATATGTGAGTATACATATCCAGTATGTCGATACGGACAGGAACAGTTGAATTTTGGCCAAGTATAGAAGGCCATTACGTACGCTAAGGGTAAGGACTTACATATGCTACATTCTATGGTTTACGTACGTTATGCGTAAGGCATTACGTACGTAACAGAGGGAATCGGACAGGACTGAGCTGTGGTCGGCAAGTGGGGCCCTGTGTCGGTAGCTTTCGATGGAGAACGTGCATGGATGAGTCAACCCTTGGTTAAAGTACGTTATGAGTGGTAAGTTACGTACGTTATCGAGTATGTTATTGTAGCAAGTCAATGTATATATTACGTACGTTATGGATAATGTGTTACGTACGTAAGGATGTGAACGAAATGAGTCAGTGACCTCTGGACTGTCATTATGTACGCTAACAAGGTTAGATAGCATATGTAAGAGGGTGTTACGGACGTTAACTTTGGCATGTTACGTACGTAATGAGCTGGAAGTTTATAAAAGTTAATGCCCCTCATTTCATTTTGTTCATAACTCCACTTCATTTTTTTTGCCTTCAACACTGAGAGAGGGAGTTTCAGCTCTTCTAAGTCTATTATGAGCTTGGAAACATGAGATTGGAGCTTGAGAAATGGAACTATTGTTGATTCTTGAAGTGTTTGGTTGTGTATTTCATCTTCTAAGAGGTATGTTGGATAATCCTCTTTAATTCGGATTTTGACGTTATTGTTGATGAATGATTGGTATAAAGATGATTATGCTCTTGTTGTTATGATTCTTGAGGCTATATGAACTATATGTTGAAGGATACGATGGTTTATGTCTTGACTATGATGGTTATGGTATTATAGTTGTACTTCTTGATGATATATGAGGTGTATATTGAAGAAGATGATGATTATGATGATTATATGTTTCAAGTGTTTATGTTTTAGATATTAACATGGAATATTGATATTTAGAACAAAGTGATGGTGATTATGGATGTTAAGGGACAAGTATGTGAATGGTAATTTGATCTTTCGTATGGTCTTGATGATACACGAATTGTGATTATGAATTTGACAAGAATATTATCTTTCTTTGAGGATATGTGTTCATATGAGTCGAAGGATCCTAAGTTTAGTTTGGCATGAGAATGATATATATGAACACAGGATAATCATATCATGCTGAATTTAAGTTTGAATTCGGAATTGAATATGTTGATTAAACGTGTTTCGTGCTCGAATCAACTGTTATTGAGATCACCGGATTATGAGATTGAATTGAAGGTATGACTCAGATTTGTTGGCATAAGAACATTTGATCCGTACATAATTGGAATATTATCGAGTCGTATGAGGTGGACAGATAATTATAAAGTTTATGGTTAATTTTGGAATACGATTATTTATGATAATAACCGGTATTTTTTTCTATGAATATGAACAAGGAGTCTTGTTGATTCATATTTGGAATTGAAGTTGGAATCGAGTATGTTATGAAATCCTTAATATCGATATGAATTGATCATTGATATGAGGAATGTGTTTAAGAGGTGTTGGTGTTTTCGATATGAATATGGAATATTCATATCTAAAACTAAGTTATGTGTTTTTGTACAATATTCGTATAGGAATACGAATATGATTTCGAGTTCGATGAGATTATTATTGATCTTTGAATTTGGAAATTCATACGTATTGGACAAGTGTTCAGTTAAGATGATTGAGCTAATTGAAACCCTTGGAATTTGATTATCTATAATGTTGAATTAATCGAATTGTCTAGATTGATGATGATAATCGGTAATTGGATTTATTATAAATTTACAAGGAGGAAACTTGTACTCGTATTTAAGATTTGAATTTGGAATCGATAACGTTGAGACCCTTGTTATTGGTTTAATTTGATTATTGATATGATTATCGGATTATGAATCGTGTTGTGGTTTTGAATTCATGATTGATTGGTTTGGGTTGTCTGGATTTGTATTTAATCGGGATATTATGTAACCGTTGGGTCTATTGATTGTTATTTCTGATCATCGAGTTACGGCTTGTATTGTGGATATGAGTTCATATTTGTTGAGTTGGATTATTTGATTTTATGTATATGATCGAGGTTTCGTTGAACCATTGAGTTTGATTGGTTGGCTATATCGGTTGTTGATTGTTATCAAACTTGTTGTTAATCGATTATTGCAATAGGTTGTGATAATTGATCGTTGATTGGGACCATTGCTTTTGGTCGAGGCTGAGGAGCCCGTAGACAAAGGCAATGGATTTTGGTAATGGTTTCGTCGTATCGGTATCGAGGCAAGTTTATACTGGTTCAGTTTATAATATTTAATGAATGGTTTCGCTTTCATTTCATTTATAATTCATATAGCAATGATATTATAAATATAAATTGTCGGGATGGTGGTTTGCATATTATGCATTGGTTTGGATTAAATCACAGTGTATATGGTTTAAATGTATTTAGTAAGGACGAAGATGTGAGTTATCATTGGTCAGTGATATGGAATATCGGATATCGAGGATGGTTTACCGTGTCGACATTGATGTCGGGATGGTGGTTTGTTGGTGTAAATAGACTATACTTATTTCGGGATTATTCGTATGACTGTGTATTCGTTCAGGGATGTTGGTTCGTGGAAAGGATGTTGTCTTCGACATTGAGGTAATTTAAGTATTGTTCAGTTATGAGGATATTATTCTGTTGAATTGTGATCCCAGGATGTTTTGTTTTGGATATTGTCGGTCGTGTCGATCTTTTATTATCCGTTTGTCATTGATTACTTCAGTGAGTCTTTTTATCCTTATTGGATATGTGATTCTTTGAGTATCGTTGTCATGTTGCATCGTGACATATGTGGAATCATATCTGCGTTCATATTGGTAATTGTGTAGGATTTTTAGCTGTGCACACTATGGTTATGTGTTGATATTTTCCACATTGAACTGTGCACACGACACGTAGTTCGTGAGGCTAATTAGGTACATTGTTCTGGATTTCGTATACGGTGTGGACATGTGCACTGATAGATTTCCGGATCGGGCATACTGTGATGTCCATCTTTGAGCCATATTGTTTGGTCGTTCATAGTCCATGTATGATTGGATATGTTCGACGGTTTTGCGACTGGTTGTTCATACGCCTGAGGGGTATGTTCGACAGTCGGAGTTAATTCTTTGAGATCCATGGATTGGTAAGGTTACGACAGATGAATTGCCATGCTTTATTTTTAGGTACTCGTAGATCGAGCTAGTAGCGGTCGTGAAGGGGTGAGCTTCCCGGGTGATACTGTCTGTGGCATGTTTTTGAGTATCAAGTATTCTTTTCTGGGTTTTTTTCCGCTGCAATTGTGTAATTTTGAACTGTGTTTATATCCGCTGCATGTGTATATTTCAAAATGGCTTTCTGGTATTTTTACCAACTCGTGTTTAACTTTGGCCTTTTGGCATTTTGCGAACTTGGGTTATTTCGTCAAACCTTTTTCCCTAACTATTTTATCGGTACATATAAGTGGTGGCTTAACGTATATTTTGAATTATCGATATTTGCCATTTCGCATTGTATTTTCAAATAGTACTTTGATGATGGTATTTGAGAACTATGTTTTGGTAAATGTTTTGGGTATTTAAAATATTACCGTCATCGGCCGTTTGGTATTTTTAAACATTTTTGAAATGGTTTTTAGCCTGGTGGGTTCTGGCACGGGACCCACGGCGCTGTAATATCTCGGATGGTTTTGGGGGTGTTACAGAAAATGCTATCGGAGATTGGGTTTTGTGAAACCCGGGCATGTGTGTTATGAGGCTCTACAGGTACGGTAGTAGCGCGGCTTTTGAAAATGATTTTTCTGACTTTTTAGTCAAATCAATTTTTGGAGATTCCAAAATTTTTGAGATATTTTCAAATCGCTATTTGTGATATTAGTGTGTGTTAGCATTGTGCTGAGACTTTGTATGGGAGTCGTGTGCTAGTATCACGGGAGATCATCGGCTTCACGCACCTGTAAGTATATTGGTTTGATTATTCGCTTGTGGCGACGCTTGATTGTTTTTGTGATGAGTTTGGAAATTTTGGATTGATCTGTTGTTAGTGACAGGTTGCAAGTTTCGAGGACGAAACTAATTTTAAGGGGGGTAGTATGTAATGCCCGGATTTTCAGTATAAATTTTTTGCGTTATTTTATCTGGGATATACTGCAGAGCTTAGTGTCTATACAGTATGGATAAAATAAATTTAGAACCGAGACAGTTATACTTGTGTAATTGACGTGTTTGATTGACTGTAATATTGAGGATATGGTGTATCAGGTTGAACTGATTTGGACATCAGGTGTATCGTATGAGAATATTTTGGGATGAGTATATGTATTCAGTATGTGAGTATACGTATCCAGTATGTCTACACGGACATGAATAGTTGAATTTTGGCCAAGTATAGAAGGCCATTACGTACACTAAGGGTAAGGACTTGCGTATGCTACATTCTATGTTTTACGTACGTTATGCATAAGGCATTACGTACGTAATAGAGGGAATCGGACAGGACCGAGCTGTGGTATTGAATTTAAGGTATGAATTCAGATTTGTTGGTATAAGAACATTTGATCCGTACATAATTGGAATACTATCGAGTCGTATGAGTGTTAGATATATTTTTGTGCACTTTATTGTTATTATTCTATCTCCATTTTAGGTTTAAATCTTCAAAAATGATCTTTTAAGGCTCTATCTTTATATGTTTTGAAGGAAATTGGATTTCGGAAGCTTAAACAAAGAAAAACGGGCCAAAACGACAATTTTTGGTCAGGGGCCGCGGCACACTAAGGACAGGCCGCGGCGCACAAGGACACTAGCAAGGCGCGGTACACACTGTACCGGGGGCCGCGGCACGAAGATACTGAGCCGCGGCCCGTGAGGAAAATAACGCCCAGGGCTACGCGCAGCACAACTGGGGACGCGGCACACTAAAGCCGGGCCGCGGCCCGCGGCGCGGGACTTGTGACTGAAGCCCGCGTTTTTGGACGGTTTTGGAGCCTGTTTTCGATCTAATTCCGGGACGCGTTTTGGAGGCTAATGAAGGTTATAAAAAGGTATTGAAGGTCAGAAGAAAAGGGGATCGAAGAGAAAGAGAAAAACACCGATCAAGCGGAGAGGAGAAGCTAGAGAACGGAGGATTCCAAGTTCTTCAATTGTGTTTGATTTCTTTAATGCTTTCTTCAATTCTTTCTGTATTATTTTCTAGTATGTCGGGCTAGAACCCTATTCTAGGATTTTGATGAAACCGAGATTCTGACGAATTTACTTTTGATTTTGTATTATTAAGATATATTTCCCTTTCTTATTGAGTTTTCCCCAATTGTTTTAATTACTATCAATTATGTGGCCTATGATTGATTAATTTTGATTACAAAACTTGAATCGGGAGAGGAGAGTTGGTAGGATAAATTCGTGAGAAACGTTTTATCTTGTGAGATAGGAATATACTCATAGGAATTACGTGGCCTGTCTGAAGATTTCGTACTTTTTGCCTATTGTCGAATTAATTCACCTAGGAATAGAGTGTGTTATTCGCCTTAGAAAATTTTACTGACCTCGGGAGAGGCGGTAGAGTATTTTAGCAATCTTCTCCTTCAATAAACTAAGAAATCATTTAATTCATATAAATCAAGAGTAATTCGGATAAATCGAGGTGGATTCACAATCCTAGATTAATTCCCTATTTGATCTTCTTTTTTCGAACAATCGATTTTATTATTTGTTATTAGTTCATTCTTTTATTATTTTCTCTAATATTACTTGCACCTCCAATTTCGATAGTTCAAATAAAATTAGAATACATATAAATTGGTAATTAGTGAGTCAGTCCTCGAGGGAACGATATCTTACTTTATCACTTTATTACTTGCTTACGACAACATGCACTTGCGTTCACCAAATCGCGTAACAAGTTTTTGGCGCCGTTGCCGGGGACTGATTGTTTTACTAATATCGATTTCAGTATTTCTAGTCTTAATATGAACACCATTTTATTTTTTGTAATTTTTTATTATTTGTTTTCTTTTCAGGAGTTTCATGTTGTGCATGAGAAAATTCAATAACGATGGCCTATTACCTTTGGATACTGAACTCGAGCGCACTCTGCGGAAAAACAAGAAGGAAAAGCGCGATCTATCAACAAAAGACACCATGGCCGAAAACACAGAAAATTACGGAGTAGACAACCCTATGCAGCAAGCTCAACCGGCATTGGCACTCTGAGATTATGCAGTGCCTCAAATTAACGCGAACTTTTCGGGAATTCGGCGCCCAACTATCCAAGCAAACAATTTTGAGATAAAGCCGGCCATAATCGAGATGGTACAAGCAAGCCAATTCTGCGAATTAGCGAACGACGACCCCAATGCTCATATTGCGTCCTTTCTCGAGATATGCGATACGTTCAAGAGCAATAGAGTTTCAGATGACGCCATTTGTCTACGGATTTTCCCATTTTCTTTGAGGGATAAAGCCAAGTTTTGGTTGAATTCACTTCCGCCGGGCTCTATCACGACTTGGGCGGAGTTAGCCCAAGCCTTTTTGGCTAAGTTCTTTCCGCCGGCAAAGACGGCGAGACTTCGAAACGAAATAACGACGTTCGGGCAATTTGAGATGGAATCGCTTCATGAAGCTTGGGAGCGATACAAGGATTTACTAAGGAGATGCCCACACCATGGCCTACCGGATTGGCTACAAATTTAGTCCTTCTATAACGGACTCAGTGCATCTACACGCACTCTTGTTGATGCAGCCGCTGGAGGAGCGTTAATGGGAAAGACGATGGCGGAAGCTCATTCTTTATTGGAAACGATGGCTGCAAATGCTTATCAGTGGCGTTCTGAACGTGTGAACCCAAAGCGAGTTATGGGAGTTTCCGACAACGATCCGATCTCTACACTATCAACCCAAGTTGCAGCGCTGACTCAACAATTGCAATCTTTTTCACATGCACCTTATACCGTTACCACAAAATCATGTAATTGGTGTAACGGGTCTCATCCTAGCGCGGAGTGCTAAGTTGGAAATCCTTTCGAGCAACCCCCGATAGAACAAGCTCAGTTTGTGGAGAACGGGACTCGGCAGAACAACCCATATTCCAACACTTACAATCAAGGGTGGCGAAATCACCCAAATTTTTCGTGGAAGAATGGGCAAGCTTTGAACAAACCTCCGCAAGCTCAATTCAGGCAGCCCCCATAGCAGCCCCCTCAACCACCGAAGGTATCCTTGGAAGATGCTCTTGCTCAAATAGCGGCAAATACGAGCCAATTCATGACCCACACTAAGACTACACCACAAAATCATTCCGCCTCCATCCGGAACTTGGAAGTACAAATGGGGCAGATCGCAAATTTATTGTCCTCCCGATCTCAAGGTGTATTACCCAGTGCCACCGAAGTGAACCCCAAGGAAAATCTGCAAGCAATCGAGCTACGAAGCGGAAAGGAGCTACAAGAGCAGCCTAAGTATAGCAAGGACAAGAGCAACCACAATGAAAAAGCAAATGACGAGGAGCCCAAGCCAAAAGCAGTGTTGACTACTCATCCCACTCCACAAATTCCATTCTCACAACGTCTAAAGCAAAAATTGGACAAGCAATTCTCCAAGTTCCTTAACGTCTTCAAGAAACTACATATCAATATTCCATTTGCCGACGCCTTGGAACAAATGCCGAGTTATGTGAAGTTCATGAAGGAAATCTTATCAAACAAAAGGAAGCTCGAAGAGAATGAGACAGTGGCATTGACGGAAGAGTGCAGCGCGATTCTACAGAAAAAGCTCCCGCCAAAATTGAAGGATCCAGGAATCTTCAATATATCGTGCACTATAGGAAACTTGTCTTTTGATAGAGCGTTATGTGATCTCGGTGCCAGTATTAATCTTATACCCCTATCCATTTTTAAGAAGCTAGGTATTGGGGAAGCCAAGCCGACGACAATCTCTTTGCAATTAGCTGACAGATCTATCAAGTATCCGAGGGGGATAATAGAAGATATTTTAGTCAAGGTCGATAAATTCATCTTTACGGCCGATTTTATTGTGCTCGATATGGAGGAGGACCATGACATCCCAATTATCTTGAGAAGACCATTTTTAGCCACCGGACGAACTCTCATTGACGTAGAGAAAGGGAAACTCACTCTACGGGTTCAAGATGAGCAAGTTACATTCCCAGTGTTTCGATCTCTCCCGTGTCCAAGCAGTGTCGAGAAGTGTTCACAAATTGAAAGCGTAGATATCTTTGCGAAAGACGCACACCGGGAGAGTTGTCGGTCGAAGTGTTCAGAATCCGTTTCAGCTGCTCCAACGTCTAAGAAAAATGAAGAACGAATCATGTATCTTAAGCATTTGAATATGTCATCTTCAACATCCGTTCGTCCACCATCGAAAAATTCTCATGCTGTCATAAGTTCGCCCGTGGAATTGAAAACTAAGCCGAGAGTCAAGCGAGTGCCAAGTTAGTTGCAAAATGGGTGTTTTGGGAGGTTACTATTGTTTAAGCCGTTTCGAAAAGAACGTTGGATGTCCAAACCAAAAGTAGAACGGTTGAAAACTAATGGTCAAAAATTTAAATCACGTGATAACGGTTCGATGGACTGTGCGGGGTCCAAATGGTCTTTGCGAAATGCAAACTGATTTTCAATAAGTCCGGCTGAAGATTATAAACTCAGCGCTTCTCGGGAAGCAACCCGAGTATTAGTTGTAGATTTTTATTTTTCAGTGTTTTCATTCATTTTAGGAGTCTATTTTTTCGTCATTTTTGCTTGGATATGCTTATCTCTCATGTTCTAGGTGTTTTCCTTTGAAATTTCTGTGCAGGAACCTTCCAGGGGGTTTGAGCCGCGGCACGTTGAAGCTGAGCCGCGGTACGACAAGACCCAAAATAACAGCCCAGGAAACTATACTCCGTGCCGTGGCACGCACCCAATGAGCCGCGGCACATTAACTCTCTAAGCTGCGGCATCCGTTTACTGATCCGCGACACACGCCGAGGATACCAAACACCTCGAACCCACTGTACTACGGGCCGCGGCTCACTTAATCTGTGCCGCGGCCCCTACTGTGAATTTCAAATGCCCAGAACTCCTTCATAAACTCAATCGGCCGACACAAACAGGTAAGTTTCATTCTCTTCTTCACGCGGCGCTCGGACAACCTCCATTCAAGTCTTCTTCTTCTTACCTTATTCAATCCAAAACAAGGTAATTCTCATTTCTTAATCCTAATTTCAACATAGATTGAAAAGTGAGGTAATGTTCCTCATTCATGGTTGAATATATTATTAGTTTTCTGAAAGTTCTATCAAAGTTGAGTTGGAATATGGTGATTATCGATGGATTATAGATGTTGTTGGTTGTTTTGTCGTGAATATGGGTGCTTATCGATTGATGTTGTTATTGTTGGGGATTGAATTAAACCATTACTATTATTGTTCTTCATTTAAACCCATGCATACTAGGTGTTTGATAAAATGCGTCAATGAAAATTTTTTAGCCAAACGTTTTCAAATTATATGCAACAAATTTGATTATCGGATTACATTGTGCCCCCAACCCTTACATCATGTTTAAACTTGAAAGCTCAGCCTTAATTCCCTCTTACGATGGTGCAAGCGCATTCGACTCTATATTCACGTTTTGCGTATCTTAAGTCGAGAGTGGTGTAGTTTTCTTTAAAAGTTGTGTAATTTTCGGTGTTATTTTTCAGGAACCTCGCCATGGCTAGGAAAATGAAGATGAGTACGAGGGCCAGGACACGATCATCCCCCACAAGAGGGGAGACATCACAAAACCGAGCCGATTTGGAATCTCACCAATTCTCCGATCCGGACATTCACAGAATATTCAACGAGAGAATCCGGCCTCGACCAATAATCCCGGAGCGGGGATTCACTCCTGCCCCCCAGGACGGTGAGCTTTTGGCTATGATAAACGAGATGGGATGGACTCGTTTCACTGCACCTCCCAAACCGGCAGTGATCTCTATTGTCCAGGAGTTCTACGCCAGTGCTCTACTGCGACATACTCAGGCAGTGCGGATGATGGGGCGACAGATACTCGGACCGAGGTCGTCGTCCAAGGCCACACTATGGACTTCTCGGTGGCCGCGATTCGGAGGCTATACGAGCTGCCGGAGGTGGACGAGATGGAGTATACACGGATTATGAGTAGCCTCACGAGGGAGGCTCTGCTTGAGGCACTCGCACAGCCCGGTACCGTCTGGGAGACGCGCGTCCCGGGTTCCACCGCCTTCTATTTTAAAAGTTCTCGCCTCAGTCAGCTCGGGCGAGCCTGGCTCTACATTCTCTGTGCACGAGTCGACCCTACCTCACAGATCCGCTCGGTCTTACTTTCTCATGCCCGACTTATGTATGCTATCACGACGGGACTCTGGTTCGATGTGGCCCCTCGGTTGTCCCATTCTATATTTCAGTGTATTCAGGGATGGGCAAAGACGGGATTAAAACATCCCTCGCTGATATGTGCTCTATGCCGCCAGTCGGGCGTGACGTGGTCCGACGACGAGCCGTCTATTGCACCCCAGGGTCCGATCGACCACCGCATTATCTCCCATTTTGACCAGTAGGGTGGCGCTAGGGCACACGAGCGGGGGCGAGGATTTCTGATTGATGAGCAGCACGAGCACTCTCCCGAGCCACTACTCTTTACACATGAGCTGACGACGGGTGATGATGATCGGACTGAGCCCACTCCGTCGCCAGCAAGAGAGCACCTTCAGGCGATGTTTGACAGCCTAAGGGAGGAGATACGGAGAGAGAGAGAGAGACAGCCATCTAGCTGCTGTTCGAGAGGAGATGCGGACTGAGTGAGAGACAGCCTCCTCGCAGCTGTCCAGGAAGAGATGAGAGAGCAGGCCCGCCGGGCCAATCGACGTGAGGAGAGGCGCTTGGCGGCGAGGGATGCTTACCATCAGGACTATCTCGCTGCGTGGACGAGCCATATACTCCATCCGGACGGGCCCTTCATCCCACCAGTCAGGCCATCCACGCCACCCTCCTTGCCGGACGAGGCGGGCACCAGTTCCTGAGCTGATATTAGGGGAGTACTTGACCTTTTCTCATATTGCATATTACTATCTGTGTCCATTGAGGTTAATGTACGTCCTAAGTTTTGGGGGGTTTACTTTCAGTTGCTATTTACTTATTCGTTGTTATTTTACGTTGTTTTTTACTCTAGCCTTGCTTGTCTTGATTTTATTTGCATTCGTGGATTTTACGTGCTTCCTTGTGTAAAACTGATGATATGATACTGATTTATTTTGAAGAAACGGTTGAGCTTTGGTCGAGTTTGTAGTCTGCGATATTTGTTTCCTTTGAGTATTCATTTAGATCTGAATTTTTTTGTTATTGTAGAAATCTTAGCGTATAAGAAAGGAGACATACGTGTTTTCAAATCGCCGTCTATAAGTTTGGTTATATTTTTTGCGTAGCTAGTCGTCCAGTACCATGAGTCTTATTGGCACTTAAATTGAGTTTAGAGTCGGACAATCTTTCCCAAAAAGTCGAGAAATTATACATGTTATGTGATGGGAAGTCCAGTAACCGGGGGTATTCACGTGACCCGTTGTTTACTCTCGCGTAAAACGACAACCCTGAATAGACTAATGGTTTAGATATTTCGCATTGCCGATGATGGGAAGCCTAGTAACCGGGGGTATTCACGTGACCCGTTGTTTACTCTCGCATAAAACAGCAACCTTGAATCGAACGTGCGGGAATAGCTATTCGAGTTTTTTCTCCGCTGTAGAGGGAAACTTAGTAACTAGAAGCATCCATGTGCCCCATGAGTGCCTTTTACGTCAAACGGTTCCCCAATACATGAGAATGGAAATCCACCCTAGGGTTATTCCGATGAAACATCCCGAGAGCCGGAACCTAGTGGTTAACTCGATTCATTATAATGATTATACATAAGGGAATGCTGTCCGAGGATTATTATTGACAATGAAACTCTTGCGTTTTTGCCATGAGACTGGGGGACTAGCGAGTTGGCTTGTTTAAATCTAACCCTTCATATTGGCGGTCGGTTAAATTCACGTTTGTTAATCATTGAGCTTTGATTTTCTTCATGACCGATAGTTCAACACTAAAAATGATTGCTCTGTGGAATCCTTATCCATTATGTGACTCACTAAAATGATACGTGTATTTTTCTTTGAGATTTTCAGGGGAGTATTAATCTGGTGAACACAGTGGATATTGTACATTTACCCACGACACTTGTCTTCTAATTTGAAATTGATTTTTTACTTGAGGACAAGCAAAGGCTTAAGTTTGGGGGTATTTGTTAGATGTATTTTTGTGCACTTTATTGTTATTATTCTATCTCCATTTTAGGTCTAAATCTACAAAAATGAGCTTTTAATGCTCTATCTTTATATGTTTTGAAGGAAATTGGAGTTCGGAAGCTTAAACAAAGAAAAACGGGCCAAAACGATAATTTTTGGTCAGGGGCCGCGGCACACCAAGGCCAGGCCGCGGCGCACGAGGACACTAGCAAGGCGCGGTACACACTGTACTGGGGGCCGCGGCACGAATATGCTGAGCCACGGCCCATGAGGAAAATAACGCCCAGGGCTACGCACAACACAACTGGGGCCGCGACACACTAAAGCCGGGCTGCGGCCCGCGGCGCGGGACTTGTGACTGCAGCTTGCGTTTTTGGACTGTTTTGGAGCCTGTTTTCGACCTAATTCCAGGACGCGTTTTGGAGGCAAATAAAGGTTATAAAAAGGCATTGAAGGTCAGAAGAAAAGGGGGATCGAAGAGAAGGAGAAAAATACCGATCAAGCAGAGAGGAGAAGCTAGAGAACGGAGGAATCCAAGTTCTTCAACTGTGTTTGATTTCTTTAATGCTTTCTTCAATTCTTTCTGTATTATTTTCTAGCATGTCGGGCTAGAACCCTATTCTAAGATTTTGATGAAACCGAGATTCTGACGAATTTACTTTTCATTTTGCATTATTAAGATATATTTCCCTTTCTTATTGATTTTCCCCAATTGTTTTGATTACTATCAATTATGTGGCCTATGATTGATTGGTTTTGATTACACAACTTGAATTGGGAGAGGAGAGTTGGTAGGATAAATTGGTGAGAAACGTTTTATCTTGTGAGATAGGAATATAATCATAGGAATTACGTGGCCTGTCTTAAGATTTCGTACTTTTTGCCTATTGTCGAATTAATTCACCTAGGAATAGAGTGTGTTATTCTCCTTAGAAAATTTTACTGACCTTGGGAGAGACGGTAGAGTATTTCAGCAATCTTCGCCTTCAATAAACTAGGAAATCATTTAATTCATATAAATCAAGAGTAATTCGGATAAATCGAGGTGGATTCACAATCCTAGATTAATTCCCTATTTGATCTTCTTTCTTCGAACAATCAATTTTATTATTTGTTATTAGTTCATTCTTTTATTATTTTCTTTAATATTACTTGCACCTCCAATTTCGATAGTTCAAATAAAATTAGAATACATATAAATTGGTAATTAGTGAGTCAGTCCTCGAGGGAACGATATCTTACTTTATCACTTTATTACTTGCTTACGACAACATGCACTTGCGTTCACCAAATCGCGTAACAATGAGGTGGATGGATAATTATAAAGTTTATGGTTAATTTTGGAATACAATTATTCATGGTAATAACCGGTATTTGTTTCTATTAATATGAACAAGAAGGAGCCTTGTTGATTCATATTTGGAATTGAAGTTGGAATCGAGTATGTTATGAAATGCTTAATATCGATATGAATTGCTCATTGATATAATGAATGTCTTTAAGAGATGTTGGTGTTTTCGATATGAATATGGAATATTCATATCTAAAACTATGTTATATGTTTTGGTACAATATTCGTATAGGAATACGAATATGATTTCGAGTTCGATGAGATTATTATTAATCTTTGAATTTGGAAGTTCATACGTATTGGACAAGTGTTCAGTTAGGAAGATTGAGCTATTTGAAACCCTTGGAATATGAATATCTATGATGTTGAATTAATCGAATTGTCCGGATTGATGATGATAATCGGTAATTGGTTTTATTACAAATTTACAAGGAGGAAACTTGTACTCGTATTTAAGATTTGAATTTGGAATCGATAATGTTCAGACCCTTGTTATTAGTTTATTTTGATTATTGAAATGATTATCGGATTATGAATCGTGTTGTGGTTTTGAATTAGTGATTGATTGGTTTGGGTTGTTTGGATTTGTATTTAATCGGGATATTGTGGAACCGTTAGGTTTATTGAATGTTACAGCTTGTATTGTGGATATGAGTTCGTATTTGTTGAGTTGGATTATTTGGTTTTATGTATATGATCGAGGTTTCGTTGAACCATTGAGTTTGATTAGTTGGCTATATCGGTTGTCGATTGTTATCAAACTTGTTGTTAATCGATTATTGCAATAGGTTGTGATAATTGATCGTTGATTGGGACCATTGTGTTGCGGTTGAGGCTGAAGAGTTCGTAGATTGCTTTTGGTCGGGGCTGAGGAGCTCGTAGACAAAGGCAATAGATTTTGGTAATGGTTTCGTCGTATCGGTATCGAGGCAAGTTTATACTTGTTCAGTTTATAATATTTAATGAATGGTTTCGCTTTCATGTCATTTATAATTCGTATAGCAATGATATTATAAATATAAATTGTTGGGATGATGGTTTGTATATTATGTGTTGGTTTGGCTTAAATCATAGTGTATATGGTTTAAATGTATTTAGTAAGGACGAAGATGTGAGTTATCTTTGGTCAGTGATATGGAATATCGGATATCGAGGATCGTTTACCGTGTCGACATTGATGTCGGGACGGTGGTTTGTTGGTATAAATGGACTATACTTATTTCGGTATTATTCGTGTGACTGTGTATTCATTCAGGGATGTTGGTTCGTGGAAAGGATGTTGTCTTTGACTTTGAGGTAATTTAAGTATTGTTCAGTTATGAGGATATTATTCTGTTGAATTGTTGTATGTGTTGTATGTTGAGGTTCCGCATAATGAGATGCGTATTTGGTTGTTCATTGAGGGATGTTGATCCCAGGACTGTAGTTTTGAGATTGTTGATCGCGATGATCATTCTTTGGATTGTGATCCCAGGATGTTTTGTTTTGGATATTGTCGGTCGTATCGATCTTTCATTATCCGTTTGTCATTGTTCACTTCAGTGAGTCTTTTTTATCCTTATTGGATATCTGATTCTTTGAGTTTAGTTGTCATGTTGCATCGTGACATATCTGGAATCATATCTGCGTTCCGATTGGTTATTGTGTAGGATTTTTAGATGGGCACACTATGGTTATGTGTTGATATTTTCCACATTGAACCGTGCACATGAGACGTAGTTCGTAGGGCTAATTAAGTACATTGTCCCACGTATATTCTGGATTCCGTATACGGGGTGGACAATGCACTGACACATTTCCGGATCGGGCGTACTGTGATGTCCATCTTTAATCCATATTGTTTGGTCGTTCATAGTCCATGTATGATTGGATATGTTTGACGGTTTGCGACTGGTTGTTCATACGCTCGAGGGGTATGTTCGACAGTCGGAGTTATTTCTTTGAGATCCATTATTGTTGATCATTTGGAGTTTACCTTATTGATGGTATTCTCGTTTATTGTTGATCCTTTGTTGATCTTTTGGAGTTTACGTTGTTGAGGGTATTCTCGGTTATTGTTGATCCTTTGCTGATCATTTGGGGTTTACCTTGTTGAGGGTATTCTCGGTTATTGTTGATCCTCTGTTGATCGTGTTGGAGTTTATCATGTTGATGGTATTCTCGGTTATCGTTAATCCTTTGTTGGTCGTATGGGAATTATCATGTAGACGATATTCTCGGTCGATGTTTCGGTTGATCATGGTTTTGATCGTATGAGCATTCAGACTAGACGTTGATGTTTCAGGACTTGTGATTATTGTTTGTGGTAGTTGATCTACAGATATGTTTTATGTTATTGGTTTATCCAGGTTGAGATTTGATTGTGCAATCCGACGGATAGGATTTGGCACAAATGGTTCATTCCACACTTATGAGTTATGATGATGTTTTGAGGATACTTGGTATTGTATGAATATAGTACCGATGATTGTTGTTGAGTTTATTTTGTCGTTTGAGAATGCGAAATGCGGATTATGGTAAGGATTGATTTGTTATGAATTGCCATGGATTGGTAGTATTCTTACGTTGATGTCACATTGGTATGTATTCTTACGTTGATGTCACATTGGTATGTAATTATTTATGATGATGTGATCGATATCATTGTTGAGTATTGTGGCTGACCCCGTCGTGGGCTTTATTTTTAGGTACACGGAGATCGAGCTAGTAGCGGTCATGAAGGGGTGAGCTTCCCGGGTGATACTGGCTGTGGCATGTTTTTGAGTATCGAGTATTCTTTTCTAGTTGTTTTATTCCGCTGCAATTGTGTAATTTTGAACTGTGTTTATATCCGCTGCGTATGTATATTTCAAAATAGCTTTTCGGTATTTTTACCAACTCGTGTTTAACATTAAAATGGCCTTTTGGCATTTTATGAACTTGGGTTATTTCGTCAAACCTTTTTGCCTAACTATTTTATCGGTACGTATAAGTGGTGGCTTAACGTACATTTTGAATTATCGATATTTGGCATTTCGCCTTGTATTTTTAAATAGTATTTTGATGATGGTATTTGAGAACTATGTTTTGATAAATGTTTTGGGTATTTAAAATATTACCATCATCAGCCTTTTGGCATTTTTAAACGTTTTTGAAATGGTTTTTAGCCTGGTGGGTTCTGGCGCGGGACCCATGGCGCTGTAATATCCCGGATGGTTTTGGGGGTGTTACAGCGCTGAGGTCGAACATTACAAGCAAGAGGACTTTGACATGGGGAGACCAAGCCTGCTGCGATCTGGGCTGATTTGTGCACGTCCGTGGCCATCGGTAAGTTTCCCAAGTCCCGAATACTATCAATTGTGGTCAGAGGCGTATTCGGGAGAAGGAAATGATCATTATCATTTTGAAGGAATATCGTACGCGAGTTGTAATCTAGGATATTCATCATTTTCATGAAGGATGTAGATAACAACTTGTTTCGTGGTAGGGGGTTCTTTGGTCCAACTGTATATTATAATGAAGTGCGATAGGGGTAATAAAACCCCCTATACAAATCTCCCCTCTTGGTTTTGTAGCTACATCCTCAAAATGCTCAACTCGCATTGCCCCGGTTGCTGGATTTGTCCCATCGAGCATGTGTGTCCGAATATATAATTCTTGCTGAGTAATCGTCCCTGTTTCTTTTCGACCATAAATGGTATTTGCAATCCTTTTATGAAGTTATCGGAGTACTAGATTGTGAATACATGATCCTTTGGCCGACTTCAAGATATTAGGCCTTGTTTCGCTACCAGGGTATTCCACCATCACTCTCCAGTAGGTTCGCACTTGAATTTATTTATGAGGAATTCTCCTTCATTTCGCGTGCCATAAATATTTTCCTACTCTCTGGTAGATAATTTCTCATTTTCTTTGTTCAGTCGGAATATTATTGTGGTAGGTTCACGAGTAACAGTATATCTTCCAACTGTTAGAGTACTCAGAAACTCCGATGTGAGGCATCTGTAAGTGGACCATTGTTGCGTCATCATCCAGTCCCACATGACCCTTTCCAGCAATTTTAGTACGTCATCCTTGATCCCATTCTTGTCATGCAATCATTGTCGGGCCATCGGGTGGAGAGCATTGTTTTTTACCCAACATCGCCCACCGATCTTGTCTTATTTACAGGAGCTCAATTTCTTATGTATATGGTGTTTCAACGGCCCCTTGGACCGTGTAACACCCAATTTTTTTTTTTTTTTGCGGAAATAATATAAAGTTTGACACCAATTCATAAAGGGACTTCATTTATTTAATTTAATAAGCCAATAATGGCAATCAAGTTATCAAACTTCTAAAGAAAACAACATAAGTAAAACTTTCTAAAATAGAAATGTCAAAAGCGGAAGTACTAAAAATGTTCATTGACTTAAAATAAATCACAGTGTGTCACGAATGCTCCCGTCAGTCCTTAGCCTCCTTAATCGTAATACCTGAAAATGTTAAGTAAAACCGTAAGCACAAAGCTTAGTGAATTCAAACACAACATTATACCAATATCCACAATCACTAGACCTAGATTAAAATATATAGTTATAACATTTAAACATAAGCGAGAACAAATCAAAGCTTATAAGGAGGGCTAGTAGGTTACCCGCATCTCACAAACCGAAGAGTATTGGGTTAATCTTACCCTCACCTCACATCCGGAGGGTATTGGAGTAATTATACCTAACCACGCGCACCGGACAAAAGCCGGATAATTGCTATGATCCCTCAACAATAAACATACGGTGCACATGTATAATTAACAATTTAAGCATGCATACATATTATCATACCATAATAATAATTTAACACTCACGTGCTAACCTAGCAATCATAAATATTGAGACAATGGAGTGAGAGAACTCACCTTGAATACTTAAGGGAGATTGCTAAATCAAAACGGCTACCACACTTGAGCAAATGCCAAAACTTCACCTATTATAAACTAGGAGTTAGGATATACCCAAAGATGAAGCTTAAAGACTTAAACAAAAATCTGGACAGCAAGGTCTAAAAACAGACCCGCTGTTAAAGATGGATTTACTTAATTTTCCTAAGTATTAACATATCAATATTAAATTTTTCTAAGAAACTAGAGTCTTTCCCCTTTTTAAAACAGTAAAGAACTCACTCTAACTCCAAAATATGAATTTATTATGATGCTTTTAAAAAGACATCGCAATGCAGTCCCAAATCATAGGAATCAGTAGTGTTGGCCAATTCTACCCAACTTGTGGGTAGACATTGTCCAAACTAAAAATCACAGAGATAATAGACATAAATACCAAAGTCTCAGAGTTGGAATCGACCAAAAAGGGTTTCTCAAACTCTAGATATGAAATTCACAACATGACTAATTACAAAACCCTTAAAAGCTGATGACAGAAAACTGATCTGGAGTGTGAACTCAATATGACCAAGAAATACTTGGAGATAACATCCCATAAACTCCAGATCACATCTTTAGGTCATAACACACATGTGGGAACTTGGAATCCCATTAGATCATTTCCCAAGCCCTAGAAACGAATAAAACAAATTGACCTATCAGATCAGACCCAGATCAGACCTACCAGCAAAGATGCTGTTCTTGCCCATGGATAAATTCCTAATTAGTGAGAGTGACCTTCATAAGAAAGTTACCCAACACAATTTGTAAACTTTTGGGACAGGTTTGAGATCCGTTTGAGTTATAGAATTCAAGTTATGATTTTTGTAAGATGACTACAAATCTGATGGAAACAGAATCGTAGCCAACTCTTAATCTTTTTAACCAATCCATTCCTCTCCCTTTTGAAACACATTCCTAGATGTGTTTATCACCCAAACTCAGTCCCCATGAACATGGTGGCACTAAAAAGGGCTAGGGGTCATTGGCATTTCATTTAGTCACAAGGAAAAGAATCAAATCAACATAATATATGACAAACCACTTAAACTCATAATTTTCCCCTTTTTTTTTTAAGGGTTCCTTGATCTTTCAAATACACAAACATTTATATACACATCTTAGAAGATGTTATAAAGTTGTATACTTAGATCTAAACATATTGATATGGATATGTTGAGAATCAAAATAATAATTAACAAGAATTATAACCATTCACAAGATCTATCACATTTTATCACCTAAATAAAACTTGGTGATTTCCATGGTTCATTTAGACCTTGTATTTTATATAATCATCTAGATCCATCATACACCATGTATAGGGTGTAGATATAATCTAGAGATGATGATAACATACAACTTATAACAATAACAACATTGGTTAAAACCATAAGATCTATCTTCTTTAAATCACACAAGTTACAACTTGGTGATTTTTATGAATCATATAGATCTTTTACATAATATGATCATCTATACTCATCATACACCATATAGAAGTTGGTGATGAAATTTCTAGATGATAATCAACACTTAAAACAATTAATTGAATATAAATCAAAAGAAAAGATTAAAACACCTTAAAAGATCTTACCTAAGCTTGTTACACCAACAAGGAAGTGAAAGAGAAAGATGATTGTGGCTTTGGAAGAGAAAAAACGAGAGAGAGATGGGAGAGATATGTCTCTCGGCCGCAAGGAGGGAGGGAGGAAGGAATTTAGGGTTTTTGTGATATTTTTCTTAATTATGATTAATAAATCATTTTAGGATAAAGCCTAATGACTTCACTAATGGGCTAGGCTCAAAACTCATTCCTTTTACTAGCCCAATATAATTAAATCTTTCAATTAACTTAGCCTAAAACTTGTATTTTAATCTAACTTGGCTAATTAATTAAACCCATCATTTAAAATAACTAAATACCATGAAAATAATTAACGTACCGGGAAAAACCGGGCGTTACAACTCTCCCCTACTAAGAAGGGACTTCGGCCTCGAAGTCAGTCCCTCTGAATAACTCGGGATAATGCGCCCTCATCTCGTCTTCAGGTTCCCATGTACACTCAGATCCCTTCCTATGCTGCCACTGAACCTTAACAGAATAAACAGTCTTGCCGCTCCGAAGGGTCTTTGACTTTCGATCAACAACCGCGATAGGTTTCTCAACATAGTTGAGTTGTTCGTCAATTTGGATGTCTTCGGAGGTACCACGGCGGTATCGTCAACAATGCACTTCCTCAACCGAGACACGTGGAAGGTGTTATGAATCAAACTAAGCTCGTCGGGCGGCTCCAACCGGTATGCTACCTTACCAACGCGAGCTATGATCTTATAAGGTCAATAAACCGAGGTCCCAACTTCCCACGCTTGCGAACCTAATCACACCACGCCAAGGAGACATTTAATAACACATGATCCCCAACACGAAACTCAAGATCGGAGCGTCGCTTATACGCATAACTCTTGACGACTCTAGCGGTGACCAAATGATCCCCGATCATTTTGATTTTCTCCGTGGTCCGCAAAACAATATCGGTGCTACCGAGCACCCTCTGTCCAACCTCACCCCAACACCAGGGTTCTACACTTCCTACCATACGATTGCTTCATACGGGGGCACATCGATGCTTAAATGATAAGCTGTTGTTATATGAAAACTCGGCTAAATGAAGATAATCATCCCAATCGCCTCCAAAATCAATTGCACATGCCCGAAGCATGTCCTCCAAAGTCTGTATCGTCCGCTCACTCGCCCATCGGTTTGCGGATGGAGCGCGATCTTGAAATGTAATCGGGTACCCAATTCTTCTTGGAATTTCGCCAAAATCGAGAGGTGAATCGAGTATCTCGATCGAGACAATAGATACGGGCACCCCGTGCAATGAAACTATCTCCGAACAAAAATCTCGCCAATTTTGGTGAAGAACTTTCCTTGATGGCGAAATGAGCACTCTTCGTCAATCGATCCACAACTACCCATATCGTATCCGCTCCCTTTGCGGTCTTAGGAAGTTTTGTAATAAAGTCCATGGTTAAGTGCTCCCATTTCCACTCGGGAATCTCCAAAGGTTGCAATTTCCCATGAGGTTTAGGTGTTCGGCTTTGACCTTAGGCATGTCGGGCATTCTTCTACATATCGAGCCACATCATTCTTCATCCGTGCCACCAATAACCCTCACGAAGATCTCGGTACATTTTTGTAGCACCGGATGAATAGAAAACTTGGACTGTGAGCTTCTTCCATAAGAGTTTTCCGGTTCCCACGATAAATGGAACCCAAACCCTACCATAACGAGTTAGTAATCCACGCCCATCTCGCTCCATCTTAGGTAACTCATTCACAATCCTTTCACGATTTAGGTTCCCCTCTTGAGTCGCCACATCTTGAGCATCTCGAATCATACCCAATAATGATGTCTCCATTGTCATCCGAAGACATTTAGCTCGAATCGGTTCGACAGTTGCTTACGGCGAGTGCGTCAGCTACCACATTAGCTTTACCGGGGTGGTAGTGAATCTCACAGTCGTAATCTTTCACCACATCTAACCATCTAACCTGCCTCATATTCAAATCCCGCTGATCGAAAAGGTACTTCAAACTTTTATGGTCAGTGTAAATGATACACTTAACCCCGTAAAGGTAGTGCCTCCATATCTTGAGAGCAAAAACAACAGCTCCTAATTCCAGGTCATGAGTGGGGTAGTTCCTTTCGTGAGGCCTTACCCCGTTGCATCAACACAGCACCAAAACCCTGGAGAGATGCGTCGCAGTACACTACCATGTCCTCCACTCCTTCCGGTAAAGTCAAAACCGGGGCATTACACAACCGCGTCCTAAGATCTTCAAATGCTGTTGTTCGGACCCCAAACAAATTTCTCCGACTTCTTGGTCAATCGCGTAAGAGGTAGAGCAATCTTTGAGAAATTTTCAATAAACCTACGATAGTAACCGGCCAAACCAGAAACTACGAATCTCGAAGGCGATTTAGGAGCTTCCCATTTCTTAACCGCATCAATCTTGGCCGGATCGACCTTGATACCTTCCTTGTTCACCACGTGGCCCAAGAATTGAACCTCTTCTAACCAAAATTCACACTTAGAAAATTTAGCATAAAGCCGTTCTCTCCGTAGTGTCTCTAGAAGTTCCCGAATGTGCTTTTCATGCTCCTCCCAGTCTTAGAATAGACCAAAATATCGTCAATAAACACAATGACCGAGCGGTCGAGCATCGGACCACACACCCGATTCATAAGATCCATAAAAGCGTGGGTGCATTAGTGAGTCGAATGGCATCACCACAAATTCAAAGTGTCCGTATCGGGTTCGAAACGCCGTTTTCTCAATGTCACGATCACGAACTCGCATCTGATGATAACCGAACGCAAATCAATCTTGGAAAACCAAGACGCTCCTTGGAGTTGGTCGAAAAGATCGTCGATACGAGGTAAAGGATAACGGTTCTTTATCGTGAGTTTATTCAACTCCGATAATCTATACACATTCTTTGAGAACCGTCCTTCTTTTCGCGAAAAGTATAGGAGCACCCACGGCGAGAAACTTGGCCGTATAAACCCCTTATCACTAAGCTCCTGTCGATCTTGAAGCTCTTTCATCTCGGGTGGCGCCAAACGATAAGGAGATTTGGCGATCGGAGCAGCGCCAGTACTAAATCAATGCGAAACTCCACTTGCCTAATAGGTGGCAAACCGGGAGTTCCTCGGGAAAGACGTCACCAAAGTCGGAAACAACTGGAACATTATCGAGTGCAATAGCAGAGGTACAAGAAGCAATATCCAAATGGGGAATATCTCCTTGAATAATAAGTTCTCCACCCCTAGGGTTTTGAACACGAACTTGTCTCTTGCGACAAAGAATTTCTGCATCGAATGCATCGAGCCAATCCATACCCACAATAACGCAAAGTTCCCTCATAGCAATAGGGATAAGATCAATGGGGAATTCAACTCCCGAAAATTCAAGGGTACAACCCCGATAAACATCAGTAACGAAGATAGTGCGATTGTCGACAACTTCGATAACCATGGGACGTGCTAGTTTCCCGACACCACGCCCCAAAGGATTTATGAACGCGCGTGACACGAAGGAGTGAGTAGCGCCAGAATCAAACATAACAGCGGCAGGGTGAGAACCTAACAGATAAGTGCCTGATTCATAATATTTAAGCAATAAAACAATTACTCTATGGCATAGCATAAGATAAAAGATAAGGAAGAGATGTTTACCTGCTACAGTCGCAGGCTTCGCAGGCTCCTCCCTCGTAAGCTGGTGGACACGTCCTCGTGTCAACATAGTTGGTCCGTTAGAGGTCGGGCGGTATTGGGATTTGCATTCCCATTCTTCTTGACTTTGGGCAATCAGGCTTCTTGTGCCCCTTCTCTTGGCAATTGTAACAAGCTGGTACCATTGCTTGATGGTAGTAACACAGAAGTGTAATGGCTTTTGGAGCCTTGCAATTCTTCCAGTGATGCCCTTCCTTCTTGTAGTTATAACACATCAATGGGGGTCGATCACCACCCATGAGATGGCTTGTATTCATATCTTGGTTTATCCCCAAACTTTGTCTTCTTATGAGCCTCATTAGAAGTTTTAGAAAAAGTGCTCTCCAGTTTCCTCTTAGATTGAGTTTGCGGCTCAATCTCTCTCTTCAGTGCCCCCATGTTGCACCCAAGGTCGTAAAGTCTTGCATGCTCACAAATTCCGGATCTCGACGTAAAATCGAGATGTACCGACTAACAAGCCATGCTTCATCTCCGGCAAAAGTAGGACGGAAAAGCATCTCCATGAACTTGGCATTCGGATCACTCACGGACTCGGTGGTGCATTTGTAACGCCATGAACTCCTGCATCATTCTTTGTTGCTCCACCCTAGGCACATACCGTGCCTCGAACCACTCCACAACCGGGCCCAAGTAATCGCCCTTCTGACTTCTTGATCATTCTTCCCGTGGTGGTGTTCCACCATGTCTTACCCGCTTCCTCGGTGGTTCTTTGCTACCAACACTCTAAGTAGTGCAGGCACCCTATAGTCATAAAGGCGCCCTCCACGTCGGATAACCGGTGCTTAGGCGCCCTTTGGATCGTCCTCCCCATCCCAATGAGGTGGGCTGCACTTGCCGAACTTCTCGTAGTAGTACATTAAATCACGAACAGGAGGAACAGGAGCCCCGAGGCGGAGGTGCATCCGCCATACGCTCATCTAGCAGAGCACGAACTTGATCAATGATGTTAGCCGTGACATTCGGAATGATCTCGTTAAAAGCATTATTGAACTCCTCAAAGAACGAGTTCCCTAACTTGAGCTATTTGAATTGCATTGAGGCGAGTAGGCGGAGCCATCTAAAATTGATATGAAAAGAAAACGATTCAACCTATGCATGTCTAAGAAATCGAAAACACTCACTTGTGAAAACTTTTCAACCTTGCCCCGTCCCCAAAACCGGCTCCAATATATTGAATAATAGGGGCCCTTCTATTATTCAATATAGAAGTTCCAATTTCGGTTTCAGGTCTAGTTTCAAAATTTGACTTGCTCCTAGCCGTAATGTGATTTAATTCACACTCATGGTAGATCTAAAAGGCCTAAATTCTCACATGGTAGATAGTAGCACTAAAGGCATATAATTATCCTCATAGGCTAGTCTTTGGGATATGTCATAAATGGAGCATACTATTGTGTTTGATAAGTAATAAAATTTAAACTCAATTAGTAAATAAAACTTACTTGGTGGTGGCCAAACTGCAAGTGACATCTTCACTGCTAGTTTTTAATAAACTTTGTACAAGAGAAATAAAATGTTTTAAATTTGAGTCTAGACATCCCTAAGAAAGCCTAGTTCACTCAAATGAAAAGCTCCGATACCAACTTGTAACACCCAAATTGTTTTTTTTTTGCGGAAATAATATAAAGTTTGACACCAATTCATAAAGGGACTTCATTTATTTAATTTAATAAGCCAATAATGGCAATCAAGTTATCAAACTTCTAAAGAAAACAACATAAGTAAAACTTTCTAAAATAGAAATGTCAAAAGCGGAAGTACTAAAAATGTTCATTGACTTAAAATAAATCACAGTGTGTCACGAATGCTCCCGTCAGTCCTTAGCCTCCTTAATCGTAATACCTGAAAATGTTAAGTAAAACCGTAAGCACAAAGCTTAGTGAATTCAAACACAACATTATACCAATATCCACAATCACTAGACCTAGATTAAAATATATGGTTATAACATTTAAACATAAGCCAAGAACAAATCAAAGCTTATAAGGAGGGCTAGTAGGTTACCCGCATCTCACAAACCGAAGAGTATTGGGTTAATCTTACCCTCACCTCACATCCCGGAGGGTATTGGAGTAATTATACCTAACCACGCGCACCGGACAAAAGCCGGATAATTGCTATGATCCCCTCAATAATAAACATACAGTGCACATGTATAATTAACAATTTAAGCATGCATACATATTATCATACCATAATAATAATTTAACACTCACGTGCTAACCTAGCAATCATAAATATTGAGACAATGGAGTGAGAGAACTCACCTTGAATACTTAAGGGAGATTGCTAAATCAAAACTGGCTACCACACTTGAGCAAATTCCAAAACTTCACCTATTATAAACTAGGAGTTAGGATATACCCAAAGATGAAGCTTAAAGACTTAAACAAAAATCTGGACAGCAAGGTCTAAAAACAGACCCGCTGTTAAAGATGGATTTACTTAATTTTCCTAAGTATTAACATATCAATATTAAATTTTTCTAAGAAACTAGAGTCTTTCCCCTTTTTAAAACAGTAAAGAACTCACTCTAACTCCAAAATATGAATTTATTATGATGCTTTTAAAAAGACATCGCAATGCAGTCCCAAATCATAGGAATCAGTAGTGTTGGCCAATTCTACCCAACTTGTGGGTAGACATTGTCCAACCTAAAAATCACAGAGATAATAAACATAAATACCAAAGTCTCAGAGTTGAAATCGACCAAAAAGGGTTTCTCAAACTCTAGATATGAAATTCACAACATGACTAATTACAAAACCCTTAAAAGCTGATGACAGAAAACTGATCTGGAGTATGAACTCAATATGACCAAGAAATACTTGGAGATAACATCCCATAAACTCCAGATCACAACTTTAGGTCATAACACACATGTGGGAACTTGGAATCCCATTAGATCATTTCCCAAGCCCTAGAAACGAATAAAACAAATTGACCTATCAGATCAGACCCGGATCAGACCTACCAGCAAAGATGCTGTTCTTGCCCATGGATAAAATCCTAATTAGTGAGAGTGACCTTCATAAGAAAGTTACCCAACACAATTTGTAAACTTTTGGAACAGGTTTGAGATCCGTTTGAGTTATAGAATTCAAGTTATGATTTTTGTAAGATGACTACAAATCTGATGGAAACAGAATCGTAGCCAACCCTTAATCTTTTTAACCAATCCATTCCTCTCCCTTTTGAAACACATTCCTAGATGTGTTTATCACCCAAACTCAGTCCCCAAGAACATGGTGGCACTAAAAAGGGCTAGGGGTCATTGGCATTTCATTTAGTCACAAGGAAAAGAATCAAATCAACATAATATATGACAAACCACTTAAACTCATAATTTTCCCCTTTTTTTTTTTAAGGGTTCCTTGATCTTTCAAATACACAAACATTTATATACACATCTTAGAAGATGTTATAAAGTTGTATACTTAGATCTAAACATATTGATATGGATATGTTGAGAATCAAAATAGTAATTAACAAGAATTATAACCATTCACAAGATCTATCACATTTTATCACCTAAATAAAACTTGGTGATTTCCATGGTTCATTTAGACCTTGTATTTTATATAATCATCTAGATCCATCATACACCATGTATAGGGTGTAGATATAATCTAGAGATGATGATAACATACAACTTATAACAATAACAACATTGGTTAAAACCATAAGATCTATCTTCTTTAAATCACACAAGTTACAACTTGGTGATTTTTATGAATCATATAGATCTTTTACATAATATGATCATCTAGACTCATCATACACCATATAGAAGTTGGTGATGAAATTTCTAGATGATAATCAACACTTAAAACAATTAATTGAATATAAATCAAAAGAAAAGATTAAAACACCTTAAAAGATCTTACCTAAGCTTGTTACACCAACAAGGAAGTGAAAGAGAAAGATGATTGTGGCTTTGGAAGAGAAAAAACGAGAGAGAGATGGGAGAGATATGTCTCTCGGCTGCAAGGAGGGAGGGAGGAAGGAATTTAGGGTTTTTGTGATATTTTTCTTAATTATGATTAATAAATCATTTTAGGATAAAGCCTAATGACTTCACTAATGGGCTAGGCTCAAAACTCATTCCCTTTACTAGCCCAATATAATTAAATCTTTCAATTAACTTAGCCCAAAACTTGTATTTTAATCTAACTTGGCTAATTAATTAAACCCATCATTTAAAATAACTAAATACCATGAAAATAATTAACGTACCGGGAAAAACCGGGCGTTACAGACCGGCACTCTCACCTGTTGTCCGGGTCAAACCGTTTGTCTCCCTCGTCCCCTTTGGGCATTACCTCGTCCTCATTGTCCTCTAGCCATTATTCCTGCAAGATTTTTTTTTTCATATCATTCGTTTTAATTGTTTTAAACATTATATCATGGCTCAACGATTCTCAATAATATATTCTCCCCCAAACTTATAGCAACTTAAATATTCACCCAAAAATTTAATTGATCATCCAAAATAACCACCATGTAAAATTGATAACACCAATCTTCTTGAAACAAGTAATTCATTCATACACAACATCCTTTTAGGCACAAGAATTCCCAACATGTAATTAAATTTCTAAAAAAAATCGAGTTTCAGGAAAAATCCCAAAAAAATTTAACAAATGAACCCCATATTAATAAAGAATTCACAATAATATCCTTATAGACAATAACTAATCATCCAAAATCGGATAAGATACCTTAAATTCGGAGCAATTGATGAGATAGCCAACAAATTAAATTCTTGATTTTTTTTTCAAAAGCCCTCCTTAGGAGCACTTACATGGTTAGATGGTGATGGAATTGTGTTGGGTTTCTTGTTTCTTTACTTGATTTTGCAAAATTTTCCTTTGAAAATAAAGATTGGAAGAGGGTTGGGGAATTAGGGTTATGGGAGAAAGAAAAAAAATTTGGGGAGGAAGATGAAGTGAGAGACATGGCCGAGTGTCCCTTTTATATCACCCACCGACACGGCCCATGTCATAGGACACGGGCCATGTCATACCTATCTAGTTTTTTGAAAATACTTTCTGCGCACCTGACTCGACCGTGTCATTTGACACGGCCCAGGTCGTACTTGCTCAGATAACGAAATTATTCTGCCCATCTGACTCGACCGTGTCATTTGACACGACCCGTGTTGTACTTGCTTGGAAAAGACAAAACTTTCTGCCCTATTGACACGGTCAAGTTGTTTTTTTACCCGAACGTGTCAGACATGTTAGTCTGTTTTGGTTTCCGGGATCGTTTTTCTGGATATTAGATGAATACGGTTGAACCGGTCAGTTCCACATCAAGTGAAAATAAATAATAAAAATACAATACGAATGACAAAAATAAACCAACAAAAACCATTGGATTGCCTCTCAATTAGCGCTAAGTTTAACGTCTTCAGCCGGAAGCTTGAAACGGGAAGTCCTTTGGCTGGGTTAATGTCATTATGGATACAGCCTCCTTTTAATTTGGAATGATAATAGTGTTTGACTCATTTTCCGCTAACTTTGAATAGCTCACCATCTCTACTCATGAGATCGACTATCACAGGCGGATGTACTTTCTTGATCACAAATGGACCCGACCATCTTGATTTTAATTTTTCGGGAAACAATTTTAATCTCGAATTATAAAGAAGCACTTGTTGTCCCGGCACAAATTCACGCTTTAATATCATCTTTTCGTTCCATCCTTTTGATCTTTCTTTGTAGATTCGAGAATTTTCATAACATTCATCGCGAAACTCCTCCAATTCGTTTAACTCCAACAATCTCTTTTTCCAGCAGCCTCAAAATCTAAATTTAACTTTTTTACCGCCCACATTGCTCTGTGCCCCAACTCTAAAGGTAAATGACATGATTTTCCGAATATGAGTTGGTAAGGAGATGTATCCAAATGTGTTTTATATGCAGTGCGGGAGGCCTACAACGCATCGTCAAGCTTTGACGACCAATCTTTTAGGGATGTACTCACCGTTTTTTCCAAAATTAGTTTAATACTGCTTCAGCTTGCCCGTTTTCTTGTGGATGATAAGCCCAGGATTTCTTAGATCGGACCCCATACTTTTGAAGAAGCTTATCCATGTTTTTGTTTACAAAGTGTGATCCTCGATCACTGATTAAGGCACTTGGGGTTCTAAATCAGCTAAAGATGTTCTTCTTTAAAAAATTCATTACCACTTTAGCGTGATTTGTTGGAGAAGCAATTGCCTCAACCCATCGAGATACATACTCGACTGCTAGCAGAATATACCTATGCCCAAATGATGAGGAAAAGGGGCCCATGAAGTCAATGCCCCAGACGTCAAAAGGTTTAACCTCAATTACATTGGTCATGGGCATCTCATGACGCCTTGAAATACTCCCCACTCGTTGGCATCGGTCGCATTGTTGAATGAATAGATAACGATATTTCTATAACGTAGGACAATAAAATCCACTTTGCAACACCTTCGCAGCAGTCCGGGTTGCTCTGAAGTGTCCTCCGGTTAGTGAGGAGTGACATTGTTGAAGAATTCCTGCCCACTCTTCTTTCGGCACACACCTCCGCACTATCATGTCTGCACATCTCTTGAAAAGTAGTGGGTCATCCCACATATAGAACTTGATATAATGGAGGAATTTCTTCTTTTGATAATGAGACAAGTCTGGAGGTAGTACCCCAGCAACCAAAAAATTAACAATATCAGCATACTAAGGAAATTTAGCTTCGACTTTACAAAGCCGCTTGTCCTGAAACTCTTATTTAATCCCTTCAATTTCGGGCTCCTCCTCCTTCTTGAACTCAAGGCGAGATAAGTGGTCAGCCACCACATTCTCACAACCCTTCCTATCTTGAACTTCCATGTCAAACTCTTGCAAAAGGAGAACCCATCGAATCAATCGAGGTTTCAAATCTTTTTTATCAAACAGGTACTTGATAGCTGCGTGGTCCGTATGTACTATCGTCTTTGTCCCATTTAAGTATGATCGGAACTTATCAAAAGCAAATACTACGGTAAGCATTTCTTTCCCGCTGTTGTGTAATTTTGCTGGGCTCCGTCTAATGCCTTGCTTGCATAGTAAATAGCCCGAAAGAGTTTCTCAAGACGTTGTCCCAACACAGCTCCAACCACAAAATCACTCGCATAGCAGACGATCTCAAAAGGTTTAGACCAATACGGTACTATGAGGATAGGAGCCCTCAGTGCATTCTTTAAAGTTTCAAATGCCTGCAAACACTCATTAGAAAAAATGAAAGCAGTATCTTTTTCTAACAATTTACTCAAAGGTTTAGTAGTTTTTGAAAAATCTCGAATGAACCTCCTATAAAAACCGGCGTGACCAAGAAAGCTCCTAATGGCCATTTCATTCTTCGGAGGGGGAAGTTTCTAAATGGCGATAATCTTCGCCCTACCCACCTCTAATCCTGCAATTGATACTCTATGGCCTAGGATAATCCCTTCTTTCACCATAAAGTGGCATTTTGCCCAATTTAGCACAAGATTTGTATATTCACAGCGCTGCAAAACTAAAGTGAGATTATGGAAGCAATGATCAAATGAATTACCTAACACAGAAAAATCATCCATGAATACTTCCATTATATTCTCAATTAAACCATGGAAGATAGTCATCATGCAACGCTAAAAAGTGGCTGGGGCATTACATAAGCCAAACGGCATTCTACGATAAGCATAAATTCCATAAGGACATGTGAAAGCCAGTTTTTATTGATCTTTTGGCGTTATGTACATTTGATTATATCCTGAATAGCAATCAAGAAAACATAAAATTCATGCCCCGACAATCTATCAAGCATTTGACCAATGAAAGAGAGAGGAAAATGATCTTTGCGAGTAGCCGCATTCAACGCCCTATAATCTATACACACTCACCATCCCGTAACTACCCTCATAGAAATTAATTCATCTTTCTCATCTTTAGTCACGGTCATTCCCCCTTTTTAGACACTACTTGTGTAGGACTCAGCCACTCACTATCAGAAATCGGGTAAATCATTCCACTATCTAACAGTTTAAGTACTTCTTTTTTAACTACCTCTTGCATTATGGGATTAAGTCTTGTTTGATTTTGCACTTTAGGTTTATAATTTTCTTCAAGCAAAAAATCCTATGCATGCATATTGAGGGGCTAATTCCCTTCAAATCTGAGATAGACCATCCTATAGCAGACTTATGTGCTCTCAAAACACGAAGTAGTTTATCTAACTGAGTAGAGGTGAGAGAAGACGATATAGTTACCAGATTTGAATTATTACAACCTAGAAATGCATACTTCGGGTGTTTTGGAAGGGTTTTAAGGTCCAGGCTTGGTTATGATGCACCCGACTGAGATGAAATAGAACGTAAGTTTTGGACCGTGTCATTGACATGGTTGAGTCACCGGTCATGTCATCTGGCAGTTTAATTTCAGCAACTACTGCATGCTTCTCTTGTTCCGTTTCAATTTCGAAATCTATGAATCTATCGATTTTTGGTTCTTCCTGCAGAGAATTTACTCACAAACATAATCAAACAAGTCAGAATCATCAAACTCCAAGGTTGACTCACTATAAAAGCATGAGTTCACAAGTGCAAACTCCAACGGATCAGAAGATAATGAGTGCGAGACTTCATTTTTTCCATACACATTTATACTATCAATAATATTACAATATTCAATATCATCATGAAATTTCATAGCTTTATATATGGAAAATAGAACATGCTCATCAGTAACATGTAGGGTAAGTTCTCCCCTTTCAACATCAATAAGAGTCTTTCCCGTTGCTAAAAATGGATGTCCAATGATAAGTGGTAAATCTCCATCTTTCTCCATGTCGAGAACGACAAAATCCGCTGGAAATATAAATTTGTCGACCTTTACGAGCACGCCAATCTTAAAATTACCATTGTTCCTTTCAGTTCCCCAACTCCTAATTTCCTGAAAATAGATAAAGGCATAAGGTTAATTGAAGCACCAAGATCACACAAAGCCTTATCAAATGAAACGTTGCCAATGGTGCATGGAAAGGTAAAGCTTCCAGGATCCTTAAGCTTTTGAGGTAGTTTGCGTTGGAGAATAGTGCTACATTTTTCGGTTAATTTAACCTTCTCATGATATTCCATCCTTCTTTTTCTTGACATCACATCCTTCAAGAATTTTGCATAATTAGGCATTTGCTCCAAAGCATCTGCAAAAGGGATATTGATGTTAATTTTCTTGAAGATGTCCAAAATTTTTGCAAATTGTGCATCCAACTTTTTCTTTTTAAAACGTTGAGGAAAAGGGAGAGGAATTTTAAAAGTTGAAGTAGAGTTAGAAGGTATTTTAGGCTTCTCAGACCCCTTAGATGCGTCACGCTTCACTTCTTCCTCTACAAGTTTGGTTTGAACCTCTACGCCTTCCTCGCTTTGTTGGTCCGTTTGCATCTTTGGCTCTTCATACCTCGTACCGCTTCCTAAGGTGATAGCTTGACAAGATTCTTTGGGATTTACTTCGGTATTACTAAGGAATTATCCCGGGTGATGTTGACTCCGACAACCTTAGCCAACTGTCCAATTTGAGTCTCAAGGTTTTTTATTTGAGCTCCCATGGTAGTAGCTAATTGGGTCACATGGCCCTCGATTTTGTCTAATTTTTCCTCATCTCGACTGAATCGACTCTTTATTTGCATCATAAAAGTAGCTCAAATATTCATTAGATTAGAAATAGGCTTCGACTCTTCAATTATTTCAGCATTTGACACCTTGAATTCGGCTAGCTGTTGTAGAGCATTTTTTTGATTAGCATAGCTAAAATTTTCATGATATCTGTTGGAGAGATGGTAGAAACCCAGAGGTGCATTATTCTGGAAATTATTAAAATTCCGATTATTAATGTAGTGGGCTTCCTCCAATGAGTCTGATAGTAGTGCACTTCCTTGAGGAGTTATTTTCACATATCCTCCCTTTGTTGGGGCCCCCAGCTGATTAGTTAACATTGTCATTTGTGCGGTTAGTGCCTTGATCGGGTCCGAATTTGATACCTCAGTCACCCTTCTAACATTCGCTCTTTCCATCGGCCATTGATAATTGTTTGTGGCAATTTCTTCTATTAATCCATAAGCTGCTTCAGTGCTTCTTGATAGTAATGCCCCTCCTGAGGAGGCATCATTGAAATTTCTCATTTCTCCCATAAGACCATTGTAGAAGAAACACATTTATTGGTCTTTTAAGAAATCATGTCGAGGACATCACCTGAGTAAATCTTTGAAACGTTCCCACGCTTCATATAATGGTTTGGAGTCTAACTGATGAAATTGGGTAATCTCACTTTTTAGCTTCATCGTCTTGTTAATTGGGAAAAATTTGAACAAGAATTTTTCACTTAGGTCCTCCCATGTACTTATACTTCCTGGAGCTACGGTCCCAAGCCAGTTTCGTGCTTTCTCTCAAAAAGAGAATGGGAACAATAGTAGGCGTATTGCATCATCTAAGACCCCATTCATTTTGATAGTATCACATATTTACATGAAATGTGTGAGATGAGCATGCAAACCCTTGACAGCAAATCCTCCGAATTGATTCTGTTTAACCATTGAAATTAAAGTGGGCTTCAACTCGAAATTCGGAGCGTTTATTAGAACAAGAGTAATTCCTCCAAAGTTTCGGTCAAGCTTTGGCTGGAATCCATCCCGAATTAACTGTACCCTAGTTGCAGGATTCTCAATTCGTGTGCCACTGTTATCTTGGGCTACTGCATTTTCATTTCTTGTGTTCATGTTACTCATTCCCGTGTTGTCTCATGCTCTCTCCATGTCTTCAAAAATAACCCTTCTTAGTTTCCTTGAGGTAGCACTTGTTCTTCGGCCAAATGCTTCCACTTCTGGGTTGAAGGTTTCTAAAGGTACTCGAGATGAACGGGTGTTCATGAACTCCCTGAGTAGGAGAGAAATTTACACAACATGAGCTATGCAACAAAAATAAGAAAATATCTAAAGTAAGACTAGAAGCACTTATCGAAATATCAATACTAATAAAAATAAATTAGTCCCCGTCAATGGCGCCAAAAACTTATTCGCTCTATTTTTAACTATCCGCAAGTGTACGGAGTAAATGTAGGAAGTGGCGAGCAAGGTCGTATTCCACAGGGACTAATTAGTCCTATTGTATTAATTGTTAGATTATAGTGATTCCAATTTTATTTAGGCGATCGTTAATGGATGAATGGTTCACTAAATGAAATAAAAATAATAAAACTAATTCAAACAATTATAATATCTGAATCAAAGAGAATTGTAAGAGTTTTGAAAGATAGATTCCAAGGTTAGGTTTCCGTTGATTACTAAGTTTACTCGGTATTGATTTCAAAAAGTTATATGTGCATTTCCAAAATGATAATCGCAACTGTCACGCCCCCACACCGGGGTTGGACGAGAACACGACAGTTAACGTAATAAATAACATTTGTGATAATACATTCTAGTAAAGCATACATATGCCAGATCTCAGCCTGGTGAATTAAGTCTGGTTATTTCATAGAAAAGAAATATTCAAGAGTACAACGGAATTATTACATCAAGTGCAAAAGAGTACATCGGAAACCAAAATATATTGTGACACAGGAATAAAAAGAAGCGTTAAAGCAGCATCCTAATCCTACGTCTTGCTAATACTTTGAGGATGATCTTCACTGGTCGTCAGCATCTCTCTCTTCTTCCTCTTGATTCTCTTCATCTAGTGAGGTTTTAGAAAATAATTCGAAATAGGGTGAGAATAATGGATTCTCAGTGAGTGGGTTTCGAGTATTTTCTCAATTTATATATATATATATATATATATATATATATATAACCATTTTGAAGGATAATATATTTACTCCCACTTTTAAAAATATCTTTGTCTATAGATAGTACAAGTTTTCAAAGGAATGTAATGAATTATGGCATGAGTGAACAGTCAATCTCCGTAGATTGATGTTAAGTATGACAGCATGTGGCGTCAAGCGCCTAGTGAATATTTAGCTTCGGGAGGTCGTCTATGTGACAAAGTCCCTTGGCCTCCTTATGACGTCTTAGACCGTTATCAGAGATCGGACTATGACTTTTGCCACGACCTTTGGTTTAATAACCGTAGCCTTGGGCGTTTGTCGGACCGTCCTTATAACCTTGGCCTTTGAGCTAAAAGCTCTCACGCTTGGTGACGTGCTACCTTATCTATTATCTAGGCTCGGTATGTCCTTAGCTGGGGTTTAATACCCGGATCACACCATAATCGCGATTATACCCTAAGTCTACGACCCAGTCACCTCAGGATCACTCCGTCCTTCGGCTTCAAGGGAATAGGAAACGACGGTAGCCTTGTTCATGAACCGCAGCCGTGCTGCTCGATCCAAGACTTGGTCTAACCATCCCTGACACAAGTTCGGGACTCTAGAGTTGGCCCTTACAACTCAAGAGGTGGCCCCCGGATCTTTGATCGGCCCTCGTATGGGCTCAAGAGGTGGTCCCCGTCTGTTGACGTGCACTTTGTCCCGATAGAATTAGAGGCAGTCCTGTCCGTGGCACTTTGTTTGTGAGACACTTAGTTCCTAGTTAGACGTGATTGTAAGTTAGTAACATTTTCGGTGCATACACATCATACAATCAGAGGCATACATTCAATTAATTACGGTACTTAGTGTAATTCGATTATATGATTGTGATTTGGAGTTTATTCGTGACACGAGATTATGGTTCGGTTGTTGACATATATTTATGATATAATTGTGATTATTGATTTCCGATTTGGTAAATTTTCAATCTTTAATTTTTGAATTAAAATTTCCAAAATTACGGTCCCGCCCATAATTCTTGCGAAGTGGGTTATTATACCCGTAAATATTATTTTTCGTCACGGATGGGGACGAAACTTACAGGAGAGTTCATGTTGAACTTGGAGCTTAAGTGTTGGGTAAATTTCCAGAATTTTGGTTTCTGACCGATTTTTCCAAAATTTTCGTTTTGCCCCAAAACTTTTTAAAATATCGTTTTGACCCAAATTTACTTCGATTATAATAATATTTTTCAGATATCATACTTACCTTTTTGAAAATTTAATATTCCGGTCCAGAGTCTTGAAATTTCTTCTTAGATTTCAATTTTATTGTAACTTGCTATTTGACCCCAATTTTATTGATTATTACATTTTGGCCCCAAATCTCAAAACGACTTCCGATCTCTACAAAATTTTAAGGTCAGAATATTTATTCTTATATAAGTCATTACTTCAGTCCAGAAGGTGAAATTTTTGCCTTGGCTCCGGATTTTTTGGGGATTTTACCATTTTGACCCCTTAATTTATCTTAATTGTAATTTTTAGTCCGTAGACACCGGGAATGGATCCGATCACTACGAAACTTTAAGGGCAGAGGCTAAACATGTTATTATGTCCCTTTTGAAGTTCCAAACTGAAATTACACGGATTTCAATTAGTTGTTTCACAACTTGAAGATTTTACACAATTTCCGTGTTTTGACGATTTTGGCCCGTTGGCTTGGAAAACGGTTCCCGTTTCTTATAAAATTTTAAGGGTAGGTGATTAACAAGTAATTATGTTGTATTTTATGTCCTTAAGTCATATTACATCTTTTAAGCAATAATTTTCCTAATTATCTTTACCTTCACTTAGTTCGTATCTTAATCTTGTTTTAACCGTTCTAACTTTGTTAGGCCACGATTTAAGCATCCAACTACACATGCACATTCATATAAACAAAATAAACTTCTTAAAAATCAATTTCCAGAATATAATAGATAGCAATCATGTTTGGTTGGTAAGATATTTATGCATTTCATTCTAGTCATCAAATCGGTAATTTCACATGCAACAAGTTACTAACTAATTTGCATGCTAATGATATATGATGAATGAACTATATAACTACATAGAACGGACATGCATTATATCATTATTATTAATTTCCTTTGAAAGTAACTTACATATCAAAGTTTTAAAAAGAAAATATTTTACCCACCTCGTTCTTTGTCGGTAGAAGTTGATTCTAGGTCTCGTAGGTTGAAAAGGACCTCTGTTCCTCCTCCTCTACATTTAAGCCCATGTATCATCCCACCATGTATAATTATTTTGATTGCATATTAGGTTTTAAGTTAGAAAGGGAAGAATAAGTAAGTTAAAAAACAAATGTATGAAGTGTAGTTCTTACCTCCCTCTTATTTCTTCCTCTTTCTTCCTCCCTTACCTCTTCTCTCTTCCTCACATTTTTGTCTCTCTCTCTCTCTCTCTATCTAAATCTCAGATTTTTTGTTTGTGTTGGGAGAATGGGAGTGTGTTGGGTGGTGTATGTATTTAAGAGGGGTGTAAAGTGGCTTGGGAAGTTGGAGGTGTAAAGAAAATTAGTGACATGTGGCTAAGGTGTCTTAGGATAGTGTCTTGCATGGGGGACATGAAGACTCTAGGTGTCTTATATTCCTCCTTATGGCCTCCCAATGTGTGTGTGTGTGTGTTTGTTATTATATATATATATATATATTTTTTTTTTGTATTTTAGGTGTATATAGATATAGATATTAAGTATTTATTTAATAAAGTGGGCTAGGTGATTAGATTGGGCTTTAAGTTATATTTTTAAGTCTTATAGATTTTATAGTTTGGGCTTGACTTACTAGGTTTGACAAGTAGTCCATTAGATAGATATCATTTTCTTATTTAATTAATTATACGGTTTGACATATGAATTTCAAAATTGATAAATTGAGTAAAATAAATGGTAAACTTAGATTATATTGTGCTATATAGCAATTGTTACTCAATCATATTACAATAGGATATGTCGTACATATACTAACTATCAAATTTATGGGGTTCTACAACAACAATATCTTAAAGTCCCTCTCGAGATGCATTAAAACGTAGATTAAACATCCTATAATAACGTCTCCGTCTATTATAAATTATCTCACTCCAAATGTTCATAAGATTATAGATCATCATAGTTTATCACCGATTTCTCAATCTCGTAATTAACTACGTCAAATACTCGAAAACCTATTAATGCCATCTTCTCTCAAATTATGAGCAATTAAGTTAAACATGTAAAACCATTGATCAAGTGTTTTAACATGAATCAAAACCAAGTATTTGAAAAATAAATCACAATAAATATATATAATCATCAATCCTTCAAAAACATAGTGAATCAACGTACTCCCATGCTCGGAATCTAACAAGTCTAGCTGGATATGGTAATAAAAGAAAGATCAATAATCATCATGTTCAAACTAAAATAAAACAACAAAATGAGTAAAAGATAGGAAGAAGATAAAACTCGAATGATGTCTGGAGTGGTCTCGCTTCAAGCCTTGAAGTGTTCTTGAGGTTTTTTTCCTTGTGCTTTCTTCAAAACCTCCTCCTCTTGGTGAGCTTTTCTCTCAATCTTATGTTTTTCAACTCTCATCAACTCTACAAATCTGAATTCCCCTCCAAAGTCCAGTCAAGGACCCTTTTATCAAGCCAAAAACACCTTTTTTCTTGTTCAAACCGTGTTCAAATGTCAATAAAGGGACTTTGCATTGAAAAGTGACTCGTCCGTGTCAAAGTGTTCTATAAATGAAAAATTGTCTAGCCGTGTAACTCGATCGAGTCATTGGCCATGTCATATAACACGGCCGAGTCAGTTTGAAACGGTCGAGTTTTTTTGACACGGCCAAGTCCGTGTTGTTCTATTCTGACTCAGTTTTTCTGTCTATTTTGGATCGATCTTTCGTTCATGCATCGCTTGATATGTATCGGTGGTTGGGACTTCATTAATGCTTGATAATAGCCTTAAAAAATACCGAAAAAGTAACCAAACATATCCACGAGTTAAACAAACACAATTTGAGCATAAACAACACAATTATACACATTATATGATCTTAATATCCGAAAAAACCTTATAGAAACATGCGTAAAAATGAATGTTAACACTGGGCCACTGGAAAAGACTATCCGAAGCTTCATGACGCTTTAGGTACATAAGTTTTAGTTTTGGAAATAAAATGTTCTGCTACCGTATATTCTACTTCTTGGATACTGGATTCAGGTGCTAGTTCTCATATATGTATAATGAATCAGGATCTGGAACAAAGTAGGAAGCTCGGAGCTGGGGAAATGATGATTACTATCCGAAGCGGGCATAGTGTCGCAACAACTGATATAGGATCACTTCTTTTGGATTTGTAATCCGGCTTTGTTTTAACATTAGATGATGTACTAGTGTTGCCCAAGGGGCATAAAAACATTTTATCTATTCCAGTCAAGGATCGGAAAAGGCTTTTTATCTTTCATTGGTAATAATACTTGCAAAATTTATTTATAAATAATTTAGTAGGCAGTGCTACATTGTTAAATGGACTATATCATCTTAACCTAAGTAACAAAGTCGTTGTGAACAGTATGAATAGGAAGTGTGGCAGGGATGAACCTAATCAAGCTTTGAAATGGCATCTTAAACTTGGTCATATTGGTCAGACCAAGGTTTACAAAATGGAAAAAGATGGACTTATGGGCCCATTGGAATTGGATCCCTTTCCAACTTGTGAATCTTTCCTTCAAGGCAAAATAACTAAGTCCCCTTTCATAGGGACTTTTGAAAGAGCTGGTGATAAACTTGGATTAGTCCATACTGATATGTGTGGTGCTCTATAAGTAGCACGTGATAGATATCAGTATTTTACTACATTCATGGATGATCGAAGGAAAGAAGGAACTGAACCTTGTTGGACATGGTTCATTCCATGCTTAGCTACACTGACTTACCAATTTACCTGTAGGATTTTGTGCTCCTTACTGCTGCTTATATCTTGTACAGATGTCCTTCCAAGTCCATTCGTAAGACTCCACATGAGATGTGGGAAGGTAGGAAATCAAGTCTTAATCATATTAGGATTTGGGGATGTCCCGCCAATTCAAGAAGACCAAGGTGGAGAAGTTAGAAGCCAGGTCCGTGAAGGGAGGGTTCATTGGATTCCCATATGGGACGATGGGTTATCTATTCTACATGCCCTTAGATCGAAAGATCATCATTACTTTGCAAGCACAGTTCCCGGAAGATTAGTTCATTCAGGAAGGTGGAGCGGGTAAGTATTTCTTTGGAAGAATACAATGAAACTCCTAAGGAGACACCTGCATAAGAAGTTGGAACTGAACCTTCTGAAACACAAGTATAACAACCTCTCAGGTATCGTAGGGTGTCTCATTTACCTGAGAGGCATGTCTTTATGCACTCGGAGAAACCGTGTCTCCATGAGGTTCCAGGTGATACCCAAGAGACTGACCCTGCGACCTATGACCAAACGATGGTGGATGTGGACTCCGTAAAATGTCGTGAAGCTATGGAATCTGAGATAGACTCGATATATGAAAATTAGGTGTGGATTCTAGTAGACCGCACCAAGGGCATAGTGCCTATTGGGAACAAGTGGATCTCCAAGACAAAGACTGATGGGGATGGCAAAGTTGACATCTATAAGGCCAGGCTTGTGACAAAGGGTTATACCCAAAAGCAACGGATCGATTACCATGATACCTTCTCACTCGTAGCTATGATCAAGTCTATTCAAATGATGCTTGTTGTATCTGCCTACCACGATTATGAGATATGGCATATGTTTGTAAAGACCTCTTTCCTTAATGGATTCCTTGAGGAGGATATCTATATGGAGCAGCCTAAACGCTTTGTGGCCGAGGTCGATATTCCTAAGGTGTGCAAGCTTCATCATTCTATTTATGGACTGAAGCAGGCTTCACGTGGTTGAAACCTTTGTTTTAACAAGGCAGTCAAAGAGATTGACTTCATGCAGAATGAAGAGGAACCTTGTGTATACAAGAGGTTTCACATTCTTAGTACTGTATGTGTAATATCCGGTATTCTCGTTTTTTGTTATCTTGAATTGGTTGTGTTTTGACGTCAGACATTTTTTTTTGTTGATGAAAATCGGAGTGATTTCTATCGTGATATTCTATTCGTTTCTATCGCATAGTCGTTGTGGTCGGGTGCGACTTGTTGTCGCGTGCGTTTCGTTGATTAAATGTGTGCATGTGATGTGTTGTTAATTACTCGTTGTTGATTATGATTATGGAATCATAGAGTTCTTGATGTTCTTGAGGCCATATGATGACTATGATGATTTGATAATTCGTTTAACCGATTTAAGATGGCTAAATCATAGTGATGATAGTGGTTGATTTAGATGAGATGAATCTTGATATGAGGTTGAATTCTGGATTGAATATGTTATGATCATTGTTACCAAGTTGGTTCGATTATTGATATGATTATTGTTCTAGGTTGATTAACCAATAGGTATAATCGTTTTGCCGCGGTGAAAGGCCATAGATTCCGTCCAGTCGGGGCTGAAGAGCTCGTAGACGAGGGCGATGAGTTCGGTGTTGGTTTTGTCATGTTGGTATCCAGGAAAGTGTTTACTTGTTCGGTTGTAATGTTTTGATGAGTAATTTCATTTACATTTCGTAAGTATTTTATGTTGTATTGCATATTGACGAATGTTCAGTGATGTTCTAAAAGGATTAGAATACACAGTTGATGATTGTTGAGATACTTGGACAATCTTGGGAAGATTGTAGTATTCGGATATTGTTGATGTCATTTTTGGATATTCTTGGTCTGTGGTATGCATTTCGGAAGGATGTCCGAATAGAGGTATGTTTTATGGAAATCGTGCATAGAAGATTGTGTACGGGAAAGTATTTGGTATTGAGGTATTATTTGGTATTATCGTGATATTGGGATTTTGATGAGAATCGTTGGATTACCAGAAGTGGTAAGGTTATCGTTGAGGTTATTATTCTCATGATGTATGGCATGTGAATATTTATGTTTATGTACTTGTGGTTATTTGTCGGGCATTATTGCTGACCCCGTTGTGGGACTTATTTTTCAGGTATTGAGGACTTTGATGGTAGCGTTCATGAGGCGAGGATTCCGGACGATACTGGCTATGGCATATTGTTGGGGAATCGTGTATTTTGTTTGTGTATATCATTATTGATGTATATGTATCTTGGACTGTATTTCTATCCGCTGCGTGAGTTCTTTCAAATGGCTTTCGGCTTTTTGCCGACTGAGTTTGATTTCGAAACCGATTCCCTTAACCGAGTTTTTGACCTTGATCGTCTTGACGGTAGTTGGGTGTTTTCAAATGATTTTGTGAGTTTTGGAAAATACTACCGCCATCGGCCTTTTTGTCGTTCTTGTAATTGGTTTTTAGCCTGGTGGGTTCCGGCGTGGGGCCCACGGCATGTAATACTCCCGGTTGGATCTGGGGGTGTTACAAATATGGTATCGGAGCTTAGTTTGCAGAAACCTAGGCTGTCGGGTCGAGTCGAGTCGTGATTTGTCGAGTAATGTGTTGTCTTGTCATTCGAGTCATCATGTGACAAGTTGAGTTGTGCGTAGTCACAACGCGTTGGATATGTTGTCGGATGAGATTAGTATCGTGGGCGACCGTCATCTCCGTGCGGCTTGTGGACGTAAGTCTCCTCTTTTATGCATAATATCTGTGTTCATGATTTCATTTATGTGTGATATTTATGGTGCATAATTTTATTTACACGGTGTTGTGTAATGAAGTTGTATTCGATACTTGGATACGCTGTACGTGTATAGAACTGGATGTATTGATGTTTGGCCCTTGAACCACCATGTGGGTTGGTATGGTGTGAAAGTTGTGAACCTTGATGGGTTTCACGATAGAGTTCGCGAGAGACTCCGATGAATGGTTTTGTTGCATATTTAAATGTGATGCCATGAGATGTATGTGATTGAATTGGCGACCCTGTTTGCCATTTGGGCATGTGGTTTTAATGTCGACTATTTTTGATTGTTGTAATTATGCCCGCTAAGGGTAGCTTTGAAAACGTTTTTCCTGAAAGACTCTACTGATTTGAGCATTTTTGTGGAAATCAAAATTTTTGGAAAAATCTTGTTTTGCAAAACGACCATAATTTTCGGAATTTAAATGTTATGTGTTTGTGTGTTGGGGGCTACTGTGACAATTCTGCAGTCCTGCAGCTAGATGTTACGGCCGTAAGATGTTTTCCATTACGGCCGTAAGCTCAGAGTTGTTACGGCCGTAAACTGCATGTTGTTACGGTCGTAATCTTTTGACTGACCCGGCAGTAATTTGTTATTACAGTTGTACCCGTGCCCCTTGATTATTTAATCTCTGTTGATATATTAGTGATGGATGGCGTGGTAACATGTTGTTACCCTGTATAACGCTAGTAAAGATAATGATATATTGATAAGGTCATTTGGACGATATTGTCTAGCGAAAAGATTGAAGCCTCAACGTTTTGTTTTGCAAATAGCTTTAATCAAAACAGTTGTGATAATGAGATACATGGTTTTGATTAAACGACCGAGGTATTATAAGTGTTTCCAAAAATTTCAGTTCACCAAATTTTTTTTTTCAAACTTGAGGATTTTAAAATTTTATCATTTGAATAATACCCCGGAAACATTTTATTTTTGTTGTTAGTGTTTGATCCCTGCGATATGTGTGTGGTTTTGACCGTGTTTGATTTGGTAAAATCCAAAAATCTCTGTTGATGTGACTGTGCGAGTTATTTTTCAATGAAGTTCTAAAATTACAGTGTTCGTTCGTGCACTTGTGTGATGACTTGGAGTTGATGTTTCAACGTGCTGCTATTTATTGTCTTATCTTGACGTTGTGATGTTTGTTTGGATGTGTTATTCTAATTGGTCGTCCGTCCAGTATGCCGAGAGGTCGAGGCCGAGGACGTGGTCGTAGTCGTGGTCGTGATCAGCAGAAATCATCCAGAGGTAATGTTGACATTGGCGCCGCCACCATCCTTCGTCAGGTGACTGACCAGCTGGCGCATATGAATCAGATCGTGCACCGAAACGGGATTCCGGATGAAGATAACGGAGCTAGTAAGTGGTTACGAGATGTGATGAGAATGCACCCGCCCCGTTTTGTAGGTTCTTCAGACTCGTTAGGGTCGAGAACCGGCTCTTCCATTAGATGAACATTTGATGCTGTAGCTTGCCCCGATGAGAGAAGAGTGCCTATTGCTCAATACCTACTCGACAGGGAAGCTGCAGACTGGTGGGAGGCCGTAGCGCCTAGTGATCATACCGCTACTTGGACTGAATTCAAAACTGCCATGGAGGCCGAGTATTGTCCGCCGCCTGTTAAAGAGCGTAGGATTGTCGAGTTTTTCTCGGCTACGCCCCGAAACGTGTCGATATCCCAGGCGATAGTCGATTATAATCGACAGCTGTGTTATGTACGAGATCAGGTGAAAAGTGAGGGAGATAAGGTTCGTTATTTCGATATGCGTATGAAACCTCAGATTCGGCAGTGTATGGCTCCTTTTATGTGTACAACCTTGAAGGACTATCAGGATCGAGCCTTGGCTTTTGAGATGGCTATAATGTCTACCGAGTCCGTATCAGAAGCGAAAAAGCAGAAGATCTCCGATGACGCATCGGGAAGTAAGGGAATTGGGATTGCCACACCTCAACCCTCGTATCAGCCGAGTATGGGACCTTCTCGGTCAGTTAGAGAACCCAAAAGACCCAAGCCGGTGTCTTTGAGTTCTGGTAATGCTCCTAGGTGTTTCAACTATAACGTTCTAGGCCATGAACGTGCGCATTGTAAGAAACCGCCAGTGACTTGTTATAATTGTGGAAACGAGGGGCATCGAGTTGATCTCGCGAGATTGTTGCCGAGATGATAAGGGACCGGAATTCCATTCCTACTTCCGGAGGGCCCAGTGATGTCCAGTGATGGTGTTTTTGGTACTCGCTGCACGGATTGTTTCGCGTGTAGAGATGTATTTTTGTGACGCTTTTACGTTTGGAACTTGTTGAATGATATTTTGTTTTGTGTAAGTCCCCGTGTAGTTGTTGAACCTACGGAGGCGTGACAGTGGACCGCGGGGTCATTAGCATGGTGTTATATTATGTGTCGCTATATTTTGTTTCGTATCACTGTGATAACCTTAGTTTAAGTTTCGGGACGAAACTTCTTTTTAGTATGATAGAATGTAATATCCGGTATTCTCGTTTTCTATTATCTTGAATTGGTTCTGTTTTGACGTCGGACATTTTTTTTGTTGATGAAAATCGGAGTGATTTCTATCGTGATAATCTATTCGTTTCTATCACATAGTCGTTGTGGTCGGGTGCGACTTTTTGTCGCGTGCGTTTCGTTGATTAAATATGTGCATGTGATGTGTTGTTAATTACTCGTTGTTGATTATGATTATGGAATCATAGAGTTCTTGATGTTCTTGAGGCCATATGATGACTATGATGATTTGATAATTCTTTTAACCGATTTAAGATGGTATTCTAAATCATAGTGATGATAGTGGTTGATTTAGATGAGATGAATCTTGATATGAGGTTGAATTCCGGATTGAATATGTTATGATCATTGTTACCAAGTTGGTTCGATTATTGATATGATTATTGTTCTAGGTTGATTAACCAATAGGTATAATCGTTTTGCCGCGGTGAAAGGCCGTAGATTCCGTCAGGTCGGGGCTGAAGAGCTCGTAGACGAGGGCGATGAGTTCGGTGTTGGTTTTGCCATGTTGGTATCCAGGCAAGTGTTTACTTGTTCGGTTGTAATGTTTTGATGAGTAAATCCATTTACATTTCATAAGTATTTTATGTTGTATTGCATATTGACGAATGTTCACTGATGTTCTAAAAGGATTAGAATACACAGTTGATGATTGTTGAGATACTTGGACAATCTTGGGAAGATTGTAGTATTCGGATATTGTTGATGTCATTTTTGGATATTCTTGGTCTGTGGTATGCATTTCGGAAGGATGTCCGGATAGACGTATGTTTTATGGCAATCGTACATAGAAGATTGTGTACGGGAAAGTATTCGGTATTGAGGTATTATTTGGTATTATCATGATATTGGGATTTTGATGAGAATCGTTTGATTATCGGAAGTGGTAAGGTTATCGTTGAGGTTATTATTCTCATGATGTATGGCATGTGAATATTTATGTTTATGTACTCGCGGTTATTTGTCGGGCATTATTGCTGACCCCGTTGTGGGACTTGTTTTTCAGGTATTGAGGACTTTGATGGTAGCGGTCGTGAGGCGAGGATTCCGGACGATACTGGCTATGGCATATTGTTGGGAAATCGTGTATTTTGTTTGTGTATATCATTATTGATGTATATGTATCTTGGACTGTATTTCTATCCGCTGCGTGAGTTCTTTCAAATGGCTTTCGTATTTTTGCTGACTGAGTTTGATTTCGAAAACCGATTCCCTTAACCGAGTTTTTGACCTTGATCGTCTTGACGGTAGTTGGGTGTTTTCAAATTATTTTGTGAGTTTTGGAAAATACTACTGTCATTGGCCTTTTTGTCGTTCTTGTAATTGGTTTTTAGCCTGGTGGGTTCCGACGCGAGGCCCACGGCGTGTAATACTCCCGGTTGGATCTGGGGGTGTTACAGTTTGTAGATGACATTCTACTAATGGGAAACAATGTGGGAATGCTCAGTTCTGCGAAAGCTTGCCTTTCGAGTACGTTCTCCATTAAAGACTTGGGAGAATCTACCTATATTCTTGGGATTTGGCTCTACCGGGATAGAGCGTAGAGAATGATATGTCTTTCCCAAGCCCTTTATATAGATAGGATCTTAAAGAGATTTAAGATGCATGATTCTAAAGGAGGGTTCCTACTGATGAGACATGGAATAAAACTCTCCGCAAAGATGTGTTCTCAAAGTGAAGAACAGCAGAAGGAAATAAGTAATATACCAAATGTTTCGGCCGTGGGTAGCCTTATGTATGCCATGCTGTGTTCGAGACCTCACATTGCACATGCTGTGAGCACGGTATGTAGATTTAAGGCAAACCCAGGTAGGGAACATTAGACTACCGTAAAGAATGTTCTCAAGTAATTAAGAAGGATTAGAGATCTGGTTCTTATATATGGTGGTGGGGAAGTGAATGTGATGGTCTTCACTGATTCAGACTTCCAAGGACATAAAGATGACTCAATGTCTACATCTGGATACATTTCTACTCTTAATGGCAGAGCAGTATCTTGGTAAAGCACCAAGCAAAGCGTGACTGCTGATTCCACCTGTTAGGCTGAGTATCAATCGGCCTCAGAGGCCTCTAAGGAATGGTTTTGGATTAAGAAGTTTATGGGTGAACTTCAAGTGATACCATGTGCAGAGCTACTTGTTCCGATTTTGTGCGATAATGACGGAGCTGTAGCACAAGCGAAGGAGCCAAGGTTTCACAACAACAGAAAACATATCGAGATAAAGTATCATCTCATGAGAAAATTTGTTCACAAAGGACATATTGTGCTGCATAGAGTGTAATACCCGTAATTTCGATTTCCGGTAATTTTTTTTTCAGCGGAAGTCCGTTTTGACGACTCGCTCATGACCGTTTCGTCATTCTGAGAATGATTAATTCTACACTTTTTGACATCCGAGTTCTTTTCGGTGCCGTTTTGTTGAGTTCCGTGCTTTTTAGTGACTTTTCCGCACTTGAGTTCGATTCTTGCGAATCTCGTCCGAAACTGTTGTTTCGAGTTTCTCGTAAGTTTATTTAATGTTATTATTCATGTTGTGAGCTTTGGATTGGTGGTTCGATCATGTATCGTGTATTTCGGACGTTTTGGGCCATTTTCGTAATTTCCCAAAGTTTGGGGTAATTACTTTCCGTGGTCGAATTTCGAGCCTTCGGGTGGTCGGAATCGTGTGTTCTCTTAGTGCTCGAATTCATCTTTGCGAGTACTTCGTAACCGTATCTTCGATTCGTATTCAGGTTCAGGTTTCAGGGTCGTTCGGGCCGTCGGAGTTGGCCCCGGCCGAGTCATGGCCGGCGATCTGGCCCAGACGCAAGATCGGCCGAGTTACGGCCGGTAGTGCTCGGCAGTTACGTACGTAAGGCTGGTTACGTACGTAAGGCCCTGGCCGGTAACGTACGTAACATTTCCGGCATTTCTAGGCAGCGAGTTTGGCCATGGCCGGTTACGTACGTAAGCCATGGCCGATTACGTACGTAAGGCGGCCGGCAGGCTGCCTATATAAGGCCAGCAGACATTTTCTTCAGCCATTTTCTCACTCGTTTTATTCCCTTACGTGGCTGGCGCTTGGTTAATCATGGAGGCATGTTGTTATACAATGAATCCATGAAGTTTTGAGATTGATATCATCAATCATCCGTCCTATAAAATCCTTTGATCGAGCGAATCAGGTCAGATTTTCTAGAAATCTAGTTTTGGGGAATTTGGATATTTTGGTTGATTTCGTCCGTTTAATCCGATTTAACTTAGGATTGTGATGGATTGATGATTATTTAGATGTATTATATCATTTCCCTTGTTATTCCATTGTTGGATCATATCGATTCGTTATTTGGGTCGAGTTCTTGATCGACGCCTTGAAGGTGTCCGGTAAAATGTCTTAGAGGGGTTTTCGGGCGTTCTACGATTATTATTCCTCGTATGATCAGTGATTTATTGATTATATGATGTTAGGGTCGGGTTTCTTGTGAAGAAACCGTGTTGAACCCTTCCGTTCGTTGTCGTCTTCCTTTTCGATAGCATCGGGCGTTCCGAAGCTTCCCGGTTGAGCCGTGTTCGTCGGAATACTTGCGTTCCGATTTCAAGGCAAGTACCTTGTCCATATAATTCTTGTTTTATGGATACGATAATTAGTGATCATCTAATTGTGGTTGTTTGGTCGTTTGAATTGAACTTTCAAAAGATTCGGTTTAGCCTTGTTAAAGGTTTGCTTTCAAAACGCATGTGTTTTGTGAATGGTGTGGTTTGTGAATAACTATGTGAATTCTATGGATATGTTTGGTGTTGATGTTTCACTTGGTATTGCGTGTGGACGTATATTATTTCATTTCGGTGCATTGTGGTTTGACGTGGTGTTTTGCTAAGTGTTTGCTGCCTCTGGGTGAATTGTTTGGATATATGTGTTGTATTGTGCTGTGTGTGAATGTATAGATGTGGGCAGGGCCTACGGTGGCACATGGCATGCGATCATGTGGCCAGGATGCAACAAGCGATTGGTCCAACCGTGAGAGCCTAATAAAAACTACGGCGGCACATGGCATGCGATCATGTGGCCAGGATGCAACAAGTGATTGATCCAACCGTGAGCGCCAAAGATAATCTATGGTGGCACATAGCATGCGATCATGTGGCCAGGATGCAACAAGCGATTGATCCAACCGTGAGATGTGTGTGATTTGTTTCGCTAGCCAGCTCGGGAGGGTCCTTCGAGGCCTCGGGTGGGATGTCTGTGGTGGCGTCCCGGTCCTAGGCGATGCATGTGTGTGATTTGTTTCGCTAGCCAGCTCGGGAGGGTCCTTCGAGGCCTCGGGTGGGATGTCTGTGGTGGCGTCCTGGTCCTAGGCGATGCATGTGTGTGATTTGTTTCGCTAGCCAGCTCGGGAGGGTCCTTCGAGGCCTCGAGTGGGATTTGTGGCTTCGTCCCGGTCCTAGGCGATGCGCGTGCGTGATTATGTTTTGTTGATTTTTATGTCCGTCGAGGACACGTGATGTTGGGCTTTGGCCTGTGAATTGTTGTCGGTTTTCTACTTGCGAAAACAAAACCTTTGGGCTGTGACCCCTGTTGATTTTGGAAAGATAAGGATTCGGTAATCCTAAATTGTTTTCTATTAAAAACTCTCGATGGCATTTCGAACTGTTTTCTAAATTGTTTCCCTTGATTCGTGATATTTCGGTTTTGGAATGTTTTTCCCAAACTCTTGCCTCGGGAAGTACTTTTCGTTACGTTTGGCTTTTTGAGGATTCCTAATTATTATTATTCGTGGAATGTTAATTGTATGACTCGTATTTGCACTTTGTACTTGCACTCGCAAAATAGTGGAATTTTGCTAACCCCCGAGTAATCGGGGGGGTGGATGTCTGTATTGCATTCAGGTTTTGGAGCATAATACAGAGTCGGCATGAAGGATGATGAAAGATGAATGATACTAATCACACGAGGACCCGTACGATGTCATATTGGCTTAGTTGTATTTTATTTCCGCTGCAGTATTCATTCCCCGTTGTACGGGAGTGTGTTATATTCGACCCCTGCGTGGGCATGTAGTGTGATTGAGTTGTATGTATTTATTGAAAGACCAAATCGGTCTACTGAGTCATTTTAGCCTTAAGGGCATTGTCGAGATGTTTAATGTTGTTACTAGCCTGGTAGATCCTTGAGGAAAGGTTCTACGGCGTGTAATATCACTGAGCGGATTGGGGGTGTTACATAAATGGTATCGGAGCTTAGGTTGTGGAAACCTAGGCTGTCGGGTCAAGTTGTGTCTGTTGAGTTTTGTCTCGACGGATTTTGTCTGACTGAGTCATGTCGCGACGCGTTATCTGAGTTCGTTGGTCGTGATTAGTATCGTGGGGCGATCATCATCTTCGTGCGACCTGTGGTTGTAAGTCTCCCTTCGTTGTGATAGTGCCTCGTTTGTTGCGAGTTACTGGTATGATTATGTGTTAAGTGACGGAATCCTCCTATGGATTTTGATTTCGTGATATGTGGTTATCTGACTCTCATATTTTGTTTAGATGAGGAGTGTCGTTGGTTATGTATTCTTGACTGTTGGTTTCGTCCGCTGCGTGTATATTTCAAACTGATTTGTTCGTTTGCAAGTGTTCTCGTGAAACCTTGTGCTCAATATGGTATGGAAATGTTTATGGGTGCGATTTACTCAGTCCGGAGGGGCTTCGGATGGACCAGTGGTTTAGCCCCAGTCCTAAGTAAGTTTGAACTGCGATGTGACTGTCTGTTTTCCAGTAAAAGACATGTATTGCCTTGATTTTGTACGATTTGATGCGTATATTATAATATGTTTAAACGAATATTGTTACATGAGCATTTTTGGGCATTCTAGTCCATTGAATTATTTTTGAAAACCTTGAGTATCTTAGAAAATAAATTTCGAGACATACTTTTAAAATGAATTGTTTTCTCGTGGTACTTCCAAGGTGCCACAATATGTTTCAAAATTCTTCTACCTCGAGGACCAAAATGTTTTGAGATATTTTCAATGATTTAGAAATGCTTTTGCTTAGACCCGAGGGTCGAATATTTCCGAAAGTTTTTCACGAAGAGAAAGTGTCCTCATTTTTATCAAATGCGAAATGGTTTTCCAAAGTCTCGATAGTGATGTTTCACGTTTGTACTTTTTGAAAGGTGCTACTCAAGATCAATCGGTGTTTCCAAAATTATTTTCAAAAGGTGGTTTTCATTTTTTTTAAAAACCTATCAATTCCCGTTTGCGGTCTAGGAATGTATGTATGATGTTTGCTTTGTCATTATGATGTTAACTTCCGAATATGATCGAATTGGTGGCATGAACGTTGAGGCGTTGCCACGTATTTGTAGTACTAGCCCTCTGTTAGAGGTGTGAACTGGTATTTACTATTTGTCGCCTTGTGGCGATTTGCGTGTTGTCGCACGAGTGTGAGCTGTTGAAGCTTAGGCTTGTACGTTTGTGTACATGTGTGATTGTTTCATGATGGTTATAATTATGTGCTGGTTATCGTTCGGGCCGTTGAGGTCGCCGAATGATACCGTCGTTGCTATAGTGTTGGTGTATGTATTACTTTACGATGGTAATCGTTGTATATGATATGTGTTATGATTCCTTGTTGTGCTGAGTTGGCATCTCCGCTATGTTGTTTTGCGGTGTTATGTTCCATTGTATCTAGCATCTGTATTTTCGGTATGCCGAGCCGAAGTGTTTCAACCGTGATGTGCCGGGACACGCACGTCTAAATTGTCCTTCTCGTCAGTAACTCGTTTCAAGTGAGGACTCGAGGGACACCGAATTCAGTTTTGCGAATTGGCTACCGAGACTTTCGGAGTTCGCGCTTTAGCACAGTTATCAGGATCGGCTCTGAGAGGCCCAGTGGAGATTTTTCTGCCGGTTGCTTTTTGTGTCGTTACCTTGTTTCCGTTGTTGTGAGCTGTGGGGACGACATTTCTTTTATAAGAGGTCGAATGTAATATTCGTACTATTTTTTTTGACTTCTGCAGTTTCTCCTTCTAAATTCTATCGACTCGCTCGTGTTCGTTGATACTTTCTAAACTTGTTCTGTATTTTGGGTTCATCGTTTGAACGAGCTGTGATCTTGTTTTGAGTCGATCTGGTTATCGCTGTGACTTTTCCGAGTTCGGTTCGATTCCTTGGAGTTGTTGTTTGAATTTTATTGTTCTTCGTGATTCGAACATGATTGTTCGATTTTTGTTGTCTCGATTGTTGTGGCTCAATCTTTTGATTGTTCAGTTTTTGTTGATCTCGTCTCATGATTGTTGAACATTCAGACTCCTTCGTAATTCCCTTAAGTTCGGGAAATTAGTCTCGTTTTCGATCTTCCAACTCTTGGGCGGTGGAATTCCGTATTTGTTCAACGTTTTGCTCGCGTTTTGATTGATGTACCGTTGGGTTGGTCAATCATATTGATTTTTGTTCGTTGTGTTTTGTGATTGTTCGGATAATTGACTTGACTATATTATCCGTTTGATGACGCTTGTCACTTGTTGATTTTATTATGTCTCTACCGGTGGCGTTGTGTTGGTCGTCGTGGAGCGTGTTTTCACGCCGTATGTCCCTTTGCGTTTCTTGCAGCGTTTCGCCGTCGAGCGCGATTTTTCGGTTTTTGTGTATCTCGTCGAGTCTTCCTGACAGTGGATATTGCTTCTCCCTACTTGTTTTAAGTTTCGGGACGAAACTTCTTTTAAGGAGGGTAGAATATAATACCTGTAATTTCGATTTCCGATAATTTCTTTTTTTCCGGCGGAATTCCGTTTTGACGACTCGCTCATGACCGTTTCGTCATTCTGAGAATGATTAATTCTACACTTTTTGACATCCGAGTTCGTTTCGGTGCCGTTTTGTTGAGTTCCGTGCTTTTTAGCAACTTTTCCGCACTTGAGTTCGATTCTTGCGAATCTCGTCCGAAACTGTTGTTTCGAGTTTCTCGTAAGTTCATTTAATGTTATTATTCATGTTGCGAGCTTTGGATTGGTGTTTCGATCATTTATCGTGTATTTCGGACGTTTTGGGCCATTTTCGTAATTTCCCAATGTTTGGGGTAATTACTTTCCGTGCTCGAATTTCGAGCCTTCAGGTGGTCGGAATCATGTGTTCTCTTAGTGCTCGAATTCTTCTTTGCGAGTACTTCGTAACCGTATCTTCGATTAGTATTCAGGTTCGGGTTTCGGGGTCGTTCGGGCCGTCGGAGTTGGCCCCGGCCGAGTCATGGCCGGGCAGTCTGGGCCCAGGCTGGCACTGGCCGAGTTACGGCCGGTAGTGCTCGGCAGTTACGTACGTAAGGCCGGTTATGTATGTAAGGCCCTGGCCGATAACGTACGTAACGTTTCCGGCATTTCTAGGCAGCGAGTTTGGCCATGGCCGGTTACGTACGTAAGCCATGGCCGATTACGTACGTAAGCCATGGCCGATTACGTACGTAAGGCGGCCGGCAGGCTGCCTATATAAGGCCAGCAGACGTTTTCTTCAGCCATTTTCTCACTCGTTTTCTTCCCTTCTGCGGCTGGAGCTTGGTTAATCATGGAGGCATGTTGTTATACAATGAATCCATGAAGTTTTGAGGTTGATATCATCAATCATCCGTCCTATAACATCCTTTGATCGAGCAAATCAGTTCAGATTTTCTAGAAATCTAGTTTTGGGGAATTTGGGTATTTTGGTTGATTTCGTCCGTTTAATCCGGTTTAACTTAGGATTGTGATGGATTGATGATTATTTAGATGTATTATATCATTTCCCTTGTTATTCCATGGTTGGATCGTATCGATTCGTTATTTGGGTAGAGTTCTTGACCGACGCCTTGAAGGTGTCCGGTAAAATGTCTTAGAGGGGTTTTCGGGCGTTCTATGATTATTCTCCCTCGTATGATCGATGATTTATTGATTAATGATGTCAGGTTCGAGTTTCTTGCGAAGAAACCGTGTTGAACCCTTCCGTTCGTTGTCGTCTTCCTTTTCGATAGCATCGGGCATTCTGAAGCTTCTCGGTTGAGCCGTGTTCGTCGGAATACTGGCGTGCCGATTTCGAGGCAAGTACCTTGTCCATATAATTCTTGTTTTATGGATACGATACCTAGTGATCGTCTAATTGTGGTTTTTTGGTCGTTTGAATTGAACTTTCAAAAGATTCGGTTTAGCCTTGTTAAAGGTTTGCTTTCAAAACGCATGTGTTTTGTGAATGGTGTGGTTTGTGAATGACTATGTGAATTCTATGGATATGTTTGGTGTTGATGTTGCACTTGGTATTGCGTGTGGACGTATATTATTTCATTTCGGTGCGTTGTGGTTTGATGTGGTGTTTTGCTAAGTGTTTGATGCCTCTGGGTGAATTGTTTGGATATATGTGTTGTATTGTGCTGTGTGTGAATGTATCGATGTGGGCGGGGCCTACGGTGGCACATGGAATGCGATCATGTGGCCAGGATGCAACAAGAGATTGGTCCAACCGTGAGAGCCTAATAAAAACTACGGTGGCACATGGCATGCGATCATGTGGCCAGGATGCAACAAGTGATTGATCCAACCGTGAGCGCCAAAGATAATCTATGGTGGCACATGGCATGCGATCATGTGGCCAGGATGCAACAAGCGATTGATCCAACCGTGAGATGTGTGTGATTTGTTTCGCTAGCCAGCTCGGGAGGGTCCTTCTAGGCCTCGGGTGGGATGTCTGTGGTGGCGTCCCGGTCCTAGGCGATGCATGTGTGTGATTTGTTTCGCTAGCTAGCTCGGGAAGGTCCTTCGACGCCTCGGGTGGGATGTCTGTGGTGGCGTCCCGGTCCTAGGCGATGCATGTGTGTGATTTGTTTCGCTAGCCATCTCGGGAGGGTCCTTCGAGGCCTCACGTGGGATTTGTGGCTTTGTCCCGGTCCTAGGCGATGCGCGTGCGCGATTATGTTTTGTTGATTTTTATGTCCGTCGAGGACACGTGATGTTGGGCTTTGGCCTGTGAGTTGTTGTCGGTTTTCTACTTGCGAAAACAAAACCTTTGGGCTGTGACCCATGTTGATTTTGGAAAGATAAGGATTCGGTAATCCTAAATTGTTTTCTATTAAAAACTCTCGATGGCATTTCGAACTGTTTTCTAAATTGTTTCCCTTGATTCGTGATATTTCGGTTTTGGAATGTTTTTCCCAAACTCTTGCCTCGGGAAGTACTTTTCGTTACGTTTGGCTTTTTGAGGATTCCTGATTATTATTATTCGTGGAATGTGAATTGTATGACTCTTATTTGCACTTTGTACTTGCACTAGCAAAATAGTGGAATTTTGCTAACCCCCAAGTAATCGCGGGGTGGATGGATGTATTGCATTCAGGTTTTAGAGCATAACACAGGGTCGCATGAAGGATTATGAAAGATGAATGATACTAATCACACGAGGACCCGTACGATGTCATATTGGCTTAGTTGTATTTTATTTCCGCTGCAGTATTCTTTCCCCGTTGTACGGGAGTGTGTTGTATTCGACCCCTGCGTGGGCATGTATTGTGATTGAGTTGTATGTATTTATTGAAAGACCGAATCGGTCTACTGAGTCATTTTAGCCTTAAGGGCATTGTCGAGATGTTTAATGTTGTTACTAGCCTGGTAGATCCTTGAGGAAAGGTTCTACGGCGTGTAATATCCCTGAGTGGATTGGGGGTGTTACATAAATGGTATCGGAGCTTTGGTTGTGGAAACCTAGGCTGTCCGGTCAAGTTGTGTCTGTTGAGTTTTGTCTCGTCGGATTTTGTCTGACTGAGTCGTGTCGTGACGTGTTGTCTGAGTTCGTTGGTCATGATTAGTATCATGGGGCGATCATCATCTTCGTGCGACCTGTGGTTGTAAGTCTCCCTTCGTTGTGATAGTGCCTCGTCTGTTGCGAGTTACTGGTATGATTATGTCTTAAGTGACGGAATCCTCCTATGGATTTTGATTTCGTGATATGTGGTTATCTGACTCTCATATTTTGTTTAGATGAGGAGTGTCGCTGGTTATGTATTCTTGACTGTTGGTTTCGTCCGCTGCGTGTATATTTCAAACTGATTTGTTCGTTTACAAGTGTTCTCGTGGATCCTTGTGCTCAATATGGTACGGAAATGTTTATGGGTGCGATTTACTCAGTCCGGAGGGGCTTCGGATGGACCAGTGGTTTAGCCCCGGTCCTAAGTAAGTTTGAACTGCGATGTGACTGTCTGTTTTCCGGTAAAAGACATGTATTGCCTTGATTTTGTACGATTTGATGCGTATATTATAATATATTTAAACGAATATTGTTACATGAGCATTTTTGGGCATTCTAGTCCATTGAATTATTTTTGAAAACCTTGAGTATCTTAGAAAATAAATTTCGATACGTACTTTTAAAATGAATTGTTTTCTCGTGGTACTTCCAAGGTGCCACAATATGTTTCAAAATTCTTCTACCTCGGGGACCAAAATGTTTTGAGATATTTTCAATGATTTAGAAACCCTTTTGCTTAGACCCGAGGGTCGAATATTTTCGAAAGTTTTTCACGAAGAGAAAGTGTCCTCATTTTTATCAAATGCGAAATGGTTTTCCAAAGTCTCGATGACGATGTTTCACGTTTGTACTTTTTGAAAGGTGATACTCAAGATCAATCGGTATTTCCAAAATTATTTTCAAAAGGTGGTTTTCATTTTTTTTAAAAACCTATCAATTCCCGTTTGCGGTCTGGGAATGTATGTATGAGGTTTGCTTTGTCGTTATGATGTTAACTTTCGAATATGATCGAATTGGTGGCATGAACGTTGAGGCGTTGTCACGTATTTGTAGTACTAGCCCTCTGTTAGAGGTGTGAACTAGTATTTACTATTTGTCGCCTTGTGGCGATTTGCGTGTTGTCGCACGAGTGTGAGCTGTTGAAGCTTGGGCTTGTACGTTTGTGTACATGTGTGATTGTTTCATGATGGTTATAATTATGTGCTGGTTATCGTTCGGGCCGTTGAGGTCGCCGAACGATACCGTCGTTGCTATAGTGTTGGTGTGTGTATTACTTTACGATGGTAATCGTTGTATATGATATGTGTTATGATTCCTTGTTGTGCTGAGTTGCCATCTCTGCTATGTTGTTTTGCGGTGTTATGTTCCATTGTATCTAGCATCTGTATTTTCGGTATGCCGAGCCGAAGTGTTTCAACCGTTATGTGCCGGGACACGCACGTGTAAATCGTCCTTCTCGTCACTAACGCGTTTCAAGTGAGGACTCGAGGGACACCAAATTCAGTTTTGCGAATTGGTTACCGAGACTTTCGGAGTTCGCGCTTCAGCACAGTTATCAGGATCGGCTCTGAGAGGCCCAGTGGAGATTTTTCCGTCGGTTGCTTTTTGTGTGGTTACCTTGTTTCCGTTGTTGTGAGCTGCGGGGACAACATTTCTTTTATAAGAGGTCGGATGTAATATCCGTACTATCTTTTGTGACTTCTGCAGTTTCTCCTTCTAAATTCTATCGACTCGCTCGTGTTCGTTGATACTTTCTGCACTTGTTCTGTATTTTGGGTTCATCGTTTGAACGAGCTGTGTTCTTGTTTTGAGTCGATCTGGTTATCGCTGTGACTTTTCCGAGTTCGGTTCGATTCCTGTGAGCCTTGGAGTTGTTGTTTGAATTTTATTGTTCTTCGTGATTCGAACATGATTGTTCGATTTTGATTGTCTCGATTGTTGTGGCTCGATCTTTTGATTGTTCGGTTTTTGTTGATCTCGTCTCATGATTTTTGAACATTCAGACTCCTTCGTAATTCCCTTAAGTTCGGGAAATTAGTCTCGTTTTCGATCTTCCAACTCTTGGGCGGTGGAATTCCGTATTTGTTCAACGTTTGGCTCACGTTTTGATTGATTTATCGTTGGGTTGGTCAATCATATTGATTTTTGTTCGTTGTGTTTTGTGATTGTTCGGATAATTGACTTGAATATATTATCCGTTTGATGACGCTTGTCACTTGTTGATTTTATTATGTCTCTACCGGTGGCATTGTGTTGGTCGTCGTGGAGCGTGTTTTCACGCCGTATGTCCCTTTGCGTTTCTTGCAGCGTTTCGCCGTTGGGCGCGAGTTTTCGGTTTTTGTGTATCTCGTCGAGTCTTCCTGACAGTGGATATTGCTTCTCCCTACTTGTTTTAAGTTTCGGGACGAAACTTCTTTTAAGGAGGGTAGAATATAATACCCGTAATTTCGATTTCCGTTAATTTCTTTTTTTCGGCGGAATTCCGTTTTGAGGACTGGTTCATGACCGTTTCGTCATTCTGAGAATGATTAATTCTACACTTTTTGACATCCGAGTTCGTTTCGGTGCCTTTTTGTTGAGTTCCGTTCTTTTTAGTGACTTTTCCGCACTTGAGTTCGATTCTTGCGAATCTCGTCCAAAACTGTTGTTTCGCGTTTCTCGTAAGTTCATTTAATGTTATTATTCATGTTGCGAGCTTTGGCTTGGTGTTTTGATCATGTATCGTGTATTTCGGACGTTTTGGGCCATTTTCGTAATTTCCCAAAGTTTGGGGTAATTACTTTCAGTGGTCGAATTTCGAGCCTTCGGGTGGTCGGAATCGTGTGTTCTCTTAGTGCTCGAATTCGTCTTTGCGAGTACTTCGTAACCGTATCTTCGTAGCCGTCGGAGTTGGCCCCGAACGAGTCATGGCCGGGCAGTCTGGGCCCAGGCCGGCACTGGCCGAGTTACGGCCGGTAGTGCTCGGCAGTTACGTACGTAAGGCCGGTTACGTACGTAAGGCCCTGTCCGGTAACGTACGTAACGTTTCCGGCATTTCTAGGCAGCGAGTTCGGCCATGGCCGGTTACGTACGTAAGCCATGGCCGATTACGTACGTAAGGCGGCCGGCAGGCTGCCTATATAAGGCCAGCAGACGTTTTCTTCAGCCATTTTCTCACTCGTTTTCTTCCCTTCTGCGGCTGGAGCTTAGTTAATCATGGAGGCATGTGGTTATACAATGAATCCATAAAGTTTTGAGGTTGATATCATCAATCATCCGTCCTATAACATCCTTTGATCGAGCGAATCAGTTCAGATTTTCTAGAAATCTAGTTTTGGGGAATTTGGGTATTTTGGTTGATTTCGTCCGTTTATTCTGGTTTAACTTAGGATTGTGATGTATTGATGATTATTTAGATGTATTATATCATTTCCCTTGTTATTCCATGGTTGGATCGTATCGATTCGTTATTTGGGTCGAGTTCTTGACTGACGCCTTGAAGGTGTCCGGTAAAATGTCTTAGAGGGGTTTTCGGGCGTTCTACGATTATTCTTCCTCGTATGATCGATGATTTATTGATTATATGATGTTAGGGTCGAGTTTCTTGCGAAGAAACCGTGCTGAACCCTTCCGTTCGTTGTCGTCTTCCTTTTCGATAGCATCGGGCATTCCGAAGCTTCCCGGTTGAGCCGTGTTCATCGGAATACTTGCGTGCCGATTTCGAGGCAAGTACCTTGTCTATATAATTATTGTTTTATGGATACGATAATTAGTGATCGTCTAATTGTGGTTGTTTGGTCGTTTGAATTGAACTTTCAAAAGATTCAGTTTAGCCTTGTTAAAGGTTTGCTTTCAAAACGCGTGTGTTTTGTGAATGGTGTGGTTTGTGAATGACTATGTGAATTCTATGGATATGTTTGGTGTTGATGTTGCACTTGGTATTGCGTGTGGACGTATATTATTTCATTTCGGTGCGTTGTGGTTTGACGTGGTGTTTTGCTAAGCGTTTGATGCCTCTGGGTGAATTGTTTGGATATATGTGTTGTATTGTGCTGTGTGTGAATGTATGGATGTGGGCAGGGCCTACGGTGGCACATGGCATGCGATCATGTGGCCAGGATGCAACAAGCGATTGGTCCAACCGTAAGAGCCTAATAAAAACTACAGTGGAACATGGCATGCGATCATGTGGCCAGGATGCAACAAGTGATTGATCCAACCGTGAGCGCCAAAGATAATCTACGGTGGCACATGGCATGCGATCATGTGTCCAGGATGCAATAAGCGATTGATCCAACCGTGAGATGTGTTTTATTTGTTTCGCTAGCCAGCTCAGGAGGGTACCTCAAGGCCTCGGGTGGGATGTATGTGGTGGCATCCCGGTCCTAGGCGATGCATGTGTGTGATTTGTTTAGCTAGCCAGCTCGGGAGGGTCCTTCGAGGCCTCGGGTGGGATGTCTGTGGTGGCGTCCCGGTCCTAGGCGATTCATGTGTGTGATTTGTTTCGCTAGCCAGCTCGGGAGGGTCCTTCGAGGCCTCGAGTGGGATTTGTGGCTTCATCCCGGTCCTAGGCAATGCGCGTGCGCGATTATGTTTTGTTGATTTTTATGTCCGTCGAGGACATGTGATGTTGGGCTTTGGCCTGTGAATTGTTGTCGGTTTTCTATTTGCGAAAACAAAACCTTTGGGCTGTGACCCCTGTTGATTTTGGAAAGATAAGGATTCGGTAATCCTAAATTGTTTTCTATTAAAAACTCTCGATGGCATTTCGAACTGTTTTCTAAATTGTTTCCCTTGATTCGTGATATTTCGGTTTTGGAATGTTTTTCCCAAACTCTTGCCTCGGGAAGTACTTTTCGTTACGTTTGGCTTTTTGAGGATTCCTGATTATTATTATTCGTGGAATGTGAATTGTATGACTTGTATTTGCACTTTGTACTTGTACTGGCAAAATAGTGGAATTTTGTTAACCCACGAGTAATCGGGGGGTGGATGTCTGTATTGCATTCAGGTTTTGGAGCATAATACAGGGTCGGCATGAAGGATGATGAAAGATGAATGATACTAATTACATGAGGACCCGTACGATGTCATATTGGCTTAGTTCTATTTTATTTCCGCTGCAGTATTCTTTCCCCGTTGTACGGGAGTATGTTGTATTCGACCCCTGCGTGAGCATGTATTGTGATTGAGTTGTATGTATTTATTGAAAGACCAAATCGTTCTACTGAGTCATTTTAGCCTTAAGGGCATTGTCGAGATGTTTAATGTTGTTACTAGCCTGGTAGATCCTTGAGGAAAGGTTCTACGGCGTGTAATATCCCTGAGCGGATTGGGGGTGTTACATAGAGTAGACTTAGAAGACAACATCACTGATTCACTGATCGAGCCACATTCCCACATGAGCTTGGAGCGTGATATAGAGAACATGGGTATTAGATACCATAATGAGTGGCATTGAGTGCAAGTGGGAGATTGTTAGGAGTATTCCCTCGAGTGCCACTTAGAGGATGTAAGAGTGAGGGCATTGTACTTGTTATTATGTAAATTATTATCAGAAGGTGTTGGGATAAACAATCCTGTTTTGATAAAGTGCCAACATACCCCAAGTAGTCCCAAATAAGATCATAAATTGTTTGGATAAAACATCTCATGGAAGCTGTTAGAACTTATCATACAACAAAGAAGTCGAAAGAGCTAAAATGTCGCTAAGTATGGAAGCTGTCTAGAAACAACCCTTACATACAGCATTGAAGATCTCATATAGTCTATCATACAGTGTCTACAGCTACAGCAAAGGGACGTAACATGTTGGATACAGCAAACAAGCTGAAAGTGTTGGAAAAACTAAAACACTTATCCAACAGGACTGAAGACAGTTGTGAGAGAATCTACTTTATTTACAAAAGTCAAAACACCATTTTGAAAGAAGTATTTAAATACTGATTGGATAAAGTATTTAAATATCAACCGACAAGGATATTCAGACAAAGAGGAAAATCCAGATCAAGCATCTTGAAAGTCAAACATTCTGAAAAGAGCCAATCAGAAAGGACGTTTGCTCACCAACCAGCTAACGGATATATTTATAACGGATCTATTCCAAAGTTATAAATAGTCCATATAAGAGAACACTTAAGCAACAATTGATTCATTCATTTATCGCAGAAACTCTGAAAAGATTATTCTGTCAATCAATCTTATAAGATCAAATATATTTCTTCAAGCATATAACAATATTTGAGACAAGAAATATACACGGTCAACATGAACACCACATAGCCTAAGATCATCAAGCGTTCAAGCTGCTGTTCAAACCCATGATTTCACCATTGAGTAAACTTAGCCCTGTGTGGACTAAGGGAAAAATATTCTGACCTATATGGGGCGAATAGGACAATGCTTCAATCTGTGTGACAAGAATCAAGTCAAATAAGCCTACAGCCAATCTGTGTGAACGGTTGGAAGCTACAATCATTGTATCAATCTGTGTGAATGATACAAGGATAGGTTTGATTAAAGTCACATAGTTGTGTACATAGTGATTTTTATAAATATTTTACTCTTGTGTGGAGGACCAGTGGATGTAGAGGGGTTTACCTCGAACCACTTTAAATTGCGTGTTATTTACCTTCTGCCTTTATTATTTTCTTTACTGTGATTTATACAAGTATACATTGAAAAACCCTGTACGCACTAAGCAAACAGGAGAAGTCCTAGTTGCCATATTTACAGCAACTCACTTTAATGAACTTCCGCTACGCACATAAATTCGAAAACCGTACAACTTGTTGTACTATTACTTTCAAAGTTGTATACTGTATACTTAGTGGCAACAAAAGGCAATTGTATGTTTCTTTATTTACTGGTAGTCACTGGCATTCATGACTTGTAAATATTGTTCAAAGATTTTTTATTCCAAATATTCAAATTCAGGTTTTGATGATAAGTTTCTAAACAAAGAAAAACAACAATTAATCAACAAGAAGACAAAGACACAAAATCTAGACAGAAAAGCAAATATATATAGCGCACACTATAACATAAGCTAGTGCACACTAGTCTTCAAGTCTGAGAGTCCTGCATTCAGCACCAAAGCAGATAATGCACGCTAGTACATGAACTAGCGCATGTAAGGAAGATAACATAACATACGCTAAGAATGTATGAATAAAGTATGCTATGCATGGTGAAGTTCGAATTCAAATAAATCAATCCGTTGGATTGATTCTAGGTGGTCAAAAAGCATGCAAAAGAGATATCATTAGCGCACGCTACGGTGGACATTGACGCACACTTAAGAAAGAGGCAGAAGCTACTAGACTGATCTGATCAACAGTTAACGTATGTAACCTGCAGTGTTAACGCACGCAACATGACTTTGCGCATGCTAAACAAAGGCTGTCACCAACGGCTAGTTTAGGCATTGAAGCCTATAAATACCACTTTATATGGTATTCACCATACAACAACTTCAACCAAAGCTTATATACTTCATGTATCATTATTTTCATTATTGCTGTTGTAATCGAGCTAGATTGTTAGAGCTCGAGTGTTCATTACACTCAATCAATACACGAGAGAAAAGAAAGGATTGCATATTTGACTCGGTATTATTAGGATCGTGGATCCGACATTATTAGAATCACAATCTAAATCCAAGTGAAGTTTTCCTAGTACCAATCGAAAGCTAGATAGGTTGATTCCTTGTCCGATAGAAAAGGAAAATGGTTTATCTTGGACTGACATAAAGACAAGAGTGTAACAGTTTACATCGAACCGATAGAAGACAAGGCGAAAAGGTTTATCTTAAGCCTATAGAAAAAGATACAGAGATAGGACGTAGGCATATTTGGCCGAACCTCTATAAATATTGTGTCGTTTATATCCCGCATTTTAAATTCGCTTCCATAAATGCAAAATAGTTTAATAACTCTACTCCACGCTATTAACCTCCCTTCAAGTGGCGGTTCTAAAATCCAACAATTGGTATCAGAGAGGGTATCTCTTATAGTCGGCTTAACATCCGAGGAGAAAAAGATCCAATGGTGCTTCATTATGCCCCGATCGAAGGCCTCGCCTTAAACTGACCTCTATTCTTTGATGGATCAAATTTTATGACATGGAAAAAGAAGATGTCAATCTTCATTCGAGCCTATGATATCTAAATTTGGAAGGTTATATGCCTTGGTCTAAAAGTTCCTATGAAAGTCGATGTCTCTCTCAAAAGCTTCGAAGAGTACGATGATACAGATTGGAAAACTGATCATTATAATTCCAAAGAAACTCAATTACTTTATTGTGCTTTAAATCAAGAAGAACATAATCGGATTTTCTTCGTGTGATAGTGCCAAAGAAATTTGGAAAATGTTATAGGTAACTCACGTAGGCACTACTCAAGTCAGAGAGACGAAGATAAATATACTTCTCCATGACTACGAGCTTTTCATGATGAAAGACGAAGAGTTCACTAAAAATATGCTAGACTAATTTTCGGTTATTACAAGTGGCTAGCATGCTTCGAAAACCCTTCTCGAGTAGTGAAAAGATCAAGAAAATATTACGATCACTACCTCGCGAATGGGACAGGACGATTACGGCAATTATGGAATCTAAAGATCTCAATAGTCTTGATTTAGCACCCTTGTTGGTTCGCTAATAAATTACGAGATTGTCCTTAAATCACGATACATGAAGCCACAACCGAAGGAAAAATCTATAGCCATAAAAGCTAAGAAGGTGTCAAGAAATGAAGAAGTTATCCTAGTTGACGATGATGATGAAGAATCGGTATTTTATGCCAAAAACATCAATAAGTATCAAAAATTATTAAACCGGAGAAGAAGAGACTTCAACTCGCAAGTCCAGAACGATTCAAATCGGTTCGACAATAATTGTCAAAATTGTGAAAAATCCGGCCACTTTTGCAAAGAATTATTATAGCTCGACTTCCAAGAAAGAAGTCTTAATAGCCACATGGAGTGACGAAGAAGATGAAGATGAAAATATTCAAAATAATCTCGCACTCATGGCAAGGAGTTTGTTTGACGATAATGACGATGAAAGCCAGGTAAGTACCTTGTCTCACGATGAGCTATTTAATGCTTTTTAGTTATTACATACCGATTTTCAAAATTCTTTAAGTGATAATAAATCCTTTAAAATGCAAAATAAATTATTGGAAGATAAAACTTCTAAAATTCGAGAAAAAGAGAAATTAATTAAAAACGATCATTCTCTATGTTTAGAAAAAGAGAATAAATTGAAAAATAATTTGTTAAAAGATCAAAACGAACTAAAAGATTTAACGAATAAATTTTCTCTCGAAAATGAGAAATTTGAAAAATTTAATCAACAAGATTAATCAACAAAGAAAAACAACAATAAATCTACAAGAAGACGAAGAAGCAAAATCTGGACAGAAAAGCAAATACATATAGCGCACGCTATAACATAAGCTAGAGCACGCTAGTCTTCAAGTCTGACAGTCCTGCATTTAGCCTCAAAGCAGATAACACACGCTAGTACATAAGCTAGCACGCGCAAGAAAGATAACATAACGTACGCTAAGAATGTATGAATAACATACATTATGCATGGTGATGTTCGAATTCAAATAAATCAATCCGTTGGATTGATTCTAGAAGGTCAAAAAGCATGCAATGAATATATCATTAGCGCACGCTACGGTGGACATTAACGCACGCTAAAGAAAGAGGCAAAAGCTACTGGACTGATCTGATCAATAGTTAACGCACGTAACCCGTAGTGTTAACGCATGCAACATGGCTTAGGGCATACTAAAGGATAAACTAGCGCACGCTAAACAAAGGCTGTCACTAATGGCGAGTTTAGGCATTGAAGCCTATAAATACCACTTCATCTGGTATTCACCATACAACAACTTGAAGCAAAGCTTATATACTTCAGGTATCATTATCTTCATTATTGTTGTTGTAATCAAGCTAAATTGTTAGAGTTCGAGTGTTCGATACACTCAACCAATACATGAGAGAAAAGAAAGGATTGTAGATTTGATTCGGTGTTATTAGGATTGTGGATCAGGCATTATTAGAATCACAATAAAAATCCAAGTGATGTTTTTCTAATACGAATCGAAAGCTAGATAGGTTGATTCCTTGTCCGATAGAAGAGGAAAATGGTTTATCTTGCACTGACATAAATACAAGAGTGTAACAGTTTACCTTGGACCGATAAAAGACAAGGCGGAAAGGTTTATCTTAATCCTATAGAAAAAGATTCAGAGAGAGGACGTAAGCATATTTGGCCGAACCTCTATAAATCTTGTGTCGTTTATATTCCGCATTTTAAATTCACTTCCACAAATGCAAAAGAGTTTAATAACTCTACTCCGGACTATTAACCTCCCTTCAAGTGGCGGTTCCAAATCTATCAAATATATATATAGAAACTAGTCCATGTATTTGAGAGCAAATATTTCACTCCTTATTGGATACGGGGATCGGCACTGGAAAGGTTTATGGCTCAAATAATTAATCATTCACAATTCGATGAAACTTGACTGGGCGTTAAGTTTAAGTGGATACTTGTATGACATGTTCTTTGACTTAGAGAGTGCCTGTTGTCACTAATAGTTAGTGGGAGCACATGTTATAGCTATGCTAATGAGACTAGTATACTAGAACCGAGTCACCCTCGATTCTGTAACACCCCCAGATTTAACCGGAAATATTACAGCGCCGTGGGCCCCGAGATGGAACCCACAAGGCTAAAAGAAATTTTCGCAAACATTTACAAATGCCCAAGAGGCCAACGACGGTACTATCTTTAAAAATTCATAAAGACATATAAAATCCATTTATCAAAAACTGTCGTAAAAACTCTTTTGAAATCGCAAGGCCAAACAGCCGACACTCAAAAGTTTAGAAAACGATTTCCAAAGTAACCTCAGTTACTAGATACCAAAAGAGCATTTCAAAATACTCACGCAGCGGAAAAAGACCAACCATAAAGATACTCTAGCAGCGGAATACAAGAACCAATCAAGAAACTCAATGCACACAACATGTCCTAGCCAGTATCCTCCGAGAAGCTCATCTCTTCACGACCGCTACAAGCTCGATACTCCGAGAACCTAAAAAGAAATCCCACGACGGGGTCAGCCATAATATCCAACAATGATAACTGTCACATCACATTAATAATAACATACCAATGAGAATACAACATAAGAATACGACCAACGTAATCTTACCGCCATGACTTTGCGTACTCAAGAAATTCTCATCAGAATAACCATTATCACATTTCACATCCTGTACTCGATTAACCAATAAACTCGAACATAATATCTGTATTGTACCTCAAACAATACTCAAGATTCTCAAATTGTCATCACCAACTCACGATACGGAAATATACCATTGCCGACCAATACAATCCATCGAATAACATCATCAAATCCCAAGACGATAACCGATTTTCCATCAAAGACAAATACCAAAGAAATACGGAACATACCTCGAGATATGAAGTGCCACGACAATCATATCAGTCTAATCCGAGATCAGATCAATGCAATACGGACACGGTCCTAACACAAGACCTACAAATGCATACTCATATGACCACGTCAATATGATCACAGCAATATCAATCATGTATACTCAATGGAAATCCGACGATCCAGCGCCCTCAGCATAGATCCCTTTGTTGATCCTATCAGATCAACATAAGGTGGATAACTAACAATACACATATGAACAACAACATATGATACAATCAATGATGCGAATTCACAAGATTCCATCAACACAATACTGGTAATCCAACGATCCAGCGCCCTCAGCATACATCCCCATGATGATCCCGTCGAACCAACGCATGGTGGAAAACCTGTCCAACGATCCATCGCCCTCAGCATAGATCCTCATGATGATCCCGTCGAACCAACGCATGATGGACATTCGATCCATCGCCCTCAGCATAGATCCTCATAATCCCATCGGATTATTTACACAACATAAACAACACAATATGCATACACATATGCAAATCAACACGTTCATCAACATGAACAACATAACATGCACGACAACATGAAAATTTACTAGGACGACTTCATGTTCAACAACATGAAAGAAAGTGTACGAGACCAAAATAAATAACATTAAACCATAATCAATATGGAATACTTGCCCCGAGTCCTTCGGGAGCAACCTCGATGTCCAATCATCACCGACGATTATCCTCAATGCTCGGCGTTCCAAACGTACAATGAACTATAGATACTCATATCCTCGTCTTTACCATAATGTAACCTCGATACTCGAACATACCAATAATTGAGATAAAGCATATACATTATGATTTACCTCCCAGAATCGAAAGAACGATATGCGATCCGAATACCCAGAGTTCACAATAATAATCATCGCTATATGCACTATAAACGAAATGAAACTGAAACCATTCATTAAATATTATAACTGCGCAAGTAATAACTTGCCTCGATACCGATACCGCGAAGCTGCTGCCGAACACACTGCCTTTGTCTACGAGCTCCTCATCCCCGATAAAAAGCAATACAATGGACATACTCGAACACAACCACAATATCTGGTTATAATCACCGATCAATAATCTCAACCTATCGAAGAAATCAAATAACACATATCCGATAACAATCAACAACCGACAAAACTAACCAATCGAACTCAACGGTTCAACACAACCTCGAATAAACGCAGTCAGAACAAACCAAATCAAACCATCACGAATTCATAATTAAAACACAAAAATACTGCACTGTCTGCCTACTTAGCGCACGTTAAACGCATAACGTAGCGTGCGCTAAGTTGTCCCGTTAGCGTGCGCTAGCCAGTAAGCTTAGCGTGCGCTAATGCTGTACAGTGGCATGCATTCCAAACATCGACTCACATCTTGCGACTATGAATCCGAATGAAGGGAGACATAAATCCCCATATCTCTTGAAGATAAACGACCCCATAATTATCACAATGATCATGTCAATGTTCATATATCAATAACAACCTCAATAATCAAACCGACTCGATAACAAGGATCATATCATGCTAAATCTGGAATTCAACCTAGTATCATGATTCATCTCATCTAAGTCGACCAATATAATTACCAAGATTCAGAAATCCTTCTTAGATCGGGTTAAATGAATCAACATCCTTATGGTATGAAGAATCTTAGCTAACATCCGAAACTCTTATCAAAATTCCATTGAATCTCATATAACATCATCATATGATTATCCAACATGCTCCTTGCATGAAATCATCCAAGAAAAATGAACCACTAACGAAGGAATACGAAGATTACCTGGTTTAGATGAACCAAAAAGAAGAACATTAGAACTCCATCCAAAGAATCATGAACGACTTGAAGGACAAGGCTTGAATCCATGCTCTCCATCTTAATCTTGTTAAAGATCACCATCTCTTAGTGTTTGAGACCTCAAACCTCTTTCTAAAAACTCTCTCTCTTGGTTGCAAGGAAGGAATGGACAAAATGCTTCATAACACCCTTCTGTCCCTTTTTATAATATTCATTATTAGCGTGCGCTAACATCTCATGTTTAGCGTGCGCTACCGCCTTAGCGTGCGCTAACTGACTTTGTTAGCGTGCGCTATGGAAGCCCAGAGGCTACTGCCTTGCTTCGTAAACTAGCTTACGTACGTAATGCCCATGCATTAACGTACGTAAAACATCCTGCCTAGCGTACACAAGTCATTTACCTTAGCGTGCGCTAATACCAGTTGACTTGCTACAGTCTACACCTACCACGAAGATGCTCGTGACCCCACCAGTCGAAATCAACCAATAAAGCCAAGATTCCCTGTTGACCGATATATAGTTAGCGTGCGCTAATCAACATGCATTAGCGTGCGCTAACACTACATTACAACATCCGTTGACTTATCAGAACGTGCGCCGAAAGTGGCCTGGTCCACGCGTAGATTCCTTCCGATCGGACTGTATTAGCGTGCGTTATCTTATATCCGTAGCGTGCGCTAATCCTGCACGATAGCGTGCGCTACTCATGATTATTAGCGGTCGCTAATAATGTTACACTTAGCCATTTCCAACTGTTACCGCATGTCTCGACATACTGAAAACACATATACACTTACTGAATACATATACTGAATCCAATAATATTCTTATACGATATACTCTATATCAGAAGTACGATAACCTGATACACGATATCCTCAAATGTAATCGCGACTGATACGACAATTATACCGATACTGACATCTCAGTCCTTTATTTATTTTATTCCTACTGTACAGATTCCATGCTGTACAATATAACTCGAATAAAATAATATCAAACAACAGTAGTAGAAATTCCGGATATTACATTCTACACCACTTAAAATAAGTTTCGTCCTCGAAACTTGCAATCCGTCATAAAACAAACAAACATACCTTCCAACCCAAAATATCCCCATAACCATCACGACAACGATCAATTATCGTCATCACTGAATAACCAAAAGAGCATACTTACAAATACGCAGGTCGACGATCTCCTAAAATACTAGCAAGCGGTCTCACTGTACAGTCTCAATACGCTTACGATCACAATTCCCTGAGTCTCAACAAAATATATCATCTTCGGATGAAACAATCTGCCCGAATCAAATCACGTGCACTTTGATTACATAATCAAGTCCCAATTCCGATAAGACGAATAATATACAATACATCTACGAAACAACTGCACAAAACAACGACACGAATCCCGAAACATCAACAAAAATCCGAACGCTCAGATGATCACCAATAATGATCAACAATCAACCGAATTTATCATCGACATGATAAATTCCAATATGACCAACCAGAGGTCAAAACACAATCGAGAATATCATCAACGTGATAAACTCCAATATTACCAACGAATGATCAACGAAAATCGAGAATACCTTCACACGATAAACTCCAACACGATCAACACAGAACCACGTAAAGCGGATATACGAAATAATAACATTCTCAAAGCGACAAATCAATCACGCACGGTAGATCTCAATAAACATACCCAATCGCGAACATATTCCTAGGCACACGAACAACCAATCACAAATCGATGAACATACCTAATTATACATGGAGTGGGAACGACCACTCAATATCCAAAACCACCAGTATGGGGTCACCATCCCCAAATTTACACTTACAAAGAAATTATTCAAAGATCACTATGGTAAGATTGCGCAACTACCGCACCAATGGACTCACATAGCACATATGTCCCGGTTTTACAAAGTCCAAAGTTCCAAAATTACATCCTGCACATGAATCTACAACGCAAAGATATTTCTCTTATCTGATCAATCAACCGATCATCCTTGCATAACCAATCTACCATACTAAACTTCGAATCTCTTTTCCTTGTACCATCGATATGATATGCCCGATGCACTAAATGTGTATGTACATCAATCACATTTTCAATACCAGTTTGAAATCATATATTCTTGTCACGAAGACAATTTTCGAAAGTTCTTTCAAGAGTTTGAAAACTCAAAACATAAATTTTCGTAAGACCACGAAATCAATTTTAAAAATTAAATCGGCTCATTGGTGCCAAGTTCTCGATAAAAATTCTTTTCAAATAGACACGATTAAATAAAATGAAATTTATGCAAATGCTTGTCCATATCCATACTCCCGTATATCGGTTCGACTTGTCACCAATATCCACCGATATTCCATCGGAAGACCACACGATCGAGTTCCAAAACCTCAATATATAGACTCGATAAAAACTCCTTTTCCACACATGACTCGTATCGTCAACCATTTACCCATCTGGATCACCTCAAATATGATATGACAAAACGTTGAAACAAATCAAGCAAATCAAACACGGCGAAAGACTTCCGAGAGGTTCCATTTGAACGAGTAAACCAGAGCCTCGAAAGGCGGAAATAACATAGGTAAACGATTGGTAAAGTATTTTACAAATCTCGGGAGTTTTAGAAAAGGAAGGTCTTTTGAAACGTTAGGGTCTCAACCCGTATCTCATTCCACATTACAAGAAGTTTAAAAAGTAGAAAACTCTTTTCGGACCCCAAGTCCCGAGTTATAAAACCATTTCAAAATCGATTGGGTCTCGGCCCAAAATCATTTTCCGTAAAACGTCCGTAAGACATTCATTTTGAAGAGTATCATTTTCAAATGTTCAAAAGCGGTTCATATATCATAAAATGAATTAACATGACTACATGTTCTCCTGAACAATCCACAATATTTCTCCCAATGCACAATTCCGTTCCAAAATTTAATCGACATACTGATTTTCAAAATCATAGTTTCTCCATTCATCAATCATGTCCCAATTTTGTTACCTTATACTGTAACGCATGATATCTGCTGAATCTCAAAACGTATCAACTTAGAACGGCAATAAATCTCAATGAAATTCAAAAATCCAAATACTTACAGATCGTGAAGCCGACGATTCCCCGTGATACTGGCACATGTCTCGACTCTAGAAAATACTCAACACAGATATTTTCAAAACACACGTTTTGCCAAGTCAGTTCGACTCAAGAACACAATACATCTCATTCCAGAGAATCTCGTTTAACACCGTTTGGAATAGTTTATAACAACCCCAATACTACACTGGCAAATCGCATAACCCATAAGACCGAGTGAACAACAAAAACTCACGGCTCCAATATTTGTCAATTGACAACTCGAATGAGGCAACGAAAACACGACCCAACTCGACCCAAATGCCTAGGTTTTCTCAACCTAAGTCTCTGATACCATATTCTGTAACACCCCCAGATTTAACCGGAAATATTACAGCGCTGTGGGCCCCGAGATGGAACCACCAAGGCTAAAAGAAATTTTCGCAAACATTTACAAATGCCCAAGAGGCCAACGATGGTACTATCTTTAAAAATTCACAAAGACATATAAAATCCATTTATCAAAAACCGTCGTAAAAACTCTTTTGAAATCGCAAGGCCAAACAGCCGACACTCAAAAGTTTAGAAAACGATTTCCAAAGTAACCTCAATCACTAGATACCAAAAGAGCATTTAAAAATACTCACGCAGCGGAAAAAGACCAACCATAAAGATACTCTAGCAGCGGAATACAAGAACCAATCAAGAAACTCAATGCAGACAACATGTCCTAGCCAGTATCCTCCGAGAAGCTCATCTCTTCACGACCGCTACAAGCTCGATACTCCGAGAGCCTAAAAAGAAATCCCACAACGGGGTCAGCCATAATATCCAACAATGATAACTGTCACATCACATTAATAATAACATACCAATGAGAATACAACATAAGAATACGACCAACGTAATCTTACCGCCATGACTTTGCTTACTCAAGAAATTCTCATCAGAATAACCATTATCACATTTCACATCCTGTACTCGATTAACCAATAAACTCGAACATAATATCTGTATTGTACCTCAAAAAATACTCAAGATTCTCAAATTGTCATCACCAACTCACGATACGGAAATATACCATTACCGACCAATACGATCCATCGAATAACATCATCAAATCCCAAGACGATAACCGATTTTCCATCAAAGACAAATACCAAGGAAATACGGAACATACCTCGAGATATGAAGTGCCACGACAATCATATCGTCTAATCCGAGATCGATCAATGCAATACGGACACGGTCCTAACACAAGACCTACAAATGCATACTCATATGACCACGTCAATATGATCACGGCAATATCAATCATGTATACTCAATGGAAATCCGACGATCCAGCGCCCTCATGATAGATCCCTTTGTTGATCCTATCTGATCTTCATTAGGTGTATAACTAACATTACTCATATGAACAACAACATATGATACAATCAATGATGCGAATTCACAAGATTCCATCAACACAATCGGTAATCCAATGATCCGGCGCCCTCGGATAGATCCCCATGATGATCCGTCGAACCAACGCATGGTGGAAAACTCCGTCCAACGATCCAGCGCCCTCGGCATAGATCCTCATGATGATCCCGTCGAACCAACGCATGATGGACATTCGATCCAGCGCCTCAAGATAGATCCTCATAATCCCATCGGATTATTTACACAACATAAACAACACAATATGCATACACATATGCAAATCAACACGTTCATCAACATGAACAACATAACATGCACGACAACATGAAAATTTACTAGGACGACTTCATGTTCAACAACATGAAAAAAAGTGTACGAGACCAAAATAAATAACATTAAACCATAATCAATATGGAATACTTGCCCCGAGTCCTTCGGGAGCAACCTCGATGTCCAATCATCACCGACGATTATCCTCAATGCTCGGCGTTCCAAACGTACAATGAACTATAGATACTCATATCCTCGTCTTTACCATAATGTAACCTCGATACTCGAACATACCAATAACTGAGATAAAGCATATACATTATGATTTACCTCCCAGAATCGAAAGAACGATATGCGATCCGAATACCCAGAGTTCACAATAATAATCATCGCTATATGCATTATAAACGAAATGAAATTGAAACCATTCATTAAATATTATAACTGCGCAAGTAATAACTTGCCTCGATACCGATACCGCGAAGCTGCTGCCGAACACACTGCCTTTGTCTACGAGCTCCTCATCCCCGATAAAAAGCAATACAATGGACATACTCGAACACAACCACAATATATGGTTATAATCACCGATCAATAATCTCAACCTATCGAAGAAATCAAATAACACATATCCGATAACAATCAACAACCGACAAAACTAACCAATCGAACTCAACGGTTCAACACAACCTCGAATAAACGCAATGAACAAACCAAATCAAACCATCACGAATTCATAATCAAAACACAAAAATATCGCCTGTCTGCCTACTTAGCGCACGTTAAACGCATAACGTAGCGTGCGCTAAGTTGTCCGTTAGCGTGCGCTAGCGGTAAGCTTAGCGTGCGCTAATGCCGCAGCTGGCATGCATTCCAAACATCGACTCACATCTTGCGACTACGAATCCGAATGAAGGGAGACATAAATCCCCATATCTCTTGAAGATAAACGACCCCATAATTATCACAATGATCATGTCAATGTCCATATATCAATAACAACCTCAATAATCAAACCGACTCGATAACAAGGATCATATCATGCTAACTGAATTCAACCTAGTATCATGATTCATCTCATCTAAATCGACCAATATAATTACCAAGATTCAGAAATCCTTCTTAGATCGGGTTAAATGAATCAACATCCTTATGGTATGAAGAATCTTAACTAACATCCGAAACTCTTATCAAAATTCCATTGAAGATATAACATCATCATATGATTATCCAACATGCTCCTTGCATGAAATCATCCAAGAAAAATGAACCACTAACGAAGGAATACGAAGATTACCTGGGTTAGATGAACCAAAAAGAAGAACATTAGAACTCCATCCAAAGAATCATGAACAACTTGAAGGACAAGGCTTGAATCCATGCTCTCCATCTTAATCTTGTTAAAGATCACCATCTCTCAGTGTTTGAGACCTCAAACCTCTTTCTAAAAACTCTCTCTCTTGGATGCAAGGAAGGAATGGACGAAATGCTTCATAACACCCTTCTGTCCCTTTTTATAATATTCATTATTAGCGTGCGCTAACATCTCATGTTTAGCGTGCGCTACCGCCTTAGCGTGCGCTAACTGACTTTGTTAGCGTGTGCTATCGAAGCCCAGAGGCTACTGCCTTGCTTCGTAAACTAGCTTACGTACGTAATGCCCATGCATTAACGTACATAAAACATCCTGCCAAGCGTACGCAAGTCATTTACCTTAGCGTGCGCTAATACCAGTTGACTTGCTACAGTCTACACCTACCACGAAGATGCTCGTGACCCCACCAGCCGAAATCAACCAATAAAGCCAAGATTCCCTGTTGACCGATATATAGTTAGCGTGCGATAATCAACATGCATTAGCGTGCGCTAACACTACATTACAACATCCGTTGACTTATCAGAACGTGCGCCGAAAGTGGCCTGGTCCACGCGTAGATTCCTTCCGATCGGACTGTATTAGCGTGCGTTATCTTATATCCGTAGCGTGCGCTAATCCTGCACGATAGCGTGCGCTACTCATGATTATTAGCGTGCGCTAATAATGTTACACTTAGCCATTTCCAATCGTACTACTGTCTCGACATAACAAAACACATATACACTTACCGAATACATATACCGAATCCAATAATATTCTTATACGATATACTCTATATCGAAGTACGATAACTCGATACACGATATCCTCAAATGTAATCGACTGATACGACAATTATACCGATACTGACATCTCAGTCCTTTATTTATTTTATTCCTACTGTACAGATTCCACGCTGTACAATATAACTCGAATAAAATAATATCAAACAACAGTAGTAGAAATTCCGGATATTACAGATTCGCCACATGGATTTCAATCTGGGACAGTTAATGAAGGAATCGAAAGGTTGTGATAGGTATTCGTGAACCATTGTATTAAGGATTTAGTAGGGATGTGCTTGTGATGTTAAGATTTTCACTAGAGTAGTTCGACCTAGAAAACCAGAAGTGAGGGTCAACCTCGACATGAATCTTGACGGGCAAGTAGCAGGTTCTAATAAATACCAAGATAGGATTCTTTCTCCTGTAAGTGAATAGGTATATGTCCTATGCGGTTATTGGCGGATGTGATCATAAGTCTTTGGCCAAAGCATTGAAGCTAGTTGTATTAGTTACCCGAGAGCTCAGTGATCTCGATTTGCATTAACTCATGTATAGCGTCAAGTACAGATAGGATTTGACTGACTGTGACCCTATAACTTGATCGGGATATTTGAGATAAGGGTTTCTACATATACTAGTATTCACGACATAATGGTTTTAGAATGATCCCAATCATTCGTTCTCAGTTAGGTTACAGTGTAGGCCGCAGGACTGGCTAGGTGGTGTTATCACTTTTTGGTTCCTCCTATTGCTAACTGAGATGGACCTACCGAGTCGCGCATTAGGATAGACGGCAGAATAAATCAACCTTATTCTTTCTTTATAAATATTAATTATTGGATATCTAATTTATTGGACATTAGATGACTAATTAATCCTGGGACACTAAATTAAATTATTGGATAAATTAATTTACGGCCTAATGAATTAAATAAATTATAGGGTTATTATTTTAATTTAAATATATAATTATTTCATGGAGAAATTAATTATATTATTTTGTATTTGATATAATTAATCAATTGGATTAGTTAATTATTATAAATACATCGAGACGCAACGGAGTTTATCTGATTGGACACAGGGGAGTCCGAAATGAACCGAATCTTTCGTATGGTTCTAGATGGCCGCCTCCTCTCATGTTTTTATTTGGTCCTTGATTCCACCTTAAATGGCGGAAGACCAAGGAAAACAATGAAAAAGATTTTCATGAGATATTGGAATATAATGTTGGAGGGACCTTAACATGAGAGTAGAAGTGAAGACAAAATAAAAATCGCGTCCTCAAAACCACATTAGCTTATGGCCAATTCATTTAGTGAAGGGAGGAGTGACTTTTGTTTCTACACATATTTTCTTAGAGAAAATTGAGAAATATCCTATTTTTTTCACTTAGTGTGTTTAAAATAAAATTAATAAGCTCCCTATATCTATTTTCTAGCCGTGTTCTAGGAGAATAAAATAAATAGGGATTTCGGTCGACTTCCGGCACATGGCAAGTAGAGGAACGGTACTTTCAGTGCTCGGGATTTCTAAAGCTTTTACGAATTAGATTCGTGGTCTATATCGTCAACATCAATATTTAATCAAAGGACTTCAAGAGCATGATTTCGAATCCTACATTTGTTTAGTTTTATTTTCGTATATACGGTGCTTGTATCGATCCTATTAAGGGATTCAGATCGAATTTATTACATATTTCTTCCGCTACACCATTTGATTTTGGCACAAAATCCTAACAGCAAGTCCTCTGGATTGGCCTATTTATAACCTTGGAAATATATCTATTATAAATTTAGCCATTGGCCGGTTGGTGAGATGTGGACACTTCAGATTAGCAGCTGGTGAATGTTTGAATTAAAGTGTCTAGCATTAAACGCGTCAGACATTCTTTTTGGCCCTCATTAAATGTTCTTCGGTCAACAGTCGACGGTTGCATTAAATATTGTCCTATCAGCATTAAAAGTGCATCGTGATTACTTTGATTAAAAAATGCTTATTTCACAATGGTTTTTAAATCTAAGTACTATTGTGTTGGATTTACATTTTATTTTTCTTAAGTAAAATGCATATAATGATTATGCTGTAGCCAACAATTTCTTTTGCTATGAGTTGAATCCTTACTCCTCTGTAGGATGATCTTTTTTGAGTGATTTATGATGATCCCTATAAGATGCGGGTAACAGGATGCATTTATCAAAACATTTGACGTACTTTATCCCAATAATTTCCCCTTTTTTGATAATGCCAAAACTCCTTTAAAATTTCCACCTTCACGTCTTTTTTCGAATGATCTGCTATCTTCGCAAGACTTAAACTAAATGTGAAAAACTTGCAGGCATGTTCTAAAATTTAAAATCCCACAAGCCTAATTGTTTCACAACTTAAATTATGATTGGCTATAAGGCACAATCTTACAGCATGTGGTTTTGTTGAATACAACTTAATCTATAAATTGTGCATAGACAAGTTCTTACACCTTGGTCTTTCCAAATTCATACTTAAGAAAATAATTTCAATGTCAAGCATGCATACAGTAATATAGATTACGAGTTGTAGTCTTTGAGATATAGAAAAGTTCTTTATTGATAATCAATGAGATATTGTAGATTCAATAATTTACAATGCTTGTACCTATTGAAAATTACATAAGGAAAACAATAAAACTACAGCAACTGTAGATTCAGCATGAAATAGTGTTGCTTCTGATTTGATTTTCTATAGGGATCATTCTTTATCCCTTTCTACCAGTCAACTAGAAGATCTCTGGCTCTATCCCTAATGTGACCTTTTCCTTCTAGAGTCATGTCATAGCCAAGTACCCAGTCTTTTGGGTTGTAGGTCGATCACTCTTCATATATCTTCCCTTAATCATAATTTGCAGGGATGGTTCTTCTTTAGCGAGCAAACATGAGAATTCATTCGTCACGACCTCCAAAATTTTGCAGTGATTGAGGATGGGCGATTCTTAGATAAGCAAACAGATGTACCTAATTAGCTCATTCCTCATCCAAGCTTTATGTTCATCAGTTGTTGGCTGCTCATCTTTTGGCAAAGGAATCTCAGCGGGGTTATGGACTGAATTGGTCCAAGGAAAGTTACGGTCCTCGAACTCTGGTCAGGTCCAGTTATCCTGTTCCCCAATCAGTGCCTTTAGCTTAGTTTTTCCGTATTCGTAGCTTTTCATTATTTTCTTGTTGCTCAGCATCCGGTAGCCTTTATACCTTGGGATGAGGACATCTATTTGCATAGTGTCCCGCCTTCCCACATTTATAACATAAATTAGAATCTCATGTGGAAGGTAACTCCAAACATACCTTCATTGAGGTTTTCATTCTGTATGGAGCCTTTCTGGACTTTTTTATGAACTTCCGGAATATGTGCATGAGCAGTGCCATGTCGTCTTGTGAAAATACATCATCATGATCATCTCCAATAGGATTGGAGGTACTGGGGCAGAGCTTCATCTTCTATCGGATACAACAGTGAGTGTTGTAGTCTTGGCGGGGGACTCTTTGGTCTTCTCTCTCATATCTGTGCCGTAATCAAAAGCTTTGAGGTCAGCAAATAGGTCAAAAGTAGATATATCATTAAGATTGCAAGACATATGCATAGATGTGGTCTTAATGTCCCATCGGGTAGGGAGTTATCTAAAGATTTAAAGTTTTTGTACTGTTGGGAGTACATTTTGCCCAGTGCTTCAAGTTCACCGACAATGCTAATGAATCTGAGGTCAACATCCTCAAGAGTTTTTGAAGATTTCATTTGAAAGATTCAAATTGCTGAGTAAGTTCTGAAATTTTATTTTCCTTTGAGAGCTCAGTACCCTTGCAAATTATCTTGAGTTTATCCTCGATTTTCTTGGCTGTCACAGCCCTTTTCCTTTGAGAATGTTTCTTTGTCGGGTGACAATCAACGCATTTTAGCAATATTTTCCAAGTTTGCTCGCTCATGCCAATTAGTGGCCTACTGATCCTGAGACTTTTCGAGCATCTCTGCATGGGATTGGCCTTCCACCTTGGCAGCTATATTTACCTTCATGATGGCAATAGGTCCTTCCTGCATTACAAATAGCGTCTCTTCGTGCATGACAACCAGGAGCGCTTCCATTCTGATTCTTCGGTTATTAAATATGTTAATCAAGAACATATGAACTTTATTAATCATATATGAATAGATGAAGAGAATAAAGAATGAATACGAGAGATAAAAGTATGCAGTTTTGAAAGCTTTGGATTATGGATTTGGTTCAGGTTAAAAATCGACTGATTCTTTGTAGAACCAACCATTCTGATACCACTTGTTGGTCACGGTATACTTAAATGACATCTTAGAATGGGGGTTGAATAATGTTGGTCAAAATATACAATTATACAGCTTAAGAATGTACTCTTTTTCGAAGTTTATTTGCGTAGCGGGAGTCTGAAACTAAGTTGTTGTAAATACAACAACTAGATAGTCTCCTATAGCTTGGTTCTTAGAGGGTTGTCAAGATAAGTATACTAAAATCCCACAGGCAGTAAGAAAATAGTAAAACGGTAAGTAACGACACAAGGTTTAATGTGGTTCGCGGTAAACCCCTCTACGTCTACAGGAGTAAGCAATTTATTAAAATCAAGTGGTGCACAACTGTATGATTCTAACCAAACTCATCGCCGTATCATTCACACGGACTGCTACAACCAACAATAGCTCTTGATGTTCACACAAATTGGCTTGGGCTTCTTCAACTTGCTTCTTCTCGCACAAATTGAAGCTTCATCCTGAACTCTATTCATCCCAAAGAGGTCATAATAGCTTGTCTTATGTAACACCCCAAACCAGGCGAATATTACAGTGCCATGGACCCCCGACTGGGACCCACCAGGCGAGTGAAAATGAATGAAGTAAGCGATATAATTCTAGTACCGAACCATAGAATATCATTAATTACTCCGATGAGGAGTTTCATTACAACACACCCAAGATAATACCGAATACATGTATATGTTATATGAAGATAAAATATACAGCACTGAATGAAATGAATATCCAAATGGAAGTCTGCAGCAGAAATAAAATAAAGAAAACACGAGTGAATGAAAAGACTGGGCCCCCCTACTAGTATCACTGGGACTCCTCGCCGTCAGCGTTCTCTTCCCGTGCCTTAGCCTTGCCATGACCTAAAAACAACATCCCCTAATGGGGTCAGTTACACAGAACAACAATCCTCAAGAGTTGAATAAACACAATCATGATATATCTTAATTATGAAACGATGCTGAAGAGAGGCATCATAGTACGCCTGTAATGGTATGTGCAAGTGCACAAGATGAGTGTCCGGACACACCCGCCCTTGTACCTAATTAGTCTCACGGAGGTACATTACCGTGTGCACAGTCCAATGTGTCGGTGAACCCAACACATGACCGTCACGTGCCCGACTAAAAATTTCACACATCCCCACCCGGCCACGCAATATGAACCCAGAAGGTCATATGGACAAGAATGACCATGAAGAATAACAATGAATAACAATCCGACAAAGTCAAGAATAACTCACCGAGATGATATGATAGTGAAATGAATGATAGCTCAATGAAATGATTGGAACCGTCGTTCCTCGTGAATGAAGTGATTAATTGACAATTACAAGTTTCAAAACGGTTAATACATTATGAATGAATTATGATTATGAATGAACAACAACAAAAGGAATGAATATCCCTTTAACCGAGTAAGAATTAACTTACTCAACTGGTGAAGAATGTCCTTCCTCGAACAACGTCCTACAATGAGATGTCGGTCGCTCGAACAACCTTGAATGACAATTACCAACAAACGCTCAATATCCGTATCAACCACGATTATGACCAACTCAAACATCGATACAACAATATCGAAACTCATAGAGGCATTCTAGCGAACACTTAGCAAGCACACAACCTTTGATAATATCCAATCCCGAATATATCGAAACCAACTCCAAAATGAGTATTTCAAACCGAGAAAACAACTCCAATGATATCAATAATCCCATAGGAATCCACAATTCGAGTTAACGACAACATCTAATCGAAACCCCCCAAAAATATCAAAGTCAACCCCAAAGTGTTCTTGATTCAACCCCAATATTCATGAAATCCGAAATATACGACAATAAATTCGTAGGAATACATTTATCCAAGGTAGATAATCCATATCTAACATATTCCAACAACAATCCTGTAATATCCGACGGAAATTCTTACTTACTAATGAATCATTCGGATAATTCAAATACTGTTGTACTCTTGTTGCATTTGTGTATTGTTATTGATATTGGAATATATCATAAATAGACATAATAATAACGATCACTCGCACTATAATTGGATTCTCAGCGTCGCATAGATTAATACATTTTTGAGCTACTAACCTGAGTATAACGTACGCTAATCCTTAATCATAACGTACGTTATGCTTAGTTCTTTACGTACGTAAAGGTGTACTTGTTACGTACGTAACCAGTGTAATCGTATCCGATCTCAACTTTCGGCGTGTAGGGCCGGACAGGATTCGAATATCTGATCTTTTGGAGGCAATCTAGTTGGCCTACATTACGTACGTAATGCGTTGATAGGTAACGTACGTAACGATGTTCGTGTTTCAGTCCAGTGGCCTCTGGACTGAGCTTACGTACGTAACACTTCCCGGATAACGTACGTAACGAACTGCGCTGTTATAAAAAGACAACTTGTGTCTTTCATTTTTCACAACCAAACTCTGAGTTTTCACCAAGATAATCATCCTCCTGCATCCCTAGATCAAAATTACCTTCTTCCAACTTGTGTTTGAGCTTTACATTTGGATTTTGGAGCTTGTTGATTGGGAGTTGGAGTCATTCTTGAAGCTTAGATTGTGTTCTTGTGGTCTTGGTGTATTGTTCCTCAATTCCGAAGGTATGTCATACGTTTTAACCCTATAATCTCATAGTTATAATGGTAGTGATTAAGAATACTCCACCTAGTGATGATTTAATCAAGCTAAACATGTTCATAGTTAAGCTTCCAACAAACTTAATGTTGAATATGATGGTTAAGGGTTTTGTAAGGTTGTGTTCTTAGTATCTTAAATGATGATGATCATGTTTAGTTAAACCAAACTCTTATCCCTGGACTAATAAAACCAATAGAATACTAATAATCTTTGTTTCATTTTGATGTAAATAACTTCTTGGAATAATTACCATAAAATGTTTTGAGAAACCCTTGTTGATCATTAGAAGAATGGAATCACCCTCTTGAACCTAAGCTAAATGAATCCAGAGGAGTAATGTTTGAACCTCCAAGTTAACTAGAAGATTATAAGGAAGGTGTTGAACTTGAAGTAGTCTTCTTGATCATAATATGGAATTGTAACTACTTAACTCAACATAAGTGATTGATTGAAGTGCAGATTTTAATTTTAATCAATTGAGATGTCCTTGATAAGTTTAAAGAGTAGGAGATTATTGTTTAACACATCTTAATCCAGAAAACATTTGGTAAACATCTTGTAATCAATTGTGAGAATAAAATGGTATTGAATAAAGTTCTTGGAGTAACCCCTCAACATCTTAAAAAGTTGAACTACTCAAATGAGAATTAGGATGTTTTCTCGTTGAAGTTTGGTATAGATGATCATATGAACGTATTATTGAGTAAAATATACTTCATTCAAGGTTGATTGTCCGAGTAACCAATTTTGAATCGAGGTCCGGCTGTTCGTTCGACAAAGAAGGACTTTACACGCCTCCGTATTGAGGCAAGTTATCTTGCTTGGTTATAATGATGTGTGGATTCTTATGATGATTATGCATTTCGTGTATATTAAACACTTATAAACTTGTGTCTTGTGATTTGAGGTTGTTCTTAATGATGTCCCGTTTTCATCGTGGGATTGTATTCCCAAGTTCGTTACTTTTGGACCCTTGATATTGTTGATCTTGTTGTCATCTCGGTGAGTCCTCGATCCATAATCGGATTTTGTGAATTATTGAATTCGTTGTCATGTTGCATCGTGACATATCCGGAGTCATATCTACGTTCCGATTGGATATTGTGTAGGATTTTTAGTCGGGCACATATATAGTCATGCGTGAATAGTTTCCGTGAAAGGCTGTGCACACGAGACGTAGTTCGTTGAGGCTAATTAGGTACATTGTCCCACGTATATCCTGGATTCCGTATACGGGGTGGACATGTCCACTGACACATATTCGGATCGGGCGTACTGTGATGTCCCTCTCGAGCCATACTATCTTAGTCGCTCACAGTCCATTTTTATACTTGGATGTGTTCGACGTTTTGTGGATCGAGCGTCATACGCCCGAGGGGTATGTTCGTTAGTCGGGGCGTTATTCTTGAAATCTTACATACGTGAATTGTATACTATCTTGAGAATCATTTATCATGTATATCTGACCCTGTGTTGGGCGAAATACTTGTGTTGTATTTTAGGTCGAGGAAAAGGCAAGGCACGGGAAGAACAAGGTGATGATGAAGGGTTCGAAGGATACTAGTTCGGGGGCCCCAGGTCTTTCGTGTCCGGTCATGTTCGTACCGTGTAATGTTATCTTTCTGCTTTATTTTAGGTTTGAACAAATGTATTGTTATTTAAGGTATAATTCATCTCCATATGGATTATACTTATGTTTTGGATCCTGTGTGTAATAAGGTCGTATGCCATAATGTTGTAAACTCCAGATCGGAGTAAGTACTATGTTTTGTGGTTTGATATCACATGTATTGTGTATTTAATCTGTATTTTGGGTATCGCCTGGTGGATCTCAGTGTGGGGTCCACGGCACTATAATGGCCACCTTATCAGGGTGTTACAAATCCGAGCTTACACGAAGAAATCGGAAGGAAAATGCCCAAAATCCGAAATTCTAGATTCAAGAAATCATTACCTTGATTTGATGTGAAGGAGATGATGAAATGATGATTACTCCGAATGATAGGCTTGAAGATGATGATTCATGATTGCACCTCGAAGAACACTCTCCAAATCGCCCGAAATCGCCCAAAATCGCCGAAGGAATGAAAAGAAATGATAAATGAGGAAGAAAGCACTGGACTGTCCTATATATAGCAAATCCCAGTTAGCGTGCGCTAGCTCCTGTGCGTAGCGTGCGCTAACGGGTGTACTGGGTAGTCCAGTACTCTCTGTTCGCAACGGTAGCGTGCGCTACGTATCTTTTGTAGCGTGCGCTACAACCATGTAATTAACGTGCGTTAACACAAATGGTTAGCGTGCGCTAACGAATTATCTGATGCCCAGTACTGGAGTCCAGAACCTCCTATTCTATGATCTGTTCGCGGTAGCGCACGCTACACCAAGGATTCAACATGCGCTACTAACCCCGATTAGTGTACTCTAATAACTACTCGTAACGTGCGCTAGCAATTAATCCAATTCAGTCCAGTAGCCACTGGACTCTGCCTGATCCGACCTTAGCGCGCGCTACACCGACTGCATAGCGTGCGCTACTCCGACCTACTAGCGCGCGCTACTTACCATTCGTAGCGTGCGCTACTTACAACCCAACTGCAGTCCAGTGCCTTCTAGACTGCGTGCTTGAACTACACTAGCGTGCATTAGTGTTGAGAGGTAGCGTGCGCTACCCATACTCAATTAGCGCACGCTAAAGAGAGTACGTAGCGTGCGCTACTCCTCACACATAGCACACTATGAAGATGACAACGATGATAAACACGGCACGATTCTCCAACTAGATTGATGATGAATGACGATTGATACACGATACAATTACTCTGAACAGTGAATACAATGATTGAATATGAGTGACAAATGATCATTAATGAGTGAAAATTACTAAGTGACAATTACTGAACGATAATTACTGAATGATAATGACTGAATTACAACTGGGTATTACATACACCCCCCCTTAAAAGAGTTCGTCCCCGAAACTAAGGGTGAAACAACTCGGGATAACTCCTAAGTAGCCTCTTCGACTCCGTGTCTAGACCACTGAATTTTGACCAAAGGAATCGTCTTGTTCCTCAACTATTTGATTCGCTGCTCTAAGACTCGTATAGGATGCTCCTCATATGAATGATCATCGGCGATCTCGATTTCGTCGAACTGGAGTATGTGACTCGGGTCGGCAACATACTTCCATAACTGAGAGACGTGAAAGACATTATGAATTCGGCTCAACGCCGGAGGTAAGGCCAATCGATAAGCTAACTCGCCTACTCGATCCAAAATCTCAAACGGTCCAATGAATCTCGGACTCAACTTTCCCCTCTTCCCAAAACGGAAGATACCTCCACTCGGGGATACCTTGACCAAAACTTGGTCACCTGTATCGAACTCTAATGTTCGACGACGATTATCTGCATATGATTTCTGCCGAGTCTGAGCGGTCAACCTGATCAAAGCTACCTTCTCACGGGCGGCTATAAGCATATCGGGCTCGATGCCGATTGATTCTGATAAGTCATCCCAACAGAAAGGAGATCGACAACGACGACCGTACAAGGCCTCGTAAGGTGCCATGTTAATCGAAGCATGCCAACTATTATTGTACGTGAACTCGATCAACGGTAGTTGGGCTTCCCAATCATCTTTCCAATCGAGAACACATGCCCTCAACATGTCTTCCAAAGTCTAAATAGTCCTCTCTGATTGTCCGTCGGACTGAGAACGAAAAGTTGTACTGAGATTAAGCTGAGTTCCCATATCACGATGAACTGATTTCCAAAAATGAGACACGAACCGTCCGTCACGATCGGAAATGATACTTTTAGGAGTACCGTGCAGTCTCACTATCTCCTTGATAAACAACTGGGCAAGTCTCTCGGGAACCCACGTATCCTTAATATCAAGGAAATGAGCTGATTTAGTTAAGCAGTCCACAATTACCCAGATTGTATTCATGCCACGACGACTCGTCGGCAAACTCGTGATGAAGTCCATTGAAATATCCTCCCACTTCCACTCTGGAATAGGGAGAGGTTTCAGCATACCCGCCGGTCGCTGATGCTCTATCTTGACTTGATGACAGGTCAAACATCTCGAAACAAATTCCGCGACTTCTCGCTACATATTACTCCACCAGTAATTTTGTTTCAAGTCTTTGTACATCTTGCTAGACCCCGGATGAACGGAATAAGGGGTAGCTTGAGCTTCTCTCAAAATCGAGTTTTTCAACTCGTCATTCGCCGGTACGCACAACCGATTCTTAAATCACAAAAGTCCATCCTCGTGGACCACAAATCGAGGGGCTTTCCCCTGAGTCACATCATCCCGAATGCGTAACAAAAATGGGTCCGAACCCTGATTCTCCCTAATCGCCTCCTCAAGTGGCGATGAAATATCTAACGTACAAAGTTGCCCTTGTACTCACTGTAACCAGACCTCGATCTCGGGTCTCAGAAACTACTGTTGAAGTTCCTTCTGAACTGTTAATCGAGCAAGCATCTGCTCCTGAACGGACTTTCGACTCAACGTGTCGGCGACAATGTTCACCTTGCCTGGGTGGTAAAGTATCTCAATATCATAATCTTTGATTAGTTCCAACCACCATCTCTATCACATATTTAACTCCTTCTGAGTAAATATATACTTTAAACTCTTATGATCGGTGAGTATCTGACAGGTAACGCCATAAAGATAATGATGCCAAATCTTCAATGCGAATACCACGGCTTGATGCGACCCCCACATGACATGCTATCGTAAACGACACCGCTAGATGAATTCGTTCCCAAGATGTTTCCAAAATAAGCAAAATGGGGCTTTACTTCCAAACCTCTACGTTACACGCCGTAGCAACTCGGAAGGGGTGGAATATAAATACTAACAAGATTGCACTTGATAAGTATATAAATCACACAAGAGATGTTTTGAAGACACACTCAACAAAACAAGAAAGCACTCACAAAGGTTCGTTAATACAAACACTCTCAAATTTCATAAAATCTTTGGTGTCCTCTTACAATGAAACTTCAAGGCTATTTATAGCCAAAATCTTACACCTAACTCTAGTGTAAACAAGGAAACAAATAAGAAACCTACAAAATAGAAAAATCAACATTCAAAGATCCTAAAATCTGATACAAAGTCAGTCAACACATGTTTAGGGGACAAAATATCAAAGACCAAGATTTTAAGGTGTGAAAACAAGGACAACAAGTCACCATAAATCTGATACTGTCTGTTTTGTCATTTCTGAGCTCCAATGGTTCCGAATTTGGTCCTATGGTCTGAACAAGATTTGTATCTCTCTTTCTGAGCTTTCCATAGAAACCTGAATCACCTGAATCGGATTTTGGACGAGTAAGTAATGGCCAAAATACGAGACTGCTGTGTGTCAGTCTTACGCGCGGGAATTTGCATCCTTGTTTGTTTGTTCGTCTTTTCCGATCGTCTTCGACTTTAATATTACACGACTCGATTATATACAACTCAAAATATAAAAATACAACTCAAGAAATACAATTCAAATTAAAATACACCAAGATAAAATAAACGAAAAACTTATTGTTCGACAACTTCGACACTACTCACGAATTTGTTGTCTTTGATAACATAGTTATTTTTAAACATATCAATGACGAGTGTTGATAAATTATTTTTGAACTTCTTTGATCGAGACCTCATTATTGGTCCAGTCGGCATGCTCAAGTCCTCATCTGGGTTCTTCATAATATCTCGATTCACATCATTCCCCCGTTCCTCAAAAGGATTCGTCCTCGAACCTGAAATTTCAAAGGACTTAAGTCAGCGACATTGAAAGTTGTGGAAACATTATACTCACCAGGTAGATCTACTTTATAGGCATTGTCGTTAATCCGCTCTAAGATCTGGAACGGTCCATCTCCCCTTGGCATTAGCTTCGATTTTCTTTGAATGGGAAATCGTTCTTTCCTCAAATGAACCCAAACCCAATCACCTGGTTCAAAGAGTACTTGTTTGCGTCCCTTGTTCTTCATTCTTGCATTGTGTTCGTTGCGCTTCTCAATTTGTTCACGAACTTTGGCATGTAATTGCTTCACCATCTCCGCCTTTTTCTTGCCATCAAGGTTACTCCTGTCATCTATTGGAATAGGCAACAAGTCTAAATGAGTTATTGGATTAAAACCATACACGATTTCAAATGGCGAAAATGTTGTAGTAGAATGTATGGTTCGATTATAGGCAAACTCGATAAATGGTAAAGATGTTTCCCAATTTTTCAAATTTTTGTTAACAATAGTTCGCAACAATTGACCAAGCGTTCGGTTAACAACCTTGGTTTGACCATTAGTTTGGGCATGACATGTTGTAGAATAAAGTAATTCCGTCCCCAATTTTGCCCATAAGACCCTCCAAAAATGACTCAAAAATTTGGTATCTCTATCGGATACGATGCTTTTGGGCATACCATGCAAACGAACAATTTCTTTGAAAAATAGATTAGCAATATGTATGGCGTCGTCTGTTTTATGACTTGCAATGAAGTGTGCCATTTTGCTAAATCTATCAACTACCAAAAATGGAGTCACAACCGGATTTCGCCCTGGGTAATCCTAATACAAAGTCCATAGAAAGATCGACCCAAGGTTCGGAAGGTACCGGAAGTGGCATATACAAACCATGTGGTAACACTCGTGATTTTGCTTTCCTACAAACAATGCATGAATTTACAACTTTAAAAACATCATGTTTCATTTTTGGCCAAAAGAAATGTTCATGCAATATTTTGTATGTTTTAGCAATCCCAAAATGTCCCATTAGACCTCCACTATGTGGTTCTTTTACCAATAATTCCCGTGTTGAACAAAAGGGAATGCAAAGTTTATTTTCACGGAACAAGAATCCATTATCCCGATAAAATTTTTCTACTCCTTTTTTCTAGCAAGCGACATAAATATCATGGAAATCTTTATCCCCCTCATATGCTTCTTTCAATAAATCAAATCCCAAAAGTTTACAAGAAAGTGTATTGAGTAATACATACCTTCTTGACAAAGCGTCGGCGACAATGTTTTCCTTACCTTGTTTGTATTTGATGATGTAAGGAAAGAATTCAATTTCTTCTAACCACTTGGCATGTCTCTTGCTCAATTTACCTTGTCCTTTGAGATGCTTTAAGGGTTCATGATCGGTATGAATCACGAACTCCTTAGGCCATAGGTAGTGTTGCCACGTACGTAGGGCTCGAATCAAAGCATACAATTCCTTGTCATAGGTCTGGTAATTCAATGTAGCTCCTCCAAGTTTCTCACTAAAATAGGCTATCGGCCTTTTTCCCTGCATTAATACTGCTCCTATTCCTACTCCTGAAGCATCACACTCAATTTCAAAAGTGTTAGAAAAATCAGCTAATGCTAGGTGCGGTGCACAATTTATTTTTCAGAGTGTTCAATGCTTTTTCTTGTTCATTTCCCCAATTAAACTTAGCATGTTTCTTGACAAATTCGTTTAATGGGGCTACGATTGTGCTAAAATCTTTTACGAAGCGTCGGTAAAACCCTGCTAGGCCATGAAAACTTCTTACCTCGGACGCATTCGTCGGTCTAGGCCATTCTCGAATAGCCTTAACCTTTTCTTCATCAACTTTTATGCCGTCAGCACTAACGACATATCCAAGAAAAATAACTTCATTCATGCAAAAAGTACATTTCTTAAGACTAGCATATAATTGTTCCCTTCTCAAGGTAATTAAAGCTAATCTTAAATGTTCAACATGTTCTTCAACATTTTTGCTGTAAATGAGTATATCATCAAAGTATACAACAACGAATTTTCCGATGTATGCACGTAAAACATGATTCATTAATCTCATAAAAGTACTTGGTGCGTTCGTTAGTCCAAAGGGCATTACCAACCATTCGGATAATCTGTATTTAGTTTTGAAAGTCGTTTTCCATTCATCTCCTTCTTTCATACGAATTTGGTGATATCCTTTCATTAGGTCAATTTTAGAGAAAACACATGAACCATCTAATTCATCTAACATATCATCTAACCTTGGAATAGGGTGTCGATACTTAACCGTGATATTGTTTACCGCTCGGCAATCGGTGCACATTCTCCACATTCCATCTTTCTTTGGCATGACGATCACAGGAACGGCACAAGGACTTAGACTCTCCCGGATATACCCAAGACTTAACAAATCCTCGACTTGTCTTTGGATTTCATTGGTCTCTTCGGGGTTGTGTCGGTATGTCGGTCTATTTGGAATGACCGCTTCGGGCACAAAGTCTATTTGATGTTCAATCCCTCGGATTGGTGGCAACCCTGCAGGTAGTTCTTCAGGAAAAACATCAACAAATTCCTGCAATAAAGATTCAATAGAACTCGGAATTATCCGGTTCCCGGGGTTAGTAGTAGCGCAAACTTTTCGAAAAATAATCAAGTACATGGGTCTATTTTCCTTGATATCTTCTTCAAGTTCCTTTGCACTTACAAGCATGCATTTTCTCAAATTTCTTTTTTTTTTTTTTTTTTTTTCTTTTTTTCATTTTTTTCATTTTTCTCATTTTTTTTTCATTTTTCTCGCTTTTTTTTATTTTTTTCATTTTTCTCGCTTTTTTCATTTTTTTCATTTTTCTTTTCCTTTTCTTTTCTCGATTTTCCTTCAACTTCCTTTTCAAGACGAAGTTGATCTTCTTGTATTTGTACCTTAGTCATGGGAGCTAAGGTAATTTTCTTTCCGTCCTTCTCGAATGAGTAACGATTTTTCCTTTCGCTCAAAGTAGCATCTCGATCAAAATGCCATGGTCTTCCCAACAAGATATGACAAGCATGCATCGGAACGACATCACATAGGATTTCGTCTTGATACCTTCCGATGGTGAGAGCCACAAGTACCTGTTTATTAACTCGAACTTCCCCACAATCATTTAGCCAATGTAAACGATATGGTTTAGGGTGTCTTCTTGTTGGAAGATCGAGTTGTTCCACTAGCATAGCGCTAATGACATTAGTGCAACTCCCGTTATCTATTATCACACTACAATTTTTATTTTTAATAAAACGTGTGTGAAATAGATTTTCTCATTGTTCGTTAACTTCCTCCTCTTTTGCTTGAGAACTTAACACCCTCCGAACAACAAGTGCGGGTGCATACTCATACGTCTCATCATCACTCTCCACCTCTCTTGTCTTTTCTTCTTCTTCTTTTTCGCTTTCCATTTCAATCTCCCCATTTGTTGGTGCATTCGGATGCTATATGTCCACAACCCTGGCACTTATAACATTGGATGTCCCGGTTTCTCCTTTGGGTGCTTTCGACGGGTTTAGGTTTCCCATCAAATTTTGGTTTGCTAGTACTCCCAACTTCAAACTTTCCTTTCAAGACACTCCCTTCTCTTTTATCAAATTTTTTAAATTTGTCTGAACTTACTTGAGATTGTTGTTTCCAAGGAGTAGAGTATCCCGTGGAATAGTTGTTGCTCCCTCTTCGTAAGCTCCGCTCGATTTTTACGGCTGCATAGACCATATCCTCGAATTCAACAAAGTGTTGTTTGTCAACTTCTTTTGCTATATCGGCTCTCATCCCGTGTAAAAACTGCGCCATGGTGGCCTCTCTCGATTCCCGAACATTGGCCCGGATCATCAACATCTCCATTTCCTTTCGAAAATCTTCAATGTTTCTCGAGCCATGTTTTAAAGATTGTAAGCGAGAAAATAGTTCCTTAAGATAGTAATTAGGAACAAATCTTTTCCGCATAACAACCTTCAATTCTTCCCAACCGCTAATCGGTCTCTCCCGACTCCTCCTTCTCTCCGTCACAAGTTGGTCCCACCCAATGCTTGCATATTCTGAATATTCGGTTATTGCTAATCTCATTTTCTTCTCATCAGAATAGTTGTGGCAATCGTAAATGGTCTCCAACTTCCTTTCCCAATCGAGATATGTGTCCGGATCACTTCTCCCTTCGAAAGAGGCGATTTTCATTTTGATGTTTCCCATATTCCGATCCTCCTCGTCTCGGACATATCTTCCTCGCCTTCCTTCATACTCTCTCCTTCCTCATCGTCCTCCTCGCCCTCCTCGATGTACAAACCTCGGAGTTTCCTCCTCGGAATTCATCGAATCTTCATCATCATAGCCTCCAAATCGAATGGGTTCCGGTCCCCTTCGTACGGGCTCCTCTTCTCTACCCTTCGTGAGAGTAGCAATTGTTTCCTCTTGCTTATCTAGTCTTCCGACTATTTGAGTAAGTTGTTGTACAATATTTTGAAGGATAAGATTTTGCTCGTCTCTTTTGGTTCCTGACATTTTTTTTCTTTTCTTTTTTTTCTTTTTTTTCTTTTTTTTTCTTTTTTTTCTATTTTTTTCTTTTTTCCTTTTTTTTTACAAGAAAATTTCCTCACAAGATCCTCACGTGTATCGCTCGGTCATTCACACTCGCATATCTCTGGTTTGGCTTTTCTTTTTCTTTTTCTTAATTCCTCACAATTTTTTTTTTTGCCTTTTTCCACACAATTTACAAGGTGATTTTAGGTGATTCAAATCAAGTTTCTTCTTGAAAGAACTCAAATCCCACGATCCCCCCAAAGATTGCGAATGACGATAAGACAAAAAAATGGAATGATGGGAGCAAAAGAATTTGGAATAGTTTAGAATATGGAACGGAACGAAAAGTATGATAATTGTTTGATAAGATCGATCAAAATTCGTTCTTCTCTTCTTCCTTGATATTTTTTTTTCTTTTTTTTTTCTTTTGGTAATGAAATGAATGGATTGATATTTGATATTCGATCCGCAAGCTTAAAATCACCAGACGCCCGAAGGCTAAGGAACAAGTTCTTCCCCTGGCCTCGGCTTGAAGAGTTATCAAAAACAATAAAAACCTTCACGACTTATAATTTTTTTTAGTAATGAAATGAATGGATTGATATTTGATATTCGATCCGCAAACTTAAAATCACCAGACACCCGAAGGCTAAGGAACAAGTTCTTCCCATGGCCTCGGCTTGAAGAGTTATCAAAAACAATCAAAACCTTCACCACTTATATATTTTTTTTTGTGTGTGAAGAAGATGGAAGATTTAGAAGATAAAGGAAATAATAGAATGATAAGATAGGAAGATTATGGTAATGAAGGAAAATAGATGATACCACTTAGTTTTGCAATAATCGAGCTCCAAAGCCAACTGATGCGACCCCCACACGACACGCTATGGTAACCGACACCGCTAGATGAATTCGTTCTCAGGATGTTTCCAAAATAAGCAAAATGGGGCTTTACTTCCAAACCTCTACGTGACACGCCGTAGCAACTCGGAAGGGGTAGAATATAAATACTAACAAGATTGCACTTGATAAGTATATAAATCACACAAGAGATGTTTTGGAGACACACTCAACAAAACAAGAAAGCACTCACAAAGGTTTGTTAATACAAACACTCTCAAATTTCATAAAATCTTTGGTGTCCTCTTACAATGAAACTTCAAGGCTATTTATAGCCAAAATCTTACACCTAACTCTAGTGTGAACAAGGAAACAACTAAGAAACCTACAAAATAGAAAAATCAACATTCAAAGATCCTAAAATCTGATACAAAGTCAGTCAACACATGTTTAGGGGACAAAATATCAAAGACCAAGATTTTAAAGTATGAAAACAAGGACAACAAGTCACCATAAATCCAATGCTGTCTGTTTTGTCATTTCTGAGCTCCAATGGTACCGAATTTGGTCCTATGGTCTGAACAAGATCTGTAGCTCTCTTTCTTATCTTTCCAAAGACACCTAAATCACCTGAATCGGATTCCGGACAAGTAAGTTATGGCCAAAATACGAGACTGCTGCGTGTCAGTCTTACGCGCGGGAATTTGCATCATTGTTTGTCTGTTCGTCTTTTCCGATTGTCTTCGACTTTAATATTATACGACTCGATTATATACAACTCAAAATATAAAAATACAACTCAATAAATACAATTCAAATTAAAATACACCAAGATAAAATAAACGAAAAACTTATTGTTCGACAACTTCGACACTACTCACGAATTTGTTGTCTTTGATAACATAGTTATTTTTAAACATATCAATGACGAGTGTCGATAAATTATTTTTGAACTTCTTTGATCGAGACCTCGTTATTGGTCCAGTCGGCATGCTCAAGTCCTCATTCAGGTTCTTCATAATATCTCGATTTACATCACGGCTGCTAGCTCCAGGCTGTGGGTCGGATAATTAACCTCGTAAGGTCTCAATTGCCATGAAGCATAAGCAATAAATCTTCCGTTCTACATTAGTACACATCCGAGACCCTGTCCGGACGCATCACTATAAACCACGAATCCTTCTGTCCCTTGCGGTAAAGAAAGGAAAGGTACTGAAATTAACCGGCTCTTGAGTTCCTCAAAACTCTGTTGACACGCGTCGGACCACGTGTATTTCTTATCTTTCCATAAAAGGTTCGTCATGGGTTGAGCGATTTTAGAAAATCCTTCCACAAACCGTCGATATTAGCAAGCTAATCCGAGGAAACTTCGGATTTCCTTAACATTCTTCGGAGGTTGCCAATCTCGGATAGCCTCCGTCTTCTGAGGGTCGACGCGAACTCCGTCTGATGAAATTACATGTCCGAGAAACGTCACTTCGGACATCCAGAACTCACATTTGGAAAACTTCCCATAAAGTTGCTCTCATCTCAACACGTCGAGCACCTGATGAAGGTGGAACTCGTGCTCCTCCCGGTTACGAGAATAAATTAAAATGTCATCAATGAAGACAACCACGAACTGATCTAAATAGCCGATGAAAACCCGATTCATTAACTCCATGAATACCGCAGGTGCATTAGTTAACCCAGACGGCATTACCACAAACTTATAATGACCATAGCGTGTTCGGAACGCCGTCCTTGCGATATCCGACTCTCGAATTCGCAACTGATGATATCCAGATCTTAAGTCGTTCTTGGAAAATACTGAAGCTCCCTGAAGTTGATCCAAAAGATCATCGATACGGGGTAGAGGATACTTATTCTTGATCGTCACCCGGTTCAATTCCCGGTAATCAATACACAAGCGGAACGAACCATCCTTCTTCTTGACAAATAACACTGGTGCTCCCCACGGGGACGCACTCGGTCGAATATAACCCTTCTCGGTCAAATCCTCTAATTGATTCTTCAACGCCTGTATTTCGGTCGGGGCCATCCGGTACGTTTCCTTCGATATAGGGGACGTACCGGGCTCCATCTCAATCATGAATTCCACATCTCTCTGTGGAGGCAAACCAGGTAACTCGTCTGGAAATACATCGGCATATTCTCTCACTACAGGAATATCCGCCAACATTACTGATGGTTTCTCGGTCTTGGTCATATAGCACCAATAACCGACACACCCCTGATTGAGTAATCTCACTGCTTTCATCAAGTTGATGACTCTCCCAGAACAGCTGGGATTACCTCCCTGAAAAACTCATTTGACCCCATCGTCTGAAATGATAGTGACCATACGCTTACGGACACTAATGACGGCATCGTGATGATCCATCCAATCAATACCCAAAATGACGTCGTCTCTCAGTAAATCTACCACGATTAGGTCGGCTAACCAATCACGTCCATGAAGCTGAATCGGACAATCCTTAATCTCATGGTTCCTGATAATTCTTCTACCATCCGGTAGACCGATGAAATAAGGCTCACAACTAGTAGCACTACCCAGACGTAGTCTACTCAAACATGACTCGAAAATGAATGAATGCGATGCACCAGTATCAAAAAGGGTACACACAGGTTGAGATAGAATATCTAGTGTACCTGAGATCATTCGGGCCTCTGGATCGTCGGTCTTCTTCATCTCATAAATTCGGGGCTTGCCGGCCCCCGAACCGGACGCTCCCGTCTGATAGCTTTTGGCTCCGCCTTTATTTGCTCCTGTCGTCTTGAACGACGCGGACTGAGTGGCCTGATTCGGCACCGCTGAATGTCTCGGGGCCTGAGATGACACCGGAGTAGGTTTAGAGTCTCTTCGGAAAAAACGGGCCTTATGCCCAGCAATCCCACAGTTATGGCACGTGACAGTCTGCCTCGGGCACTTGGTGCTGAAATGACCCTGTTCTTCACAGTTGAAACAGGTGATAGCCGAACTGGCCGCTTGTGACTAAGACTCCGCGGGTCTAGGCGCCATAGGAGTCCGCTTAGAAAAAGTAGAGCCCGCACGAGGTTTCTTGAAAGTGGCCTGACTGTCGTCAGACTGATTACGATTCTTTGACTTCTTGCTAGCAGATGAAGGTTGTTGCTTAGCAATCTCCTTAGCAGTAAGCTCATAAGTAAGAGATTTCTTGATGAATTCGGCCAGAGTGGTGCAATTGTGATTAAGCAACTGCATCTGCATACGAGGCTTCAACCTCTTGCTGAAATATTTGATCTTGTCCGCCTCAGAATGAATAATGGACGAGGCGAAAGGAAGTAGCTCCTGGAATTTCTCGACGATGGCGAGAACATCATCGTCCGCTGAGAGGTCGGGAGTGAGTAATTCTGACAACTTGGCCTCCCTGAGTGGGTCCGGATAATACCTCTCCATCATGAGAGTCCTGAATTGATCCCAAGTACAAGATCCGTTGGTGGGCTTCAACGATAACCACCATGAATGTGCACCCTTACCAAGATAGTAAGCCGCAACTGAAACTTTGTGTCCCTCAGGACAGTCCACCATAGCAAACAGTTTCTCGAAATGTTTAAGCCAGTGAATGATATACGCCGGCTCAGATGAGCCCTCGAAGGTAGGTGGTCTGTGGCGAGAGATGTTGCCAATGATACTGCTCACACCCCTCTCTTGCCTCTGAGGTGGCGGCAGAGGAGCCTATTGATTTTAAGTAGTTGAGTTATGCATCGTCTCCATCAGTTGTGCCATCTGAGTCATTTGGGCCATCATGCCCTGCATAAAAGCGAGTGGATCAACCCGAACACCTTCTTACTGAGCTGTGTCCCGGGTACGACTCCCTGATAGTGAATGATTATGTCCAGGTGAATGAGTGGCAGCGTCACTGCTCGATGAATTAGCATTATTCCTTGCATTAGCGTGTGTATTCACACGAGCTCTCGGGTTTCGGCCCGCACCACGGCCTCTTCCCCCGCGTCCTCTGCCAGCTCTTTCCATACTGAAGTGGAAAGTCATATGATAATTATATATCTCGCATGAATATCACATTATGATTACGCTATGAAATGATGAAAATGAGCATACGCGCTCAAACACAATGATTACATGAATGATCAACTGAAGTGACATGATTATTTGATGAAATTCTTGAAATGATTATCTTGAACAAGTTAACAAGATTAATGATATGATCTTCAAGATCAATAACTGAACAATAAAATGAACTGAGTGATTAATGAATTAACATGATCAACTTGATCAAAAATGAAAATGATGAATGAGGATTGTTGACTGTTGAATGATGAATGAGTGATTCTTATTGCCAGAAATTATACCATGGCATCAGAAATCTTACTGTTCTTTGGTATGAGGGGCTCGACTCTTGCACAGGTCACACGTGATGCGAAAGTCCAATGATACTAGTCTGATGAATGATGATTTCAAATGAGACATGACTCAGAAGGTAGTATTCAAAACCACTCTCCGATACCAACTCTGTAACACCCCAAACCAGGCGGATATAACAGTGCCGTAGACCCCCGACTGGGACCCACCAGGCGAGTGAAAATGAATGAATTAAGCGATATACATGTAGAACCAAACCACAGTATATCATTAATTACTCCGATGAGGAGTTTTATTACAACACACCTAAGATAATACCGAATACATGTATATTCTATATGAAGATAAAATATACAGCACTGAATGAAATCAATATCCAAATGGAAGTCTGCAGCGGAAATAAAATAAAGAAAACACGAGTGAATGAAAGGACTGAGGACCCCTACTAGTATCACTGGGACTCCTCGCCGTCAACATTCTCTTCACGTGCCTTAGCCTTGCCATGACCTGAAAACAACATCCCCTAACGGGGTCAGTTACACATAACAACAATCCTCAAGAGTTGAATAAACACAATCATGATATATCTTAATTATGAAACGACGCTGAAGAGAGGCATCATAGTATGCCCATAATGGTATGTGCAAGTGCACAAGACGAGTGTCCGGACACACCCGCCCTTGTACCTAATTAGTCTCACGGAGGTACATTACCGTATGCACAGTCCAATGTGTCGGTGAACCCAACACATGACCGTCACGTGCCCGACTAAAAATTCCACACATCCCCACCCGGCCACGCAATATGAACCGAGAAGGTCATATGGACAAGAAATGACCATGAAGAATAAAAATGAATAACAATCCGACAATGTCAAGAATGACTCACCGAGATGATATGATAGTGAAATGAATGATAGCTCAATAAAATGATTGGAACCATCGTTCCTCATGAATGAAGTGAATAATTGACAATTACAAGTTTCAAAACTGTTAATACATTATGAATGAATTATGATTATGAATGAACAACAACAAAAGGAATGAATATCCTTTTAACCGAGTAAGAATTAACTTACTCAACCGGTGAAGAATGTCCTTCCTCGAACAACATCCTACAATGAGATGTCGGTCGCTCGAACAACCTTGAATGACAATTACCAACCAATGCTAAATATCCGTATCAAACAGGATTATGACCAACTTAAACATCGATACAACAATATCCAAACTCATAGAGGCATTCTGGCAAACACTTCCAATCCCGAATATATCGAAACCAACTCCAAAATGAGTATTTCAAATCTACAAAACAACTCCAATGATATCAATAATCCCATAGAAATCCACAATTCGAGTTAACGAAAACATCTAATCGAAAACCCCCCAAAAATATCAAAGTCAACCCCAAAGTGTTCTTGATTCAACCCCAATATTCATGAAATCCGAAATACACGACAATAAATTCGTAGGAATACATTTATCCAAGGTATATAATCCATATCTAACATATTCCAACAACAATCCGAGCTTACACGAAGAAATCGGTAGGAAAATGCCCAAAATCCGAAATTCTAGATTCAAGAAATCATTACCTTGATTTGATATGAAGGAGATGATGAAATGATGATTACTCCGAATGATAAGCTTGAAGATGATGATTGATGATTGCACCTCAAAGAAAACTCTCCGAATCGCCCGAAATCGCCCAAAATCGCCGAAGGAATGAAGAGAAATGATAAATGACGAAGAAAGGACTGGATTGTCCTATATATAGCAAATCCCAGTTAGCGTTCGCTAGATCCTGTGCGTAGCGTGCGCTAATGGGTGTACTGGGTAGTCCAGTACACTCTGTTCGCAATGGTAGCATGCGCTACGTACCTTTTGTAGCGTGCTCTACAACCATGTAATTAGCGTGCGTTAACACAAATGGTTAGCGTGCGCTAACAAATTATCTGATGCCCAGTACTGGAGTCCAGAACCTCCTGTTCTCTGATCTGTTCGCGGTAGCGCGTCCTACACCAAGGATTCAGCGTGCGCCACTAACCCCAATTAGGGTACACTAATAACTACTCATAGCATGCGCTAGGAATTAATCCAATTCAGCCCAGTAGCCACTGGACTCTGCCAGATCCGACCTTAGCGCGCGCTACACCGACTACATAGCGTGCGCTACTCCGGCCTACTAGCGCCCGCTACTTACCATTCATAGCGTGCGCTACTTACAACCCAACTGCAGTCCAGTGCCTTCTGGACTGCCTGCTTGAACTACACTAGCGTGCGTTAGTGTTGAGAGGTAGCGTGCGCTACCCGTACTCCATTAGCGCACGCTAAAGAGAGTACGTAGCGTGCGCTACTCTTCACACACAGCACACTATGAAGATGACAACAATGATAAAAATGACATGATTCTCTAACTAGATTGATGATGAATGACGATTGATACACGATACAGTTACTCTGAACAGTGAATACAATTATTGAATATGAGTGACAAATGATCATTAATGAGTGAAAATTACTGAGTGACAATTATTGAACGATAATTACTGAATGATAATCACTGAATTACAACCGTGTATTACATCTTAGTCCACACAGGGCTAAGAATATCAATAGTAAGTGTTTAGATTGTAACACCCCCAATCCACTCAGGGATATTACACGCCGTAGAACCTTTCCTCAAGGATCTACCAGGTGGTAACAACATCGAACATCTCAACAATGCCTTTAAGGCTAAAATGACTCAGTAGACCGATTTGGTCTTTCAATAAATACATACAACTCAAACCCAATACATGCCCACGCAGGGGTCGAATACAGCACACTCCCGTACAATGGGGAAAGAATACCACAGCGGAAATAAAATACAACTAAACCAATACGACATTGTACGGGTCCTCATGTGATTAGTATCGATCATCTTTCATCACCCTTCAGGCCGTCCCTGTGTTATGCTCCCCAAAACCTGAATGCAAAGACAGACATCCACCCCCCGAATACTCGGGGGTTAGCAAAACCCCATTGTTTTGCTAGTGCAAGTACAAAGTGCAAAATACGAGTCATACAATTCAAGTTCCAAGAATAACAATAATGAGGAATCCTCAAAGATTCAAACACAACGAAGAATACTTCCCGAGGTAAGAGTTTGGGTAAAACATTCCAAAATCGAAAGATCACAATGCAAGAGAAAGCAAATTATAAAATGGTTTAATAAGCCGTTGGAAGTTTTAATAGAAAACAATTTAGGATTATCGAATCCTTCTCTTTCCGAAAATCAACAGGGGTCACAGCCCAAAGGTTTTGTTTTCAAAAATAAAACCAACGACAATTCACAGGGTTAAAACCCATGTCGCATGTCCTCGACGGACGCAAAATCAACACAACATAACCACCCAAGATACGCAAATCTTGTTTACAAAAATACAACACCAACTCGTGAATCTAGGGATATACTATTGGATTCCCTCGAGGCCTCGCAGGACCCTCTCGTGGTGAGCAAAATACATTCACAAATCATATACACACCAACTCGTGAATCCAGGGCTATACCATTGGATTCCCTCGAGGCCTCGTAGGACTCTCCCGAGGTGAGCAAAATAGATTCACAATCATACACATAACACCATGAACACATGTCACGTCATCTCACGATTGGATCAATCACTTGTTGTCTGCTGACCATATGATCACATGCCATATGTCACCGCAGGTCTTATCATCTCACGGTTGGATCAATCACTTGTTGCATCCTGACCACATGATCACGAGCCATGCGTCAGCGTAGATTGTCTTAGGCTCTCACGGTTGGATCAATCTCTTGTTGCATCCCGACCACATGATCACATGTCATGTGTCACCGTAAACCTTAGACCATATCCACACATTCACACAAATAATATATCACGCCAAGGATATCCAAACAATTCACCCAAAGGCAACAAACACGAAGCACGACACCATTGTCAAATCACAACATACCCAAATGAGATAATATATGCATATATATAATCAAAGCACAACAACAACACCAAGCATATTCATAGGATTCACTTAACCATTCACGAGACGCAACATTCACAAAACACACGCGTTTTTAAAGTGAGCCTTTAACGAGGCTAAACCAACTCTTTTGAAATTCATTTCAAACAACCAAACAAACACATTTAGACGATCACCGATCATCATATCCACGAAACAAGAATTTGTATGAACAAGGTACTTGCCTCAAAACCACGATCGCAACGAGACGACGGATGGGATGCGGTCGAACAGCCCCGAACCCCCGAACACTATCAAGAACGCGATAGCACCACGAGTACTACGAGAATAACACCACACGAATAATCAATCACCAAACGGGATTCAACTCCGAATCCTCGAGCACCTATAATCCTCCGGAAGGAACAATAAAAACAATGAAGATATGATTACAATGAGAATCAAGGTAAAAAACAACGGAAATCCCACTGAACTATCGAAGGGAAACTCATTAGGACATTTAATCGAACACTTAACGCTCGATAACTCCCAAGAACACTCGAATCACCAATCGAGTTGAACAAACTCGAAATACGGATATACAACCCATAGAACATGATTAATAATGTTCAATAACACCAACCGATTCATGAAAATTGGACGAACAACCAATATCAAGAAGGAAATCTCAAAATTCAATTCTAGGAGATTTCAAGAAATTACCTCGATCCGGCGAAGAACAAGGATTATATGTTGTTATAATCAACACAAGCATTCCAAAAGATGTTGTTCTAAGATGCTCCAGATCAAAACCTTCAATTTCTGTCGAAGGATCGCGAAAAATGAAGAAAAAGGTGGAAATGGCTGAATGACCCGGTGCCCAGCCCTTAAATAGTCGGTACCTGTCGAGCGCTTACGGCCGTAACCGGCCATGGCCTTACGCGCGTAACCGGCCATCCCGACCCAACTGCCCAAATCTGCCGGTAGTGTTACGTACGTTACCGACCAGGACTTACATACGTAATAGGCCTTACGGCCGTAACTCGGCCACGTGTGCCAATGCCCCAACACGTGCGGCCATGACTCGGTCGTGGCCGCTTCCGACGGCCCGGACAACCCCGAAACCCAAACCTGAATATGAATCGAAGATACGGTTAAGAAGTACTCGCAAAGACGAATCTAAGCGCTAAGAGAACACACGATTCCGACCACCCGAAGGCTCGAGATTCGACAACCGAAGTAATTACCCCAAACTTTGGGAAATTACGAAAACGGCCCAAAACGTCTGAAATACACGATACACGATCGAAACACCAATCTAAAGCCGGCAACATGAATAATAACATTAAATAAACTTACGAGAAACTCGAAATAACAGTTTCTGACGAGATTCGCAAGAATTGAACTCAAGTGCGGAAAAGCCGCTTAAGAACACGGAACTCAACAAAACGATACCGAAACGAATTCGGATGACAAAAAGTGCAGAATTAATCTTTCTCGGAATAACGAAACGGTCACAACAGTCTCTAAGATGAAATTCTGCAAAAAAAAAAAAAGAAAATTACCAGAAATGGAAATTGCGGATATTACATACTACCCTCCTTAAAAGAAGTTTCGTCCCGAAACTTAAAACAAGTAGGGAGAAGCAATATCTCGCCAGGAAAACTCAACGAGATACACAAAAAATGCGTAACTTCCGCCCATCGGCGAAACGTTACAAGCAACGCAAAGGAATATATGGCGTGAAAACACGCTCCACGACGACTAACACAACGCCACTGTAGAGATATAATAAAACCAACAAGTGACAAGCATCATCAAACAGATAACACAATCAAGTCAATTATCCGAACAATCACAAAACACAAGGCACCTATTACGAGGAAATATGCACAGTCGAGAAAACAGAAAATAAACACAAAACGATCCACAAGAACAATCACAAACAATTCGGACTACGCCGAAATCCTCAAAAAGCACACTAGGCATCTCCGTGTACTTTCGGAGCGGAGACGCAACCTCGATCCCCAAATCTCTCAGCTACCGTCTCGCAATGCACGGCTCGGTGACCCACCTGGCCACACTCGAAATAGCTGACTAACAGTGAATGACAATTCTTCGCGATACGAGATCAGGCAACAATAGTCAGACAACCCTGATCAAACAACAACGATCAAACAACAATGATCGAACAACAACAATCAAATAACAATGATCGAACAACGACGATCGAAAAAACAATGATCGAGTAACAACGATCGAACAACAATGATTGAATGACAATGGTCGAATAATGACTCCGAAGTTCACACTTCAACTCAAGACATTAAAGAGCTGGTGGAAACTAAAAGATGTTACTTTCGAACAAGGTTCACAAGAATCGAACCGAACTCGGAAAAGTCACAATGATAAACAGATCGATCTGAGACAAGGTCGCAATCCGTTCGAACGATGACAACCGAGATACCAAACAAGTTCAAAAGTATCAACGAACACGAGCAAGTCGATAGAATTTAGAAGGAGAAAATGCAGAAGTCAAAAATAGTACGAGTATTACATTCGACCTCTTATAAGAGAAATGGCGTCCCCGTAACTCACAACCACGGGAGCAAGGTAACAACACAAAAAGCAACCGACAGAAACATCTCCCCTGGGCCTCTCAGAGCCGGTCCTGATATCTGTGTTGAAGTGCATACTCCGGAAGTCTCGGTAACCAATTCGCAAAACTGGATTCTGTGTCCCTCGAGTCCACACTTGAAATGCGTTACTGACGAGAAGGACAATTTGTACATACATGCCCCCGGCATAATACGGTTGAAGCACCTAGGCTCGGCATACCGAATATACAACTACTAGGTAAAATGGAATACAACATCGCAAAATAACAAACTGGAGATGCCAGCTCAGCACAACAGAAAATCATAACACGCAACACATACGATGATTTCTATCACAAAGCAACACACATATCAACATCACAGCAACGATGGCATCATTCAGCGATCTCAACGGCCCGAATGATAACCAACACATAACCACACATATACACAAACGTACAAACCCAAGCTTTAACAGCTCGCACATGTGCGACAACACGCAATTCACCACGAGGTGACAAACATTAAATGCCACATCACACCTCTCACGGAGGGCTAGTACAACAAATGTGTGGCGAACGACTCAACGCTCACACCACCAACTCAATCACAACTCGGAGGGCTAACACCCTAACGACAATACTAACATCATACACACCTTCTCCGACCACAAGCACGAAGTGATAGGTTTTAAAAACGAAAACCACTTTTGAAAAAAAAGATTTTGGAAACACTAGTTGATCTTGAGTATCACCTTTCAAAAAGTTGTACAAACATCGTTGTCGAGACTTTGAAAATCATCATGCGTTTGATAAAAATGAGGACACTTTCTTTTAGCGAAAAACTTTCAGAAATATTCGACCCTTGGGTCTAAGCAAATGCATTTCCAAAATTACTGGAATATCAAAAAAAAATATTTTGGTCCTCAAAGTAGAAGAACGTCTTGAATTTTATTTTCTAAGATACTCAAGGTTTTCAAAAATCCAATAGGCCAGAATGCCCAAAACTCACACGTATCGACATTCACTTATATACAATCATAATACACGCATCAACTCGTTCAAAACCAAGACAACACCTGTCTTTTACCGGAAACAAACAGTCAAATATCCTAGTCAAAAGGGCATAAATAATGACAATGCTCCTCATATAAACGAAACATGAGAGTCAGATAAACGCATCACGAAACCGAGAATCTGCATAAAGATTCCATCACTCAACGATTAATCATACAAGTGGCTCGTGTCACACGAGGCACAACAAAAAGGAGGGAGACTTACATCCACACGTCGCATAAATATGATGATCGCCCCACGATACTAATCACGACCAACCAACTCAGACAACGCATCGCGACGCAACTCAGTCAGACAAAATCCGACGAGACAAAAATCAACAGACACCACTTAACCCGACAGCCTAGGTTTCCACAACCTAATCTCTGATACCATTTATGTAACACCCCTAATCCACTCAGGGATATTACACGTCGTAGAACCTTTCCTCAAGGATCTACCAGGCTGGTAACAACATCGAACATCTCAACAATGCCTTTAAGGCTAAAATAACTCAGTAGACCGATTTGGTCTTTCAATAAATACATACAACTCAAACCCAATACATGCCCACACAGGGGTCGAATACAGCACACTCTCGTATAACGGGGAAATAATACCGCAGCGGAAATAAAATACAACTAAACCAATACGACATTGTGAGGATCCTCATGTGATTAGTATCGATCATCTTTCATCACCCTTCATGCCGTCCCTATGTTTTGCTCCCCAAAACCTGAATGCAAAGACAGACATCCACCCCCCGAATACTCGGGGGTTAGCAAAACTCCACTGTTTTGCTAGTGCAAGTACAAAGTGCAAAATACGAGTCATACAATTCAAGTTCCAAGAATAACAATAATCAGGAATCCTCAAAGATTCAAACACAACGAAGAATACTTCTCGAGGTAAGAGTTTGGGTAAAACATTCCAAAATCGAAAGATCACAATGCAAGAGAAAGCAATTTATAAAATGGTTTAATAAGACGTCGGGAGTTTTAATAGAAAACAATTTAGGATTATCGAATCCTTCTCTTTCCAAAAATCAACAGGGGTCACAGCCCAATGGTTTTGTTTTCACAAATAAAATCAACGACAATTCATAGGGTTAAAACCCACGTCACGTGTCCTCGACGGACATAAAATCAACACAACATAACCACCCAAGATACATAAATCTTGTTCACACAAATACAACACCAACTCGTGAATCCAGGGCTATACCATTGGATTCCCTCGAGGCCTCGCAGGACCCTCCCAAGGTGAGCAAAATACATTCACCAATCATATACACACCAACTCATGAATCCAGGGCTATACCATTGGATTCCCTTAAGGCCTCGCAGGACCCTCCTGAGGTGAGTAAAATATATTCACAATCATACACATAACACCTGTTGGAGTTATATCGGTATATTCGCCGTTTATGGGGAAGCATTAATTAAATGCGGAAATTAAATGACACTCGGATTTATAGAGGTTCGGCCAAACGTGCCTACGTCCTCTCTCGATGTATCTTTTTCAATAGGCTAAAGATCAAAACCTCTGCACCTCTCTTCTATCAATCGAGGGATTACCGTTACAAGCTCGTCTTCTATCGGTCTGAGTAAAACTGTTTTTCCTTTTCTATTGGATAAGGAATCAACTGCTCTGGCTTTCTATTGGTACTAGATAAACCTCACTAAGATAGCGATTGCGATTCTAACAATGCTAGATCCTTGATCCTAATAACACCGAATCCAATCGTATCTTTTATTTTTCTCACTCGTGTATGATTTTGTGTATAACACTCAATCACTCTAATTTAAACTCAAGAACAACAACTATAATGTTTACAATGATATCTCAAGTATATATGAATTGCTCAATGTTGTTGTGTGGAATGATACCAACTCATTTGGTTTTTATAACCTTCTTCCACAAACTAGCCGTTACTGCCATTGTTATTTTAGCGTGCGCTAGGCTGACTTCCTTAGTGTGCACTATTGCATGTTTTTTCCTTAGCGTACGTTATGATCTACATGTTACGTACGTTAACGTCTTCCAGTTTTAGTCCAGTGGCTTCTGTCCTTCACAGTTAGCGTGCGCTAACTCTTTCTTGTAGCGTGTGCTAATCATGCATCATTGCATGCGTCATATATCCGTTAATACTTTTTGACTTGTAGCATATTCTTCCCAACGGATTGATTGAATTGATTCAAAGTGATATTTAGTGTGCGCTAAATATAATCTCTTGTGTGCGCTAAGATTACTTCAGTGCATACGTCATTTTGTGTTTGAATCTCTTCACAATGGTAATATTGGCTCGATAGCGTGCGTTAATCCTTATGTGTAGCGTGCGCTATCCTCATCGGGTGACTTCACTTCAGGTTACTTCGAACTCGTCTGATCTGCAGCTGGGACCCGTTAGTGTGCGCTAACTTATATGTCTAGCGTGCGCTAGCTTTGTATGTTGTCCAGCTTTTTGCATCTTCGTCTGCTTCATTGTTTTGCTTCGCCTCTTTGTTGTTTTGATTTGTTTAGCAATTTAATCATCAAAACACTATTTATGACTATGTGGAATAAATATTCCAACAATCTCCCCCTTTTTGATGATTACAAAACAGGTCTTTGAATTGGATAAAACCTGTAAAATAAAAATATATATATGTACGTTTCAAAGTTTTCGGCTTTGATCGTTTCGTTAGTTTCACCCATTCTTTTTCTTTTTCTGTCATTTTCGACTTCTTCGTTTTTCATTTTTCAACTCCTTCGTTTCTCCCCCTTTTTGTATGCTTTCCTCTCCTTTTTATTATTTATTTTCTCCGCATTTTTACTTTTTATTTTTCTCGTCATATCTTTCATGACACTTTTATCCGATTCAACTTCTTCTCCCCCTTTTTGTATTCAGCAAAAAGTGCAAAAAATATAGAGGAAACCAATTTCAATATATAAAGAAAATATGCATGAAAAAATAATTTCTTCCCCTGAAAATATTGTCTCCCCCTTTGTAAAATATCAAAAGTTAATTTTTGGGGATCCAACCGAAAGTCGGTTCTTCTTTCGAGACATAGACGATGTTTGAAACAATTGTTCCTTTAGGAACCCAAATTTTCTTAACCTTAATCGTCCATCTTGGGCTTTTGCAGTTTGAAATATAGTGCCTAATTTTCAAATATTTTTCACACCGGGGTATTTTGAAATTTACGGATTCGTTTTTAGAACGCGGTTTGAATCCTAACCCCTCTTTATTTAATGTGTATTTTTGAACCGAGAGCATATTTTCAAATTTCTCATTTCTGAGAGAAAATTTCTTCGATAAATTTTTGAGCTCGGTTTGAATTTTAACAAGATCATTCTTTAAAATATTCTCGTTTGCAATGCATTTGGAATGATCAATTTCAACAAATTTTCCCTTCTCAAGAATTTTGGAATTTTCAATTTCCAAAGATTTATATTTAGATTTGGGGGATTTAATCTCATTTAAAGCATTTTGATAATCGGTATGTAATAACTCGAATGCTTCAAAAAGTTCGTCATAAGAATTACTTACTTGGCTTTCGACGTCGCTATCGTCGAATGAACTCCGGACCATGAGCGCGAGATTATTTTGATTCATGAAATCTTCATCAGGATCTTCGTCGCTCCATGTTGCATCTAAAACTTCCTTGGGTTTTACCCGACAATTTATAGCAAAGTGGCCTGGTTTGCCACATAATCGACAAGTGTTGTCGAATTTCTTAGATTCGCCTTTTTGGATGTCCTGCTTCCTCCGGTTTAATAAGTGTTGGAACTTATTAATATTCTTGGCATAATATGCCGATTCTTTATCGCTTTTGTCCACCGGGATTTCTTTCTTTCTAGATCTCGATATCTTAGCCTTCATGACTATTGATTTTTCCTTCGGTTTTGGTTTGGCATTCCGAGATTTTAGAATAATCTCGTAGTTGATAAGAGAACCAACGAGAGCACTAAAATCAAGATTATTTAAATCTTTAGACTCCATTATTGCCGTCACCGTACCATCCCATTCTCGAGGTAGTGATCAGAGAAATGTCTTTACTTTCTCACTACTCGAAAGTGGTTTTCCGAAACATGCTAATCCATTAGTGATAACCGAAAAGCGGTCAAGCATTATCGTGATGGATTCATCGTCCTTCATTTGGAATAATTCGTACTCATGAAGGAGCATGTTAATTTTCGTCTCCTTGACTTGAGAATTACCTTCGTGTGTTACCTCAAGCATTTTCCAAATTTCTTTGGTGCTATCACACGATGATATCCGGTTGTGTTCTTCCGGATTTAAGGCACAATAGAGAAGTTGAGTTGCCTTACAATTGTAGTGGTCGTTTTTCCAATCGGAATCGTCGTATTCTTCGAAAGTTTTAAGCATACCGTTGGAATTCATCGGAATTTTCGGACCAAGACAAATCACCTTTCAAAGCTCAATGTCATATGCTCGGATGAATATAGACATCTTCTTCTTCGACGTCATGAAGTTTGAGCCATCAAAAAATGGTGGTCGGTTGAGAGCAAGGCCTTCGATGGGAGCAAGTTGAAACTACATTGGATCTTTTCTCCTCGGATGTAAAGCCGCTTATAGGAGTACCTCTCCGATACCAATTGTTGGAGTGATATCGATATTTGCACCATTTGTGCGGAAGCATAAATTAAATGCGGAAATTAAATTACACGCGGATTTATAGAGGTTTGGCCAAACGTGCCTACATCCTCTCTCGATGTATCTTTTTCTATAGGTTCAAGATCAAAACCTCTGCACCTCTCTTCTATCGGTCGAGGGATAACCGTTACAAGATCATCCTCTATCGGTCCGAGTAAAACCATTTTTCCTTTTCTATTGGATAAGGAATCAACCGCTCTTGCTTTCTATTGGTACTAGATAAACCTCACTAAGATGGTGATTGTGATTCTAACAATGCTGGATCCTTGATCCTAATAACACCGAATCCAATCGTATCTTTTGTTTTTCTCACTCATGTATGATTTTGTTTATAACACTCAATCACTCTAATTTAAGCTCAAGAACAACAACTATAATGTTTACAATGATATCTCAAGTATATGTGAATTGCTCAATGTTGTTGTGTGGAATGTGTAATACCCAGTTGTAATTCAGTAATTATCATTCAGTATTTATCATTCAGTAATTGATACTCAGTAATTTCATTCATTATTGATCATTTGTCACTCATATTCAGTCATGGTATTCATCATTCAGAGTAATCGTATCGTGTATCAATCGTCATTCATCACTAATCTGATTGGAGTTTCGTGCCGTGTTTATCATCATTGTCATTTTCGTTGCGAGCTGTGCATGAGGAGTAGCGCACGCTACATACTCCTTTTAGCGTACGTTATTTGGGTATAGGTAGCGCACGCTACCACTCAGCTTTAGCGCACGCTAAGGTTACCGCACCCGTAAGGTACCGGATCGCAGTGGGTTATAGGTAGCGCACGCTACGAGTGGTAAGTAGCGCGAGCTAACGGGTAGTCGTAGCGCACGCTATATGTGTGGAGTAGCGCGCTAGGGACGGATCGTTGAGTCCGGGGCTACCGGATCGCATCGATTTATTCATAGCGCACGCTATGTATTGTTGTTAGCGACGCAACCGATATATTAGCGCACGCTAAACAATGGTTGTAGCGCACGCTATCGGGTCGGTCGAGGTCGACGCTTTTCGGACTCAGATCGGGCATCAATATTTCTATAGCGCACGCAAATAATGAATCTTAGCGCAAGCTAGTAGTAAGGCAGTAGCGCACGCTACAAGAAGGTACGAGCGCGCGCTACCGTGTTCGGACAGTGGGTACCGGACTACCCAAATTACTCGTTAGCGCACGCTACGCACAAGGGCTAGCGCACGCTAACCGGGACCGACTATAAATCGACAGCTTTAGTCGAGTTCGCCTTTTATTCATCTCATTTCATTCCTTTGGTAATTTGGGCGATTTCGAGCGATTCGGAGAGGATTCTTCGAGGCGTAATCATCAATCATCATCTTCAAGTTCATCTTTCGGATTGATCATCATTTCATCATCTTCATCACATCGAATCAAAGGTATTAATCTCTTGGATCTAGAATTTCGGATTTTTGGGTTTTCCTTCCGATTTCTTCGTAAGCTTCGATTATCATTGGAATATGTTAGTTATGGATTATCTAACTTGATAAATATATTCCTACGGATTTAATGGTTATTTTCGAATTATTCCAAGAACCCTTGGGGTTGACTTCTGTTATTTTGGGGATTTCCGATTGTCGTTATTATAAACTCGATTGTGGATTTCTATGAGATTATTGATATCATTGATAATGTTTTGCTGGTTTGAATCAATCATGTTGGAGTTGGTTCGATTATTTGGGTTTGGTTTTAACCAACGGTATCTCAACGCTTTCGTTAGAGTACATCTACGAGTTCGATATTGTTGTATCGACGTTTGGGTCGGTTATGATCGTATTTGAGTCGTGTATTGATCGGTTGTTGGTAACTATTGATGTTCAAGGTTGTTCGAGCGACCGACTTTTCATTTAGACGTTGTTCGTGGAAGGACATTCTTCATCGGTATTGTGTAAGTAAATTCTTACTCGGTTAAAAGGATATTCATTCCTTTTGTTGTTGTTCATTCATAATCGTAACTCATTCATCATTGTATTAACCGTATCAAAACTTGTCATTGTCAATTAATCACCATAAGGAACGGTTTGCCCGATCATTCCATTGAGCTATCATTCATTTCCCCATCATTTAACCTTGGTGAGTCATTATTCATTTTCGTTGTCACTTTTGCCATATTGTGACATTCCGGGTCATATCGGGCGTGGGTTGGAATGTGTAGGATTTTCATGTCGGGCACAATTATGTCGTGGTGGTTGTTGGCCTCACATTGGATCGTGCACACGAGTCGATTGCTTCGTGAGATCGACAGGCACAAGACCACGTGTGATGGTGGCTTGTGTACGGACACATTTCCATCCCGGACGTTGTGTGGCGCCATTCCTTTGAGCCGCATCGATAGTCGATTTATATAGCATGTTTGATTGCGTATGTTTCGACAGATAATTCATAATTCCGCATATATCATGATTGTGTATTTTCAACCCTTGAGGATTGTTGTTCGTAATCGACCTCGTTGGGGAATACTGCTTTTCGTGTCATGGCAAGGCTAAGGCACGGGAGAGCACGGTGACGGCGAGGAGTCCTGTGATACTAGTAGGGGGCCCCAAAGTGTTTTCGATCATTATGTTTCTTTTATTTTATTCCGCCGCAGACATTCCGCTTGAATATTCATCTCACTCATTGTTGTATATTTTATCTCCATATAAAATATACCGGTATTCGATATCATCCAGGTGTGTTGTATAAAACTCCTCATCGGAGTAATTGATGTTGTAATGTGGTTCGGTACTACATTTACCCGTATAATTCATTCATTTTCATTCGCCCGGTGGGTCCCAAATGGGGTCCACGGACCGTAATATCCGCCTAGTTGGGGTGTTACAGAGTTGGTATCGAGCGTGGTTTTGAATACTACCCTCCAAGTCATGTCTCATTTGAAATCATCGTCATCGGACTAGTATCATCGACTTTCGGCCACGTGTGACCCGTGCAAATGCCGAGCCAATCGCATCAAGAATCGTAAGATTTCTAATGCCATGGTATAATTTCTCGCATTAATCATTCATTCATAATTCATCGCTTAACAATCCTCAATCATCATTGTCATTTTGACCGGACGGTCAGTTAACTCATTAATCACCAATTCATTTCATTGTTCATTGTTGATCGTGAAGATCGAATCATTAATCTTGTTAACTCATTCAAGATAATCATTTCAAGAACTTCATCGATAATCATGTCACGTCAACTAATCATTCATGCAATCGCCGTATTTGAGCGCGTATGCTCATTTTCATCATTTCATAATATAATCATAATGTGATACTCATGCGAGATATATAATCATCATATGACTTTCCACTTCAAGATGGAAAGGGTCGGGCAGAGGACGTGGAGGACGAGGCCGTGGAGCGGCCGAATCCCGAGAACTCGTGCGAATACACGCAAATGCCAGAATAATGCTAACTCATCGAGCAAGACGCTGCCACTCATTCACCTGGACGCGATCATTCACTGTCGGGGAGTCGTACCCGGGACACGGCTCAGTCAGAGGGTGTCCGGGTGGACCCACTCGCATTTATGCAGGGCATGATCGCCCAAATGACTCAGATGGCACAACTAATGGAGGCGATGCATAACTCCACTACTCAAAATCAACAGGCTCCTCCGCCGCCGCCTCAGAGGCAAGAGAGGGGTGTAAGCAATATCATTAGCGATATCTCTCGCCAGCGACCACCTACCTTTGAGGGCTCATCTGAGCCGGCGGTTATTGTTCATTGGCTTGAGCATTTTGAGAAGTTATTTGCTATGGTGGATTGCCCTGAAGGGCATAAAATTTCAGTTGCGGCTTACTATCTTGGTAAGAGCGCTCATTCATGGTGGTTATCATTGAAGCCCACAGACGGATCATGTACTTGGGATCAGTTCAAGACTCTCATGATGGAGAGGTATTATCCGGCCCCACTCAGAGAGGCCAAGCTGTCAGAGTTACTCACTCCCGACCCTTCGTCAGACGCGGATGTTCTCGCCAGTGCCGAGAAATTTCAGGAACTTCTTCCGTTCGCCTCATCTATCATTCACTCAGAAGCGGACAAGATCAAGTATTTCAAAGAAGAGGTCAAAACCCCGTATGAGACTTGATTGCTTAATCATAACCGTACCACTGCCGAGTTCATTGAGAAAGCTCTCACTTACGAGCCATCGTTAAGGAGATTTCTAAGCAAAGAACCTTCATCTCGGCAAGAAGTCTAAGAACCGTGATCACCTGACTTAAGTCGTGCCACCTTCAAGAAACCGCGGCGGGCTCTACTTTTCTCGAGCGACCTCCCCGGCATCTAAACCCGCGGAATCTCAATCTCGAGCGCCGCTCAGCCACTGTTTAACCGTGAAGAACAGGTCATTTCAGACAAAATGTCCGGCGCATCACACGTGCCATAATGTGGGATTGCCGGGCATAGGGCCCATTTTTGCCGTAGGGACTCTAAACCCACTCCGGCGTCATCTCAAGCTCCTGTGTCATTCGGTGCGTAATCAAAGCCACTCGGTCGGCTGCTCAAGACGACAGGAGCTAAAGGCGGAGCCAAGAGCTATCAGACGGGAGCGTCCGGTTCGGGGGCCGGAAAGCCCCGAATTCGAGAGTCGGATATCGCGAGGACGGCGTTTCGAACACGCTATGGTCATTATGAGTTTGTGGTTATGCCGTTCGGTTTGACTAATGCACCTGCGGTATTTATGGAGTTAATGAATCGGGTCTTCATCGACTTTTTGTATCGGTTTGTTGTTGTCTTCATCGATGACATTTTGATTTATTCTCGTGACCGGGAGGAACAAGAGTTTCACCTTCATCAAGTGCTCGACGTGTTGAGACGAGAACAACTTTTTGGGAAGTTTTCCAAATGTGAGTTCTGGATGTCCGAAGTGACTTTTCTCGGACATGTAATTTCATCAGACGGAGTTCGTGTCGATCCTCAGAAGACGGGGGCTATTCGGGATTGGCTACCTCCGAAGAACGTTAAGGAAATCCGAAGTTTTCTCGGATTAGCGGGTTATTATCGGCGGTTTGTGGAAGGATTTTCTAGAATCGCTCAACCCTTAACGAACCTTTTGCGGAAGGATAAGAAATACACGTGGTCCGACGCGTGTCAACGGAGTTTTGAGGAACTCAAGAGCCGCTTAATGTCAAGACTGCATTTCTCCTTGCCGCAGGGGACGGAAGGGTTTGTGGTTTATAGTGATGCATCCGGACAGGGTCTCGGATGTGTACTCATGCAGAACGGGAAGGTTATTGCCTATGCTTCACGGCAATTGAGACCTTACGAGGTTAATTATCCGACCCACGACCTGGAGCTAGCAGCCGTGGTGTTCGCTTTGAAAATTTGGCGTCATTATCTTTATGGCGTTACCTGTCAGATATTCACCGATCATAAGAGCTTAAAGTATATATTTACTCAGAAGGAGTTAAATATGCGTCAGAGACGGTGGTTGGAATTAATCAAAGATTATGATATCGAGATCCTCTACCACCCGGGCAAGGCGAACGTTGTCGCCGACGCCTTGAGTCGTAAGTCCGTTCAGGAGCATATGCTTGCCCGTTTAACAGCTGTAAGGAGCTTCAGCAGAATTCCTTAGATCCGAGATCGAGGTCCAGCTTCGCGAGTTCAAAGGGCCTTTGTATGTTAGAGATTTCATCGTCACTCGAGGAGGAAATCCGAGAGAATTAGTGGTTCGGACCCATCATTGTTGCGCATCCGAGAGGATGTGGCTCAGGGAAAGCCTCGGATTTGTGGTCCACGAGGATGGACTTTTGAGGTTTAAGAATCGGTTGTGCGTACAACAATGACGAGTTGAAAGACTCGATTTTGAAAGAAGCTCATGCTACCCCTTATTCTGTGCATCCGGGGTCTAGAAAGATGTACAAGGACTTGA